>CM046943.1:148901101-150177293 GCA_025698515.1 Gossypium sturtianum
GTGAAAAAGGATTGACGTCACTACCTATACTTTCTTGTTTATCATTTCATGTCAATGTGACCAAAATTTCTAGAGTTGATGAAATCAAATATGTGTTTAAAATGATTAGTTATTTCTTGAACCATGTAATGGTTCTGGAGAAGCTCAGAATGATTAACCTGCTTGAAAAAAATAAATTGTGTATCTTCAAAAAGCTATTGAGGTTACGAATGAATTCAAAGAAATGTGAAGTCGTCGTACACTAGTATTTCTTATGTTATGGTTGGAACTGTTCATTGTCTCTATAGGTTTGGTTTTGTGTAGCACTTTAGAGAAATTAAATGCCATATGGTGTTATGGTTAGAATTGTTCATTGTCTGCTATTTGTGTATTTGATTTATGTAACAGAGTTAGAACAGTTTGTTGAATGTAGTGGGTTTGATTTTGGGTAGCCATTTTTGTTGATAATAAGATCATTATTTTTTGGTTTTGATTTTTTCTGTCATTGATATTCAATGTTTCACTCAATCATAAAAACATCATATTATATTTGGTTTTTTTGGTCATTTTGTAATCATGGAACACCATTGATGTATAATAAGTGACATTGGAATGGTATCCCAAATCATAGAGCAGCAGCGCTTACTCTTGTATTCTTTGGTACATTGTTCATTAGCAGATTGAACATTCACATATTACCCTGTGTAATCAAATCCATTCAAATGAATGTCAATGATGCTAAAATCATTGTAATTCAGAGGAAGTTCATAACAAAGATTAATTTCTTGTCGGCTATTTGTTTGTTCTTCTTAGATTTCTTTTACTCTTAGTAATCATTGATCCCAAGGATGTTTGTATCACTTAGTATAATTTTTTTTTTTTTTGGTGATAAGAAAACATAACATAAAAATCACATAATCCTAAACAAAAACCTTTCTTGGAGGTTGTTCAAATAATTGTAAAGCGTCCTCATTGCTACAAGCCATTTTTGCAAGATAATCCACAACTGTATGTAAAATTTTATGTTTGGATAATCCGCTAGATAATTCGCAAGTTAATGTATGAACATTATGTTTGGATGTAAAATATAATTCTCGAGCTATTTATTACTTTTAATCTTATACTTTTTAATTTAAAAGATAATTAAATTATTTGTTTTGCTAATGATATTTTAACACATTAAATATGCATTGCAGTTTAAAAATAATAAAGTAGGTTATATATTATTTTTTTAATATAATAATTATGTTAAAATATGATTAAATTATTTATTTTTATTTTTATTAAATTATATTTAGTAATAATCTTATTAAAATTTAATAACAATAACATAATTATCTATCTAAAAAAATTATGCTAAAGGTAATTTGATCATTTAAGTCATTTTCCTTATGCTATTACAACATTTATTCTATTCAACGAAACACAAGAATATTATTACAGTTTTATTCTATTTTATTGAACCAAACAATTGAATTACTGATTACAGCTCTATTTCAATACATTTCTATTCCATTCACCCTAACCAAACGTGCCCTTAGGCTTCTCTCTCGCGCAAAAACTATCTTCTACACTCTAGTGTAGGGTGTGTGTTTTTTTTGGCCTTTGGTTACCCAAAACTAGAAAAAAAATGAGAGGAAAAAATTGAAGAGAGAGAGAGTGTGTGTGTGAGAATCGGGGAAGAAATGTGGGGAGCGATGGATTTGTGTTACGGGATAAAAAGTGTGGCTGGTTAGGGAGAGAATGGGTAGGAAAGGATTGTTATACTCAAAACGGTGGGTTTAATCAAATAGCTAAAGGGGTCTTTTTGTTCTTAAGTTATCCGGTGCGTTTTGTTTTAGTCTTCAAACGGTGAGTTTTGGCAGCTGTATCACCAGTTGCTGAAACTGTTAGCTGTTAGTTTCTTTTCATTTCAGCTAAAAAAGGGAGGTGGTTGTACACGAGAAAAACAAATCTGAATTTTGATCAATCTATTGACTTTCTCCTAGATTCTTTTCTGCTCTCTGTCTTTTCTCTTCTTTCCTTCTTTTCTATCAAATTTCTTCTCAGATTTCTATCCATAACAATTTGATGATTCGAGGACAAGAAAAGGAGAAAGACAGACGAAAGACAATAGAAGACAAAGAAGGAAAATAAACGTTAGAAAAAAAGGGGGAAATAAACGAAGGAGACAGAAGGAAAAGAGGGGAAATAAATATAATTTACACATTCATTTCAGATAGCATGCATATTAGATATTACATTGTTACCAAAATTTTGAAGATAAATAATAATTAGGTAATTCAAATTTTTCATCCATGACAAATGAAAATTATTTTAAAGTACAAAACTAAACCTTGTCTGATCAAACTATTCTAAAGTGATCAAATACAACATCAGAACTATGAACTGCAACATTGCATGAGGAAATAAGATACCCTAAAAGAACCATGAAAAAGGAACTGATATCGAATCTAGTAAGGATTTTCTTTTTTTTTTTTTTTTTGGGGGGGGGGGCTTAATGAGATAAAAATTTTGAGGGGGAACTTTGACACTCAAAATCATCTGACAGTTAAGCAGAACAGCAGCCAATTTTCTTGAGGGCTGAAACATCGTCCTTGCCGACATTGATGGTTTGTCCCTTCGGCAATGCTGCGGGATCATCCCCTACTTCGAGTGCTTTTCGACTTACCACATGGTATATTTGAGTTAGTACTTCAGTGAATGCATTCTCTACATTCAGGGACTCGAGGGCAGATGTCTCCATAAAGTAGGTTTTCTCTCTCTCGGCAAAGGCCTTAGCTTCCTCGGTGGAAACGGCACGCAAGTGTCGTAGGTCTGCCTTGTTACCGACGAGCATAATCACGATATTGGAGTCCGTGTGATCCCGTAGTTCCTTCAACCATCTCTCGACATTCTCAAATGTGATGTGTCGAGTGACATCATAGACAAGCAATGCACCGACAGCTCCTCGGTAGTACGCACTTGTAATCGCCCGGTATCTTAATTTTGAAAGAATATAACAAGAAAACAAGTCTCAAAAAGCATATAAAACACATCTATTTGTAGCAGAAACTGTATATTAAGCATTCACAATTTAAATGTAGGTAGAAGAACTATTTATATTTCCTTTTCACACCAATAAAACCTTACCCTTGGGCAAGCCTTGTTTAATGCCTCTCAAGCAAAGGCATCGATTTCTTATACTAGGCAATTCAGAATCTTCTATCGAGTTCATATCATCATGATCCCCCTTGACTAAGTCATGGCAATAAAAAAATTTTGATCGAGCAATTAAAATAAAATGTTGCACAGCAACCGGAAACTCAGGCACCAAACATTATCTATGCCTCTATCGTAAATCATCAAAGTATGCAACACAAGCCCCTTTTAGACTCGTGCATGATACAGAGAGCTAAAGAATAATAGAAAACATGCCCTCTGAAGGCATGTGATGTTTTTCACATAAATCCAAGCTTCAAAATTTACAGATATTAATTACAACAATGTCCTAAATTTATCGACATCGTAAAGAACTTCAAGACTAGAACAAGGTTAACATATAGAACTGATAACAATCATATCCTTCTAAAATGAATGACGAAAAGTAAAACAATCATATCCTCTTCAATGAACCTATATTCTAAAGATGTATATTTGATGATTCAACTAAGACTTCTATAAACAGTAGGTTTAATTCCACCTTTTCATCAGTTAATCAAGCTGTAACATTATCACTTGGACCCAAATGTACATATTTTAAGTAGCTTATGGTATATAAGCTAACTAATCAAGACAACTGGCCTTTCGGATATGCTTAAAATTTACATCAAATACAGCAATCCAAGGAAAATAAAATATCTACTTTTCACTAAATAACCAAAAGCCAAGACCACATGCTTTAACATTAAAAGGAAATTTTCTGAATGCACCTGGCACCCACATTTTCTTAGCAACCAAGCAATCCAAAACAAAGAAAAAAGAATCTCATTACTTACTTCACCAAACCAAATACTGTAGTCTAGAAGCAGCTTCTTTTCCTCAAATCACTAAAAAGTTACAAAAATTACCCCAAAATCCAAAAAGAAAATACAGAAACAGACAAGCAATAAGATAAGAACTACTTGAATATAATTCTACCACATTTCCTCAGCTACTAAACAGCTCCAAAAATACAAAATCCCAAATACCCATTCTACCAATCCGTCGTATCAACTCAAAGAACACTTCATTTTCATAAAATGATAAAAAAAAAAAGAGTAATAATAAAATATATAAAAAAAAGTTGAAAAAACCATACCTTTCTTGTCCAGCGGTGTCCCAAATCTGGGCCTTAACGACCTTATCATCGACCCGAATACTTCGGGTAGCAAATTCTACTCCGATTGTGGATTTTGACTCCAGATTAAACTCGTTTTTCGTGAATCTCGACAACAAGTTCGATTTCCCAACCCCCGAATCTCCGATCAATACTAGCTTGAACAAATAGTCGTAGTCGTCATCTGCTCTATACGCCGCCATTTCGGATCACCAGGTCGGGTTCTTCTATCGGATCTTGAAAAAAAAAAAGATTTGAATTTATGAGGAAAATTTTATCAAGTGGCAGAGATCGGTGGCATCGATTTTGAAATTGTAATAAGATATTTAAAAAAAAAAAGAAAAAGAAAAAGTGGGCTTAGATTTAGGAGGGGGACGTACATGTCGGCTCGGGTCGGGTCAGGAAATTGGATTTGTTGTTGGGCCCCTATTTTTGTAACCCGATTTTAAATTTTGTCGATAAAGAAGATAAGAAGTTGGAAAAAGATCGCATCTCACATCTTAATTATTTTAAATTCATCCTCAAATTTTAAAAAATTGTACATGAGTCCTCAAAGTTCTAAGGTTGAAATATTTCATAAATTTATGTACTCTTTGAAATTATAAAATGTAGTCATTTTATTTTTATTTTAAAAAATTTAATCTCTCTACTTTTTAAATTCAAGTTCAACTGTTAACACTGTCAACTTTTTTTTGTTAAATTTGTTAGTGTAACATTTTGAAATAAAAATATTCATTTGATAGTCATGTGACTAAAACAATAACATTATAATGAGTCTAAATTTAAAAAAAAATTAAGAGTAGTAATGATTAGATTTGAAGTTTGAAAAATAGAATTTAACTAAATACTTGAAAATAAAAAGATAAAGACAAAATTCTAATTTTTTGAAAAGTATAGGGACTTATGGCATATTTTAACTAATAACTAAACTAATGAAAAGATTGAATCAAAAACATTTTAAAGTTTAGGAAGTAATTGAAATTTTAAGGATAATTTGAGATGTTAATGGAATTGACCTTTGCCAATTATATGTAATTAATTCACTAACATTCAGTTCTTGAATTATAAGACAAAAAACGTTGCTTAGGACAGCACGACTCTCCAGCCGATGAAGCTGCCACGTCGATCTCTTGATCTCAATCTCTTGCTCTTACATCATTTAGATCATTGTCTTTCATAGATTTACCCGTACAAAATAAGGGGGGCAAAATTTTATAATAAAAAAAAAAACCCGAGAAAGATGGAGAAACCGGCGGCGGAAGTTATAAAAGGCGACGGTTGGGGGCGTTTTCCCGATGATTTAGAGTATCATTCAGGATTTGGCAATCATTTTGAATCGGAAGCGATCGCAGGAGCTCTGCCACGTGGCCAAAATAGTCCTCTTATTTGCCCATTTGGACTCTATGCTGAGCAGATCTCAGGCACTTCCTTTACTTCTCCTCGGAAGCTTAGTCAACGCAGGTGTTTTTCTTTTTTCAGATTTTTAAATAATTTTTTTAGTAGTGTTAAAAATTTGACTAGCAGTGTATATGATAATTCGGTTGAATTTTTAGTAAATTCAATTTTATTTTAAATTTTGATTAAAGGAAAATTGTTTATTCATGTTATTGATTTTGTCTTCTTCTTCTTCTTCTTTTTGAATTTTTTGTGTTAATAGTTGGTTCTATAGAATCAAACCATCGGTTACTCACGAGCCGTTTTGGCCTCGTGAACCGAGTCATAAAAAGCTTGTGAGTGAATTTGATGGGTCCAACACGGTAGCAAACCCGACTCAGCTCCGGTGGAAGCCTGTGGATATTCCTGATTCGCCGACGGATTTTATTGATGGTTTATACACTATATGTGGAGCTGGCAGCTCATTCCTTCGCCATGGATTTGCTATTCACATGTAATTGGTATTTTAGTTGTCATTTCATTTTTTACACGAATGATGAATCTGATCATAACTGCTTAATACACCTGCTATCTAAGAATTATGGGCAGGTTACTGTAGTAACTTTTTTCATTACTGAAACGAAAGTAATGTGAGTTGGGTTTGTTTGCAATTTAAATTTTGGCTCGATATGTTCACCAAATTGTTCATGTGCTTGGTTGAGATGAGTTTCACCACCATTACTATCTTGTGTCTCTTTCATGCATTCAGGAAGAACTTTTGTTGCATTGATCCTTTGCTAGGAGAGTCGGGTTGTGCTCAATTGTTTAGCTTAAAGGTATGCATGAAGGAGGTAATAACATTTTCCTCACATGTAGGTATACTGCCAACAAATCAATGGACAATTGTGCCTTCTGCAATGCAGATGGTGATTTTTTGGTAGTTCCCCAGCAAGGAAGTAAGTTAAAATCCTTTTATCTTTGAAAAAAAGTTTATTTTTTGCTTGTTTGGAGTCTTAGATTTCCTTTTGGGGCATGGATACTCGTATAATTGAGAAATCTTGAGGTCTTTTATCAGGATATGTGTTTTCTTTAAAACTTCTTATTCATTTATGAGCAAGTATTACATGCAGTACTGGTTAACTTAAAACTCTTTTTGTCAAAAGGAATATGCATACTAAAGAACCGCGTTTCTGATTACAGGGCTATGGATCACTACTGAATGCGGAAGGTTGCAGGTGTCTCCTGGTGAAATTGTTGTCTTACCCCAAGGCTTCCGCTTTGTTGTAGATTTGCCTGATGGCCCATCACGTGGTTATATTGCTGAAGTTTTTGGTACCCATTTTCAACTTCCTGATCTTGGTCCTATAGGTACCTAATCTCTTGTTCAAATGTGGCCTATGAGCGAATGAAGTATAATATTTTGTTGTCTGTGTACCGTTAAAAATAAGTCACTTTATTGATCATGTTGGATAGATATGCCCTTAGCGTATGATTTTCATCTTGTGTAGGTGCTAATGGTCTTGCTGCTTCAAGGGACTTCCTTGCTCCCACAGCCTGGTTTGAGGATTGCCCCGACCAGGGTTTACTATTATACAAAAGTTTGGAGGAGAACTTTTCAATGCAAGGCAAGATTTTTCTCCTTTCAATGTGGTTGCCTGGCATGGTAATTATGTCCCATATAAGGTGGGTGCAATCAACCTTCAAACTAAAATAATTAAAAACTATAAGATTTTGACTATGATCCATTCGAGCGATCTGATTTTCTTGAAAATGTTGGATTCAGTATGATCTTAGCAAGTTCTGCCCTTACAATACTGTTTTAATCGATCATGGTGATCCATCAATAAATACAGGTATGCTGCTAGATGATCTCTGTCTTCACATAGTACTTCTCCTAAGACTTTTGGGGTTCAATTGTACTTGTACTTAAATTATCTACATTTTATTTGAGCAATATCTTGCAGTTCTGACGGCACCAACTGATAAACCGGGTGTGGCATTGCTTGATTTTGTCATTTTCCCTCCCCGATGGTTGGTTGCTGAACATACATTCAGACCTCCATATTACCATCGCAATTGCATGAGTGAATTTATGGGCCTAATATATGGTGGATATGAGGTGAGTCCTATCACATTCTGGCTTTTTTCTTTTTAGTTGATAAAGTTTAAGCATGTTTCTAGTGGAACACTGGATTATATGGTTGTATCCCCATTGATATCGACGTTGGCTTCGAAAATAAAAATCAGCCTTACTTCAGTTTTCTGATTGAGAATTTTGGCTACCATGTATTGGTTTCAGGCAAAAGCTGATGGTTTTCTGCCCGGTGGTGCTAGCCTTCACAGCTGCATGACTCCTCATGGTCCTGACACCAAGACATATGAGGTAATTATCTTGAGCACAACATTGAGGTCGCAAGTCAATTTCCATTATGTCATTTTTGTTCTTCGGGTTGTCTGATCGGGTAGTCGATTACCATGAAGTTTTAGGGCTAGGAATACCCAAAGCTAATAAGACTACCCAGTCCTGTTAATTAGTTGACAATGCCCGTTTATTATTCCTAAACTGCCCGCTCTTAGGATCACTAGTCTGTTCTGACAACTCTTTTGATTTGCAGGCCACTGTTGCACGTGGAAATGAGGCCGGACCTCACAAGATCACTGATACAATGGCCTTTATGTTTGAATCATGTTTAATGCCTAGAACCTGTCCATGGGCTCTTGACTCCCACTTCAGGGATCTCGATTATTACCGGTGTTGGATAGGGCTGAAATCCCATTTTTCACACGACAAAACGGATGTTAAAAACAATGATTTGCAGAATGGAAATAAGAGTGGGTGAGAAAGCCACCATGGTTGAGTTGATATTCAAACATTAACCTCGGGCCTCAGCTCTGATATAGTTAGCAAGTAAGTACGTACATACTCGGAATAAGCAAAAAAGGTATGTCATCTCACAGGGTTAGGAAAAGGTGGGAGGGGCGATATCATTGTTCCTTAGCTCTTATGAATGTGCTATGGACTATACACGAATGTACAAACTATGATTGGCATGATATGAAATAATATATGTATATATTATGTAATATAGTCTCTTGATTCTTCTTAAAATATCCCTGTGATATCTTTGTCCAACATATCTGAGAAAATTAGAAAAGAAAATATATATAAGCTGGATGAATTTTAGATAAAGGTGTGGTTGATATTTTAGCAGGTTTAATACAAGAAGACAAGTGTTATACCATCCAAAAATCGATGAAAAAGACAACACAAACAAGTGATATATACCGGAAAATCTAATATGCATCTCTATATACATATAAAAACAAGAAAAGAATTGAAAAATATTTGAACTTGTTTGTTTCACTCTTTAGAAAAATGATTTTTCCAGAAATTGATAGCAAAATTTTCTTTTCTTATATTATAGAACATTTATTACTATATATCTATAAATATTAATATAATATTTTAAGAATATTATTTAAAATTAAAAATTATTGTTAATTGAATTAATTTATATAAAACGAATATAAAAAATGCAAAAAAATTAAAAATAAAAATTCGTAATTCATTTTCTTAAACAAGCACACCATTAATCTTTTTTCAAAACAGATTTTCGTAAGTTTCTCTTTTGATTTTTTGAGGGAAATATTTAAAAGATTTTTTTGAGAAATATAAATATGGGATATAAATAAATTCGGTCCAATAGTTGACTTTGACTTCACCCACTCTCTTAGACAATGCAGAGGTGGATTTGAGCCTTTTAACTCTTGCAAAAAAAAAAAAGCCTTGGTTCTATTCTACATCTTGAAAGACTTGCCTGCCAAACTATATTAACTATGCCCTAACTGTGACCCACGTCGGGTTTTTTTTTTTTAATTACAAGAGGAAAGTAAAATTTATAGCTACAACGTAATTAGTATCTTGAATCTAGACCACACTTATTGACCTGTTTGGTTTTAATATTGTTGTTGATACAACTTTTGAAATTACAAATAAGGGTTAAATCACAATTTAAGCATAAACTCGGTAATAATTTTTTTGGATAACTTTCATATTAGGGTTTAAACTTTTTTTTTGTACAAACTAGTCTCTAAACTTGACAATTATTTCTATATTAGAGCCTAAACTAGACAATTGTTCTCACATTGAGGCTTGAAATTTTTTGTCTAAGTCCCTAAACTTGATATGCATATGCATGTGTATGTTATCATATATATATATATATATATAATAAACAAAAAATAAAATAAGATTACTTCTTTTTCTTGTTTTTTAAAAATAAATGTTATATCTATATTTTATTCCTAAATCAATTAAAATGAAATTATTATATGATGTCATTAATAGTGATATATAATATGGTAATTAAATTAGTTATTATATAATGTGATTAAATTAAATTGAAATCACAAAATTAAAATGTTGTATAATGTAATTAAATTAAGTTAAAATTGGATCTCATAAAAAAAATTCTTTTTTCTTCAAATCGTTCTTTGCTTCTCCTTGTTTTGTCCAACGGTAGAGTGCTAATCTCGGTGGCTACCACTCACATTTTCTCTCTCCTCCCACCAAGCCTCTCTTTCTTTTTTTTTCCATTCGTTCCATGGGTTTTCCTCTTTCCAGCTTTATAGATCTATTTTATGAGTATCTTTGTTGTCTTCACAAGTTGTGATGGACAAATGATGGTGTCTGTTGTCGCTAAAACTCCACTAGCCACCATCAGTTTCTCTTGAAAAGTGGGTGAGTATTCGTTGACTTCTTAATCTATTTTTTTTAAAGTATTTCAGAATAATAAATGATTTCACGAGTCAATTTAAACATGTGTTGTCTTGAGTTTTATATATATATATATTTTTGTTTATATTTCATTACTTAATAAGTCTTCACTTTTAGAAAGTTTTTCTGTTCTTGTAGCACATTTTTTAGTCTTGTTTATGCATGTAGTATTGCTTTCGCATGTGATTTTAAAGATGATTTTGTTTCGTCCTCTCCAGTTTGATGGATGCTCGATACTTTTGCCGAATTTGCTCGCCTGCCGCTTTGAACCATCCAAGACTGATTTCCTTATCATGATAGTTGCTTGCAATCACTCCAAATCAGTCGTACTTGAGTTGCGACAAAGTCGATTATCAACGTGTCGTAATGTTCTATTGATGTTGAGGATGAAGCCTTTATCATGGAGCTTACGACAAAGAACTTATAGCATATTTTAACATTTTAAATACTTTAATTTAATTTAAAAATGTATTTAATACTCATAGCAAAGATTTTCATAACTTTTAGTCGATTTTGTGGTCTAAATTAAAGAACAAAAACAAATTTAGTTTATATTAATTTTTTATAAATATATTTACTTTGTAATTATATTTTTCACTTACATCACGAGTATAAATATGTCATAATCTAATTTAATTAAACACGTACCAATACCAAATACTAGATTCATCTTTTCAACAACAATTACAACATTAATAAATACTGAAATGGTTATATCTTTGAATCAATGGAGTCCCCCCTATCATAACAAAGCCTACAAGTCGTGGTCCGAGTTGGTTCCTTAGCCTGCTGCACCCTGGCTAAGGATGGTTCCATATTAGGGTCGCCAGAATCCTAAAACCCCAAGGGGGACCGACCATAAAAATTGGTCAGTGGTCAAGCCCCCAAATATCCATGATGACTCACACACACCCTGGACCATTCATAAAATAATTTCAACTGAAGTTGGATTCCAACTTTTACTGATACATTTCATAAAATCGTTAAGTCTTAATTCTATTTGTTCTTAGATTCCGACTTTGCCGGTGGGCCTTTTTTCTTATGTATAAATTTGAATGCCCCACTAATTAATGTGATTAAATTGACAACTCCTAATTTACCTTTGTTTTTCAGGTTCCACTCAACCATCAAAATTTGATCAAATTACTTTGTTTAATTTTAAGAAAAATTTTGATTGACGTGTGTACAACCCCAATTTTGCCCGGACTTACAAGCCCATTTTTAAAACCCAACCAAACATAACCCAAATTAAAACCCAAACCCAAATAGAACAAAACTCAGCCCAAACAAACCCAAACCCAAATCAGAAACAAACAAAAAAACTTAGCCCCTAACACAAGTGGCGCCGCAAACCTAGTGCCGCCCCTAGCCACTTGCCCTGCCTTCTGGCCACCGCCCCACGTGCCTCTGCCACTGCCATGACCTGCAAACAGAAAAGAAGAAGCAGACAAATAAAAGCAAAAGCCATATTGTATTGTTTTTTTTTATATTTCATTCGGCTATATAAAGCCTGACCACAAACAATGTAAGGGGGGATTTTTTTTTTTTTTGGGCATTCAAAAAAGAAACGAACACTAAGAAATCAGAAAAGAAACCAGAAAATTGAAGGTTGAAATTCGTTTTTTTTTGCTTATTACTATTTACTGCTATTCTCGTTCTCTTTATTTCGATTTATTTAGTTCAAAATTTCTTACAAACAATCAAAAAATCAAAGCCAAAATATTCAAAAGTGGATTCGGATTTCTACTTTGCTATTATTATTACTGTTTTCTTTTATCTTTATTTTTATTGTTTCAAAAAGAAAAGAACTTTCATCAACAAACTCAAAAGGAGGAAGAGTGAGGAAATCGTACCTGAGTAGTCGGGGCGCGTCGTCGGAGCTTCGTCTCCGTTGTCGAAGCCGGACCGAAGGCAAAGGAAAAGGGCGAGTTTCCTCTCTGGGGTTTTCGGATTTCGAGGGGTTCCGAGAAAGGGGTCGAAAGACTCGTTTTCGAGCATTATCGACCACCGATACGGTGGTGGCGCGGTGGTGCGAGAGGGGGCTAAAGGAAGCCCGATCGTCGGGGAAAGAAAAAGGGAAGAGAATTCTGATTTTTTTTTTAAGAGATGAGTCTAAAAAAGGGAAAAAGTTGGGGTGGTTCTCTGTTTTGCTTTAAAAAAATATAAAAGAACTTGTAAACAAAAATAATGATAAATAATAAAGGTTTTATTAATTTTAAAGTGGGGTAGTTAAAGAAGGTGGAGGCCAGCACATTGACGATTGGAAAGTTGAAAGGGTGCCTTTCCACTTTAGACGGGAAATTTGCGTGGCCAGTCCCTCTCATTTGTGCTATCTTTAAGTAAATCCTATCTATTTCTTTCATTGTTGCCCTAAAGTTTGTGTGCCCTTTCAATTTAGTCCTACTTATACGTTACGTTTTGGGCTTTGGAAGTATTTGCTGATTCAGTCCTTGATCATTTGTGCGCATTCTAAATTGGTCCTCGTCCTTTCTTTTTATTTCAAATTTGCCCCGGATATATTTTTTTAATTCAATTTAGTCTTCTTTTGTTATTTCCACTATTTTATTATTTTTGCTAATACCATATTATTATTTTCTTATTATTATTACTATACTACTATCATTATTAAGTATTCCTATTATTATTATTACCATTGTCTTTTTATACATATATTATTAATCACTTAAACCTTATTATTACTTTTAAAATTATATTATGTTGTATTATTTTCATCTTATTATTATTACCACTATGTATTATTATTACTATTATTATTACTATTATTCGATATTATTCTCGTGACTATTATTATTGTTATTATTAGTATCTTTATTATTACTATATTTATATCTATATATATTTTCTTAGTTAAATACTATTATTATTTATTTAATTTTCACTTATCTATTTATATTTATATTATTTCATACATACATGCTTCTATTTTCACTCATCTTACTATTATATTTTATATATATTTCTACTCATATTTCTATATCAATATTATTTTCATTATCACCAAGTATTATCAAGATTATTATTTTTTTTTCTTTCCTTCTTGTAAGACTTTCATCTTGCCGCTCATCCTTTTGTTTTCTATTTATTATCATCGACTTATTGATTTTATTTTATTTTCGTTTTATTATTGTCATTTGTATTTAATGTGTTTATTCTATATGCTTGTTAATACCATAATTCATTTCTTACATTTTGCTACATTGATATTGCAATTTGTTTTACATTTTACTATAAACTCGCGTTACCTCAACTTCGCTGACACAAAATGAATTCTTTTACAGAGGCAATATTCCGTATTTAGAAATTCGAGAGGTCGTGCCTAAAGTATTGGGTTTCGATCCTTCTGTTTGATCTAAATAACCGAATATCCTTTTAAAACAAATACATTTTTAAACTAAAAGCTTATTCTCGTGAACTCGAGATGTCGTGGTCCTAATGCATTGGATGTGATGTTTTGTTATTCCGAGATAATATTTTCTAAAACCAAGGCAATGTTCTCAGATTTAGAAGTTCGAAAAATCGTGCCTAAAGTATTGGGTTTCCTTTTCTCGTCCATTCTAAATAACAAAACATCCTTTCAATTAAATCCATAAGTTTTGAATAAAAGGCAAGTTCAACTTTAAAGGTCGAAATGTGGTGTCCTAAAGTATTGGATGTAACACTTCACCTTAAAACGAGACTCACTTGGCATACATTGCCAATTTATCCAAATTTATTCTTCAACAACAAGAGGGATCGATTTTGAATTCTTAAGTTTTCAACTTTCGACATTAAGACATTAGATAATCAATTAGGTACCAATTTTGGGCGTACGAGGTTGCTAACCCTTCCTCGCAAATGCGTGAACCGACTCCCGAACCCATTTTCTGATTTTCGTAGACCAAAATTGTGTTTTTGATAAATTAATCTGATTATTAAAAACAAACACTTTTAAGGTGACCCGATCACACCTCATCAAAAAGATTGGTGGCGACTCCTTTTTTTTTTATTCGTTTGCAAAACCACGAGTCGATCGCATACATCATCGTTTTATCAAAAATGGTTACGACGACTTGGCGACTCACTGGGACCCAAAAAGAGAGTCAGCCAGTAAATTGATTATTTTTTGTCCTTTGTCGAAAGTTTGAAATTTGATTTAAAATCTTTTTACTATCCTTGTGTTGCATTCATTTGTGTCATTGCATATGATTTCTATTTTCTTGTGCACAATACATTGCATGACCGTTGTGGTCGCACCTTTAAGTGGGAGTGAGAAGCTATTCCTTCGTGAGGTTTTCACCTCCGTGCGAGATAGTGGATCGCCTCCGGATACATCCGTACCTATGTCTTCGTGAGATTTTCATCTCAGTGCACCCATAGGGAAATGTATTCCCGAATCAAACTCGGTCTATATGAGCCTATAATGGGTGAGGGTCGAGAATCTCTTTTCAGTACCTCAAACTCTAGAACTAAAACCACATATAGTGAACCCTAGGAGCCCACCTTAGATAGAACTACATCAAACCTTAGTGGTCACCTGGTAGGTGTTTGTTCATGTTCACTTGTTTTACTTTGCGATCTTGACTTCGTTGCATTTTATTGTCGTGCATTCATCTCATTTTCTAAAGAGGTATCGATTCACGGTCGGTTTCGAGTTAGAAAGTCAAGGCATGAAAAAGCGGATTCCTTATAAAATGGAAAACAATGCAATGTCGTTCGATAGTTAGAACCTAGGCGCTTAGAAGGGTATGGATCCATTTGAGCAAAAGGAAATGTGGCAAAGCTAAAATCGTGGTGGTCATCCTTTGAGACGACAAGGGGTTGGAAGGAAAGTGATCGGCAGAGGGCAAGAGACTGTGACATTGAATTGGCTGAAAAGGACTTTGCTTACGACAAGGAGAAAAGTTTATTTACTATCGGTACTCTCCAAATAACAAGCATGAATTTATAGTTGTATTTGAGGATGTTACATCTAACAACTGTAATGCAAGACCTGATGTCCATGATGACTCAAATGGGCAAGACAGAAAAGAGAGTTAAACGGCCTTATCGGGCCAAATCAACTTTGTTGCATAGACACCCATGCGAGCAACTCAAAATGCTTAGCGCGGACAGAATCAAAGCTCTCAAGAAGCATTGAGGGTGATAGATAGCATGTCATAAACAGGGATGCCTACTGGGTTTGCCAATCTTTCAAGATAATCGAAACGACCTTCACGATATTGGAAGAGGTGCCTTGGCAATAGGGCATCCATTCAAATTTCATGGCCACTCAAAGAGGCCTTTCCACGAATATTGATATTCGCCCCAGCCCTGCTATGGATCCTTCGCCAATCGAGAATGCTATGGATCCCGGATCGACCATAGCTAAGCAAAGCTTTAAGAACTCGAGGACAAAAGTCACCCATCCAATCACGAGTACAAGATCACCGGATTGAGCGACCAGTTGCGCAAAGATCCGTTGTTTTCATTAAAGGAGAAAAGTGTGAAAAAGTTAATGGTGAAGCCGAGAATCTAGAGATTATCGTCTATAATCATTTTGTCGACCATCGCAACATACGGTCGCGCTTCTCTGTAAGGCTTGCCATGCTTAAATGTTGGAGAGCCAAACAACCTACATATATTCTTTTGGAGCTCCATTCCTTGATGTATTTGCAATTGACAAAGCGCTAACTAGAGAGCTTCTTTGGTTAAGACAGAAGTCTCGGAAAAGAATGAAAGCTTTATTCTATGCTTCACGGGAGCAGCCCATAGTGCCGAGCCAATGCTTTGTGTTCTTATGGTGTTTCTTTCAAAGACTAATTTCACCCAAGTTGAAGGTCGTGCTCAGTCAGGGGCAATGATGGAAATTTCTTTCCGAAGAATGGGCGTTGAAATTGGTAACCATCTAGGATTGAAGGATAGGCTGTTAGGCTCATCGTTATGATCCAAACAACATTGCAAGGGATTTGATTCGTGTGAAGAAATGAAAGGAATTTGTATCGACCCGATTAGATAGATCCAAAAGAGACAAACCAGAATAGACGACTTTCACCTGTGGTTAGAATTGGAAAAGCTATCGAACGGATACGATCTAAAATGTCTGGAGCTCATGCGGTTTTTCTTCTTTGTCTAGAAAACTCTAATCTTTATGGGCCTTGGAAGAGGAAGAATCCTCGGGTATGGCGCTAGCTAGAGTGAATGATCAATACTTTTACGAAGAATTGATGCTAAGCTTAAATGACCTCTTCACTACCATCGAAGCTATAACTCTGCAATCGAGTTGAAGTTAAGCTGAACAAGATTAAGGAAATGAAAGGTGGGATCGAAAAGTTAGAACCAAAGATTACACAATGGTGAATCATGGATCGAGCTTCTCGAAACAAGAGAGGAGTAGAAGACCTTCATCATTCTTATGATCAACAATTTAAAAAGTCGAGATTACCTCGTGAGGGAAGCAATAGTGCAAATTCAAAAGGTAGCTGGTCATCTATAGATTTTGGCATCACAGGTGAATATGTTGAGCATAAAATACTGGCTGCAGCTTAACCATAGTCAAGAGCTAGATCCACTGCTTGGGAAACCAAAAACCTTTAGGACTTAGGACGAAAGCATATAGTAGTCCGCTTTATGTAAAAGAACTTGTTTTCTAATAAAGTTTCCTAAAATGAAGTTGATCAGAATCGATACCTCTTTGCATTCATGCATTCGTACTACATTGCATTCGCATTACATTGCATTCATTTGTATTAGACCTTTACAAAAGGACCCTAATTAGGTAAAATGTTTCAGTTAACCTGGAAAACATGGAACAAAGGTTGGTGAGGATTGAGCAAAGGCAAATACAGATGCAAGAGCAATTGGCCCAAATTCAACAAGAAATGCGAGAGCAAATGCTAGACTTCCAAAGGAACATGATGGGCCAACTAACTTCGCCATTAGCCGGGAGGACTTGAAAAAGAAGTGACCTAGCGATGATGATGTGATAATGATGAAGACATCGTTTATTCCCCAATGAATATCCCAACTCAACCAGACGCCGCACTCGCGTGGTACCCGCTATTATTGGATCTCAATATAGGACCGATACTTGGTCTTCTTTGGACTCTCCGATGGGCCCCGTAATGAGCAAGTCAATCGTGTTGTTTTTGGTCTACCAGAGGCGGAGAAAAAGGAGAAGGGGCTTCAAAAGCCCCAAGAGGAAGGACAAGGATGTGGCTAGCACAGTGGGTATACTAAGGGTTATTCGAAGCCGTTTACAGCAAACCAGCCAAAGAAGGTAGTTACCAGTCACCTGGTCCCCCCAAAGCAAAAACCCAATCCAGTAGAGCGTATTCGGAAAAACCTCAGTTCACTCCTATTCCCATGACGTATATGGAGTTATACCAGAACTTATTTGATATGCATGTTGTAGCTCCTTTTTATATAAAACCACTGCAACCTCCATACCCAAAATGGTATAACCTAAATGTCCGGTGTGAGTATCATGCGGGGATTACAGGACACTCAATAGAAAATTGCACAGCTTTTAAGAAGTTGGTGGAAAAATTCATCAAAATAGGTGTTGTGGAGATAGGCGCGCACCAAAAGCGAGTAAGCATAAACACAGGGGGCATTTTGAGCAATGAGATCATGGAAGAAATTCTGTAGTATTTAGAAGCTTACCTGGAGTAATGTACTGAAATATACTGGTTAAGTGCGTTAAGCCTAGAAGCAATGAGAACTCTTTTGTGAAATAGGCTCGTGTTAAAAATTACTATTTCAAAAGAAAATGCATCTTTTGAACCAATATTTTTGTTGTTGTTCTTTTCATGCTTTAAATTCTACTGAATGTTCTTTTATTCTTCATTCATAAATAACCATTCTTAGAATCATTTATTCTCTGGAAATTACTTTCATACTGACAATGGGTCCCAGATATCAATGACATGAGCGACGCTGTTACGGACTCCCTTTCTAGTGAGATATGTGTCCAGAAGAATCTAAGGACTTAGAAGATGATAGAGATTGCAACTTATTTCCAACTTGTTAAAAATGGCAGATCCTACCTTGCGAAATGTCACCACAATCGCAAGCCAACGAGGAGATGAAGATGGAAACTTAGCTCACCGCAAGAATAAGGCAAGACATTATCGCAGGATCACAGCCAGACATGTTGGGGCCACTGAAACGTGGATTCCTATATGTGAGGCATATCAAGCTAGTCTCCTCATAATCTCTGAACCAACATCGATTCATATTCATAACCTTTGATTACCTTACCTAGAGGGTAAAGGTCGCTTTCACATGTCAAAATTACAAAGTCGTGATCGTCAACTTCAAATTTCAATTTCAAAAAGAAAAAACAAAAAAACAAAAAAGAAAAGAAAAAGAAAAAGAGAGTGGTGATAAAGGATACCGAAAAGGAACATGTTTAACGTGATAACACGAATTTATAGTCCTGTTCAAAGGTCGACACACCACATCGCAAGGCACAAAGAGAGCCAAAAACCATCCAAATTCTTTACGAGGACAACCGATATTTGTAAAAGTTGGCATCGAGAAGTTACCATTTACTTTCTATGTTGGCTAAGTTCCTCACCGGGGCTTACGACAAAAAAGGTCCGTTCGAAAGACCTGCATTAAGAAGGATTCCTCATATCCAAAAGGACTCCAGAGGAAAAGTAAGTGCCCTATGCAGCAAAAAGAAGGCCTGGCTTGGAAAACATAGGCACTAATCAAGATGGATGATAAGGACTTGCCTAATCCTATGAGTTCAGATGCGAAAAAAAAAAAAAAAAAAAAAAAAAAAAAAAAAGAAAAGAGAAAAGAAAAACACACAAAAAGGAAAGAAAAAGAAAAAAGAGAGGCCAAGATGAAAACCCGCAAAGGGCGCCTTGAGACCAAAGGGGATTTGGGTTGAAAACCCGAGAAGGCAGCTCAAATTTTGACCGAAAGTAAGGCATACTGGTAGTCTTGCCACGCTTGGGTTAACAATGAAGAAATATGTTGCGTCTCGAAGCATCGACAAAGTACTCCTGGATCCCCAAAACACATATTGAGCCTAAAATGGTCCTCAAGAAGTTTGAACAGAGAGGCTCAGTCACGATATCCGGGGCACCTAGCTTCTATTTTACCCATTTTTTTGTTATTTATTTCCCTTGCATAATACTTGCCAATAAATTTCCTTCTTAATTACATTTGCTATTTTTGCTTTACCTATTTGTTTCGAGCTATGCTCCTAACTAGCTTCTCTTATCCGTAGTTATGGTCTCTTTCTGGCATTTTGCATCGAAATAATGATTAATAGAATAACGACACTTTCACAAAAAGAGTTCCGCATATTACTCTAGGAAACTTTTGAGTAGTGCTTTAACTCAAAGCAGGACCATTGCTTAAAACTCCTCGAGTTTAAAAGGATCGGGAATAATGATGGAGGAAAATTACAATCGAGGCTATCTCTTGAATTTGGTTGAAAATAGTGATCGAACAAAATGACGAGGTATTACGTAAGTAGTATCATCTCGATGAAAAATAGCGATGTATGAATGGGCAATCATTCGCGCGAAGAATGATTTTGTATCCATCATGCGTGCACACCGGTCATGAAACTTAGGGAATGGAAGGTGTAGTAAACCAAATCATTTGAATAAGCTACAAATTCTGTGCCCGAGTCGTAGTGGGATGGATCGAAGATGGCACGCATCCTACACCCCGAAGTTGAAGAGAGGGGATCCAAGATGGTATAAGCCTTGAAGTTCTATAGGTGTCGTGGAGCGGATCTTGAAGTTACATTGGGGCAAGTTATTTGAGCAAAATATGATTGTTTCTTTGAGTTCTTGGCAAAGGTACTAGCAGAGTGAGATAGGGCGTAATAGAATACGTCAACAATAAGACTCGATGGACGACGAGCGAGAGACAACCCTAAGCATTAAAAAGGGATAATTTCATTTTACATTCATACATCATCATTAGGGGCGTTTCGATCATCGCATCCTGATCCTTATATGTTTTTTAACAAAGAATCATTGTCATGACATTCCGCATTCATGCAAATGTCCTCTATAATATCATTTAGTTAGGAGCATTCGATTTATTACGATCATTGCATCTTAATCATTGAAAAAATCATCATTCTCATGACATTCTGCATTCACGTAAATGTCATCCATAGCACATGTAGTTAGGAGCATTAGATTCATTCTGATCACAGCATCCTAATCATTTGACATAAACACAAGCATATAAAATCGAGTCTACAGGATATGTCCCCAGAGGACGGTGTAGAAACATTGGTGAAGCCACCATCCTATTACCACTAACCAGTAGTGGAATAGGTTGAAGATTGCCCTATTACCACTGACCAGTAGTGGAATAGGTTGAAGATTATCCTATTACCATCGACCAGCGGTGGAATAGGTTGAAGATTGTCCTATTACCACTGACCAGTAGTGGAATAGGTTGAAGATTGTTCTATTGCCACTAACCAAAGAGTGGAATAGGTTGAAGTTTGTCCTATTACCACCGACCAAAGCGGTGGAATAGGTTGAAGATTGTTCTATTGCCACTAACCAAAGAGTGGAATAGGTTGAAGATCATTCTATTGCCACTAACCAAAGTGGGATAGGTTGAAGATTGTTCTATTGCCACTACCAAATAGTGGGATAGGTTGAAGATTGTCCTATTACCACCGACCAAAGAGTGGAATAGGTTGAAGATTGTTCTATTGCCACTAACCAAAGAGTGGGATAGGTTGAAGATTGTCCTATTACCACCGACCAAAGAGTGGAATAGGTTGAAGATTGTTCTATTGCCACTAACCAAAGAGTGGAATAGGTTGAAGATTGTTCTATTGTCACTAACCAAGAGTGGAATAGGTTGAAGATTGTCCTATTGCCACTAACCAAAGAGTGGAATAGGTTGAAGTTTGTCCTATTACCACCGACCAAGAGTGGAATAGGTTGAAGATTGTTCTATTGCCACTTTGTCCCATGAGTGGAATAGGTTGAAGATTGTTCTATTGCCACTAACCAAAGAGTGGAATAGGTTGAAGATTGTTCTATTACCACTAACCAAAGAGTGGGATAGGTTGAAGATTGTCCCTATTGCCACTAACCAAAGAGTGGAATAGGTTAAAAGATTTCCTATTGCCATTGACCAGCAGTGGAATAGGTCAAAAAATTGTAGATCTCGTCGCCCTAACCAGTAATGGGGCAAGATCGAAGGCAAATCCTGTCTCCCTAAACAGTAGGGAACATGATTTAAGCCACCGTCCTATTGCCACTGACCAGCATTGGAATAGGTCGAAATTTGCAGATCTTGTCACCCTAAGCAGTAGGGAACCAAGATCGAACGGTGAATCTTGTCTCCCTAAGCAGTAGTGGAACAGATTTAAACCATCAGTCCTATCTTCCTGACCAGCAGTGGAATAGGTCAAAAATTGTAGATCTTGTCACCCTAAGCAGTAGTGGACCAAGACCGAACGGAGAATCTTGTCTCCCTAAGCAGTAGTGGAACAGATTTAAACCATCCTATTGCCACCGACCAGCAGTGGAATAGGTTGAAGATTGTCCTATTGCCACTGACCAGCATTGGAATAGGTTGAAGATCATCTTATTGCCATTGATCAGCAGTGGAATAAGTTGAAGATTGTCTTATTGCCAGTTACCAGCAGTAGAATAAGTTGAAGACCGTCCTATTGCCACTGACCAGCAGTGGAATAGGTCAAATTTGTAGATCTTGTCGCCCTAACCAGTAGTGGGGCAAGATCGAAGGCAAATCTTGTCTCCCTAAACAGTTGGGAACATGATTTAAGCCACCGTCCTATGTCCCTGACCAGCATTGGAATAGGTCAAATTTGTAGATCTTGTCGCCTCTAACCAAAGAGTGGGGCAAGATCGAAGGCAAATCTTGGCTCCCTAAACAGTAGGGAACATGATTTAAGCCATTATCCTTTTGCCCTGACTAGCAGTAGAATAAGCTGAAGATGCAAATCTATCTCCATGAAGTTGCAGTGGAGCGATTTAAAATGAACAAGTCTCATCCCTTCGAAGTCGCAGCAGGAGCGAATTGAAGCTACAGGTCTTACCTCTCAAGAGTAGCTGTGGAATGGATCAAAGCAACAAGACACAGTGGACAAGAACAAGGCTACCTGAAGAAAAAGCAACAAAGAAGTTAAGACTTAGCGATACCGGGCAAAATTGGTCTTTCTTAAAAGTCTTTGCCCTGTTCTCGTTACACGACAACGAGCAAAGAGGGCAAATTGTATACAACCCCAATTTTGCCCTGCCATAAAGCCCATTTTTAAAACCCAACCAAACATAACCCAAATTAAAACCCAAACCCAAATAGAACAAAACTCAGCCAAAAACAAACCCAAACCCAAATCGAAACAAACAAAAAAACTTAGCCCCAACACAAGTGGCGCCGCAAACCTAGTGCCGCCTCTAGCCACTTGCCGCTTTCTTCTGCCACCGCCCCACGTGCCTCTCGCCCGCGCCATGACTGCAAAAACAGAAAGAAGAAGCGGACAAATAAAAGCAAAAGCCATATTGTATTGTTTTTTTATATTTCATTCGGCTATATAAAGCGACCACAAACAATGTAAGGGGATTTTTTTTTTTGGGCATTCAAAAAGAAACGAACACTAAGAAATCGAAAAGAAACCAGAAAATTGAAGGTTGAAATTCGCTTTTTTTTGCTTATTACTATTTACTCGCTATTCTCGTTCTCTTTATTTCGATTTATTTAGTTCAAAATTTCTTACAAACAATCAAAAATCAAAGCCAAAATATTCAAAAGTGGATTCGGTTCTACTTTGCTATTATTATTATTGTTTTCTTTATCTTTATTTTTATTGTTTCAAAAGAAAAGAACTTTCATCAACAAACTCAAAAGGAGGAAGAGTGAGGAAATCGTACTGAGTAGTCGGGCGCGTCGTCGAGCTTCGTCTCCGTTGTCGGCCGGACCGAAGGCAAAGGAAAAGGGCGAGTTTCCTCTCTGCAGGGTTTTCGGATTTCGAGGGGGTTCCGAGAAAGGGGTCGAAAGACTCGCTTTCGAGCATTATCGACCACCGATACGGTGGTGGCGCGGTGGTGCGAGAGGGGGCTAAAGGAAGCCCGATCGTCGGGGAAAGAAAAAGGGAAGAGAATTCTGATTTTTTTTTAAGAGATGAGTCTAAAAAAAGGAAAAAGTTGGGGTGGTTCTCTGTTTTTGCTTTAAAAAAAAAATATAAAAGAACTTGTAAACAAAAAAATAATGATAAATAATAAAGGTTTTATTAATTTTTAAAGTGGGGTAGTTAAAGAAGGTGGAGGCCAGCACATTGACGATTGGAAAGTTGAAAGGGTGCCTTTCCACTTTAGACGGGAAATTTGCGTGGCCAGTCCCTCTCATTTGTGCTATCTTTAAGTAAATCCTATCTATTTCTTTCATTGTTGCCCTAAAGTTTGTGTGCCCTTTCAATTTAGTCCTACTTATACGTTACGTTTTGGGCTTTGGAAGTATTTGCTGATTCAGTCCTTGATCATTTGTGCGCATTCTAAATTGGTCCTCGTCCTTTCTTTTTATTTCAAATTTGCCCCGGATATATTTTTTTAATTCAATTTAGTCTTCTTTTGTTATTTCCACTATTTTATTATTTTTGCTAATACCATATTATTATTTTCTTATTATTATTACTATACTACTATCATTATTAAGTATTCCTATTATTATTATTACCATTGTCTTTTTTATACATATATTATTAATCACTTAAACCTTATTATTACTTTTAAAATTATATTATGTTGTATTATTTTCATCTTATTATTATTACCACTATGTATTATTATTACTATTATTATTACTATTATTCGATATTATTCTCGTGACTATTATTATTGTTATTATTAGTATCTTTATTATTACTATATTTATATCTATATATATTTTCTTAGTTAAATACTATTATTATTTATTTAATTTTCACTTATCTATTTATATTTATATTATTTCATACATACATGCTTCTATTTTCACTCATCTTACTATTATATTTTATATATATTTCTACTCATATTTCTATATCAATATTATTTTCATTATCACCGTTATTATCAGTATTATTATTTTTTTTCTTTCCTTCTTGTAAGACTTTCATCTTGCCGTTCATCCTTTTGTTTTCTATTTATTATCATCAGCTTATTGATTTTATTTTATTTTCGTTTTATTATTGTCATTTGTATTTAATGTGTTTATTCTATATGCTTGTTAATACCATAATTCATTTCTTACATTTTGCTACATTGATATTGCAATTTGTTTTACATTTTACTATAAACTCGCGTTACCTCAACTTCGCCCGACACAAAATGAATTCTTTTACAGAGGCAATATTCCGTATTTAGAAATTCGAGAGGTCGTGCCCTAAAGTATTGGGTTTCGATCCTTCTCGCTTTGATCTAAATAACCGAATATCCTTTTAAAACAAATACATTTTTAAACTAAAAGCTTATTCTCGTGAACTCGAGATGTCGTGTCCTAATGCATTGGATGTGATGTTTTGTTATTCCGAGATAATATTTTCTAAAACCAAGGCAATGTTCTGTATTTAGAAGTTCGAGAAATCGTGCCCTAAAGTATTGGGTTTCCTTTTCGCGTCCATTCTAAATAACAAAACATCCTTTCAATTAAATCCATAAGTTTTGAATAAAAGGCAAGTTCAACTTTAAAGGTCGAAATGTGGTGTCCTAAAGTATTGGATGTAACACTTCACCTTAAAACGAGACGGCCCCTTGGCATACATTGCCAATTTATCCAAATTTATTCTTCAACAACAAGAGGATCGTATTTTGAATTCTTAAGTTTTCAACTTTCGACATTAAGACATTAGATAATCAATTAGGTACCAATTTTGGGCGACGAGGTTGCTAACCCTTCCTCGTGCGTAACCTCCTTTCGAACCCATTTTCTCGATTTTCGTAGACCAAAATTGTGTTTTTGATAAATTAACTGATTATTAAAAACAAACACTTTTAAGGTGACCCGATCACACCTCATCAAAAAGATTGGTGGCGACTCCTGCTTTTTTTTTATTCGTTTGCAAAACCACGAGTCGACCGCGCCGTTTACTGTTTTATCAAAAAATGGTTACGACAACGTGAATTCATTGTTAATATGAATAATTTTGAAAAAAAAAATTATTTTATGAATTTTACGTGAATTATTGTACAAGTTATCAAGTCAGTATTGTTAAAATATTAACAATTCAGCTAATTTTTTCATTAAAAAAATAATTTGACTAGAAATTGAGGATGTAAGTAATTAAAAAAGAAATTAGGGCCAAAGCGACGAAAGAGGTCAATTTTAGGGGCTAAATTTCTCGTTATGCTTTTATATTATTATTAAAATTCTTTTATTAAGTTAGTGTCACAAATTAATAAAAATGTTAGAAAAAATAATAGTACATATAAATACAAATAGGACATTTCATTAATTTAAGCTACACTATATATTATTATAAAACGTTTAACTAAGTTGGTGTCACGAGTTAAATCAGAAACTAGATTTATGGCACATTGACCATGTGGGTGAAAAAAATTATGTAACAAATATATTTATTAAAAATTTACATTAAAATTAATTAATTATTATTTTGTTTAGGGTTCAAATTTCATTATGATCACATTTTTATTGATTTATTATATATATATATATATATATATATAAGATAAAAATACCCTAATAAAATATAACTTAATTTGTATATGAGAGGATATTTTAGTAAAATAAGTATAAATAATTAAAACCATTTTAAAAATAAAAAAATATTATTCTAAAGCTATCTTTATTATTTTCATATTTTATTAAATATATAAATAAAATAACTTTCTTCAAATAAATCACCCCTATAAAAAAAAAAACTAGTCTCTATTTTTAAAAATAATCTATCTTTTCCTTTTAAAAACATGTCATATATTAAAAAGATAAATATATTTTTTTCAAATAGATTTTATAATTATATTTTCTATATAAAATCTTTACCTACATAACTGAGATGACATAATCTATTTAAAGAAAATATACCCATTTCTCACACTTATTTACTTTGTATTATATACTTCCAAAAAAAAAATTTACATTGTATTATATTTGTATACATATCACCTATTTTATGTTATTGTTGTCATGTTTTATTACATATCATATCACACACATTCCATGTGCCACAATTTCTAATATATTTTTAAGTAATTTATTTATACATATTACATTTTTTTACAAAAATATTATGCTTGTAATTTTTTGTAGACCGGGTATTTTAATTTTCTAACTCAGTTTGACTCTTTTTATTCAAGTTATTTGTGCTCACTTTGACAGTAAATGAATATTTATACATTTTTAAATTACTTTTAAACCCCTTAAACCAATAATTAATGGATAAACTAGAAAAATTGTCACTTTTGTTTGCCTCAGATTACATTTTCAGTCACTTATGTTTGAAATGTTACGTTTTAGTCACTTACGTTATTGTTTTGTTACGAAGTGGTCACTCTACCATTAAGCTCCGTTACCTCCCTAACGGCAGTCCTACGTGGCAGTTCAAATGACCGAGCAAGGAAGAACCGTAATATATAACAGTAGGGGTGTGGCCAATAACTCAATGGAGGAAAAAGAAAATTTGATGAACTCCATTGGAGGTAATGTTGGCCCTGAGAAAGGAGGAGGATATTGAGATACTTGAAATAGATGTCTTTAAGAAAGTGATTGGTGGAGTTCTATAGATTGAATTTTGGGGGAATCGAATTCATGGGTTTTATTTGATCAATTATCTAATAGTGCAATCTTGGTTGATGGATTTCCGAATGGCATAAATTTATCCTAATAATGTTGTGGTATGTATCTACTTTTGTAGAGCCTCGTTGATTTTAATAATTTTCACTCAATAATTTATTCTGTATAATTATTGGTTTAAATTCAATCTATTCTTTCATAATAGATAATTGCAGCTCGAAAGTCAAATTTAAATTGTTATGAATCATTATTTTAAATATTCTTACATATAAATAAAAGGTTGATCATGAAATATTTCCACATTTATTGCTTAACGAAATTTAATCAAAAGTCAAACATGCTAGCACGAGGACTTTGACAATTTCAAACTAATTTGTTCTAATTGTTGTTTGAACATGAGATCGTACAAACAATACATGCTGTCAAAGTTTCCAACAAATACAATCGAGTTTTTAGGAGGTGTGATTCAAGGTACAATCGAAAATAATATGATAACTCAACTAAAAAAAGTTCAAATCTATTAAAAAATGCGTCATAAATTAACTAATATTTTAAACTTGAAAAACAATAACTTCAATAAATTTAATTTAATAATTTCCATCTTATCATCATTTTTAAAACTTAATGAATTTTACTCTGTTGGTATCATCTTATAGAAATATTTTTAAAAAATAAACAGATTAGAACTCAACATCTATAATTTTTTATTTTAAAATTTTATTTTATAAATAATATAAATGGAATAAAATCACAAGGCTAAACTGCAAATGGATGTAACTGTACAAAAGTGGTCACCACCTCTGAAGTCTTAACTTTTTTTTCTTTTTCTTTTATGTTTTTAATTTATTACTTTACTGCAACGTGTTTACGCGTCCCCTTTTCTGAGGCTTTTTATTATTACCTGAAAAGACCAAGTAGGCCCTTACTGTATTTATGTCACTAATTTATTAAATAATATTTTAAATAATTTAAACAAATTTATTACTTTAATAATTAAAAATATTAGAAAAAAATTGAATCATAATTAAAGTAAAAAGTAAATAATAATTTAAACTTTTTAAATGTGGAATTTAATTTTATATTATTGAAATAGCAGTAAAAATGTAACTTAAAATAAATAATTTAAAGCTAATAAAGTGTTGGTTAGTTAAGGCTCATGTGTGATTTTTTAAATTTTTTTAATTTTATTCGTACAAAATATTATTTTTTTCAAGGATTTTTCTAAACTCATGATTATTATGTGTTTAGAAAAATTTTGTATAAATTTTGATATAATATCCTATTTAAATCTAAATTTGCTCCATCCACCTACAATAATGCTTGCTTCTCCTTCCTCATCATCTCCATTATAGTAGTCCTTATCTCTCTCCCTCTTCCATCCTCTTCTGTACGGCACTTGAAGAATTTCTGGGATCCCACAATTATATCCAAAATTAATAATTTACAACCAAAAAAAAGAAATACACCATTTGCTGTTATCTTGTATTAAGTCATGGTTTGCACATGCAAATCCCTTTTTCAAAAAAAAAAAAAATCATGGAATATTTGGTTTTTGTTTATACTTCATGATTGTTTTAAAAAAGAGCTTGAAAATGATGCCAGATTTTCCCTACCTTTAGAACCTCATATTCATCCATTCATTCTTTTTTTTGCCTCTTAAAATTCCTTTACTCTCTTCTTTTTTCTTATTTAACTCTGTATATATATATATATATATATTAAAAGAATTAAATTGGACATAAAATTTTAAGGTGTAATAAGAAAAGCAAACATGGTATTTAATTTTTGTAGTTGTAATAATGTGAAAAGGCATTCATTTAACTTACTCTCTCACAACACTATTCAATCATTTGATCCAAGCCAGCTGGTCCTCTACTTTTAATTATCTTAATTATTAATTATAATAATATAAGAATCCAGTAAATTTGAGATTCAAATATCAACCTCGATCATTGGTTTTCGTATAATTCTTTTTATATAAAAAATAAAAATTAAAAGTATGATTAAGCGATTATTAAAGTGGTTAAGTTACAAAATTATTTAAAAACAAAGAATTGGATGAAATTAAATAATTGTTAGACAAACTTTTACTTGCCAGAGGGGTTTACTGAACATGCCTTATTTATTTGGATTATTATTTTTAACTAATCATGATTAGGGTTTCTTTTTTAATTTTTTTTTTAAAAATCCCAACATAAATGCCAACATGAGATGATGGAAGCTACCAAGAAACTATAGAAAGAGAGAGGAGTGGGGAGTTAAATAAAAAAAATAAAAAACAAATAAGGGTCACATTAGAGACCATGTGAGTCTGATTTGGGGACAAAGCAAAGCAAAGGGAAAAAAAGAGTGGGGGCTCTTACAAACAGTTCACATGGGGAAGAAGAAAGGACATGATTCTTACAAGTTCCCTTTCTTTCACAGCTCATCTCCCTACCCCAAATTCCCTACATCTTCCCACTACTTAAATCTCTATGTATTATTATTTTCCCATATTATAATATAATTCACTTAGGTCGGTATAAAACTGATAAAATGTTATACGTTATTTTTATCTGTTTTTATATGATGTGTATTCATTTAAACTAATTATTGCATTTTATATTTTATGTAGGTTTTTATGCATTAAAACTATCCATGTCTCTTCCCCAACTCTTAAATAAGAGGAAAATATGTTTCAGCACACTCAAACACGCTTTTTCTTGCACTGACAACAATATCAATGCCAATTGAACTAATACTCAATCGACAACACATAATTTTTTTTTTTAAAAATTGCTTATGGAATGAAAAAAATATACTACTAATATATTAAATACTAACCCGAATACAAAAATAATTTAAATTCGAAACCAACCATGTAAAATCCCTAAACGAAGAAAAAAAAAGCAATGTATTAAGCAACTTACATTTATATTCATCTCTCCTCCATGAATATTCTTCTATTAGATTTTCTTCCAGTGATCTGTAACCAATTTGCCATATACTTAATTATAGGCACATGCATTTACTAACGTAGAGAATATAAATGGAATAAATTAACAATTTTTTTTCTTGAAACCCTTTTAATTATAATAATATTTTAGTAGGCTTCTCTATTATAAGGTTTATGTTAAAATAATTTTCTTAATAAATGAATTAATTTAATTTATATATTATTAAAAAGAACTAAATAACATCATATTTTAAAAAAAAAATCGCATTTATTGTTCATAAAATGTTATTTACTATCTAATATAATTAATATTTTGAAATTTTTTATGATTCTATAAATAAAATATTTTTATTATTTTTAAACAGTAAATATTAATTTTATTATAAATTGATGTAATTTAATTTTTTTAATAGTAAATAGACTAATTTGATCCAATCCCTTAATAGAGGACCTAACAAATATTTTCACCTTTTAATTATTATTACTAGTGTGAGCTTAACATATATAGGGCTCTCTCTTTTTTTGTTATTGTTTTTTTATATGGGTGTTGTTATAATGTATATATTTATATGAACTTTATACATTATAAAGATGATATTTCTGTTCTTGTAACCTAAGTTTATCAGCAACTTTGAATAACAATGGTTTACCAACAATTTGGTACCATAATTCATTGAATGGTTCTGAATATGTAAAACTTTTTCCAATCAATATTTTCCCTACAAAATGGACCTATATCTAATTTTTCTTTTAACAAGGACTATATTTGTTGGCTACACTGCTAATTTAACTAAGTCACTGTGTAGGCATATTTATAAGTATGATTATCATAATGTAGGAGAGCTCAATTGATATAAATAAAATTGAACACAAAATTTTCCATAAAAAAATATTTTTCAACCAGAGACATAACCTGTTTATGGATTCAAAAATGATGATATATAGAGATATAGAAGCAATATATATATATATATATTAAATATGTGTGCAAGTGATATATAGATATCCATCAGCAATGAAAACGAATATCAAAGAACTTGTGGATGTGTAGGGCTCATAATATATATATATATATAGAAAAAAAGGGCATATAATACACAAATGCATATACCATATGTTGGAAAGGTCATAAGATAATGTTTGAATATAAAAATATAGAGATAGTTGAGGCCAATGAAAGGGGTCACATCGGCACGTGGTGGTGCTGATTCCACCCAGTTATTAAACTCACACTGCGACTTTCCCATCGGAAAAAAGCCCCCAGCTGTTGCTAGCTGTCCCTAATCTCCCCCATGTGACCCACCTCTCTCTGCCCCTCCCCCTTAATAAAAAAATCCCCCCATTGCAAAAAGGAAAAAGAAAGAAGTGCGTAAGTTTATATCATTGGCTTCAAAGGACTTATATCATATGATGTTGGTGTTTGGGTTTGGGTTTGGGGGTTTGAGTTGATATATGTGTGTGTCGTGTAATATTTTTGTATGTTTGGTTGTATAGTTAGTTGTTGGTTAGTTTAAGATTAGCTTTGTTTTTCGTGCTCTTTTTATTTATTTATATATATATATTTTGAGTTTTTGGGGTTTGTGACATTGGTGTAGAATGGCACAATTACCTCCAAAAATACCCAACATGACCCAGAATTGGCCTTCTTTTCCACATCAAAGATTGCCTACAATGGCAAACTTCATTTCCACCACTGCCAACACCGCCACTATGAATGCCTCCCACCACCACCAGCCTTCTTGGGTCGACGAGTTCCTCGACTTCTCCTCCGCACGCCGCGGGGCTCACCGCCGTTCCATTAGCGACTCCATCGCTTTCCTCGAGCAACCATTGGTGGAGGAATGCAGGGACTCCAACACCAACCACAACAACAATGCCATGATAACGGAAACCAATGTGTTCGATCGTCTCGACGACGAACAGCTCATGTCTATGTTCTCCGACGACGTTGCCGTCACCATGGCTGCTGCACCGACGTTATCCTCGTCCAACCCTTCCACTCCGACGTCCGATCAAAACAGCAACAATGACGAGAAACCAGTGCCGTCCCTGGATCTGCAACAGCCCAAGAACGAACCAGGAGAAGTCGAGAGCTCATGCAAACCTGAACCACAAGCTGCTCAACCTCCATCAACCTCCAATGGCGACCCCATCGTTGATCCCAAAAGGGTTAAGAGGTAAAACAAATCAAAACCCATTACTATTCAACATTTTTTACACCATTATAAATAATTTTATTTTATTTTGGGTGATGAACAGAATTCTGGCAAACCGGCAATCAGCACAAAGATCAAGAGTTAGAAAGCTGCAATATATTTCTGAACTTGAAAGGAGCGTCACAACATTACAGGTGCAAAATTTTGATAATATATATCATCAATATGTGTATGATTTTTATTTTCTTCAAATTTGTTTTAATTTTATTTTCTTTGATATACAAAAAAAAAAAATGAAGACTGAAGTATCAGCATTATCACCAAGGGTTGCATTCTTGGATCATCAAAGACTGATTCTCAATGTTGACAATAGTGCTTTGAAGCAAAGAATTGCAGCTTTGGCTCAAGACAAGATTTTCAAAGATGGTAAGACTTGGTTTTTTCTTTCTTTAATTATAATTAACTAGTACTATAATATGTGTTCAGAATTTAGCTCAATTGGTTTAATATATTTAGGCAACACAATAAATGTTACTTACCTTTTTTCTCCTCAATCATGATATATTAGTTTGCTAGTTTAAGAAATTATTAGTTAATTATCTTTAAATTATTTCAAATAAACCTTTGTTTGCTTTCATAATTAGGATCCCCCCTCCCCTTTAATAGAATGGTAGAATCAATTATAATATTAAGCAATAGTTGTATACATGCCATAACAGTCTATGGCATATTTTATTTTCATATACATGCCAAATTTCCTATTTTTTTTTTCTTTGTTAATTATTGTGTAGGACATTTTAATTCCTTTTTTTAAGTGAAATTATTTTTGGGTTTTTTTTATATGTTTATTTTTATTAGACTTTCAGTAAATGATTCTATACATTGTGAAGCAGTAAAATTTACCTATTTTTGTAACATTTATTTTTCAGCTCATCAAGAAGCACTGAAGAAGGAAATTGAAAGGCTAAGGCAAGTGTACCAGCAACAACAAAGCCTCAAGAAAATGAACAGCAACAATAGCAACAACCACCATGCACCACCACAACAACCACCATCACAGCCGCAGCCGACGAAGAAAGAAGAACAACTATAAGTTGTTCAGAGAAATAGAGAGAGCTAGAGACGGCAGTGAGAAGGTCTTGGTGCAAAAAATAAAAATAAAAATAAAAATGCAATAAAGCTATCTAACAAATGGGGGGGTTGGGGGGCTAGTTTTTTTCATGTTATGTGTTTCCCAATTGCTGTTTTTTAATAGTGTAGGGTCCCCCTGAAGACAAAAATTTGAAGGCCCAAAGAGAAGGGAACATGTGGGTTGCTAAGATTAGGAGGGTGACAATTTAATTCTTTTTTCATTTTTTTTTCTCTTTTAAAAATTGATTAATTAGTATTATTGTGTGGGTTTTATTTTGGGAATTTGGTCTTTTTTTTTCCTTGATGAAAATAATTTAACTTTTCTTTCCTTTAAAATTTTTTGTAATTAAATTTGGAGGGCAAAAAAAAAAAAAAAAAGGGGTGGGGATTTAAATGTGTGGGGTTTGTGTTGGGAGGGATGAAATTGAAAAAGAGAGATAGTATTGTCAGAGACAATGGTGGTTATGTCTGATTTGTTTGTCAAAGAAGAAAAAAAAATAATTGTTGGTTTCTTCTTTACTTTTATTATTTTTAATCACATTCTTGGTTTAAAATATTAATTGGTGTAGAAATATGGAAATGATAAAGTAGATGCAAAGGCAAAGGGTAATTGTCTTTTGTTTTTGTATTTTAAACCCAACCCACTTATGATTGGCTTAATAAGTCTCTTTCCTTGAGCCCCTTTTGTCTTTATTCTTACTCTTTATATTCTCTACTTATAACTATGGTTGAAGACATGTATGATGTTTAGAGGGCTTAAACTAATGGATTATTTTTTTCAAACTTGTCTATTTACTGAGATGAATGAAACTTGTTAGAAATTTGAGATTTATGTTCACTTGAAACAAGGATTCATTTTAGAAGTAGAATAATTCAAAGCTGAAATACAATTTTTTTTTTTTTTATCAGATTCCTAAAAGGAAGAAAATGATTGAAAAGGAGTGATTCTCATTTTGTGTTTCATTTATTAGAGAAGTAAATGGTATAGGTAGTGTTGTGGTGAAAGGCTGATATGTTGATTCCAATGGTGGAAATGTTGTGTGGTTTTTCTTACTATTATTACATTTGATATATATATATATATTTGGTAGATTAAAAAACAAGACTTGTGGTGGTTCTTGGTCTAGTTTGAAGACGAAATTATTAGGAGTGATAATCATAAACTCCAAACATAAATTAGTTAATCCTTATGAACTATCCCAAGCTCGAAAACCAAATCAGCATATAGAGTATTTCTTCAACATTGTTAACATTCCTTAGGCCAGCTTCTGATTTCAGCCCAATGCTCAAATGTCTTCTGTCACTGAGAAAATGGCCCTAGAACCATGAGGCCTGGTCCAATAAAATTAAGGTAACGTTTAGTGTTTTTTCATAATTTAAATGGTTTGAAATATGAATTCTTAGTAATATGATTTATGGATCGAGTTGGATTCGTGTATGGTATTAATATCATACATGGTTATCTAAATTCAATTTGATCTGGTCAGGCTTGATCTTTTTAATACCCTGATAGAATCTACTTACAACATAAATACTCGATATATAAATATCAAATATCAATTAAAACCCAACTATAAAAAATATGTAAAAAAATCAAATACTCAATATATAATTTGGTTCGATTTAGTTAATTTTTATACTTAATTCAGTTTATTATATAAATTCAAACTGAACGAATACACAACCCTAAATAAAAATATGTAAAAAAATAAAATAAAATATAATTATTAGTCTCGCTAATTTTTTTATTAAATTTATTGATATAATATTTTAAAATTAAAAGAATTCATTCAATAGTTATCGGGTAATAAAAAAATATTATAATCATTTTAACATTTAAACTTACAATTTTAAATCCAACAAAAATAAAAAAATTCAATCAAAATTTAGTATATTAAAATATTAAATGAAAAAGAAATGTAAATATATTTCTAGTCTCATTTATTGTCAATACATGGGCTGCTATGACATTTAAATCGTGTCTGCCTATTTTAAGGTCTAATTAGTGATGCCGCGTAGTGCCGACGCCCCCCAAGCTGTTCTTTTTTTGATTTTTTAAACCAAATCATATTAATCGTCTTTAGGTCATTTTATATATTTATATGAAATTAGAGTTGAAATATTTTTAATTTATATGAATAGGAGATTAAATAAATTTTATTGTATTTAATCTTCAAAAGCATATTGCAAATAAATATCAAATTAATGAGTAATGTTATTCCATATATAAAATGTTTGTGTTTTTTCAAAATTATTTTCTGAAAAATATAAAAACGACTTGTGTTTGTCCATTCTCGTGTTTTACTTTTTCTTCAAGGGAAGGTATTGAAGTTTGAAGTGGCAGTTGGAGACTTGGAAATGTGAGGGAGCAACCCACCACTATTTCCTTCCAATGGTTGAAGCCCACAAAGTGGACATTTTTTTAATCTTTTTTAATTATTAGTTGCAATTGAAATTTTTTTAAAAAATTCACCCACAATCCCCACCTACCCATATCGTCTAATCTTTTTTTTTTTTTTTTTAAGGATGTTTGCTTGATTTGTATTTTTTCTTTCTTTCACTTCTTTTGTGTGATTAATTGACAATAAATTTTAAATGTCTCTCTTGTTAAGAAAATGCTTTTTGTATCTTGTAATTTTTAAATTCCTGAACAAAATTTATAAGATAATATTTAAAATATTAAGAAAAATACCAGAAGTAATTACGGAGTTTAGTATTTTAAATATATTCTAATCTATACTTATTATAAAATTCTCGATTGAGTTGTTGTTAGAGGTTATTCCTCCACCCTCAATTGGGAAAAAAATAATATTTTATTTCTTATAAATGATAATTAATGTTATTATGATAGTATTTTAATATTTTTATACTTTTATATAATTTTTAAATAAAAGAATTAAAAACCACATAACTACAGGCTGAATATGTGTTTAATAAAATTTATTTTTATTTTTGATGTAAATTAGCTGGCTCTCCTTACTGCCTTTTGTCGCGCTCCGCTTTGCCAGTTGCAAAACCAAGGTTCCCTCCTTCCAGATAAGTATTCTCCCCTATTCTTATTCCTTCTGTAGCAAGGAGATGTGCTCAACCATTTGTTTACCTTGATACATGTTCAAAATTACATCTATCGAACCTCTTACTCAATTCTTTCAAATCCTTTATATAGGCTCTTATAGTAGATCTATCCTCTTATTCTATTTGTAATTTTTGAATAATCGAACGGGCATCCCCTACAGTTACCACTCTTCAAAATCCTAGATTGTGTCCCATTTGCACTACCTAGAGACAGCCAATGCTTCAACCGCAAAAAGGAAAAGTATGTATTTATTAAGTCTGATTCTTGAACCCAAAACCTGTCCATCTGAATTCCTACATACAAAACTCGAACATGATTCTTTTGTGTGATTCTAGAAAGTTGCATCAAAATTTATTTTAATAGAATCTGGATTTGGTGGGCACTATCTTTCCACCATAATCTTTTGACAGGGTAAATGTCTATTATCATTTATTTCCTTGCTATATGCCCCGTATGAAATAAGTTGATTCATACAAAGATTTTCTTAATCCCCTAATGCACCTTTTTATTCCTTGTTGTCTATATGACCCAAAGAGCACAAAACACCTTCCTACACTTGCGTGTTGAAATGGTAGAAATAATACCCATTAACCAATCTCTAAAACCAAACTATGGTCTTTCCTGATTCCATGTTTTTTCTAACTGTTGTCATATATCTTTTACAGCAATGCAGTATTGGAAAACATGCTCTGCCGTTTCGGTTCCATCTGAGCATCGAGGGCAGACTACTGAACTTCGAAGCCTTCTATAATGAAGATTGATGTGTGTTGGAATGTAGTTATTAAAGAACCTCCATATTGTAATCTTTATTTTAGATGGCAAGTTTGTCTGCCAGAGTTTCTTATAAAATATGGTGTAATCATTATTGTAGGCCTAGGCTCAAGTGTATCCCCTCCATGTAATAAGCATTTGTAACTACTCCTCACTATATACTCACCAGTCACCTCATTCTTCCAAACCATCCTATCTTACTAAGGGTGTCAGGATAGCGGAAAACAAAGGATGCGCTTAGCCTTTTCCGGGGAGAAATATCTAGTAATAAGATTTTCCTTCCAACATCTTTGTCTTTGATCGATTAGGTCTGAAACTTCATTTAGTTAACTGTTCCTAATACTATTGCGCACTTTAAAATTCACAGATCTTAGTATCCACAAATCATCCCAAACTGAGATGTTGGTCCTTGCTCCCACTTGCCAACACATACCCTCTTGCAACACTCATTTGATGGCCCAGATACTCTTCCAAGTATAAGATGGATTGTTCCCTAAAGTCAATGTAACGCCCCAAAATTCTTATTTCTACTTTTGTGAAATTGTGACACAACTGTGTATCTACTTTAGTGGTTAAGTGTTCTGGGTATGTGTGTGAGGTCCTAAGTTCAAGCCTTATCTTTGGTAAATTTTGGTATTTTTCTAACTTAGCCCTATCCTTGCTCAGTGGGCTTATATTTAATTATATGTAAATTCATATCAGAATGAGCTTGCTAGTTCAAGTGGTAAGGGTGTTGGTGTGATGGAGGTCCTCTGTTCAAATCCCTGTGTGAGCGTGGGTATTATTTTTGCGCAGTAGTCTGACAAATTTTCGTGGAGCTGAAATACTGAGGTGGTTGTGAGTAAGTGGGGTTAGTGGGAAGAAAATTAGGGTGGTTACGGGATTGCTGATTTTGTTCAGTTTGATTTCTTTTTCCAAAATTTCCCAAAACTAACGTTTTCTCTCTACTGCTCTTCTCTTTCTGCGTTCTTGTTTTTTTCGTCTTCCTGTCTGTTTTTTCAAACCATTTTTTTCCAATTAATTATTGGGTCTTGAAGTTTTTTGTGGCTCTTTTATGTTCTGTACTGCTCGCGTTTTAACTCGGTAAGTTGGGTAAGGTAATCATGCTTTGCTTGTTAAAATTTGTTATTAATAGGTATCGTTTTAACGTTATGGGAGGATTCAGGGACTCGAAATCACTTGTTAGGGACTTGGTAGTGTGGAATCGCCATCGTTCGATCGAAGGTAAAGATTTTTTAATGGACAAAGGTTTGTTTGTCTCGTAAAATTTCTGATTAAGTGTCGATTTAGTGACTGATTGGGGTTTTAATTGATCAATTTTAGGTTTCAGGTGACTCGGGAGTGTTTTCGCTACGAAACAGTACCATGTGTGTACCCGAAACGCAGAAAAATAAGATTCAGCGAAAGCTGAAAACCCCTCTGTCGATGCCACACGACTGTGTGATAGGCCGTGTGGTAGAACGTGTACGACGACACGACCGTGTGATCGATGAAGGCCAGGCCGTGCACAAGACACAACCGTGTGATGCCAGTGTGTGGCCGTTTGAGCCACACAGGCTAGGCCAGATTGGGCGTATGGGCCCATTATACTGAGATTTTTTGTAGGGTCGCACGTGTCGTCCTAATTGACCGTGGGCCTACCGTAGGGTCAGTAAAGGCTTACTAAACCATAAACCTATGTGTTCTGTTAAACTGATGTACTGTTATGAGCATGCCTATGTTTGTATACTTGTTATCTATAATGAAAGCATGTTAAACATGATTTATCCGTTAACTCTGTATGCATGATCTGTTACTGTGATTGGGGTGGGATGATATATATATTGGAGGAAGTGTTCTGAAAGGTAGATTATGCCTAATATCTAGCATCACAGCTGCAATTATATCTGATATGTGCCGCATCGGTACAACATGGTGTGTAGGGCTGAGTGGGTATTTTAAACCCCACATGGTGTGTAAGGATGGTCGAAAATGGTGTGTAGAGGATGGGGGTTTAACTCTGTTATCTGATTTGCATATCTGTATCTGAGATGGGCCCAGGCCCGAATATGAATCCATCTGATTTGTGATATGTTGTATGTGCACATGCTTAATTCTGTTGGGTTACACACTGAGTTTACGTAAACTCACCGCTTTTTTGTTTGTCTGTACAGGTAACCCACAGCTTTAAGCGGATCGGTGCAACGGAGGACTCGACGGTGACCATCTATTTTATTGTTTTATTTTGTTTTTAGGTTATTAAGTTTTGGCATTGAAGTTGTATTTCTCTAGGACTTTGGACTCTTTTAAAATTTTGACGTTGGTTTTGGGTTTTGGTTTTACTTATGTGATGGTTTTCTAAAATCTTGAACGGATTTTTTGGACACAACGTTCTCACAAGCTTCCGCTACAAATATGTTTCATCTCTAAATGATTAAATGAAAGAAAGCTTTGACATAATAACTCTAAAGGCTAATAACGGGAAAGATTTTAACTTAACGACAATGGTTTTTCAACCCATTACATGCGACACTTCCGGATTCGACCATAACATCTAGGCCGAATTTGGGGTGTTACATTTAGTGGTATCAAAGCCAAGTTACAAAAATTAGCTGTGGATTTTGGATTTCAAAATTTGGTTTTAAAGAATTGGTTTTTAAAAGGTTTAAACGTTCTAAAGTAAGTATGTGGTACAGCCAGTCTTAGGTGCCGATCCTGTAAGTATTTCTAATTTCTGATAGAAAATTCTGAAAACATTATTGGTAGTCTACTTGAAAACACTATAGTTAGTAAACTCTGAAAGTGTAATGAAACTGATTAAGACTAAAACTTTCGAAAACAACTCTGAATTTCTGATACTTTATGCATAAAACATCTGTTAATAAATATCGAAACTGATGCATAAAATTTTTAATGTAGATAAAACTTCGAAAAAATAATGAGTGCACGAGGTATCCGTAGACGTGGTATTTGAGGCCGAGGTAGACGCCGTAGAGGGCTCAAGCTGAGTCATCATCTTTGGGCAGCATGCCGAATCTGGACACGAGTGAGACACCTGTGTGACCTACTACTGAGACTGGGTTTCAGAGTCGATCGACTCGGGACGACGCACTGTCCTAAGCTATGTTGAGGATATTGGAGAGGGTTGCTGGACCCAATTCTTGATCTGGGGGCTGAGGGTCGATAACTTAGTGACTCCGGTCTAATAGAGCTGAGTTATTTAGGGGTGTTACAAGGTCGCCCTTAATGTGGCTGAGTACTGGTTAGAGGCCACTGAGAGAATCATGGATGACTTGGACTGTACCCCCGAGTAGAAACTGAAGGGTGCAGTCTCCTTGCTTCTCGACGAAGCATATCAGTGGTGGTTAACTATTAAAGAGGGCATTCAGTCTGACCGTTTGACGTGGGAGTTCTTTAAGACTACATTTTAGAGTAAATATATGGGAGCCAGCTATGTTGATGCTCGCAGGTGTGAGTTTCTGAACCTCACACAAGGTGATCGTTCAGTGGCCGATTATGAGGTTGAATTTCTGAGGCTGAGTCGCTATGCTCGAGGTATGGTGGCATCGGAGTATGAGAGATGTGTTAGGTTTGATGACGGTCTGAGGGATAATCTGAGGGTTCTGATAGCTCCGCAGAGGGAGCGTGAAAAGGCAAAGATTGCTGAGGATGTTAAGTGCGCGGAGCGCTAGAACAAAGACTGTGAGAGAGGTAAGAACAAGAGGGATTCAGAGCCCTCAAGTTCTGTGTAGAGGCCTAAGATAAAGGCCAGATTTGATTGGCCAGTTAGAGTGGAGGCCCTTGTTGCTTCTATTAGGATTCTGCCTTATGGAGATTGTGGTAGGCGCCATCCCAGCGAGTGTTGGAGGAGGATTAGGGCCTGCTTGAGATGTGGGTCGTTAGTGCACCGTATTCGGGAGCCTCCACTGAGGGCTGATCAAGTGCAAGCTCCAAAGATCAAAGAACCGCGCATTGTAGAGAGTAGTTCAAAGAAACCCGGTAGAGGGGCCGTGTTCAGGCTAGGGGTGGTAATGGTTTGGGGCGAGAGACGAGAGCACCGCCGCGTAATCTTGGAGTTAGGCGAGGCGAGACAGCCTATTTTGGTGTATGCTGCACGTCGCCGGAGGGATAGAGATGTTTCTGACGTCATCACCAGTACGTTCTTTATATTTGATGTACCTTACTTGGCTTTGATAGACATAGGTTCTACTCACTAATACATAGCTAGTTCAGTATCTGAGACTTTGAGAATTTCTGTGGAGAGCACTATTAGTGAGGTTACTGTACTGAGTTTGTTGGGACAATCTGTTCAGGTTAGTAAACTCTATAGGGATGTACCCTTAGTGGTGCAAGGAACTATTTTTCTAGCGGATTTGATGGAGCTTCCGTTTGGGGAGTTCGACATAATTTTAGGAATAGACTGGTTGGTCAAGCACCGGGTTAGTCTGGGTTGTGCGACTAAGAGGGTCGTTCTAAGAACTGAGGAAGATGAAGAGGTGGTTGTAATCGAAGAGCGTTGAGATTATCTTTTGCATGTGATCTCCACACTAGTAGCGGATGTGAGACGTACTTGGCCTATGTAAGTGTTTTGGATTCTGGAGACTCTTCTGTTGGAAACATCAGAACAGTAAAGGACTTTTCGGACGTCTTTTCTGAGGAGTTATTGGGATTGCCTCTGAACTGAGAGGTTGAGTTTGGGATCGAGCTTTTTCCGGGTATAGCTCCAGTGTCTATCGCTCCCTATCGAATGACATCGAAAGAGCTTGCGGAACTTAAGGCTCAACTGCAAGAGTTGTTGGATCGTGGCTTCATCCGTCCGAGTGTGTCTCCGTGGGGAGCACCAGTACTGTTTGTTAAGAAGAAGGATAGGACCATGAGGATGTGCATAGACTATCGGCAGTTGAACAAGCTTACTATTAAGAATAAGTATCCACTTCTGAGGATCGACGACTTATTTGATCAGTTTCGAGGGGCTTCTGTGTTTTCTAAGATCGATCTCTATTTAGGGTATCATTAGTTGAGGGTTAAGGAGGTGGATGTGCATAAGACGACTTTTAGGACTCGTTATGGACATTACGAGTTCCTAGTTATGCCTTTCGAGTTGACGAATGCACCGGCTGCATTCATGGATTTGATGAACCGAGTGTTTCAGCCCTATCTAGATCAATTCGTCGTGGTCTTCATCGACGACATTTTGGTATACTCTAAGACTGATGATGAGCATGATGAGCATCTTAGAGTAGTGCTTCAGATTCTACGTGCGAAGTAGCTTTACGTTAAATTCAGCAAGTGTGAGTTTTGGCTACGTGAAGTGACTTTTTTAGGACACGTAGTTTCTGCTGAGGGGATTCGAGTCGATTCTAGAAAGATTGAGGTTGTGCTGGATTAGAAATAGCCTAAGAATGTATAAGAGATCCGTAGCTTTTTGGGTTTGGCGAGATATTATCGTCATTTTATTGAGGGGTTCTCTTTGATTGCAGCTCCTCTTACTAAGCTTCTACGTAAGTGTGTCTCTTTTGTCTGGACTGATGCACAACAAGAGAACTTTGAAAAGCTCAAGTCTGTTCTGACTTAGGCTCCTGTTCTGATACAGACTGAATCTGGAAAGGAGTTTGTAGTATAAAGTGATGCGTCGCATGTTGGTTTGGGTTACGTTCTGATGCAGGATGGTAAAGTTGTGGCTTATGCGTCTCGTCAGCTTAAGGTACACGAGGGGAACTACCCGACGCATGATATTAAGTTGGCTGCAGTGGTCTTTGTGTTGAAAATCTAGAGACATTATCTGTATGGTAAGAGATGTATCATCTACACCGATCACAAGAGTCTCAAGTATCTCCTTACTCAGAAGGAGTTGAACCTTAGACAGCGTAGATGGATTGATCTGCTCAAGGATTATGACTACACGATAGAATATCATCCTGGTAAGGCCAATGTGGTGGCCGATGCTCCAAGTCGATGTCTGACTTGAGGGCGATGTTTGCACGCCTTAGTCTGTTCGATGATGGTAGTCTGTTGGCCGAGTTGCAAGTTAAGCCAACTTGGATTGAGCAGATTCGGGTTAAGCAGTTGGGGGATGAGTCTCTGAACTTGAGGTTTCGACAGATTGAGAGTGGTACTACTGCCAATTTTGGATTAAATAGTAATGGTGTGTTGTATTTTCGAGGGCAGATTTGTGTGCCGAATGATTCTGATCTGAGGCAGTCTATTCTGAGGGAGGTGCATAGTAGCCCTTATGTTATGCATCCCGGCGGCAATAAGATGTATCGAGATCTCCGTGAACTGTACTGGTGGCCAGGGTTGAAGCGTGAGGTTACCGATTTCGTAGCACGTTGTTTGACTTGTCATCAGGTTAAGGCTGAGCATCAGTTACCTTCAGGTTTGCTACAGCCAGTCAAGATTCCCATATGGAAATGGGAACGAGTGACTATGGACTTCGTTAGTGGTTTGCCCTTGACACCCACTAAGAAGGATTCTGTTTAGGTCATCGTGGATAGATTGTCCAAGTCTGCTCACTTTATTCCGGTTCAAACTGATTATTCTCTGCAGAAGCTAGCAAAGTTGTATATTTTCGAAATAGTTAGACTGCATGGGGTACCTGTGTCGATTATTTCTAACAGAGATCCTCGTTTTACATCTCGGTTCTGGAAGAGGTTACATGAAGCTCTAGGGTCGAGATTGGACTTCAGTTCTGAGTTCCACCCTCAGACTAATGGTCAATCCGAGAGGGTGATTCAGATACTGGAGGATATGCTTCGAAGTTGCGTGATTGACTTTCGATGTAGTTGGGAGGATTATCTAACTCTAGCTGAGTTCGCCTACTGATCGCTGTGAATCAGAGCTTTAAAATTTTTAAAAAGAATGATCGAACCTGGAAACTAACTCTGACAACGATTGAGGCAAGTGCACCTATCGAACAGTAGTATAGCTTAGGCAAGACCGGATTATCGAACCCAAAGGAACTAAAAGTACTAATACTAACTTTCTTTTTATTATTTAGCCTAAAATAAGTGAAGTTGTTTATCTAATCTAAATTAATTAACTATTAAACTAAAGACTCTAAGACAAAGAAGAATGAATTTGGAAAATAACTTGGGAAAAACTCAGTTGATTTGGATGATATCCTAGGAAGAATCCACCTAGACTTCACTTGTTATCTAACACTGAACCATACGATTTATTCACTTAGTTTGATCCGTAAGACTCCTTAATGTATATTAAACCCTCTCTCGAGGCGAATAACGTCTAACCCTAGGTTAATTAGTGAAACTCTCATTCTCTTATAATAACCCCCTAGAATAGCAGTAAATCGATCTATGGATTCCCATATTAGGTTTCACCCTAATCCGGCAAAATCTCGTCACCCTATCTCTAGGCGTGCGATCAACTCCGCTTAATTATGTTGGATCTACTCTTAGGCGTGGTCTATTCCTCCTCCACCTAAGTATATTAAATTTGGATTAAGCTCACATAATTAAGAACAAACTAAGTATTTATCATATAATTCGAAAACAATAACAAGATTCATCATAGGTTTCATCCCTTCGAATATCCAAGAAGGGTTTAGTTCATAACAATAAAGGAAAACATCTCAAGAGAAAAGATAAAACAAAACACAAGAAATCCCTAAAACCCCTGAAGGAATTGAAGGAGAGATCCTCCGTCTTGAGTATAATTCGCGCTTCGAGATGAATCAATCTGCCATCCCCGAGTGAATCCCCACAAATCGCCTTCTCTGGCCTAGTCACGACGCCCTAGACGATCGCTTTGGGCTCCCCTCTTAGGTCATACTTAGGGTGTATTTATAGGCTTTTGAAATACGTTTCTTTCTCCCTAAGTATCCTTTCCCGAATGAAATTGCTCTTCTCCACGGCAGAGGCATGGCCATGGCACACGTCCGTGTGAATCGTGTTCAAGCCGTGTTCGAATTTCTTTAATGAGACACGGCCGTGTGAGTCGGGGTTAGACCGTGTTCTAGATGATTGACTTGGCACGGCCATGTGGGTCCAAGTCCAGGCCGTGTCGATTTCCTCATTGGTCTGTTTTGAGCCCGTTTCTCTTTCTTTTTATCCTTGGGTGCTTTCCTGAGTATAAGACATGAAAAGAAAGGATTAAGAGCATCTTTTTACATAAACCAATGGATAATTCATCCAAAAGCATACTAAATGTGGGCCTAAAATATGTTACTATTTCGGTTTATCAAATACCCCCACACTTAAGCTTTTGCTTGTCCTTAAGCAAAATTCTCAACTTACAATTAAAATGAACTTCCTATAATTCATAATTCCTATTGATAGTGTCTCATCATAATTCAGAGATAATTTATACATGGATAATTCAACTCAAAGGGTCCTAAAAATTCAAACAATATAAGTCATAGATTTTGTAGCACGAAAATATAGGTGTCTCCCCTTATCTAAACAATTACCTTTAATTTGAAATCGACAAGGATTGACGTCCTCACAAAAGATTCACTCAAATCATTCAAAGTGTTTAAGGTTCAAAATTTAGGCACTCAAAAGTCAAACATGAAGAGTTAATCCCATAGGCTTGCATGAAAATCAAATCTCCACCACTGAAATATGAGATGAAACACAAATCAAAAGGTCTTTGTTAGGGTTGTAACGGGGCTAGGGTTAAGGTGTGGAATAAGGCTGAATTAGAAGGTTAGAATCGAGATTAAATTGACAAATTACCTAACTAAGAACTAATGAACTAATAATAATAATTACATCAATTGAGAACTAATAATACTAATAATACGAGCTTCTTCTTCGATATTTGGAATTTAAATATATAAGCTCATTTAATCACATAACTAATAATGAATATACTTTGTGTTTTTTTTTAAGAACAAACTAAATACATAATAAAGGATAAATTACTAAAATTCATAATTAGGCAACTAATCAAATCAAATCTCGATATAAGGATAGTCAAAAGGAATGGTGATAACAAAAACAAAGGGTTTCTAGGTTAATATTGGTGGGTGAGTCAATAAATAGGGTTGTTAGGATTAAAAGGGGTTCACTAGGGGTTAATTTGTGAAGGTAGGCTTTTTATGGAGTAAGTGGGTTAGATCCTAGGTGCCTTTATCATTTCTGTATATCAAATCAAAGATGTGGTCTCGACATGTATAATCGATGCAAGTTCTAGAATAACAAATCAATGTTGACACACTCATAATCAATAAAGTGAGCAAGAAAAATAATTTATGCTTTATAAGGCTCAAAAACTCACAAAAATTATGGGTATTTTGATGTCAACCTCGTAAATTCCAAATTTCAAAGTAATATTTAAACTTAGTTTGACAACCTAGAAAATTTTTAATTTCTGAAAAATAGACTTATCATGCTTGATTCTCTAGTATTCTTCAAATTTAATTATCAATGCACAATTATCAATGACTTAATCTAAAACATATCAATAAAAATCATAAATCATCAGAAATTTCATCCTAATTAGTAATATGAGAGATTTACTTTCAAGCAAGACTAAATTCAGGATTTTGAGAATAATGCAAAAAGTTTGGTACCTAATTTCAGAAATTTGCGAATAATGAAAAAAGTTAGGCACCTTTTTAGGTTTTTCACCCCCCACACTTAAGATGTACATTGCCCTCAATGTACAAAGATATATAATATGAATGTGACGTTCAGATCAGAAGATATGAGGATAAGTGAAACTCCCTGAATTATGGATGTAATCCTTGAGTTGGATGAACGATATGTTGGAGGGGTCTGTCTGGGTGGCGATTCTGCGCTAGATGAAGAAATTGGGTAGCTCATGCAGGATTAGCCAGGATATAATAATAATTAAAACTATACTAATTAAATAATTAAAGAAAAACAAGCTAAAGTGAAGAAAAATAAAGATGAAACTAAAATTAAAAGAAAAGATGGATGGACCGTAGAGTCCTTATTGTTGGGTGTGATTTCTAAGGCTGAGGATATGGTGGTGGTCGTAGCGTGATTCCCTAGCAGCCTTTAGAACCTAAAATTAAGAAACTAAGATAAAATAAACTAAATTAAGCATAAGATTGTTAAAGGGAAGGAAATTGAAGCACAAGAGAAAAATGAAATAAAAACTAGATAGCCTCAAATATCCTTGGCTTGTTGTTTGGATGAAGCTGCCGGCATGAACTCATGTGAATTGGTCTCCCTTGAGGAGATTGGCCTTTTACGCTTCTTTGCCATGGATATGATTTTGTTATAACTCAAGAGTGATAGAGGCTTTGTTTCTAAGGAAAGGAGAGAGATTTTTGAAAGAAAAAGAAGATGGAAAAAAAATAGGGTGAAGGGGGAGGGCTGTGGGGTTTAAATAAAATTTTGTATCTGAGGCTTTCCCACGCCCGTGGACGGAGGGTCTGTCGATTCACACGGCCGCCTCGCACGGTCGTGTTCTAGGGCGGGTTGGTTACCCACGCTCGTGTCTAGCCTGTGTTCGACAAGTCAGTATGTTGGCACGGTTTTAAGGCACGGGCATGTTCAGCCCGCACTTGGAAAGTCAGTAGCTTCACACGGTTATGGGGCACGGCCGTGCCTCTTTGTCGGTGCCCGTGGTGTAGTGGTTGGATCCGTGATGTCGAAAAGTGGTTGGAATTGATTCGCATGCGACCTCTATTATGTCGATGACGGGGATCCTATATCCACACACACGCCACGCCACGATGTGCGCAAGGCCGTGTATCCTGGAATTCTGCACCCCTTGTTAGTTTATAACTAGGTGGAAAGAAAAGAAAAGCAAAATGTAAAAAATAAATTGTGTTAGTGCTCGGGTTGCCTCCCGAGAAGCGCTCGTTTATAGTCTTAAGCTAGACTTTACCTCTCATTTGCTTCTTCAGGGTGGTTTGAGGAGTTAGAAGTCCTTCATCATGCTATCATTTATGTCTTCGTGAAAAAAATTAAGTCGAGATGTGTTTATAGTAAAAGTACCAAAACTAGGATTACTCACCTCGACTGTTCCGTGTGGAAAAACACTGGTTGCCCTAAAATATATTTCTTTGTTTGTGCTAGGGTCCGGAGGAGATATTCGAGGATCTGCCTGATCTAACAGTACCTGGTCCCCTATTTTGAAGTGGTTTGTTGTTCCTATGAGCTCATCTAGCGGCTCTTTCGGTTTTACCTTGTGTGGTTCCGTTTCTTTGTCGTGTATCCCTAATTTCTCCTTGAAGTGTGTCTTCCACTCATCTAGATCATCGAACTGAATCCCTCGTTCCTCAAGAGTTATTTCTTTGTCGGCATGGGGTTTAGGATCGGGTTCAGTTGTATTCTTTGGTGGTACTTCCTGAAAATAAGGGTTAACCGAATGGTTATCAGTAGAATTTACGTTCTCACCTTGATTATTCGATGTTCTAGTCGAGTCGAGAGCCTTGAGGGTGACCGTCTCATTACCTACACAAAGTATGAGTTCTCCTTTATCAACATCAATTTTAGTCCCGGCAATCAAGCTAAAAGAGTCTTCCTAAAATTAGGGAATCGAATTATCCTCATCCATGTCTAAGACAACAAAATCTACATCGGGAAAACGAATCTGTCAATTTTTACAAGAACATCTTCGATAATACCCCTAGGAATTCTAACAGTTTTATCAGCTAATTGAATGCTCATCCTAGTTTGTTTGGGTTTCCATAGACCTAATTATTTAAACAATTTATAAGGCATGACATTTATGCTTGCCCCTAAATCAGCTAACGTATTATCAACAGTTAGTCTACCAATTAAACATGGAATTGTAAAACTCCCTGGATCTTTTAGCTTTTTTGGTAGTCTATTCTATAACATTGCTGAGCACACTGCGTTTAATTCCACATGTGGATCTTCGTCTAACTTGCGCTTATTCGTCAAGAGATGTTTTAAAAATTTCCTTAAATCTGGCATCTGTGAAAGAGCTTCAAGTAGCAGTAAGTTAATATGTAATTTCTTTAAAAGTTTAAGAAACTTACCGAACTGTTCCTCTGTATCGTCTCTTGTTAACGCTTCGGGATATGGTATGCGAGGTTGGTACTCCTTGATTACTGATTTTGGCTTTTCTTGTGTTACATCAACTTTACCTTTTTCTACCTCGTTCCCTTGTGTTTGACTGGGTTCGTCTACTTCTTCGCTTTCTTGAGCTGTTATGGCTTGGATTTGCTCCTTTGGATTAATTTCAGTATTACTCGGTAGAGCGCCTTACGGTCGTTCGGATAATAGCCGCAATTTGTCCGACCGGGCGGGTAATTTCCGATTGCCTTTGTAAGTCCTCCAACTTGGTTTTCGATCGTTTTGATCGATGTTTGTTGGGTGTCGAGTGTTACCTCAATTTTTTGGAGACGGGCTTTTGTGGATGCTATGAATTTGTTCAACGCTCTTCAAGATTCGGCTTTTTTCTTGTGGATAGGGCTGATTTTGGAAATTTTGAGGAGGTTGTTGTTTTTGATTTCCTTGATTTCCTTGTCCTCCCCACTAAAAATTTGGGTGGTTCCTCCAACTCGGATTATAGTTATTACTATATGGGTTATTATTAGATCTGAAATTGTTACCTATATAGTTCATCCGTCGCTTCTCTCGTGCTTGGTTGGTAGGGTGGGTACTCGAATTCGCCACGCTTCCACTTACGTCGCGCTGCGTTCTTTGGATGTACTGCGCAAATAACACAAACTATCAAGCTTTTTATTCATCAACTCTACCTGATTTGATAGCATGGTTACTGTGTCGAGGTTGTAAACTCCGGTTATTTTTGTTGGCCTTGTTCTTGTAACTTGCCACTAATAGTTATTCAGCGACATCTCTTCAATAAATTCGTAGGCTGCCTCAGGAGTTTTATTATTCAAGGTTCCACCATGCAATTTGAATCAATTAGTTGTCTCGTTGATGGGTTTACACCGTTATAGAAAGTCTGGACTTGGAGCCACAAGGGTAAACCATGGTGTGGACACCTTCTCAAGAGATCCTTATATCTCTCCCATGCATCGTATAGTGTTTCTAAATCCATCTGCACAAAAGAAGAGATATCATTACGTAATTTGGCCGTTTTGGCCGGTGGGAAATATTTTAATAAAAATATTTCGGCCATTTGATCCCATGTAGTGATTGACCCTCGTGGTAATGAGTTTAACCACTGTTTAGCTTTATTCTTTAATGAAAAGGGAAATAACCGAAGTCGTATGGCATCATCGTAAACGCCATTTATTTTGAAGGTATCACGAACTCTAAAAATTAGCTATATGAGTGTTTGGATCTTCGTCCTGTAAACCATCAAATTGAACAAACTGTTGAATCATTTGTATAGTGTTAGGCTTTAATTCAAAATTATTAGCAGCTATAGCATGCCTAACAATACTAGATTTGGCTCCTGTTAAATGAGGTTTAGCATAATCATACATAGTACGCAAAGCATTATTTTCTGCCACATCTTGTGGTGGAAGATTATTTTCGTCCATCCCTTCAGTAGGATTGGATCTGTCTTTTCGCTCTCCTTCTTGGTAATTTAGGGCTCGCCTAATTTCTCTGTGATTTCTCCGAGCGGTAGCTTCAATATCACTATCGTATTCTAAAGGTCCTCTCGGGTTCCTTCTAGTCATAAACTAGAGGTACCTGCTAGGAAAAGAAAGAAAGAAAATTTAGCAAATTTAAAATTAAAACTAAAAATAAAAATAAATTGTGAAAAATAAAAATAATGGCTAAAGTAATAAAAATAGAGCTTTCTTAATATTTTAGTTCCCCGGCAACCGCGCCAAAAACTTGATCGCTGTGAATCAGAGCTTTAAAATTTATAAAAAGAATGATCGAACCTGGAAACTAACTTTGACAACGATTGAGGCAAGTGCACCTATCGAACAGTAGTATAGCTTAGGTAAGACCGGATTATCGAACCCAAAGGAACTAAAAGTACTAATACTAACTTTCTTTTTATTATTTAGCCTAAAATAAGTGAAGTTGTTTATCTAATCTAAATTAATTAACTATTAAACTAAAGACTCTAAGACAAAGAAGAATGAATTTGGAAAATAACTTGGGAAAAACTCAGTTGATTTGGATGATATCCTAGGAAGAATCCACCTAGACTTCACTTGTTATCTAACACTGAACCATACGATTTATTCACTTAGTTTGATCCGTAAGACTCCCTAACGTATATTAAACCCTCTCTCGAGGCGAATAACGTCTAACCCTAAGTTAATTAGTGGAACTCTCGTTCTCTTATAATAACCCCCTAGAATAGCAGTAAATCGATCTATGGATTCCCATATTAGGTTTCACCCTAATCCGGCAAAATCTCGTCACCCTATCTCTAGGCGTGCGATCAACTCCGCTTAATTATGTTGGATCTACTCTTAGGCAGGGTCTATTCTTCTTCCACCTAAGCACATTAAATTTGGATTAAGCTCACATAATTAAGAACAAACTAAGTATTTATCATATAATTGAAAAACAATAACAAGATTCATCATAGGTTTCATCTCTTCTGTATCCGAAGGGTTTAGTTCCTAATAATAAAGGAAAACATCTCAAGAGAAAAGATAAAACAAAACATAAGAAATCCCTAAAACCCCTCAAGGAATTGAAGGAGAGATCCTCGCCTTGAGTATAATTACGCTTCTCGAGATGAATCAACTGGCTATCCTGAGTGAATCCCCACAAATCGCCTTCTCGGCCTAGTACGATGCCCCCTAGACGATCGCTTTGGGCTCCCCTCTTAGGTCATACTTAGGGTGTATTTATAGGCTTTTGAAATACGTTTCTTTCTCCCTAAGTATCCTTTCCCGAATGAAATTGCTCTTCTCCACGGCAGAGGCACGGCCATGGCACGTGCCCGTGTGAATCGTGGTCAAGCCGTGTTCAAATTTCTTTAATGAGACACGGCCGTGTGAGTCGGGGTTAGACTGTGTTCTAGATGATTGACTTGGCACGGCCGTTTTGAGCCCGTTTTTCGTTCTTTTTATCCTTGGGTGCTTTCCTGAGTATAAGACATGAAAAGAAAGGATTAAGAGCACATTTTTACATAAATCAAGGGATAATTCATCCAAAAGCATACTAAATGTGGGCCTAAAATATGTTACTATTTCGGTTTATCACCTACAACAACAGTTTCCAAGCTAGTATTCAGATAGCACCTTACGAGGCTCTGTATAGTCGTAAGTGTCGTACTCCTTTGTGTTGGACTGAGTTGGGCCAACGTCGAGTTTTGGGTCCTGAGTTGGTTTTTGAGATTGAGGATAAGGTTCGACTGATTCAGGATCGTTTGAAGGCGGCTTCTGATAGACAAAAGTCATATGTGGATCTGAAGAGGCGAGAGATAGAGTATTCTGTAGGGGACTTCATTTTTCTCAAGGTTTCTCAATGGAAAAAAGTTTTTAGGTTCGGTCGTAAGGGCAAGCTGAGCTCTAGGTTTATTGGAGCGTATCAGATTCTAAAGCGTGTAGGACCTGTTGCTTATCAGTTAGAGCTACCTCCAGAGTTGGACCGTATCCACGATGTTTTCCATGTCTCGATGTTGAGGCGATATCGTTCTGATCCATCTCACATTATCTCTGTTGAAGAGATCGAGGTTAGACCAGATTTGACTTTTAAGGAGGAGCCGGTTCAGATTCTGGAGCGAGACGTTAAGGTTCTGAGGAAGAAGTCTATTCCTTTGGTGAAGGTTCTGTGGCGGAATCATAGCTGTAACACCCCTAACCCATATCCGTCGCTGGATTGGGGTTACGAGGCATTACCGATCATAAAACAATTCAGAACAGACTTCCTTTATAAGGTTAATCATCTAGAATTTTTTTTTTCATATATGCATTTCATTTCACATACTTATCAAATATGTATACTTTAACTTTGATGACATTTGAATAATTCAAATATAAAATATTTTAATTATCAAACAAATTTCATGCGCATACTTTATACAATCAAACAATACATTATTACCGTTCATATAAGTGAAATATTCCTTAGTAAACATTCGTTTACCTTATTACTACATTTGCATAACATGAATAAATAATCATATAATTCACTTAGCATATGCTAAAATATATCATCAACTTAACTAATTAAACCACTCAAATAGATTATCCAAAATGTTCAAATAATGTGCCATTTGAAAACGATACATAAACATATTCATTTCATGTCTATTCGGCAACCAAGATCTACTAGTACATATTAATTGATTTTCAAATAATTATCCAATCCAAATGGCCATACCTATCATCATTTTATAACTTAAGCATACTCCAATGTATCACATATTCTTGACATACATTTTACTAATTAATGCATTACATATTATAACTCAAACACAAACATCATTTACTTCACAAGAATAAATCAATAACCAAATATAAACATATATCCCATACACAAATCTTATCTACTACGTAATAAACATATCAAAATAAACTTTTTCTATATTCGAACATAACCTATTATCCTTTAATACCAATTCATGAATAACATCTTAACCAAATTAACAACCAAATTCACTCATACTTTTATCTATCCATATGTCATAACTGAATCAACCAAATGCACACATCCAAAATTACTAACCAGTTTCAATGCACAAAATAGATATCATGAATACCATTCATTCAAGACATATAGCATAATAACCAAATGAACGTAAGCCATAATCAAACAAAACTGTAATAAAGCATTGAAATTAGGCCATTTTCGCATGGCTTAATTTATACAAAACCAAAATCCAACATTTCAAATTTCAATCTAACCTATACATGCCATAGGTTCGTAAATTCAGCTTATAAAATACCGAAGACAGTCGATAGTGTGATAAGATTCTCTGACGATTCCCGAGCTCGAAACTTGAATTCAAAATCTATAAAACAGAGGTAAACATGAACATACACAGAGTAAGCTTACATAGCTTAGTAAGTCATAAGCAAATAAAGAACTTAGCTACATAATCAAATCATATAAACTAAACCAAATTTTTTTTATCATAGTTACTTTAAATATTTAAACTTACAAATTCATGTATTTTATATGTACTTTCACTTGTATATTATTCATGGCCGAATGAACATATATACATATAAGCAAAATATCCTTCAATTTCAAAGCTAAATATCATTATGTGAACACATATACTTATACTCATGAATCAAAGTACAACTTCTTATGCATAAGCATAGTAATGACCGAAAGAACACTTTTATATATAAAGATACATTAACAAACTATCATTCAATGACCAAGCCAAAACATCTTTATCATACTAAATACACATACACTTATATGCATACACTCGTAAGTCAAAGTATAACAATTATAAATATATTTATATCCATGGCCGAATATACCACCAATTGTATATATTCAAAAATAATTTCAAAATGTTCATATTATTTATTTACAAGGCCGAATACCTTTTTCACATTCACATATGTACTTGCTACTCAAATATTCAAGTTTAATATAACATCACATGTGGCCAAATATACAAGTTCAATACATCATCACATATGCACATACCTATGTGGCCGAACATATATGGTCAATTAAATCAACTTACCTGCTCAATTTCCACATCAATATGAAGCCTTATAGACGTAGACTTGAAAATAAATCACCGGTATTAAACCTGCTAGGCGTAAACCTGAATCACACACCGACACTAGGCCTGCTAGACCCAAGGTCTGATATTTATTCACCGGCAATAAGCCTGCTAGGCACGAAGCCCGATTAATTTCACCAGCTCAAAGCTTGCTAGGCCCAAAGCCCGAATAACGATACTATAAAATGTCTCACATACATTTCATATATCAAAACTTTTATACACTTCATAATCTTTGTACGAATTTTCAAACATCACATTTCAATCGAATTAGACTTAATTATATTAAAGTCTATGTTTATTCACATTCGGCTACTCAATATTAATGCTACAAAATTTCCAAATCAGCATATACTAAGTTACATATATAATTTATAATGTTTTATTGCTTAAAGACTTACCTCGGATATCAACGGACGATAAAAACCGGCTATTCAACTATTTTCGCTTTTCTCCGATCCAAGTCCGATTTCTTTGGTTCTTGATCTAAACATGTTCAAATTAAGCTCATTCAAACATATTTTCATTCAATTTAGTCCAAAACACATAAATGGGCAAATTACCATTTTACCCCTGACATTTACAATTTTTATAATTTAATCCCTATTGCACAAAACACAAAATATTCAAAATTTCAAAGTACCTATGTTTGGCCGAATATCCCTAGTGCTCATACAAGCCCATATATTTCATTTATTTCACATTTTAGTCCCTTAAATTATTATTTTTGCAATTTAGTCCTAATTACTCAAAATCATCAAAAACTCCAATACAAAATATATTAGTCTAAAATATATCTTTCATTTTTCATCATCAAACAACAAAAATCATAAGTACTCAACAATGGCATATCAAAAAATATTCATCAAATTCTAAAATTAAGACATGGGCTTTGTAGTACTCGAAGCAACGATCTCAAAGATGTAAAAATTATCAAAAACCGAAGTGAAAACATACCTTAATCAAGCTTAAAAATGGCCGAATACCCTAAACCTTGTTTCTCTCTTTTTCTTTTTTTATGTTTCGGTCACTATATAAAAAGATGACAATGGCTTTGTTTAATTTAATGTTATGTTTTATTATAATAACTTAATATATAATTTACTAATTTAACCATTATTAAATAATATTAAGCCATTATGAATCAAGGTCATTTTTGACCATAAACCGTCCACTACCCTTTAAAATGGGTAAATTGCATTTTAAATACTCCCATTTAAAAAGACAACAACAATTCAGCCTTTGCACATTAAACTATCAAATTTTTAACTTACGCGGTTAAGCCCATTTACTAAATCGGACACTCAAACAACAAAATTAAAACACAAAAATTTAACACAAGCAAATTCACACATAGTAAACACACAAAATAATTTTAAAATATTTTTCAGACTTAGATTTGTGGTCCCAAAACCACTATTCCGATTAGGGTCAAAATTGAGCTGTTACAATAGCATTGAGGAGGCCACATGGAAACCTGAGGAGTCGATGCGTCAGCAGTATCCTCATCTATTCTGATCAGGTAAATTTCGAGGTCGAAATTTCTTTTAGGGGGTAGAGCTGTAACGCTCCAAAATTCTTATTTCTACTTTTGTGAAATTGTTACACAACTGTGTATCTGTTTCAGTGGTTAAGTGTTCTGGGTGTGTGTGTGAGGTCCTAAGTTCAAGCCTTATCTTTGGTAAATTTTGGTATTTTTCTGACTTAGCCCTATCCTTGCTTAGTGGGCTTATATTTAATTATTTGTAAATTCATATCAGAATGAGCTTGCTAGTTCAAGTGGTAAGGGTGTTAGTGTGATGGAGGTCCTGTGTTCAAATCCCTGTGTGAGTGTGGGTATTATTTTTGCGCAGTCTTCTGACAGAGTTTCGGTGGAGCTGAAATACTGAGGTGGCTGTGAGTAAGTGGGGTTAGTGGGAAGAAAATTAGGGTGGTTACGGGATTGCTGATTCTATTCAATTTGATTTCTTTTTCCAAAATTTCCCAAAATTGACCTTTTTCTCTCTACTACTCTTCTCTTTCTGTGTTCTTGTTTTTTTTCGTCTTTCTCTCTATTTTTTCGAACCGTTCTTTTTCCAATTAATCGTTGGGTCTTGAAGTTTTTGTGGCTCTTTTCTGTTATGTACTGCTCGCATTTTAACTCGGTAAGTTGGGTAAGGTAATCATGCTTCGCTTGTTAAAATACGTTATTAATAGGTATCGTTTTGACGTTAGGGGAGTATTCAGGGACTTGGAATCGCTTGTCGAGGACTTGGTAATGTGTAATAGCCATCGTTCGGTCGAAGGTAAGGATTTTTTAATGGATAAATGTTTGTCTGTCTCGTTAAAGTTTCGATTAAGTGTCGATTTAAGTGACTGATTGGGGTTTTAAATGATTAATTTTAGGTTCCAGGTGACTCGGGAGTGTTTTCGCTGCGAAATAGTACCAGGTGTGTACCCGAAATGCAGAAAAATAGGATTCAGCTTTCGCTGAAAAACCCTTTTGTCGACGCCATACGGCCGTGTGATCGACGAAGCACACGGCCGTATGGTGGCCAGAGTGTGGCCGTGTGAGCCACACGGGCTAGGCCAGATTGGGCGTGTGGGCCCACACGGGCACGCCACACGGACGTGTGATAACTGGGTCAGGCTGTGTGATCCACACGGGCAAGGTCAATCTTGGCGTGTAGGCCACACGAGCGTGTGAGCCCAAATAGGCAGGCCACTCGGGCGTGTGGGCCTATACAGGCGGGCCACACGGGCATGTGGGCCCATTATACTGAGATTTTTCGTAGGGTCGCACGGGTCGTCCTAATCGACTGTAGGCCTACCGTAGGGTCGGTAAAGGCTTACTAAACCCTAAACCTATGTGTTCTGTTAAACTGATGTACTGTTATGAGTATGCCTATGTTTGTATACCTGTTATCTGTAATGAAAGCATGTTGAGCATGATTTATCCGTTAACTCTGTATGCATGACCTGTTACTGTGATTGGGGTGGAATGATATATATATTGGAGGAAGTGTTCTGAAAGGCAGATTATGCCTAATATCTAGCAAAGACACTTGATTGCATTATATCGATATGTCTTTGCACCAGTGCAAACATGGTGTGTAGGGCTGGGTGGGTGTTTTAAACCCCACATGGTGTGTAGGGATGGTCAGAGATGGTGTGTAGAGGATGGGGGTAGGACTTTGTTATCTGATTTGCGTATCTGTATCTGATATGGGCTCAGGCCTGATTATATATTTGTATCTGATATAGGCCCAGGCCCGAATATGAATCCGTCTGATTTGTGATGTGTTGTATGTGCACATGCTTAATTCTATTGGGTTACACACTGAGTTTACGTAAACTCACCCCTTTTTCTGTTTGTCTGTACTGGTAACCCACAGCCTTCGGCGGATCAGTGCAGTGGAGGACTCGACGGTGACCATCTATTTTACTATTTTATTTTATTTTTGGATTATTAAGTTTTGGCATTGAAGTTGTATTTCTCTGGGACTCTGGACTCATTTAAAATTTTGACGTTGGTTTTGGGTTTTGGTTTTACTTAGTTATAACTGTGATGGTTTTCTAAAATCTTGAACGGATTTTTTGGACACAACGTTCTCACAAGCTTCCGCTACAAACATGTTTCATCTCTAAACGATTAAATGAAAGAAAGCTTTGAAATTAATAATAACTTTAAAGGCTAATAACGAGAAAGGTTTTAACTTAACGACAATGGTTTTTCAACCCATTACATGCGACACTTCCGGATTCGGCCATAACGTCTAGGCCGGGTTTGGGGTGTTACAGTCAATCTTATAAAGGCAGTTTTTGGGTAAAAATTTACCTTTAACATGCGTGCTAATAGAGAATTCGGGTAATTAACCAAATGCCATCATTTCTTCGCAAGTAAAGCAGCATTAAACTTCGCTAAATTCCTATAACCTAACTCCCCATCCTCTTTTAACTCACATAGGTTCTTCCATTCACACCAATGTATGCCCATTTTTCCTTTAAAGTTTTGCCACCAAAATCTACTTATAAGTGTTCTATTTCCGTACAAAGAGAAGCAGGCATTAAGAAACATGACATTGAATAAGTTGGTATGGCTTGCAACACACTTTTAATGAACACCTCTTTTCCACCTTGAGAGAGGGGCTTAGCACACCAACTATTAATTCTTTTAATCAATCTATCTTTCAACACCTGAAAAGCAATTTTCTTTTTCCTACCAACCATGTTCGGAAGCCTAAGATAATTTTTTGGGTTTGATGAGAACTGAACCTTCAACTTTTGTGACACTAAATATCTGACATTTTTAGTAACATTTCAACTGAAAAATAAAAGGGATTTATCAAAATTAACGCACTGTCTAGAACATACCTCGTATTCTTTTAGAACCTCCTGCAAGACACTAACACTTCCCTTAGTTGTTTCATCAAAAAGGATAGAATCGTCTGCAAAAAGTAGGTGAATAACTTCTGGTCCCCTCCGACATACTTTTGCACCCCTTACTAGACCTTCCGCCTTTGCCAAACGCATCAATGATGAAAGCCCTTCACAACAAATCAAGAAAATGTAAGGGTTGAGTGGATCCCCCTTTCAAATACCTCTTTCCGGTTTAAATGAATCACCTCTATCGCCATTTATTGAAATTGAATAAGACACTGTGATAACACATTGCATGATTAAATTTTATTGTTAATTCATTTTAATTTTTTTTTTTTTGTAAATGGTAACATTAGACAAAATTTAACCTACTAGCAATAATTAAGTTGAAACAAAAACCAATCTTTTATATAAGTAATAACTTTTTTTTAATAAACATCAACAATTGAAAAGACCAAGTGATTAAGATGTTTCCTTTAATGTTTGATTTATATTTTACATTATAATTATATTTAAGGTGTTATATTTTTTTATGAATTTTAGCATGCTAATAATTAATGTTACATAAATTTTATTGCATTCATGGTATCATATCATGTTTTTATTTTGTATATCCTATACTATTTTATTTTTTATTAAAATTTTATGTTGTTTTCAATTATTATTTATAGGTTTAAGGGTGCAAAAAGCCCTCAAACTTTTTCAAAAAAAGTAATTAAGTTTTTTTTCTTTTTTCTTTTTTTGGACTCATTTAAGTACTTAAACTTTTAAAATACATCAAAAAACCTTCAAACCTTTTCAAGAAAAGCATAATCTCCCTAATAAAATTATTAGGGCCAATAATATCATGTAATCATTTAAAATTATCAAACCAATAAAACATAATATTCAAAAAAAATTGAATTTATATCAGCTTCAACATTGATTGGGTTAACTGGGGCATAATCTCCCTGAAAAAATTAGGATTAAGATTCATAGAGTAAATTAAAAATGAAAAAGATTCTTGCCCAAATAATCATTATGGACCCCTAAAAAGATGAAAAAGACATTGAAGAAAGGGAACTCATAGTGGAACATATTTTAAAAGGAATATCTCACTAAAAGTTTGTCATACTCTCTCATCATTTTAAAAGTGGAAGCAAAAAAAAAGTTATAAAAAAAAACACAAACCTAAAACTTTTTTTATTTTTAAAGTAATCATAATTTCGAGATAAAAAAATTAAATATTAAATCTGTTGGATGTGAATTTTAAAAGTAATTGTGTAATTTCAATGCATTAAATTGGATTTCAAATCACATTTAAATTAAATTAATTAAATTTGTTTTTAAGTTTTTGGGTCGTTATGTCATTTTAGAACTCGTTTTTGCTAAGTTTTTGTTTGATCATCATCATCGACACGTGACACACTTGTATATTGTATGAAAGAAAATTTGATCATTTTGATTTTCTTTTAGGTTACTTTGGTAATCAATGTAGTATCATACATCTGATCATCTTTCAAGTCGAGTGTAGGGTTATACAAAAGGTCTTTGAGACTTAATCTTGAAAATGATTTTAGATAGAGTTTGATACAAGGGTCTTTGGGATTTGTTTTTGAATGGATGATTCCGCTTCAAGGTCATTTTAGACTTGATATTGAAGAACAAGTCTAGTATTTATGTTGATTGAACAAGATTGAAAAACAACTTTCTATAGAACTAATGTTGTATTTTTTTCTCGAATTTCTTTGAATTCTTCAAAGATTTCTTGAACTTTTGGAGAAAGCTTTTAACCTTCAAAATCGTCTTTTCAAGATTTGATTTGTAAACTTTTGATCTTTTGAACTTTTGAAGTTGTGTTGAATGGCTTAGAAGTGATTCCTTCTTAAAATGTCAATCAACCTAGCGAAAGAGTTTTTGTAGAACATAGCTTCTTCATTTGAGTGTTTTAAAGAATTAAATATTTTTTATTTATTAATCTCATATGAATTTAAATTAGTTAGAGTTAAAATTATCTTTAAAGAATTTAAATTAGTTAGAGAAAAACTAAGCCTAAACTAGCTAATGTGGCATTTTTTTCTCTTAACATTATTTTGGCTGATATAACAACTATTCTGACACAATTCTTGTGCCCAAAATACATTTGAACAAACCTTCAATGATTGGTGCTTTGGGTGAAGAAAGACTACCATTTTCATCAATTTTTGTCCTATCACGAAATCGATACCGCGATACCAAGTAAGATGATATCACGATACCTCAGAAAGTTTCGAACTTGGGGGGCTCCTTGGCAGGTGGATATCACGATACCCAAAGTGGATATCACGATACCAAAGTGGATATCACGATACGATTGAAAGGTGGTCTCCAATCTTAGGTCTGTTGGAGGAATCGCGATTTCAAGGTTTGGATATTGCTATACCCTCTCCTTTAGTGCCGTTCTTACTCGATTTCAACCTCTAACACGTCCTTACATCACTCAACCATACGTTAGGGCCCTCAATGACACTATTGGCCGAATTGGGTATCAAAATGAATAAAAATAAGACATTTACACTTACTAAATTAAAACCTAAAAATTACGAAAAACTACAGAAAAGACACTACTTTACTTGAGAATAAGCTCTTTAAGTATATCGGGAAAGCCTAATTTGCCATATCAAATTACGGCAAATCAACAATGAGCATGGGATTTGGTTTCTTCTAAGAATTAATGCCCCTTTGGATGGGCGATGTGCTTACATACGATTAGTGTAAAAACAGCGGCAGTGGTGATATTAGATACTGTAACGATACTGTAGCATAAGACAAAAAGAAAGCTAAATGCACTGCACTAGAAGTAAATGCCCATCCAAAAGGGCCCCTAGTTCAATAGAGTGGTTCCTTCATGTTATAGTAACCGACAATCTCATTTTAACTATTCTTTTTTCAAGAATGAGCATTTAACTAAAAAAAAAACTATCTCTAGATTAGATAATTGAAACGGTATTTGAGTTAGATTTATCTCTAAATTAGTTAATTGAAGCAGTATTTTAGTTAAGTTTAAGTTTGACGAGAATCATAGATGTCAAAACAAAATATATTTTATTATTAATAGATGAGATATTATTTTTTTAAGAAAATTAAAAAAAAATTAATGTGATAATATATGATGTAATATTTAATTTATCTTGAATAAAAATATAAATATTTACTGAATTTCGCATTTATAAGGTTCAAAATGAATGGACTCTTATCCAATCAAACAAAAATATGATTTTCATTTTATCATTTCAATATATAAAAATAATTTCTATATCTTTTAATTTTAAAAATGACCACAATTTTTAAACCTCCAATCTCACAGTGCCACTTGACCCTGTCCCATAACTAGATAAGACATTGACCTTTTTTTTGCCTTTTGATTTTCTTCCAGTTTTTCATATCTCCCATCTCTACATACTTAAATTGGAAGTTTCTACTTTTTGGGGGGTCAAGGCAAATTAAAAATGAAATTATTGTCTAAGATTGATATTTTTACAAATGGAGATTTAATTACTTACCATAAACTCCTCTTTTTGTGTACCAAGTTCACACTTTCTTGTCTAATCATCCTCACACACGGTTCAAACACTCCTTCACTTTCAATCCCTTTTTATTTCCATATAAATAATCGAAAATTCTTGTTTTGATTTTCATTTTTCAATGCCATAAAATTCCCACAAAGAAAATGACTTCCAAACATTTTTTGTTCCTTTTTTTCTTCATCTTCTGTTTCTCATCGTTTCCATCTCACGCTCGCTTCATCACCGGCCGTCCATCCCCAACAGGTCTCGTTTCCGATGGGATTTCCACCGTCAAAAACCTACCTTACCTCCTCCTTAAACCGCCGGTTTCAGCTGAGGAGTCGTGCGAACAGTCGTATGGGTTCTTACCCTGCACCACGACAGTCCTGGGGAACATGTTTTTGATCATTATTTATGGATACCTCATGTATTTGGCTGCTACGTACTTGTCCTATGGAAGTGAGCTTTTGCTTGAGATCCTCGGTCCCGGTATTGTTGGAGGATTGTTCTTGCCTATGCTTGGAGCTCTTCCCGATGCAATGCTTATTCTCGGTAAGTTATAAACTTTTCTTCCCTTTTTTTTTTTCCCAGGAACTTTTTATTATTATGTTGTTTGCTTGGCGAGAAAATGCGTTAATGCTCATTATTCTTGACCATTTTTTCTTGCACAAGGAAACTGAAGATTCAACTCATATATTAACGAGCATTAATGTGATGCAAAAATTAGCCTTCCATTTATGGAAAATGCCGAGGTTGGTTCAGTTAGTGAAGCACTCATTAATACGTGGTGAACATGGAATTTCACCAGTTTATTCGATTTAATTTTTTCGATTTAATTAGTTTAATCGATATTTTGCTCACCAGAACGAACAAGGCGCCTAAACTTTTTTGTTGTTGCTTTTTTTAGGTTCTTATTTGATTCGATTCTTTTGGGTGTAGTTATTTTGTTAGATAATTCGTTCTCTTAAAATTCATATATGAATCTGCTTTTTTATAGGAATATCCTGGATCCTTATGGCCTTTAATATTTTTTATTTTGCATTATATTATTTAGGAATTTCTACTTTTGGACCATGCATTTAAACTTTTTGCATATGGATCTGTGTTGGGTCAGAGTCAAATGTTGATGTTTAGTGGCCGCTGGCATTGCCAAATTGCAAGGGTGGGGGGACCGACTCTTTTAAATTTTAATTTTTTATCATTAGTAAAAAAAGTATATAAATTTTGGGGTTGGAGAGTTTTATTTGCAATGGTTTATTCAATATAATAGTTATTATGGAATTTATATGAACTAAGACTAAAATAAAAGTTACTTGGAAAATGTAAAATTCACCTGCAGTTCTTTTTTACTACAATCCTGCAGACACAATCGAGGATTCTCTGTTTAGAATGACTTATGATTGGTTTTTATGTCTTTTCTTCCAGTGTCCGGACTCTCCGGAACTGCCGAAACTGCTCAAAGCCAGGTCTCGGTCGGAATGGGGTTGCTAGCAGGGTCTACCGTTATGCTTCTCACGGTGATATGGGGATCCTGCATTATCGTCGGCAGGTGTGATCTTCATGATTCGGTTGCGATCGATGGAACAAACACGAAAGGTTTTAACTTAAAAGGTGCACAGCTCTGCTCAACATTGTTCTTAGCTAGTTAGTCCTGTATGTGATGGTCTAGTGTTGTTTTATCATGCATATGCCATTTAACCGTAACTGAAAATTTTGCAGAGTCTGGTGTCAGTACCGATATTTGGACATGCTATGCTGCAAGAATAATGGTTATATCAGTTATCCCTTTTCTTATTGTTCAATTGCCACAAGCTTTAAGTTCGAATTCGGGACGACACCTAGCCGTTTTGATTGCGCTTATCATATCGCTCTTGATGTTGGTTTCTTATTGCGTTTATCAGGTAATATTATGTGCCAGAAAGGAATTCATTCCATCATCATATGTTCCAATGGTGGTCCTTATTTAGACATCATAATAAGTGATTTTGTTATTATGTGTATTTTTGCAGGTCTTTCAGCCTTGGATCCAGAGAAGACGACTCGCTTTCGCGAAGCACAAACATGTCATATCGGGAATTTTAAGGCACTTGAAAAAGCATGCTCTGGGAAGGCTTCTTACTGATGATGGTGAACCTGATACAGAGATCATAAGGAAGTGAGTTTCGAGTTTCACATTCGAGAAAAAACTTGCTTCTGCCATTATTTTGTACTTTAATGTTTAGGGCCTCGCTAAACAATATCTTACAGGTTGTTCGAGACGATTGATGAGAATCATGATGGTGGTCTTTCTCCTTCCGAACTGAGAGCGTTGATTATAGGAATCCGATTTGAAGAGATCGACTTGGATCAGGACGATGCCGTGAGTAAAGTAATTGCTGATTTCGATACCTCCCGTGACAATCTTGTACAGGAGGATGAGTTTGTAGAAGGAATCACGAAATGGATTAACGAGGCAAAGCAAACCGGGGGTTCTTATCTCGAATCTAATGCTGGAACGTTTAAGTTTATAGACCATTTTCACCAGGTAAGTATATAGCATTGACAACTTCTTTAAGATCATAACTTATGCAAACCGACTTATTCGAGTAATTTTTGCAGCAAACGAAGAGAGAACATGCTCTGTTAGGATCGGAGGAACAAAGTGATGAGGTCGTCGAGAATGTTGAAAACCCTCGATGGATCTCGATCAAAGCAGTACTAATGTTATTGCTAGGTACCCTTATCGCAGCTGCCTTTGCAGATCCACTTGTAGACGCGGTCGATAACTTCTCCGAAGCGACAAGCATTCCATCTTTTTTCATCTCATTCATCGCATTGCCATTAGCTACCAATTCGAGTGAAGCCGTATCGGCTATCATCTTTGCCTCACGCAAGAAGCAGAGGACTGCATCTTTAACATTTTCCGAGGTTCGTTTCGTGTTACTCCACTTGTTTAAGTAAAAGTAACCAATCATATATTAACTGATCATCAACCATTGATGCAGCTTTATGGGGCGGTAACGATGAATAACGTCCTCTGCTTATCGGTTTTCTTGGCGCTCGTTTACGTAAGGGGACTAACATGGGATTTCTCGTCTGAGGTGCTGGTGATTCTTATCGTTTGCATCGTGATGGGCGCATTCGCCAGTTTCCGAACCACATTCCCGCTTTGGACATGTTCGGTTGCATACATCCTTTATCCGTTCTCGTTGGGGCTAGTATATGTTCTCGATTACGTCTTCGGCTGGTCGTAGGTTCATGAACATAACGACTAGTTTTAACCATGTAGTCTTTTCTTTAGACATTGCATATCAGAGGGACTGTTTCGGATTTTCATTTTGGTTATATGTTTGTTCCTTTCTTTTAGGCAATGTACACCTGTTTATGTAATAACCAATTCCCAAGTCGATCCGTTTGTGTAATATTTCCATTTTGTCTACTAAAAAATGGCCTAACTGTGGCTATAGTCCTTTTAGATACTAAAATTTTAGATTTTATCTTTCCATTTTAATTCTCTATTTTAATTAGTTCTCAAACTGAAATTAGAAGATTCGTAGTTAAGAGACTAAAGCTATTGATTACATCCAAAAAAATATTAAGTGTATAAATAAATATCATTTCACTCGTGACTAGTCTCTAAATTTTATATGTCGTTGGTAACATAACTTAGCTAGTACTAAATAATTATGTTATTTAGTGTGGGTTTGGATGGAAAGTGGGGTGCGGTGCAGTACAATACGTTTAGCTTACTTTTTGTATCACGTTACAATATCTAATCTCACTGTCAGTACTGTTTTTTATATTAAATGCACCACTCATCCAAACTCACCCTTAATATTTTTTTAATTTTTTCCACTCCTTCAAACTTACCCACTTCAACTATCCATTCTTAATGATAAAAAAAAAATTATTCATGTAATTTCTCAAAACTTAAAAAATTAAAAAAATTATCCATTTTTTTATAAAAAATAAAAAAATATATATTTATAAAAAGTAAATGTGAAATGTCATAAAACTTGATGAAATATATTTATTTACTATGTGAGTGAAAAATAAATTATTTAAAAATTATATTTAAACAAAAAATAATGAAATTTTAATTGAAATGATAATTATATATAATTGTTTAGATTTATTATATGTGCAAATTAGTTTTTTTCTATAGAAGTTATATAAAAAAGATACAAAATAGCTTTTCTTAGAAAATATTTTTTTAAATTTATAGGCAATAAGTGATCTTGTAGAGTTAATTGCACCAAACATATTTAAATTATCACTCATTTTAAATTGATCCTCAAACTTTAGAGCATTTTGATTATATCTTTAAATTATTAATATTATATCAATAATGTCCTTCTATTACTAAAATTATTAATTTAACCATTAAATGAGACTTCAAATCTTATGTTTGATAATTTAAAATGAAAAAAAAAATTAAAAAAATAAACATGATAAAAATGAAAGTTGTGAAAATCTTAACAGGTTTGAGATTTTTGATTTATAGAAATTATTATTCATTCTTTCTCTTTTTGATTTTATTTTATTATTTCATTCATTTACTTACATTTTTTTTAAATATTTATTTTAAATTGTGTGATATAAAATTTTATATATTATTTAATAATTAAATTAATGATTTTAATAATGAAATAGTGTCAGAAATCTGCAACTTATATAGTGAAGGGTCAGATTCGAGGGACCCATCTTATAAAGCCTTATCAGATCTCCACAATCCCACATGCAAAAGTTTGTTACCAATCAAATTGCCTGACTCATTCACCCACCCAACCTTCAAACCTAATTCCAAATTCCAAATAAAATAAATTTAAATTCCTTTCAAATCCCTGTATCTTCTTTGTGTTTTTAAAAATCACATGCATCAAAATTTAAACCCTAAACTGAAATTAAACCCAAATTTTTTATCATTCCATCGAGGGCTCAGTAATACAAAGGGTAATGCTCTGCTCAACTAGAAGGAAAAATGAGGTTCTTAATGTGTTCTTCAAAAAAAAAAAAAAATGGGATTATTTCTTTTAAATGTATAATCTATATTATAGCTTTAAATTGAGATCAACATGTCCAGCAACTTCTCCACTTTTACAATTAGCCATTGTTACTGTATTTGCTCCCTCAATTTGCGCCATTGCCGGTGGAAAGAAGCTATAGTAAGGTCGATGTTCAGTGAACCCGCCACCACCTTGCTTCATAATTGAATCTCCAAAGCTTGCCTTCAAACACATTAAAATCGATCAAACAAGCGTAAATGTTAATGAAAATGGAGATGGTGCATGTTGTTTAATGAACTCACTTGATGGTAAACTAATGAGTCGAGGTCCGGCAACTCGTAAGAGATCGGATTTGATGGAGGGTGCTTGGATTTTGACGTTGAACACATTGATGTGGTTGCAGGAGGGCCTAATGTGAGGAAATCTCGGGTGAAAACGCCGTTCGAGGTCGAACACGAAGGCCCTTCCTTGGAACTGATGAAAACATAACACGAAAAATGTCCGGGATTTGAATCTTGTACTTCAATGTTTGTAATGATTGATCATGGAAATTAAAATCAAACCTGAAATTCGAGGCGTCGGGTTCGAAATTGAATGTGGTATCTTTGGTACTTGATGTAGTTTCAATTTGTCCATAGATGGAATGAACAATGGGAGGATATTTGGTGTGAAGAGGGGGGCCTGGAGCATTGTCTAGTGAGAAAGGATATGGTCTCTTCATGCCAATCACCTTAGAAACAAAAAGGCATGTTATTATCACATAATAGCAAGGTAAACGTATATACACAATGGATCATATATATATATATATATATACCTTCTCCTCTTCAGGCAATAAAGGCGTATAATTTTTATAGTACTTTTGGTTTGAAGGGGGCTCCGTCTGAATATTCATTACAGATGTTGATGATGAAGTTCTTGATGACAAATTCATCTGCACAAAACAAAACAACAAAATTTAACCATTAATTCACCCTAAATTGTATTAATTACAATTTCTTACCATTGAAGGAGGAGGTTGATGTTGGTGAAAAGGTTGTCCCCTTTGCATCAAACTAGGCAAAGACCAAACAGGTTCAGATTCATAAGGCAAACTCAAATTGGTCCTAAAAATCCAACCAGGATCCAATCCAGGACACCCTTTTTCAATGTTGAACTCACAACAAGAACCCCAAAACTTATGTCCATTAACACTACTTGTCAATGGAACAACAGCACTAGTGTTTCCATCAATGTTTTGAGGCCTAAAGAACGAAGTCGGAGGGGGTGAAATATCAGCAATTGAAGAAGAAGATGAGGAAGAAGAAGAAGAAGGGTGATTTGGGGGATGGAAACTTGGGATTAGTGGCAAAATCAAAGATGCTCCTGGATCTTTCTTTTGTTGTTCTTCTAATCTTATCTTTTCAAGCTGTGCCACACCAAGCCCTCTTTGGGGTACTTTTTTAGGCCTCTGCTTCTTAGAAGACCTACCAATAATATTGTTGTTTCCACCGCTGGTGTTACTATTGTTGCTACATCGATGGGTTTGATCTTCTGGTGCCATTGTTTTCCATAAAAAAAAAAAAACCTCAAAAAATTGAAGTTTTTAAGTTAAGAGAAAACACCCAAATCTTTAAAAAGATATAGAAACAATATGGTAACAAATCCTAGCAACCCTGGTTAAGTTTCATGCATGATGAAAAGAGATTTAGAGAGAGAGATAAAGGAAGGGTAAAATCTTTGGAATCAAAATAATTAAGGAAAATCTAGAGAAAATTTACAAAGATGAAACAACAAAGTTTAGAAAAAGATACCCCAAATCTCGCAGATATTGGAAGTCAAGAGATCAAACAAACCCCTAAGCCTAGCCATTAGCCAAGTTTTAAGCTAATATTTATATATAGCTTGAAAAGAGAGTGGAAAGAGAAAGATCACTATATCTAAGAGGTTTCAGATTCTCTCTATTAAAAAGCCTACTTTGTCTAAGAGACAGATCAGATCATATCAATAAAAATTATATGTTATATATAATTTGTTTTTCAAAATTCAATGCAAATCTTTAGCTTACTATATATGAATATATATTCTTTTTTCTCTCATTTATCGCCCATATCCTCGCTCTAACTCTTCCTCTTTCCATTCCTAGACCCACTCTTTCAGCTTCTTTTATATTTTATATATCTCTAATTGTGCTTTCAAAGTTCTAAAAGAAGCTAAGTTCCAAGGCTACTTGGCAATGTCACCTTAGTTTCGTTTCAGTTTTGGGTATCTCTTGCTTTGCAACGTTTTGACCTAATTCTGGGACCCTCACTTTTATTCCTTCACACATGCATGCATTTAATTTTCTTTTTATTTGGTATCCGCAATGTACTTTGAACTCGAGTAAGATCAGACTATAAAATTATCCTTATAAAATTTTCTTTATCTACAAAATTTAAACTCGAAATTTTAATTAAAGGATATCAAGCTTTTCACCATAAACGTTGTTATTAATGCATTTAAATTTTACTATACCTATAACATGTCTATAACCATATTTTAAATAATTTATGTTAATATAAATTTTGATATTAACTACTAACAAATCATATTATATAGATTTAGTAATTTTATATGTAAAATTATTATTTGTTACACCAATAGTGAAGCTATAAAATTCAAGTTAAAAAAACTACCATATGTCTTTACATTATATTTAAAATAAATAAATAATACATGCAGACTTCCTAACTCTACTTATAAACCTTTTAAATATATATTTTAGATTATAAATTTAGCATCTAATGTTTAGAAATTTTTTATCAATTTGACTCTTATTTTTTTTAACTAAATTTGACTCTCAACTTTTAAAAAGAGTCAAATTTTACTATCAACCTTTCAAAAAAAGCCGAATTGTTATTTTTTAACGGAAATAGTAATTAAATTTTTAAAATTTTAAATATGGCAACCTCGCATGGTAATCCACGTGTAATTTATGCTTTTTTGAATTTTTATGATTTTTTAAATAATTCTTTCGTAGTTTGCATTTTTTTTAGTTTTTTTAATAATTTTTAAATCATTTGTTGACGTGACATATAGGATAAATAGTATCTGTTAGCAAAAAGTATATATGGACTGTCATGCCAACATCATTAAAAATTAATGTTTTAGTCAGCATTTTCGATAAAAGAAAAATAATTTGACTCTTTTTGAAAGGTTAATAATAGTTAAAAAAGAATAAAGATCAAATTAATAAAATTAAAAACATTAAGAACTAAATTTATCATTATACCTACTTATATATATTTTTATATTATTTTTCATTTGTGTCTAATCCGAACATATTTTTCTGCCTTTCAACTACTTGCCCGCTTGGCTTTTACTTCATTTTGAGAGTTTGGCTGTCAAGATTTTTGTTTTGTTTTCAATCAATAATGCATTTCATAGTTGAATAATTGAATAATGAGTTAAGTTTGATCTCGTCACATGACTATTAGAGTGCACAATAAGAAAATTTTGGAACAATAAAAATTTATTATGGGCTATTTTTTAATTAAATTAAATTAAGAAGAGATAAATAATAATTTTTTATAAAAATATCTTTTTTTCTCTAATTAGTTTAAATTAATAAAAAATAAAATAAAGAATAAAAACGTTTAATCCTTATAAATCATTTAAATAATGATGTTGTATTCTACGGGAACTCTTCTCTTTGACTAATTGAAACTATAAAAGAGATCACCTCTAAACCATTCAACACAACTTCACGCGTTTATAAGTTTAGAAATTGAAATCTAGAAAGAAGATTTTGAATATCAAAAGCTTTCCCCAAAATCCCAACTCTCTAAAGAATTCAAAGAACTTGAAGAAATTTTGAAGAACACTACATTAATTCCAAAGAATGCTGATCTTCTATCTTGTTCAGGTTGGAATCGAAAAAACTGATATAAATCTTAATAAACTAGGATCTGTCATGTCAGATCATCAAGAATAAAACTAGATGCGGAAGTATACTTAAATCCATTGATATCTTGAGATCCCAAATTAACACACAAGTATTTTAGGAAAAGTGGCTCTCTCTTTTCTGAAGATGGGACGTCAGAAAAGTTATATGTATAATTTGGGGACCATAACCCTAATATATAACTTTTGCACATTAACCTGAATTTCTAATTAGCTCATTATTAATTAAAAATTAGTTACTAGAGTATTTACACATACTTAACCCATACTTTATTTAATAATTGAAGTCCGGTAAGCCTTAACCAAATTAGATCACTTTTAATTTGGGCTAACGTTTAATGATAGTAAGTAATAACATGTAATTATTCTTATTATATATGTGATGTCCATATTTTTCCAACAATCACCTACTTGGACCCCCCCACACACATATACACCAATTACCTTAAAATTACATGTCATTATATAACCTTATGAGCTCAAAACTTTACTATCATATCCAAAAGGTATTTCAAATAATCTCGTCCATAGGTTATGTCAACATAGAACCAAGACGACTTTTATGAAATATATTATAAATAAACCCATCCCTGATCACGTATACTAACACAACTAAATGGCATATATCAAGTATGGATGTGCAGCATGGAAATTACATATAATGTGATCTAAACATGCCTATCTTAGTGAGATCATACCTTACCAAAATCAAAGTCTGAATAAAACCAAATGAACCTTATTTCTGCAGAAAATCACCTTGAAAATATGTAAACTGAAATAACCAAAAATGTGTTTATAATAGAAAAGCATTTAAAAATACAAACTCATAATAAAATCGAATATCCCCAAATGGCATTACACCCTTATGAGCAATGTGCTTATAAAAATCTTAAGTGGTAGTCCCTTAGTACGCAAATCTGCAATAATAGAGTTTATTCCAATATGCTTTATAGACACCTGATCACTCTAAACTCTTACTTTAACAATAAGGAATTTAAAGTCTATGTGAAATTTAAATTTTATTCCACAGCTAGAGGTAGATTCCATCTGCGGAGTATTGTTGTGATCCATAGCCAAAGGTAGATTCCATATGCAGGTACTTGTTGTATATCTACAGCCGAAAGCAGATTCCATCTACAAGATTTCGCTGTGTATCCACAGCCATGTGACAGCTCTCATCTGCAAATACTGTTGTGTGATCGCAACTTATGGCAATTGTCATCTTCGAATTAGTAGTGGTTAAACTACAAATCCGGTGTGTTGGTGGATGGAGTTCTGAGGAACTCCCATCGTGGTGTGTAGAAATGGGATATGACCTTTTTTTTGTTAAACCGGAACTGTATGGCATTAATGAAACTTGTGCATACAAAACTGAGAATTTCTAGGATGATACATATGTACATATGTACATTGTTGAATGATCTAAAATGTTGATATGTTGAAATTGCTATTATGAATTGTTTTATGAATAGAGTTTCTGTATGATAAATCATTGCACTAATTATTCCTGTGCTGAGTTGATCTGAAATAACGATATTCTGAGTTGTCATTTGATTGTTATTATTCTAAATTCTGAGATAATGAAGTGAAGTGTTTTATGTGAAGAACCATTAATCTGAAGTGCTTTGTGAATCTGTTTATTCTCGAAATTGTTGAATTCATGTGCCTTGTCTACGGTTTGCACTGTTTTTGCTTTTGGTGGAACTCACACTAAGCTTTCATAGCTCATCCCCTCTTATTTTTCCTTCTTTATAGATAACCCACAATGTTAGGACGTGGACTCGGCATTCGGAGGGCTTGGCTCAAATTATTAATTTTATATAAAAGTTTCTGAGACTTAGTATTTACAAATTTTGTTATTTGAAACTTTACCGTTTTATTTAAATTGTGGCATGGGACTTAGTTTCCGGATTTTACTTAGGTATGCATGACGCTTAATTCATTTAGGCTATTAAAATATGAATTTTTAATTTACTATGCATGGAAACATGTTTTCATTAAAATTACGTTAGTATCACTTTTTCGCTGCTAATTTGTAAATGTGTTTTCTTAAGGAATTAAATTGAAAATTTACATAAGCTTTCAAAAGTAGACACCATTACAAGGATAAAGATTAAAATTAATCGTTTTTTTGTTAACCTGTAAGTTTTTCTAAATATAGACTAAGTTTTTCTAAGATTTATCAAATATTTTAATATGACCGATTCTTAAACTTCGGTAGTTCTGCTAGGCCATCTCGGTGGCCGATATAATCTCCCGAATTCGAGTCTAACATCTATGCCGGGTTGAGGAGGTTACATTTGGTGGTAACGATCAATAAAACTATCTTTATTACTATATATTTAAGTTGAAAGTTTTTTAGCTAAAGGAAATAGTTAGATATTTTTAATTTAATAAAAACATTATAGGTATGATCTACGTAAATGAAACAAAAAAATATAATTGTCAAACTATTATCTACAAAACTACTATAATTTTACATTAGTATAAATACACTTAAACGCGTCATATCTTTAATTTTAAAAAATAGAGTTATTAATAATTGTATAAAAAAATAAATAGAAAACTTCATCAACAATTTAGATAACATCATTTGTCCTTGTATTAATTATAATCACAATTATAGAAAAAACTTAAAACTCTTTGAAATCAAAAGGAAGAAAAAATGAAGATATTGGTTACAGAATAAGCAAATTGTATCTTTAACTTTACAATTTGGCCCCACCTTAGCCAAAACAAATAATCTTTTTAGCTTTATTGTAAAGAAAGCAAAAATTATTTGTGTTCCAATTGCAAAGCCAATACATCCCTTAATTTCATGGATGACAACATGCTTCTTTGTCATATAACATGCCAAGATATTGTTAGATATGCAAAAATATAAGGTCCCCATTTAAGGCATCTATCACAAAGATTCTCTTTCACCATATATTTCATTCTCTTTTTTTTTTTTTTTGCTTGCATGACCTATGTATTAGTTTTGGATATTTTCTGTAATTTATAGAAATTGGCAAGTGTGTGTGAATTGACATCAAAGTTTCAACAATAATTGAAGCTGTCTTGGCCCCTTTACCTTTAATTTACATTAATTTTGTGGGCCTAATAACAAGTTTGTTGATTTTATAATAAAAGTAAAAGAGTACAAAAAGAATAATGCAAAATTTAATTCAGCTGTTATTGTTTTTTTCCTAAAATTATATTAGTAGTCATCTAATTATGAAAAGTTATAAAATGGTCACTGAATTATTCAATTTTGTCTCTTTTGGTCAGCGGTTGAATAACAGTGGCAGCTTTTAAAATTGACATAATAGTAATTTTAACATTCAACATTTGTAGATTATGTCAATTTAGTCTTGATTCTAAAAAAAATTAACCCTCAACATCTACGCATTGTGTAATTTGGTCTCTGTTTTTTACTTATAGCTTTGTTTTCTTTGTGACAATGAAGGTTAATTTTAAAAGAATGTGAAAAGATGAAAATTATTATCTAGGATTTTTGGGCGTTTTCATTTTCTTGTATATTTTTAATCAATTCTAGCTGATAAATTTTTTTTTTTTTTATTTTTTAGTGAAAGGGTTACAAAGAAAAACAAAACTACAAAAAATACCAAATTACACAACATATAAATGTTGAGGATAATATTTTTTTAGAATAAAGACTAAATTGACAATGTATAAATGTTGACGGCTAAAGTTGCTATTATACCAATTATAAAAGTTGCTACCGCTAGTCTATTGGTGACCAAAAAAATAAAATTAAATAGTTAAGTAACCATTTTGTAATTTTTAATAATTGAATGACAATAAAAATTTACTAATTGTTTGAGACTATAGTGGAGTTTACCTTTTCTTTTTCCACTTGAGTGAATATTAATTTTCTTTTATAACATTTTCATCAATTTCCGTTGTTGGTAAACAAAAATCATCATTAATCAATTTCACTATTAAATGTTGATAATGTGGCAAAGATTTTAACACATGGTAGTCCATTTGGATTATTATGTTAATGTGAATATTTTGTTTTATATGTTATGTTAACAATTAATAAAAATAAAATAAAATATATAAAATTTAAAAATAAAAAATTATAAAATTTTTTAAAAAAAGAAAAAGGTTAAAATAATTTGGAAAATAAAAAAGTCGAAGAAACCTTAAAATACAAAAAAAATATTTTTTTGAAATTTAAAAAAATAAAAACATTAAAAAATATTATACAAAATTTGAAAAAAAAATATTTAATTTCTTCCAAAATATGAGAAAAAAAGAAAGTCAAAGAAAAATATAATATTTTGAAAAATTAATTTTTTCTTTTGTAATTTAGTTCATTCATATGCACTAGGATTTAGGGCCATAATTATTTTGGTTTGATATTAATAGTGTTATGATACTTGTTATCACTTGTTCAAAATTCGAATTGGTTCGGATCGAATTCTATCGAGCTCGCACGTCTAGCTCGTATGGTAATAGGTGTTCACATGATTGGTACATACATTCTCTTGCAAAGTTACATGTGAGATCATGTATGTGACCGCATAAATACATGTTAAATCTAGAGTAGGATATGTGTTGACGTGCATGAAACTTACCTAGCATATTATATCAATGAACAATAACCATATCATATAAATAGACCAATTTTACTATCTAAATGAAACAAAAAAGGGCACTCAACAAATATATAAAAAAAGAAGAAGAAACTTTTATATAATTTAAATATATATATATATATATATATATATATATATCTTATCATTTCCGGAATAATAATTTAGACCCATGCTTGAGTAAGAGGTTTGGAAAATTTCAACCAATTTAGTGTGGCCTATGAATGTGGTTATCGAAGAGAATAAGGGAAAGGTACATAAATATCTTCTTATATATAAAGATGCGTGTGTCACATTTATTCCTAAATAAGAAGTATAAATTCAAATATATAATGGTTGATTTTGTGAGAAGTTAGTTATACATAGGTAAGCTTTAGTTGAATTTAGGAGACAAGTTGATGTAGTTAGTAACTGTGACGATTATATGTATAATATATGATTATGCATATACATATGTATATGTGTATGAGGATCAATGTCGCATGCCATGTTGACAAGACAGCGAATTGTTTTGGGTCTATTTAAATAATGTAAATTTTATCTGTTCCAGAATATATTTGTAAACAAAAATATTGTCATGATAGAGTTAGTGAATTGAATTAAAGTAGAAGATTTTCAATTTTTTTTGGTGAATTTATGAGATTTTTTAATTTTGATATTAAGTAAATTAGTTTTTCTTAAAATAATCAGAGCACTTTAATTTCTATCAATTTTGAAAGTGAGTAACTAAGAATAATTAATCATAATCTTAATGCGTTTTGTCAATTGTACATATTTTATTATCAATTCGGTCTTAATTTAATAAATTTAGCTCTTAAAATTTACACATTTTGCCAATTTAGTCATGGTTCAATAAATTTAGCACATAACATTTATATATTCTGTCAATACTTACACAGAATATATAAACATCAAAGACTAAATTTGTTATGATACAAATTAAAATTATGTACAATTGACGAAAATTATTAATGTTGTGATTAATTATCCTTAGTTGCTTATTTTCAAAATTAACATAGATTAAATTGCTCTAATTTATTTAAGAATAATCAATTTGCTCAATATCAAAATTAACAGGGACTAAAAAAATGTTCTTACCTAAATTTATTTTTATAAATGTGATACTAGATTGGACAATCGAAAATTATATAAATCCTACTTTATTCAATAACATCCTTATTGAGAAAAGTTAGTAACGGTTCAAAATGTAAAGGAAAAAAAGTGAAATAAGTTAAAAGAAATATTAGAAATAATCAAGTCAAAATTGTTTACCTAAAAAAATAAGACAACATCTTGTTTTTAAAATTCACAATTTCTTTTTACTTATAATTTTTTTGGTATCTGAAATTTTTTTCCAATTCTGATCAATGTAATGATGCAGTTCTTTAAGATTGTGCGACAACATCATCTAAAATTTTATAAAATTTATAATTTTTTAAGCAATGACATTACACAATAGCGGAGTATCACTTCATCATATGGACTAAAATTAAGGAAATTGCCAAGTTCTAAAACAGTAAAAAGACCTTTCAAGTTCCTCTCGATTTTGAGATTGAGCAAAGTGGTATCTCTTATAAAAAATATTAGAGCAATTTAATCTCTGTCAATTTCAAAAGTGAAAAATTAAGGACAATTAATCACAATGTTAATATTTTCCATCAATTGTACATGATTTTGATTGGTATAATAATAAATTGTCCTCAAAATTTATACATTCAATCAATTTGTTTTTAATTTAACAAATTTATCTTACAATATTTGTGTAAATGTGTAAATGTTGAGGCTGAATTTGTTGACCTTTTTAGAATTAAAGCCAAAATGACATAATATGTAAACATCGAACGCTGAATTTGCTACTATACCAATTAAAATTATGTACAATTAGTGGAAGACATTAACGTTGTGTTACTTGTCCTTAGATGCTCACTTTCGAAATTGATAGGAATTAAATTACTTCAATACTTTTTTTGAGAGAGACCAATTTACTTAATTTTGAAATTGAAGGAACTAGAGAGATCCTTTTACCTTCCAAGACTAATGTGTTAAAAAAAAAATTCAGGGATTAAATTAGAAAAATTTGCCAAATATAAAGAGTAAATGTTGTTTTTTTCCTTGTTCATTGCCATCTCTCATTGTTTCGCTAGAGGGTATTGAGCCTCCATCAAAGGAGGGCCAATCTTATCTACTTTTCACACCTAAAACTCATTATCATTAATTATCAAACCAAATATCCAAAGACAAATTATCTGTGATAGACGGTGGAGTTTTAATCCATTTATTGTATTAAAAGAATTTTTTTATTATTTTTAATATGGTATTCAGTATTTTGTACATAAAATTAAAAAATTTCACATCAACCGATTAAATCTTAATTCAATTGGTATGAGTATTGTTGTCAAATACAAGAAGATATGGATTCAAGTACGCTAAAACGCATTATCATTCTATTTATGAATTGAAAAAAACTACAAATAATCTTAAACATTATATAAAAAATTCTATATCAAAATGATACGAAATATAAATACTAAAATAGATTGAAATTGCTAAAAAAGGTGGTCCGTGAATGCTTTAAAAGTAAAATATGTAAAATTAAGAAAAAGTTTGAAAAGATATTTCATTGGAGTTGAAGTTGATGTAATGGTTACATAAGTTGAGGAATGATGGAGATGGGCTACTTTTTTTGAGCCTTGCAAGTTAAGATTACTCAAACTAGCTACTTTTCTTTTGTGCTTGGAAAAAAGGGTTGGAGCAAATTGGATTAAGTTCATTCAAAAGATTAAACAAACCAATTCATATAAAAAGGAAAAAGAAAAGAGAAAATTTTGAAGTTGATGTAAATTTTATTGATGATTATCCAATTATGACTTAAATAACTATAGAATTTTATTAAATAAAAACCCCATAAGAAAAATGAAGTTATACTCCACAAAGTACTAATTTGCATATTCTTAAGAGTTAAAAAAAAATCCTCTCTCTATACCATCTTTCTTCCTCAGATTTAGTGAAAAGAGCTGAAACAATATAATCACAAAATTCAATGATATTTATATATATATATAACCTTGAGAAACTACTGTTAATTTTGATTTAAGTTACTAGATATAGACTGTTGATCCTCCAAAAGATCAAACAGCAATATCAATATGGTTGAGTTGTCATTACAAGAGAATGAAACCCTAACCATGCATGTACATTTCCTGTCTTTTATTTTTATTTTTATTTTGCTATTTATGCTTTTCTTGCATTGTACTAAAACATAATATTTCATCAAACACCTCCACCCCACAAATCTTTGCCAACTCCAATTTTGTCCCCCTTCTTCCTTGTCTGTTCGCTTCCATAATCTACTCTTGTTTGAGTTTTATCTATTTATTTGTATTTTCATGCTGCAAACACTACTTTTCAGTCCTTAATAAATTGCTTCAAATGACATCTGCTTGGTTTATTTGCTTCAGTTGATTCACTCATTTCGAGCTCTGTAAATATTGGTAAGCCTCATGATTGTTCAACTTAGATTTTGATATATCTCTAATCACCCTGGAATGATATTTCTATGTGCCTGCAGGTTTATTATAAGCATCTTGGTGATCATCCATGGGTTCAGGAAACTGGCTTAGATCATTCATTTGTTTAAAGAAATATAAACCAAACAGATCCAAACAAGCAAAGGTAGTACATGTGTTTTGCAATGACGCATTAATCCAACATGCTCGTGTTAGACACTGCATATCACTAATATGGTCACAGACCCCATCAATACAGGTACACTCGAGTAATGAAAAATCAAATGGTGATGAAAGGGTAGAAGAACATGAGGGTCCTGAAGTGGCAGCGGCTGGGAGTTCACAAAGCAGTCCTGGAATTGCCGTTGAACAAAGAGCGGCTGCTAAAATTCAGAAGGCATTTCGGTCTTACAGGGTATTTTTAATTTTTTGCCAAATTCCAATTTCATACATATTTCCAAGTGGAGTTACCTTTTAAGAGATCAAAACTGCTAATTTTTTCCTTAATTGAACATTTGGGGTGGTTTAGCATATAAATGTATAAATTGCAAATTAGATCATATTTGGTAAAAGTACCATGGAAGTCCTTTTTTCTAATAGTTAGATTGCATTTTGTCCCTTTTACTTAAAAAATGAACAAATTAGTCTCTGTGCATTAGATCAAAGAGCAAATTAGTCCTTTTTTTTTTTTTAAGTTTCGTCTATTTCTACTGTTAAAAACTAGTATTGATAACCAGACAGTTACAAGCGGCTTGCCATGCATATCTCATTTTGATCTATAAAAACCATATTTTTAATAATAAAAATAGATGAAATTCTTAATAGGACTAATTTACTCTTGAATCTAATTTACTTATTTTTTAAGTAAAAAAAAAAAAAAAACAATATAACTGCCTCCATATATCATATTCATGCATTTGTAAGTAGTGTTGGGTAGGTCATAGGGAATGATTCAATATATATTAGGTTGGCACAAAAACAATAATGATAATTTTCTAAAGCATAGCCCCATTTGTGGGCAACGCACAATAATAAACGTCAATAGCTTTTGGTTCAGATATATATATAAGCTTAACGCAGATAATGAATTTGGAAATCATATATATATATGTGGTGCATTTATGTTTTTCTTTATTTAATTTTATAGATTTTTAAAGATAATTTTATAGTTAAATTTAATATTTTTAAATTTTTTCTTAATTTAAAAAATATATTTTGAATTTAAAATTAAAAAAAAGTACTTATTTGAAAAAAATACACTATAAAAATCAAAAACATTTTCTGACCCACATTAAGAAAACTAAAAAAATATTTCAACTTCTTAAAATTATAATTTAAAAATAAAATAAAATAATTTAATATTTAATTAAAATTATTTAAAATAATAATTTAAAAATAAAAATAGAGTTAAATTAAATTTAACAGTTTAAAATCATATTAAAAAAAATTTAAGATATTGTTAATAGATTAAAAATGTTTACTTTTACTTGATTTTTTTGTCATTTGTTTACTTGATTGGATTTTTTACACTAATATAATTTCAAAATTTTTTTACTTGATTAAAATATGCTGAAAATTTTCAGGGCATAGATTTTAAAGTTAATTTTAATTAATAAATTTAAATATTTCAACTAATAATAGACATAAACTATTTTCATCCAAAATAATGGGCAAGGATTCTTTTCTGCCCTCGAGCCTAATTTAAACAATTTTTTTATTTTTATTTGAAATTTAATTGTAAAATATCCAAATATTACTATAAATTAATATATTTTTATTATTTTATTATTTTTAAAATAAATAAATTTTAAAATTATATATGAATTTTGATTTAATGTGCATTTTAATACATTAACTTTGGTTTGGTGCAATTATACACATAAAACTTTGATTGTGGTTTAAATGCATACATAAAATTTTAATTTTGATTCAATCATACATTTTTAAAGAAACAAATACATTAGTTTATTTTTATATTGGATAAATATGATTATTTGTGTATGTAATATATAAATATAAAATGGTGTTATATCAATAATTATGATAATAATTTGTGAGAATTTGATCAAATCAAAATTTCATGTATAAAATTGTACAAAATCAAAGTTCATGTATAAAATTACTCATTTATGTATGATTTTGAGATTTATTCCTTTTTATAATAGTGATATGAGTTATTCGGATGAGTTAGGCGGGGTCGAGCCCAAGCCCGAACTGAGAATTTTTTTTATATTAAGGCTTCAACTGGTTCATGAACAAGCCTATTTATAAAATATTACAATTTTAAATATAAACTTCTTGTTAGAGTTTTTTTTTTTTTTTCCTTTTCAAAATCATTTTATATACGAAATGTTGAAAAATTTGTAAAAAAATAAATATAATATATTTTTAATAAATACACAATCAATTTGTTTGATGCACGGATTTTTTCAAATTTTATTGTGATTAGAGAATTAAAAATGTTTTAAAACTTTTAAGTATTAATACAAACACACATACATTGTTATTATACAACTTTAAAGGGAATAAAAATATGAATTTTACAATTTTCTTTTTAATGAAGATAGCTTTATTAATTGTGTATGATTGTGTTAAATACGGTAAAATTTTTGTTTTTAATATATTTTGGGACTGATCTGAATTTTTAAATTTCTTCACAATTTAACTTTTTAAATAATTTTTTTACTAATAAATAATAAGTAGATTTTATATAATTCATGCTAAATGATTTTTTTTATTCTAATTGTGATTCATGGATTTTATATTAACATTTATGCAAATAATATAGTTAGTATATTACACATAATTAGATTCCACTAACACATTTTTATCTTTGTTTAATTTAGAAATTTGTATATATATATCATATAATAATAATAATTTAAGAAAATATTTTTATCAAATAAAATATTGAATTACAAAACATATTAAAAATTATAAAATGATTTAAATTTATTTATAATATTAATCATAAAAGTAAATTTATACAAAAATTTTAAAATAATTTTAATATATTCTAATTAATACATACAACAAAACCCGTGCATCGCCAGATAAGAAAACTAGTTTATCATATAAAAGATACCGTAAACATGTATGAAAACTTTGAAATGGCTCTTTGAGTTTTAAAATACTTCCTTTTTAGTTATATTTAAAGTGGGTCTTATCTTTTAAATTAAGTTTTAAATAAGTCTTTAAGAGTTTTTATAAAATTTTAAATATTTTTTATAATATTTATAAGTTTTTATTAATTTTATAGGTTTATATTAATTTTAATAATTTTTTGATATTTTTAATAATTTTTATATTTTTCTGATTTATTTTTATGGGAAAATATTAGATTAAACCGAAAGTTAGCACGTGTCACATTCTGATTGGCCCGCCAAATTTTATAACGGTTAATGACGAAAACCGTTAATGAAGGGGCTTAATTGATTTTTTATTAACGGAAAAAATTTAATTGAATGCGAATTTAATACAAAGGCTTAGTTAATATTTTAGCATTTTTTAAGAGATTTTTTGACATATAAGTCAAATAATTTAATATTTTTACTTCATACACATAATTAAATTCGTGCACGAGTATACAAACTAATCTTAATATTGAATACCTGGTACTAGTACTCGTATGTGAGTAACATAATTTACTTATACAGATTTTGTATTACAATTTATTTTGCAGGCAAGAAAAGCAGTCCGCCGGCTGAGAGATGCGGGGAGATTCAAGAACATATTGATACAAGGACATACAGTGAAGAAACAAACAACAAGCACGCTAAGCTATTTACATTCATGGTGCAATGTCCAGTCTCAAATCCGAGCTCGGAGAATATGTATGGTTACAGAAGGCAGGCTTAAGCAAAAGAAAATGGAAAACCAGATGAAGCTTGAGGCTAAACTCCATGAACTGGAGGTATTAATAATCACTGTCGCCAACTTTGCTTTATTAACTTTTAATTGCCTAAGAAACTAGTGGTATTAGTTAGGCATCCATCTTTTTACATTAATTGAGGGCTAAGACTTAAGCCCTGCAGATTAGGCATTAATGTAAGAGTAACCCTTACCTTTTGTTTGGTAAGCAAGAAAAGAAAACGAAAATGCTGATATCTATGAATCAAAGTATCATGCTTTGGTGTTTTACAGGTAGAATGGTGTGGTGGGTCTGAAACTATGGAGGAAATTCTTTCCAGAATTCAACAGAGAGAAGAGGCAGCGGTTAAACGCGAACGAGCCATGGCATATGCCTTCTCCCATCAGGTTACAAACTTCGGATTCATTAATCACTTTTAAGATATAACATTACGCTCTGCAACCTTTCTCTTCTATTTCGTGACTGATCGTAGTGAATTTGCAGTGGAGGGCAAATGCGAGCCAATATCTTGGACAAGCATCCTATGGTGCAGGCAAGGAGAACTGGGGTTGGAGCTGGATAGAGAGATGGATAGCGGCAAGGCCATGGGAAGTGAGGATTCATTCTCAGCCTATTCACCCAAAGAAAACTCATGGCAGGCAGGCAAGCAAATCGGAGAAAGAGATGAAAGTTTCGGCCTCGGTGAAACCCTGTTTGCCAAATGGGAAAGTTGCTCCAAAAGCCAAAAACGGTGCCCCATCCGATGGCTGAAATCAATGATATTTCATGGAGCTTGGTCAATGACGGATGAAAGCTTTTTTTTTTTTTTTTTTTTTTTTCTTAGCTATTTTTGGAGTGATTCAATACGATTTTTTTTGTCTTGGTACTTTGTGTGGATTTGCAACGGCATTGTATACAATAACAAACGGGGTTTTTGAACCATGAAATTCAAGAGTGAAATACTGAAGTGACTAAATTATTTGGATTAAACCCGGGTTCAAAATCTCTACTTTAATTCACAAACGGCCCTGTGTGTGTTACATTGATCCTAAGGTTAAAAGCACAAAACCCCGAAAATTTGCATTTCTCAAATAAGTCCTCAATGCACAACTTCAACCAAACTGAAAGAAAAGCAACCATAATAGGCAGCCAATTCTTTGAACTTTCATCTTATTATTATTTTTTGGAAAGTCGCATAATGCTCCAATTCATTACTCCATTATGCATTAATTATCATACAATTAAATATTATTCATTTTTGCATTGCATTATGCAATTATGCATATCATAGGTAAGCCCTCCCTCCCCCAACTACATGCCAACAAGAAGCTCAGCAATCCAACCACCTCTCCACCTCAATTTATATCTGGTATGGTCTGAAAAATCCCAACTTTAAACATTCCACTACATAAAATAATCCTATAATATATTATAAAATCATATCTAAAAAAATGACAGTACTTGTGTTTTTTTTGTTGGTGTTAATAATCATTCATCTAAAATACCAACAACCAAACCGCAAATATCAATCGAAGCCAAAGTATATTGGTCATCATATTTTTATGCTAATAAATGAAAATAAGAATTTCCAGCTAGACTGAAGAGATAATTATATATTAGGCACTGAGATTTACAGGGGGTAGGGGACCATTTACAGATGGGCAAACACCAAAATTTTGGTGGCATCTATTATCTTCTATCCTTACAGTGCATTCTACTATTCTTCCATAATTGAGCTTTTCTTTATATTCATCCCCATTCCCCCCTCTTTCCTGGTTAAGATGGACTCCATTTATAGCCCCACTTGCTCTATTTGCTAACATGCTCATTGATTAGGTGTCCTCTACAACCTGGTCTCAGTCCTGATGTATGCATCAGGGCATTATTCGGACCGACCCCATCTTTCATATTAAAGCATCTAGTAGCTGAATTTATACAAAGTCCAATAGGGCTTATGTGATTTCTGCTAATTTTAGCAATTGGAGACTGTCTAGGATGGTGATTAGTTGATTATTCTTTTGTTCCAGAATCGGGGTTTTGATTTCTATCCTTGTTTGGCATTCTCTATTGCTATCAAGAGCTTTCAATTATTCTAACCAAGGCATCCTAAAACAAACCACTATTTAGTGAAATGACACTAAAGAAAAATAGTTATAAGAGGAAGTTAAACATTGTTTTCAACCAGGGAGATGCTGACAGTGGAATCATCTACGACCCTATTGCATCCAAAGATCCTACTGTTTACAGAAAATGATTTCTCTTTCAATGCCCCCAAAACTCGAAGCATCAATCTGTTTCATACAAAAGCGATAAGGCATCAAAAGGAAGAGTTCACTTTCATCTACATGAGAAATTGACAATTTCTAAAGAGAGGAAAAGAGTCTAGATTGCTTCTCTAGTTCTGTATCAGATCGAAAGACTTTTTGGATATTAGCTGATCCGGGGTTACCTTATTTCATGAAAATATTCAAAAGAATGAGAGACTATGCTAAACTAAGTCAGTCCTAATTGAGGGAAAAATCAAATCAGCATTAGAACAAACTAGGTTCCCATCTCAGTAGTAACTCTAGGAAACAGTAGCAAACATTGATTGGTAACATGAAAAACATGACAAGTCCAACAAGAAAAAGAAACCATTGTTAAGCTCTAAGAGCTCACTCAAATATAAATTTACGCTACAACACAATCAACTGATAGAAACTAAACAAACCGGGGATTGAAAAACCTGAAATCCACCCAGATTTCTTCTTCCCACGGTATAGGCCATTGATTCAAAGTTGACCAAAATCTTCCCTCGAACTAGTCTTTGATTCTTGGATCCATCATAGTATAGTTATCTTCTCGTCCAGTTCACAGTCAACAATCAACTAGTGCTGAAAGACCAATCAGGCAATCACTTAAAACAAGTAAAGAAAAGCTTGTAAGAGCAAAATATGGCAGGAATTTGGACAGTAATACCTGATAGAGGGGAAAGACTTTCGCCTTTTCTCCGATTTACTCGATCAATGGTGAGAATCAGATGAAGCAGAGGACAGCTTATTGGCAATGCTGTCGTGCTCATCTTCTTCGCCCTGAATTCGTGCTGGAAAGCGAAACCCAGAGAATACACTAGGTGTGGTGAATCCAATGCCAGATAAAGCAGCGTGATGATGGATGTTTTCTGGGATTTGATGGTGGTGATGTTGTTGATGATGATGGTGTTGGTGTTGGTGTTGGTCGGTTGTGGAAATTGGCTGGTCTATCCAAGCACGAACCAAGGGCGTGTTACTGGACTGAAGGGGTCCCCTCTGAGAAAACAATTGGCTGTTTTGGCCAAAAGCCGGCGGCAGTGACTGCGGTGGAGGAGTGCCAAAGATAAATCCTCCTCCTACACCGCTACCGCCGCCAGCACCACCGCCACCGCTACTATCAGCAGCAGCACCGCTATTATTCCAGGCAAACAATCTCTGGAACCTTCCAATCTCCGCTGGGTGTTGGTGGTGATGTTCCCACCCAGCAGAAGACCCATCGAAACCAGCTAATGGGCTGGCCCCAGAGAATAAAACAGGTTCACTGTGGTGTGCCTGAGCTGTAGCAGCTTGGGCGTGGTGGTGGTGGTGGTGCAAAAGAATCGGCTCCGGAAACGATTGAAGTGAAAGCCGAAGATCTTGACTGTGGCTGCTGGTCCTCGACAACAAATCCGGCGGATAATTCTGGAACTGTATGGAAGAAGACGGCGTCTCACTTGAAGCTCCCAATGGGAAAAAAGACTTAATTGTATCCGCTATCTCATCAGAAACTAAAGAAGGTGGAAGAAAACCCGAATTATTATTGGGGTTATCTCCCATTTCTTGTTGCTGAAGACTTTGAACTTCATTCCCCATTATTGTAGCTATTCTTCTCCGAGTACCCGACGCAGCAGCAAGGTTTTCCACCAGGTTTCCACTATGGTTGATGTGGAACTGATACGGCTTATCATTGTCGGTTGCGGTTGTCGCGTTTTGGTCTTCTTGGTTACTAGTTTTAGCGATCGAAGTGGTTGTATTCAAAGTTTCAGGGTTCCAAGGAGGTAGTTCAGCGAGCTCGTCAATGGCAGGTTTGGCTTTTTTGATAAGCCAATCCACAGCTTTGCTAGGACGGTCGTAGCCAAGTCGGTCCTGGACGTCGTAGAACTGGATGGCGGTGTGAGCTGAGAGACGAACACGTCGGTCTCGAGGACCTTTGGCAGTACAAACTTTGCTGTGACGGTCTTTCCTTCCAGTTGACCGAACAATGTGACCTCCTTGGACCTCAACGATCTCCCCTCCAGAGTGCCTTATCCCCAATCTTGACGATGTTGCAGCTTGGTGGTGGCTATCTCCCATTTTTCTTGCATGTTGGGTTGATTTGGAACCAAAAGTTGAAGTAGAAGCCGACGGCAGATAAGAGCGTTTCTTGGGTGGTTGTGGGTACTCTTGCTGTTGTTGTTGCCCTTGCTGCTCTCGTAGTACTTGAGTTTCCAGGCTTGCATACAACTGTTGCCCTTGCTGCTGTTGATGATGGAGAAACAAGATTTGCTGTTGGTTCCTCGCAATTTCTTCTTCTTCTCCTCCTTCTATATGAGATGGATTCTGATGTTGCTGCTGCTGCTGCTGCTGATGATGATGCCTTTGAGGATCCAGAGTCAGGCCCTGGTGCTTCTGCTGTTCCAGCTTTTAATGGAGGATACCTTTTTTATGTTAGTGGGTTGTAGTTGTTGTTCTTTGCTTGCTAATATCCTCTCCCTGTATGAGCTACTGCCACCACACTGAAACCTGATACTGTGACCTCTCTCAAAAGCCACTGCCATTCAATGATTCTAATTCCATCATACCACACACACCAAACGGCCGGCCCCCCAACCCACCACCACCACCACTCTTCCCTAACCAAGCCTGCCAACTTAAAAAAAACAAAAAAAAACCCAGCCCCTATTATTCCCCCAGCCTAACCCATCTTTTTTTTCTCCTTGTTTCTTTTTCTATTTTCTCTCTAAAAAACTCAGCTTTTGGCAATATAGGAGCTCTCTGTTATTTATGTACTATTCTATTCAGCAACGAAACGGGTTTTCAAACACTTAGCCACCCACCACCACCACCACCAACAACAACAAAAACAAAATTTTCTCTTCTCAACAAGGATTTTCTTGGGAAACTATACTAACTAGAAACTCTTTCATGACAAGCTACAACTAAACGAAAAGAGAGAAAAAATTTGGTTTGCTTAGAAGAGCAAAATATATATAGGGCTTATAGCTTAATAGCTATAGTATAGGGAAGAGTAAACACACTTTTACTTTGGCCTATAGAAACACCCTTGATGTTGATGATGATGCCACTGCTAAGGGTGGCAGTGTTTTTGGGGTCAGACAAAAGATTAAAGATCTCTGTTCATCTCATCACTGCATTTGCTGCTGTTTTATTTTGTACTTTTACCCTAAAACTACACAAATCAAAAACACCATTTTTCCCCACCTCTCTCCCCATTTCAACCAACCTAAAATCCACCCCTTTTTTTCAACTTTTCTCATTTCCAGTATAAATTATATAACCCTTTTTATTATTTTTTACTAAGTATAGATAGATTTGATTTACATGACTTTAAATTTTCAACCTGTCTTAAAAATTGATAACCTAGTAAGTGGTAAGAAAGTAACAACCTTTTTAGTCTTTTTTTTTTTTTTTTTAACTTAGTTTCAAAGCTAGAAGTTAAGAAGTGTTGGTTATAGTTGAAGGGATTTGTCTGGATGCTTTGTTTTGATTAGATCAGATGAATGAATAGATCCTTTCTTTATATGCCACCATCACAACTTTTGACAGTGACCCCAATTCACAGCTTTTTTTAAAAGAAATATTTATTTTTCTGCTTTATTTATTTATTTTTCTTTATTGCTTCACTTAAAAGAAACAACATCATCTTCCCCACAAATTTCCCTTCTTCCAAACACCCTTTTTTGGGATTGTTGGATTACTCAACATAGCATCTCTTTTATTTTATTTATTTATTTACATTTTCTTGTTTTCACTGAGCAAATTGAAGGAAAGGTAGCAGCACTTGCCTTTCATTGTTTTGGAATTGGAATAGTTGTCCTTGTCCTCTTATATGCTTCTCTCAATTACTTACATACCCTTCATCATTTGTTTACTCTAAACTTTTAAAATATTCATTTATGTAGGATTTATATCAACTTTAATTTATTATAAAATGTTCATTAATTTATAATATTTTAATCATTAAATTGTTAACTACACGTTAAATCATCATTTTGAATAAAAATTTTAAATTAAATTGTACATTTAATCCCTATACTCATGGAGTTCTGTTGTTGTCTTGCTCATTGGCAATGAGAAAAAACTTGGAGCTAATTGCAAGGGTTGAGTTACTTTATAAATGATAAGACCTAAGACAAAAGTGGAACTCAAAAAAGAAAGGACTAGATGATGGGAATTGGCAAAAGGTAAGAGAATAAGATAAAATTTTTTTTATATAATATGAATATATTTTTAATTCATTTAAAATTGTTTTGGATTCTAATTTTTAGAAATTGTATTTGAGTTTAATTTTATTGATTGGGCTTGAGAATTTTATTATAATTCATGTATGGTTTAAAATATAATAACATCAATCCTTTGCTTCTCAAATTTTTTGTAAAGAACAATAAAGGAAGAAGAAAAATAAAGAATTAAATTGCTTTTAAAGAAAAAGTATAGGGACTAAATGTGAAATTTAATCTAAATTTTTTGTCTAAAATGATTAATCAACATGTAGTTTACGGCTCTATTATCAAAATGTTACAAATCGATAATATTAATAACCATTTTATAACGAATTAAAGTGTAATTCATCACAGTTTATTATGACAACTAAATTTTTTATATATTTTATTTTTACCTTCTATAACAACTTTTTATTTATGATAACAATAATCATAAAATATTAAGTGCACTCTTTATTAACTTAGTTCTATTATCTTCATTTTTAATAAAATTAGTTATATTTTGTTAAGATAATATTTCAATAAGATGTCTAAATTTTATATAAAAATATATTAATTATATTTTATTAAACAAAAATAATATTTAATTAATGAAACTAGATTGTAAATTTTATTAAAAATATATTATAAAATTTTAATTTAAATATTTTAAAAATTCAAATATGAGGTTGAGAGAGATGGATGGATGGATGAGCACAAAAAAGGGTTAATATGAACAATTCGTTTAATTCACCTACTTATTTTAATCTCTTGTTTGTTTAATCCTTATGAAATGGATTTGAAATTTTGATTTCTCAATCGTACGGAACACAACATTCCTCTCCTTTTGTATTTCTTTAATAATATAAAACAAACAATGTGTTTCCTAGACAGGCGGCTATTACATTTACAGGTGATTTTTTTGTTCTTTTATTGCTACTTAATAAATAATTAACGGTAGTTATTGATTGAGTTTCAGTTTAATTAGTATGAATATTATTGTCAACGTAGAAGAACGTGAGTTCGAGTGTATTGAAGTATATTTTTTCCTATTTATGAGTTAGGAAGAGTAGATATAATCAAAACTTATAATAAATAATTAATTGTCGGATGTTAAGATTATATTATTAACAAATTATTTTATCTGTTATCACTCAAATTTTTTTAATTATACAAATTTAACAAATTACATTATGTTTATATATTATTATTCTTTTAATCTTTTCTTAATCAACTTGAGACAATGACATTTTTGACGTGTGTATAGGGAACTATAATTGAACTTAAACAAATATTAAGTCAAGTCCCCATTAAGCACGAAGTCTCTTTTTTTTACTGTTGATTTTTAAATTAATAATTAATTATTCATCGAATCTTTCCATTTTTGGAGATTATACCATTGTCAGCATAGAGATGAGCAACATTAGCATTCCAAAGGGAAAAAAATTTAATTAATTAAATATGTCGAGAGATAGCATCATGTAAAAACACATGTGTAGGTACTTCCATATAATTAAAAAATTTAATGATAAATTTGTTAATAACGTTTACATATTTTATTAAAATAATTTTAATTGTAATTTTAACTTTTTTTTACTATCAATTTTTATTTTTATTTTTAACATATTTAATGAAAGTGTCGTTAAAAAGGTTAACGGGGTGGTGTGAAATTTCATATGCGAAATGAAATGTAATTTATTACTTAGATAACACAATAAAATAATTATATATGGAAAATAATAAAATAAATAAATAATTCATGAAATTAAAAAAATAACTTTTAATTTAAAGAAAATAAACGTAATTATCTAAAAACAAAAGTTTTAAAATGAATGCATACATTCAATATTTTTGGTTTGATTTATTAATTCTCTTTTTGAAACATTTCGGTAAAAAACATATGCATTCATTTTGAAACCTTTTTTTTAGATAGTTACGTTTATTTTCTTTAAATTAATAGTTATTTTTTTAAAATTTCATGTATGATTTATTTTATTATTTTTCACATGTAATTATCTTATTCAGTTACTTCAATAATAAATTATATCCAATTAAAAATATTCCACATCATCCCTATTAGTTTTTTTAACGATACATTCATCAAATTTGTTATGGTAAAAAAAAAGCTCAAGAATACAATTAGGACCATTTTAACAAAATTAATGGCCAAATTTATTATTAATACTTAAAAAAACAACAAATTGTTTATGGTTGAGAAAAGTTTGTTGAGTGTGGTTAAAGTTGATTTATTTATTTATTGATTGCATACATTTTTATAATAAAACCAAGGATCAAAAAGAAATTATAAGTAGACAATACATTTCAACAACTATAATTATAATAAATTATTATAGTACATGGTTTGATTGATAACAAAAATTTGGTTTATAATGTATTTATCATTTATAATAGTGCTTTTCTCTCTCTCTCTCTTTTCTGAGAGAAAACAAAATTACAATTATTTATTTCTTTGGATGATTTTTTTAATAAAGATCTAAAAGGAATTATGTAATGCAAGCAGAATGAAGTGGGGAGGCTGAAGCTACAAGGATTAGGAAATGCTATCTGTCAGTTTCCGATTTACACTTTGTGGATAATTCTTATCTTTTGTTTCATGCTTCTTCAAGTTCTTGAAAAAACATGAAAAGAATACTGAATCTCTAGTGTAAGATTTCAAACCTATCTATTAATCACAACAAATTGGGAGCAAAATATGGATTGCGAGTATATTGGGAGTTGTTAGAGTTGTGTGACTTAAATCTCAATACTTGTTGAAGAAATAAAATTGAGAGGCAAAATAAAGGGATTTGTAGTTGCAAGCATATTGAGAGTTGTTAGAGTTGTGTGACATGAATCTCGACACTTGTTAAATAAATAAAATAGAGAGGCAAAATAGGGGGATCTGTGGGGGCGAATAATCAATGCCCGAGCCCATAGCCCGCCATAAATCCCCATTAAGCATTAAAGTTGATTGGGGGTGTAACCGGGGGTCCACCCTCATGGTATGGACCATGCTGCCCGTGATTTTTTTCAATAAGGGTTTTCCACGTAAAAATTGTATGTTCTTTTTTTTTTCTTTCTTATTGCTTTGCGATCATTCTTACTGCCATTATCGACGTATAATATAACATGAGTGAAGATAGTTCATCAACCAGGGAAATATCTTATATATAATATAATGATAACTACGAAGATGTTTTCTAGTAGACAATTGATTATATGCAAAACAAACTAGTTGGATGGAAATCTCAGTTGTTGTCGCGAGGAAGATTAACATTGATCAAATCGACTTTATCCTCCATCGCTATCTACTCCTTTAGTTGTGTGAAATCTCTAAAAGTAACAACAAACTAGATGGAGAAAATTTCTCAAGATTTTTGGTGGGGTCATCACAATGAAGAGAGGAAACTATATATTTGTAGTTGGGGTCTATGCTTGAGATGAATGCATTTAATAAATTACGTTCTTTGTTGATACAATGTACAACAAGGGAGGAAGGCAAGAAGGAACAATGAGGAGATTGAGATGGTACTGTAGAGGTCGATTCACCTAAAAAGATCGAGATCTTTCCCTTTCACCCATTTACATAGGAGGAGGATGCTCTTTTGATCAAAGCGGATGGTCGAGCAAAGTGTTGTTTTAGGCGAAGTCAATAGGAATGTCAACTCTACCTCTGATGTTGACACATGTCCAAGTGGCAGAGGGATATAACAATACAACTAGATCAAATATTTTTAAGGGATGGCTAATCATATTACAAGATGGTCAAGATCCAAACTACTTGAAAATTATAAAGCATGACCAACTAATTAGAGCAATATTGTAACTATTAAAGTCCACCACAAAAGTTATACCACCCGTACAAACACCATCCTTGCTGTAGAAGGTCAAAAGGGGCCTAAAAATGTCAACACTCCTATTGTTGTTACCATTGTGGCATTTGTTTGCCACACAGCTGATCTGCCACAATTCATTGCGCCAAATTAAAGTCTTTCCGACACTTAACGACCTTGTTTTATAGCATTTTTATATGTTTTTATTTTATTTTCAGTTTTTTATTACTTTGTGTTTAATTTATGCAAAATAAGCATTTTTACACAATTTTGAGTTATGTAACGACCTAATGGGCCATTGTGGGCCTAAGGATGATCTAACCACTCTATCTAATGTGTAGGACATTGTCTTCGGGCTTAGAATACGAAGGATGACTACAGCGTCATGACATCGGGGAGTGGTGTCACAACATCAAACTTCGAAGCCAAAATACCCAGAAAATGAAGGCAGTGTCGCGACATCGATCCTATGGTGTTGCGACACCAAGTGACGAGTTGGAATTTTAATGGATGTCTTATAACCGAGTTACGAAAATTTCAAGTATAATTACATGAAAATATCAAGAAATTAACCCTTGATAATTCGTTGATATCAACAGCGTTTTTTTTCATGTTCGGATGATAAATAAGCTGCTATAATTACAGGTAAGGTGTTATTTTCACCGAGATACCCATATTTCAAATGTGTCAGAAGTGGTTTCAATTGCCAGTTGGGTGGCTTAATGATCGATGGAACCATCTTATCAAGTGAAGAACCCTTCACGTTTAATGGCTTCTTGCAATGCTTCCATCGGTCTATTTTGTAGATTTATTCTAAATGATGTCTTGTCACCTCCTCTTTTATCTCTTCCTCCATCCTATCTTCCAGATCAGATGTATCTGAATTATCATCTACTGACTCCTCAGCACTCGACCCAACTTGTTCAATTCTTAAATTTTTCTCCTCCATTTCAAAACCAATTACTTTGTCCACTTTCATCGACATAGCTATTGGTTTGTACTCGTGAATCTTTCTCCAAGTGTGATCATTGCTGTTTACTTTTTCCAACAACACAACTATTTCATTGGTTGATTTAGTCCAAACACTTCCTCCTGCAATAATGTCAAATTGGTGTCGACTTTCGTAATCTAAACCCCCATAAAAATGTTGTAGTTGAACCGCAAGATCAATACCCCCTCTGAACACTTTCTGAAAAATCATTTTGAATCGGTCCCATGCTTGTCCTAATGTTTTTACTGGGCTTTGTTTAAATTTCAACAATTCCTCGTATGTACTCAGAATGGTAGGCATAGGTATCAATCTTCGCAGAAATAACTGTACAAACTCTTCCTATGACGTTATAATGCCTAGTGGTAATGCCTCCAACCATTCCTTAACTCGACTTCTAAGTGCAAAAGGGATTAATAATAATTTAATGGCTCCATCAGAAACTTTTGAATATCCCACGGTATTGCAAATTTGTTCAAATATTCTAAAAAATGCCACTGGATCCAAATCTACCTCATCACTGTATTGAAGTTTCATTGACACCTAAGTTAGCAATGCAAGATTAATTTCAAAGTGAGCCCCATGTACGATAGGCTTTGCTATACTTGGTTGAATCCAGATCGTGTCGAATATCATCCGTCACAAGAGTCTAAGTGGATTTACACGGCCTAAGTGGCTGGCCCGTGTGGTCCACACAGCCTAGCACACAGCCGTGTGGCTCAAAACAGTGAGTTACATGGTCTAGCACACGACCAAGCACACGCTCGTTTGACTCACAACCTCTCACACGGCCTAGACACATGCATGTGCCCTTGACTCGTGTGACCCTAAATCCAAAACAATGAATTACACGGCCTGGACACACGCCCATGTCCCTAGCCCGTGTGTCCCAAAATACAAACAATGAGTAACGCGACCTGGACACACGCCTATGTCCCTAGTCCGTGTACCTCCAATTTGAAAATAGTGAATTACACTGCCTGACACATGATTGTATGGCGTCGAGAGCTATGTTTTTCGATGTTTGAAATTTGCAGAAATTTGAATTTTCGTTACACACCTGTTAGAGATTCGACGTAGAAGCAATGAAAAATGATCCAAGGCCCTAAAAACGATAATCAGAAGTTCAATCAACGACAAAAATGAAATAGTTCGCACAAACAACAGTCAACCAACTATGTCAAAACTTCGACGCAAACCCCCAACTCAAAAACAACCATTACCTTCGCATGATACAACAATTCACGAACCCAAGGTGTTTGGGGAACGGTTTTCCTCGAGACCTCCTAACGAACACCAATTGAACATTTAGACAGATAATTCGAGCAATTTAATCAAAATACCAATTTTTGATCGAAAGTGAATAACAATGAACGTTAGCAGAAATTTAACACCAGAACTTACAGAATTAACTTTCAGTCCAAGAACAACGAAAACCGAAACTTTCCCGACCACAGCAGTAAAAATTTATCAGGTAGAATTCAAGAATCTATATGGCGAAAGAGAAAAGAAGAAAAAGAAAAGAGAAAGAACAAAAAGAAGGGAACAAGAGAGGGAAGAAGGAATGCACGTTTAAAATAAAAATAAAACATATATTTCAAAGCAAAACTAAACTAATTTTGCTGAGTAGTAAAAACATATCTCCGCTTCGCTTACGCAGAGACTCAAACCCCTAACCACCAACACATAATCAGAGCACAACGCCACAAGTACAAAAGTTTGATATGTCATGATAATTGTATGAACTGTTATAATAATTGTATACCTCATTGACTAATTGTATGCTTATTTTTGCTTAGATCACACTGACCCCCTAGGTGGCTCCTAATAGATAACCCGCAAGATTATGATCAAGCTCAGCTTACGAAGTTCTCATTTTGGAATTTCAATTAATACAATATTTTCAAACTTACTTTATTTATTTTGGTTTTAACTTTGGGACCGTAAATTATGTTAACATGGATGTAATAGGCCAATTTAGCCCGGGCCCATACAAAAAATAATAAACCCAAAATAATAAAACAAAGTCCAAGTCTAGTCCAAAATATATCATTTGGCCCGATCGGAATGGCCCATTACTTGAAAAGATTGAAGGTCCATCTACAAGCTTGACGTATATGGGAACACAATTTTCAAGGATATGCAATCTTAGATATGATATACAATCCTAGAAGATATAGTATGTAATCTTAGAAGATATGATATGTAAATCTTAGATATGATATGCAATCTTAGAAGATATGGTATGCAATCTTAGAAGATATGATTTTGTAATCTTAGAGATATAATTTGTAGATACCTTTTAATCTTCGCCGTTGATGTAATTGATCTGTACCATTGGATTTGGGGAGGCTCAACTATAAATAGAGGCCTCTCCCTTCATTGTAAAACACACCTGAGTTTGGAATAATAAAAATTCTTGAGAGCATCACTCAAATTTCTCTCTCTTTTGCGTTATTATTTTCTGTGGCTTGTTCTTATTTTGTTCTTCGCTCATCTTCGTTTTTTTTTAGTTGCTTCCGTTCGAGTTAGATTTTGGTGGAGGAATTTCGTTGAATCCTCATATTGCGGGAGTTAGGTTGACTTATGCGTTTTTTTTATTTTTTATTTATTTATTTTATTTATCCATTTAATTGCTTAATCATTATTTATTCATTTATTTTAATTATTTTAAACTTGTTTTTTTTCCTATTTACGTTAAATTGTTTTATCATATATATATTTTTTACATGAATTTAATCTTGTGAATAGATTTTTTTTCTTAATTTTTTTATAGATTCTTTTAAAATTGCTATTATCTACTCTATATTTTTTTTTATTTTGATTGTTCATTTTTTTTAAAAAAATTTGAATCCATTATCTTTGTTTACCTTAACATTATTATTATTGCTTGTCATTCTTTTACTTAATTGTTTATGTTAAGTGCTAATTGTTAATATGACTTGTAACTTTAGTAAATTGCACTTTTTTTGTAATAACTTAATGTTACTTTTTTTTTTCAAATCTTTGTTTAAAAATATCTATCTCCTTTAATTACCACATTTTATCCAAAAGTTTTTCTTAAATAAGGCAATGTTTTGTGTTTAAAAATTCGGGAAATAGTGCCCTAACGTGCTGGGTTTCGATTTTCTGTTTGACTAAATAACTAAATATCTTTTTAATGAATTTTGTAAATCATGAGATAATTTTGGTTTCGAGGATTTAAAACATCATGTCCTAATGTGTTGGATGTGATGTTTGTATTCTTTCGGAACAAAGGAATCTCAAGTTCCAACTCAAATTGTTCAAGTTTTTAAAGAAATCATGTTTTCAAATCTTTTTGAATTTTCGACATTAGGCAATAACTAATCAATCCGGTACCAATTTTGGGCGTTACGAGGGTGCTAATCCTTCATCGTACGTAACCGACTCTCGAACCTGTTTTTTCGAATTTCGTATACCAAAATTAATGTTTTGAAATAAAACATTTTATAAGGTGATCTGATCACACCTACGCAAAAAGGGATTGGTGGCGACTCCCGTTTTCGTTTTTTAAAGTCGATCCCCATTTTTTTCACAAACTTAAAAATGGTTTCGACAATGGATTGTGACATGGGTTGTTTTACTTGGATTTTGCATGCATGAAATTTTGGTTAAAAATCAATCAAGTCTAATAACCGGCTTAATGCGGCCTAAAACACAGATTTTTATACAAAAATCAAATGCAACACTTTTTCCGCTGTGTAACGATAAAACAAAGTTTTTAAAATGTTTGCTGGCAAAATCAATTGGGTTTTTTTTTTTTTTTTTTCAAATGACACAACCTTCTAATAAATTGAACTTAAATTATAAATGACCTAACAATCCGATGTTTTTAACAAACCTAATGCAACTGTGCTAAGTTTTTTCGAAAATTGATCAAAATATTGATTTCTAAACCGAACATTGTTACTTGGCCATTTCGGCGGCTAATGTAACCTTCAAGATTCGACCATAACGTCTAGGTTGGGTTTGAGAGGTACAAGAACATTTTTTTATGTTTTACTTTTACTCTTTGTAATAACTTTTCATCTATAACAACAATATCCATAAATGATGAAGTACACTTTTTTACTATATTAATCCTATATACGAACCTCTTATCTAATATTTTAGTAAAATTAATTCTATTTTTAATTGAAATAAAAATAATATATTTTTAATTAAGACATTATTTCAAAAAATATTTAAATTTCATATAAAATATATTAACAACATTTTATTAAATAAATATAATATTTAATAAATAGAATTATTTTTAATAATATTAATAATATTTTATTAAATGAAAATAAAATTTAATAAATAGAATTATATTCGCAAATTTTGTTAAAGATATGATCTAAATCTCACTAGTATTATAATTTTAAAATTTTAAAATTTTAAAAAATCAAATATAATCAAAATCTTGAATGTTATTACAAGTGTTTTAATTTTTTTTATAGATATATAACAGTCATCTCTAAATCTATATATATAAATATAATATTCTCAGCTCCTAAGTGAGTAAATAAGGGTAAATAAGTAAAAACAAAGCTTTGATTTTGAGTATTATTATTTAAGTAAATAGGATTAATTGGATATAATATTTATTTTTGAAGCTTTAAGTATAATAAAAGTTTTTTTTAATGATTTAAACCTTGGTTACCCTTAAATATAATGCTCATCAACTAGAATCATCAGTTTCCTTTTCGTTCTTAGGTATTTTTCCGTAATAATTTTTGTTTTGTAAGTGACTTTTTAGTTCAACTTTACCATTTACAATTTCTATTAATGCCAAATGCAAAGGTTTCAACTCCAAAATATATATTTTTTATTATTCATATAGAAGTAAATAAATATTTTTAATTTTTACAAAATTTTATCTGATTGAACTATTCATGTATATTACTTTTAGAGTTACCGATCATTCATATATATATATATGCATATTGTAAAATTGGTAACACAATAAATTAAGCCTTCTGCAGTGCCTTAAGAGAATCTTTCCGTCAAGTTAATTGTGGTGGTGTTCTTAGAGATGAATCAAGTAAGAGGATTGCTTTATTCTCCGAACCTCTTTATTGCTGCAATGTTGATTTAGCTCAGCTTAATGTCATTAGATTTGCATTGGAGATCTTTATCAAGACCAAGTGCTTGAATTCTCATAATTTAATTATTGAGTCAGACTCCAATGTTGTTGTTTCATGGTGTTTTGAATCACTTCCTCAACTTTGGAAATACGATAAAACTTTCAAAGTTATTAATTATTGTATTATAGTGATTCCTAATGTCAAAATTACTCATGTTTTGTGAGAAGCTAATAGTTAGATTCTTTGAATAAGGCAGGCATAAATAAAAACATTATGTTCATGGTCTGGGGTTGAATGTTATCATCGTGTATTGTTGTAGTTACAGACAATATTTTGTCTTTTTTATTTTAATAAATTTTCTTGATTGAGAAAAAAATAAAATAAATTATGAAATTTTTGTCCAATCTATATAATATTTATAATTTTTAAATTTAATAAAAAAAACGATAGATTGACATCAATGGTGCTTGATATATTTTGGATTTACTATTTCAAGGAATAAATAATTTTTATTAATGCATAAAACAAATATAATATTCTATTGACGTGATTTATTATTTTTTATAAAAAAATAGTAGTAATATTAAATTGGTACACAAAATTTTATTCCATATCAAATAGGATATATTATGTATCTGTAATTAAATGAAAAATAAATTTTATTTAACTAATTGGTTTAAATTTTTAATTTAATTATTTGGTCCACACTTACTTTTTTTTGTTTTATTGTGTATTTATTTGGTCTTTACCAAATTATTAAATAGGTTTAATTTATGTATTATCCATTGAATTTTAGATGAAATTAGAATTAAAAATAATATTTACTAAAATAAAAATCTATTATTTTAAAATTATCTACCTCTACATAACATTTACTTAATAAATAATTGATTGGACTAATTTAAATAGCTTGAAAGGTATTATAATTAAGTTACGAAAAATTACTTATTTTTTGTTGTTACAATTTAATATGATAATTTTTTGCATTTTAATGGTGAGAATTTTTTTATTTTATTTTTTATTCTCACAATACTTTTGAAAAAAAAATAGAATATTGTAGTTAAAACATATTGGTAAATTGCATACTTAAATATTTCATTACTTAATAAAATTTAACAAATACTTTAAAAAAAATCCTAAATATTATTTTTACATTTAATCAAATTGAAAAAGCCAATATAGCCTTGGCAAATAAAACTAAGAGTACAAATTTTTATCAATAAATCTAAACTCCTAAATTATAAATCTAAAAAAATAAAAATAATAAAATTTAATATAGAGGGGCTGTATTCCTACTAACATTTAAAATTATAAATGAAGATGTTATAAAAGAATGGACTGTAATTAATGCTAAAAGAAATGGTATTTAACCCCTCCCAATTAAAAACAGCATCGCACATGAATCATACAGTTTGCCTTATATGGTAAAATTTCCTACCATATCATATCATATCTTTGAATAGTTATTTATTTTTTTAAAAAATAATTTACAATTTCTGATGTTTCGATGATTCTGTGTAAAATATATATTTTTTGAAAGGTAAATTCATTAATTCATTCAATAAATGAAACCATACAATTTAGAGAAAAAAAAATAGCATATACTCCTCATAGATGGTGAAAAACAAGCTCCATCAATACAACAAATGTATTAGCCATAGCATCAATAGAACATTATGACACGTTGATAATTGGCTTTGTCATAACTCAAGCACGACATATCTAGAGTGATTGCAAACACTTAATATGATAAGGAAATCAACCTCAAATGGTCCAAAGCAGCGAGTAAAAATCGACAAAAGAATCGAGCATTCACCAAACTAGAGAGGACGACAACAAAATCATCCCTAAAATTACTTGTAAAACTAAGATTACATGCATAAGCAAGACTAAAAAACGTGCTACAAGAGCAGACAAAAACCTTTAAAATTGAAGACTTATTAAACAATGGGAAAACAAACAAAAAAATATATAAAACTTAAGACAACATGGGTCCAAATCGACACATGAAATCATTTATTATCCTAAAATAGTCTCAATACAGAAACAGATTAAGAAGTTGACGAAGAGCCACCCACTTTCCAAGAAAAACTACTGGTGGCCGGTGGAGTTTTAACAAACGACAGGCAACGTCATTTGTCCATCACAACTTGTGAAGACAACAAAGATACCCAGAAAATAGATTTGCAAACTGAAAAGAGAGAAGACATGTGTAGTGGATGAGAAGAAGGAAGAAAGAAAGGGTTGATGGGAGAGGAAAAAGGTGGCTGATAGCTAACCTGAAGGCTGGCACCGCCGCTGGGTAAAACAAAAGATAAGAAGCAAATGGCTTGGAGAAAAAAAAAGATTTTTTTGTTTTGTTATTTGACAAATTTTCCTAAAATCATTTTCTAAAAGTTGTTTTTAGTGAAACGAATATGACATAAATATATTTGTTACAAAATATTATAGTACACTTTCCTTTTAACAATAAAAATTTAAATTATAATAAGATAATATTTTTGTAATAATTAATACCATATATAAACTTAATAATAAATAATGCCTAATTAAAACTTAATTTAAATTACATATATTACATATATGATATTGCATATTGACATACTAGAGTTGGAAGGGATAAATGAAGCTAAGCATTGTTTAAACAAATATTTGTATTTGTATAATTAAAATATTCATATTTTATACTAGGTTAAAATATGTCATAAGTCCATGTACTCTTCATAAATTTAGAATTTAGTCTCTATACTTTTATTTTTAGGAATTTAGTCCTTCTACTTTTTAAATTTTAAAATTCAAGTCCAACTGTTAACACTATTAATTATTTTATTAAATAAAGGTTCATTACAATGCCATTTTTTAGTTACATGGCTATCAAGCGAGTATTTTTTATTTAAAAATGTCAAATCAACAAAATTGACAAAAAATGCAACAGTGTTAACAATTGGACCTGAATTTTAAAATTTAAAAAACAGAGGGACTAAATTACTGAAAATAAAAGTATAATGACTAAATTTCAAATTTATGAATGGAATTATGACATAATTTAGCATTTATACTAAAAAATTATTTTTAATATATTTATATTTTTAATATATATTTATCATTAAAATATTAATATAAATATTTTTCACAAATATATGAAGAATATTATTTAAAAATTGAAATTATTATTAAAATAAAATTTTAATATTAATTAATTATTGAAATAATTCATTGTATTAACAATTTATTATATTATTAAATATGTATGTTTAATAATATTAAAAAATATCATATTTGATATTAATATTTAAATATTTTAAATATTTTAAAAATTAAAATTAAAAAAATTATTATTAATATAATATTATTATGTTGGATTCAAGTTAATTTTTATATTAATTTTTTTTAGTCTCTTTATTAATTGTTTTTTAGTGATTTTTCTTTCATTTACACCAAATACAAATCCAACTGGATTTTTGAAAAAAAATACAAAGAAAAAACATTTGTAGCATTATGCAAAAACTAAGGAGTTTATTCCCAAATTATTGCTAAGTCCAGCTATCATCATCTATATGGCCTCCTTGATCAATTTAATAGTATTGAACGAAAATGATGCAAGTTGCATGATACTGGAGGTCAGAGCTTTTCCATTCAATCTACTTATATTCCACTGGACTACTTGCTACTAGCTTGCCTCACTCCTCTACTGGTTGCAAAGCTTGAGAAACTCTTGCCAAATCCTCCCGGAGTAGCTACATTCGAAGAATACATGGTTTTTGGTCTTTTGTTCAATCTTGCAAAACTTGCATCTTCCATCAATTCTCATATCTCTTGAGATCAATTTTTGTTTTGCGGGCAGCTTTGAGAAATGCCATATACAAGCTACTATCGAGTGTTTAGGAATGTAATGAGGAAAACAAATCAGTCAATCCCACCCCACTTTCTCATGCTTGCTCCTTAGATCATTCCATGCTCTTGTTACCTAGTATTTATTTCCAAATTGGCATGCCATTCTAATGGCTTTGAATTGTTGAGTAAGATTCCTCGTTTGCATTAACTTCCACGTCCAACTACTTTCTTGTGTAATGGATACCTGCCATAAATTGTTATCCTTAAGAACATAAGCATGTATCTAGGCAACCCATAAATAATCTGCCCGAGTATGTGCTCTATTTATTTTATTTATTAAGATATGCAATTCAAGAATATGTGAGTTAACTTTATGATTCCTTTGTATCCTTATATAAAAATAATTGATTTAATGAGATTTGGGCAGATCAAGATGGATTGAAGTTTGCTTAGTGAAATTGGATTCATGCTCTAAATATGAAAGGCTTGTCCAATCTTGATAGAGGTTTTATTGTTGAGGCAATTATGAAAGAAGTGCCTAGAGTAGTGCCACGACTAGTGCCCACTATAGTTTGGCACTGCTCAACCTTTGTTAACAAATCTTTGGGCCATGACCTTTGCTAATTATGTGGACATGTGTAAGTCTATCTATGATATCCAAACCTATTATAGGAACATATCTTGAACACTGGTTTGGATTAAATCAAGCAAACTTACTTTCCTTTTTGAGGAGATTGGATTGAATCAGGTAACTTAGTAACAGATCCTAAAGATTTGAAAACTTATCTTAAACTTATTGAAGATATATTATAGGTTGATTATCTAGCTATTTTGATGGGAAGAGTGATGGTAATCGATCTTTATGTTAACAAGTCTTAAAACTCTTATATATTGAAAGGTTTGTGTAGGTAAATGGTGTGGAGAATTTTAGCACTTATTTTTCAGAGTGTATTTTGTAAGTAATCAAGTGAATCCCTTCGTTTTATTCTAAGTTTTTAGAGAGAAAACTTAGAAGAGAGTGATCTTAGATCTTAGGTATAAAAATGAGGTTGCTAATATGGTGAATTTTAGGGCTTGTAATCACTTTGATAAGTATCAAAAGTAACATATTTTAGTCTCATTCTTAGTGCATTTTTGGGCGATTATGTGGTATTAATTATGAATCATATACTCCTAATCCTTTATATTCATGTTTTGATGCTTAGTGGGGCACTTGGGAGAAATAAGAGTGAAAAACGGTGAAAATTAAAACATTGGAGTATTCCAAAAGCTGTACACATGTAGCAAATTTTCACACAGGCAATCCACACACAGCCTGTAACACCCTAAACCCGGCCTAGATGAAAAGACTAAATTTAGAATGTCACAATGTCTCACCAGACCACAATCATACTTAAAGCAAGTCCTTCACTATAGTTAGGTTATAAAACATTCAATATCCAAAACATAGTTAAATCCTAAAAGTCTTGAGATACGAAATCAAAGTTATAGATTTACACACATATAATTATAGTAAGTCCTACAGATAACCGAGTCCACCGTCCGCCGGCCGTTATTCTTGAGAGTTCCCTGAAATTCATACGAATAGTTAGAGCATTGCAGCATAGAATGAAACATAATTGAACTATTCTATGTATAAGTACTCGGATAATATTGAGTGTCCAGATACAATCCGGTATCAACATTCATGTGATGACCTAAAACAGATTTAGACACAAGATAGTCTAGAAATACAGCAGATCAGTTACAAATGCACATATAACACAAACGCATTAACAAATACATATATCATGTTGATACAGATACAGATGAAAATTCCCTAGTCCAACCGCTACACACCATCTCCACCTTCCCTCCCCCTTACACACCAATAGGTATATAATACCCGTCCATCCCTACACACCTCATAGTGTCGGTATGACACGTTGCAGTGTTTACAGTCTCACTGCCAAATTAACATAATATATGGGTGGTTTGACCACCGATTCAATACAGAATACTTCCTTCACTTCATAACCTCCCCACATGCAGTTTCGGAACAGATATCAGTCACACATATATATAACACGGTTGCAAAAATAGTTACACATTTTAATATAACAAAATGTCGATATCAGTAACGTCTATCTCATTCCAATGTCCAGGATCAATTAACATTTATGATAAATAAATTCATACAACTCAGTTCAACTCATACGACGGCTTACCCTGCCTTGCACGTTAATTACCACACTAATAGGGATTCAAAATTTAGGCTCACACGCCTACACGGCCTGGCACGCGCCTGTGTGCCTTGCCCGTGTGTCTCAAATATAAACTCAGTGAGTTACACAGCCTGGACACACGCTCGTGTGTCTCACCCGCATGACTCTAATATGAATTCAATGAGTTACACGTCCTGGACACACGCCCGTGTGGTTTGCCCGTATGTCCACAAATTCAAAGTCAGGGAGGTACACAGCCCGCCACACAGCCTCTCAAATGGCCATGTGGCTCACACATCCAGCACACATGCCCGTGTGACCACTCATGTGTCGTCAACAGTCCTGATTCTGGCAAAGCAAAAACACAGAAAAAGAGGGGTTTTGGTACCCACTTGATGAAGATTGAACGTAGGAGCAACAGAGACACTCCGAAACCTAAAAACAGTGAACAATTATCTAGTTACACAACTTAATCGAACTTACAAGACCAATTAAACAATCAACCAAACATGTCAAAATCTCAACGCAAACCCCAACTCAAACAACCGTTACCTTCGCTCGATACAAAAAATTCACGAACCTAAGGCGTCTGGGGAACAATTTTCCTCGAAACCTTATCCTAACGAACATAAATTGAACGTTTAGATAGAGAAATCAAGTAATATACTCAGGGAACCTACTTTGACCGAAAACAAACGACAACAAATGTTAGCAGAATTTAAAACCGAAACTTACCGAATTGACTTCCAGTGAAAGAACAACAAAAACGAAACTCTTACAACTACAACAGAAAATTTGACAGGCGGAATTTGAGAATTCAGCGACGAAATTGAGAAGAAGAAAAATAAAAGAAAAGCAAAGAAAAGAATGAGAGAAGGAGACAGTTACGTTCACATAAAAAATGATTATTTTAAAAGCCAACTAACTAATCTCGTAAAATAAAAAAAAACATATTCCCGCTTCGCTTACGCGAAGATTTGAACACGAGACTAGAGAATAGGTAGATGCTTAACCAGTGAACCAGTAGGCTCATTCTTGACACAAAAAGGCACAAAATTAAACTTAAGGAAGGAACCTAGGTTAAGGTTCCAATAAAGAAATTAAAAATTCCAAAATTAATGCGACTAGAACCTCCGATCACAAGTAAGTAAACATAATACACAACCACAGAAGCAGACACATATCCATTGACACAACTTAACATTAAAACACAAATTTTGGGGCGTTACATAGCTGTGTGTCCAGGGTGTGTCGATCTCGGGAACTGAGTACGTTGACGGCTAAAAGTTATAATTTTTAGTGTTTTTAGAACTTTAAGAGGATATAAATAAGAAAATAAAAGGGAAAAGAGGTAGTCACCAAGGGAGAGCACGAAATTACCTTTAGAACACCACTGAAGTCAGTTTCCAAGCAATTTTCCACCAAGATTCAAGAGTCCAAGTTGACTTTCAAAGGAGTTATCATAGATTTCTTTCGTTCTAGTGGTTATATTGTATTTTTGGTGTTTACTCTTGCCATTATGAACTAAATCTCTTAATACCTAGGGGAGATGAACCCTAGGATGGATTCTAGTGTTTGATTTCTATGTTTTATGCAATAAAACCTTAGTCTCTTTGTTTTCAATTATGAATGCTTTATTATTCTTGGGTTAACAATTCTAGAGTGTTAATTCATGTTTGATGTGCATAATTTTGAGCTTGAATAGATCTTTCTTGTGATTAGATATTGCATAATTGAATGGAGTTTCATGCAATCCTACAAAATAGAACGGCATAAATCTACTAGATTAGAGTCAAATCTAACAGTGGCATCCATAGAGCGAATTAATGCAATAATAGGTGTTTTAATTAGAAATAAATTTCAATTAATCAACCTAGAGTTAGTTGCTCTTATGCTTGAAAGAGATATTAGCATAAATTAGAGATTTCTACGGATCAAAGAGCTAATATAATAAATTGCATAAATTAGATTGAGAATTATAGATGAAATCTGGGTGGATTCTTACCTAGGTATTCTTTTGTCATTTGATTGATACTTGATTATTTTTGTGTTTCATTTTTTATTAGTTAGTTTAGTGGACATCATTTGATTGAAATCTAGGTGCATTTGCCTTGGTCAATTTATTAGTTAGTTTAGTAGACATCACACTTGTTATACAAAATGTTAAGATAGTGAATTATCTCTCTGGATAAGGCCCCTAAGGCATAGGAAAATCGAACTACATAGACATATCATTATGTTCATTTTGTTCTTCACCAGTGCCTGAAGCAATTGACACTGCTTGTAACACTACTCAGTTTACTTGTAATTATTGATTGAATTCTTTCATAATTGAATCAAAATAATAATTTATATGCAATATTAAACAATTAATTCATCAAATAAACTAAACATAATATAAATGATTAAAAAATAAGAGAAAAAACAATAACAAATACAATATGATAAAAAAATGCCAATATTAATATATATGAATTATTATTCCATATATAAAATATTATATTACTCATTTAAAAAAACATTATATATTGTTTAAAAGAAAACAAACTATAATATTTTAAACAAAAAATAATTCAAATTTTCTCTTTCCGTTTCCTTCTTTTTCTTCTTCCCTCCCTACTAGTCACTGAAAAAAAGCCAGGTGTCAAAAGCTCAAAACCTCACATTTCTTTAAAGTAATTTAAATTTTCAAGATTATATCTGCTAATTGAAAAAAATTTATACCCACAAATACTAATTTCGTATTTTATAAAAAATATTTATAGATACCGTTATACTATACGTCAGATAATGATAGTAGGAATGATCGTAAAGTAATAAGAAAGAAAAATAATAACATTTAGATTTTATGTGGAAAATTCTTTTTGAAAAAACCACGGGTAGAGGAGGAAAAATTAACTAATGTTGAAAAATAACAATACAAGAGATTTTCGACTACACATATTTTAAGGGTTAAACAACCATGTTATAATCAATGTCTAATAGAAGAAATATAGTTCTATACAAATTCAACTTTTGTGACATGGTCCGTACTGCGGGGGCTTTGTCCCCACATCCCTGGTCGCACCTCCAGTCGAGTTTAGTGATGGATGGGGATCTGTGGCGAGCTGCGGCCTCAAGCTCTTTCTATTTTATTTATTTAACAAGTGAGTTGCACCTCAAACTTTTCAGATCGAATCAAATAGAAATCGAGTCACACAACTCTAACAGACACCCTTCAAAATTTAAATTTGTATTGAATTTTAGATCTAATCTAATTTTAGATTGGTGCAAAAACATTGCAATTAAAAAAATAATAACATAGAAAAAGAAGGGAGGAGAGGAAATACTCCATTTAATTAGAAAAAAAAAACATAAACATCATTTGTTTCAACGGTTCGGACGTTGAATAAATTTATAAATTTAGATTTGACTTGACTTAGAATATTTTTTTCCCAATAATTTGAAATATATTAATAATGTTTAAAATAGTTAAATATGAATTAAAATGTAAAAAAGAAAATCATTAAATTGGTGTTATATTTGGTTAAAAATTAAAATAAACATTTGTCTTGCTTTATTCATCCTTTAGGAAAATGACAAGAAATGTGAGAAGTTTTGTGCGACTCTGCTATGTGTAGTCTCTTTCACTTATTCGCCGCCCATTTATCTTTTACAAATGAGAGCGACAACTCCTTACCAATTTATCTCTATTTGCACTAATTTCTTTTTATTTGCCTTTTCCATTTACTTTATAATACAACACATTACTTGGATTTATAACTAATCCATCAAATATATATATATATATATATATATCTTTTACCAGAATACTTTTTGTTATTAATTATATTACTAATTTATTATTAAATAATAATTTATTAGTATTATATTAATGTAAAATTAATTAATTTGGTCACATCTTTTAAAAGTTTTACTTAAAAAACAGCATAATATATTATTAATTATTAAAATTATAAATGTATAAAATCATGGAATAGAATTGGATAAATTAAAAATAATAAAATAAAAGTTTTCAATTAAATAAATTTATTTTATTTTAAATATGAAAATAATTAATAATGTTAAAATCAATTTTTATAATCGAGATTAACATTATATATATATATATAAATAATATCCAGATATTGGTAATTTAGTCTATACCGTATAAATTTATTTATTAATAATGTTTTCATTATCAATGTAATAATTATCATCACTTGATCAGACTTAAAGAAGACACGTAACAATTTTTTGAGGTTATTTATGGAATTAAAAAAGTACATTACCAGTGTATCAAATACTAACCTTTAAATTAATGATTCTTTGTAGGTGAAATTTTTACTCACATTCAAATGACAAGTTATTTTTATCTAATTACCTTAAATTATACCATCGGTTATTTCTCCTTTTTTATTACTTTTAAAATTTTATTTTATTCACTCAATTATTTTTCAAAATTAATAGACTTTTATTACAAATTAGACATGTTCTTATTTAATTAGAAAATATATTTTTTTAAAATATTATAAAACTATATTATATAGTAAATTTACAAATTAAACATGTAAAATCATGTAGAATGCATATTACATGTAACACCCCTAACCCGTATCCGACGACGGACTAGGGTTAAAGCGTTCTGGGACAGGATCGAGAAAGCATGTACAGAAATTCATACATTCATTCATCATTCTCAAGCATAGTGTCCCTCACTACGGTCCATCGAGACCTTAAACATGCTTATAAACCGAGTTGGGACTAAACCGAAACACATATGAAATTTCATGAAAATTAAAAACTTTTCTAACTTTCGGGAGACACGCGCGTGGGAGGAGACCGTGTGCCCTCCATCGACTTCTAGACACCCCGTGTGTCCATCCGTGTTTACATACGACTATATCAACACGGTTACTTGGCATGTCCGTTTGCCATGACCGTGTGTGCTACCGGACTATATATCGACTTTTCAACACGGCCACCAAGCACGCCCCGTGTGCCATGGCGTGTGCTCTTAGCTAGCTCTTGACTTATACACCACGGCCACCGACACGCCCGTGTCGAGGTGTGCTGCTATTAAAGCTACATTCTCGCCAATTCAACCACGGTCTTAGGCGCGCCGCGTGTGCCTGGCGTGTGGCATTATAGGCCATTTACAAGGCCAAAATGCCACCCATAAGGGTCAAACCTACAAGCAACATATATCATCCCATTTCCCTCACATAAAACCACTCAAACCAATTCCAAACATACCAATTTGCATGATCAAATCTCAATTATGCTCAAGCACCAATCATCTAAATACTTACCATTTCAAAACCATTTCATATATCTACTAATCATACTAAAACAACTTCATATATCATACTTCTTTAAGCATATATCAAAACATATCTAGCCAAATCACATGGCTAAGTTCACTTTACAACTTATACCAAGACTAGCCTATACATGCCATTTTGAGCTTTATACATTTTCAAAGTGTACCAAAATAAGTTTTAGTAGTGTGATGACGATCCGTGACGGTCCCGAGCCTTCAGTAGCTTTGACGACCTATAAAACAGAGAAAACATACACAGACACACAGAGTAAGCTTTCCAAAAGCTTAGTAAGTCAATGTACAAATAATCTTTGCATAAAATGCATATATTTCAAGGAGATACATTGGCACATCCAAATCACTAAGCATAATATCACAAATGTACTTTGTTTTATACACTTGTGGCCACATTTGCGACATTCATCATTTTAAGATCCACATTCTCACATTTAAGCATACATTTCTTCAAGTCAAAGTCGTATAGGTACTTACCTTTTTATACACACTTGTGTATATACTAAACGTACCTGAAACAAACATTCGTTCACTTATTTGCTCATAGCTCGGATTTGTAATTCATATCACAGACTTGCCCGTTGAACCTTAAGGAATCTAGTAGGATACTCAGAAAACTCGAAATGGTCGTACAATGCCAACGTCCCAGACGAGGTCTTACATGCACTCAGATATCGATGCCACTATCCTAGACAGGGTCTTACACGAATCAATACGATGCCGATGTCCCAGACATGGTCTTACACGTAAAGCTCAGATTGATGCCAACGTCCCAGACGTGGTCTTACACATAAAACTCATATCGATGCCTACGTCCCGGACGAGGTCTTACACGAAGTCTCAAATCAACGCCAACGTCCCAAACGTGGTCTTACATGATAGAACAGAATAGATACCTATGTCATGACATAGCTAATCCTAACTATCTCTAGGTTCGTACGAGACTTCTCGAACTTAGTCACTATATCGAACTTATCTCGGAGTTCATATGCATAACCTCTCATAAGCATCCATCATCAACATTTATAATATAAACAAACATAATTGCATACAAATACGTTTATTTGCATAGTGACTTACCTCGGATTCGATTTATCGAAATAAAAACGACTACTCGGTTACTTTCGCTTTCCCGCGATCTAAATCTGTTTTCCTCGGTTCTTGATCTAAACATATTCAGAATTATTCCTTTTATTCACTAATTTAATCAAATCAATCCAAAGACATATATTTAGGGCCATTTGCAATTTAACCCTCAAATTTGCACACTTAATAAATTTAGTCCATTTTCCTTAAAACATCAAATTCACAAAATCTATCCATACACATGCTTAGCCGAATATTCATACATCACATATAAGCCCATATTTTTCATCAAATTCACAAATTAGTCTCTCAATTTGCCATTTTCTCAATTTAGCCCTATTAAGCTAAATTCATCAAAACTTCAAGAACAAAACATGTTCATCTAGCTCCAACCTATCATTTAACACCTTATAACATCACAAAGCTCAACATATCAACAATGGCATCTCACACAAACATTATCAATTCATCAAATTGAGACATGGGTTTTAAAGCTCTCGAAGCAACGATTGCAAAAAACGTAAATTTTATCGAAAACAAGAAAAAAACGAACCTTAAATTAGCTTGATAGTAGCCGAATGTTTGAAGAGCTTAATCCTTTTCTTTTTCTTACAAAATTCAGTGGAAGATGAGTAAAAATGGCCACTTTCATGTTTTACTATATTATAACATTTATTAATTTTTCATTTACTAATTTAACCCTTAATATAATAAAACAAAACATATGTATATAAGGTCATTTTAGACCATAGCCATCTACTTACTCTAATAGTGGACAAATTACCTTTTAAAGGCTCTATATTTAAAAGCCACAACAATTTGACCATTAATCAAATAGAATGCTACTATTACGCTTTACGCGATTTGGTCCTTTGCTCAAATTAAGCACACAATTAAACAAATTAACTTACGGAAATTTACCACATGCTTAATCACATAACAACGGCACAGAAAATAGTATTAAAATATTATTCAGACTCAGATTTGTGGTCCCGAAACCACTGTTCCGACTAGGGTGTAAACCGGATTGTTACAATTCTCCCTCCCTTAGGGATTTTTGTCCCCGAAAATCTTACCGTTAAACAGAGTTGGATATTGTTGTCTTACTGAATCTTCAGGCTCCCATGTGGCCTCTTCTATTCCGTGATGATGCCATAGTACTTTCACTAACGGAATTTTCTTATTTCTTAGCTCTTTCACCTCACTAACAAGAATACGGATCGATTCTTATTCATATGTCATATCAGATCGGATTTCAATTTCAGATGGGGCAATCACATGTGACGGATCAGATCGATATCTACGGAGCATTGAAACATGAAATACATCGTGTATCTTTTCTAACTCAGATGGCAACTTTAATCTATATGCAACAGGCCCGACACGCTCAATGATCTCATACGGTCCGATGAACCTCGAACTCAACTTCCCTTTACGTCCAAAACGGAGTACTTTCTTCCACGGTGACACCTTCAGAAATACTTTGTCACCGATCTCAAATTTTATATCTTTTCGTTTCAAGTCTGTATAAGACTTGACGGCGGTCGAATCTTTTGCCAAACGATCTCGGATCGGTTTCACTTTCTTACGAATCTTTTATCAAATCAAAACACCGTGTAGCTTATTTTCACTGAGTTCACTCCAATACAGAGGTGTACGACATTTACGTCCGTACAAAAGTTCACCCAATCTGGAGCTTCCGTTATGAGTTTTCAATCGATCAAAACTTTTCTCGACATCTATCAAACCATTCAAATCTAACATCTTTCTACGAAGTAATTTCGTCAACGGAGTAGCTATCACTGAAAATCCTTTCACAAGTCGACAATAATAACCAGCTAGGCCCAAAAAGCTACGGACTTCAGACACGTTCCTCGGAGGTTTCCAATCCAGAATAGCAGAAATCTTGTTCGGATCAACTCGAATCCCGAATCTTGACACAATGTGCCCTTAGAAAACTAACTTCATGTAACGAACTCACATTTGCTTTGAATTTTGCATACAATTTCTTTTCTCGCAGGGTTTGCAATATGATTCTCAAATGTTCAGTATGCTCAGTCTCATCCCGTGAGTAAACCAAAATGTCGTCAATAAATACTACAACAAATTGATCTAGGTACGGTCTGAAAATTCTGTTCATTAGATCCATAAAAACAGCAGGTGCATTGGTTAGTCCAAATGGCATAACTAAAAACTCATAATGCTCGTACCTCGTTCTGAAAGCAGTCTTCGAAATGTCTGAATCTTTAACTCTCAACTGGTAGTATCCCGATCTCAGATCAATCTTGGAAAACACAGTAGCTCCTTTTAACTGATCAAATAAATCATCAATTCTGGGCAACGAATATTTGTTCTTTATTTTCACCTTATTCAATCGACGATGTCGATGCACATTCTCATCGTGCCATCTTTATTTTTCACAAACAGAACGGGAGCACCCCAAGGCGAGAAACTCGGTCTAGCAAACCTTCTATCGGTCAATTCTTGTAACTACGACTTTAACTCCTTCAACTCTGTTGGTGCCATTCTATACGGAGCTATTGAAATAGGCGTAGTACCCGGCAACAACTCAATACCAAATTCAACTTCACGTATCGGAGGCAAACCCGACAATTCTTCCGGAAACACATCAAAATATTCACAGACAACAGGCACTGACTCAACTTTCTTTTCAGACACCTTCGAGTCAATAACATAAGCGAAATATGCTTCATATTCCTTTTTCACATAACTTTGAGCTTTCAAAACCGGTATCACAGCAGACAATTCATTCATATCATTAGACTCAATCCGCACAGTTTTATTATTCGAACATCTCAAATCAACAGTCTTTATTTTACAATTTACAACCGCATCATGCAAAAACAACCAATCCATACCCAGAATAATATCGAACTCGTCAAATGGCAACAGCATCAGATCAGTAGGAAAATAGATATCTCGAAACATTAACGGACAGTTCTTGCATACTTTGTCAACAAGGACACTTTTACCTAAGGGCTTCGATACTTTTATAGTAAACTGAGTAGACTCTACAGACAAAGTCTTGCTGAATACTAAATTCATACATATATATGAATGCATAGAACCAGGGTCTATCAAAGCAATCACAGTAGTATCATAAAGAGTAAAAGTACCCGTTATAACGTCGGTGACGAAAGCTTCCTCTCGAGCTCAAATGCGATACGCTCGGCGGCGCTTCTAGCTTCGGATCGACAACATTGTCTCTTGTAGTTCTCTAACTACCACTGACATTCTTTACATTCTTCGGTGGTCTACCCCTCATAGGTGCAATATCAGATCTCAGATTTTGAACCGTCTCTGGCTCAACAGGCTCAGGGCAATCACGGATAAAATGATCAAGCGATCCACATCTGAAGCAAGCTCTGTCGTTCAATCTACAGCTTCCCGGATGTAATGTTTACATTCAGGTCTCTCAGTCTGGACATTACCAACACTGGCTACTGAAGTTGCTGAAGTTTTGGAACTCATTTGCGGTCTAGATTGATTTCTATTCGAATATCTCACATTATCCCTGAATCTTTTCGGAGCAGATTGAAATGATTTACTCTGAAATCTCTTTCTCATATCTCGAGTATCAGACTCAGCTTTTCTTTTATCTTTCCCGAGTGCCTCTGCTTTACAAGCTCGATCAACGAGTACAACGAACTCTTTTATTTCTAAAATACCAACTAGCAAATGGATGTCTTCATTAAGTCCGTCTTCAAATCTTTTACACATTATAGCTTCGGATGATACACATTCCCGAGCATACTGACTCAGTCTCACGAATTCTCGTTCATACTCAGAAACAGTCATTCTGCCCTGTTTAAATTCCAGAAATTCCTTCCATTTTTGATCAACGAATCTCTCACTAATATATTTCTTCCGGAACTCAATTTGAAAGAAGTCTCATGTAACTCGTTCTCTCTAACAACAGAAAATCGTAGTTTTCCACCATTGATAAGTTTGCATCTCTGAGTAACGATACAACACACTTTATGCATTCATCCTGAGTTAGAGACATTTCAAATCGAATATCCGGATAGTATTTTCAATCCGAACTCGACCTTTTCTCGCATCATCATCTTTAGTAGCCCTGAATTCTTCGGCCCCATACTTACGAATCTTGTCAACAGGAGGCTTATTCAACAGATTCTGATGCATATCTGGTGGCACAACTGTAGTCTGAGGGGGATTAACGAGGCGGGGGGTTGCGAAAGCAATCGGGTTATTCTTTACAAACCGAGTGAACCACTCACTCATCATTCGGAAGAAAGCTTGTTTAGCTTCTTCCCCTCGATCGCTAGTAGCGGTCTCGATTCGGAAGCGCTATCCCTTACGCGGGATCAGGCGCATTGCTTTCTACGTCATCATCTACGGCTCTTTCGGGATCCATTACTATACAGAAATCATATGTAACATCCTAGGAAGGGCCTATGCATTTTTCAGATCAATTGTATGAAATGACAAGTCTTAAGTATTATGAATAAATTTTTGATACTTTTGGAAACCTAAAAATGAATGAAAATAGAAATGAAAATGAAGATGGAAATGAAAATGGAAATGGAAATGGACATTTTGGAAACTTAGACATTTTTGAAACCTAAACATTTTTGGAAATGATCCAAAAATGGAAACTTGAACATTTCGGAAACTTGGATATATGAGAGAAATAAAGGAGTTTTATTCACATAAATATGTGAATAATAAGAGATAAATAAAGGAGTTTTATTCACATAAATATGTGAATAATAAGAGATAAATAAAGGAGTTTTATTCACATAAATATGTGAATAATAAGAGATAAATAAAGGAGTTTTATTCACATAAATATGTGAATAATAAGAGATAAATAAAGGAGTTTTATTCACATAAATATGTGAATAATAAGAGATAAATAAAGGATTATTTTCTAATGAGATAATTGAGGAGATAATTGATGGATTAAAGGCTTTTATCTTTTAAATAAAAGAGATAATATTATCAAAAGAGGAGTGGTGGCCAAGTAAAAGACTCCTAGGCTGATAACTTTGGCTATAAAAGGAGGACAGAGGGCTACTCATCAACACTTGCTCCTCTTCTCTCTCAAAATTCTCCTAGGCAAAACCCCTCTCTGCGAATTTTCATTAGCGTAAATCCTCTCTTTTCTTCTATTTTCTTCTCCGTTCTCTATCATGTTTGAATCTTTGTGGATTCTAAGAAAGAGGCAATCATCCACAACATCAAAAGGATCTTTCGAGAAATCTAAGGATCTAAGGTAAGGATTATAAATATAAATATGTGGTTAAAGATTATGATTCACGTTTTCAAAGTTAGATCTAATCTAACACGAAGTTATAGGATTTCAACAGGCTTATAAAGGAATCCTCTTGATTTGGAATCCCATCATAAGGTAAGGGATATTCGGCCAAGGCATAAATTGTTTAAGTGTTTTCCATTATTTCAAAAACTAAAACTCGGCTTGGTTACATACCTAGTATTAGCCGATTTCAAGGAAGAGGAATTCTAGCAACTCGTTGGGACTTGATTAAATCAATTCGGCAATTAGGTAAGTAATTCTACTTCTAGTAGGATTTGGTTTTAAGACCAAATAGGTTTATTTATATGTTTTAATTAATGGCCGAATATAGGAGTGAAAGATCTAGATCGGTAGATCGCTTCTACGGGAATTCACGGAAACTATTAAGCGAAAAAGGTGTGTACTCTTACTAACTTTCAATAAATTGCATGGCAATCATTAGATATGTAAATATGTAACAAAGATGTGAATGTGGCTAAGCACCACAAATGTGGTAAGGAGTACCAGTGCACGTTTCCTACTTTTGATAGGATTGTGAATGTGATATATTTTGAACATGTGATTAGTAACATGAATGAAAATTTAGTATGTGAGATATGTTATGAAATAATTGGGGCATTCGGGATATTTGTGGAGGAAGAAAGTGAAGGTGATGACTACGGTCTCACCAACGTAAAGTGGTGACTACGGTCACATAAAGTGAAAAGTGGTAACTTCGTTACATCCAGTGAATACAAAGTGTCTAATGACACAACATAAGTGGGCGATGAGCACGTCGACTGCAAAGCGATCGCTTCGATGGTGTGTAGCGGATGGAGGGTCGACTTAGTAGTCCCCGCGGTACAAAGTTGAGTACGGGTGGTGTGTAGCGGATGGACAAATAGGTTTGGATTTGGGTTGCATCATCCTTTATTTTGTATGAACATGATATTGATATGACTTGTATGCCCGATTTGTTGGAAATTAGTACTATGTACACATTGAGTCTGTTGACTCACCCGTTGGGGAATTATTTTTCAGTGATGAGCAAAGAATGGACCTGGTCGGCAGGAGCTAAAGGTGGCCATGCATCGCTTGAAGAAATTATTTAGAATTTGGACTTTATGAAATTTTAGTACTTTAAACTTTATTTTGGGTTTGAATGATGTAATAAGGCCATAAGGCCCAATTGGATTCTCTTTATTTCTGTTTATTTTTATTTGAATATGATACAATTTATGTTTGATTAAAGATAAGTAAATTTATTTCTTTTAAAATAATAAACCCAAAAATTATTTTGTCACCTTATTTAAGTTGGATTTCCAGAATTTATTAACTAGGTTTCAAATTAAGCCCAACCCAAAACAATTTTTTTTAAAATTACACAAATTTTCTCTAAGTCATTTAGAACATTGAAAAACCGATTTATTTAAGGAACATACCAGATCCGGTTCAAGCTCGTGGGCCGGGTGTGGGGTGTTTCATCATATTTATACGCCAGGGTTCATCACACTATCGCAATTCAGAAATATGGCATGTATAGCTAGACTCCGACACGCTATGTTAGTCCGAGAATCGGCTAAACCGTAGCTCTGATACCAACCAAATGTAACACCCCTAACCCGTATCCGACGACAGACTAGGGTTAAAGGCGTTACCGGACAGATCGGAAAGCATGTACAGAAATTCATACATTCATTCATCATTCTCAAGCATAGTGTCCCTCACTACGGTCATCGAGACCTTAAACATGCTTATAAATCGAGTTGGGACTAAACTGAAACACATATGAAATTTCATGAAAATTAAAAACTTTTCTAACTTTCAAGGGAGACACGCCGGTGGAGAGACCGTGTGCCCTCCACTTACTTCTAGACACCCCGTGTGTCCATCCGTGTTTACATACCGACTATATCAACACGGCCATTGGCACGCCCATGTGCCATGACCGTGTGCTACCGGACTATATACCGACTTTTTCAACACGGCCACCAAGCACGCCCATGTGCCATGGCGTGTGTGCTTAGCTAGCTATCGACTTATACACCACGGCCACCGACACGCCCATGTCGAGGCCGCGTGCTATTAAAGCTACATTCTCCAATTCAACCACGGTCTTAGGCACGCGTGCAGTGCCTGGCATCAACGTGTGGCATTATAGGCCATTTACAAGGCCAAAATGCCACCCATAAGGGTCAAACCTACAAGCAACATATATCATCCCATTTCCTCACATAAAACCACTCAAACCAATTCCAAACATACCAATTTGCATGATCAAATCTCAATTATGCTCAAGCACCAATCATCTAAATACTTACCATTTCAAAACCATTTCATATATCTACTAATCATACTAAAACAACTTCATATATCATACTTCTTTAAGCATATATCAAAACATATCTAGCCAAATCACATGGCTAAGTTCACTTTACAACTTATACTAAGACTAGCCTATACATGCCATTTTGAGCTTTATACATTTTCAAAGTGTACCAAAATAAGTTTTAGTAGTGTGATGACGATCCGTGACGGTCCCGAGCCTTGATGAGCTTTGAAGACCTATAAAGCAGAGAAAACATACACAGACACCACGAGTAAGCTTTCCAAAAGCTTAGTAAGTCAATGTACAAATAATCTTTGCATAAAATGCATATATTTCAAGTAGATACATTGGCACATCCAAATCACTAAGCATAATATCACAAATGTACTTTGTTTTATACACTTGTGGCCACATTTGCCACATTCATCATTTTAAGATCCACATTCTCACATTTAAGCATACATTTCTTCAAGTCAAAGTCATATAGGTACTTACCTTTTATACACACTTGTGTATATACTAAACGCATACAAAAACAAACATTCGCTCACTTATTTGCTCATAGCTCGGATTTGCAATTCATATCACAGACTTGCCCGTTGAACCTTAAGGAATCTAGTAGGATACTCAGAAAACTCGAAATGGTCATACAATGCCAACGTCCCAGACGAGGTCTTACATGCACTCAGATATCGATGCCATTTGTCCCGCATGTGGTCTAACACGAATCAATACGATGCCGATGTCCCGCACATGGTCTTACATGTAAAGCTCAGATTGATGCCAACGTCCCAGACGTGGTCTTACACATAAAACTCATATCGATGCCTACGTCCCGGACGAGGTCTTACACAAAGTCTCAAATCAACGCCAACGTCCCGGGCGTGGTCTTACATGATAGAACGTAATGTATACCTATGTCATGACATAGCTAATCCTAACTATCCCTAGGTTCGCATGCGACTTCTCTAACTTAGTCACTATATCGAACTTATCTCGAGTTCATATGCATAACCTCTCATAAGCATCCATCATCAACATTTATCATATAAACAAACATAATTGCATACAAATACGTTTATTTGCATAGTGACTTACCTCGAATTCGATTTATCGGAATAAAAACGGCTACTCGGTTACTTTCGCTTTCCCGCAATCTAAATCTTTTTTCCTCGGTTCTTGATCTAAACATATTCAAAATTATTCCTTTTATTCACTAATTTAATCAAATCAATCCAAAGACATATATTTAGGGCCATTTGCAATTTAACCCTCAAATTTGCACACTTAATAAATTTAGTCCATTTTCCTTAAAACATCAAATTCACAAAATCTATCCATACACATGCTTAGCCGAATATTCATACATCACATATAAGCCCATATTTTTCATCAAATTCACAAATTAGTCTCTCAATTTGCCATTTTCTCAATTTAGCCCTATTAAGCTAAATTCATCAAAACTTCAAGAACAAAACATGTTCATCTAGCTCCAACCTATCATTTAACACCTTATAACATCACAAAGCTCAACATATCAACAATGGCATCTCACAAAAACATTATCAATTCATCAAATTGAGACATGGGTTTTAAAGCTCTCGAAGCAACGATTGCAAAAACGTAAATTTTATCGAAAACCAGAAAAAAACGAACCTTAAATTAGCTTGATAGTAGCCGAATGTTTGAAGAGCTCAACCCTTTTCTTTTTCTTACAAAATTCGGTGGAAGATGAGTAAAAATGGCCACTTTCATGTTTTACTATATTATAACATTTATTAATTTTTCATTTACTAATTTAACCCTTAATATAATAAAACAAAGCATATGTATATAAGGTCATTTTAGACCATAGCCATCCACTTACTCTAATAGTGGACAAAATACCTTTTAAAGGCTCTATATTTAAAAGCCACAACAATTTGACCATTAATCAAATGGAATTTTACTATTACGCTTTAGGCGATTTAGTCCTTTGCTCAAATTAAGCATACAATTAAACAAATTAACTTACGGAAATTTACCACATGCTTAATCACATAACAATGGCACAGAAAATAGTATTAAAATATTATTCAGACTCAAATTTGTGGTCCCAAAACCACTGTTCCGACTAGGGTGTAAACCGGGCTGTTACATTACATGTTGAAATATTTGAAGTTGTTGCAATGTGCCAAAAGAAGTGCCACTTCCTTCACCATTGCAACAAAACAACAACTTACCTCTTTTGAAATATTGACAAATTATTGAACTGAATCTTTGAGCTATGTTGATATTGTGGAATTCAAGCCCATAAATGAAGATTAATCCACTTAGAGAAACAAATCAAAAAGATTGGATCGAATGAGATCGTATATATCAAATCCCTTGGATCAGGGAAGTTGGATCGGATCAAACTTGAATACTTATCTATCGAAAGTTCGTTTTACTTTGATCATTAATATTATACCGTATTTAGCTATCTTAGCTTTTGTTAGCAAGTCTCAAAAACCTTATATAATTGAGAGACTTGCATAGGTTGATGTATTGATTTTAGAGAGCACTTATTTGTTCAATTAGGAACACTATTTTCTGAAAGTACATTTGTTATTGTAAAACCTTTGTGTGGCTAGTTTTACATGCTAAGTTCTTAGGAGAAAATTTAATGGTGATAGGTTTAGCCTTTAAGATATAAGAGTGAGGATTCTTTGTTGGGGTGTGTTAGAACTAGGATCATTGGTTGTATTTGACTCAAAGATAGTAGATTCATCTCATTGAGCTAGGCTCCGTAGGCATAGAGAAATCAAGTGACTTAAACAATTTTGTTGTTTTCTTATTTTATTGTGCTTGTCATAGTTTTCGTAGAAGTGCATGCTTCCGTAGTCACTTTTTCTCATACTTTGTTACTTGCAGATTTAGCTACTTTCAGACTTAATAATTATTTTAGGTCAATAATTGGTATCAGAACCTTTCACTTAACATAACTAGTATAGGTTCTTGTTGTTGTTAACTACAAGTTATGAAAGAATCATCAACTACTAGTCCCCCAATGTTGGAGATTAGCCATTATGCTACTAGAAGGTTGTCTTGAAAGCCTATATCAAATCCATTGATGAGAAGGCTTGATGCTTAATTATTACAGGATGAAAGGCTCATCTGATTGTCACTAAAAGGTGGAAGAGTGGTTAAACCTAAAGTATAATTGACAACTGAAGAAGAAATACTTGCTAATGCTAACTCCAAAGCTTTGTATGCCATCTTCTGTGGAGTATATCTGCAAGAGTCCAAGAGAATTGCAAAGTGTACCGTTACCAAAATAGCTTGGGATATTTTAAAGATTGCCCATGAAGAAACTACTATTGTGAAGCAGTAAAAAATGCATATGCTAAACCTCCAAATTTGAGAACTTAAGGATGCAAATGTCAAAGACCGGAGGAGAATTCTACGCTAAACTCTACGATTTGTCAAATTAGACATTCGCACTAGAAGAAGAATATTGTAATACCAAACTGGTAAAGAAGGTGCTAAGATTTAAACTTGAGAGATTTTCCATTAACGTCATTGCCACTGAAGAGGCTAAAGACCTTGAAAGCTTAACTAATTAATGAACTCATTCATTCTCTGCAGACTTACGAAATGAACTTTGATGAGGTCAAACGTAGTAGGACAAAGGGAGAGAGAAATATTGCTTTTCTGATGGGAGAATGATGGTCACTAAACTAACTATAATTACGACAAAGGCAAGCGCACCTATCGAACAATGTATAGCTATAGTGAGTAGGGAATATCATATCCACGAGGACTAAAAGTACTAGTAGTTACCGTTTTTCTATTATCTAGCCGATGAATTGAAGTGATTGTTTTTATTCTAAAATTACTAATCTAATTTAACTACGAGCGCAATAGAAAATGAAATGGTAAAATAATCAAAGATAACCAAAGAAAAGGAAAATACCCAGGAAAGAATCCACCTAGACTTCACTTATTATTCTGAATCTGAATTAAATGATTTATTCACTTGTGTCTTGATCCGTAGAAATCCCTAAATTATGTTAATATCTCTTTGAGAGTAAGAACAACTGACTCTAGGTTGATTAATTGAAATCTCTTTCTAATTAAAACCCCTATTGTCACATTAACTCGATCTATGGACTCCCTATTAGATTTGACTCTAATCCGGTAGATTTATGTTATCCTATTTCTAGGATTGCATGCAACTCCACTCAATTATGCTAGATCTACTCTTAAACAGGGACTTTTGCTCCAATGAAATAAGCACATTAAACATGAATTAATATCTTGAAAATATTAAAACATGAAATAAGCATACATAATTGAGAACAAGAATCAAGTATTTATCATGTAAATCAGAAATCAAATAATAATATTCATCATATGTTTCATCTTCCTAGGTATCTAGGGAATTTATTTCATAATTTGGAATGAAAACATCTCAAAATTAGGATAACAACAAGACATAAAGAAACTCAATAAAACTTCTAAGGAAATTAAATGGAGATCTTTAATTTTGAAGGAGATCCGCTTCTGAGTTGATTCCGATGGTGTTCTTCGAGTGATTTCTTCAATCTTCTTTGAGTACTCCCTTAGATCTTCTTCTAATTGGTATTTATAGACTTTAGAATGCTCAGAAAGCCTAAAAATTGGGTTTTTTCGCGTATTTGGGAAGCAGGGTGCGATATCGACACGGGCTAGCACATAGGCGTGTGGCCAGCTCGTGTGGCTCACACAGGCGTGTGTCCAGCCCGTGTAGATCCTTTCACTTCCCTATGCTCACCTAAGTATAGAAACATGAATTTAAAGGATTAGGAGCATCAAATTCACTAATTTACATAATAAATCATCCAAAAACGCATCAAGAATGAGATTAAAAATATGTTACTTTTATGGCTTATCAGAGAAGAAGTGCCAACTTCATACAACATTGCGATTGAAGAACTTCGGGAGTAGATCCCGTTACTCATATAAAACTTTAACAAAGCTTTTAAGAAGAAACCAGAAAGAATAAAAAAGTTCAAATTCATCACAAATGCGCCCAAAAACAATCATTAACCAATAAACTAAAAAAGTATATAAGAAGAAAGGCTATGAGTTCCAAGGATATGGTTATATCTAACCTAAAGAATAAGAAGAAGGATGAGGAGGAGGAGTCATTGTGTGTGACTTGGAGTGATGAAGATTCATCCAACAACTTGAATTTAGATTAAGACCATCTTAAGAACCATGCGGCGTTGCAGCAAATACTGTTAAAGGATTTGAGAGTGATTCAGATTCTGATGAGGAATTCTTGAAATCATGCAGGAACATGCTAGGAGGTGTTGTGCCAATTGAACAATTCTTTAAAGGAAGAAGTTACTATCCTTGAAGGAGAAAAAGAAAGGCTCTAAGCCAATAGGTAACACTTGTGTTCATTGCTGGGGTTGCAATTACTTCTTTGTGTAAGAGTAGATTGGATTTAAACCAATAGGTAATCCAGACAATTGTTGAATAAAATCATTCACTAAGCGAGGCTCTGTAGAGTAGGATTAGTGAATTCAAACCGCATTAACAAATATCGTGTGTTGATTTCTTTCCTTACTTTGCTTCTTGCCTTTTTTAAATTGTTCAGTTCACACATATATTCAAACATTTGTCTGAATACTTGCCTGAACATGTGTCTGAACATTGAATTGGATAGAGAACAAATCGAGACTTATAAAGGATTTTATCTTAATGGCCTCATAGAAATAAAATGGTCTTCGAAGGGTCTCAATGTAACCCAATTTCTGTCATACAAGCATCCAAATCCATCCTAGCCACAGTGAGTGCCTTCGAAAGTAAGGTGATCAAAGACGATTGGAAACTTAAAGAGTATTAAGCCATCCACAACACACTTCTAATGGATGTAATGATTTGTTTATCGGTTGTAAACGGCATAATTCAGTTATGGAAGTAACCTTACTTCAATGGGTAATCACTCCTTGTGGATGGATAGTGAAGTCTTCAATAATGATTAGGGTTACCAGAAGGAAATTTATCACCTTAGGCTTTTGCCTGGCAAAACTTACAGTGTTTGGTGTGAGAAACTATATAGGTCCGAGCAGCTGAAGCATTGGGGGGCGTTTAGACAGGGAGAACATCCTTAGACCCTCCTACTTTAACATGTTTTACCAGTTTTTTCTATGAGCTTTCTATCGAAAAAAAATATATAGAATTTGAGATGAATGCAAGTTATAAGATGTTGTGGAGGTGATTATGTGGGTCATTAAAAACATGCTTAAAATTGGCTGTGAGGCCCTCAAGGCATGTGACCAATGGCCCCACTAGAAATGATTGGTACTATTTTCTCAAAAAAAAAAAAAATTCTGATTTCTGTTGCAGGGATGCTTTTCAAGAGAAAAGTCAATTCTGCAGGATACTTTATTAAGTTAGATTTCATTTAATAATTTAGTATTAAAAATAATTATATGGAAAGTAAATAGTTTATAATTTAAATACATATATTTGTATTGCATTCGACCTTGTTTTATTCTTTTTATTGGTTAGGTCACGACAATTTAAGTTAATATGTAATTGTACTTTCAATTACCTGAATTTTAATCAATTAACATTCTTTTATTACATGAATAATCGTCGTACAAAAAAATTTAAATTAAATTTTGATAAATTGATGGTGATGTTTCACATTTTGATTATTTTTATAAGTTATGTTTTCCCCTTTATTGTTATTATTGATATGTGTATAGGTTTGACTAGTGATGGCTATGGGGAGGCAGGGGAAATTAAGACAGTGAAAGAAATTATTAAAAGAACCAAAAATAAAAGGAAAAGGTAGCAAAAGTAGAGGGAAAAAAGGATTGGTTTATAATGCATCCACATGCATGCAACATGCAATGGATATTCTTCAAAAAAATCAAAATCAAAATTGCCTAACATCAGAAATAAAAGTAATAATTAAGGCTAATTGTAACAAATTAAAAGGTCTGGTTTGGGGGAGTGGAGTCATTAAGAAGATAATAAAAGTTCTTTACTAATCATTATTAGTTTATGCCAAACTAAAGTACACTTCAACTAAATTAATCTTCTTACTATTAGGATTTATCTTTTTCTTATAATTAAAAATATATATATATACTTCAAATTATTATTACAGGTTATTCAGTTCATTATTTTCATATTAAATATATATTTTGTTTTTGTTTTTGTTTTTACTATGATAGCAACATCTCCGTGCAATGTGAAGCAAAGTCTGAAACTGATTAAACTTCAATGAAGGAGTATCTCTAAACGTATTAATTGAGGCCTGAAGCTGACATATCCAGCTGCTACACAATGAATTTTATGACATCAATTAAAGAAAATAGTTATCAAATTTTTTTTTAAAAGAACAGTTGTTTCTCTGTCTGAAAACCATGAAGATATCTAAAATAAGTGTTTCATCTTAGGGTGGGTTTGGATGGGCGGTGAGTTTGTTAGTACAAATCTCCGTTGAGGAAAATCTCGATCACACGAACGAAACTCGAACAGAAGAAGAAATAGGATAAGGCTCCAAGGCGTGTATCAAACCACTATCTCTAAGGTTATATTCGCCCCCACCTATCTTTGGTGTGCAAATAAGTTCCAAGCAAATTAACCTCGAGGATACAATGAAGCCAATGGCTATTTGCGTTTTGCATTGACGAGAATAGCCCACTACACACTGAGCAATGTGTATGACAAGAAACTCAATTTCTATAAAGGATTTCTGCAGATGTACTTTATAGAACAATCTAACAATATTAGAAAATGAAGGAAGAAAGAAAGAATATTAGAGTTTGTTGTTATGTCTCCAAATGAAATCTGATTCTTATTTATAGGAATTTTCATATCTCTTCATAAGGACATCTTTCATCAATAGGTGTCTTTTTGAATAATAATGTTTTTAAAATAAAAACATAATTATTCATTTAATTATAACTATTCAAATAATATTATTTAAATAGTTATAATTCTTTTTTAAAAAATCAAAAAATATAATCTTTTGATTAATTACACCCATTCATTTATAGTTATTGGAACACTATAAATATTTGAAAATATTCCAACAATCTCCCCCCATTTTCAAAATATTTTAGATTTTGATATTCTTGGAAATCAATTTGCATAAATGAAGGTATCTTGCGATTGAACCTTCACTTAGTGAAAACATGTTAAAGTTAATCGAAATTGCATGGTAGACTAAGCTTTGAACCAACTATTTCATTTGATTAACCGAACACATCTCACACAATGATTTCAACATCGGTCAATGCATAGTATCTAGGGACACTATTATGGCCATGTGTCTATGTCCTCTTTTCATGAGTGTTGTAAGAGCCAAGCCCTTGAGCTCCTAGAAGCGGCCACACTTCCACTCACATAGGTAGATCCCATCAAGAGTGTTCCCGTAATTATAACACTCTAACATATTTATGTTATGGGTCCATTAAGAGTACATTACTCATCCTTCCCTTATTATTACGGATACCTAGCACTTTAATCTTAGAATGGATTTATTTATAGTGCTAATAGTCACATACTAATGATGTACTTTGTCTCATTGAACTCAAGACTTGACGTTATACCAAGCGTTAAGTCGAGTTTCCATCATGGATGACTCTAATTAATGGGCTTGAGTCCCATCCCTTTGGAGGTCTTTTTAATTGCATCTCTAGCAAGACTTTTTGTCAAAGGATCCGCCAAATTTTCACTTGACCTCACATAATTAATAGTGATCACTCCATCGAGATTAATCATTTTGGACATAACTATGTCTTAATCCAATGTGTCTAGACTTTCCATTATATACTTGGCTATATGCCTTTGCTAGAGTAGCCTCACTATCACAACGGATAGAAATAGGTGAAATTGGCTTAGGCCATAAAGGTACATCATAAAGCAAATTTCTTAACCATTCTGCTTCTTTAGATGCAGCGACTAATGCAATAAATTCTGCTGCTATGGTGGAATCAGTAATACATGTTTGTTTCTTGGAACCCCAAGAAATGGCTCCTCCACCAAGAATGAAGATCCATCCACTAGTAGATGCATGATCTTCCAAACTTGTAATCCAACTAGCATCCGAATACCCTTCTAAAACTGGAGGATATCCATTATAACAAAATCCATAGTTAATAGTTTTCTTTAAGTACCTAAGTACTCTATTCAAAGCTTGCCAATGCAAACTACTTGGATTACTTGTGTACCTACTCAATTTCCCAATAGCATATGCAATATCTGGTATTGTACAAGTCATTATGTACATAAGACAACCAATTAGACTTGCATATTTCAATTGATCAATTTTCCTACTAGCATTAGATACTAATTTTATTTGAGGATCCATGGGTGTAGATGCTGGTATACGGTTGAAAAGATCAAACTTTTTAAGTACCTTTTCAATATAATGTGATTGTGATAAAGCTATAGTGCTTTCATCTCGGGTTATTTTAATCCCAAGAATAACATCTGCTACACCCATATCCTTCATAGCAAAGTTGTTTGACAAGAATTTCTTTGTGTTTTCTATTTGTTCCAAATCCGTGCCAAAAATGAGCATGTCATCTACATATAAGCAAATTATGACACCTTTTCCATTTTCAAATTTGCTATATATGCACTTATCAGATTCATTTATTTTATAGCCATTAGTTAAAACAACATTGTCAAACTTTTGGTGCCATTGTTTTGGTGCTTGTTTAAGTCCATATAAAGATTTAACAAGCTTACATACCTTATGCTCTTGTCCTGGAACAACAAATCCTTCCGGTTGTTCCATGTACACTTCCTCTTCCAATTCACCATTTAAAAATGCAGTTTTAATATCCATTTGGTGAACAACCAAATTATATATAGAGGTAAGTGATATTAAGAGTCTAATTGAAGCAATTCTTGCTACTGGAGCATAGGTATCAAAGTAATCAATACCTTGTTTTTGTGTAAAATCTTTGGTTACTGATCGCTGTAAATCAGAGTTTTAAAATTTATAAAAGAATGATCGAACCTGGAAACCAACTCTGACAACGATTAAAGGCAAGTGCACCTATCGAACAGTAGTATAGTTTAGGCAAGACCAGATTATCAAACCCAAAGGAACTAACAGTACTAATACTCATCGTCTTTTTATTATTTAGCCTTAATATAAAGTGATGGTTGTTAAACTAAAACTAATCTACTTACTAAGCTAAGACGCAAAGACAAAAAAAGAATGAATTCGGGAAATAACTTGTTGGAAAAACTCAGTTGACTCAAGCGATACCCTTAGGAAAAAATCCACCTAGACTTCACTTGTTATCTAACCTTGAACCATATGATTTATTTACTTAGTTTGATCCGTGAGACTCCCTAACGTATATTAAACACTCTCTCGAGGCGAATAACTTCTAACCCTAGGTTAATTAGTGGAACTCTCGTTCGCTTATAATAACCCCCTAGAATAGCAGTAAATCGATCTGTGGACTCCCATATTAGGTTTCACCCTAATCCGGCAAAATCTCGTCACCCTATCTCTAGGCGTGCGATCAACTCCGCTTAATTATGTTGGATCTACTCTTAGCGTGTGGTCTATTCCTCCTCCACCTAAGCACATTAAATTTGGATTAAGCTCACATAATTAAGAACAAACTAAGTATTTATCATATAATTCAAATAATCAAATAACAAGATTCATCATAGGTTTTATCTCTTCTTCGTATCCGAAGGTTTAGTTCATAATAATAAAGGAAAACATATCAAGATAAAAGATAGCACAAAACATAAGAAATCCCTAAAACCCCCTGAAGGAATTGAAGAGGAGATCCTCCGTCTTGAGTAGAATTTCGGCTTCTTGAGATGGATCAACTGGCTATCTTCGAGTGATTCCCACAAATCTAACCTTTCCGGCTTGGCTTTTTAGCCTAGCTTTTTCCGCCCTTTTTTCAGCTGGTACCTAGGGTGTATTTATAGGCTTTTGAGACACGTTTCTTTCTCCCTAAGTATCCTTTCTCGAATGAAATTCCACTTCTCCACGGCAGAGGCACGGCCATGGCACACGCCCGTGTAAATCGTGGCCAGGCCGTGTTCGACACTGTTAAATGAGGCACGGCCGTGTAAGTCGTGGGCAAGGTCGTGTTCTAGTAGAAATGGTGGCACGGCCGTGTGGAGTGGAGTTCAGGCCGTGTCGATTTCGTGGCTTGGCCCAACTTGGTCCGTTTTAAGCCCATTTCTCGTTCTTTTCGTCCTTGGGTGCTTTCTTGAGTATAAGACATGAAAAGAAAGGATTAAGAGCATGTTTTTACATAAATTGGGGCTTAAATCATCCAAAAGCATACTAAATATGGGCTTAGAATATGTTACTTTTACGATTTATCAAATACCCCCACACTTAAGCTTTTGCTTGTCCTCAAGCAAAATTCTCAAGTTACAATTAAAACGAACTTCCCGTGATTCATAATTCCTATTGATAGTGTCTCATCATAATTCATAGATAATTTATACATGGATAATTTAATTCAAAGTGTCCTAAAAATTCAAACAAGATAAGTCATAGATTCTCAGAGCACAAAACATAGGCGTTTCCCTTCATCTAAATAATTACCTCTGATTCGAAATCGACAAGGATTGACATCCTCTCAAAAGATTCGCTCAAATCACTCAAAGTGTTTAAGGTTCAGAATTTAGGCACTCAAAAGTCAAACATGAAGAGTTAATCCCATAGGCTTGCATGGAAATCAAATCTCCACCACTGAAATATGAGATGGAACACAAATCCAAAAGGTCTTTGTTAGGGTTGTAACTGAGGCTAGGGTTAAGGTGTGGAGTAAGGTTTGAATTAAAGGTTTAGAATCAAGATTGAATTGACAAATTACCTAACTAAGAACTAATAAATTAATAATAATAAATACATCAATTGAAAACTAATAATACTAATAATACGAGCTTCTTCTTCGATATTTGGAATCCAAACGTATAAGCTCATTTAATCACAACTAATAATGAATAATGGATATACTTCTTTTTTTTTAGAACAAACTAAATACATAATAAAGGATAAACTACTAAAATTCATAATTAGGCAACTAATCAGATCAAATATCGATATAAGGGTAGTAAAAAGGAATGTTGATAACAAAAACAAAGGGGTTCTGGGTTAATATTAGTGGGTATGTCAATAAAAAGGGTGTTTGGTTAAAACGGGGTTAACTAGGGATTAATTTGTGACGGTAGGCTTTTTAGGGAATTAGTGGGTTAAATCCTAGGTGCCTTTATCATCTCTGTGAATCAAATCATAAAATGTGGTCTCGTCATGTATAATCGATGCAAGTTCTAGAATAATAGATTAGTGTTGACGTACTCATAATCAATAAAGTGAGCACGAAAAAGAATTTATGCTCTATAGGGCTAAAAACTCACAAAAATTATAGGTATTTTGATGTCAACCTCGTAAATTTCAAACTTCAAGGTAATATTTAAACTCAGTTTGACAGCCTAGAAAAAAAGTTTTAATTTCTGAAAAATAGACTTATCATGCTTGATTCTCTAGTATTCTTCAAATTTAATTATCAATGCACAATTATCAATGACTTAATCTAAAACATATCAATAAAAATCATAAATCATCAGAAATTTCATCCTAATTAGAAATATGAGTAAATTCACTTAAAAACAAGATTCAATTCAGGGTTTTTGTTAGGTGTCTTCTTAGGTTGTTCACCCCCCACACTTAAGATGTACATTGCCCTCAATGTACAAAGATATATAATGACAATTAATATGTAAAATCAAAAGAGAAGGGAGAGAATGACACTTCTGAATGAATGGATGATTCCTTGAGTGGAAAACACACGGCGGGCGTCGGGATGGTGTTGGTGTTGGCTGATGACTTGAGTAGTGGTTTATTGCTCGTTTAAACTGCTAAGTCATCAGTTAGAATTCTATTGGGGTGTAATTAAATAAATGTTAGGAATACTCGAAGGTTATGAGTTAATGATAATCATGATAAAAGTTATCAAATGTATGATTATAATGTTCAAACTTAAGATGAATCGAAATTAAATGAAAATAACTAGACAATAAAATAAAAATAAAAATAAAAATAAAAATAAAAATAAAAATAAAAAATTGAAAGTAAAAGAAAACTAGATAAAAGGACTCAAAAGTCCTCATCCTCTGCCGGGTCCTGTGGTGGTCCTGGTGGTGAGATATGCAGGTGCTGGCATATTTGTTGAAGGGTGGCCTCTAACCCGTCAAAGCGTCGAGTGTTTTCAGCAAAATTCAGCTCGAACCGGTCAAGCCGCGCGAGAGATGTCCGCTAATGATGGTTCTGCATGCAGACGGTCGGGCCGACTCCGAACCAGGTACCTCCCGCGATGGTGGTGGGACATCGTCGATGTGTCCCTCGGGCTCCTCGCCGTGCAGTGGCGGTCACTAATCGGTATTGAGGGGTTTAGTCCTCGTCGGTGTTTAATCATCCTCATGTGTAGCATTGTCCGGATGCCTTGAGGTACCATGTTGCCGATTAGTGTGAGGAGGTGATCCGAGCTCGATGTCGGCGAGGTTGAAGTACCGAGCCAACCTCGTAATGTATGGCCCCATTAACAAAATCCCCTTCCTATGTTGCTCTGTTTGATGTTGAATCGCGCATGCGATAAAAAATGCTAAGTCGAAAACATGTCCTTTAGACATGCATGATAGGAAGTAGACGTCCTGCTTGTTTACGACGCCCGTGCTTTCTCTGCAACCTGTGATGGTGTGCGCGAGAATGGCGTGAATATACCTTAGAGCTGGGGAAAGTGTCGTCGCCTTAGAGCGGCTGGGATCGTAGATGCTTGTATTGGGGTGTAGGTTTCGCCAGCATACGATTGGAGTGCAGTGGAGCTCACGGTTTAGATCGTCGAGTGGGTTTTCTTTTATGAATTCCGGTGTATAAAGTCCTAGAGCTGCGCCGAATTGTGGTATGCTCGGTCGACGTATCGCACTTCTAGACGGAATCAGATCATTCTGGATCATCGAATCGCGCCACCACGGTTTGCAAAGTGAAGGTGATACAAAACTCGAGGGTAAGCTCCATGTATGTGGGCTCGATGATGGAAAGGAATTGCTCCCACGGATCGGTTGAAATGAAGGCTCGAATATCGGTTGCGAGTCCGACATGTTCCACTGCGTCCCAATCGATGCACCTACCAGTGCCGAGGGGTCTATCCCGGAGTGCTTTGTAACGCTCTTCCTGAGTGTTTTGAGAAAATCGGAGGAATGGATGCCTAAGCTCGGAAGCAGCACTCGTGGAAGATGATCCGGGCCCCTTTCTTTTCTTGCTTAGGGTTGATCGTTTGTAACGTGGTGTTGACATGGTACTTGAAATTTGTAATCAGGCAGTTCAAGCTTCATCAATAGCACAGCCATCATATGCCCACTAAGTCAAAAAATTTTGGAGTTTCTTCTTGTGAGTATGTTAATTAGCAGGGGAAAAATTTTCTCGGACAATAGTGGGCAGAGCAATGTATCAATTTCATGAGTTCATAATTCAATAATTAGTATAAAAGCTAACAACAAATCTCCTAAATCACAAAAAATCATGCTTTTTAAGCTTTAATCTAAACAAAATCTGGAAATAAACAAGAATACTAAAAGACTAAGTCAAGAAAAGGGAACCAGGGATTGTGATGGTGGAGGACGGTCAAACACGGGCGGAGCACGGTGGTGGTACGAGCTTTTGCAGGATTAACATGGCGGTGGCAAGGGCGTGCGTTCGGCGGCACGGCTGTGGTGCGGGCGTGCGAGCGGTTTTTGGGTGGTTATTGGAGAGAAAAGGCAAGGAGAGGATGCTTTGGGTGGAGGAAGGTGTATGTGCGGCCGGCTTTGGGAGAAAAGAGTGTTTAAAACTGATTATAGGGTTAGGTTTTAGGGGGGAAGACGGTTTGATTTATATAGGGGAGGTGGCACGGTCTATCGCCACGCCCGTGTGCTTTTTGAAAATGCCCGTGCTTTTCGCGATATCCAACATTTGGGCGCGTTTCAAGGTTCTTGGCACGGCCGTGGGTAGAGTAGCACGCCCGTGCTTGAATTGTCAGTATGTTGGCACGGTGAGGTCGCACGGGCGTGTGTTACCCGTGTTCGATAAGTCAGTAGCCTCGCACGGTTATAGGCCACGGGCGTGTTTAGCCCGTGCTCAATAAGTCAGTATATTAGCACGGTTAGTTGGCACGGGCGTGTTCTGATGTCGCAGCCCGTGTGGGGCAAATCATTTCGTCCCTATTTGTGTACGCGCCATCGCACACACGTCGAATCCTCGCCTTCCACACGGCCATAGGCACGCCCGTGTCGAAAGTCGTGGGTGTCTAAACCCGCTCTTTTATTAGTCTAAGTTAGCATGGGGTTAAATGCTGAGTAAAAGAGAAAATAAAAAATAAAATTTTAAAATAAAATGTTAGTGAATTAATGCTCGTTGCCTCCCGAGAAGTGCTCGTTATAGTCTTAAGCTAGACTTTCCCCGCTTTTGGTTACGAAAGGAGGCTCATGGAGCATAAGCTCCTCTCTCATATCTCCAAAATCACCCCATTATAAATTTTAAGTCGGTGGCCATTTACCTTGAATGTGCCTTTAGTGGGATGAGTTACCTCGATGGTGCCATATGGAAAAATTATTTTGATCATAAATGGGCCCGACCATCTTGATTTTAACTTTCCCGGAAATAGTTTAAGCCTTGAGTTGTATAGTAGGACCGTGTCTCCTACTTCAATTGCTTTGATCTCTTGAGACGAGCATCGTGGTGTCGCTTTGTTGCTTCCTTATGCAGCTTTGAGTTCTCGTAGGCTTCCGCTTCTCTACTCGTCCAGCTCGTTCATCCGCATCATTCTTCTTTTTCCTGCAATTTTGAGGTCAGAATTCAAAAATTTTATTGCCCAAAAAGCTTTGTGTTCTAATTCGAATGGTAGATGACAGCTTTTCCCGTATACAAGTTTGTATGGGGATGTCCCTAGGGGTGTTTTAAATGTTGTCCTATAGGCCCATAAAGCATCATCTACTTTAACTGCCCAATCCTTCATATTTGATTCAACCGTTTTTTCTAGAATGCGCTTAAGTTCTCGGTTTGCTACCTCAACTTGCCCGTTGGTTTGAGGATGATATGGGGTGGCTGTCCTGTGGTATACTCCATATTTTTTTAGGACTTTTGCAAATTGAGTATTACAGAAATGAGTATCCCTATCGCTAATGATGGCTCTCGGTGTGCCAAATCGGGAAAATAGTTTCTTGAGAAACTTGACTACTACCCTAGCATCATTGGTAGGTAAAGCTTCCGCTTCTACCCATTTTGACATGTAATCAACTGCCACTAGGATGTACTTGTTTCCAAACGAACTAGGGAATGGTCCCATGAAATCAATACCCCACACATCAAATATTTCACATGATAACATATATGTTTGAGGCATTTCATCACGTTTAGAAATATTACCTATTCTTTGGCATCTATCGCACGAGGTAACATACCTGTTGGCATCTTTAAATAGAGTAGGCCAATAGAAACCTGATTCGAGTATTTTGTGTGTTGTCTTAATACCACTGTAGTGTCCTCCTGATGGTCCTGAATGGCAATGCTCCAAAATTTTGCTCGCTTTTGCCTTTGTAACACATCTTCGAATTATCTGATCTGCACATATGCAAAAAGAAAGGGATCTTCCCAAAAATAATTTTTCACATCAGCAAAGAATCGTTTCTTTTGGTGATGTGTTAATTTTCTTGGCACGACGTTAGCTGCTAAATAATTTGTAATATTAGCAAACCATGGTACCTCATAATGTGTTATAGAAAAGAGTTATTCTTCGGGAAATGAATCATTTATTCCACATTCATCGATTTCTTTGGTGTGTGGATTTTCAAGTCTGGAAAGGTGATCAGCTGCAAGATTCTCGGCTCCCTTCTTATCTTGTATTTCTAAGTCGAATTCTCGCAAGAGAAGAATCCATCGTATGAGTCCGGGTTTTGCATCGTTTTGTTTAAAAGATAACGAAGAGCGGAATGATCAGTGAAAATGACAACTTTAGACAATATGAGATATCGCCTAAATTTATCAAAAGCAAAAACTACGGCTAGCAATTCTTTCTCTGTGGTGGTATAATTTTCTTGTGCGGTGTTAGTGTTCTCGCTAGCGTAGTAAATTGGTGAAAATGCTTTCCTCTTTGTTGTCCCGTAATCGCACTCTATCGCGAAGTCACTTGCATCACACATTAGTTCAAAGGGTAGATTCCAATCAAGTGCAATCATAATTGGAGCATTTATTAGATTTCCTTAAGGATATTGAATGCATCTAAACATTCCTGATCAAAATTAAAAGGAACATCTTTTTCTAGCAATTTTGTTAAAGGCTTAGCTATTTTAGAAAAATCCTTAATGAATCTTCTATAAAATCCGGCATGTCCTAAAAGCTTCTAATGGCCTTAACTGAACTGGGAGGAGGTAATCTTTCTATGGTTTCAATTTTTGCTTTATCTACCTCGATCCCTTTACTAGAAATTTTATGTCCTAATACTATTCCTTCTTGTACCATGAAGTGATATTTTCCCAATTCAAAACAAGGTTTGTTTCCTCACATCTCATTAGGACTCATTTTAAATTTTTAAGGAAAAGATGGAAAGAATTACCGTAAACAGAGAAATCATCCATAAATACCTCCATGATATCTTCCACGAGTTCATCAAAGATCGCTAGCATGCAACGCTGAAAAGTAGCAGGAGCATTACATAATCCAAAAGGTATTCTACGATAAGCGAAAGCGCATCAGTATGGGCATGTGAACGTTGTCTTTTCTGATCTTCGTGCTATTTGGGATTTGGAAATAGCCGGAGAGTCCATCTAGGAAGCAATAGTACATGTGTCCTGATAACCTTTCTAGCATTTGATCAATAAAGGGTAGGGGAAAATGATCTTTTCTAGTGCGTCATTCAGTTTCCTCGTAATCTATGCAAACTCTCCAACCTATGTGATCATCTCCGGTAGGAATTAGTTCATTCTTTTCGTTAGCTACCACGGTCATGCCTCCTTTCTTTGGGAGAACTCCGCACAGACTCACCCACTTGTCAGTCGTAAATAGGATAAATTATTCCAAAGATCTAGAAGTTTAATTACCTCGGCTTTTCACGACTTCTTTTACATTGGGATTTAGACGTCTTTGTGGTTGCACACATGGCTTGCACCCATCTTCCATTAAAATTTTGTGGGTACAAAATGTTGGGCTTATTCCTTAATGTCGAGATTTTCCAAGCTATGGCTTTTTATGCTCTCTCAAGACTGTATCAACTCATCTTTTCCTTGGGTTCTAATTCAAGAGATAATTACTGTAACGTAGAATTTTCCCCAAGGAATGTGTACTCTAGGTGCTTTGGCGCTTGCTTTAATTCTAAATTGGGCGATTCATCAACAGAGGGTTTTTGTTTGAAATCGTCATCAAATTCGATGCTTTCTTTCTCCGTTTGTTTTGATGATAATTTTAGCTCGTGCTTCATCTTCTTCTCCCTCTTCTTGAGTGAGACACGCCCATCGTGTCATCATGCAGATTTCAGAAAAGAGTTTTGAACAAGATGGTCATTGGTATCAACAAAATAACATGAATCATCTTGTTCTTCTGGAATATTTCATGGCATCATAAATTTGAAAACTAATTTCCTCATCACCTATCCTTAATGCAAGTTTACCATCACCTACATCAATAATGACCTTCTAGCAAAGAGCTAAAAAGGGCACCCTAGTATTAAAGGGACCTCAATGTCTTCATCCATGTCAAGCACAACAAAATCAACGGAAAAATAAAATTATCAATTTTTACCAAGACGTCTTCAAAAACTCCCTAGGATATTTAATAGACCTATCACCTAGTCAATATTCATCCTAGTGGGTTTTGGTTCCCGAGATCTAGTCGTTTAAACATCTCATAAGGCATTAAATTAATATCGCACCTAGATCACTAATGCTTTCTTAACATTTAAACCGCCAATTAAACAAGGAATAGTAAAACTTCCTGGTCTTTTAATTTGGTTGGTAGCTTGTTTTGGAGGATGGCCGAACATCCTTCATTAAGCTCCACCATTGATATTTCTTCAAGCTTCCTTTTATTCGTCGAGTTCTTTCAAGAATTTCGCGTGCGTCGCTTCAAGATCTGTGAAATGGCTTCAACAAAAGGTAAGTTAATATGTATCTGCTTAAAAAGCTCAAGAAACTTACCATATTGGGATCTAATCGTTCTTTCTTCAACCTTCTGCCGGATATGGGATCGGTGGTTTACTTTTTTATGTACCGGAATTACATCCTCAATTTTCATATCCCTTGTTTTGTCATCTATGGGTGGCATTCTTTTCTCTAGTTCGACTAGCTCCTTTCCGCTTCTTAGTGTAATCGCTTTTGCTGTTTCTGTTTCTTTAGAGAGAACCACCGATCGAATTTCTGAAACCATCTCAGTAAGTTGTTTGATTAACTTAATAAATTCCCCAACTTGACTCTCGATCGTCCTGATCGCTATTTGCTGATTATCTACTGTTGTCTCAGTCTTTTAGAAGCGGGCCTCTACCGATGCCATGAATTTGTTCAGCGTATGTTCAAGACTCGGCTTCTTTTCCTGTGGATAGGGCTGATTTTGGAAATTTTGAGGAGGTTGTTGTCTTTGATTTCATTGATTTCCTTGTCCTACCCACGAAAAATTTGGGTGGTTCCTCCAACTCGGATTATAATTATTACTATATGGATTATTATTGGATCTCAAATTGTTACCTATATAGTTCATCCGTCATCTCGGTTGGTAGGGTGGGTACTCGCAATTCGTCATAGTTCCACTTGCGCCGCACCGCATGACCGGGTGTACTGCGAAGAACACAAACTATCAATCTTCTTATTCATCAACTCTACCTGGTTTGATAGCATGGTTATCGTGATCGAGGTTGTAAACTCCACTGCTTTTGTTGGCTTTGTTCTTGTAACTTGCCACCGATAGTTATTCAAATGACATCTCTTCAATAAACTCGTAGGGTCGCCTCAAGAGTTCTATTATTCGTGGTTCCACCCTGGCCACTGAATCAATTAATTGTCGTGTTGAAGGATTCACACCGTTGTAAAAAGTTTGGACTTGGAGCCACAATGGTAATCCGTGGTGTGGGCATATCCTCAAGAGATCTTTGTATCTCTCCCATGCGTCATATAATGTCTCTAAATCCATCTGCACAAAAGAAGATATATCATTACGTAACTTGACCGTTTTGGCCGGTGGAAAATATTTTAATAGAAATTTTTCGGTCATTTGTTCCCATGTAGTAATTGACTCTCGTGGTAACGAGTTTAACCACTGTTTGGCTTTATTCCTTAATAAAAAGGGAAATAACCGAAGACGTATGGCATTATCAGAAACGCCATTTATTTTGAAGGTATCGCAAAATTCTAAAAAGTTAGCTATATGAGTGTTTGGGTCTTCGTCCTGCAAACCATCAAATTGAACAAACTGTTGAATCATTTGAATAGTGTTAGGATTTAATTCAAAATTATTAGCAGCTATAGCAGGCCTAACAATACTCGATTCTGCCCCTGTGAAATGAGGTTTAGCATAATCATACATAGTACGAGGAGCATTCTGATCCGCCACATCATTTTGTGGTGGTGGATTATTCTCGCCCATCCCTTCAAGAGGATTGGATCTGTCTTCACGCTCTTCTTCCGTGTAGTTTAGGGCTCGCCAATTTCTCTACGATTTCTTCGAGCGGTAGCTTCAATTTCACTATCGTATTCTAAAGGTCCTCTCGAATTCCTTCTAGTCATAAGCTAGAGGTACCTGCTAGAAAAATAAAGAAAGAAGATTTAGCAAAATTAAAATTAAAACTAAAAATAAATTATGAAAAATAAAATAATGGCTAAAGTAATAAAATGGAGTTTTCTTAATATTTTAGTTCCCTAAGAATGGCGCCAAAAACTTGATCAGTAAATCGAGTTTTAAAATTTATAAAAGAATGATCGAACCTGGAAACCAACTCTGACAACGATTAAAGGCAAGTGCACCTATCAAACAGTAGTATAGTTTAGGCAAGACCGAATTATCGAACCCAAATGAACTAACAATACTAATACTCACTGTCTTTTTATTATTTAGCCTTAATATAAAGTGATGGTTGTTAAACTAAAACTAATCTACTTACTAAGCTAAGACGCAAAGACAAAAAAAGAATGAATTCGGGAAATAACTTTTGGAAAAACTCAGTTGACTCAAGCGATACCCTTAGGAAAAAATCCACCTAGACTTCACTTGTTATCTAACCTTGAACCATATGATTTATTTACTTAGTTTGATCCGTGAGACTCCCTAACGTATATTAAACCCTCTCTCGAGGCGAATAACGCCTAACCCTAGGTTAATTAGTGGAACTCTCGCTCGCTTATAATAACCCCTAGAATAGCAATGAATCGATCCAGTGGACTCCCATATTAGGTTTCACCCTAATCCGGCAAAAAATCTCGCCACCCTATCTCTAGGCGTGCGATCAACTCCGCATAATTATGTTGGATCTACTCTTAGGCAGTGGTGTATTCCTCCTCCACCTAAGCACATTAAATTTGGATTAAGCTCACATAATTAAGAACAAACTAAGTATTTATCATATAATTCAAATAATCAAATAACAAGATTCATCATAGGTTTCATCTCTTCTGTATCTCAAGTTTAGTTCATAACAATAAAGGAAAACATCTCAAGAGAAAAGATAACACAAAACATAAGAAATACCTAAAACCCCTCAAGGAATTGAAGAGGAGATCCTCCGTCTTGAGTATAATTCCGCTTCTTGAGATGGATCAACTGGCTATCTTCGAGTGATTCCCACAAATTTGACCTTTCCGGCTTGGCTTTTTAGCCTAGCTTTTTCCGCCCTTTTTCAGCTGGTACCTAGGGTGTATTTATAGGCTTTTGAAACACGCTTTCTCCTAAGTATCCTTTCCCCGAATGAAATTCCTCTTCTCCACTGCAGGGCACGGCCATGGCACACGCCCGTAAATCGTGGCTAGTGCCGTGTTCGACATCATTAAATGAGGCACGGTCGTGTAAGTCGTGGGCAAGGCCGTGTTCTAGTAGGAATGGTGGCACGACCGTGTGGAGTGGAGTTTAGGCCGTGTCGATTTCGTGGCTTGTGTAACACCCCAAACCCGACCCAAATGCTACAACCGGATCTGGTATGTCACTTAAGAGATTTTACATAACATGTCGCATTTTGGAAAACAATTACTAGGTTTACACCTTTATTTCGAAAGCTTAATAATTCATTAAAGTATAAAATATTAAGTAACCAATTATCTTGGTAGATTTTAAATAAAAATCGAAATTTCATGCAGGTCTTAACTTAATTGAAAACGTAAAACTTAAAACCCAAAGAATAAAAGCCCAACAAAATCCCAAGACATAAATGGTAGTCTAGTGGCCCATGGCCTCATTACAAAGAAATTTGAACCCATTAATTAAATTCAAAGCTCATCGCATGGCCACCTTGCTCTCCTCTCCAAATGGTCCGATGCCCTAAGTGTCACCGAGATGGTTAAAATTAAAGGGTGAGTCGCGAGACTCAGCAGCAACCCTCATGCACCATTAGATTTGGGCTTTAGCCCCATAAAATAGAATAATCAAAATATAAGTAACAAAAATAATATGCAAAGCCCAACCCACACTACACCAGAATAGACTTTTAGCGGCACTTTTAGCGGCGTTTTAAGTAAAAACACCGCAAATATTATACATTAGCGGCGTTTTTTTCACAAACGCCGCTAAAAAGGACAAATAGCGGCGTTTTCTACCAAAACGCCGCTATAGGTCTGAGCATTAGCGGCGCTTTCGCAGCGCCGCTAAAGATCGCATTAGCGCGCTAAAAAGATCTGGGCATTAGCGGCGCTTTCGTAAAAATGTCGCTAAAGATCTGAGCATTAGCGGCGCTTTTGTAAAAACGCCGCTAAAGATCGAGCATTAGCGCTGCGTGCGCCGCTAAAGATCTGAAGCGCGCGCTAAAGAACGCCGCTAAAGATCGAGCATTAGCGCGCTTTCAAAAACGCCAAAGATCTGAGCATTAGCGGCGCTTTTCAGTAAAACGCCGCTAAAGATCTGAGCATTAGCGGCATTTTGAACAAAAGTGCCGCAAAAGGATAGCTTTAGTGGCGTTTTTAATAAAACGCCGTAAAAAATTTATTTAGGGTTTAATTAGGGTTTAGTATTTAAGATTTAATGTCTATTGTTTAGAGTTTTAGGGTTTATTATATAATGTTTATTACTTTGGGTTAAGGGTTTATGTTTTATAGTTTAAGGTTTAGGGTTTGAATCTAGGGTTTAAAAATATTTGAAATATTTGAAATTTAATGAGGTTCATGCCATTTTGTACTACACCCATATTATGTAATAAAAGAATATAAAATATTTTTTGTACTACAAGAACATTGGCCACATGAATTCTCAAAATTTGGTCTCGTAATATTGTTTAAGGTTTATGTTTAGAGTTTATGGTTCGGGTTTTAGGATTAAGGGTTTAGGGTCTATAATTTATGATTTGAGGGTTTTTGAGTTTGGGGTTTAGGGTTTGTTTTTAAGGGTTATGGTATAATATTTAGGGTCTAGTGTTTATGATTTAGGGATTAATCTCTTTTTTTTTAAATATAAATCAAAATAAGATACATATAAATTATTATTTTAAAAATATATATATCAAAATGGGTTAAAACCTAAAAGCATACATGAACAATGGTTTAGTGTATACATATAATTATGAGATGTTTCGCTATCCAAATTTATGTGTACACATATAATTAAATGCCATTTATATAAAAATCTAAACAACTAATACGGACTATACTTTAAAATAATGTTGATGAAAAAAGAAAGAAAGAAGAAATCATTTCAACAACACTAGACCATGCCATACCCATACCCTAAACCCTAATTAAACCCATACCCATACCCATACCCTAAACCCATACACATACTTTAAACCCTAAACCCATACCCATACCCTAAACCCATACACTAAACCATAAACACATACCCTAAACCCTAAACCGTAAACCCTAAACCCTAAACCCGTACACATATATCAATTTAATTCGTAAAAAGAATTGATCATGGTAATTAAATTATGACTTTCAATATTTATACTTTTTTATCAGTTTGATTCTTATTTTTTGAACCAAAACCTTCAACTTTTTAAAAAATTTGAAATCGCATTTTTAATAGGAATGTAATTGTAAAATTAATTTTTTTAATGATATTGACGTGAAAACGTACAAGGTAATTCACATGACATGATACTATTTTTTAAAATTTTTAATTTTAGAAATATAAAGATCTTCAAAATAATTTAAATCTTAAAAATTTAAAAATTTAAGTAATAATATTTTAATACATATTTGAGTTAAAAAGTTTAATATTAAAAAAAATGAAAAATTTTAAAAAATTAACGGATATGAGTACAAAAATTTTGAAAGAAAAAAATAGAGAAAATATGTTAAAAATGGAAAAATTAAAATTGATCAGTAAAAAACGCCACAAAAATTTGAGGTAAATTTTAGCAAAAATGTGTAAAACGGCGACATTTTTAAATGGTTTTTAGTGGCGTTTTTGGTAAATGCCGCAAATATCTTACACATTTTCTCAAGATGCTGCCGTTTTAACGCGATTTTAGTGGCGTTTTTTCAAAAACGCCGCAAATATGTAACACAATTTTGGAAAATGCATTGCTTTATCATATCTTTGTTTTAGTGGCGCTTTTGCGAAAAACGCCGCAAATATGTTACGTGGTTTGTGGAACGCCGCCGTTTTTATTAGTGGCGCTTTGTATAAACGCCACAAAATTTAAATAAGCTAAACGTCACCGCTTTTGTTTAGCCAACGCTTTCTTTTCTTTCCTCTTCTTGATTCGATTCCCCAAATTCTAATCCCTAACAACCAAATCCCCAATCCCTTCTCCACTCCAACACCCACCGGCCAAGACCATATCTTCACCAGTCAGCACCATTTAACCCACCGGCATTAGTTGCCGGATTTGTAAAAACCGATAAGGAATTTCTCAATAGAGGCATGGTGAAACACCCCAAACCCGGCCCACGAGCTTTGACCAGATTTGGTATGTTACTCAAGTAAACCGGTTCAAAGTTCTTTTGTCCTTAGGAAAAATTTGTGCGATTTTAAAAAAATTGTTTTGGGTTGGGCTTGTGTTGAAAACCAATTTACCTTATATTGAAATCCATTTATTTAAGGTGACAAAACATGTAGGGTTTATTTTAAATTTAATTAACCTAATCTTTAATAAATAAAATTTAATAACATAATAATTAAAAACAAAAATAAAAGAGTTCACTATGGCCTTATTACATCAATTAAAATCCCTAATAATTTAAAGTGCTTAAAAGTTAATAGTCCATAAAACAAAATATAAACTTCAAGTCGAGCATGGCCACCACAAGTTCTCGCCGTCTCCCCGTCCATCACCGATCATCACCTGAAAAATATTCCCCAACGGGTGAGTCAAACAGACTCAATGTGTACACAAACACTAAATCAAAATAGAATCGGGCATACAAATGTTACGCATTCATATCATAGCATACAAATTATGATGCATTCCCAAACCCAAACCTAATAAGCCATCCGCTACACTCCCGCACTCAACCTTGCACACCGTGGGGACTACTAAGTCGACCCTCCTTCCGCTACACTCCATATCGCGGTCTTAGGTCATCGCATTTGTGGTCTTAGGTCACCACATTCGGATATCGCGGTCTTAGGTCACCGCATTCGATTCATCGTGGTCCTAGGTCACAACATTCGGATACCACGGTCTTAGGTCACCGTGTTCGTGGTCTTAGGTCACCACATTCACTTCCCCTTTCAATGACCCGTATGCCCCATTTTGTAAATATGCATTAATATGCCAAAGATCACATTCTTATTCTCATGTTACAAATAACATATTTCATATTCCTAGTAGGAGTAGGAAACGTGCACAGTACTTAGTACCATAACATGGTACCTTAGCCACTTTCTTATTCTTATTATCACATATTTAATTAGACATAGCCATAAAACTTATTATGAAGTAGTGTGGGGTACACACCTGATTTGCTTAACCACTTCACCGAAATCCCAAATCGATCTATCGCCTTAGATCCTTAATCCCTACATTTGATTAATCACTTACTAATTTAATAAAAAGCCATTCGACCATAAATCCAAATCCTAGTAGGATTAGTATACTTAAACTTACCTTGTGCCGATTGGATTAAAAATCAAATCCCAAAACTTGCTTGAGTTCCTTCTTGAAATCGGCTAGCCACCAAAACTCCTAACTAGTTAGTTTTCGCTTTTAAAACATATGAGAAGTAGATCTAGAATACCAAACATGGCCTTAGCCGATTGTATTTAGACACTTACCTTGCGATTTCCAAATCTCAAAAGTATCCCTTGGTTATGGAGATGTCGAAACCTATAGGATATCTGTTAGATCCACTTCTAACATTTAAATCACCTTTTCATAGCCCTTGGCCGAATATGTACTTACCTTGGTTGGCTAGATCTCGAACTATCTCCTTAAAAGTCGACACTAGCAAAGATCCCAAATCTCTCCTTAATATTTCGGTCAAAGAATACAATAAAATTAGAATTAGCCTTTGAGATTTCGACAAGTCCTTAAAGAAAGAACAAATCAAACTTTGATCTTACCATTATTTGAAGAAGACGATTGCACCTTTGTTCAAACCCTTCAAAGATTCTACTATGAATACTTGGAAGCTAGATGGCTATGGTTCAACTGAATTGAAAAGAGAGGATTTGCTCTTAGGGAGAATCGGCAATGGTGGATTTAGGAGAAGAGGATTTCACTTGGCAAACATAAAGAGAAAGAAGAGAGTTTGCTTGGGGATTTTCTGCAGAGACTTAGTTGGGAAGAAAAGAAAATAGGTAGAATGGCCTCTCTTTTCCCCTAAATGCCAAAATTACTAGGCCTAGTATCCCTTACTTGGCCATCACTCCTCTTATCTTTATCTCTTTATTTAAAATTAATATGATTAATCCTCTAATTATCTCTTTAAAAATAATCAAAATAAATTACCATTTATCCACCCCTTAGCCGAAATTTAAAGAGAATAGGACTCTTTTCCAAATGCCTTGGTGCCGTCCAACTCTCTACTTCTGGAAGCAAAATAAAACTTCTTTTATTTGCTTCCCTTGTGACTCGAACTTAGGCCCAACACCCTTGCATGTGGCGCCATTTTCAGAGGCCCTAAGTGGCATCTTCAGGCCACTTTTCCAAGCCTGTTTTTGTGTCAAATTTCACATACTTTTTCTCTTAAGGCCACATTGCCTTAATTTCCTCTTTAAAACTTTAAAACTCGACATTTCTAAGTCATTTCTAAGTTTCCAAAAATTTTCGTTCGGCTCAGAAACTTGACATTTTCTTACATTTCCAAGTTTCCAAAATGTGCACTTTCCTATTTTGAATCATTTCCAAATCATTTCCATCCATTTCCAAGTTTTCAAAAATGTTCACTTTCCATTTTTTTAACTTAACATTTCCATACATTTTCAGGTTTCCAAAATTGTTCAAAATTTATTCTTAGTACATAAAACATGTTACTTCGTACAATTAAACCGAAAATGCATAGGCCCTTTCCAGGATGTTACAATTCTACCCCCTTAAAATAATTTCGTCCTCAAAATTTTCTAACTAAAATAATTGAGGGTATTATTGTCGCATTGCCTCTTCTCGGTTCCCCACGAAGCTTTTTCCGATCCACGATTGCGCCATAACACCTTGACTAGAGGAACCGACTTCCTCCGTAGCACTTTCACATCACGCCCAATATTCGAATCGGCTCTTCCTCGTAGGATAAGTCCGGCCTTAGCTCTACTTCTTCAACAGTACCACATGAGACGGATCCGATCGGTAACGACGTAGCATGGATACATGGAATACATCGTGCATCTGCTGCAACTCGTGGCAACTCCAATTGGTATGCCATCGCTCAACTCGCTTCAAGACTGATAGGGCCCTATAAACCTTGGGCTTAACTTCCTCATGCGATCAACCTCATTACCTTTTTCAAGGCGAGACTTTCAAAACACTTGGTCTCCCACTTCAAACTCTATTTCCTTCCGCTTAAGGTTTGCGTGACGACTTCGCCTATCGAGGCTTCCTTTAACCGTGCTCGAATCATCTCAACCTTCTCTTCGCCGCCCACTAACTCGGACCCAAAACTCGACGTTCTCGTAACTCACCCAACAAGTAGGAGTTCTACACTTTCGACCATACAATGCTTCATATGGTGCCATCCGAATGCTAGCCTGATAGTCGTTGTTGTAGGCGAACTCAAATAAAGGCAAATAGTCTTCCCAACTTCCTCGGAAATCCATCACACACCTCTCAACATATCCTCCAACACTTGTATAACTCGCTCGATCGCCTGTCGATTGTGGATGAAAAGCCGTAGTGAAGTCCAACTTAGTGCCTAAAGCTTGATGAAGTGCCCTCCGTAACCGAGACGTAAACCTTGGGTCTCTATCGGAGATGATCGATATCTTGGCACACCATGTAACCTCACAATTTCCACCACATATAACTTAGCCACTTCAAGAGAATAGTCAACTCTTACCGGGATGAAATGCGCGGACTTAGTCAAACGGTCCACTATCACCCATACCGAGTCCTTCTTAGTAGGCGTAAGGGGGAAGCCCACTAACGAAATCCATGGTAATTCTCTCCCACTTCCATTGCGGAATCTCGATTGGTTGAAGCAATCGTGATGAAACTTGGTGTTTAGCCTTAACTTGTCGACACGCCAAACATTTCCCCACAAATTCGGTCACTTCTTGCTTAAGATCGGACCACCAAAATTGTTCCCTTAGATCTCAGACATGCTTTAATGCCTCCGGATGCATAGCATAAGGGCTACTATGCGCCTCCAAGAATCCTTTGTCTTAACTCCTTGTCCTTCTAAGATACGCACTTTTCCTTTGTAACATAATACTCTTTCATCATTAACGCCATAATCCTTTAATTCCCGCTCGCACTTGTCAGAATCTTAGCACTTAGATCCTTATCAACCAACTGTCCCTCTTTCACCTCCTTTCAGCCATGTGGGCTTGACTTGCAACTCGCCAACAGCTTCCATCATCATCATACAAACTTAAGTGAGCGAACATAGCCTCTTAGATCCGACACAACCTTCCTGACTTAGGGCATCGGCTACCACATTCGCCTTGCCCTGATGATATTCTATCGAAATGTCGTGAGTCCTTCAACAAATCCACCCACCTTTGTTGCCTCAAGTTCAACTCCTTCGAGTCAACAGATACTTAAGGCTCTTGTGGTCCAGTGTAGATCACCGACCTTTCTCCATAGAGGTAGTGCCTCCAAACCTTAAGGGCGAAAACCACCATTGCGCTAGTTCCCAAGTCATGAGTTGGGTAGTTAACCTCATGAGGCCTTAGTTGCTTTGAGATGTATAAGCGACTACTTTTCTTTCTTGCATTAGCACACATCCTAATCCCGTGTCACGAAGCGTCACAAGACACCACAAAATCCTTCCCAGCCTCCGCACTAAATTAACACCTGAGCCTCCGTCAACACCTTCTTAAGGTTGTCAAAGCTCTTCTGTTGCTTATCGCACCATTCAAAGGGTACTTCCTTCCTTAGTAACTTTGTCAAAGGCGCGGCTATTGACAAGAATCCTTCTACTAACCTTCCGTAATAGCCTCACCAAACCTAAGAAACTTCGAATCTCACCACTTTGACCTAGGTGGTTTCTAATCCAACACCGCTCGATCTTCCTAGGATCCACTCTTATTCCTTCTCGGATACCACATGCCCTAAGAATGCCACCTCCTTAAGCCAAAATCCACACTTGCTAAATTTGGCATAGAGCTTCTTCTCCTTAACACTTGTAGCACCACCTCGGAGATGTTCATCATGCTCATCTTCGCACTTAGAATACACCAAAATATCGTCGATGAACACAACGACGAATCTATCCAAGTAGGGTTGAAAACTCGGTTCATCATATCCATGAACGCTGGTACCGAGCGCTTGTCAATCCAAACGGCATCACCACAAACTCAAAATGGCCGTATCTTGTCCTAAAAGCGGTCTTATGGATATCCGCCTCCTTCACCTTCAATCGTGATATCCCGACCTTAAGTCTATCTTTGAGAATATCATGCGGCCCCTTCACCGATCGAACAAGTCATCGATCCTTGGCAAAGGATACTTGTTCTTGATGGTCACTTTATTCAATCGACGGTAATCTATGCATATACGCATAGTTCCGCCCTTCTTCTTTACAAATGTAATCGGTGCTCCCCATGGAGACACACTGGGTCGTATGAACCTACGATCCAACAACTCTTGGATTTGAGCCTTGAGCTCAACTAACTCCTTTGGCACCATTCGATGGAGCGATTGACACAGAGCTGCTCCCCAGTAGTAAGTCTATTCCAAACTCCACCTCCCTATCCGGGGGTATTCTCGGTAATTCCTCCGAAATACATCTTCAAAGTCTTTCACCGCTCTAACTCCATTGACACCTTCTTCCTTTCCACCTAACGCACTTACGAAGGCTAAGAACGCCTTGCACCCTTTCCTAACCATTTTCTCACCTTTCAACGCTGAAACTACGTTGGACAGTAGTTTCTTCTCTCTCCGATCATTACTACTACTTTATCCTCCGGTCCTTAGTTCCATTCGCTTAGCCGCACAATCCAACACGGCTCGGTGCTCTACTAGCCAATCCATTCCAAGTATAAGTTCAAACTCCCGAAAGGTAGTTCCATTAAGTCACCCAAAGTTCACTCCTCGAATCTCTAGGGTACATTTCAAAGATCTTATCCACCACTACAGCTTAGGCCTAATGGGCTTACTACACCATCCGCCTATCGGAAGTTCAGAGTCTAGGCCTAGTGTTTCCACTACACTACATGCAACATAGGAATGGGTCGAGCCCACATCGATTAGAGAAAAATAGGGCTTGTCAAAAATAAAGAACGTCACGGGTTATAACGTCCGCGTCTCCATCTTCCCTTCCGGTGAACCGCATAAGCCAAACTCGGTTGCCTTGCCTCAAAGATTAGCAAAGACACCTCGCGCTTTGTGTTCCATGGCCTCTGCCAAGACCATTACCTCTATTACTCGAACCACGACCTCGTTGAGGCCGCGGTCCTCTCTCGACCACCCGACTAACATTCCGAGCCGTTGGTCGGCTTTCATCCGATTACTTAGGACAAGCCTTGATCACATGGTCCTTGGACCCACATTTAAAACATCCTCCTGCTTTCTTCCAAAGACTCTCCTAAGTGCTTCTTTCCACACACATCACAAGGTCGATACCGCCTCTTCCGAACCAACTTGTCGACCTCGCGCCCATCAACTCTAGGCCTCTTATGAACCTTTCCAGACGTTCTAAAACCTCTTTTGGGCCTATTCCTATCCATAGCCTCGCTTTGTAGAATCATTGATTCCTCACCACTTTGGCCTTTTCTACCAAAGCGTAAAACTCCCGCTCCCGATGCGGTCTGTATCAACAGCCTCGAGATCATCCCTTAGCCCGCCTCAAAATGGACACACGCTGCTCATGCTCACTGCCACTACTCCTCGAGCATATCGGCTCAACCTCGTGAATTCAAATTCATACTCGCCACGGACTTGTTCCCTTGAACCACCCCTCTAATGCCTTCCTTTGCTCATCAAGATACCCGGTTCCCACATACTTCTTCCGAAAATGCTTCCTTAACATATTCCCATGTCGATCCTCACCGTGACACCATCCCAATAGTCAACCACCATCGATACGCTTCATCGCGTAATAAAGCCACCATTCCTTTTAACTTCTCCTCGGTCAAGTCAAGCTCATCCATGATGCGCTCTGTTGCTTCCAACCAAGATTTCACCGAACCGGGTGCCACATCCGATACTCCACGAAACATTTCGACTCCATTAGCTCTGAGCCGCTCAGTGTACGCACTTACGAGTTCCCGAATTTCCTCCTACACCCAAAAAAACTCGCAAAGACACTGCGACACAAAGATCATCCCCGCCTCGAGCTTGCCGCCGACACCAACAAATAGGGGTGGTGGTGGCGGTGGTATCTCATTGTCGCACTTTGACCCGATCTAACTGGTTCGACACCGCCATCCTTCCTCTACCTCGCCCACGATGACCACGCCCTCTAGAGCTCATTTCTAACGTCGTGATCCGATTAAGAAGTTTTATGAATTAGTCTTTATTTCACTTGATTACCCGCGAAGAAATTTTATGAAAAGAGTTTTAGGAGTGGTTCTTTCAGTATGCACACGCTCTTTCCATTCATTCATCCATACATCCATCAAACAATCATGAACTCTCATTCATTCAGAGAAAGGTTGTAGTTTTCATTGTTATTATTTTTTTTTTTCCACTACCTGTGGGTATTTTCAGTAATTCTATCCTATGAGGGTATTTTCAGTAATTTTTCAAAAGGAAAAAGTTCCTTGGTGATTTTGTCATAAAGTATTTTGGTATTTTTAAATTTCCGGGGTATTTTGAAAAATTTTGAAATCCAGGGGTATTTCGGTGATTTTGGACCTCGGGGGTATTTTGGTGATTTTTTTTTCCAAGCCGGGGTAAATTTGTAAAATCTTATAAATCAGGGATATTTCAAAGGTTGCAAAACTTTGAGGTTTCTTTTGAGAATTATACTTTTCAAAACGGTGATGTTGCAAAAATTTTGGAAATCAGGGTCATTTTGGTAATTTTATAAGTTAGGGGCAATTTTGAAATTTCCAAAATTCAAGGTATTTTTGATAATTTGCAAATTAGGGTTTTTGAACATTGATAAAATAATGAAATTTTGGCAAAACTGTTGGGTAGTTGGTCATTTTATAAACCAAGGGTATTTTGGTAATTTTACCACTAGGGCATTTTTGTATAAATCTGAAATCTTTCGGAAAATTTTGTAAAGATGGTTTTCATGAATTTAGAAGAAAGTTTTAAGAGTTCTAAAACTAGGGTTTTGTTGTTTTTATAAAAACACGCTAATTCCCTTTCGGGTTTTAGTTATTGTGTTTAGCCTATGACCGAGTCCTCTTGGTCGGTGAACCAAAGCTACGCACTGCATGTGATTCGAGTGGAGAGGAGGTGAGTCACGCGGATCGCTTAAATACCAAGCTCCCACCGAAACCATTCCTGACATGCGCACACGCAGGTTGCCACACCTACTGAGCCCTCCAGGTTAGGGTGAACCGGCTACGCACTGCAGGATTCTGCGCAAGAGGAGGTGAGTCACTAGGATCGCTTAAATACTGTGCTCTTCCTGGATCCAATCCTAGACATGCGCACACAGGGGTTACCACACCCTAACTTAGTGACTTAGCCATGGGTTTGTTTAACGTTCCTTAAGTCTTATGTGTTTGTGTTTGAGTAGACTAGTCCTAGGGTTCAAGTTCCTATCATGCTATTCTACGCCCATTCCTTTTCTACCCTTCTAATATTCATTACACATAATCACACAAATAGTTAGGGGTACTTACCGTGGATCATGGGTCTGAGACTTTAGGTGCCATGCCGTAAAACTCCGCTTGTTTCATAAAATATTTTTTAAAAAAACTCATTTGGGCTCACTTTGAAAACATTTTGGGCCTTGGCCCACAAAGCCGAGAGTTTTAAACCTGGCTCGATACCAAATCAAACACCCCAAACTCAAATTTCACGAGCTTTGACCAGATTTGGTATGTTCCTCAAGTAAACTGGTTCAAAGTTCTTTTGTCCTTAGGAAAAATTTGTGCGATTTTAAAAAAATTGTTTTGGATTGGGCTTGTGTTGAAAACCAATTTACCTTATATTAAAATCCATTTATTTAAGGTGACAAAACATGTAGGGTTTATTTTAAATTTAATTAACCTAATCTTTAATAAATAAAATTTAATAACATAATAATTAAAAATGTAAATAAAAGAGTTCACTATGGCCTTATTACATCAATTAAAATCCCTAATAATTTAAAGTGCTTAAAAGTTAATAGTCCATAAAACAAAATATAAACTTCAAGTCGAGCATGGCCACCACAAGTTTTGCCGTCCCGGCCCATCACCGATCATCACTGAAAAATATTCCCAACGGGTGATTCAAATGACTCAATGTGTACACAAACACTAAATCAAAATAGAATCGTGCATACAAATGTTACGCATTCATATCATAGCATACAAATTATGATGCATTCCCAAACCCAAACCTAATAAGCCATCCGCTACACTCCTCCGTACCAACCTGTACACCGTGGGGACTACTAAGTCGACCCTCCTTCCGCTACACTCCATATCGCGGTCTTAGGTCACCGATTTGTGGTCTTAGGTCACCACATTCGATATCGCGGTCTTAGGTCACCGCATTCGACATCGTGGTCCTAGGTCACCACATTCGGATACCATGGTCTTAGGTCACCGTGTTCGTGGTCTTAGGTCACCACATTCACTTCCCCTTTCAATAACCCGTATGCCCCATTTTGTAATATGCATTAATATGCCAAAGATCACATTCTTATTCTCATGTTACAAATAACATATTTCATATTCCTAGGAGTAGGAAACGTACCTGAGTACTTACTACCATAACATGGTACTTTAGTCACTTTCTTATTCTTATTATCACATATTTAATTAGACATAACCATAAAACTTATTATGAAGTAGTGTGGGGTACACACCTGATTTGCTTAACCACTTCACTGAAATCCCGAAATCTGATCTACTGCCTTAGATCCTTAATCCCTACATTTGATTAATCACTTACTAATTTAATAAAAAGCCATTCGACCATAAATCCAAATCCTAGTAGGATTAGTATACTTAAACTTACCTTGTGCCGATTGGATTAAAAATCAAATCCCAAAACTTGTTGAGTTCCTTCTTGAAATCGGCTAGCCACCAAAACTCCTAACTAGTTAGTTTTCTATTTTTAAAACATATGAGAAGTAGATCTAAAATACCAAACATGGCCTTAGCCGATTGTATTTAGACACTTACCTTGCGATTTCCAAATCTCGAAAGTATCCCTTGGTTATAGAGATGTCGAAACCTATAGGATATCCATTAGATCCACTTCTAACATTTAAATCACCTTTTCATAGCCCTTGGCCGAATATGTACTTACCTTGGTTGGCTAGATCTCGAACTATCTCCCTAAAAGTCGACACTAGCAAAGATCCCAAATCTCTCCTTAATATTTCGGTCAAAGAATACAATAATAATTAGAATTAGCCTTTGAGATTTCGACAAGTCCTTAAAGGAAAGAACAGAAATCAAACTTTGATCTTACCTTTATTTGAAGAAGACGATTGCACCTTTGTTCGAAACCCTTCAAAGATTCGGCTATGAATACTTGGAAGCTAGATGGCTATGGTTCAACTGAATTGAAAAGAGAGGGATTTGCTCTTAGGGAGAATTCGCAATGGTGGATTTAGGGAGAAGAGGATTTCGGCTTGGCAAACATAAAGAGAAAGAAGAGAGTTTGCTAGGGGATTTTCGGCAGAGACTTAGTTGGGAAGAAAAGAAAATAGGTAGAATGGCCTCTCTTTTCCCCTAAATGCCGAAATTACTAGGCCTAGTATCCCTTACTTGGCCATCACTCCTCTTATCTTTATCTCTTTATTTAAAATTAATAAGATTAATCCTCTAATTATCTCTTTAAAAATAATCAAAATAAATCACCATTTATCCACCCCTTAGCCGAAATTTAAAGAGAATAGGACTCTTTTCCAAATGCCTTGGTGCCGTCCAACTCTCTCGCTTCGAAGCAAAATAAAACTTCTTTTATTTGCTTCCTTGTGACTTCGAACTCAGGCCCAACACCCTTGCATGTGGCGCCATTTTCAGAGGCCCTAAGTGGCATCTTCAGGCCACTTTTCCAAGCCTGTTTTTGTGTCAAATTTCACATACTTTTTCTCTTAAGGCCACCTTGCCTTAATTTCCTCTTTTAAACTTTAAAACTTGACATTTCTAAGTCATTTCTAAGTTTCCAAAAATTTTCGTTCGGCTCAGAAACTTGACATTTTCTTACATTTCCAAGTTTTCAGAAATGTGCACTTTCCTATTTTGAATCATTTCCAAATCATTTCCATCCATTTCCAAGTTTCCAAAAATGTTCACTTTCCATTTTTTTTAACTTAACATTTCCATACATTTTCAGGTTTCCAAAATTGTTCAAAATTTATTCTTAGTACATAAAACATGTTACTTCGTACAATTAAACCGAAAATGCATAGGCCCTTTCCAGGATGTTACACATGGAATTTGTTTTCGAGTTGTTTTATTCTCTAATTGTTTCTTCTTTACATGGTGATGACAAAGGGTGTTCTCCATTCTTTTTCTCGCAGTGAAGCATCGGTACTACTTGCGCCACGGTGGTGTTCTCCGCCGTTAAGGAACGCGTTGAGAACAAACTTGCGCCACCGCTTTCTTTTTTAATCTACCTAGGTATTTATTTCATGTTTTTTCTCATTTTTCTTTCTTTGCTTATCTCAGAGCCAAGATGAGCCCAAATTATTCATCATACTTATTTCATTTCAATTTATTAATTTTAATTTTATATATCCATGAAGAAAGTTGAAGATAAGGATTTAAAGCCCCACCTTTTGTTCTTCCTCATATGATGAATAGGCTCTATCACCAAACAATACCTTCGGTTTTCTCTCGATAGTAAGCTTTATCTCTCAAATAGGTATAGTTTTCATCCAAGTGTTTTATCGGTTCATAATGAACTCATGTATTATATTAAGCTAGGAAAATTTTGTTCAATCTATTTCTATTTGTAGTTGATGTTATTATCTTTTCTAAAAAATTTAAGATATCAAATTAAATCTTAAAATCAATATCAAAAAAAGACCCTCTCTTACAGTTTATATGTCTCAGATCAAATTGCCATTTTCCCAAGTGCAGTAAGCTCTTTATTTTCCTTTTCGTTCATTTTTATTTTTTCCATTGAATCAAAGAATGAGCATTTAGTACCTGTATTTTGTTTTTTTTTATGTTACTCTGTTTCAATGAGTGTCTCTGCTTGCGCTTGTTTACTTTTAGAACACCCTCATCTAATTTTGGAATGCCCAAGGTAGACAACAGTCCTTTGATTTCCCCTAGCAATTTTCAGTCTATTATCTTAGGTTGTGCAAATAAATTTTCTTGCAGCTATGGAAGAATAGGCATTTGCTTGCAGTAATAAATGCTTGGTTATGCTGTAAACATTAAACCTGAATTTTTTTATTAATCTTTGCTACTAATTTTTTTATATGGTTTTTTAAATGAAAGAATAAAATAATTTGGGTTTGATGCATGGGTCATGGAAGCTATTGCAAAAGGCGGTGCTTGCATGTTTCTTTTATACAATTGAAGGAAGATATAATTATTTTATCATTGTGTTCATTTTATCTCTTATTTTAGTACCTTTTTAATGATACACGGTTCGTAGGGTTCCCCTTAAAAGATACACGGTGTTCCATCTCATTGCTTTTCAATCAAGACTGATACAAGGCAAGGACATTCAGTTTGTTGAGGTATTATTTGCTTATTGCAGTTAATTTGGAGTTGAAAAAAATGTAGATTTATACTTCTTTTTTTTCTAAGTTAAAATATGGAATTTGCCTTCAACCTAAGTTTTTGAATTGTTTTGTTTGTGATTTTTGTTTTCATGGTAAAATATATTATGTCATGAATTGTTTTTGATCAGAATATTATGTTCACAGTTATTTCTAAAAGTGGCTGTGGGCAATTGGATCTTCTAATATTGGATTGTTTGTACAAGGTGTGTTACTCCCTTGCTTCTTTCTTTATCACAGTAGTTGAATATCTTCTGATATTGGATTGTCTTGGTTGATCACCTCTTACTGAAATTATTTAAGGTACATATTTATTTTCTATTTTTTTTTAAGTATTACTGAGTTAATCTTGTTTGTATTTCTGACTGCAGCCTCTGTTTCTTGGTCTGAGTGGAGTAGACCAGCTTATTGAAATAATTAAGGTACGTTTTACTTCACAATTTTGATTAGTAAGATTTATAGCATGATGAATTTGTCCAAATTGCTGTTTATTATCCTGCTTGGTTGGTATATGTGCTGTAAATTATATTGCTGTCCACAAAGAAAAATATTGTTTATTATATTGTTTATTATCTGCTGCTTATAGCATGATGAGTTTGGAAAAATTGCTTGTTTATTATATTGTTTCAACTGGTACTCAAGCAATATATTTACTTAGCTCATCATCCAGTTTGGGTTTATGATGTTAAGCAATATATTATAAAATGTCAAGCAATATATTATAAAATTTGATGTTAAGCATTTTAGATAGTTTTCTTCACGGTATCTTTTTAATATAAAAATCGAATTAAGATAACAAACATTGGTTTATAATTTGATACTTAAGCATTCGAATATGCTAAAATTAAATTTCTTTTTAGAGATCGGTTTTGTTTTAGTGAAACCCCAACATAAAATTCTTAAAATGGTTATTTCATAATTTAAATATATTTCCATATAAAAATCAAATTACTAATTTTTATATTAATAATGTTTGATTTCAATATTTAATATTTTTAAATGTTTCTAAAACTTATAATTTTTTTATCAATATAATAATAATGATCATTATTTAAATATTTTTAATATAAAAATCGAATTCGTTTTTTTAAGTAATTTAAAAACTTCTTAAAATGAAAATTTAAAACTTACATAATTATTATTTAACTAAATAATTATTATTTAAAACTTACATAAGTAATTTAAAACTTATAAATTTTTTTTATCAATATAATAACAATAATGATGATTATTGTTATTACTTACATAATTGACATAACTCACACAACATACATAACTTACATAACTTACATATCTCACATAATACATAACATACATAATACATGTAGTTTAATGTAATAATTAAAATATAATCATTTAGTTTAAAGATCAAATTTCATAACTTAAAAAAAAAGATTCAAAGTATATAGGTTTGAAAACTCGACTGTTGCCTTCTATCTCATCATTAGATATAATGGATCCTCCTAGGTGTAACAATGCCACGTATGATGAATCTTAAAGAATACATAACTTACTTAATTTTAAGATCATATCATTACTCAGTTATATATATGATCATATCATTACTTACATAAATTATAAATTAACAATTTAGCTGTGTAATTTATTGTCAACTTTAGACTTCAACAAGTACGAAATGGATAGGACTTGGATGAATTTGTCAAGGGTAAGCAACGGCTATCGAAATGGAGTAGAAACTTTTCTGAATTTCGCATTTCAAAATGCAAGCCAAGAGAATATGATTCTTTGCCCGTGTAAGAAGTGTTGCAATATCAATTGGCATTATCGTGAAGTTGTCTACGAACATCTAGTTGTTGATGGCTTTGTCCGGGGGTACAAAAAATGGATTTTTCATGGAGAGTGTACATCTAGTGGAGCATCTTCATCGATGAATCTGGGTTATCCTCATAGTGGTTACAATCAGAATGTTAGAGATGATAACATGGAAGGCATGTTGCGGGATGCTTTTAATATGCGCACTAATGGTTTCGGTCATTTCCACTGACTTGGGTGCAAATCAAGATTATAATTTTGTGGAAATACTTTCACCAAGGGGAAGAAGTGTACCGATGAACAACCAAATGAAGAAGCGGCGAGGTTCTACATGTTACTTGGTGAAATGAATGAAGAATCAGTATGAGGATCAAAATTTTCCAAACTCGTCTTTCAGATTAGGCTTTTTCACTTGAAATGTTTGGGAGGGTGGACCGGAAACTCTTTGACAATGCTTGTTAAAGTTTCGCAAGAAATGTTCCTGTTTATAAAATCCTCAATCTTCGAAAGACATGAAGAAATTGATAAAGGATTTGGGCCTTGGCTACAACAAAATTCATAGTTGCCCAAATAATCGCACGTTGTATTGGGGCGAATTTGGATAAACCAATAGTCTTTGTCATGTATGCGGTCAATCCTGTTGGATTAATAGAAATACAGAGGATGGTAACGAGAATGAACACGATACACATCCAAAGAAGCGGCGCTTAAGATTTTACGATATTTTCCGCTAATACCAAGGCTTCAACGGCTTTTCATGTTATCAAGACAAATGAGTCAATGACGTGGCACCGTGATGGACGAACCGATGATGGATCATTAAGGCATCCTGCGATTCTTTAGCTTGGAAATCATTTGACTCAAAATTTCCAAGCTTTGCAAGCGATCCTGAGTGTGAGGTCAGGCTAGCAAATGATGGATTTAACCTCACAAAATCATGAGCACCGCGTCAAATTTTTTGGCGGTGGTGCTTGTTCCTTATAATTTACCTCCATGGGTTTGCATGAAACAATCGCCCTTTATCTTGTCTATGATTATCCTTGGAGAGAAAGGGCCCGGAATGATATTGACATATATTTACACCACTTATTGAAGAGTTAAAACAATTATGGGTCGGTGTTGAGACATACGATGTCTTGAGAAAGGAGAACTTCAATTTATGTGCGGCTTTGATGTGGACTATTAATGACTTCCCAAACAGACGCCAATTTATCTAGTTGGAGTACCAAGGACGTTATGCTTGTCCTTGTTGTCTTTCGCGAGACATGTTCGCAATGGTTATATAATGGAAAGAAGTTCTCTTACATGGGGCATCGACTGTGGTTACCGGAAAATCATAGATTTAGATTTCAGAGTGCTCAATTTGATGGTACTGAAGAGTTCGGAGAAGCTCCTTCGCAGACCAGTAGATCCGAAATATTATTCATGTTGAAAGATATGAATTTCATTTATGGGAAGATGAATCAACCGACCAACACGCAAAGAAATAGAAGATCAAGGGATGGATCTGATGATGAATCTGATGAAGAGGATGATCCTAATGAGGCGGATTTGTGGAAAAAAAGAAGTATTTTTTTTGAGTTGCCTTATTGGGAGCATCAAATTTTACGTCATAATCTTGATGTCATGCACATTGAGAAAAATGTCTGCGAGAACATCATTGGGACTATTTTGAATTTCGATGGAAAATCGAAAGACAATATTCAGAGTCGACTTGATTTAGTCCACATGGGAATTCGGCATGAGCTTCATCCCCAAGCACTTCTGAATATGAATTATCGGTTGCCGCCTGCTATTTATTCAATGTCGAAGACGGAGAAAGAAGTGTTCTGTATGGTGTTGAAGGATATAAAGGTCCCGGATGCGTATGCATCAAATATATCTCGATGTGTGAGTCTTAAAGATCGAAGACTATATGGCTTAAAATCGCATAACCATCACATCTTGATGCAAGACTTACTGCCAGTTGCATTGCGGTGTTGTATGTCGAAAAGGTGACGCTTGTGTAATTGAACCGTCCAATATAATGAAAGGCATTTGTGGCAAAGTTTTGGATGTTCAAGAACTTGAGACACTACAAGATCGAGCCGCACTGACTTTATGCAATCTGGAGAAGATCTTTCCGCCTTCATTCTTCACAATTATGGTGCACTTGTTAATTCATCTCCCTCGTGAAGCAATACTTGGTGGACCCGTTTTCTATCGATGGATGTATCCCATAGAAAGGTCTTACTTTATTTGCAAATTATTCCTTCATTCACCTAAATGCCTTTGGTTGCAACTTTTGATAATATTCTATACCGTGTTTAGGTTCCTATCCAAATTGAAGTCTTACCGCAATAATAAGCGTTATCCGGAAGGATCAATTGCCGAAGGCTACTTAGCGCAGGAATGTATGACTTTCTGCTCAAGGTATTTGGAAGATGTTGAAACAAGAATGAACATACCAACTAGAAATGCTGGGCTCACAGATCATAACTTGGCGGAACTTATTTATTTCAAAGTTTCTGAGAACCAATCGGCAAAGTCGAAATTGCGTAAATTAGATGATAGATCATGGGTCCAAGCACATCGATATGTTCTTTTTAATCACGATTCAATGGAACCATTACGCAAGTAAGTTGTAGAATTCGATAAATACTCATCAATTATAATTTATTTGTCTTCTAACAAAGTAGCCCTTTTTTAACATAGTGAGTACAAACAAATATTAAGAGCTCATTCACGGTCCCAAGATTACATCGACGAGAAATTAATAAGTTGTTCACGGAATCATTTCATGAATGGTTAAGCCAAACGGTATGCAATTGAAGTTTTCATTGACAAGTCATAATGTTTTCTCATAACATTTATAGTTACTCAATTTACTTTCGGTTCAATAGGTTTGAGTCGGAATGAAGTAAATGACGGTTAAATGGCTTTCACAAGGTCCAAATAGGATAGCGAAAATATTTAGTGCCTTCCTCATCAATGGATTCAGATTTCATACAAAGTATCGCGAGAGATTGAGGAGAACACAAAATTGTAGAATTGTTGTTAATTCTTCATTCACGAGTTATGCTAGTGCTAGGATAATAATCTGTCGAGGGAATGTGGAGTATTACGGACTTCTTACCGACATAATTGAGTTGGATTATTATGGCAGGATGAAAAGTTGTCTTATTTCGAGGAGATTGGGCTGATGTGAATACGGCTCGCGGAATTAAAAACGATCAATATGGTTTTACAATGGTGAATTCTTCTCGATTGATTCACACTGGAGAACAATTGATGGACGAGCCGTATGTATTTTCTTCTCAAGTGAAACAAGTTTTTTATTCAAAAGATCCAACTGATGAGGGTTGGTACGTTGTACTCCGGAACACCCCTAGAGACTTGTTCGACATGGGCAATGGAAGTAGAGATGACATAGTCGAAAGATCTGAAACTTTGCCTTTTCCAGAACAAAAATTGAATGAAAATATCCCTAGTACTAGTCAACAATTTCAATGGGTTCGTCACGATGTGGACGAAGATATTTATGAAATATGATGTAGTAAGATTTTACGATTTTTTTATTTATATGTAATATTATAATTTTAATATTGGTCATGTTATATAATTTAACTATTTTAAATGTACTATTATTTTATTTGTTACTAAAAATTTGCACTATTTTATGTGTATTGCAGGAAAAATGCCTAGAAGACGATTACGAGATTTAAGTATTGTCCACAATACTCCAAATTCAGAAGAAGCAAATAGTGAACAACAAACATTTGTTGGATCTTCTAGTGTGCCGGACATAGATGACGAGCCTGCAGAAGTTCAGAGTAATGTTAATTTATTTTACATGCATGTTGAATTTTATTATTGATTCATTTTGCAATTTTAATATACTAATAATATATCATTTTTAGCCAAGGTGGTGGGGCGCGAAGAGGTCGGGGACGTACACTCCTTAAAGATTTGTACGAAGCTAGATCCCGCCGAGCGTGTTAAAGTAAGGAGAAATAACATGGCCACCCGTTGGATCTGAAGCTCGATCGTTAGCGTGCTATTTGGGCATTCTATCACGTAATGCCAATATGTTGCCCATTAACTACGAATCATGGCATCACATGCCCACGCCAACAAAAATCGGGCTCTCGATAATATTAAGGTAAAAACGTGAATGTAATTTATAATACTTTGGTTTAACTTTCATTTATATTTACTTTTTAAACTTGTGTTTTTCAGAGAGATTTGCTTTAGAGGTCTCCGATGATTATATTAAGAAGACGTTGGGTAAAAATGGAGAGACCATAAAAGCACGTTGAAAAAACAATATTTTAAGATAGACATCACCTCGACGAAAAATTAAGAAATGTCCCACGGAATGTTGAGGTACCAATGGGAAGATCAAGTTAGATTCTCGAATTCAAGAAAGAAGAGGTATTACGTACTTCTAAAGTCTTATAAATTTTTCGTTTATACGGTATTTACTATATACATAATTCAAATTTCATTATGTAGGACCGTGAGCGAGTTGGAACAAGCAGACAGACAGAACAAAAATTCACGCACACCTGCAGGTCCGTGAAGTTTTGCTTGTGTAGCTGAGGCCGAGGTATTATAATTTATTAATTATATCAAATATTAATGAATTTATACTATTAATTTATATTCTTTCTACTAATGTAGGAAGCCTCATCTGCAGTCAAAAAGTTAGACGCCTTGACTTTTTGACATTACGCATAGGAAGAAGGATGGATCTCTCCGATGACATCCAAGTCACAGAAAATTATGGTATATTTACTTAATAAAATTCTTCAATTACAAGTTATGTTGCATTCCTTCTTATTATATATTTCGTCTCTAACTTTTCATTGATTTATTAGGATAAACTAAAGGAGAAGAAGGCGGAGTATGAAGCGGCTGCTTCGACCGATAGTTCTATTAATCTTGAGGAGATTGATAACAGAATTATTACCGAAGTTTTGGGTCCTGAAAGGTACGATTGCTTCGACTGATAGTTCTGTTAATCTTGAGTATATTTATAATAGAATTGTCACTAATGTTTTTGGTTTTGAAAGGTATGGTCGGGTGCGATTACAAGGATCTGGTGTTACCCCGACCCAATATTTTAGATCCGGCTCCCAGCAATACATGCCTTCCGGGAGTCAATCTCATGCTGAAGTTTAGAGGCTCAAAGACCAGATAACTCAGATGCAAGAGAGCACGGTTAAGCAGAGGTAGCAAATTGCTGATGTTCAACAAAAATATGAAAAACTCCAGCAGCAGATTAGAGCGGATGTGGAAGCGGCAGCGAATGAGGAGGAGGCGGACAAATGCGAGGAGGCGAGGCAAAGATCGATGCTAGCAGAGCGAACGTAGTAAGTACGATGAGCTCCAGCTACAACTTCAAAGAATGATGCAGATGTTTCAAAGATCGCAGAGGCCGCCATTTTAGACATGTACTTTCGTTGTTTGATTATTTTAAAACATTATTACATTTAACATTATTGTAAGAATATTTTCAGTTATAATGCATTTAGTTTATTGAATTTCAAGTTTCATTTACAATCAATGCATTTGGTGTGATTTATATTCTACATTTATTGTTTTGGAGTGGAATTATATGCTATATTTACTGTTATTGGTTGGTTTTAGTGCAGGAGGGTATGATATAAAACAAATTGTACACGCAAATTTGTACAAATTAGCGGCGTTTGTGAAAAACGCCGCTAAAGGTCATGGCTTTTAGCGACGCTTTTCTAAAAACGCCGCTAAAAGTCATGACCTTTAGCGCGTTGTTGGAGAGGTGCCGCTAAAGGTCATGACTTTTAGCGGCGTTTTTCATAAACGCCGCTAAATTTTGGCGCTTTTTTTAGCGCGCGCAAATACTACTTTTAGTGGCGCTTATAAACGCCGCTAAAGGCAAAAAAACGCCGCTAAAATCTGCTTTCCCTGTAGTGCCATATCCTAGGTGTCCATCCGCTACACGCCCGCACTCAACCATTCACACCATTGGGGATTTCTACAATCAACCCACACCGCTACACGCCTTGATGGTAGTCGTCTTTGCTCATCATCGGATCATGGCCGTAGCCACTACAACGATCATCACGGCCGCCATAACAGATCACAAAGGAATCACGGTAAAATCACTAGAAAATCGCCACGACATATAACTTCCTCCTTTCATCAAACCCAACCCATGCAACCACATAAAATCGAGTATACTTATAACATTTAATCGGATCATTTACTAACCTTGGTGATTTGCTTTACTCTCTTTGGGTCCCGTCAATATGCTTGGGGTTTCTACATTTAACAAAACATGTAATACTTATTTTCATATATTAGTCAAACAGATCTAGATGGTGTGGAGAATTACACACCTTATATTGCGAAATCCAATATTCTTAGTCGATGTCCTTGCTATCCGGATCTATTATCCTCAATCTATAGCCTTGCTTAAAAGCCTAACAATTATAAAATAGGCCTCTCCTATATTCGGCCATGGTTAGTATTCTACCCGATTTTATATATATAAATAAACAAATCCTCTTACCTTGAAATCCCGAAAGTAACATGATTCTATAACTTAGAGATCTATGCAATTGGCCTCCTTCTTCAAATCCCGGAATGCCGAAAAGAAGAGTGAAATAAGAGATTAGTTTCTAATAGCCATTCGACTAAGGACTTTTAAAAAGCCGAAAGAAAATTGAAATCCCGAAATCAATACTTACCTATTGTTTCCTTCAAGATTCGGCACAAGCAAACTCCTTTGAAGAGAATTCGGCAACTTCAGGAAGTGAGATCTAAGAATTTTGGCTTTTAGAAGATGTACGAATTGAAGAGATGGCTAAGAGAGATTCGGCCAATGAATATTAAGGAGAAGAATAGAATAATAGAGATGTGATTTCAATTTTAGGGATTAAAAGAAGAATAACAATAGAGGTTAAAAGATTCGGCTAACCAAGAAATTTTAGAGAGGAAGAAAGGGTGAAGAAGATGGTGATTTTCAGCTTTTGAGAGGAAGAAGATGAGAAAAGAAAATAAAAGAGAGGCTTCAAAATTTTGGCACACCCCCTCTTTATATAGAAAACCGATTCCTCCCTTTAGCAGAGATTGATTTTCGGCCAACACTGCCACACATGATAGCTCCTATCCCTTTTCCTTATCTTAATCATTATCTCCTCAAAAATAGCCTTTATCTGCTTATTATCCTTAAAGACTAAATCCCTAAATAATAGCATTTATCTGCTTATTATCCACATGAAATAAATATAATAAGATTCCCAAAAAAATAGCCTTGTGTCGTCCCCCCTTACTCAATTAAGTGCCGAAATCTAGCCCTATAACTTGGGCTTCAAGCAACCAAAAATTTGGGCCTTCCTCATGCACTAGTGACGCCACTTATAGCTCACCTTACTGTGCCCCTAGCTGCTGGGCCACGAGCCCAATATGTCAATTAAACTACTACAACTTCAATTTAAGCCCTTAGAGTGTCTAAACAAAATATTTAAAACAAGGCCTCAGCCCAATTTGAGCCCCAATTGTACCTCAAATTCTCAAATTAATATTTTAAGCATCCAAACACATAAAATGCACAGACCCAATTATTTAGGATGTTACAGTTCTACCCCCTTAAAGAAATTTCGTCCTCGAAATTTCCAACTAACTAGTAATCGTACTACCTAAGTCGCACCACTATGCTTTCGCTGCGCACTCTAATTTCTAAAGCCAAAAAAATAAACACTTAGTATACTATGGTAGGGTACGCACCATTGTTCGTGATCTCAGGCGTCTTCTTCCCTTGGCGATGTGTTTGCATAGACCAATGCTTGGTCGCCTCGCCTCAGATAACCTCGCACCTCTACCGGTGCTCCACGATCGCGTTTACTACCATTATCGCCCCGGCTTGTCTCTGCGGCCTCTTGTTGGTTGTTGATCACCTCTCCCACTGATCGAACCTCGTCCCGCGGGCCGCATGCCGATCCATCCGAGGACGAGTCCTTAATCGGATGTCCTGTGGATCCACACCTAAAGCATCTACCGTTTTCATTCTGCATTCCCATAATACGCCCTCCCACATGTAGGGCATGCTCGATTCGACCCGTCGAGCACGAGCCGCCCATCGATCCCAGGCCTTTTCCGATAATTCCCGCATGCTCCCGATCGCCGAAACTTCTCTTACTCTTACTCCTATCCTTATCCATTTCTTGTCTCTCGACCCGCTTTCACTTCCTCAACTATTTTAACCTTATCTACCAAAACAAAGAAAAAACTCTCTCCGTTATGGTGCAATCGTAACCCTTAACTCATTCCGTAGCCCATCCTCGAATCGTACACACAACGTTCATACTCCGTTGCTACCATTCCCGAGCGTAGCGGCTCAAGCGAAACTCGCCTCAGTACTCGACCACGACTTACTTCCTGCACTGCATTCGTGAATGCCTTCCTCTGTGCATCCACGTAGCCGCCCCAACATATTTCCCTTGAAATGATTCCTTAAAGAAATCCCGATTAATACAATCATGCAGCGGTACCTCTTTCACGTTGAGCCACCACCGATAGGCCTGCGTCTCGAAGAAGAGACACGACCCTTTCAACTTTTCCTCTATCGTGAAGTCTAAGTCATCCATTATGCACTCGGTCACTTCCATCCAATACTCACCGTTTTAGGGGCTACACCGTAAACTCCCTAAACACTTCGCCCCATTGGCCTTAAGCCGCTCCAAAGATGATTTCCGGCTCCGTGCCCATGCCTACTCCAAAAACCCTCTCTAAAACCCTCAACATCGCTTGAGATACAACATCATCTCCGAAAGTGCCTCATCCTGAAATTCTCCTTCTACACCGGCGCCCAGGCATCTCGCTTTCTCGACCCGTGGCGGCACCTCATCGGCTCGACGCGGTCATTCTACTCTCTACCGCGTCCACGCGCAGGACGCCCTCGACCCCTTGAACTCATTCCTCCCATTGGCGTTTACACGATTAAGAATTTTATGGATTATTAGTTTTCTTTCACTAGTTAACCACTAATGCCTCTTATGAATAATAGTTTTAAGAGTGGTTCTTTCAAATTCGCATTCACAATACTGATCTCAAGTTTGTAACCTCTAACTAAAATAAAACACATAAATCATACAAAAATCATCCAAGCACTTACATTCTTCACGTAAAGGTGTTTTCGTTGATTCACTACCCGTGGGTATTTTCGTAATTTCATCCTACTGTGGGTATTTTCGTAATTTTTCATAATAAAGTTCCTTGTTGATTTCGTGAAGTGAGGGTATTCTGGTAATTTTACAATCCGGGGTATTTTGAAATTCGGGTAATTTTTTTGAAATTCGGGGGTATTTCGGTAATTTTGAAATCCGGGGGTATTTCGGTAATTTTGAAATTCGGGGGTATTTCAGTAATTTTGCAATCCGGGGGTATTTCGATAATTTTGCAATCAGGGGTAATTTGGTAATTGTACAAAATAGAATGGCTGGTCCCTTTAGGGTTTTAAATTATTAATTTTGGCCCGTCAACAAATCCTCGTGGCTAGGGTGAATAGTCACCACGCACCAGGTAGGATTCTAGTGAAGAGGAGGTGAGTCGCTGGGACTGCTTAAGTACCAAGCTCTCCCTGAATCCATTCCTAGACATGCGTATGCCCATTGCCACACCCTAACTTGGCTAAGGTGAACAGTCCACTACGCACTGCAGGGATTCCAAATGAAGAGGAGGTGAGTCACTAGGGTTCCGCTTAAATACTGTGCTCTTCCCGATCCAATCTGAGACATGCGTATGCTCATACCACACCCTAGTCCGCGGCTTGTTCACGGGTTTGTTTAGTGAAATTAAGTCTTATGAGATTGAAGGAGTTGTTTCAGCTAAGCCTAGAGTCCATCAAGTTCTAATCTAGATAGTCTACGTCCCATAAAGCCCATCAAGCCCACATATATTATATTACACAATGGTTCATAATACTTACCTGGCGGACTTGGGCCGGAGACGCAGGTGTCATGCTGAGCTAACAGACCTGTATAAATATGCAGGTTTCGAAAACCCAATCTTTAGAAAACGTTTTAAGCCCAAAAAACCCCCAGAGCCGAGTTTTGAACCGGGCTCTGATACCAATTTGTAACACCCCAAACCCGGCCCAAACGCTACAACCGGATCTGGTATGTCACTTAAGAGATTTTACATAACATGTCGCATTTTGGAAAATAATTACTAGGTTTACACCTTTATTTCGAAAGCTTAATAATTCATTAAAGTATAAAATATTAAGTAACCAATTATCTTGGTAGATTTTAAATAAAAACCGAAATTTCATGCAGGTCTTAACTTAATTGAAAACGTAAAACTTAAAACCCAGTAATAAAAGCCCAACAAAATCCCAAGACATAAATGGTAGTCTAGTGGCCCATGGCCTCATTACAAGGAAATTTGAACCCATTAATTAAATTCAAAGCTCTGTCGCATGGCCACCTTGCTCTCCTCTCCAGCTCGGTCCGATGCCCTAAGTGTCACCTAAGATGGTTAAAATTAAAGGGTGAGTCGCGAGACTCAGTGTGTAACCCTCATGCACCATTAGATTTGGGCTTTAGCCCCATAAAATAAAATAATCAAAATATAAGTAACAAAAATAATATGCAAAGCCCAACCCATATCCTAGGTGTCCATCCGCTACACGCCCCCGTACAAGCCATTCACACCATTGGGGATTTCTACAATCAACCCACACCGCTACAAGCCTTGATGGCGATCGTGTTTGCTCATCATTAGATCATGGCCGTAGCCACTACAATGAATCACGGCAGGCGCTACAGCGAATCGGTAAGGGAACCGCTACAACAGATCACGGTAAAAACCGCTACAACATATAACTTCCTCCTTTCATCAAACCCAACCCATGCAACCACATAAAATCAAAGTATACTTATAACATTTAATCGGATCATTTACTAACCCGGTGATTTGCTTTACCTCTTTGGGTTCCGTCAATATATGCCGGGTTTGGCATTTAACAAAACATGTAATACTTATTTTCATATATTAATCAAACAGATCTAGATGGTGTGGAGAATTACACACCGATATTGCGAAATCTAATATTCTTAGTCGATGTCCTTGCTATCCGGATCTATTATCCTCAATCTATAGCCTTGCTTAAAAAGCGGAACAATTGCAAAAATAGGCCTCTCCTATATTCGGCCATGGTTAGTATTCTACCCGATTTTATATATATAAATAAACAAATCCTCTTACCTTGAAATCTCGAAGTAACACGATTCTATAACTTAGAGATCTATGCGATTGGCCTCGTTCTTCAAATCCTAATGCCAAAAGAAGAGTGAAATAAGAGATTAGTTTCTAATAGCCATTCGACTAAGGACTTTTGAAAAGCCTAAGAACATTGAAATCCCAAAATCAATACTTACCTATTGTTTCCTTCAAGATTCGGCACAAGCAAACTCCTTTGAAGAGAATTCGGCAACTTCAGAAGTGAGATCTAAGAATTTCACTTTTAGAAGATGTACGAATTGAAGAGATGGCTAAGAGAGATTCGACCAATGAATTTTAAGGAGAAGAATAGAATAATAGAGATGTGATTTCGGCTTTTAGGGATTAAAAGAAGAATAACAATAGAGGTTAAAAGATTCACCAACCAGAAATTTTAGAGAGGAAGAAAGGGTGAAGAAGATGGTGATTTTCGGCTTTTGAGAGGAAGAAGATGAGAAAAAATAATAAAAGAGAGGCTTTAAAATTTCGGCACACCCCCTCTTTATATAGAAAACCGATTCCTCCCTTTAGCAGAGATTGATTTTCGGCCCATACACATGTAATCAGCATTGTCCCATTTTTGTCTTTCTCGGGTTGCGACAATGATTCGTTTCGGTCTCGTCAGTCTTGGAGTATCCAAAACATAAGCAATCTTCAAAGTTGATAATAAGAAGTGCATCTTTTTCTGCCATCGTCAAAAATTGCCACCATCAAACCGATCAAGTTTGACAAAATTGGAAGCCAACTCCCTTAGTGTTCCACTTTCATGAGTAGTGGTAGTCATCATGAAATATAACCTTAAAATTGTTAGTACAAATCTCCGTTGAGGAAAATCTCGAACACACGAACGAAACTCGAACAGAAGAAGAAATAGGACAAGGCTCCAAGGCGTGTATCAAACCACTATCTTTAAGGTTATATTCGCCCCCACCTATCTTTGGTGTGCAAACGAGTTCCAAGCAAATTAACCTTGAGGATACAATGAAGCCAATGGCTATTTGCGTTTTGCTTGTGAGAATAGCCCACTACACACTGAGCAATGTATGACAAGAAACTCAATTTCTATAAAGGATTTCTGTGAGAATACTTTATAGAACAATCTAACAATATTAGAAAATGAAGGAAGAAAGAAAGAATATTAGAGTTTGTTGGTATGTCTCCAAATGAAATTTGATTCCTATTTATAGGAATTTTCATATCTCTTCATAGAGACATCTTTCATCAATAGGTGTCTTTTTGAATAATAATGTTTTTAAAATAAAAACATAATTATTCATTTAATTATAACTATTCAAATAATATTATTTAAATAGTTATAATTCTTTTTCAAAAAATCAAAAAATATAATCTTTTGATTAATTACACCCATTCATTTATAGTTATTGGAACACTATAAATATTTGAAAATGTTCCAACAGAGTTTACCTGCGGTTAGTGTAAAAGCAACACGTTGGCGGTGAGATTAGATCTTTGTAGCGTTGGCGGTAAGCTAAACGATTAGAAACCCACCCATGAATTAAAACCATCCATGAATTTTATATTTCATTCCTAATTAAAAAGGGGATGTCAGAATATTTTTGTTAAAAATACTTAAATCAATTTATTATTTTCAGGAAAGATAAAAAGGTTATTGTAATTTGATGGATTCGTTAATTTTATGGGTTAATCATTTTATAAAATAAATATAAGCATAACATGAATCGTGTCAAGGATTATTAATTCTATAATTATTCCTTGAAAATGACCAAATTGACAAATATGTTCTCAATTATACAAAAGTCAAATCCCGATATTAGTGATTACATTATGTGTCAATTGGGAATTTAATTATTATATTTTAATTTTGTCATTTTAGTTGTTCTACTTTTTAAATAGATAGCTATGATAATTAAATTCGTTTGATTAAATTCATGTATAAATCTGTAGATGTAGTTTATGTTTTTTAATTTAATTATTCTTAATTTTTATATTTTTCGAATATTGAAATTTCAGTCTTGACAAAAAATAATTGTCGTTAAATGAATTAACAAACCTTTTTATGTCACACTCTAAAATTTAGGGTTAGAAGAATCAAGGTTTGTAGGAGTTAGTGGGTGCATTTGGACTCTTAAGTTTATTTCTTGTGTTTTAAGGATAGAATGAGTTTGTTAGTTTGGTGGTAAGGATTTTGTTAGCTTACCCTTAAATCTCATGTTTGAGTCCTCGTGTGTGTAGGGGAAATTCTTTTTGGTTCCAAATCTGGAAAAAAAACCTGATAGGATTTTGTTAATTATTATTCTGTCTATTTTATTTTATTATTTTTTTAAAATTTTTGAAAAGGAAAGGGCCTACAAATTTCTGATTTTGACTTTTTGGTTTTCAGTATTATTTCTTTTCCAACGTTGTATATTTCTTCTTCCTTGTTCTTCAATTTTTCCTCTTTTGTTCCAATATCGTTGTTGATTTCCGTCTCATTGGAGGTTCGCGTGCGTTTTTCATCTTCGCTCAATTTGGATTCGAGTAGGAGAAGAATAAGTGTGTTGCTTTGGTATTGATCGATTTTTCTCTTAGTTGTGTCTATTTCGTTTTAATCGACTCCCTCATAGGTTTTGTGTGTTTTTTGTAATCAAGTTTCAAATTGGTATAATTGAGGCACGTCAGTCAATTGTTAGTACTTTGGAATCGTCTTTCAAGTGTGTTTTTTTAAACATATTTAATCAGGGGTACCTATTTTGTGAATTTTCGTGTTTTTTTACAATAGATTTGGGGGTGGTTTTGGACCACACAGACGTGTGCCGCTTTAGAAGCTAGGGCAATTTTCTTGTCACACAGGCTGGCTATACGGTTGTGTGATCCTTGTTGGGAAAATTTGTCGATCGCACACGGACGTGTCTTTCAGCCACACGGCTGTATCTTCCCTGCATCTGAATTGACAGTGAGTTACACAGTCTGCCCACATGATCGTGTACCACAGTCACGCAGGCGTGTCCCTCAACTACACGGCTGTGTACCCTTGTCACACGGTCTAAACCCTCCCGTATAGCCATGTGGTCCTATTTTTGTAGTTTTTCCTCTGTTTTTGCAAATTGATTTGTTTTAATCCCTAGTTGATTTCTCGCATGTTTAAGCATCTGTAGAGGTGTTTGAAATACTAGTTTTGTTTACAGAAGGCGAATTACTGTTAGAATAATTTATTTATAATTTTTTCTAAGGTTTAGTTTTGATATTCGTATTGGTTGAAAATATGATTATGCTATGGAAAATTTGGTATACGTAAATGTCTGGATATGATGTTCAGAAATTTGTGGATACTGTTGATTCTGCTATTTTATAATTGCATATGATAATGTCTGGTTTGATATACATATTTGTATTGAAAGTTTTGCATATTCATTTTGGGTTGGGATTTGATGATGAAGAGAAGGAAGTTCGATTTTAACAATTAAACTACATTGTTATAATTCGGCGATAAAACCGCAATAGTGTTAGCAGCTTGACTGCCTAACATTCTAGTGCAAATGACCACTTAATGGTGTGAATTGGCTGGATGGGTCCACCATAACCCAATATTGGTGTGTAGAGGTTGGAAAAGGGTCCAATATACTTTTAATGGTGTGTGTTGAATTAAGGAGTTGGTGTGTAGAGGTTGGATAGGTGGGGTTTTCTTTTATGCCATTTTATATTTGAACATGATACCCGTATCTATTTGGTGATAAAATACTGTGATTCTTGATATGATTATAAATTGACTGTTGTATGACTATTTGACTATTTGTCATTACATTGTATGCTTTTGTAAGTTTGAGTGACTGTATGTATTGCTTTTGTTCAACTTTGCTTAATTCCATTTGTTTAGACTCACACTGAGCTTTCATAGCTCACTCCCTTAGTTTTCCCCCTTTTCAGGTAATTCGTGAGGTTAGGTTTTGGATTTAGCGAATCGGAGATCACGGAGTTTTACATTTTTCATGGTTTGGTTTAATAAGTTTTCCCTGAGATTCGGTAAATTGGTTTCAATTGGTTTGTAAGCAAGATTATATAAACTGTGGTATGAGTTTGATTTTGGACTTATAAACTTTTGGGATTTGGACTAAATTCGTGATTTCATGCATGGGGTTTTAGCTATGTGAAATGTTATCTATTGGAAAAAACACGTTAGCGAACAAAATAAATTAATTATAAATAAACAAATATAAAATAAAATATGAACAGAATTATTTATAGTTAATTTATCAAATATGAAAATAAAATAAAACCATAATAAACAATTGAAACAAAGGAGAATTGAAATTTTACGAAACGTTGAGGCCCATGAAACACAGTTTCCTTAAGACATATTCGGCCGCTCCTACGGTACTTGGAGTAACGTTGGTCAAAAGTCTCCCAGGATACAACAACAGTAGTGATCGAAGTAGTAGCACTTCTACCACGATCAATCGAACGAACAATGCCTTTTTCTATCACCGGAATATTTATAAAACATGAAGGATGGAAAAAGAGATTTTGAGAGCAATAGAATTTCGGCAAGAGAAATTCTAAGAGAGTATGAAAAGTGTGTAAAAACCCTTCAGAATCATGGCCTTACTACATGACGCTTACCTAGCCAACATTTAGATTCGGCTCTACCCAAAATTTTTCGGTTCACCCTAACTTTCCCCACCTGTCCGACTGTTGCTGAGCAATTTTTTGATATCAAACGAACGTCCCTAGAAGGTAATGTGGCCGATTTCCCCTCATTTGCAATCAGTTTTGCAACAGCACCCGCTGTTCTAGCTAATTGTCCACCCCTTCCAAGTGTGATTTCTATGTTATGTATGGTCGTGCCTAAGGGCATATCAGTTGAAGTAGATTCTTCTTTTTGATCGATCAATCAAAACCCCTTCCCAAACTGTACAAGCTTCTTCCAAAGCATATGGCTTTCTGGATGTAGATGATGATATCTATACAGATGGATTCATATAATTCTTATCGTATAATTCTTATATATATTGTACAATGAAGTACCACATGAGTGGATATATAGGAATCCAAATTTGTCGAACCACTCATGTTATGATCTTCTACATCCTATGTCTTCTCGTTTCATTATCTGGCTTATGTTCTTCATGTAGCATTCAGGCCGAATGACTCTATGAAATTACGTCCATACTTCTATATATTATGGGTAATGTAGGAGACATTTCTATTTTTCCCCCGGGGAATCTTTAGAATTACCATTAGTTAGCTTTCAATTCGCCTTTGACCACCAAATGAAATGTGAATAACCCGTCCTCCTCTCTTTGAAACAATGGGCGCTTCTGGTTTTGTCGATGCTTGAAACAATTTTGTCTTCTCCATATTACTATACCTCTAGAGTCAATAATTTTATATGAGGAACTACTGAACTCAATCACTTGCTGCCGTTACTCTTCAGTTTTCTGTTGAGGCCTATCCTGTAGAGGTACTCAAATTGGATCAGTGATTGATTTTTAGGTTTCATTGTAAACCTAATTGGTTCCTTCCAATTGCGTAAATCAATAGTTCAAACCGCAGTCAAAGGTAGGGCATTTCCCATTTTTATAGGAACTTTTGTACCAAACTCCAATTATAACCCCTTTGGGATGTAAAATGTATCTATTCTCACCATCCACATAGTGTATGAGACAAATGTATGCATTTCGATTAGGGTCGTATTCTATAGTAACGAATCTACCATGTATGTCTTTTTCATTTCGTTGAAAATCAATTTTACAATATAGACGCTTATGACTTCCCCCTCTATGCCTTGCGGTAATGATTCCTCTGGCATTATGACCTTTACCACAACGATGCTATCCATAGATCAAATTATTTCGTGGATTGGATTTTACTTGATTGTCTACGGCTCCATTGCGTGTGCCTGGGGTTGAAGTTTTGTATAAATGTATCGCCATGCTATTAAGTATTTTGATTTAAGTTCTTTTCATTCTAAAAGGTGGAATAGAATAACTCGGTTAAAGCGTAATGATCATACGCCTGTAATGCATTGTATGTCCCATAATAGGTCCCATTCTTCTACCCTTTTCGGGGAGTCGATGACTATTCATAGCTATTACCTTGACACCAAAGAAGAGTTCAACCCAATGCTTTATTTTTGTCCTAGTTGATCTTGATTCTACATTAGAAGTATATTGATTTTTCACCAATAACCGAATACTTTTGTCTGTAACTACTACATATTTGATTCCATCCATAAATCTATTTTCTTCCCTATGAGTTCGAGTCTCAATAAGAATGTTAGTTCTTACTTATGTTATGATATGAATATACCACAGCAATTCGTTATGTATAGATGATGAGATTTTACGAAACATTGAGGCCTGTGAAACAGAGTTTCCTTAAGACAGATTCGGCCGCTGCTATGGTACTTGGAGTAACGTTGGTCGAAAGTCTCTCAGGATACAAGAACAGCAGTGATCGAAGTAGTAGCACGTTTACCGCGATCAATCGAACGAATAATGCATTCTTCTATCACTGGAATATTTATAAAACACGAAGGATGGAAAAATAGATTTTGAGAGCAATAGAATTTTGGCAAGAGAAAATATAAGAGATTATGAAAGGTGTGTAAAAACCCTTCAGAATCATAGCCTTTTATAGGCATAGAGAGTGTTGGAATTTTGGAAAAAATATCCCCAAAATCTGCCATTAAATAAAAAATTTAAACAGATTTATTGGAATCAAATCAATAAGATAAGTTTCCATATATAAGCAGATTTTGTCTGCTGAGGAAAATAAATTCGTGTTGGGCTAAAAAATTTGCAAGCCCAATTGGGCCCAACTAATCCAAACATTTCGTGTCGCCCACGTTGTGTGGGTGCACCCCAACCCCGTCGGGGTTTGGACTTGCTCCCTCTTGCACACTAGGCAAGATTACAAGCTTAGTCATTCAATTACCCTTTAAGAGAGTGTTAGTACAAATCTCCGGTGAGGAAAATCTCGAACACACGAACGAAAACCCAAATAGAAGAAGAAATAGGACAAGGCTCCAAGGCGTGTATCAAACCACTATCTTTAAGGCTATATTCGCCCCCACCTATCTTTGGTGTGCAAACAAGTTCCAAGCAAATTAACCTCGAGGATACAATGAAGCCAATGACTATTTGCGTTTTGCACTGACGAGAATAGCCCACTACACACTGAGCAATGTATGACAAGAAACTCAAATTCTATAAAGGATTTCTGCAGTAATACTTTATAGAATAATCTAATAATATTAGAAAATGAAGGAAGGAAAGAAAGAATATTAAAATTTGTTGGTATATCTCCAAATGAAATCTGATTCCTATTTATAGGAATTTTCATATCTCTTCATAGAGACATCTTTCATCAATAGGTGTCTTTTTGAATAATAATGTTTTTAAAATAAAAACATAATTATTCATTTAATTATAACTATTCAAATAATATTATTTAAATAGTTATAATTCTTTTTCAAAAAATCAAAAAATATAATCTTTTGATTAATTACACCCATTCATTTATAGTTATTGGCACACTATAAATATTTGAAAATGTTCCAACAATCTCCCCCTATTTTCAAAATATTTTAGATTTTGATATTCTTGGAAATCAATTTGCATAAATGAAGGTATCTTACGATTGAACCTTCACTTAGTGAAAACATGTTAAAGTTAATCGAAATTGCATGGTAGACTAAGTTTTGAACCAACTATTTCATTTGATTAACCGAACAAATCTCACACAATAATTTCAACATCGGTCAATGCATAGTATCTAGGGACACTATTATGGCCATGTGTCTGTGTCCTCTTTTCATGAGTGCTGTCAGAGCCAAGCCCTTGAGCTCCTAGAAGCGGCCACACTTCCACTCACATAGGTAGATCCCATCAAGAGTGTTCCCGTAATTATAACACTCTAACATATTTATGTTATGGGTCCATTAAGAGTACATTACTCATCCTTCCCTTATCATTATGGGTACCTAGCACTTTAATCTTAGGATGGATTTATTTATAGTGCTAACAGTCACATACTAATGATGTACTTTGTCTCATTGAACTCAAGACTTGACGTTATACCAAGTGTTGAGTCGAGTTTCCATCATGGATGACTCTAATTAATGGGCTTGAGTCCCATCCCTTTGGAGGTCTTTTTAATTGCATCTCTAGCAAGACTTTTTATCAAAGGATCCGCCAAAATTTCACTTGACCTCACATAATTAATAGTGATCACTCCATCAGAGATTAACTGTCGGACATAACTATGTCTTAATCCAATGTGTCTAGACTTTCTATTATATACTTGGCTATATGCCTTTGCTAGAGTAGCCTCACTATCACAACGGATAGAAATAGGTGAAATTGGCTTAGGCCATAAAGGTACATCATAAAGCAAATTTCTTAACCATTACGCTTCTTTAGATGCACGGCTAATCTGCAATAAATTCTGCTGCCATGGTGGAATCGAGTAATACATGTTTGTTTCTTGGAACCCCAAGAAATGGCTCCTCCACCAAGAATGAAGATCCATCCACTAGTAGATGCATGATCTTCCAAACTTGTAATCCAACTAGCATCCGAATACCCTTCTAAAAACTGGAGGATATCCATTATAACACAATCCATGGTTAATAGTTTTCTTTAAGTACCTAAGTACTCTATTCAAAGCTTGCCAATGCAAACTACTTGGATTACTTGTGTACCTACTCAATTTCCCAACATATATGCAATATCCGGTATTGTACAAGTCATTATGTACATAAGACAACCAATTAGACTTGCATATTTCAATTGATCAATTTTCCTACCAGCATTAGATACTAATTTTATTTGAGGATCCATGTGTGTAGATCTTTGGTATCTGATTGAAAAGATCAAACTTTTAAGTACCTTTTCAATATAATGTGATTGTGATAAAGCTATAGTGCTTTCATCTCGGGTTATTTTAATCCCAAGAATAACATCTGCTACACCCATATCCTTCATAGCAAAGTTGTTTGACAAGAATTTCTTTGTGTTTTCTATTTGTTCCAAATCCGTGCTAAAAATGAGCATGTCATCCACATATAAGCAAATTATGACACCTTTTCCATTTTCAAATTTGCTATATATGCACTTATCGATTCATTTATTTTATTGCCATTAGTTAAAACAACATTTTCAAACTTTTGGTGCCATTGTTTTGGTGCTTGTTTAAGTCCATATAAAGATTTAACAAGCTTACATACCTTATGCTCTTGTCCTGGAACAACAAATCCTTCCAGTTTGTTCCATGTACACTTCCTCTTCCAATTCACCATTTAAAAATGCGGTTTTAACATCCATTTGGTGAACAACCAAATTATATATAGAGGTAAGTGATATTAAGAGTCTAATTGTAGCAATTCTTGCTACTGGAGCATAGGTATCGAAGTAATCAATACCTTGTTTTTGTGTAAAACCTTTGGCTACCAACCTTGTTTTAAACTTATCAATGGTTCCATCGACCTTCATTTTCTTTTTGAAGATCCATTTACAACCTATTGGTTTGGAACCCGGTGGAAGATCAACTAAGATCCAAGTTTGATTTCCCATTATTGAATCCATCTCATCATTTATTGCTTCTTTCCAAAAAGCAGAGTCTTGAGATTTCATTGCCTCTTCAAATGTAATAGGATCAGATTCCGTATTATAACAATAAGGTATTTTATTGCATATACTTTCACATTTTCCTTCTACAAGAAACATAATGAAATCTGGTCCAAAATCTTTGACCTTTTTAATCCTCTTACTTCTTCTTAATTCTTGACAAGATTCATCATTATTATCAATTTGTTTCAATGGAATCTCATTCTCATTTGAAGAATGAATCAATTGTTGTGGCTGTATTTGTCTTAATATAGAATTAAATCTATTTTCATCAAAAATAGCATCTCTTGATTCAATAACAGTATTAATTGAAATTGAATCATTTGGTTCAATTACCATGAACCTATAGGCCTTGCTATTATGTGCATATCCTATAAATATGCATTCAATTCCTCTTTCACCTAACTTTTTATATTTAGGTGTTGGAACTTTGACAATAGCTCTACAACCCCAAACCTTCAAATAATTAAGGTTTGGTTTCCTTTCTTTCCATTGTTCATAAGGGGTTATTTTAGTTTCCTTATTAGGAAATCTATTCAATATATGACAAGTTTGTTAGAAACGACTTCTCCCCAAAAACCTTGTCCAAGACACAATATGATAACATTGAATTTACCATTTCAGTCAATACTCTATTTTTCCTTTCAGCTACACCATTTTGTTGTGGTGTGTAAGGGGCTGAAACTTGATGGACAATCCCAATGGATTCAAAATAACTTGGATTATAGTATTCTCCACCTCTATCAGATCTTAAGCACTTGATAAATGATTCACACTGAAGTTCAACTTCAGATTTATAAACTTTAAATTTATCAAGCGCTTCATCTTTTGAATGCAATAAATATACATAACTATATCTAGAACAATCATCAATAAAAGTAAAAAAATATTTCTTTCCACCTAATGTAGGAGTATTATGCATGTCACATAAATCACTATGTATCAAATCAAGCAATTTTGTTTTTCTTTTAACCTTAGGGAAAGGGTTTCTTGTAATTTTAGTCAACATACATGTATTGCATTTTCCAATATTATTATTAAAAACAGGAATTAAATCTAACTTATATATGTCATTCAATTTTCTATAATTCAAATGACCTAATCTATAGTGCCATAAACAAAAAGATTCAACCATATAAGAAGAAATAGTATTTTTTTTATTCTTATTAATAATATTCAGATTTGAACATACTTTCATACATATACCCTTTCCTACAAAAAAATCCCTCCCTTAGACAAAATAAACTTATCTACGCTCAAAAACAAGTTTGAAACCAAACTTATTTAATGAGACTTCCGGACACTAAATTCTTTCTAACTTCGGTACATAATATACATCATTTAAGGTTAAAACCTTTCCAGTGAATTGTAGTTCAACATACCCTTTGCCTTTGATTGTCTGCGGTGGAAGAATTTCTCATGTACAAGACATTGTCATTTTCACATTGTGTGAACTTTGTGAACATGCTTTTGTCTTTGCACACATGTTTGGTTGCTCCAGTATCAATCCACCATGTATTATCATCTTGTGCCATATTAATTTCGGATATCATTGAAATGAACTTTTCGTTATTATCAGCCTTAGAAGATGATTTCTTCTTTAAAAATCGACATTCATTCTTGAAATGTCCCGGCTTACCACAATGATAGCATGAGCCCTTTTGTTTCTTTTTGAACTTAGGTGCTCTATCAGTCTGTTTGAACTTTCTCTTGAATGGTTTAGTAGTCTGTACTTCCTCCGTAACATGCACTTTGGCATTTTCAGAATTTAGATTCTAATCTTGCTTTCGATACTCTTCTTCAATACGAAGATGATTTTCCAAAGCTTCAAGAGATATTTCCTCTTTCTTATGTTTTAGACTTCTTTTAAAGTCTTTCCAAGATGGAGGAAGTTTGTCTATTATGGAGGATACAACAATCATTTCATCCATTTTCATATCATATTGCTTGAATTGATTCAGCATCTTTTCAATATCACGAAATTGTTCCATAATAGAACAACCATCAACCATTTGATAATTATTGAAACGACTGACAAGAAATTTCTTACTTGTAACATCTTTGGTCATGTATCTTGTCTCCAATTTGTCCCATAATTCTTTAGCGGTGACCTCGTTTTGGTAGGTGTCGAACAAACCATCAGATAAACCATTCAATATGTGGCCCATGCACATGTAATCAGCATTGTCCAATTTTTGTCTTTCTCGGGCTGCAGCAACAGATTCATTTTCAGTCTCGTCAGGTCTTGGAGTATCCAAAACATAAGCAATCTTCAAAGTTGATAATAAGAAGTGCATCTTTTTTTGCCATCGTTAAAAATTGCCACCATCAAACCGATCAAGTTTGACAAAATTGGAAGACAACTACCTTAGTGTTCCACTTTCGTGAGTTGTGGTAGTCATCATGAAATATAACCTTAAAATTGTTAGTACAAATCTCCGGTGAGGAAAATCTCGAACACACGAACAAAAACCCGAATAGAAGAAGAAATAGGACAAGGCTCCAAGGCGTGTATCAAACCACTATCTTTAAGGTTATATTCGCCCCCACCTATCTTTGGTGTGCAAACGAATTCCAAGCAAATTAACCTCGAGAATACAATGAAGCCAATGACTATTTGCATTTTGCACTGACGAGAATAGCCCACTACACATTGTGTGATAAATCGTAAAAGTAACATATTTTAATCCCACATTTAGCATGCTTTTGGATGAATTATCCCTTATTTTATGTAATTTGGTGCTCTTAATCCTTTATTTTCATTTTTTATACTCAGGAAAGCACCGGAGGATGAAAAGAATGGAAAACGGGCTTATAACGGGCCAAATGGGCCAGATCACGAAATCGGCACGGCCTGGACCCAAGACCACACGGCCGTGCCTCATTAATGAAGTCCAACACGGCTTGGCCACGATTCACACGAGCGTGTGCCATGGCCGTGCCCTACCCTGGGCAAAGAGAAGTTTCATTCGGATTTGGATACTTAGGGGCAAAGAAACACATTCCAAAAGCCTATATATACACCCTAAGAATGACCTAAAAGGGGGAGCCCAAGGCTATCGTCTAGGGGCGTCTTGTTAGGCCAGAGAAGGCAGATTTGTGGGGATTCACTAGAGGATAGCTAGTTGATTCATCTCTAGAAGCCAGAATTATACTCAAGACGGAGGGACTCTCCTTCAATTCCTTCAGGGGGTTTTAGGGATTTCTTATGTTTTGTTTTATCTTTTCTTCTAAGATGTTTTTTTTTATCGTTATGAACTAAACCCTCAGATACCTAAGGGGGATGAAACTTACATGAATCTTGTTATCGTTTACTGAACTATATGATAAATATTTGACTTGTTCTTAATTATGTGTTCTTAATTCTTGTGTTGATATTTCCGGGATATTGATCCAAGTTTGATGTGCTTAGGTGGAGGAGCAAAAGTCCCTGCCTAGGAGTAGATCTAGCATAGTTAAGCGGAGTTGATCGCGCGCCTAGAGATAGGGTGACGAGATTTTGCCGGATTAGGGTGAAACCTAATATGGGATTTCATAGATCGAGTTAATGCAATTCTAGGGGTTTTAATTAGAAAGAGATTTTAATTAATCAACCTAGGGTTAGACGTTATTTGCTTTGAGAGAGGGTTTAATATACATTAAGAAATCTTACGGATCAAGTCAAATGGATAAATCGTCTGGTTCAAAGTTAGATAACAAGTGAAGTCTAGGTGGATTCTTCCTTGGGTGTCATCTTAATCAATTGGTTTTTCCTCAAGTTATTTTCTGAAATTCATTCTTCTTTGTCTTAGAGTCTTTAGTTTATTAGTTAGTTAATTTTAGATTAGATAAACAATTCATTCAATTCTTAGGCTAAATAATAAAAAGAGAGTTAGTATTAGTACTTTTGGTTCCTTTGGGTTCGAACAATCCAGTCTTGCCTAAACTATACTACTGTTAGATAGGTACGCTTGCCTCAAATCGTTGTCATAGTTAGTTTTCAGGTTTGATCATTCTTCATATAAATTTTAAAACTTTGACATCGCGAAAACAACGATCAAGTTTTTGGCGCCGTTGCCGGGGAACTAAAATATTAAGAACGCTCAATTTTTATTACTTTAGCCAAAAAAAAATTATTGCAATTTATTTTCATTATTTTTATTTTTATTTTTTTTTACTTTGCTAATTTTTTCTCTAATTGCTTTTGGCAGATAATTTTAGCTTATAGAGAAGATGGCACTGAATAATTATCAGTGGCAAGTCATGAGGACAATTCCCACTAAAGCAGCACACCCAGTAATGCAATATGACTTGAATCTAGGAGGCGTGGCGAATCCTGAGTACCCACCCTACGGATATGGCATGGAGAACGAACAAGTCCACTATATGGGTAACTATTCTAGACCTCAAAATAATTTTTATAGTGACACTTATAATGCAGGTTGGAGGTACCATCCCAATTTCTCGTAGGATGATCAAAGTAGCCAAAGACCGGAACTTCCTCCAAATTTTCAACAACCACCTCACCAACAGGAAGAGGAGTCGAACCTCGAGGAGATGCTGACAAAATTTATAGCAGCCTCAGAAGTATGTTTCCAAGACACAGAAACACGTTTCCCAAAGATAGAAACAAAACTTGAGGCATTGATACAAGAGTTCAAGTATCAAATCGGGCAACTCGCTAAGCTGATCTTAGAACAACCACAAGAAAGCTTGCCAAGCAACACTGAAACTAACCAAAAAGAGCAAATTCAAGCCGTAACAGCTCATGACGGTGAAAGGTTAGTGGAATCTGACCCGAGGCAAGAACCTATAGTAAGTGAAGGTAAGGTTGAGGTAAGCCAGGATTTACCAAACCCGGTAATTACAGAGTACTAAGCTCATATGCCATACCCCAATGCGATAAAGAAAGACCACAAAGAGGAACAATTCGATAAATTTCTTAAACCTCCAAAGAAATTTCTCATTAACTTGTCATTTCTTGAAGCTCTTTCACAGATGCCAGATCCTAGACCTCGTGTCAATAAATAAGAAATTCATGAGGAACGAAAGCTTCGGATCGATGAACTAGACGAGTGGAAGATACACTTCAAAGAGACACTAAAAATACACGAAGCAAAAACGAGGCAACTCCAGGAGAAACTTAATGATGGGACAACCCAGCTTAAGATAGGAGATCAGGTACTCAAAATCTTCCCAAATGGAACAAATCGAGGTAACCAATCCTAAATTCAAGACTTTAAGGTAAACATTACTCGACTTAAACTATTTATCAAAAACCGAATTGATCGCATGAGAAAGGATTTTCACCTCCTCAAACCACCATGACCATAGGAATGAGAGATAAAGTCTAGCTTAAGACTATAAACGAGCGCTTCTCGGGAGGCAACCCGAGCACTAACCCCATTAATTTTTACATTTTTAATTCTTCTTTTACTTTTATTTTTCCTTTTTAGCACCTAACTATAAACTAACCAAAGTGCAGATTTCCAAACCACATGGCCTTACACACGGCCGTGGCCGTGGCCGTGTGGCCACCACAAGAAGGTACAAGGGCGGGAGCAACCACCAGATCCATAATTTCTATTTAACCCCCTTCTTCCTTTTTCTTTTCCATTTGTCTTTCTTCTTTCATTTTCTATTATTTACTTTTATTTTTATTTTTTTAATTTTTTTATTTTATTTATTATCTTCTTCTTATTCTTCATGCCATTTAGATTTAGATTAGGATACAATAAAATCAGACCGGCTACTTTGAGGATTCAAGTTCAAACGGTTCGAGGCGCTTCCCCACGTTCACCTCCAATCCTATCCGGTTTCTTTTCATTAACTTCATCCAAAATTCAAGAAGTTTCACTTCTCTCCACATCTTATGATTTTATGATTATTTTGCTATTATCTATCTTTGTACATTGAGGGCAATGTACATCTTAAGTGTGGGGTTAACTATAGTATTATTTGAAAAATCCTCAGATTATGCCTTGTTCTAAAGTAAGCTTCTCATATTCTGATTAGAATGAAATTCCCTTTGATTTATGATTTTTATTGATGTGTTTCGGATTAAGTCATTGATAATTGTGCATTGATGATTAAATTTGAAGGATACTAGAGAATCAAGCATGATAGGTCTATTTTTCAGAAATTAAAAATATTTTTTGGTTGTCTACCTGAATCTAATTATTACCTTGAAGTTTGAAATTTACGAGGTTGACATCAAAATACCCATAATTTTTTGTGAGATTTTGAGCCTTATAGAGCATATATTCTTTTTCTTGCTCACTTTATTGATTATGAGTGTGTCAACATTGATTAGTTATTCTAGAACTTGCATCGATTATACATGTCGAGACCACACCTTTGATTTGATATACAGAGATGATGAAGGCACCTAGGATTTAACCCACTCACTCCACTAAAAAACCTACCTCCATAATTAACCCTTAGTAAAGCCATTTTAATCGTAACAACCCTATTTATTGACTCACCCACTAATATTAACCCAAAACCCAGTCTGTATTTGTTATCACCATTCCTCTTGACTACCCTTTTTTTTGTCGAGATTTGATTTTGAGCAGTTACCTAACTATGTTTTATATTTAAGTTGTTAAAGTTCTTTATTATTATTTGTGATTTATTCTTAAAAAAAAAATTTTTGAAGTGTATTCATTATTAGTTTTGAGATTAAGTGAGCTTATACGTTTAAATTCCAATTACTGAAGAAGAAGCTCGTATTAGAGTATTATTAGTACAAGTTTTCAATTGATGTAATTATTTATCAGTTCATTTTTTTCTAGTTAGGTAATTTGTCAATTTAATCTCGATTCTAACCCTCTAATTCAGCCTTTATCCACACCTTTAACCCAAGCCCCGTTACAACCCTATTAAAGACCTTTTGATTTGTGTATCATCTCATATTATAGTGATGGAGATTTGATTTTCATGCAAGCCTATGGGATTAACTCTTCATGTTTGACTTTTGAGTGCTTAATTCTGAACCTTAAACACTTCGAGTGATTTGAGTGAATCTTTAGTGAGGATGTCAACTCTTGTCGATTTTAAATAAGAGGTAATTATTTAGATGAAGGGAAACACCTATGTTTTCATGCTACAAATGTATGACTTAGATTGTTTGAATCTTTAGGACTCTTTGAGTTGAATTATCCATGAATAAATTATCTTTGAATTATGATGAAACATTATCAATGACTATCATGAATTGAGGGAAGTTTGTTTTAATTATGAGTTGAGAATTTTGCTTGAGGACAAGCAAAAGCTTAAGTGTGGGGGTATTTGATAAACCGTAAAAGTAACATATTTTAATCCCACATTTAGCATGCTTTTGGATGAATTATCCCTTATTTTATGTAATTTGGTGCTCTTAATCCTTTATGTTCATATTTTATACTTAGGAAAGCACCGGAGGATGAAAAGAATGGAAAACGGGCTTAAAACGGGCCAAATGAGCCAGATCACAAAATCGACACGGCCTGGACCCAATACCACATGGCCGTGCCTCATTAATGAAGTCCAACACGGCCTGGCCATGATTCACACGGGCGTGTGCCATGGCCGTGCCCCTGCCGTGGCAAAGAGAAGTTTCATTCGGATTTAGATACTTAGGGGCAAAGAAACACATTCTAAAAGCCTATATATGCACCCTAAGTATGACCTAAAAGGGGGAGCCCAAGGCTATCGTCTAGAGGCGTCTTGCTAGGCCAGAGAAGGCATATTTGTGGGGATTCACTCGAGGATAGCCAGTTGATTCATCTCTAGAAGCCAGAATTATACTCAAGACAGAGGGACTCTCCTTCAATTCCTTCAGGGGGTTTTAGGGATTTCTTATGTTTTGTTTTATCTTTTCTTCTGAGATGTTTTCTTTTATCGTTATGAACTAAACCCTCAGATACCTGAGGGTGATAAAACTTAGATGAATCTTGTTATCGTTTACTGAACTATATGATAAATATTTGGCTTGTTCTTAATTATGTGTTCTTAATTCTTGTGTTGATATTTCTGGGATATTGATCCAAGTTTGATGTGCTTAGGTGGAGGAGCAAAAGTCCCTGCCTAAGAGTAGATCTAGCATAGTTAAGCGGAGTTGATCGCGCGCCTAGAGATAGGGTGACGAGATTTTGCCGGATTAAGGTGAAACCTAATATGGGATTCCATAGATCGAGTTAATGCAATTCTAGGGGTTTTAATTAGAAAGAGATTTCAATTAATCAACCTAGGGTTAGGCGTTATTCGCTTCGAGAGAGGGTTTAATATACATTAGGGAATCTTACGGATCAAGTCAAATGAATAAATCGTCTGGTTCAGAGTTAGATAACAAGTGAAGTCTAGGTGGATTCTTCCTTGGGTGTCGTCTTAATCAATTGGTTTTTCCTCAAGTTATTTTCCCAAATTCATTCTTCTTTGTCTTAGAGTCTTTAGTTTATTAGTTAGTTAATTTTAGATTAGATAAACAATTCATTCAATTCTTAGGCTAAACAATAAAAAGAGAGTTAGTATTAGTACTTTTGGTTCCTTTGGGTTCGACAATCCGGTCTTGCCTAAACTATACTATTGTTCGATAGGTACGCTTGCCTCAAATCGTTGTCATAGTTAGTTTTCAGGTTTGATCATTCTTCATATAAATTTTAAGACTTTGACATCGCGAAAACAACGATCACTGAGCAATGTATGACAAGAAACTCAAATTCTATAAAGGATTTATGCAGTAATACTTTATAGAATAATCTAATAATATTAGAAAATGAAGGAAGGAAAGAAAGAATATTAGAATTTGTTGGTATATCTCCGAATGAAATCTGATTCCTATTTATAGGAATTTTCATATCTCTTCATAGAGACATCTTTCATCAATAGGTGTCTTTTTGATTAATAATGTTTTTAAAATAAAAACATAATTATTCATTTAATTATAACTATTCAAATAATATTATTTAAATAGTTATAATTCTTTTTCAAAAAATCAAAAAATATAATCTTTTGATTAATTACACCCATTCATTTATAGTTATTGGAATACTATAAATATTTGAAAATGTTCCAATAGAGAGTTCACATATATAAACACATCCCACACTTGGTATTTAACCAATGTGTGATCTAAGCCTTTTATTTTTCCTCAGCAATATTTCCAAGTAGCTTACTTTGATCATCAATTTCTCATTCATCATTCAATCATTTTGAGCATATGATATACCGTTGTAAAAGTCTCATGGAGTAGAATATAAAACCATAAAAATATTCTCCACCTTTACTTATTGAGAATATGCCTCAAAGTTACCATAAAATGCAATTTTTTCAACATTATTAGTCACTCGATTTTTAAGTAACTGTTTATGGTTTTCAAACAAGGCAAAAGGTTAAAATTCTATGTTGCAAATTATGGTTTGAAACTTCAGTTAACAAGAATTACTATTCCGTTTTGGCCGCAAAATTAAAATATGAGATCTGAATTTAGTATCAAATTGTTTTAAGCGGTAATTAAACTTAATGTTTGCAAAACATAAGTTAAACTCACTATCGGTTTCAGTAAGATAAAAGTAAGAGTGGTTTTCGAAATGTATTTTAGAATTTAGTTGGTATTTTGTTGAGAGACATTTCGGTGGTCAATGTAACCTCCAGATTCGGTCGAAATTTTTGGGATATTACATTTTATGTGTAACATATGAAAATAGCAAGCTTACTTCAACATTACACGTGATAAATCATTTACTGCGTAAAATTTTTTTTAAAAAAAAAATAGCAGAACTTATGAACTTAACTTATATTATCTGATCAGGACTAGATTTTTAAAAACTAAAAAGTATCTAATAATAAAAATTAACCTAAATTCGACTTTTTACTGATCATGATATTTAAGTTTCTTCAATTTATTGTATAAAAGTTCCGAAACATAATAATTTATCGTAACAGAAGATCAAGATATACGCATGAAAAAATGTATTCATTACAGTAAGCTCAGAAACTACGTAAATTTTGGGGTAATTAATTCTGCAACTATATATATTGTTGGACATGACATGATTATGAAATGTAGCTCTCAAGTCTCAACTATCCAAACGAAATAAAAACATGCAACAGTCAGGGAAACTGAAAAATATTGTCCTTTATTTTTACCACACCATGCAGGCTCGTGATCCGACACCAAAATATCACAAAAAAGCAAACACAAATCATAATTACGAGCTATTTTATTCGGATTCAACTATAAATATTAAATAAAGATATTTTTCAAAAAATATTTGAATTAGCATGTGCCGAATATGGACGGCAGACAAAAATATTTCAAATATAATGTATTTGTTTGAAACATGAGATTAAAACAAAACATTATGTTTGGACGGTTTTGTGATTTCGATTTTGGAGGATGTAATGGATAGTGAAGTTCAGAAGTAATAATACCAGTCTTGTAATAAAATAACAATCTTGCTAATGTTTCTCTATTGACCAAATGATAAGAAATTTGGTGTTTGGAAAATTTATACCTTGTTAATTTTATTCGGCTTGAAATTTAATCGAAATTAATATGATTATCACATACAAAAAGTCTTGGAAAAAAGCCTAACAGTGTTATATCGGTTCCAGTCAAAATTTTAATTCCAGCAACTTGTTTTTATTGAAATTATTACTACTCAGAAAAGAAAATACAAACACACATGTCTAGTTGATACAAAAAACCAATAAGAGAGAAAATAAAGACGATAAGTAGGTAGGGGTTTAGAACAGTTTATCCTTATAAGGTGGAGAATAGTAAATGGAGGACATAAGGAGAAAAAGTAATGGAGAGCTTCCATGGTGAAAAGGGAACTAAGAGATACCTTTGGTGGCTCAAAACTAAAAGAGTGGATAATCCTAAGAAATATATATATAAGGATCTTTTTTGGACTCACATTGTGATTATTATTTTTTTTTTTTTTTGCTTGAAACAAGGGTGTACATTGTTAGTAGTAATGACTAATTCCCTCACCGTGGGTATTCCTTATAAAAGTAAACGATTGGTCCTGAAATGTGCTCTAATTGATATATAATATGTTCATTTATTTATTTTAAAAAATTTAAATATAAAGTTTTTTATATAAAATCTATAAAAATCAAATTAAGCCCTGAGATTTCAACTTAAACATATTACTAATTAAACCAAAACCTCGAATATTATTATGTATGTTTTTCCTAAATATGTTGTGATTTAATTTAAATTTAAAAGAGGGCATCAAATTTAAACACTGGCGAAACTAGAAATTTTTTTGGGGGTCGAAATTAAATTGTATATTTTTACGATAGTAAAAATATAATTTCATCATTTTAATAGTCTATATTTTTATAATTTTTAAAAGGTTAAATCAAATTTTTTATCATTTTGGGAGCTAAAGTGTAATTTTATCATTACTAATTTAAAATTTTTATAAATTATAAAGGGCTTAAATTGAAAATCTACCCTTTTAAGAGGGCCATGCCGGCTCTGCATTGAATGTAAATAAATATAAAAAAGAATTAATTCTTTTGAGACAGATATTAGACAGAAATTTTTTAATGAAAACAAAAAGTTAGTATAACGTAGAATTAGATCATACACAAATATAGACCAACTATAACCCCAAAAACTAACAAAGAGTTAGATAAAACCTAGAGATCTCAATTAGATGCCTAGGCCTTCTCCTAGTAATTAATTAAGGCAATGCTTCATTGCCAATTTCACCATATTTGAACTGAATCGTATGACTGCCAGTCTAGTATCCATGCATCTTAAAATTATACATGAAGTATGTAATATGACATATTAATTTTGATTTTATGTAATTTTATATATAAATTTTTAATTTAATTTAATTTTTATAAATTACCAACATAATATCATTTTATGTTTACATATACATATAAAAACAGATATATTTATCCAACATGAAAATAAATGAACGTATTTATTTTTCTTAAAATATGTTTATTTAAAATAAAATCAAAATTTCTTGCGCACAATTGAACAAAAATAATCACACTAAATAATCACCATACTATTTTATGTTTACCTGCCAAGAAATCTTTATCAATAATGTTTATTTATTAATTATTGCTAGGCCTAATAAAATCAATATTAATGTTTGTTGGGTTGAGTTGTAATTAGTTTGATATTTTTTAAGTAATTTTTGGAATTGGAGTCTTGTGAACGGATAAAACAATATTAAGAGAGTTTTACCCCATTTAGAGATTTGATCCGACTCGACTTCAAATTTAATGGTATCAAATATGTAAGCGTCTCAAATGATAGAAGGTCTAGTTTTGCTCCTAGTTCCTGGACACATTGCACACTTGAAATTTGTCCCCTACTTTTTTTTTATTTAATATAGAAGTACAATTAGTAATATGATATAAAGGCTTTAGTTAAATTAGATTATATGACATTTTTAAAATAAAGAATGCACTAAGTAGTTAATATAACACACGTGGAAGGTCAAATAAACAAATGAAAATATTGAATACGAGGTTGTAAGGTTTGTGGTTATTATAATTGTTCATGAAAAAGCAAGGTGAAAGTGAATATATTTTTACTTGCATGGCTTTCACATAGCTTTAAATTGGTTACATGAGTTTTGTTTTAAAGACCACATAATCCAATTGAACCAAAATCATTTAATTGTCTTCTCAATTGAAGTTCACTTGTTAAATAAAAAAGAGTGAAAATATTAAGTTGTTGAAATTAAAAATGTTATGTCTAAATTTTTTTTTTTTTTTGAATAAAAGTTCTGATAAAATTGAAGGCCAGGCTCAAGCCCAAACAGTCCAAAAATAAAAGGGTCCAAAAAACAAAGACAACCAAAAATCAAAGCAATAAACAGGTACCACCGACTCTAAAAAATAAAACAAGGAAACACCTTGAGCCCCACCCCACCGAAGCATTAGCCAACAAATATCAGATATCAGTCGCTTCAAATTCAATGCGACTCTTGCTCTACCTGACACCAACAGCCAACAGAGGATTCAAAGAACCTTCCTCTGAGCAGAGCAAAACAACACCCCAACCCATTCTATCTCGTTAAACTCCTCTCCTTCTCCGCCAAATTTGACACCAAAACTGGAACCCCTTGACTCCATATCCCACAGTATCTACTTCTTCTTCCTTCCCGGGCCAGCGCATGAGCAACTTCATTAGCCGTTCGTGGTGCAAATCGGTAAGAGATCTGTTCAAATTCCAGTCCCATGAGAAAAATATGATGTGTTATTGATCGAATCACTGATCTGTCTGAACCCCGCCTCTGAATGCTTTTAATGACTGTTAGGGCGTCGCCTTCAACAACCAGACATCGGAAACCCATGGTTTTCGCAAATAGCATCGCCCTTTCGCATGCCCTCGCTTCGGCCACAAACGGATCTGCGAAGATCGGTGAATGATAAGTCTCAAATTTCAAGATATAACTTGTATAATCTCTGGCTATTACGGCTGAGATTGCTGTTTGATCTGTGATATGAAATGAGGCATCAAAATTTATTTTTATAGTACCCATCTCTGGAGCCTGCCATTTAGTCTGCAGAGAGTGATTAACCTTATTAAGGAGATTTGATTGTGTAAATAAGATGTCTTGGAGATAGCCATGCATGAATCCCAACACCTCATCAATCTTGAATTTAACCCTTCATGAATTAACTTATTTCTTCGATACGGAGGCTCCAAATAGAAATGGCGATAATGTTTTTTCGATGGTATCTGCGATGAAGAATCGGGCAAAGCGGACTTGGGCCTCCCAAAGTGTCAAGCTGGTTGGTTCTAAATCGAAATGATCCTGCACACGGCGTAATACACCACACGACCATACTAAATGGTTTGTAGTCTCCATTCCTTCTTTACACAGGGGACACAACGACTGCAGCTAATTTCTTTTTCGCCAAATTATAGTAGTGAGGATCCAATTGTTGAAAAGTCGCCACACATGTATCTTGATTTTTTTGGGAATGTTCAATTTCATAAATCCTTGTAAAAATCTGTAAAGATTGCATTATTATTACTTGTAAGGAATTGTATTTGTAAGAGAGAGAGACAAGGGTCCTATACCCACTCCTAACCGAGTATTCACTGAGCCCTCAAATTTCCATACAAGCAGATCCTGAGAGTTTCCCCGAAGCGGTATTGAGAGAATTCGCCTTGCCAGTATCCTCTTCAACCAGTTTCCGAATCAAATCGACATTCCGTATTGGAGTCGAGTGTATTAGATCCCTAACGCAGAGACCACTTTGTATTCGTATATCTTGCCACGAGATTCTGTTATTCTCCTTTCCGGGAAGCCAAGAGTCGTTCCAAATGTTGACACGTTCACCATTGCCAATTCTCCACAACATACCTTCTTCAATCGACTCTCGACGAGTTGCATATGCTACGCCAGTAAAAGAGGGGTAAAATCCAATCTTAGCATTTAACAAATCGAGTTGGGAAAATATCGCGCTTTTAACACTTTCGCTAGGAGACAATTTGGATTAGTTAAGATCGCCAAACTGTTTAGCAAGGAGTGCTTTATTGAATAAGAATAAATCTTTAAAGCCTAAACCACCCGACCTTCGGTGAACACAACGCATCCCAAGTGCTCCAATGAATGCTGTCTTTGTTTTGCCGTTTGCCCACCAAAATCTGTTCATAATATTCTCAATTTGTACACACAAACTCCGATGGAAGAGAAAGCATTGCATGGCATAGAGGGGGTAGCCTGCAGAAGGACTTTATGAAAACCTCTTTTCCCCCCATCGAAAGATATCCGAGGCTCCATCTATCAATCCTCTTACGAAATCTATCTTTGAATTCTGCAAGAGCCCACGATTTTCTTCTACCTACCATCATTGGCAAACCTAGATACTTTTACTGGACTAGAAGCAATCCAGAACCCCAAAAGCCGAGTTATTTCCTCTTTCATCTCATCTTGAACATTTGCTCCAAAATAAATCGTGGACTTATCATAGTTAACCCGTTGCCCGCATTTGATTCATATTCACAAATAATCTTGCGAACAGTTTGAACACCTTCCCTTGTTGCGTCACCAAACAAAATACTGATCGTCACTTAAAAAAATGCAGATGGTTTATTGAAAGCCTTCCCCTTCCGATCTTGGCTCCTCCCATGTCTCCACTCTTTTCACTTCCTCAACAGGCGGAAAAAGCCTTGGACAAATCAAGAAAAGGTAGGGACCGAGAGGGTCACCTTGCCTCGAGACCCTAGAGGAGTAATCCGGTCACTATCAACTCCGTTAAGTTGTGCCGAATACGATCTTGAACAAACACATCGCATTACTAACACGATCCGGTCATCGTGAAAGCCTAATGATTTCATCATACCCGCTTAGAAGTCCCATTCCACTCGATCATACGCCTTGCTCATGTCTAACTTGAGAGCAAAAGAACCTTTCCGTCCGCTTTTCTTCATTTTGAGCGAGTGTAGTGCTTCATAAGCAATTAAGACATTGTCAGAAATAAGTCTCCCAGGAATAAAAGCCCCTTGGGATTCATTGATACAAGCATCCAAAATGTTGCTCATTCGATTAACCAGAGCTTTTGCAATAATCTTGTAGATGACGTTACATAGGCTTATGGGACGAAATTGTGACATAGTTTTTGGCTTATCAACTTTAGGGATCAGCACCAGTCTCGTCTTATTGATATCCCCAAACTCCCTACGCCCATTCAATATATCCAGGCAGTACCCAACTGTGTCCGTACCAATGATATGCCAGTATCGTTGGAAGAAAATTGCTGCAAATCCGTCACTTCCGGGGGCTTTTAATGCTGGCATAGATTTCATCGCATTATAAATTTCTTCCTCGAAAACGGTTTGGTGAGGTTTGCATTCATATCGCCGTCACTCTTTTCTCAACCAAATCAAAAATACGATCATCCATGTGCGCGCCTCGATGCGACAAATGACTTTTTAAAATACTCCGATGCAATCTTAAGCATATCCTCCGTCATGGTAACCTTATGACCGTTCTCATCTTCAAGCTCTTGGATCCTGTTCCGAGTATGACGTTGGCTAGCAATCTTGTGAAAGAAACTCGTATTCCTAGCCCCCATTCTTTAACCAATTAATTACGCACGTTGACTCCAATACAATTCTTCCTTATCGACCTCGTGTTCGAGATCCAATTGAACTTCAACAATTTCAGATAAAATATCATCGAGATTTCCTGCTTATACAAGTAATCCAACCGATTCTCCAACCAGCCCCGTTTCCGTTTTTCAGCCCTGGCTCTAGTTAAACTCCATTCTTGCATGTGGTGACCCAGTTGATCCAAACGAGTAGGTATATCTCCACATGTAGTATTCCACCAGTCTTGTACAAGCTCTTCAAATTTTGGCTCAAGGCACCATTTCGCTTCAAATTTAAAAAAGTTTTTATAATCATATCTTTCGACGCTCATGGTATCTAACAAAATCGGACAATGGTCGGAGAAGGAATGCGACAAATGCTCAACCTGCACACCTGGAAATAATTCCATCCAATCGGTTGTGGCAACCCCTCGGTCTAATCGTTCCCTTATATTAGTAGAACGAAATCTACCCCGTTCCCATGTAAACCACCTTCCTCGGAAACCAATGTCATTCAAATTACAATTATCTAAAGCCATTCTGAAGCTCGACATCTGATTCTCCGACCTCCGACGACCCTCTTGTTTCTCGTATAAGCCGGTAATTTCATTGAAATCCCCAAAACCACCCAGGGAAGATGATTATTAGAACTCAGTTGAGTAAGTAGATTCCACGATTCACTGCGATTCCTAACATCCGGACTACCATAGAATCCCGTTAATCTCCATTTGTTACCAAATTCATTGTCATTTACTTCAACGTCAATATGATAAGAAGAGTAACTAATGAGTGTGATCAACGAGTTCCCCCCGCCAACCCAAAGACAGTCCTCCTTTGAGCCCATCGATCCAATATCGATCCCATTCTCATAACCATATTTTCTCCTCGACCAATTCCATTTTTACGGTACTTAATTTTGTTTCGATTAGAAACAAAATCCGGATTAATAGCTCGCAACTTGTTCTTGAGCCTATTAACGGTTCGTGGTCTCCCAAACCACGAACGTTCCAAATAATTATTTTCATTGTTCCATTTGCTCTGGAAACTAGAGCTAGCCGATAGTGAAGATACATCACTGCCCACCTTAGCGCCCATCAAGTTCGAAACCCCACCCATACTCCTCTGTCTTTTCTTTCCGTCTACAATGGCAATCGGTTCATGTTCTTCATCAAAACCCATTTCCATAGGCCCATTGGATAAAGCAGATTCGGTCAAATTCATAAAACCCGAGAATCTTCCTGAAAATACATTTTAGGAAAGTTTTGCTTGATCTGCACCAAATCGTAACATTTGGAATCTCAATCTGTTGCCCCCTAATTGTCGCCAATTGTCCCCCAAAATCTCGCCTTGTATGTGTCATTTTACCAAATCTGAACTTTCCAAATTACCCTCCCTTTTTGCGAGATCCATCGCCTTCCTCAACCACCGACTCTCCACCGTTCTTCTCATGCCGTGGCTCTGACGCAAAGACGAGTCCCAACCGAAAATAATATTATTGGCCTCAATTTTTAACCTAGTAGGACAGAAGCTCTCCCCATGGCCCAGTCTACCACAAATGAAGCAAAACAAACTTAATTTTTCGTAATTGAAACCGGGCATAGATCTATCAACTTTTGACCAAATTGGACCTTCTTTTTCCGTTTTAATGGAACAAGAACATCCAAAGCACACCGAATGCGCATGAACGTCGTGCTCCCTAAAGAAATAGTAGAAGAATCATATTCGATGAATTTGCCACAAAATTCCCAAACCGTTTTTGCCATCGATTCTGTCATCAAACCCGGTGGTAAATCATGAACTTGCACCCAGAATTCTGTAACAGTGAGCGGTAAAGATGCTGGATTGACTCCATTCGAAATTTTTTGAATTATAAGCAGGTGATTATTAAAGAACCATGGGGCTCCATCAATAACCCTTTGCATGTCAATTTCGTGAAAAAATTGAAACATATATTTCTTCTCTCCCAGATCCGAAATGCAGATACCTCCAATTGGATGCCATAGATCTGCCATGGTATTTCTTAACGAAGGAAAATGAACTACGATGTCATTAAAACAATGACCAACTAAGCGATGCACTGTAAATCCTTTCCACCGCATGATCATCTTCAAGAAAAGCTTCTTCTTCCTCATCAATAATACTCAAGTTTGCCAAATCCTCCTCCATTGGCCGCCGCCAAACAGAGAACAACAACAGAGAAACCAACTTTGGAAAAAATAAAGAAAATTCAGTAAAATTGGTAGACTTGAGACAATAGACTGAAAGTACAAGGATCGTGTCAATAGACAGACAGAGAAAACAGTGCCAATAGGCAGACTAAGATATTTACTTTATTATGTCTAAATTTTAAATGTGAGAAAAGTAGAGAAACTGGGAGTGTAATTAAAACAATACAAATGATAAAATTAATTAATACTTAAAAAAATTGAAAACACCTGCCTAATCTAATTAATTTAAAAAGTTAATATAATTTCTAACCCCTAAACTTAGAAATTAGGTTAACTTTGGTATTTGTATTTTTTTAGGTTCTATTTGATATCTAAATTTTGACAAATATTCTCATTTTGATCCATGAATTTGGGCTTCGTAAAAGTGTGATGATATGACATTATCTCGTAGTGTCATGGCATCACTTAAAACTTTAAAAAATATATAATTTGTATTATTTTCATTATATATTTTTCAAATTTCAAGCAATGATTGTATACATTAATTTCGAGTCAAAATACAACTTGAAAAATTAGATTAAATCAAAGAATTTTATTTATAAAATTGAGTTACAATTTTTGGACAATTCCTTTAATTCTCCTATTCAAAGGAACTTTGATCTAATGGTTGCCTAGATATGATCTTGGATGCATGCAGTCTGCTTCAAGGGTCGTCAAGATCTGATCATGAAAACGAGCTTCAATAGATGCTTACTTGAGAAAGATTTGGATTCAAGGGTCTTTGAGACTTGATCTTGAGTCAATGAAGTACGCTTCAAGGGTCGTCAAGACTTGATATTGAAAACGAGCTTCAAGAGAGTTTGGATCCAAGGCTCTTCGAGACTTGATCTTGGATTGATGATTCTGCTTCAAGGGTCATCAAGACTTGATCTTGAAAATAAGTTTTATCTCATTTATGCCACTGCAACCGGATTGGGGAGAGTTTTGATCTAAGAGTCATCTAAACTTGATCTTAGATGAATGATTCCGCTTCAGTAGTCTTCTAAACTTGATCTTGAAAAACGAATTTAGCCTCCTTTATGTTGGTTGAACAAGATCAATTTTTTTAAGAACTGATGCGGTGTTCTTTAGGATTTTTTTTGAGTTCTTCAAAGATTTCTTAAGATTTTGAAGAAAACTTTCTAATCAAAATCTTCTCTTCAAGCTTCAATTTTTGATCTTCTAAACTTCTGAACTTGTGAGGTTTTGTTGAATGGCTTAGAAGTGACCCCCTTTTATAGTGTCAATTAATCATGTAAAAAAGATTTGTTATAGAATATAAATTATTCAATTAAGTGATCCACAAAGATTAAACTCTTTTCTTTATTATTTATCTCATATTAATTTAATTAATTAGAGACAAAATAAGTTTTAAAGAAAATAATATATGAATTTTGAAAGAATTTAAATTCTTGATTCATCTCATAATTAATTAATTTAGTTAGAGATAAATAATAATGATACATTATGAATTTTGATTGGTCCAAATTTTTTTTCATTTTATAATGACATAACACAATATCAAAATAACACATCATTATATTTTTACGTAATTTAAATTTAAGTATAAAAATAAACCTAATTATGAAGTTTAGGCACTAAAATATATATAATTAGGGAACAAATTAAACTAACCCTAATTTAAACATTTACCTTCTTAAAGTTTTTTTTTTTGTTTTTTTTTAAATAATCTTATTATAGGTTCTAATCATATTTGTTCCTTTAAATACAATGCCTAAAACTACTCATAGCCTTTCCCCAACCCATAAATAGGAGGATAATGTGTTTTAGTACACTCAAATTAACATCCTCCTACATTGACAATAATACTCATGTCAATCGAACTAAAAGTCAATTGTCTATTCTTAAAGTTAATAATAAATAAAAGGCAAATGGGGTCCATTATTTCCGGGGCAAAAGTCTATTTGAATATGTGCATTGCAAATGTTAAAAAATACAACTTCACCGCTGTTTTCTTTTAAAAACCTTGGCAACTAGCTCGGTAGCCATTGAGACCAATTGATGAAGGGCATTTTTTCCTTTTGATTTTTATATGTGTCCAGCTGTTAGAGGAAATTCGTGTGCAATCCACAACCAAATATATTTTATTCATACAATGCCTTGATTGATGTTGCAATCAGTGCCAGTCATCTTCAATGGTGGAATTGCACAGTTGTCTGAGCACGCCCTTATTGAAACCTCCGGCAAAAGTAACATAGGTTAAAATTATAGTTTTGATCCTCTATTTTGCTCAACTTTAGCATTTAGTTCTCTTATCTGTTAATAAAAATAATTAAAGATTTATTTTAGTTAAAATAATGATTTGAGTTTTGCTATAAAATACTCGTTCCGAGACAAAATCTATTTAGCATTTTAAAAAGAGAGAGGTTATTTTATTACTAAAAAGAAACCCAAGAACAATGATGAGCAAGGATGGATAAAGACCATAACATGCAACGAGAACATCACCAATACAATATGTAATATTACAAAAGAAAATAGCAGGGATAAATCATAACATGATTAATGCAAGGTCGGAACTCCTGTTCAGAAGGCATTAATTAGGGTGTGTAAGTTTTGGGTAAAACTGAATTAATTTGATTAATTAATTGAATTCGGTTAATCGATCGGTTAATAATTTTTTAGAAGTTCGGTTAATGATTAATTCGGTTTGAAATTGGTTAATTAATCGAAATTTTATATTTTTATATACATTTTACATATATTAAATTCAGTTAATTCGGTTAATTTTTTATATGTTTTATACTTGTTTTAACCAAAAAATAAAAAAATATAAATTTTGGTTAATTCGGTTAACTGAACGAATTAACAGAAAAAGTTCGGTTCGGTTAACGGTTAAGGATTTAAAAGGGTCGGTTAATTCGCTTAATGGTAGTTCGGGTCGGTTAACCGATTGAACACCCCTAATATTGATAGCTGAACAATGGATATGCAAGTGTTGAGAAAAGTGCAAAAAGGCTTGTGACCAAGGCACACCTAATAGCTCAAGCCAATCATTTGAGTAAATTAGGCTTACTTAACCACCAAAATTGACCCAATTCTTGGAACATTTTAAACATTTCATTTACTTGAAGCCTAGTGACCCAATAAACACTTTAGTAAGTTGTAGCTATTAGTTTAATTTAAATTCTAAGGGATATATATACTAGACAGTTTAAGTTTCCTTATAACTCTATTTTATAGATAGGTTTAAAATCTGAGTCGTTAATGTAATTCAATTTATATCATTGATGCAATAGGGACTCAACTATAAATAGAGGTCTTTCTTACCCTCATTTTTATTATTCAACATTGAGTAATCAATACACTGAGAGCATTTACTCTAAGCTTTCTTAAGTCTTCTTCTTGCTTGTTTCACTTTAGTAGCTTTCTAGCCTTAGTGCCTTGGAGAATTCTTTAGGATTATCAAATCTGAGGGTTTAGTTGACTTATGCAATTTGAAGTGAATTCTCTTCCCAAGGCTGCATGGTTTGCTTGGTTAAAGTCCAAGCTCGTGACAGTTGATGTCAGAGTCAAGCTCAGTTAAGGTGCTAAGTTGAGATAGTGACTCATGCAAAAGGTCAAGGTGTCCCACCAAAGATGGAAGGACTAAGAAAGCTAGTAGTTCGAGGGATATCCTATTGTTGAGGGAAGGTAGAGTTGCCAAACTTGAGGAATCCATGTGAGATATGAAAAAAAGCCTCGAGATTGTTGAGAGCCACATCAAGGAGCTGGACTCTACAAAAGATGAGCTCAAGGGTGAGATGCATGGTACTCTTTGTCGTAACCATTTTTTTGAAAAAAACGGAGGACGACTTTGGATTTTGAAAAAGAAAATAAAACGGGAGTCGCCACCGATCTTTACTAGGTGTGATCGGATCACCTTAGTTTTAATAAAACGTTTTGGTTTATTAAAACAGTGCTTTTGGTCTACGAATTTTGAGAAAATGGGTTCGGGAGTCGGTTACGCGCGAGGAAGGATTAGCACCCTCGTCACGCCCCAAAATTGGTACCAAATTGATTAATTAATGTCCTAATGTTAAAAATTTGAAAAGATTCAAAAATACGATCCTCTTTTATCTTTTAAAACTTGAACGAATCGGGATGAATGATAAGACCCTCTCATTTCGAAGAGATAAAGTATCATACCCAGTAAGTTAGGATGCGACACTTTGGGCTCCCGAAACTGAGCTTGCCTTTTGATTTTAAAACTCGGCTTTAAATTTGAGGAGGATACTCCGTTGTTTGTTAAATGAGAAACCGGAACCCAGTAAGTTAGGGCTCGATTTCTCGAGATTCCAAATACGGAATATTGCCTTCACTTTTTTTTTAAAAACTTATCTCGGGGTATCTAGATGTCGTGTCCAGTAAGTTAGGGCGCAACATTTCGAATTTCCGAGAACAAGTATTTTATTCAAAACTTATATAGCGATTTCAAAAAGGATATTCCGTTATTTAGATTAAACGAGAAGAACCGGAACCCAGTAAGTTAGGGCTCGATTCCCTCGAATCTTTAATACGAAATATCGATTATTTGAAAACTGATGCATCGAGAAAAAATAATGTGGCAAATGATAATATAAAAACACGATGTTATAGGTGAAAAGAATAATAATAATAAAATAACGATGTGAAATAATATACTAGTACAAGTGATACTAAGATATTAATAATAAGGATAAAGTAAAAGTAATAACATAGGTAGTGATAAAATAAAAGTATTACGATAATAATCGTTTATTAACCAGATAGTAGAAAATAATGATAAAATAATAATGATGATAAAAATAGTGGTAGTAGAAATATATAAAAATGTAATAATAATATTAGTGGAAATAGAAGTATATACATAAAATAATATAAGTATAAATAGATAAATAAGAATTAAATAGATGATAATAGTATTAAACTAAGGAAATAAATATAGATAGGAATATAGTAATAATAGTGATAGTAATAAAAATGATAAAATAAGAAATAGTAATAATGATAAAACTAATAAAACTAATAATAATAAAAATGATAATAATAATAATAATAATAATAATAATAATAAAATAATAATAATAAACAAAAAAAGTGAAAATAGTAATAAATATAAATGAAATAATGAAATAATAATGAAATGATAATAATAGTAATAAATGTAAAAGAAATAAAAATAAAAGAATAAAATAGTAATAGAATAAAGTAATAGTAAAAATGAGGTAATGATAATAAATAATATTACATTATTAAATGAATAATACTAATAAATAAATAAATAAGTAAGAATAATAATGAGAATAATAATGATAATGGCGTTAGTAAAAAAAGAGTGATACTAATAATAGTAGTAGTAGTATAGTAATAATAATAATAATAATAATAATAATAATTGCAAAATGACTAAAAGGGAGTAAATTGAACTTAAAACAAAAGTTTGGGGTCAATTCGAAATAAAAATAAAAGAAAAGGACCTATTTGTACGCCATGAGGAAGCGGAGGGACCAAATATGTAATAAACCCTCCGCCAAAACGCAAACAACGAAGGGGACCAAATTGAAAACCAAAATAAAATATTGGGCGGGATTTTAAAATAATAAAAATCGATTATAAAGCATCAAAAAGCGGAAGGGCTAAAGTGCAATTAGCCCTTCCTTCAAAAACACGCGGATCCTAGGATCCGGTCGGGTCAAAGTCGGGTCGGATCAAACGACGCCGTTTTGGGCGTTAAAGCGACCCCAAAACGACGCGTTTTGGGAGGCTATTTAAGGCCCAAATTTACGAAAAAAAATTCATTTGTCACCGCTTTTAAAAAAATTAACCCTTCTCTTGTTTTTCTCTGCGCAGTTTAAAGGGAGAGGGGGATTAAAGCACCGCTCGATCGCTGTTTCAGTCGAGCGCCGTCGCTGTTTACACCGTGAATTTTGAAACAGGTAAGATTTCTCTTTTTTTTTTATAGATTAATATTTTTATCTCTATGTACTTATATCGAGTGAAAAAAGAAGAGGAAAAAAAAGAGGAAAAAGGCTTTGAAAATAAGAAAAAAAAAGTCACCTTTTTAGTCTCTGATCTGATTTTTTAGTGGTTTTTTAGCGTTTAATCCTTGCTCTCAAGTGTTTGTATTTGCCTTTTGCTTGTATTTGAAATCTTTTTCTTGTATTTCAAATCTCTCTCTGTTTCTTATTCAAAAAAAAGAGCCCCCGTTTACATGGTTTTTACTTGGCTTTATAGCCATTTTCACACGATTTTTTCGGACTATTCTATGCTGTCTTTTCCTTTTTATTGTTCCTGCGCAGTAAGTGGCGGTGCTTTGCGCATGGGCGGTGGCCGTTGAGAGCAAAGGCTCGCAGGTCGAGCAAGTGGTCGATGTGAAGGCCCTAGGCGCGCGCACCTAGGTGCGAAAATTCTGATTTTTGTTAGTGGGCTTTAGGGTTAAGTGTCTGTTTGAGTTTTGACTGGGTTTTTATTGTTTGTTTTAATTTGGGTCTGGTATTGGGCTAGGTCTTATCGGGCCCGGGCAAAAATTGGGTCGTACAGCTACCCCTCTTTGCTCATTGTCGTGTAACGGGAATGGAGCAAAGACTTTTAAGAAAGACCAATTTTGCCCGGTCTCGCCGAGTCTTGACTTCTTTGGTACTCCTCTTCTTCATGTAGCCTCATTCCAGTCCAACACATCCTTTTGCTTTGACTCGCACCACCGCCACTTCAGAGAGATGGGACCTGTAGTTTCAATCTGCTCCACTGCAAACTCAGGGAGACAAGATCTGATGTCTTCGATCTGCTCCTGCAACTTCAGGGGGATGAGATTTATTTATTTTTAACTTGTTCCACTATGACTTCAGGGAGAAGGGATTTGTAGCCTCCAGCATATTCCACTGCTGGTCAAGGAAATAGGACTATGGCTTAAATCATGTTCCACTACTGTTTAGAGAAACAAGATTTGCCTTCGATCTTGTCCCAATACTGTTTAGGGCGATAAGATCTACAATCTTCAACCTGTTCCACTGCTGGTCAGGGCAATAGGACGGTGGCTTAAATCGTGTTTCCCTCTACTGTTTAGGGAGCCAAGATTTGCCTTCGACCTTGTCTCACTACTGTTTAGGGTGACAAGATCTACAATCTTCAACCTATTCCGTTGCTGGTCAGGGCAATAGGAATATCTTCAACCTATTCCATTGCTGGTTAGTGGCAATAGGACGATCTTCAACCTATTCCACTGCTGGTGAGTGGCAATAGGATGGTCTTCAACCTATTCCACTGCTGGTCAGTGGCAATAGGATGGTCTTCAACCTATTCCACTACTGGTCAGTGGCAATAGGACAATCTTCAACCTATTCCACTGCTGGTCAGTGGCAATAGGACAATCTTCAACCTATTCCACTCGCTCGCGTGGCAATAGGACAATCTTCAACCTATTCCACTTCTGGTCAGTGGAAATAGGATGGTCTTCAACCTATTCCACTACTGGTTAGTGGCAATAGGACAATCTTCAACATATTCCACTACTGCTCAGTGGCAATAGGACAATCTTCAAACTATTCCACTCTTGGTCGCTGGCAATAGGATAATCTTCAACCTATTCCACTACTGGGCAGTGGCAATAGGACAATCTTCAACCTATTCCACTACTGGTTAGTGGCAATAGGACAATCTTCAACCCATTCCACTACTGGTCAGTGGCAATAGGATGGTGGCTTCACCAATGTTGCTACACCGTCCTCTAGGGACATATCCTGTAGACTCGGTTTTATATGCTTGTGTTTATGTCAAATGATTAGGATGTTAAGATCGGAATGAATCTAATGCTCCTAACTAAATGTATTATGGACGACATTTGCATGAATGCAGAATGTCATGATAATGATTCTTTGTTAAAAATGTATAAGGATCAGGATGCGATGATCGAAACGCTCCTAATGATGATGTATGAATGTAAAATGAAATGATCCCCTTTTTTAATGCTTAGGGTTGTCATCGCCGTTGTCCATCGAGTTTTATCACTGATGCTATTTCTCGTCTTCTCATGTAACTGATATCTTTGACAGAGAATTTTGGGAAGATAGTCATGATTTTAAACTCCTCTTTTCTCGAATGTTTCTAACCCCTAGGTTTGGTGGTCCTGAACAAAAGTCCTGTTTCAGGTTCCTGCGCTGTTTAGAGACTTCCAGAGTAATAGGCAGAACTCATTTTATGGAAGCATTATGGGTCCATCAACCGTTATTTCAATTGCAAACGGCTTAAAAGATTTAAATGATGGATAATAATGGAATTTATGAAGAATGGAGTTGAATTAATTAATAAAAGCAAACATTATTGGAATACAAAAGTTGGAAAAAGGAAAAGTGGGTGCCCCAGATATCGCAGTCTGAGCTTCACTACCCAATCTTTCTGAAAATCATTTCGAGCTGACTAGAAGTTGGGAGATCTTCAGTGATTTGTAGATGTCCTGAGGTGTAACATTCCTCCCTTTTTGAGAGAACAAAATTGTCACATACCCCCCTTTTGTCAGAATTTGAGCCGCCCTTTTTGGGTTTTCGACTCAAAACCCCTTTGGTCTCAAAGCGCCCTTTGCGGGTTTTCACTTTGGCCTCTCTATTTTTTTTTAAAAAGGTCTTAAAGCGCCCTTTGTGGGTTTTCGCCTTGGCCTCTTCTTTTTAGGCAAAATATTTCTTGACCGAGTCTGAGTTGATGGGATTAGGTAAGCTTTTACCATCCATTTCGGCCAAAATCAATGCTCCTCCAGAGAATGCTTTCTTTACCACATAAGGTCCTTCCCAGTTCGGCATCCATTTTCCTCTAAAATCTTTTTGTATGGGAAGGATTTTCTTCAAAACTAAATCTCCTTCGTGGAATTCTCTTGGGCGCACCTTTTTGTCGTATGCTCGCATCATTCTCTTTTGGTACATCCGACCATGACGGATAGCTTTCACCCTCTTTTCTTCAATCAAATTTAATCGATCATATCGAGCTGGATCCATTCGCGTCGTCCAACTTCAATTCGGACAAGACTCGAAGGGACGAATTTCAACCGATGGGTAAAACCGCTTCCATTCCGTAGACCAATGAGAAAGGAGTTGCCCGCGGAGGTTCTGATCGACGTTCGATAGGCGAAAAGGGCAAATGGTAGCTTCTCGTGCCAATCTTTGTAAGTCTCAGTCATTTTTCCCACTATCCTTTTGATGTTCTTATTAGCTGCCTCCACTGCACCATTCATTTTTTGACGATACCGTTAACAAATTGTGGTGTCTAATCTTGAATTGACTGCGACCTCTGTGATCATGCTGTTGTTCAAGTTTAACGCATTATCGGATATGATCCTCTCAGGCATTCCATATCGACATATGATTTCCTTTTTCAAGAACTTGTTGACCTGCTGATTTCGTCACATTAGCATATGAAGCGGCCTCTACCTATTTAGTGAAGTAATCGATTACCACGAAGATGAACCGATGTCCATTGGAAGCTTTTGGCGAGATTGGTCCAATGACGTCCATGCCCCACATAGAGAAAGGCCATGGGGAGGTCATAACATGTAGAGATGAAGGTGGTACACGAATCTTATCCCTATAAATTTGGCACTTATGACATTTCTTGGCATAATCAATGCAGTCTCCTTCCATGGTAGACCAATAATACCTGAATCTCATGACTTGCCTAGCCATTGTGAAGCCATTGGCATGTGTTCCACAGACACCCTCATGGACTTCTTCTAGGATTTTCTTGGCCTCGGCGGCGTCCACACACCTCAATAGTACTTGATCCTTTCTACTTTTGTATAGGATCTCTCCATCCAAGACATAGTCACAGGCTAGTCTTCTCAACGTCCTTTTGTCATTCTCAGTTGCTTGCTCAGGGTATTCATGATTTTTCACGTATCGCGAGATATCGTGGTACCACGGTGATCATTTTTCTCTTCTTCTTCTTCAACGTTGTAGCAATGTGTCGGGGCCTCATAAATACTCATTTGGATAGGTTTCATATCCTCATTTTTGTTTACTCGGACCATGGAAGCCAAGGTGGCCAGAGCATCAGCCATCTAATTTTCTTCTCTTGGCAGATAACTGAAGGTGATGCCATTGAACTCCTTGATCAATTCTTGGGCCAATCTTTTGTAGTCGACTAGCTTGGGATCTCTTGTCTCCCATTCCCCTTTGAGTTGATAAATTACCAGTGCAGAATCTCCATATACCTCTAGTACCCTAATGTTGCATTCCATAGCGGCGCGGATACCCATGATACAAGCTTCGTATTCTGCCATATTATTTGTGCAATCAAAATCCAATTTACAAGTGAATGGATAATGATCTCCATTTGGGGATACCAGAACTGCCCCAATTCCATTGCCCACAGTATTTGATGCCCCATCAAAATTCAATTTCCAATGACGATCCTCTGGGGTACCTTCTTCGGTGGTTGCCACGTACATTAAATCTTCGTTAGGGAAATCAAAATCCAAAGGTTCGTAATCCTCCAGAGCTCTACTGGCTAGAAAATCTGCTATTGCACTCCCCTTCACCGCCTTTTGGTTTACATAAACTATGTCAAATTCAGAAAGTAGAATTTGCCATCGGGCCATCCTTCCATTCAACGCAGTCGACTCCATCATATATTTCAGAGGGTCTAGCTTCGAGATGAGCCAAGTCGTATGATACAACATATACTGCCTCAATCTCCGAGTTGTCCAGATCAAGGCACAGCACAGTTTCTCGATTGGTGAGTACCTGGTTTCACATTCGAAGTGAACTTTTACTAAGGTAGTATATTGCCTTCTCTTTCTTTCTGACTCATCGTGTTGGCCAAGCACACATCCCATTGAATTATCAAGCATCACAAATAGAGGATTAATGGCTTGTCGGGATTAGGCGGCGTCAATACTGGGGCATTGGGCAGTTTTTGCTTCACTTTGTCAAAGGTCTTCTGGCATTCCTCGTCCCATGCGCCTGGATTGTGTTTCTTAAGAAGACGAAAAATGGGGTCACATCTCTCAGTTAGTTGTGAAATGAACCGGGCGATGTAATTTAATCTTCCTAAGAAACCTCGAACTTCTTTTTGGGTGCGCGGTTGAGGCAATTCTTGTATAGCTTTGACTTTGTCTCTGGTCAACCTCAATCCCTTTTCACCGACTATGAATCCTAGCGCTTTCTTGTCCAAGACTCAAGGTATATTTTGTTTGGATTAAGCTTTAGCCAAAATTTCCTCAACCTCAAGAATAATTTCCTCAAGGCTTGCACATGCTCCTTTTCGGTTTGGGATTTCGCGATCATATCGTCGACATAAACTTCAATTTTTTGGGCATCATGTCATGGAATAGGGTTACCATGGCTCTCTGATATGTCGCTCCCGCATTTTTAGTCCAAACGGCATCACCTTATAGCAAAATGTTCCCCACATGGTTACAAATGTTGTCTTATCCATGTCTTCGGAATGCATCTTTATCCGTTGTATCCTCGAGAAGCCATCCATGAAAGAGAACAAATAATAACCCATCGTATTATCCACTAAGGTGTCGATATGAGGTAACGAAAAATTATCTTTCGGCTAGCCTTGTTTAGATCCCCGTAGTCTACACACATTCGCACTTTCCCATCTTTCTTAGGGGCCAGGGGACAATATTGGCTACCCATTCCGAGTATTTAACCACTGCAAGAAACTGCGTCAAATTGCTTCTTGACCTCTTCTTTTATTTTCAGCAGAACATCCGCCTCATTCTTTGAAGTTTCGTTGGACTGGCTTGTACTCTTTTTATAGGCAACCGGTGTACCACGATATCTGTGCTGAGCCCGGGCATGTCTTGATACGACCACGCGAATACATCTTTAAATTCTTGTTGTAACTCAATGAGGTCTCGCCTTGTCTTTCTGTAATACAAACTCTGATTTTCACTTCCTTTTTTTCTTGCTCATTTCCCAGGTTTACTATTTCCACCGACTTCTACGTGAGGTAGGATCTGCTTTCTCTTCTTATTCCACCATCCTTAATGATTCGAGAGACAGGTCACAACCTTGGTCATCTTCCCAATCCTGAAAATCTTCTATGCCCATGTCTTGCTCAAAAGGACGTTCTGAGTCATTGGTAGCGTTGCTCAGATCATTGATATTTGGGGACCTGTTATAAAGGTCCGTAGAATAAAAGAATCTAAGCATATTGATTGGCATGGTATGATTATGAGTGAAAGAATGGATATTTTAAAAGAATATTTAAAGAATAAAAGAATAATCATGATGATGAATGCCATAGAAAGAATAAAAGAAGATTTGCTCAAAAGGCAGTGAAGATGCATTTCATTGAAAATAACGATTTTAGACATAAGTCATGCTTCACAAAAGGGAATCTTATTACTTCTATACTTAGAGCAATAAGTGTGTTCCGAATATTACTCTGAACAAGTTCTAAAAGCTACAGGGATTTCCTCCGCGGTCCAGTTTGTTTAGAACGCTACCAAGCTCATAGGGGCGGATACCATTCCGATTTTCTTCTTTAGTTTTTTCTTCGGATATAGTATTGACGTGCATGTTTCCCCATGTTTCTTCCGTGGATTCTTTATTTCGCATTCCTCGTGCTGGATGGATAATCCCTCCTGATATAAAGGTTTTACAAATGTGGGGAATTATCATCGGTTCCCATTTAATCTCGTCCCCACTCAAACGTGCTTTTCTTCTTTCTTGTTTCTTCTCTAACTCTTTCTTCCTTTGCTTTGCGTCCGGCTTGAATCCTAAGCCGAAGAGGTCTCGTTTTTCTTTCAATCTCGGGGCCTCGATCTCTCCTTGGAGATACTTTCCAAGTCATTTCCCAAGTACAGCTCCTTTCCCGACCGTCAGTTGTAAACCCATTTTCATAGTTTTGGATATTTGAGGCACTAGGATCTTGTTCCCTTCGATGATAAATGTTGCGTTGAAAAATTCCAAAGAGCGGAAGGAACACTCGATCCGCTTCATCACTTGCCTCTAAATATGGCGCGCCGTTAGTTAATTCTGATCGCGATGATGTCCTCTTTCAAAGATTTATCGCCACCGATGTCCTTTATAACTAACTTCAACTTTTGGTGCAACGACGAGGGGCATCGCTTTGCTCCGCCGAGTGTATCCAAGGTCTCCCAAGAAGTAATTATAGGACGGCTTGATATCCATTACTATAAAATCCACTTCATACGTACTCGGGCCAATTAATAGAGGCACTTCGATCCTCTCCATGACTTTTCTTTCAATTCCATCGAATGCCCTCACTACATTGTGGCAGATCTTCATGTGAGAGCTATCAATGGGTAATCAATTCAGCATTAATAGTGGCAAGACATTGAGTGCCGATCCATTATCGACCAGTACCCCTGGTAGTGTGTATCTTTTACACCGTGTGGTAATGTGAAGAGCTTTGATGAAACCCGTATCTCCTGACGGGATCTCATCATCATTAAAGAAAATGAAGTTGTCGGCACTTATATTGCTAATCAAAGATCCAAATTTATTAACGGAGATATCATTAGCAACATACGTTTCATTCGGTACTTTCATCGGTCGCGTTGCGATGTGTCTCCGAGCTCAACAAAGAAGTCTAGCACAGATATGCGAGTGGTTGCTTATGCAAATGCTCCATAACACTTTGTACTCACTATGTTTTAAGAATTTTAAGAACTCCTTAGCCTCTTCTTCCTTCATTCATCGGCTCGTTTATAGGCGATTCTGTTTGGTCGCTTTTTCCTTCTTTTGTTCGCCTATCAAAACTTTCTCTTTTGTGAGTTCTACTCGTGTGTTTGTCGTGTCGTAGCGCTTTCCATCGCGCGTATAGAAGCTTACCTCCTGGTTTCCCTTTGCAGTGCTGGACGAGTCCCCCTTCCCAGGAATCGTCACATTGCAGTCATAGTTCCATGGAACCTTTTTGTTATCTTCATATGAAAAGATCGCAGGTTTCTGAATTACGACCTTCGGCGTTATCTTTGCCCCCACTTCATTATTCCTTGGCGCGAGATGATGACTAAAGGATAGCTAATTTTGAGGCCTTTGCTCTCGATTCATCTTCCAACGCGCGAGATGTTTTCTCCTCCTTGGCTTTCATAGAATTCTATTTCTTTATCGTCCCATCAACCTTTGCACCAAATGTTTCGAACTCAATACGATTCGGATCACGTGCCCCTCCATGTTATGGAACTCACACCCATTTCTTGTTTCTTCATACTCTTCCACCGGATCCGATACAACTAATCCCTCTCTCGTCATTTCCTTCCAAACCCGTCTCATCGGGTTTTCACTTCAAAACATCCATTTTAACTCTTTTCCCATACTCTCACCTATCATATTAACCCCATGATTAGGTAATGGGTTTTCCGCGCTAGGGGTATCGTTTACTTTTACAACGCCCATCTGTATGAGTTTTTCCACCAATTTCTTGAAGGCAAGACAATGCTCTATTGAATGCCCCATAATTCCTGCATGGTATTCGCACTGTGCATTCGCGTCATACCATCTAGGGTATAGGGGCAAAGGGCTTTAAGTAATGCGGGGCAACCATATGTGCATCGAACAAGTTCTGGTACACTTCTTTGTATGTGGTTGGGATCGGCGTGAATTGCATTTTCTCTGTATTTTGCTTTGCATTGGATTCCTGTCTACATGGGCTCTAATGATCGGCGACATGATCTGGGCCGTTCACGATAATAGGCTTTGAATAACTTTTGTTATGGGTGCTTATGTTGTTTACATCATTCTCTCTTTTCTTCTGAATCGTCTTTCTAGCACCTTCTCCTGCCTCTATCTTGCCACATCTGATTGCATTTTCTATCATTTCTCCTAACATCACAATATCTGAGAAAATTTTAGTGGCGCATCCCAGCATATGATTAATGAAAGGAGCCCTCAAAGTATTGATAAAGAGCATGGTTGTCTCCTTCTCTGCAGAGCGGTGGCTGAACTTGTGTTGCTATTTCTCTCCATCGTTGGGCGTATTGTCCAAGCTCTCACCGGCTTTTTCTCCATATTTTGGAGCGTGATTCTGTCGGGAGCTATATCGGCTACATGGCCATAGTGTTTCATGAAGGCTTGTGCTAGGTCCTTCCATGTCTTAATCTGGGTACGACTGAGTTGATTGTACCATTTGGCCGCAGACCCGGCCAGACTGTCCTGAAAATAGTGAATCAGCAATTGGTCATTATTAACGTGTCCCGCCATTCGTCGACAGAACATCGTGATGTGAGCTTCGGGACAACTAGTCCCATTGTACTTTTTAAAATCTGGGGTTTTAAACTTTGGCGGAAGTACCAAGTCGTGGACCAAACTTAAGTCCTTAGCGTCTACCCCATAACGGTAGTCGCGAGCTCTCCATTGCTTTGAACTTCTCCTCTAACCACTTGCAACGGTCCTCAAATTGTCTCGGCAAGTCCACTTTTGCTGGTCAATTTCTCGCCACTTCGTCGAAATCGGGGACCACGGGGTTAGCCGGACTATCCTCGGGTTAGAACCCGAGCTCGCCGGAAAGTGCGCAGTACCGCGTGTCAATCATCGATACGAGGCCCGATGGTGACAGGCGTCCTTTGGGGGTACACATCTGGTTGCGCTTGGGTGTTTGTTGGGGTAAAACCCGGAGGGTGAGGAGGTCCTTCACTAATAGTGGGGCCTTTTCATTTTTCATGTTCTTTAGCCAAAGAATCGCGTCACCGGCTTATCATATTATTCTGAGATTCTTGCATCCATTCTATCATGTTCTGTTGTATCTTGGCTAATCGTTCTTGCATTTGATCCTGCATGTCTTTTTGTATCTGCTCTAACTTTTCTATTCTTTGATCCATCGCTTTTGTTTTACGTGCCGTGTACCGTGAACGATGCTCGCCTTCAGATTTTCCTTTCCTTCTCTCTGTATTAATTTCAACTAATGAGGCTCTCTCTATGGACTTAAATACATATGATATGATGTAATGCAAATGCATGAATGCAAAAAGAAGGCATTGATTCAGATTCAACTTCATTTTAGAGAACTTTATTAGAAAACAAAATCTTTTACATAAAGTGAACTACAAATATGCTTTCGCCCTAAGGCCTAAAGTTTTGATTTTCCCGAGCAAAGAGATTAGCTCTTAACTACGACCGATCAGAGCTCATATTTCATGCTCAACATATCGATCAGTCTTTGCCAAAGTTTGTAGATGATCGGCTACCTCTCGAATCGAACTATTGCTTCGCCCATAAGGTAATCCCGATTTCTAACTTGATCATGAGAATGGTGAAGTTCTTCTTCCCAACGCCCTTCTCTTGTTTCCAGAAGCTCAATTCAAAATTCACAACGTGCAATGCCGATTCTAATTCTTCAATCTTACCTTTCATTTCCTCGATCTTGTTTAGACTTGATTTCGCCAATTTCGATTACGACTTCAATGGTGATGAAGAGACCGCCCAAGTTCAGCCACTCTAGCTTTCAATCCCTTTTTATCTTTTTGGATTTCTACAAAATTCTTCTCTAAGGCCTCGTTTTGCACTTGTATTTCTTGAAACTTCTTCTCCCAACAGTTAGCTTTGGCCTTTTCCTCTCGAATCTCTCGTCCACACTGCTCCGAGTCTTTCCTAATCTAGCGTTTTCATTGTCGAGACGCATCTTCTTATATTCTGTCTTCAAACTATCTCGATCTTCCTCTATCTTCCACTTTTCTTTTCTTAGTTTCTCGGCCTCTCGATTTACGAAGATCTGCCTCTAATTTCAGGTGCATTTTCTCTTCTTCCAGTTTTTCTATCCTCTTTCCAAGCTCTAAACTCATCCTTTCAAAATCTTGCTTTACGATCTCAAATTCGATGGGGCCACTTGCAAGTATTCTTCTCTTGATCGGGCGCTCTTCGGATTCAACTCGGGGATGTTATCATTAATCCTTTTAATCCTCCATCCACTGTATTCTAAGGTGGTCATTGGGCCTGCGGATAATCTCTTCATTCTATGAATCTGATTCCAGGAACTAGAAATCTCCTTAACCCTCTTCTTATAGCTTTCTCCTTGGTATAAAAACTCACATTGAGCCAGTCCATACGTCGTTGGTACAAACTGTCTTGAACCATACCGCCTCGAGACAAGTAAAGGGCATACCCAATAGCTCCCCAAATTCCGTAAAGGGACCCATCAAAATTCCCACATCGATAAAGAATTTCGTGAGAAACCATCCAATGAGCCCTCCACTCGATGTCTTCTTCTTGAAGATTCTGAAGATCGCCATCCGGTTTTCCTCGGACACGTCTTCTCTTCTTGGTGTAGCCACTATTTCTTTCTTTCAATAGAGAGTAATTTTCGGAGAAAACCCGATAAGACACTTTCTCCACCTTCCGTAAATGACTATGGAACCAAGCCAACAACAATCTGCGCGCATCCGATGAACTCGCCTTCACTGTTTCTTCGACATGCATTCGAGAGATCTGAACGCCTCGACTAAGATCGCAGAGCGCGCGTGACCCCTTTGTCTAATCGACCGAATAGATCGAATCGCTTTCATCTACATGTCTTAGAGCTTTAGGAAGATTACCAAACCGTAAATACACAAGGCAAATACATCAATCTTTTTTTTACATCGGGATGTGTTAGGATTAGGTCCTCAAACTCACTCCAAGGTATGCATTTACCACCGCTTTCTTTTGAACTCTAGTTGAGACTCACCGCTCGCTCATCCTGTGATATTCATTAATTTTTTCACAAAAGTTAGGCCATTAACGGCCTTTGAGTAAGCTTTGTCGACTTGAACTTTTGGACAATGCAGCAAGGTCGTATATTCCTCCACCGTGGGTACTAAATCTACTTTTCTCGAAAGAGAAACAAATATAAGCGGCATTCTAAAATTGAGTCATGGCTCGGAATGATACTTATCTACTTTGATGTCGAGCAAGTAAGGTAGATCGCCATAAGTATGATAGAACAACTACCTTGCCCCAGCATCCCACTGGGTCAATATTTCTTTCAACTCCTAGAGTTGGTTCTGCGTGACACTGATACTAGTGAAATCTCGTAGTTCCGACACATACCCCTCGATTAAGTTTTGTCCCTTTCTCTAATTGGCTTTGCTCTGACCATATGCGGACGGTTGCATTGTCTTCCACTTTATCAAGGAATTCGTTCTCCATAACCAGCCTCTCTAACTTAGAAACTGACCGTGAATCGATACCTCTTAAAATATGAAATGACATGCAGAGAAAATAAAACATAATCGGTTAGTACCACGAATGAAATATAAAGAAAGTAAAATATATAAACACCTATCCGGGTAACTACTAAGGTTTGGCATAGTTTGACTTAGGGTGGGTTCTTATGTTCTCTACATGTGGTTTAGTTTTAAAGTTCAGTGCAATTCGAACCAGTGATTCTCGATCCTCGCCCATTATAGGCTCATACGGACCGAGTTCGGTTCGAGGAATACATTTTCCTATGGCCATGCGGAAGTGAAAACTTCACGAAGACATAGGTGCAGATGTATCTCGAAGCGATCCACTAGCCCATGCGAGGTGAAAACCTCACGAAGGCATAGCTTCGCTCCCACTTAAAGGTGTGACCACAACGGTCATGCAATGCAATGCCAAAGTATTTTATGGGACTCGACATTATTACAATTATAGCATCGAAAGTGCATTTAAAGAAACATGAATTTTCAAGACCATTTTCCAAATCTTTAATCAAAAGGACAAAAATTAATCGATCTATGGCCCGACTCTCGATATGTCCCAGTAGTCGCTTAAAGCGTCGTAACCATTTTTTTGAAAAAACGGAGGACGACTTTGGATTTTGAAAACGAAAATAAAGCGAGTCGCCACCGATCTTTACTAGGTGTGATCGGATCACCTTAGTTTTAATAAAATGTTTTGGTTTATTAAAACAATGGCTTTTAGTCTACGAATTTTGAGAAAACGGGTTCGGGAGTCGGTTCTGCACGCGAGGAAGGATTAGCACCCTCGTTACGCCCCAAAATTGGTACCAAATTGATTAATTAATGTCCTAATGTTAAAAATTTGAAAAGATTCAAAATACGATCCTCTTTTATTTTTAAAACTTGAACGAATCGGGATGAATGATAAGACCCTCTCATTTCAAGAGATAAAGTATCATACCCAGAGAAGTTAGGATGCGACACTTTGGGCTCCCGAAACGAGCTTGCCTTTTGATTTTAAAACTTGGCTTTAAATTTGAGGAGGATACTCCGTTGTTTGTTAAATGAGAAACCGGAACCCAATAAGTTAGGGCTCGATTTCTCGAGATTCCAAATACGAATATTGCCTTCACTTTTTTAAAAAAACTTATCTCGGGGTATCTAGATGTCGTGTCCAAGTAAGTTAGGCGCAACATTTCAAATTTTCGAGAACAAGTATTTTATTCAAAACTTATATAGCGATTTCAAAAGGATATTCCGTTATTTAGATTAAACGAGAAGAACCGGAACCCGATAAGTTAGGGCTCGATTCTCTCGAATCTTTAATACGAAAATATCGGTTATTTGAAAACCGATGCATCGAGAAAAATAATGTGGCAAATGATAATATGAAAACACGATGTTATAGGTGAAAAGAATAATAATAATAATAAAATAACGATGTGAAATAATACACTAGTACAAGTGATACTAAGATATTAATAATAAGGATAAAGTAAAAGTAATAACATAGGTAGTGATAAAATAAAAGTATTACGATAATAATCGTATATTAACAGTAGTAGAAAATAATGATAAAATAATAATGATGATAAAAATAGTGGTAGTAGAAATATATAAAAATGTAATAATAATATTAGTGGAAATAGAAGTATATACATAAAATAATATAAGTATAAATAGATAAATAAGAATTAAATAGATGATAATAGTATTAAACTAAGGAAATAAATATAGATAGGAATATAGTAATAATAGTGATAGTAATAAAAATGATAAAATAAGAAATAGTAATAATGATAAAACTAATAAAACTAATAATAATAAAATGATAATAATAATAATAATAATAATAATAATAATAATAATAATAAACAAAAAGTGAAAATAGTAATAAATATAAATGAAATAATGAAATAATAATGAAATGATAATAATAGTAATAAATGTAAAAGAAATAAAAATAAAAGAATAAAGTAGTAATAGAATAAAGTAATAGTAAAAATGAGGTAATGATAATAAATAATATTACATTATTAAATGAATAATACTAATAAATAAATAAATAAGTAATAATAATAATGAGAATAATAATGATAATGGCGTTAGTAAAAAAATAGTGATACTAATAATAATAGTATAGTATAGTTGTAATAATAATAATAATAATAATTGCAAAATGACTAAAAGGAGTAAATTGAACTTAAAACGAAAGTTTGGGGTCAATTCGAAATAAAAATAAAAGAAAAGGACCTATTTGTACGCCACGAGGAGGAAGCGGAGGGACCAAATATGTAATAAACCCCTCCGCCAAAACGCCGCAACAACGACGAAGGACCAAATTGAAAACCAAAATAAAATATTGGGCGGGATTTTAAAATAATAAAAATCTGATTATAAAGCACCAAAAAGCGGAAGGGTTAAAAGTGCAATTAGCCCTTCCTTCAAAAACACGCGATCCTAGGATCCGGGTGGGTCAAAGTCGGGTCGGATCAAAACGACGCCGTTTTGAGCGTTAAAGGCCAGCCCCAAAACGACGTCGTTTTGGGAGGCTATTTAAGGCCCAAATTTTTGAAAAAAAAATTCATTTGTCACCTGCTTTTAAAAAAAATTAACCCTTCTCTTGTTTTTTTTCTCTGCGCGTTTAAAGGGAGAGGGGATTCGCACCGCCCGATCGCCATTCTCGTCGTCTACCGTCCGCCACAGCACCGAAAAAAAATGTAAGATTTCTCTTTTTTTTTATAGATTAATATTTATATATATATGTACTTATATCGAGTGAAAAAAGAAGAGGAAAAAAGAGAGGAAAAAGGCTTCGAAAATAAGAAAAAAAAAGTCACCTTTTTAGTCTCTGATCTGATTTTTTAGTGGTTTTTTTAGCGTTTAATCCTTGCTCTCAAGTGTTTGTATTTTCCTTTTGCTTGTATTTGAAATCTTTTTTTCTTGTATTTCGAATCTCTCTCTGTTTCTTATTCAAAAAAAAAGCCCCACTGTTACATGGTTTTTACTTGGCTTTATAGCCATTTTTACACGATTTTTTCTGGACTATTCTATCTCAGTCTTTTCCTTTTTATTGTTCCTGCGGTAAGTGGCGGTGCTGCGCATGGGCGGTGGCCGGTAGAGCAGTGCTCAGAGGTCAGAGCAAGTGGCTGATGTGAAGGCCCTAGGTGCGGCGCACCTAGGGTTTGAAAATTCTGATTTTTGTTAGTGGGCTTTAGGGTTAAGTGTCTGTTTGGGTTTTGACTGGGTTTTTATTGTTTGTTTTAATTTGGGTCTGGTATTGGGCTAGGTCTTATCGGGCCCGAAAAAATTGGGTCGTACACTCTTAATGCCACTGTGGAAATGTTGACCCAGATAAATAATGCGCTTGAACCCGTGGTAGAGGCCTTGAAGAAAGAGATAGACGAGCTTAAGGGGGAGCTTGTATTATGCAATGCAATCGTGGGTAATGATATGCTAATTGTGACACCCAGACATAAGATTGAGGTCCCTAAATCGAAAGAGTTCCAAGGGTGCCAAGTCTACAAAGGATGTAGACAACAATTTTTGGGGAATGGAACAATACTTCTGAACTATTGGCATCGATGATGATGTCACCAAGGTAAATATTGTTTATATGTATTTTGCTAATATCACTCTTTTATGGTGATGCCGTAAGTGTAGAGATGAAAAGCGTGGTGTCACCACTATTAGGACTTGGGTAGAGTTTCGAATAAAGTTCAAAAAGTAGTTTTAACAAAGTATGCAAAAGATAAGGCTCGTGCCAAGTTGCAAATGCTTACACAACAAGGCGCAGTTCAAGAGTTTTGTGAACTAATGCTCCGAATTTTTAACTTTGGTGAAAAAGGGACATTCTTTTCCTTTATGGATGGATTTAAGTTTTGAGACAAGCAAGAGTTGCAACGGAGAAGTGTCTAGGATCTTACATTTGAATTCACGTTAGAACTTTAATCAAAATACTTAAATTTCAAAACTAAAATGAAAAAAAAAAATTATGCTAAATTAAGATATAGGAATTATATCTTAAATTTCAAAACTATATTGGCTCAATAAGGGTAGAAAAAAGCTTTTAATTGTTTGATTGTTTCAGCTTCTGTTGCGAAAGCTTCCAATCTCACATGGAATTGAAGACAAAAAGGATTAACTTGAACCCTTCCATTAATGATAGAGCATTTATGAACACCTATTCATGGCAATTTTATTTTAAATGAGTTGAAACTCATATAGTTTGTAAATATTATTTCAAATGATTTTTAAAACTTTTTTTTTGGATATATTTTTTTTAAAAACTTAAATATGATAATATGGTATATTTATAGGTTAAAGTCTAGTATGAGTCCTTAAACTACTATATAAAGTTTATTTTAATCTCTTTACTAGAAATTGTTCCAAATTAATTTTTGTATATTAATTTTTGTAAATCATGATACCATTAAAATTTGTCATTAAGTTATTGATAATTTGAACAAAGTATATCATAACCAATTAATTTATTTATGACCTGATACGACCTATAAAAAACCCAATCATCTCTAAAAAATATCCATATATCTTTAAATTATCATATGACTAAAATAAAAAAACAAAAACAAAAACAACCCCTTAACTATCATGACTGTCCCCTACCAATTCCCATGGACAACACCCCAAAAAGTTCATTGATTTCTCATTCGTACCCGAGGCAAATCTAGATTTTTTTTAGGGGTCAGAATTGAATTATAAATTTTTGAGAGATTAAAATATAATTTTATCATGTATTAATTTATAATTTCATTATTTTCTGAAAGGAATTAATAGAATTTTTTTTCATTTTTGAGGATCAAAGTATAATTTAATCATACATTAATTTCTAATTTAAACATTTCTTAAAGGGCTACACCATAATTTCTCTATTTTAGGGGGGAAGGCCCCTACCAGCACTCCTCTAAATGCACCCCTGCTGTCTTGCCTAGGAATTTGATGATTCATCTCGAATCAATGATGGGGAACAATCTACAGTCTTAGCTCAAATTAGGCCATAGCTCTTCTCAGCTTAATTTTTTCAACCACATGATAGTTTAAAGATATATGGAACTTTGTTAGAAGGAGAATGGTTGGGTTTTTACGGGTCGAGTTATGGTTGGGTATGATATATTTTATCTAAATTATTATTAACTTGACAATAAATTTTAAAGTGACATGATTTGAATAAGTTTTTGATGTATAAAGATTAATCTAAAGCAAGTTTTAGTAGAAAGTTTAAAATGAACTTTACTTAATGATAATATCTAGGGGGCTGGTAGGGCCTCGCCTTCCTAAAATAGATATTTATTTATTTAGGTCATTTAAAAATTTTAAAATTTTAAATTAATAAATATAAAATTACACTTTTAACCCTTTAAAATAATAAAAGTTTAATTTAATTCTCTAAAAATTATAAAAATATAAATTATTAAAAATTAAAATTTAATTTCGCCCCTTAAAAAATTTTCTAACTTTTACTCGTGATGGTATATGGGCCTTCGGTAAACTTTGACCAATATTTATATGTATTCAACATCACGTTTAAAATTCAAAATTCAAGTAACATTAACAAATTCCTTTTTATATATGTTTACTATTGACTCACACGAAGAAATTTTTATGCATAAATAATAATGCAATTTTTGTGCTTCAAACCAATAACGTGAATTTTAAGTTCAACATTTAATGTTGATGGGCTATGGGAACAAGTTTTGTGTGGTGAAAGATGGAAGTGTGTCGATCCAACTTTTATTGTGATGGTAAGAGTTTCTTCAGAAAAGGGTATGCAAGTAATACTCATATCAAAGGTGCTTCGTCGTTTTCATGTGCTGTGGGACAATGGCACAAAAATACCCATTTCACTCTTCAAATTTTCTAACCCTAATTCTCTCTCTCTCTCTCTCTCTCTCTGTTGTGACCCACATCTCCCCTCACAACCTGGAATCCACAACTTCACATGGATGCAATATTTTCATTGAAAATGATGTGAAAATCATGTCCCCAAATTTCCATAATATATCACCTTCCTCCCATTTTGCTGCTGTTTAAACATGATATATAAGTATAATATGGTTTCAGGGCTTGCTCCCCCCCATCTGTTCCAAAGTGTGCTTTTCTTTATTGTTGGCTTACAAAGACTACTGTTTTGGGGAAATTCATGAAAAATACAACTTCCAAAAGTTTGGTTCTACAATTTGCAATCATTCCTTTATAATTTACCTCTTGTTGGGTCGATCTAGAACGAATTAAATAATCTAAAAAGTGATTTTTTTTTAATTAGAATAATTTTATTCCGATTTGGTTCTTACGGGAAAAAAGAACTTAGTATAAAGTTAACTTTTTGAGACCCAACTTTATATTTGGACCGGAGATTAGGTCTGGTATAGTCTGGGGATATTCCTAACTATATTACTAAATAGAAAAAATAATAAGTGAGATATTTTCTTGACAAGGAATATTTTATGTGGTAAAATTACTATGGACGGTATTATATTAAGAGTCGAATTTTATTGTGTCTATTTCATTTAAAAATAAATTAATTAATTTTTGTATGTTAGATTAAATTGTAAATTGATCCTTTCATTACGTGATGACGTAGTTTGTGGAGTATTTTACTATTTAATCTAACGTATAAATAATAATTTATTTATTTTTTTAATAGAGAATAAAAAATATTTAACTCTTAATGTACGGACATTCATGATATTTATATTATTATATTTCAACCTAATTTATTGTAATAGAAAGATGGAAAACGAATAATAATAAAAAATAGATATTAATTACCTAAAGTTATTATTATTTTGGTTTTTATGAAGTTGGATATACGAATCCATCATTCAAATTTGTCTTATTTATACATTGACGGATTCAAATCTCTTAACCCAATCCCTGTTTAGATGTTTAGTTCTTAAATGTGTTTTTTTAAAAGATGATTTAATAAAAATTGAAATATTTATAAGGTTTGAATATATTTTTAATTTAAAAATTAAATGAATAATGAAGAGATTTATATTTTTATTAAATTAAATAAATTATTACTGTATATCACAGGGGCGAAGCCAGGGGGGTTGGCATGGGCCCCGGCCCCCTAAAAGGTAAAATTGCTATTTAGACCCTTAAATTTTTTTAAAATTTTAAATTAGTAAAAGTAAAATTGCACTTTGCCCCCCCTAAAATTATAAAAATTTGATTTAATCCTTTACAAATTAGAAAGATATAAACTATAAAAAATTAAAATTTCATCCGCCCCTAAAAAATTGTCCTGGCTTCGCCCCTGGTATATCATGAAAAATATAGTAAATAATAGGTTTAAAAATGTGTAAGGTCCCTATGGTCTTTTGAACTTTAAAATTTAGTCCTTGTATTTTACTTTTGCCGCATTGAGTCTATGTACTTTTTATTTAAAAATATTGATCCCTTTGTCCAATTTTACAATTATAAAAAACAATATTTTTAGCTCTTAATATTTATATTTTTTTAATTCGATCCTCCTATTTAGAAGTACATGGAAACTATAAAAAATGAAAAGTTTTGTTATACTTTCAATAAAAATCTCTGAAATTTTAAATATTTAAAATCTTTTACAAATTTCCAAAAATCATGAAAAAATAAAAATCTTTAAAATTTTAAAAAATAAAAATAAAAATATAGAGATTAAATTTTAAATTAAAAAAAAATGAACCATTAACATATTAAAACCTAAATAGTGAGTTACTACTATTAGATAGCCCTAAAGAAAGTAGGATGGTCATATAATTAAATTAAAGCACTAATGCCGATTAAGTTTTAATTTGGTTGATATTGTTGTTAATGTAAGAGGACGTAAATTCGAGTATATTGAAGCACAATTATTTTTCTATTTAAGAGTTAATGAGAGACGAGATTATACATAATTCTGAGTATTGTATAAAAAAAAATTAAAGCACCAATAATAAAAAGAAGCAAATAATAAATAAAAATAAAATAATTACACCTTTCGTCCTCCTTAGTTGATGCCAAGTTTTCTTGTTCTGTTCAATTTATTTACTTGAATTTCAATTACATGAGAACTTTTATTACATTTTTTTAGTATTTATACATACATACATACATACATGAATATATACAGAGGAGTGAGGTCAGGGCTTAGCGAACTGATTTTCTGAATATTGCTTTCAGTCCCTTTTACTTTCAGACAGAAAAATCTGAAACAATGGAAATATCAAGCAATGTTCTCCTCTCTCTCTCTCTAATCAGTGCATGTCCATGTCACCGACCATGCATATATATATTAAAGGAGGTTTGGCTTCTTTTTTCTTTTTCTGAAATTATTTATGTCTGAAGAATTTGACAAAACCAGGTTGTAACAATTGGGAATAATGAAGATTATGACAACTAATCAAACCTGTATGACAAGAAGGGAAATAATTAATATTGATTTCTACGTGTTTAGACTGTAAAGTTAAAAAGGTCCTTGTTTTTTTTTTCATGCATGGAAAATCATGTAGGAAAAGCAGCAATTGTAGATCAATGATATGTTTCTGAAGGATGAAAATGACCCCCTTTTTCAATGATAATGCTCTTATCTATCTTAATTTAATGGTGAAGAAGCTTTCTTGAAACCAATAAGTCCCACACTTTCTTTACCTTCTGGTTTTCTCCCAAATTCTTTCACTAAGCTTCATCTTGTTGATCCAACAGATTCCTATGTTGCTCTAATTCTTATAAACACATTAATATGTGAATAAGAGATAAATGTTTTTTTTATATAATTAAAGTATCTTTCATGTCCGTTTTATAGTTTATAAAAATTATTTTTTTTAAAATATATTTTATCATTACACTCAACAATTATTAGTGATGTAATTTCTTTTCGAATATACGAAATTAAAAACAACAATTTTGTCCACCTATGTTACACAGATCCATATCCTATACTGTGGAGTGGCTCAACTCAACTGGTTTCATTTTCACTACCATTTTATCATTAGGTCAAGGTCCAATCTTTGTAAATGAAAATGGGTTTTCATAAAGCCCAACTTTCATGGATTTCAATTATTAGTTTTATGCACATCGGGTGAAAAAATATATAGTAAAGCCTCGTTATATTTTGTCTAGATTTTGCATGTTATAGAGAGGTAACTGTTATACACATATAACAAATGATTATTGTAAATTTATCGTATAATTCATATCATGAACTTTCATCAAATAAAAACTGAGAATTATATTTAAAAAAAAATTAGAATCAAATCGACAAAATTAAAATACGTATAACAAGGGCATGTATTATTACTTTTATGCATATTTTATTTTATATTTTTTCTCATGATTAATTATAAAGTTTAGAAGCCTAATAAGTTCAATTAATCAATATGATTTATCAAATTATATTAATTAAATCATAATGAATTACTAAATTTAAGTGACTAATTTATAAGTTTATGATATTCCTAATTCATAATAGAATATTTAATTAGGAACTTAATGGTTTCTTGAATTGATTTCTTTAATTCCATTAATTGAATATTATTTTCAATTTATAAAATATGATTAATATATTTCTTCACGTGAAATTTAATCATTTTTATTGAAATGGTATTTTAATTAAGATCATTTTCATTTAATAAATTATTATTAATATAGTTGCTTATATGAAATAACTATAATTTTACGTAAAAATTTAAACAATATGTTGTTATAGAGAACTAATTTAACAAAGAACGGATTTCATAACTATGAATGTTGTTGTTATAAGTGAAAAGTTGTTATAGATAGTTGTTATAAGTTCTTCTAAAAACTTGACTATTATAGCGAAATGTTGTTATAATGGATGGTTGTTATGGAGAGAGGGTTGTCTGTATTTCATAGTGTTAATTATGACTCCTATTTCAGTCAAATTTGAGAAGTAATCTTCTAGTTAAACTCTGTTTATTTGTTTCAATCAAACACTGATTAGTTAGATTATTTTATTATTATTTGACCTATGAATTTAGCCTATAAATAGGCTCTTTTACAACCTTAGAAAATACACCCATTAGATATTAGAACTCATAACACATTTAGAGAATTTTGTGTTTACGTTTTGAGGGTTCTTTGTTTTCTGGTTTTCGGGGTTTAGTTTTTATCTCCATCTTTTGTACTCTTCGTTCTGTTGCCATTATAGTAAAATTATCTTTGTCCGTGGTTTTTTTATCCTCTTTGGAGGGGTTTTTCCACGTTAAATTTGTGTGTCCAATTTCTCAATTTATTCCGCTATTATTACTTGTTCGTTGCTTAATCGGGTCAATCCTAACAAGTGGTATCAGAGCTAGTTCAATTTTCATAGCTCGACCCATTCGGATATGGCGACAACAAGGTTTGAAATTGAGAAGTTTGATGGTGAGACAAATTTCAATGCATGGCAAGTTCGGATGATGGCAATTCTAGTTCAATCCGGTTTGAAAAAGGTTATTACCGGAAAAAGCCCGAGAATCTAAATAAAATGAGAATGGGAAGAGCTTGATGAAAAGGCTTTGTCTGCAATCCAGGTTGTGCCTCGCGAATACTGTATTGCGGGAGGTATTGATGGAGAAGACCTCATCTACCTTATGGAAAAGGTTAGAAACTCTTTATGCGACTAAGTCTCTCGGCTAACTGTTTAGTGTTGAAACAACGTCTATTTACGTTTCGCATGAGCGAAGGTGAGCTTCTTAGAGATCAAATCGGTCAATTCATTACTCTTTTAAATGATTTAAATAATGTTGAGGTTCATATTGACGATGAAGATCGGACTATGCTATTATTGTGCTCTTTACCCCTTCATACAAGTCTTTCGGGAGACCACGATTTATGGCGAGACAAACTCTCGTTCGAAGATGTGAAGGGTCATTTGTTGAGTAGAGACAAACTCGACAATGAGCTTCATTTGGATAGCAAGGCAGATAGGCAAACTTCCGTTTTGATAGCATCAAAGAAACGAGACAAAAGGTGTCGCTATTGTAAAAAGTTAGGTCACGTCAAAGCGATTGTTATAAATCTGCGAAAGAAAAGAGTCTTTGAGAGTAACGAGGAAGATGTAAATTGGTACTAATTTGGCCGATGAAAGCGGTGATGATTTCTTGTTAGTGTCAACGAGCGATAACTCCAAGCTCACGTCCGAGTGGGTCCTAGATTCGGGATGTTCTTTCCACATGTGTCCTAATAGAGAATGGTTCTCCACATACAGTTCGGTTGAATGTGGAGTTGTGTGCATGAGAAACGATTCATCTAGTAAGGTAATTGGTATTGGTACTGTTAAAATTAGGATACACGATGGGACGATTAGGACACTCTCAAATGTCGGTATGTACTGATTTATGAAAGAATCTCATCTCCTTGAGTATTTTAGACTTGAAAGGATGCGAGAATCAACATCGAGTCGAAGCGGCATTAAAGTATCTCGTGGAGCTCTCGTTTTGTTAAAAGGTAAAAGAACGGCGCCTTTATATTACGGAAGGTTCTACGGTGGCCGGTGAAATCGGACGTCCCTCGTCCGCTTCTGAGTCGAAGTCAACTCATTCGAGAGCGGAGGCAACTTGGTCATAGGAGGGAAAAAGGTATGACCATTTTCGTTGAAAAGAGGTTCTCTTTTGGATGCGAGGTTTTGAAAAGTTAGGGCACTATGTTCGTGAAAAATCAAACCCGGGTTAGTTTTGATTTGGCGATGTACACAAGTCGAAGGCTAGAAGTCTTCCGCTTTCTAAGCACGATTCGACTCGGTTAATTCCTGCATAGTTCAAGATAGGCTCGTGGCGGGCTTTGACAAAGATGGCATTGTGGAAATATGAGTCAATGTGGAGATTTGTTAATTATGACTCCTATTTCACCAAATTTGAGAAGTAATCTTCTAGTTAAACTCTGTTTATTTGTTTCAATCAAACACTCGATTAGTTAGATTATTTTATTATTTTTGACCTATGAATTTAGCCTATAAATAGGCTCTTTTACAACCTTAGAAAATACACCCATTAGATATTAGAACTCATAACACATTTAGAGAATTTTGTATTTACGTTTTGAGGGTTCTTTGTTTTTTTGGTTTTCGGGTTTAGTTTTTATCTCCATCTTTTGTACTCTTCGTTCATTTGCCATTATAGTAAAATTATCTTTGTCCGTGGTTTTTATCCTCTTTGGAGGGGTTTTTCCACGTTAAATTTGTGTGTCCAATTTCTCAATTTATTCCGCTATTATTACTTGTTCGTTGCTTAATCGGGTCAATCCTAACACATAGAATAAATTACTTAACTATTTTTTAAATAATAAGTATAGGTAAACAAATAAAAAATATATAATATAATATTTCTGATTAAGCTAATGTGATGAGTATATTAGTACTTATATTACAAATGCAAAATCTTTGAGTGAAATCTACGAGAGATGTATTTTTAAACATGTATCAAGGAAAGAGAACGGATTGGCACATCTCCTAACTACGGAAAGGATTCGAACTTATCTGGTAGAAAGGGTGGCTTTGTTTGCTGCTAGTGCAGCCGCCGGATTTGTTGTTGATGGCTGCGATTGCTCGAGAGATAGAGAAGGTCTCTGGATTTTGCATTTTTTGAAAGAGACGGTTTGTTTTCCTAATGGGCTCTTGGTTATCTTTTTGTTTTTGATGCCTGTAGGGACTGGTTGAGGTCATTAAATCAACTGGGTTCTCTTTGGTTTTATCCAAGAGATGCTTTTATTTCCTAGGGAATTGTTAATTTTTTTATCTTGTTATTGTTGTGTTTTTTTTTATCCGTTTTAATAAATGAAATCTAGTCTTTTCCTAAAAAAATGTATCAAAAATAACTGTTCACCAGTTATCAGAGTACATGCGAGTGTACTCTGCATCACACTAATATGCATGTGTAATTCATATTACACTAGCATGAATGAACAGTAACATGATTTCCAACTAAGATATTAAACATGAAAGAATAGGCAAGAGAATTTCTCAAAAAATATGGAAAATTCATCTTTAGATATGGTACCTTCAAGTTTTTATGCGCTAAATCTTCTTTTAATTAATCTCCCACTCTTTTTCTTAAGAAAACTACTGCAAATAAATTAGATTATCTATACAAAATTACCTATATCCCTGAATCAAGCCAAATAGAATACTCGCATCAGATTACTGGCACGTTCAAAGTCCGACCATAGAAATTACTCCGAAATTTCCACACCAATGGATCGAGCATGGGTATCCCATATCCATTTTGGAGCAGTCAAACTAGCGTTTGCCAGAATAGCTCTCTTAGACTTAAGATACCTAACATATGAACATGCATGCATAGGTATTGCTGAGACATCCTTCAACTCAGGAATAGTCTACTTGTTGTTCTTTCCCAACAACAACATGGCGCTCAAAGATCCAACACTACTCAAATGCCTCAAAAGTCTAGATCCAGATACCTAGAGTAGAAATGGTAAGCACAACCAACGAAGCAACACTCCACTACCAAATGGCTTATAGAGTCCAAGATCATGCAATTGACAACGCCATCCCAACAAAGAATGAGATCCCATTCTTGAAGTATGACACGCAAGATAACTCAATTACTTGTGTGCATGTCCCTAAAGTGGTCACAAGAGAACAAACGATCTCCTTACTTCCATCAACATGGATGACCAACTACGAGAAGTTCCACGAGAACACAAAATCGGTATTGTTAATGGAAGCCGCACTCACCACAAACGCAGAAAAAACAATGATCATAAAGTTCAGACATGACAAGAAAGACGAAGAAAATGCCACACCCTCAATCTTCACTACACAGTTCATGATGCAACCGACATTCACATCTCAAAATGTGCAGTTCTCGATGTTTCAACCAAGGTATGAATATGAATCTTGTTCGATGAACAACATTATCTACAACTTTAGAGCTGATGGATATCCAGTTCAGTACTTCAAAGATCCTGAAACAGGACACTGTCCGTGGGATATAAACTGTGAATGTGATGGATGCTATGAAGATAGCCTCACTGTAAACTATGAACCCATCAGATCAAAGAAGTCAAAAAAGAAAAGCAAAGGCAAGTGTTCTTCTGAAAAGTCATTTTTACAGAAGATATCTTGACGAAGACCCCTTAATTGCACCACTAGGATAAGACGGCGACAAATACTAGTACATGGTACAGTACACGCCACCTCCATGGGTAACAATAAAACAGGAAACACCTCCTCCAATAACCTAGCAACTTAGTTAGGAAAATATTTAAAATAATAAATATTACTATAATTGTATTTTCCTCTTTTCATATAAATTCTTTTTAATGATCCTATGTTCAATTCGCACCCATTTAAGTCTTTATCGTTAATTAAAATAATCAATTAAGTCCATTTGTTAATAGTTTTTATCATTGACTACGTTGACAATTGAAATCATAAAAATTTGAACCGGACTGGATTAATCGATTGGACTAGTTAGATCGAAATCGATAAGGGTATCGGTTTGAAAAAAGCCATTAGACCGGTTAACTTGGAAACCGAATAGTTAAACCATTTTTTTTTTATTTTTAATGTTTTGTTTTATTGAATTGGACGGAACAGTCGAATTGACAAACCAATGGCCTGACAGATTCGACCATCAATTCGGCTCTAAAAATCTTGGTCAAAATATTTCATTTTAACATATGCTACTAGTTGATAATGAAATTTTGGTTTGACAAAAAATATTAAAAAAATAAAAAATCAGTTCAACTGCTCGATTCCCTAATTAAACGGTCTAATGGTTTCTTCGGATCGATACCTTTTCCGATTTTAGGCTTATCGGTCCATCCAATTGATCCAGTCCAATTCAAATTTTTATGATTTTTTTATAAGTTTATATCAATTTTAATAATTTTTTATAGTTTATTAACAATTTTTATTTTTAAGAATTTTGATACTTTTTTTTATAATTTTAAACATTTTAAATAAATTTTATTAATTTTAGGATTTTTATAATTTATTAGATTTTTTATAAGTTTTTATAACTTTTTTTTATAATTTTAATAAGTTTATATCTACTTTAATATTTTCAAATATTTAAATATTTTTAATTTTTTTATAATTTTAATAATTTTTTATTTAAATATTTTTATTTTTACTTTATATCTTCTTATTATCTAATGAAAAAATAAACAAAAAATATATAAAACTCAACGTAATTAGATAAAACAAAAAATAAGAAACAAATAACTTAGAAAAAAATTGTTTAAGAAGTTTTTAGGTCGATAGAATGCTTAAAATCACCCATAACCCATTTCAAACGGATTTATATCTTCTTGTAGTAGCAACAATATCAATACAAACCGAGCTAAAACTCTAACCATAACAACATCTCAATCAACAGTATATACAGTATAATAATTTTTTTAAACATATATACCGTATAATATAAGTGACAAATGGAATTATACTTTGTAGTTTTCTTCTAATTTATTATTTAATAATAAAAATTTTGTGGTTGGTATAATTTTAAAATTTTACTCTGTTTATCATCAAAAACAAAAATAAAATTCCTACAAACAAAACCAGAAACAAAAACAAGTTACAGAAATTTCCTGATTGAAAGCTGAAACACTCTGCTAGTTTTTCCCGCCAAAGAAGAAAAACCAAAAGAATTAAAATCAGATGTTTTGTTATTCTCTGTTTCACCATTCACCTCCTTTAATCACCAAATGGAAACCACAGCTTTTGTTCTTTAAACCCAACTTCAAATCCCAGTTTTCCCCTCTTAATTTCTACCCAAACCAAAACTTTCCTCACTTTTTCACCAAAAGTATTTCTGGGTATCCAATAAAATCCCCTGCTTTTTCTTCTTCTTCTTTGGAGGATGAGTTCGACGTGGAATTAGGCCGTCTTTTGTCTTTGTTGCCAGAAGAGATGAGAAGGAGAATCAGTGAACATGAAGAGTTAAGAGAGTTGATTGAAGTGGTTATGGATATAGGGAGGAAACCTTTGGCTAGGTTCCCTTCAGGGGATTTTGTATTATCTGATTGTCCAATCACGGTTCAAGATATCGAGCATGCTACTTCTCAGGTGTATCATTTTTCCCCCTTTGCCTGTTTGCATATTAAGTGTTCGATTAACTCCTTTGGATAGTATTTAAGGAGTTATCTTTTTTTGTTTTGTTTTTTTTTTCCTTATCGAAGTATGCTAATGAGTACGTACATTGTAATGATTATGAAACAAAAAGGATGGCCATTGAGGGGAGAGAAAATAAATGGATATCCTTTGTTAAATTGGATATGGAAAAGGGAAAAAGAAAAAAAGAAAAGAAAATCACAACATATGGGTGTTTCTATATGCATTTTTGTTAAATTATACTGGGGATATTTTGAAATTTTCAATAGGTTGAATGTCATTTGGTTCCGAGGTAAAAGTGAATGCTAAAAAACATGATAATTTTAAACTATAGTGTTGCTGCTGAAGCATTATCGTCTCAGAACGTGGATGCCTGGTGGTTTTCTTTTTCCCCTAATGGATTTCAGTAATACATTATCACTGTCATGAGACTATATGGCTCTCAATGTTCTCAAAGTGGTAGCTGAAATCTGCTTGTTTTATCATAATTTACTTGTATCCTTTAAACAATCTTAGTTGAACTAGGATCTCTTCATTTACTAGAGCCTGCAGTTTACCTTTCTTTGTTTTGTGAAGTCTGTTTGCTCATTACAAGTACCAAAAACTGCAGGTTGGGGACTTTGCCATCGATAATCGAGCAGGCATCAGCCGAACATTGCATCGCATTAGTGCAATCAGGAATCGAAAAGGCACAATTATTGGTTTAACTTGTCGTGTTGGTCAGGCAATATCAGGCAGTGCTGATTTATTGAGAGATTTAGTTCAAGATGGGGCTTCTTTACTGCTCATTGGTCCTCCGGGGGTGGGAAAAACAACAATCATTAGGTTAGTTGTTTCTATCTCTGATCTGTTGATTTGTTTGGCAAGGTTGCATGACTAGGATTGCTTTCCCCATTCTCATTCTTAATATTTTGCAAAGTTGAGTGCAAGTATTTCAAAATTCAAATACTAAAATTTAACTGGTTACCAAGTTAATGTCTCTTTACTCAATAGAATTCTCTAAATTTTTTAAAAGCAAAATGGTCATGTTTGTTTATCCTGCTGAAGTACAATACCAGGAGGAATCAAGTGGAACCGTTCATGTCCTTTAGCATATTTGCTATCAGCGGCTGTTCTTAAGATTTGAGCTTGTTAGCCCAGAATTATTATTAGATTACAAATGGCTTTCAAATTTTTTACTTGTTCATCATGATTAATCTCAGTGTAAGGGAAGGGTTTTGAAATCTTTATAGATGATATATCTTAATGCTGAAAAAAGTTTTCTGCTATCAATCAACCAGAACTAGCAAAAGCCAATATGCATTTTCATCTATGCTCCAACCATATCTGATCAGCTGAATATATGCTTTTGTTGTTTGAATAATTCTTCTGTTCCAAAAGCTGCAGTTTTGTCTACTTGTGGAGGAATCTTTCCAATGATATTGCTAGGGTAACCTAAATTTCTAAAAAAAAATGGCAGGGATATAGCGAGGATGCTTGCAAATGATTACAAGAAACGTCTGATGATTGTTGACACCTCCAATGAGATAGGTGGGGATGGTGATATACCGCATGCTGGAATTGGTTGTGCACGGAGAATGCAAGTCCCTGACTCTGATATGCAACATAAGGTACAAGCTGGACTCAGTTCTCATTTCTTCTCTGGTTACTTACAGAAAAATATCTGTGTTGATGTTATGGTGTGTGCTAAGATTAAACTTTCGTAGTTGAAAAATTTAAGGGTATTAACTGAGTTCTTTTGCATTCTGAAAATAATCTCTTATAAAGTCGTACTACTTTTCCTACTTTACATCCTCAGTAATTAAAGATCTCTCTTTCTGTGATCATAAACATAATTATATGTAAAAAAATCAGATCTAACCCTTTTAGAGGGAATGGAAATTTGTGGTCCGTATATGTGCTATCATTAGCACTCTTCTGTTCACCTTAATGCATAAATCTTTTTAAGACTTTGCATTCCTAGCAATTATAGGAGTTCACATACATAAATCAGATGACCTGGCATTCTTATATATAAAATCAATAATGTCTTTCTGCTGCCCCTTTAGAACACTTCAAAATTTCCCCAAGTTTTTCCTGTCCTTTATAACTTCTCTTCCTTAACAGGACCCGCAATTTCTTGTATAACTTTTTGCAATTTTATAAAATGCAGGTATTGATAGAAGCAGTTGAAAATCATATGCCACAAGTTATCGTGATTGATGAAATTGGGACAAAACTGGAGGCAATGGCCGCATGCACAATTGCACAACGTGGAATTCAGCTAGTTGCCACTGCTCATGGAGTAACCATTGAGAATTTGATTATGAATCCTTCTTTGGAGATCCTTATTGGTGGAATACAGGTGAGCAAGTTGCACTGATACCCGTTCCTATTATTTACTGAACATGTAGGGGTTACTGGCACCTTTATGCCAAAGCTTTTCAGGATCAATAGTACAGGTCTGAGTGCAGTCTGGGGAGTAATGTTTAGAAAGATGAGGCAATATCTTTAGAAAGATCCTAACCTTTCTGTGTCTTTTCATCTTTAATTAAATGCTTGTTTCTTCTGATGAAGAGGGTGGCAGTGCAAAGAATAGCTGTCATATAGAATTCTGTTCTAACAAATTCTCATGTGAAATATTTCCTAGGTAAAGATATGATGTGCTGCCTTTAAGTTCAACTTGTCGGTATAAAATTATAAACAAGCGAAGCTGCTTTTTGTCTGTGATTTCATCATCCATTGAGCTTATGATTTTGTTATTTCCTGCTATTTTATAGTTAATGAATCTTTGTTACTAACTACATTATTGTAGTCTTGCTCTTTCTCATTTTGTCGATGCAAAGATATTGTTATATTTTCATAATATTTTCTTAAAATAATTGATAGCTCTTTGAAATTCAATCATGACTGAGAATATAATTTTCCCTAGTTTCATTAAATACATAAATTTTCAGAGTGTGACTCTAGGGGATGAAGAAGCGAACCGTAGGGGTGTCCAGAAGACTGTGTTGGAGAGGAAAGGACCATCGACATTTACTTGTGGTGTAGAGATTGTTTCTAAGACTGAGTTACGTGTTCACCGTTGCCTTGAAGCAACAGTTGATGCTGTTCTTGCAGGTGCATTTCCTTTTCTATTTAGTGCTACCAGGAATAATCAAAGTGGGTGATCCAGGATAGTTTATTACATCGGTTACTTGTCTACTGTGAAGGTCGTTTTCCACGCATTGAGATCCGAAAGATGAACTCTCAGGGGCTGGAAGAGAGCTCACAGACTTTTACTGACATCAGCTCTGACAAAGAGGATTTAGTAGTCACTGGAGATCTTTCAGAGACTAGTGACGAGAATAGTATCGGTAACCATTTCCCTTCTGATCTTTCTTCAAACATGGCTGACGATTCAACGGAAGACAGGGATTTACTTCGTATGTATGTCTATGGGGTAAGAGGTCTTGATATCATACATTGCCGTTTTGATTTATAAATTAAGGTTATGTTTTGGCAGTTTATGAAGTTAACTTATGTATTCAGCATTTGATTTTACTTGTCATATTCAGTTAAATCTTAGTTTTGATTTCCCATATATAACCTAGATGTTAATTGGTTTGAAGTTGACTCAAAATCAGGCTCAATAGATGTGACCGTTTGATGCCAATTTTATAAGCCTTCTATATAGCCAATTTAGTTATTTTTGTTTAGATATGATACCAAATTTTGTCAGATTCATGAAGATATAATGTCTCGGTTAAAGCTTTTTTAGTTCTGATTGTCAGTAGTTGTCATAGTTATAAATAATGAGAAAGTAGTACAAATGAAACTTACAGAATAAGCAGTTATTCTAGATCCAGGAGGCAAGCGTGATACAAGGACTTAAGATGTTAAAGATGGATGCTGCAGTTCAATTAACTGATAATATAAGTGAGGCAGGTGTGCTGTTTGCTCTGCTTTCGAAGCTCCGAAAGAACTCTGGGATTCAGGCTGCAGCTAAATCTCATAAGATACCTGTCTATGTGGCGAAGGTGAAGAGCTTCTTCTTGTTTAGCATTAGTTAACTTTCTCATCATCAAAGTCTGGTAATAAATCAGTCTTTTTCTTTTCCTCCCTTGCAGACAAGCTCATCGATGCAGATCACAAAGGCCTTAGAGGCATTAAAAGATGATTATCCCTACGGATTGAAGAACCCTGGATCAGAAAATGATATGAATATTTTGGAGAAGGTTGATGCCTTAGAGGTAAAGACTTGATATTTTTGTTCCAGTTTGATCCCTGAATTTTTCTTTTTGCTTTCTAAAGGAAACTATAATTTTTGCAAGTTCAGTGGTTATAGGCTCTTTAAGCCCTTGCTAGTGGTTCAGCTTTAGCCAGAGCAGTACTTTTGAGCATGTTTATGAACCATTTAGCCTGAAACCTTCAGATAGGCTCATGAGAAATCTGTTTTTCAAAAGGAAATACTCCAATAAATCCATGTTTTTTTACTCATTATGCTAACAATGATATCCTCCCATTTGCCCGTCTCTTGAGCAGAAGTTATGATCTCAAGGATTGATAAATTAGACTTTGTAGCAATATATCAGTGCGTAAAGTATGCTGTATACAATATCTACTTGCTCTATATATCGGAACTATTTCACTGACTTGCTTACGACTGCACTAATCATTTCAGGAGGCAAGAATAGCCATTGAACAGGTAGTAATCCCAAAAGAGGAACCTGTGGAACTACTTCCAAGGCCACCCCAGATTATATCTCTACAAACAGAGCTCATTGAGAAATACCAACTACAATCAGAGAAAATCGGCAAAGGTTCAGATTTACGCTTACGCATCCTCCCATTTAAACTGGTAAAAGATGAGGACAAAAGCTCCGGTGAAGATGCCAATGCGAATGATTTTGAAAATTTCGAGCCCTATGGTGCAAATGGTTCTCCTCACGGTGTGGACAGGTTACCTCTTCTGCCTGATTAGTCATCACTGTGTTGCACATAGAATATTGTCACATTTGTGGTAGTAAACTTTATAGAAACCTCACAAGTCCTTGCATGGGGATTGTGGCCTATGTTGCTTTACATTTGCTGGCTCTTGTTAGATGTTTCAGCATCAGAATTCTGTCAAATAGTGTCTGCAGATTGGGATCAAGAAGGCTGTTTGATTGCTCTGATGAATCCTAGAATATGTAATTTTTCATCGTTGATAAGACAGGGGTTGATTATCTGGATTCTTAGAAGTTTTCATATTTCTTTTAACAAATGTAAATTGGTGTTACTCTTAATTTGTAAAATTTAATGTTAGAATTAAGTGACCCGAATCATTATTTAAATAAAATACAATGGTAAAATAAAATAAAAGAAGAATCCCTATAGAATTACACTTCTTTTATTTTATTTTAAATAAGGTTTTTTAAATCTTATTAAACTCCATCTATTTGATATTGATTAGAATAAGGTGTTTCAATCTTACTACACTCCTATTAGAATATGGTTTACAAGCCTATAAATAGACATAGTCTATTCCTCTTGTAATAATTCGAATTCGACATAGTGAATTTTCTTCTCCTTTGCTCGTGGTTTTTTTTCCCGAAAGGGTTTTCACGTAAAATCTGTATGTTTTTTAATTTTTATTTCTCCTTTCTTTGCGATATATTGTCATTACCGACGTTATATTTTTCACAAATTGGTATCCGAGCTTCCGGGTTTTTCATCTCGATCACGGTAATGGCGTCTTTGAAGTATGAAATTCCGCTGTCGGATCTCAACACCAAATTCGCGTTGTGGCAGATAAAGATGCAGTCAATTCTTGCACAGATGGATTTAGAGGAAGCCCTGCTAGGGGTAGATAAGATGCCTTCACAGCTACATCTGCATTTGTCTAACGAAATTTTGCAGGATGTGATGAAGAAGAAGACCGCCGTTGCATTATGGAAGAGGATAGAACAAATATATATGTCGAAAACTCTAACCAGCAAGTTGCATATGAAGCAACGTCTTTATGCTCATCGTTTGGAGGAAGGTGCGTCTGTGCACGAACACTTAACAGTGTTTAAAGAAATTCTCTCAACTTGGAGGCCATGGAGGTTCAGTATGATAAGGAAGATCTAGGGTTGATTCTACTTTGTTCGTTGCCCCCGTCTTATTCAACCTTCAGAGACACGATTTTATATAGCCCCGAGTCTCTCACAGTTGATGAGGTTTATAATTCTTTGACCTCGTATGATAAGATGAAGCATCTTGTGGTTAAACCCGACTCTCAGGGAGAGGGTCTCATTGTTCGTGGGAGACAAGATCGGAATGCTGATGATGATCGTGGAAGGACGCAGGAACGGAATCCTCGCGATAAATCTAAGGGTAGATCGAAGTCTTCAAACAGAGGTAAAACTTGTAACTTCTGCAAGAAGAAAGGGCACATTAAATCTGAGTGCTATAAGCTACGAACAAGATTAAAAGGGAGGTCTGAATCAAAAGGAAAACAACCGAGAAAATTTCTGAAGCTGATTTTGTAGAAGACTACAAATGATGGTGAACTTCTAGTCGTTATCGTCAATAATTCTAAAGTAAGCGAGGAGTGGATACTTGATTCAGGCTGCAACTTTCACATGAGTCCCAATCGGGATTGGTTTACAACTTACGAAACGATTATCCAAAGTGTTGTTTTGATGGGAAATAATGCTTCGTGTAAAATCGCGGTGTTGGAACAATTAAAATTAAGATGTTTGATAGAGTTGTCGAATACTTAGTAACGTCATTTACATGCTTGAAATTGAAGAAATTTAATTTCGTTAAGTACTCTTTATTCAAAAGGGTACAAATACACAAATTGAAAGTGAGATTTTGAAGATTTCCAAAGGTTCTCTCGTTGTGATGAAAGGCGCGAGAAAGACCGCCAAGTTATATGTTTTCGAGGTTCTCTCATATTGGTGATGCAAATGTCGCTTCCTCTTCCTTGTAAGATGATGATATTACTAAACTTTGGCATATGCGCCTAGGGCATATGAGTGAGAATGACATGGCGAATTGAGCAAAAGAGGACTTCTTGATGGGCAAGGAATTTGCAAACCGAAGTTACGTGAGCACCTGCGCTTTTTGGGAAGCAAAAGAGAGTTCGATTCACCGAGGAATCCATAACACGAAGGGACGTTGGAGTATATTCATTACGATGCATGTGGGGCCATCAAGAGTGCACAGAACACCCTAACCCGTATCCGTCGCCGAATTAGGGTTACGAGGTATTACCTAACATAGCACAGTTCAGAACAGTCATTTATTACAAATCCAGCTTCGTAATTCAAAACTCATCAGAACACTTAGCTTAATCACTTTTGAACTTATACTTTCGTTGGCATATTTTAAAAATTATTCAGATATAAATATATATATATAAATATCATTACACATCATATACCAAACATATAATAATAATAAAAATTCAAAAGCTAATTATCACACATTACATTTTATAATCTAAGCATGTTCACATATTAAAATCAATTATCAACCATAAAATGCAAATTTTGGTTATCATTCATTATGGCCGAATATATTAATGGTTAATAACAAACATAATACGCATTCACATCCAAACAAAATGAACCATAACTCAATTTTGGTATCACTCATTTATGCGGCATTGATTTCATTTAAACTAACATACTTTAAATCTAAATTTATTTCTTTCCTAATCACCAAAACCATGCGCATATGACCTTGATATTTTAAGCCATTTTAAGCCCAAATAACAACTACAAATACACATAGTTCGCATGCCAATTTATATGCTTTAATATGTGCTAAAATTTCATTTACACAATCAAGCTGAATTGTTTCTTATTCGGTCATTCTATATAACATTCAATACATAAAATATATATTTAGATAAATATACTATAAACCAAATACCATGCTCATCATTATAGTTTCAACGCCATATTCATATAAATATATACAAATACAATTACATTATCAAAGAAACTAAACCTCAAACATTAATAAACCACATAAACTTCATTTCAATCGATATGCCATTATAAACCAATTACTAAACTAACCACACATATACAATTTGAACCTCATACCAAACTTATTTATTTCATTTTCGTTTCATAACAATCAAAACATATACATTCATGCCTTTATAAACCGACCCTAAATAATTAAACAGCATAACGGAACATACAACACAACCAAACCACATATTTAGCTATTTTAAAATTCATCACATATCCGAATATACAAGCACATTATAACCGATTTTGTAACAACCCATAAGGCCGAACATGTATAAATTATTACATATCATATAACCTAATTTAATGAATATTCCATCAATAATATACTTAGCATCTCACTTATATTTTCAAATCCGCACCTCAAGACTTATACCTATCATTAACTATGGCTTAATTCAAGCACTCATTAACAAAGCATATCAACCAAGTTACATATAAACTCACCTTAACCGAGATCATACACACAAACATAAACATAGCAACTATGTTTCACATATAATAAGCCAAGGCCAAATTGCTAAAACCAAACACATAAAGCACTTAACCAAGAACACATAAACCTGAACTTAAACATAGTGATCAAGCCATTTTCGCATGGCTATATATATATACATGTTTCAAAATCAAACATTCTATCTATGCTATACATGCCATAAGCCCAAATTCAACTTAGTAAAATACCGAAAGAATCCGTCGATAGTGTGATAAGCTTTGCTGACTATCCCCGAGCTCGTAACGAGACTCCAAAATCTATAAAACAGAGATAAACAAGAACACACACAGAGTAAGCTATTTAAGCTTAGTAAGTTATAAGCAAAAACAAATATATAAACACTTGCATAATAACATTAGATTAACAAGGCCGATTACCCCAAAATATTAAGCACAATTATCATTTAGTACCAAGATCAAATTTTACTTTCACACACTTGAACATTATATAGCCGAATACACAAATTAACTTCACAAGGCCGAATAAATAATGCTCACATATTCAATCACATAATTCACTTAACATTTTATCATTTCAAATAACCAACTCACCTTGTTTCCATATAAACAAATAACTGACACATACCTGAACCTATGATTCAATTACACATTCGATCTTTACTTCACATTGCCCGTTAAATCTCTTAAACATCATCAAAAGCACATTATTTCAAATCAATATCAATAAGTTCTACTATTCAATTCTTACTCATGAATCAATACCTATTTTTTTCTACCACTTTTCAAACTCATACACAAAAGTCAACAACCACATAGGTTCCGTACGTACCTGTACCTCATCATACTTATCTATTACATTTCCCACGTCACATTATTGATCGATACGTTATATCATACGATAATATTTTATATTCAATGAACTCGCACACTTAGTGCCAAATGGATAACCGAAGCTATATATAGATTTTGCGCACACAGTGCCAAATGAATAGCCGAAGCTATATATAGATATCGCACACACAGTGCCAAAACCTTGTAACGTATCGCACACTTAGTGCCATCACATTTAACTTCTCGCACACTTAGTGCCAAATCCTTGTAACGTATCGCACACTTAGTGCCGTCACATTTAATTTCTCGCACACTTAGTGCTATATTTCATACTATCATTTTCGTACATTAATTTCACATATTACAAATCAGCATATAAATCTCATGTTTATATATAATTAACAACACATATATGTTTATAAACTTACCTCGGATAACGATGAACGTAATCGACTACTCGACTACTTTTGACTTCCCTCGATCTAATTTCATTTTCTTCCGTTCTTGATCTAAATAAATTCAAATTGAACTAATTTAACCACATATTCATTCAATTTAATCCAAAAACACATAAATGGGCAAATTACCATTTTGCCCCTAACATTTCACACTTTTTGCAATTTAATCCTTTTTGCATAAAACACAAAATACACAAAATTTACACATACTATAGTTAGGCCGAATATTCACAAGCATTATACAAGTCCATATATTTAATTTTTTTTTCACATTTTAGTCCTTCAAAAATTTATTTTTGCAATTTAATCCAAATTGCTCAAATTCATCAAAAATTCAAAGACAAAACATGTTAATCCTTCACATATCTTTGATATTTCATCATCAAACAACAAAAATCACAAGCTATCATCAATGGTAAAACTCAAAATATTCATCAAATTCAAAAATTAAAATATGGGCTTTGTAGTACTCGAAGCAACAATCTCAAAAGCGTAAAAATGATCAAAAACCGAGCTAGATACATACCTTAATCAACTCCCACAATGGCCGAATACCCTAGCTTATGTTTCTTTCTTTTTCTTTTCTTTGTTTCGGTCACAACAAGGATGAAAGAATGGCTTTTTCCATTTTATGTTTTATTATATGTTAATATAATATGTTATTAATTATTTTAACTTTTATAATATAATATATATATTAAAGTCAATATATCAATCAATATATCAATCAATATGCCGTCCACTACTTTATAAAATGGACTAATTGTAACATAAATCCTCCATTTTAAAAAGACAACAACAATTAAGCACTTTCACAACTAACCATCAAATTTTCATTTTACGCTATTAAGCCCTTTTATTTAATCGGACACTCAAACAACAAAATTAAAACACGAAAATTTAACACAAGTAAATTCACACATAATAAAAACTGAAAATCATTTTAAAATATTTTTCGGACTCGGATTTGTGGTCCCGAAACCACTGTTCCGATTAGGATCAAAATCGGGCTGTTACAACTCTCCCCCCCTTAGGGATTTTCGTCCCCGAAAATCTTACCGATGAATAGGTTTGGATAACGCTCTATGATCTGATATGGTCCAATAAATCTCGGACTCGACTTGCCTTTACCACCGAATCTGGGTATTTTCTTCTACGGTGAAACTTCCAAAAAAAATACTTGATCTCTGATCTGACACTCAATATCCTTACGTTTCAATTCTGCACATGACTTTTGACGATCTGATACAGCTTTCAAGCTATCTCAGATCACAATCACTTTCTGTTCGGTTTCTTTGATCAAGTCAACCTCGTGTATCTTATTTTCACTTCGAACTCAAGGATGCAACATTTTAACATATCCTCAAGTATCTGAATGATTCGTTCGGACTAACCATCTGTTTACGGATGGAAAGCTGTGCTAAAATGTTGTTTCGTACCTAACGCATCTTGCAGTTTCTTCCAAAACCGTGATGTGAACCTCGGGTCTCGGAACAAAATGAGCAGATTTGGTCTATCTATCCACAATAACCCAGATTGCATCTTCTTCTTCTTTTTTTTTTTGCTCGGTGTCAACGGTAGACCAGATACAAAATCCGTCATGACTCTGTCCCATTTCCACTCAGGTATCACAATTGGCTGAAGTAACCTAGAAGGTACCTGATGTTCGGCTTTCACTTACTGACAAACTAGGCATTTCAAAACAAAATCAGATATGTCTCGTTTCATACCAGGCCACCAATATAACTGTTTCAAATCATTATACATTTTCGTACTACCCGGATGAACAGATAACCTACTGCTGTGAGCTTCATTCAAAATCATTTGAATCAACTCTAAATTCTTCGAAACACATATTCAGTTTCTAAACCTCAAACAACCATTTTCATCTACTCGAAATTCAGATTCAACATTTGTTTAACTGAGCTCGATTTGCTAACAAATCATTATCAACTTTCTGGGCATCACAAATTTGTTGAACAAATAACAATCTTTCTTTTAATTCGGCTATTATCGAACCATCATCAGATATAACCATATATGCATTCATTGCGCAAAAAGTAAATAATGATTTTCTACTTAAAGCATCAGCAACAACATTAGCCTTTTTCCGGATGATAGTCAATTACTAGCTCGTAGTCTTTTAACAACTCTAATCATTGACGTTGGCTCAAATTCGGATATTTAGAGTCATTAAATACTTGGACTTTTGTGATCGTAATAAACATGACATTTCTCACCGAAAGCGATAGTGACGCCAAATCTTTAATGCGAACACAATAACCGCTAACTCCAAATCATGTGTCGGATAATTCTTTTAAGTATGGCTTCAAATGTCTCGAGGCATATGCTATGACTTTGCCTTCCCGCATCAAAACACAACCAGTGCCACTCAAAGATGCATCACTATAAATGACAAATTCTTTACCCGATTCAGTTTGAACTAACACTGGAGCTTACACAATAGAGTTTTCAATGATTAAAACTTTTCCGACACTTTTCCGACCACTCGAACTTTAACATCTTTCAGTAACGACCGTCATAGGTGTAGCAATCATGGAGAAACCTTTCACGCGATAAATGCCTAATAATCAACAAATCCTGAAAGCTTGAACTTGAAACATTTTTCGGTGGTTTCCAATCAAGTATAAATGAAACCTTACTCGGATCAATCCACGATGCACGATCTTTGATACAACATGACCCAGAAAACTGACTTCACCTAACCAGAACTCACATTTACTAAACTTTGCATACAACTGTTTATTTCGCAAAGTTTGTAGCACAAGCCTCAGATGCTCAACATGCTCGGTTTCATCTCGGGAGTAGATTAGAATATCATCTATAAACACTACCATAAATCGATCCAGATATCATTCTCGAAAATTTGATTTATCAAATCCATGAAAATAGCAGGTGTACTAGTAAGTCCGAAAGGCATAACCAGAAACTCATAGTGTCCATACCTCATTCGAAAAATAATCTTTAGTACATCAGAGTCTTTAAGAATACAAATTCTTCTTTCAATCTACCCTTCAATTCATACATGTACGTTCAAAGTTTATTTCCAGTTCGTAGATAAATTCAAACAAATATATCACAATTAACTTTTCAATCAAATAATTCAAATCATACTAACTACTGAATTGATCTTTTCAAAGAAATCTCTATTCTCATTAGAAAGATGACCTCAGGCATATCATTATACAAATTAATCTTGATTTTCTATCATTTTCACTTTTATCACTGTCGAACCTTCACGAGAACTAGAAAAGAGTTTATAATAAAGTTGTCTCATATATTAATCATCGAAACTCCGAATTATACTAAAATCACCTTAACCATATAGAAATCATTAAGCTTTATTAGGAAAAAATGTCTCAATCCTATAATGAGTATTATCTCAGCTGTTAATGAAGTATCTGAACACAAAAAGGAATCAAATATGATTTAAATAGCAACCATTGTAGAAACAAATCTTCTATAACTCGAGGAAGGTACCACCATATTCTCATTTTTCCTACTGTAAATTATAATTGCAATAGACATTGTCATCTCTGTCAAATAGAAATCTCTTGCGAGATAATCACATGGAATCATAAAAATATCGAAATAGCAAAATTTCACAATTGGAGTTACATGAATATCTGAAAATTACAACTCATATAAAATAATATTAGTTCCGATGATATCCCGTAATATCCGTAAAGAACAATGTCGCTCATAAATACTTGAAATCCACGATGTGAAGTAATATAATCTTCACGTATTTTCAACAGAGAAATAACCAGTAGGAACAAAATATTAGTCTCATACAGATTTTATCGTCGACTTTCATATCCACACCATGAAATAAATTATCAAAGACATAACAATGTCGAATATAACCCAAACAGGATCAACGATGCTTTAGCCTATTAATATGTTTAGCTAATGTTCTCATATGATAAAACTTTCTCTAGATAACATACCCGAACAAGTCATTTAATCAAAGTTAACTTCTTCTTTAACAATGTCTTTGCATCATCCGAATAGTCTTTAGAACTGCCCAATATCTCTTTTAGTCTCGTCTTCATTTGCTTTGATTCATTTTCCTTTCTCGACCACATTACTAATCTTTCAAACACGGATTTCTAAAACTTCACATTAGTGAGTTTATTCATTCCAACTCTTATAATAAAATTGTAACATTTTTCTGACAAGGGGGTAAGAATAGTGAAGCCTCAAATTTAACTCTCACATAATTACACATAATACATACTATCACAAATAGTCAATTCATTACTAATTTCACGTTCTCAAATCATTTAATAAACTTTTGCTTTTAATCACTTTTATTCTTAACACATTGTTCATATGCAAACTCAAATCACTATTTCATGATCAGAGCATTTCAGATAGCGATCATAACTCAAATATCACATCTCATATGCTAATATAATTACAACATTTATCAATTACAACATGCCATACAATTTGATTCTTACCTTTATGAGTCTCAACTGATCATCAGCACATTTCCACTCAAATATTTGAATATCTACTTCTGTACTATCAGAATTAGCTCAGTTGGAAATCTTATCTATCTCATCAAAACAATCTTCGTTAGAGTCGGGAGATATCACACTATCGCGGATTTAATATGGCATGTATAGCTAGACTCACATACGCTATGGTAGTCCTAGAACCGACTAAACCATAGCTCTGATACAAATCAAATGTAACACCCCTAACCCGTATCCGTCGTCGGATTAGGGTTACGAGGCATTACCTAACATAGCACAGTTTAGAACAGTCATTTATTACAAATCCAGCTTCGTAATTCAAAACTCATCAGAACAATTAGCTTAATCACTTTTGAACTTAAATCTACTATATTACTTTCGTTGGCATATTTTAAAAATTATTCAGATATAAATATATATATAAATATCATTACACATCATATACCAAACATATAATAATAATAAAAATTCAAAAGCTAATTATCACACATCACATTTTATAATCTAAGCATGTTCACATATTAAAATCAATTATCAACCATAAAATGCAAATTTTGGTTATCATTCATTATGGCCGAATATATTAATGGTTAATAACAAACATAATACGCATTCACATCCAAACAAAATGAACCATAACTCAATTTTGGTATCACTCATTTATGCGGCATTGATTTCATTTAAACTAACATACTTTAAATCTAAACTTATTTCTTTCCTAATCACCAAAACCATGCGCATATGACCTTGATATTTTAAGCCATTTTAAGCCCAAATAACAACTACAAATACACATAGTTCGCATGCCAATTTATATGCTTTAATATGTGCTAAAATTTCATTTACACAATCAAGCTAAATTGTTTCTTATTCGGTCATTCTATATAACATTCAATACATAAAATATATATTTAGATAAATATACTATAAACCAAATACCATGCTCATCATTATAGTTCCAACGCCATATTCATATATATATACAAATACATTTACATTATCAAAGAAACTAAACCTCAAACATTAATAAACCACATAAACTTCATTTCATCGATATGCCATTATAAACTAATTACTAAACTAACCACACATATACAATTTGAACCTCATACCAAACTTATTTATTTCATTTTCGTTTTATAACAATCAAAACATATACATTCATGCCTTTATAAACTTATACATTCATGCCTTTATAAACTGACCTAAATAATTAAACAAAGATAACGGAACATACAACACAACCAAACCACATATTTAGCTATTTTAAAATTCATCACATATCCGAATATACAAGCACATTATAACCGATTTTGTAACAACCCATAAGGCCGAACATGCATAAATTATTACATATCATATAACCTAATTTAATGAATATTCCATCAATAATATACTTAGCATCTCACTTATATTTTCAAATCCGCACTCTCAAGACTTATACCTATCATTAACTATGGCTTAATTCAAGCACTCATTAACAAAGCATATCAACCAAGTTACATATAAACTCACCTTAACCGAGATCATACACACAAACATAAACATAGCAACTATGTTTCACATATAATAAGCCAAGGCCAAATTGCTAAAACCAAACACATAAAGCACTTAACCAATAACACATAAACCTGAACTTAAACATAGTGATCAAGCCATTTTCGCATGGCTATATATATATACATGTTTCAAAATCAAACATTCTATCTATGCTATACATGCCATAAGCCCAAATTCAACTTAGTAAAATACCGAAAGAATCCGTCGATAGTGTGATAAGCTTTGCTGACTATCCCCGAGCTTGTAACGAGACTCCAAAATCTATAAAACAGAGATAAACAAGAACACACACACAGTAAGCTATTTAAGCTTAGTAAGTTATAAGCAAAAACAAATATATAAACACTTGCATAATAACATTAGATTAACAAGGCCGATTACCCCAAAATATTAAGCACAATTGTCATTTAGTACCGAGATCAAATTTTACTTTCACACACTTGAACATTATATAGCCGAATACACAAATTAACTTCACAAGGCCGAATAAATAATGCTCACATATTCAATCACATAATTCACTTAACATTTTATCATTTCAAATAACCAACTCACCTTGTTTCCATATAAACAAATAACTGACACATACCTGAACCTATGATTCAATTACACATTCAATCTTTACTTCACATTGCCCGTTAAATCTCTTAAACATCATCAAAAGCACATTATTTCAAATCAATATCAATAAGTTCTACTATTCAATTCTTACTCATGAATCAATACCTATTTTTTTTTCTACCACTTTTCAAACTCATACACAAAAGTCAACAACCACATAGGTTCCGTGCACGCACTGCACTCATCATACTTATCTATTACATTTCCCACGTCATTATTGATCGATACGTTATATCATACGATAATATTTTATATTCAATGAACTCGCAAACTTAGTGCCAAATGGATAACCGAAGCTATATATAGATTTTGCGCACACAGTGCCAAATGAATAGCCGAAGCTATATATAGATATCGCACACACAGTGCCAAAATCTTGTAACATATCGCACACTTAGTGCCGTCACATTTAACTTCTCGCACACTTAGTGCCAAATCCTTGTAACGTATCGCACACTTAGTGCCGTCACATTTAATTTCTCGCACACTTAGTGCTATATTTCATACTATCATTTTCGTACATTAATTTCACATATTACAAATCAGCATATAAATCTCATGTTTATATATAATTAACAACACATATATGCTTATAAACTTACCTCGGATATCGACGAACGTAATCGACTACTCGACTACTTTTGACTTCCCTCGATCTAATTTCGTTTTCTTTCATTCTTGATCTAAATAAATTCAAATTTAACTAATTTAACCACATATTCATTCAATTTAATCCAAAAACACATAAATGGGCAAATTACCATTTTGCCCCTAACATTTCACACTTTTTGCAATTTAATCCTTTTTGCATAAAACACAAAATACACAAAATTTACACATACTATAGTTAGGCCGAATATTCACAAGCATTATACAAGTCCATATATTTCATTTTTTTCACATTTTAGTCCTTCAAAAATTTATTTTTGCAATTTAATCCAAATTGCTCAAATTCATCAAAAATTCAAAGACAAAACATGTTAATCCTTCACATATCTTTGATATTTCATCATCAAACAACAAAAATCACAAGCTATCATCAATGGTAAAACTCAAAATATTCATCAAATTCAAAAATTAAAACATGGGCTTTGTAGTACTCGAAGCAACGATATCAAAAACGTAAAAATTATCAAAAACCGAGCTAGATACATACCTTAATCAACTCCCACAATGTTCGAATACCCTAGCTTATGTTTCTTTCTTTTTCTTTTCTTTGTTTCGGTCACAACAAGGATGAAAGAATGGCTTTTTCCATTTTATGTTTTATTATATGTTAATATAATATGTTATTAATTATTTTAACTTTTATAATATAATATATATATTAAAGTCAATATATCAATCAATATATCAATCAATATGCCGTCCACTACTTTATAAAATGGACTAATTGCAATATAAATCCTCCATTTTAAAAAGACAACAACAATTAAGCACTTTCACAACTAACCATCAAATTTTCATTTTACGCGATTAAGCCCTTTTATTTAATCGGACACTCAAACAACAAAATTAAAACACAAAAATTCAACACAAGTAAATTCACACATAATAAAAACTGAAAATAATTTTAAAATATTTTTCGGACTCGGATTTGTGGTCCCAAAACTACTATTCCGATTAGGATCAAAATCGGGCTGTTACAGTGCCTTCGAGAGGTGGAGCTAATTATATGCTAACTTTTATTGATGATTTTTCCAGAAAAGTTTGGGCATTCTTTCTGAAGCAGAATAGCGATGTGTTTTCCGCATTTAAGTCTTGAAAAACTATGATTGAAAAACAGACGGGAAAACAAATAAAATACCTCCGCACAGACAATGACTTAGAGTTTTGTTCTGATGAGTTTAATAAACTGTGCAAGTCAGAAGGGATCGTGAGACACTTGAAAGTTCGTCATACTCCACGGCAAAACGGCATTGCAGAACGAATGAACAGAACGATCATGGAGAAGGTTCGATGTATGTTGTCAAATGCCAACTTACCAAAGTCGTTTTGGGCCGAAGCAACCTCTACTGCATGTTTTTTGATCAACCGATCTCCATCCGTTGCCATTGAGAAAAAGACTCCACAAGAGGTATGGTCTAGTAATCCTGCTAATTATTCTGATTTAAAGATCTTTGGGTGTCCTACGTATGCTCATGTTGATAATGGAAAATTGGAACCGAGATCCATTAAATGTGTTTTTCTTGGTTATAAAGCTGGTGTAAAAGGGTATAAGTTATGGTGTCCTAAAAATAGAAAAGTTGTGATTAACAGAGATGTTGTATAATTTAGGGTTTAAGATGTATAATTTAGGGTTTAGAGGTATGTGTATAATTTAGGGTTTTAGGATTTAGGTATGAGAAATTAAATTATAAAATTGTACAAATTAAATATATTGTTAGAAACAAAACAAAATTAACTTAAAGAATCTAATTAATAGTTAAACTAAAAAATTTTATTAATATTGAAGGTATTAGCGGCGTTTTTGAAAAACGCCGCAAAAAGCATATTAATAAACAAAACGACGCCGTTTACTTGGGGGCTTTAGCGGCGCTAGCCAAAAAAACGCCGCAAAAAAATATTAATTTTACTTGAAACGACGCCTTTTCTTTAGAGTTTTAGTGGCGCTTTCTATAAAACGCCGCAAATAACAGAACCATTTAATTGAAATGACGTCGTTTTATTTAGAGTGTTAGTGGAACCAATTAATTCAAACGTCGTCGTTTTTGTAAGGGAATTTAGTGGCGCTTGTTGAAAACGCCACAAAACGCCAATTTTGTTTAACAAAATGGCGCCATTTTTCTTCCTCAGTTTATACCCCGAGTCATCCCCCCTCCCCCCCCAAACAGAACCCCTAATCCCTAATTTCTCCCCAAAATCCCTTAGCGCTCTCACGCTGAAAACCCGATCGGACCGCCCCTGCCGGTATCCTCTCTGCTCGTCACCGTCATCGTCGTCCTTCTCTGCCGCAACCCGACCAGTAAATATAGATTTCTCATACTTTGATGCCATACTTTGATGCCATTTTTTTGACTTGTATTTCTCATTTCCATTAATGAGTTACTCGAGAATCTGAGTACTTCAAACAAACCTCAAGGCCAAGGTGGTCCAAAGAAAACAAAGGAACCTCGAATTCCTCGCATGCCTCAACTGTAAGCCCTTTTCTGAAACTTATATTTTGTTAATTACTTTTGCTTTGTTTGATATTGTAGCTAATAAAATATTTAAATTTCTCAGTCATGATTTCCAGTTTTTTCCAGGGTATGGTTTGCAAATGGATTTTGATTGAAAATTTCAAGTAGACCCAAGGTATCTCTCTACATCAGCTGAATGGGAAGTTTTGTGTGATTACTGATATATGGCCATGTGGTGAAAATTCTTAAATTTTGATTGAAGTTAGAATTATATTCATTTGTGTTACCTAGGCTTATAGCATGTTTACATGAAGGGACATTGAGGTGTAATCTATTAAGTGAATAGGTTCTAGTCGCAACCCTTAGATTAACATAATTTTGATTTGGATATTGGTTGTTGGTTCTTATATGATACTGAAAAAATGATCTGTTGGATATATTCTCTAACAATGTCATAATCGATTTCTTCTTCACTTGTTGTCTTAGTTGATTTCTCAATGCATTCTGGTTTTGAATAACTTTTTTTTTTCTTTTGATTGTTTGTTTTGGGTTAGCTTAAACAGAATATAAAATTTTGCTTTGACCAATTGTGTGATAATTATGACCTTATACAATTTAATGATTTAATTAAAACTTTTTCAACTTTAAATTATAAACCCTTCCTCGCTTTAGCTAGGGTCCATGGAGTTTAAAGTAGAAGGATTAAAAATTATGATATGAGTAATTGAGTTATAAATTAAAGGGACAGTGTTGCTGTTTTGTCGTTTTTATGATCTCAGAAATGTGTGTTGATGGCTCAGAGTATAAATGTTGTTTTCCCCATTTTCAGGTAAACGAATTATGCATCCAATTGCAAGCAACAAATTGTCACTGATTTAATCAAGTATATAAAAGAAGGCATCGCATCTTGTTGAAGCATTTAGTGACGAAAAGTTGTCGCCGAATAAACTACATTGGCATAAACCACATGGATAACATTCTTTAAGAGGCATGAACATAAATTACATAACTACAATTAGGCTATGACTAGGACAAGCACCATCCATAATATATATATGATCAGGGTTGAGGTATCTAAACTAGATGAGTCGGGTTAATAGTATCGGTGACATTAAATTTTGGGGTTAATTAATTTTTTTTAAAAAATTTAATGAATTATTTTTAAAAGAATATAGGATTTAATTTTTAAAATTTTGATCCAAATTCAAAATTAGGGACTTTAAAGCTAAATTCGAATTCAATAGCGTTCCATTTTTGATTTGACAAAAATATTAACTATTTGAGTTTGCTTGATAAACTCTTGAATTTTGATTCACATATATTTTTAGATAAATATTGTATTGGTGTATGTATTTGGTATGTTCAGTTTTGTTTCAATTTTCTTTATACTATGTAGGATTTTACTCGAAGAGTAATACATTATTAATCTCTTTATATAAGGCATTATTTGAGTTCAATTCACTCATCGAATTGTAAACTTACCCCTATACAAAATATAAATCACTCCCTCGGTTGCAGTTGCACCCTAGTTTATGCCGTAGTTTAGTATAAGTTGTTATTTAGTATGGAAAAGAACCTACTTGATAACTTGAACTTATTTTTCATGGTTCTGTAATGTAATCAATGTTTTATTTTTACAACTGAATATAAAAATGCCTTTCAATTGTTGATAATTAATATTGTCTGTCCCCTTCATTTTTTTTTCCAGGTTGTACCTTCAATAGCTATTGCATTCGTGACATATGAGGTGGTGAAAGACATTTTAGGAGTTGAAATCAGAATATCAGACTAAACCGGTACCAATTCTACTCAATGTTTTTACAATTGTGTGCTATTTATAGAGCAACAGGTCCAAATAACTTATGAAAAGTAAAGACTGAAGTATATTTATTTATTTTTCGAACATTGAAAACATAATGTTTGAAAAATTAAAGCTATATTTATTATGCAGATTGTTCTACCCTACTTTCATCTGCAGATTGTTCGAACTTAGTTTCTTCTGCAGATTGTTCGAACTTAGTTTCTTTTGCAGATTGTTCTCCGTTAGTTTGTTGGTAAGTTTTCACTGTTTAGATAAAAAGTCCTTATAAAAAAATTTAAAATATCAATTGCCACCTTATAGAAGAAGGTTCCTATATGAGCATTTAGTGATAAAAAAAATCAATTAGACTTTTTCAGTAATGAAAATCATTGTTGACTAATTTGACTGTTAATAGATGTTGATGTAGTTAACATAAATAATGATAAACTAACACATGACACCACGAAAATAAATATATTGACATGGCATTCCCTATTAACATATATTTATAAAAAAAAAAGTTAAAATCCTTAAGAGATTATCTTTTATTTGTTTTAAATGCATATATTTTTGTGAAAAGTCCAGTTATTTACATTAGTAATTAGTCTCTATCTCTAACATGTATCATCTTATTTATGTAACAATCTATGTAACAATTTATGTAGCAATTGTTTTCAATTTATGTTTAACAAGAAACCTTGTATATATTCATATGCATTTGTTACAGATTTGTATTGAGAAAGGTATCCGTACGTTGAAAGTGAGTAGAATTGAAGAGGACTTAGATCGAATACCGAATTGACTATTTTTCTTTCAGTCAAAGAATGTGAGTATTAGTTTTTAGTAAATAGAATTTTGTAATTAATCAATAGCATTTGTTAATTCATATGTTGTTTGTATTTCAGTTACTGCTTCCTACTGCTTCTGCAACTGTTGGATTGGATTTGGTGGTAATAACTTAACAGGTATAAAATCATTATTATTCTTATTTATATTCATTTTGCTGATTTATATTCATTTGATAGAAAAAACATTAGATATCCAACTGTTAGTCAAGATTATTAATCTTTTGTATTTCGATCTTTCCTTTGCTTTCTTGGTGAGAGTGGAGTAGACCATCTTCTTGAAATTATTAAGGTACGTTTTAGTTCAAAATTTAGATCAGTAAGAGTTATATCATGATGAATTTGTCCAAATTGCTGTTTATTATCCTACTTGGTTGGTATATATGCTGTTTATTATACTGCTGTCCAAAAAAAAAAAAGATTCAAAGTATATAGGCTGGAAACCTAACGGGTTGCCTTATATCTCATTGTAAGATATAACGGATCCTCCCCAGGTGTAACAATGCCACGTATGATGAATCTTAAAATTTTTTTGTCCAAATTGCTGTCCAAATTTCTGTTTATTATCCTGCTTGGTTGGTATATATGCTGTTTATTATACTGCTGTCCAAAAAAAAAAATTCAAAGTATATAGGCTGGAAACCTAACGGGTTGCCTTATATCTCATTGTTAGATATAACGGATCCTCCCCAGGTGTAACAATGCCACGTATGATGAATCTTAAAAAATTTCTGTCCAAATTGCTGTTTATTATATTGTTTGAACTGCTATATATTCTGTTTAATATGTTGCTGTTTATTATATTGTTACAACTGGTATAAAAATGACATATTTAATCGTTAGCTTAATGGATCCATTTTTATATTTATAATGTTTGATTTTATATTAATAATGTTTGACCAATAATTCCGTAACGACAAACCTTCAATCACATGCTCCTTCCAAATAAAGAACAACAACAATATTATTAACGGTAGATTTCCAACGCTAATTAACGCCTAACGGTCAGTGGACCTCACTCCACACTACTCATATAATGTTACCTATGTAACTAAATCCAAAACTAGTGGATCCATATTCACACACATATTATTAATAATTTTCTTCAAACATTTGTTACTAAAATTTCAACTATTTTGTGTATTGCAGGAAAAATGAGTAGAAGAAGAATACGAGATTTAAATATTGTACAGAATACTGTAAATTCGAAAGAGGGAAATAGTGAACAACAAACGGTTGTTGGATCCTCGAATGTGCCTGACATAGATGATGAGCCTGCAGAATTACAAAGTAATGTTAATTAAGTTTATTTTACATGCATGTTGACTTTTATTATTGATTCATTTTTCAATTTTAATATAATAATAATATATTATTGTTCAGCTGAGAGTGGTGGGACGCGCAGAGGTCGCGGACGTACGCTGCTCAGAGATTTATACGAATTAAATCCAGTCGAGCGTGTGAAAGTAAGGAGAAACAGTCATGGCCAGCCTGTTGGCCCTGAAGCTCGACTTCTAGCAGACTATTTGGGCATTATTGCACGAAATGCAAATATGTTGCCCATCAATTACGAGTCATGGCATCACATGCCTGATGGAAACAAAAATCAAGCTCTCGATAACATTAAGGTAACAAAACGTGAATTTAATTTATATTACTTTGGTTGAAGTTTCATTTATATTTACATTCTAAACTTATGTTTTTTTAGGAGAGATTTGCTTTGGAGGTCTCCGATGACTATATAAAGAAGACATTGGGAAAAAAATGGAGAGACCATAAAAGCACATTGAAAAAGAATATTTTAAGAAAGAAATAAGCCTCGAGGATAAATTATGAAATGTCCCACGGAATGTTGAGGTATCAATGGGAAGATGCGGTTAGATTTTGGAACTCAAAGAAAGGAGAGGTATTACCTAGTTCTAAATTATTATAAATGTTTCGGTTTATAGTATTTACTATATACGTAATAATAATTTCATTATGTAGGACCGTGAGCATGTTGGAACTAGCAAAGAAGCGGAAACAAAAATTCACGCACACGGGCAGGTCGAGAAGTTTTGCTTCTCAGAAATGAGGCCGAGGTATTATAATTTATTCATTCCACAAATATTAATGACTTCATACTATTAAATTATATTTTTACTACTACACTCGTAGGAAGCCTCATCCGGTCAAAAAGTTGGGCGCCGGCTTTTTGACATTACGCATAGGAAGAAGGATGGGTCTCCGATGACATCCGGTTGGAGAGATTATGGTATATTTACTTAATAAAATTTGATTTATTATAAATATTTATAATGTTTAATTATGATAGTTTAATTCTTCGTTAGTAGTTATAAATTAATAATGTTATGTTCCATTCTTTCTTATTGTATATTTCGTTTCTAACTTTTAATTGATTTATTAGGAGAAACTAAAAGAGAAGAAGGCGAGTATGAAGCTACCGCTTCGATCGATAGTTCTGTTAATCTTGAGGATATCGATAATGTAATTATTACCGATGTTTTGGGTCCCGAAAGGTATGGTCGAATTTTTATGCTACATTTGTCGCTTTTTTAGCCGGAATTATATGCTATATTTGCTGTTTTTATTACTGATGTTTTTGGGTCCTTTCAGGTATGGTCGGGTTCGATTTCAAGGATCTGGTGTTACCCCGACCCAATATTTTGGATCCGGCTCCCAGCAATACATGCCTTCCGAGAGTCAATCTCGAGCTGAAGTTCAGAGGCTAAAAGACCAGATGGCTCAGATGCAAGCGAGCACGGTTGAGCAAATTGCTGATGTTCAAAGAAAATATGAAGAACTCCAGCAACAGCTTAGAGCGGATGCGGAAGCGGCAGCAGCGAGGGAGGCAGCGGCCGCTGCGAGGGAGGCAGAGGCAGCAGCGATGCTAGCAGAGCAGAACAGAAAGTACGATGAGCTCCAGCTACAGCTTCAGCATATGATGCAGATGTTTCAGCAGTCGCAGAAGCCGCCATCTTAGACATTTAGTTTCTCGTTGTAAGATTATTTTTAACATTATTACATTTAACATTATTGTAAGAATATTTTCAGTTATAATTCATTTATTAATTTGTATCACATATCTTTTATTGAATTTGAAGTATCATTTAGAATTAATGCATTTGGTTTGATTTTTATGCTACATTTGTTGTTTTGGGTTGGAATTATATGCCACATTTGCTGTTATTGGTTGGTTTTAGTGCAGGAGGGGTATGATATTAGACAAATAGTACATTGCAAATCTGTACAAATTAGCGGCGTTTGTGAGAAAAGCGCAGCTAAAAGTCATGATATTTAGCGGCGTTTGTGGAATAAGCGCCGCTAAAAGTCATGACTTTTAGCGGCATTTGTGGGATAAGCGCCGCTAAAGGTCATGACTTTTAGCGGCGTTTAGAAAGCGCCGCTAAAAGTCATGACCTTTAGCGGCGTTTTTTCCACATAAACGCCGCTAAAGTTTGCGGCGTTTGATTTAGTAGCGTTTTTTGCGGCGCTTTTAGACCGCTAATACTATGAATGGCGCTTATAAATGCCGCTAAAGGCCTAAAAAAATGCCACTAAAAGTCTGTTTTGCTGTTGTGATTGTATCAATTATAATCAGTCTTCTCATCCAACCAGCAAGGTAACATGCCTAACGAATATCTTTAATGAGTTAAGGATAAGTCTTGAATCTTCAAGATATGCTTCTAAGTTTTACCCGATTCGATCCAATCTCAATTCAAACCAATGTCCAGAATATATTGCTAAAAATAGTTTAAATATCATAAATGGACTTGCAGTCATCCAAAGTATCATCAAGAATCAAATCCCAATTAAATTTATTACCAAAATTTGTCAACACAAAAATGACATATTTCTCAAATACTAATAAACACTGTTTTTAGCGCGATTCAAAGCTACCTCAACCTAAGATATTATAATCGAAAAGCACTGAATAATTTAATAATAATTTTTAAAGCAAACTTAACATTGTTGGAAGCTGCCTTAACCTAAAATATTATAATAAAAAAGCACTAGATAACTAATTGAACTCAAAATTAAGTACTTCGAGTTCACTTTTTAATAATAATTTTTTAAGGCAAACTTAACACTGTTCAAAACTGCCTCAACCTAAGATACTATAATTGAAAAGCATTGAATAAATAATTGAATTACTTCACTTTTTAATAATAATTTTTAGGTATAATGATTTGTTTGGCCCTCCAACTTTATAATAAAGTTCATTTTAGCTTTTCATTTAATTTTTTGCTTCTTTTAACTTTTGAACTTGTATTGTTTGTCGAATAACCCTAAAATAGATGGAAAATTTAATGTTTATCAACTTTTTTGACGTGGCGGTCTATGTGGATGCCACGCCAACAATTAATTTTTTAAAATTTAAAATATAAAAAAATAAATTTTTATATATTAAAATAATTTTTTAATTTTTAAAAATTAATTAATTGTTGACGTGATATCTACGTGTGTTTATTAGTATGGTGTCAAGAGTGAAGAGAAAATAGTGAATTTATCATTGTCAAATTTGGACATCAGCAACAGGAGGAAGATAATTCTAAGGGAGGCAAAGCAGACCTGGGAAGTGGGGAAGAAATTGGGATTAACTGTGAGGAGAGATGAAAGGAATGTCATTGACATTGAGGATATAATGAGACTCGAATACCAGTAGCAAAGGATCTCGAAGAGAACAAATAAAGCCCCAGCGCAACAACAGGTGCGAGTTTGAATTTGTTGTTTTGATTTATATTAGAATATTGATTGAGAATTGTTATGTTTTAATTTGTCTTTGCATAATATTTATTTGAATTTATTTACAAAAAAATATAAAATTTAATTTAAAAAACAACATGAATTTTTTAAGGATCATAATGACACGTTTGTTCAATCCTAATTTGTCTGGACTCCATTTATAGACACTTTTAATTAGTATTTACAACTATAAAATGGTTGAAAAAAATTTTAAAAAAAAGAAAGAGAGAAAATATTTGATGCATTCTCAATGTATAGAACACCTCATCATTAAATAAAACAAAAAATAGTGTAGGACTTATAAATAAATACTAATAACTTTATTGAAACATAATTAATTAATAATTAATTATAAATAAATGCTACAACCCTAAACCCTAGATCTTAAATTCGAGACTCCAAACCTAATACTCTAAACTCTTAAATCCAAGATCCTAAATATAAGAGTTATTAATATTTATTTATAATAGTTATGATCAATGTGTAATTATGTTTAAATAAAACATTATAAGAAATTATGTTTAAATAAAATTATTAATATTTATTTACAAATTCTCCATATTTTTTTATTTAATTTTATATACCAATTATGCATAAAATATTATTTCTTTTAATAAAAAGTAATATACTAGCTTAAGAATTATTGGTTAAAGCAACTAAATAAGTGGATTATAGAATTTCATTTTCTAATAGACTTTTAAAAAGTCAACATTTGCATAGACTTCAAGAGAAGGTCCACATTTGCATATGAAGTATTGCATGGAGTTCCCATTTATGGTCAAGCTCAAGTTCTGTGTAAACGCACAATTCTATTCAATTCTACTCATCTAATGCATAGTCAAACTCGAAAAAGAATTTTGGTGTGAAGAAAGGTATAAAATTTTAATAATTTAGGATCAAAACTAAAAATTAAACTTGCTCAGTTCCACGCAAGTACATGGTTTTTGTACAACCCCAATTTTACCCGGCCATAAGCCCAACAACCCACACCCCCACCAACACATCACCTATTCTACATACCCAATTAACCTTGGCCCAAAATGGCCCAATGGCCTAAAAGAGAAGAAAATGCAGAAAGAGAAACAAAACCTTAGCTTCTCCCTAGCACCGCAGCCTCTTCGACTTTCTTTTGCCTCTGCCACCGCCCATATCCTGCAAAGAGATAGCAAACACGCAATGCAGGCAAGAAACATCGAGAAAGTAGGAAAATGAACAATGATTGTAATATTTTCTTGGTTATAAAAGACCAAGAACGGACCATTGTAAAGGGGGATTTTCTGGATTCAAAAAGAAAAAAAAAGAATACCGAGAAATCAAAAACAAAAGAAATTTGAAGGTTGATTCGATTTTTATTATTATCGCTTATTTGTTTTAATTTTATTTATTTTATTTTAAATCTTTTTATAAACTAAATCAAAAGAGAGAGAGGAGGGCCTTACTTGAACCACCGGAGGCGCTGCCTCAAGTCCCTCCCATCTCTGTCAGCCGAGGCCGTAAGTAGAGAGGAGGTTTTCTCTTTCGAGTTTTGAGGAGCCAAGGCTCGGCCTCCTAACGAACTCCAAAACAGGCTCCTAGGGCTTATCTCCACGCATCGTCATCCACCGAACTGGTGATGGTGCGTCGATCGACCGGAGAAACCCTCGTTACCTGGGAAGACGAAAGAGGAGAGGGAGAGACGAGAGAAAAAGGGTTGTGGTCAGCTTTGTTTTAAAATTATTAGGTTTAAAATCGACTTTGGGGAGATTTTGGGGTTTTATACATCAAACAAAACGGCGCCGTTTGGTTCAAGGGAGACAGCATATCCCTTCAAGGGGATATTTACGCGAATGGCCCCTCCTTCAATGGGCTCCGCTTCGATTAGGCCCCTTTTCATTTTTTTCTTGCTTTTAAATTCGACCCAAAAATTTCTTTCTGTCCGATTTAGTCCTCGCATCGAACGTCACGCATCGTGGGTGGGTTATTTACCCATTTGATCCTCGTGAGCTATTGCGCGCGATGTTGTAGTCCCTGTTCGCCTTTTCTTTGATTTATTACAATTTTAGACCCCGACTTTCATTCGATTTCAATATAATCTTGGATTTGCTTAATAAATTTATTTATTCATTTGTTTTCCTTATAAATTACATTATTATTATTATTATTATTATTATATTTTTACTATCATTTATTTATTATTGCTATCTATTATTATTATGTTTACTACTATTATTTTTATCATTCCATAAAGTCAATTCTACTCAAAAGGACCTAATTAAGGTAAAGGAAATGTTTGATTCTTTGGAAAACATGGAACAAAGGTTGGTGAGGATTGAGTGAAGGCTAATGCGCCGTTTATTCCCAATGATGGGCTACTCAACGAACCAGCGCACTCGCGTGGTACTCATTATTGCGGATCTCAATATGGTGATAGCATCTTACTCTCCGAGCAGTAATGAGCAAGTCAATCGTGTTGTTTTGGTCTACGGAATGCGAGAAAAAGGAGAAGGGGCTTCCCAAAAGTCCCGAAGAGGAAGAACAAGGATGTGAAGCTAGCACGAATGGGTATACTAAGGGTTATTCAGACAAACCCGACCAAGAAGGTAGTTACAGTCACTGGTCCCCCAAAGCAAAACCCAATCCCGATGCGTATTCGGAAAAACCTGCCCATTCACTCCCCCATGGCTAGTACGTTATTTGATATGCATGTTGTAGCTCCTTTTTATATAAACCACTGCAACCTCCATACCCAAATGGTATAACCTAAATGTCCTAAGTGTGAGTATCATGCGGGGATCTGAGGGATTACGGGCTTTCAATAGAAAATTGCACAGCTTTTAAGAAGTTGGTGGAAAAATTCATCAAAATAGGTGTTGTGGAGATAGGCGACGCACAAGCGAAGCATAAACACAGGAGCATTTTGAGCAATGAGATTTGCGGAAGAAATTCTGTAGTATTTAGAAAGCTTACGGGTTCGAAAATATCTTGGTTAAGTTGATAAGCCCCAAAAGCAATGAGGAACTCTTTTGTGAAATAGGCTCGTGTTAAAATTACTATTTCGATAAAATGCATCTTTTGCAGACAATATTTTTTTGTTGTTGTTTCTTTTTCATGCTTTAAATTCTCTTGAGATGTTCTTTTTTATTCTTCATTCATAAATAACCATTCTAGGAATCATTTATTCTCTACTCTCTGACAATGGTTGAATATCAATGACATGGCGGCTGCAATTGCGGACTCCCTTCTAGTGAGATATGTGTCCGAGAAGAATCTAAGGACTTAGAAGATGATAGAGATTGCAACTTATTTTCCAACTCTGATTAAAATGGCCCTACCTTGCGAAATGTTATGCGAGCCAACGAGGGAGATGAAGATGGAAACTTAGCTCACCGCATTAAGGCAGGACATGATCACGACCAGGACATGTTGGGGCCAGCGACGTGGATTCCTATATGAGGCATGAATGACTGTCAAGCTAGTCTCTCGTAATCTTCTTGAACCAACATCGATTCATATTCATAGCCTTTGATTACCTTACAGAGGGTAAAGGTCGCTTCACATGTCAAAAATTACAAAATCGCCAGGTCGTCGACTTCAACTTCAAATTCAAATTGAAAAAAAACACACAAAAAAAAAAAGAAAAGAAAAAGAGAGTGGTGATAAAGGATACAAAAGGAACGTGTTTAGCGTTGATAACACGAATTTATAGTGCTGTTCAAAGGTCGGACACCGCATGTCGGTGCAGCAAGAGGAAGAGAATCATCCAAATTCTTTACTGAGGACAAGCGACATTTGTAAAAGTTGGCATCGTAGAAGTTACCATTTACTTTCTGTTGGCTAAGATCCTCATGGGGGCTTCGACAAAAAGGTCCGTTCAAAAGACCTGCGTGGATTAAGGATTCTTCATATCCAAAAGGGACTCAGAGGAAAAAGTAAGTGCCCTGCACGGCAAAGAAGGCCCGGGCTTGGAAAACATAGGCTGTCAAGATGGATGATAAGGACTTGCCCATCCATGAGTTGATTTGCAAAAAAAAAAAAAAAAAAAAAAAAAAAGAGGAAAGAAAAGAAAGAAAAGGAGAGGCCAAGATGAAACCCGCAAAGCGGCGCCTTGAGAGACAAAGGGATTTGGTTGAAAACCCACGAAAAGGCAACTCAAATTTTGACCGAAAGTAAGGCATACGGTGGTCTCACGCTTGCGCTAGGTTAACAATGAAGAAGTATGTTGCGTCTCAAGCATCGACCAATGCCGGATCCCCTAAACACATATGGAGCCTAAAATGGTCCTCGAGAAGTTTGAGCAGAGTAAGCTCGGTGCGATATCCGGGGCACCTAGCTTCTATTTTACCCAATTTTTTGGTATTTATTTCCCTTGCAAAATCGCCAATAAATTTCCTTCCTAATTACATTTGCTATTTTTGCTTTACCTATTTGTTTTGAAGCTATGCTCTAACTAGCTTCTCTTATCCGTAGTTATGGTCTCTTTGGGCATTTTGCATTGAAATAATAATTAATAGAATAACGACACTTTCACAAAAGAGTTCCGTCGCATATTACTCTGAAACTTTTGAGTAGTGCCGGAACACAAAGCAGGACCATTGGCTTAAAACTCCTCGAGTTTAAAGGATCGGAATAATGATGGAGAAAAATTACGAGCGAATCTATCTCTTGAATTTGGTTGAAAATAGTGATCGAACAAAATGGCCAGGTATTACATAAGTAGTATCATCTCGATGAAAAAGGGCGATGTATGAATGGGCAATCATTGTTGCTGAAGAATGATTTTGTATCCATCATGCGTGCACACACGGTCATGAAACTTAGGGAATGGAAGGTGCAGAGCCAAATCATTTGAATAAGTTACAAATTCTATACCCGAGATTCGTAGTGGGATGGATCGAAGATGGCACAGATCCTACACCCTAAAGTTGAAAGAGAGGGGATCCAAGATGGTATAAGCCTTGAAGTTCTATCGGTACCATGGAATGGACCTTGAAGTTACATTGGGGCAAGTCATTTGAGCAAAAATATGATGGTTTCTTTGATTTTTTGAAAAAAGGGTACCAATGAGCAGAAGCGAGATAGTAGCGTAATCGTCGGCAATAAAACTCGATGGACAACGGCGGTGACAACCTTAAGCATTAAAGGGGATCATTTCATACATCATTCAAAAGCACGTTTAGTTAGAAGCATTCGACTCATTCGGATCATTGCATCCTAATCATTGTAAAAAGACCACCCTCAATCTAATGCATAGTCAAACTCGAAAAAGAATTTTGGTGTGAAGAAAGGTATAAAATTTTAATAATTTAGGATCAAAACTAAAAATTAAACTTGCTCAGTTCCACGCAAGTACATGGTTTTGATTTTCTTCAACCTTGCAACAACTTCTTCCATATCAATCCTTTCCTCTGCTACCTCTGCTGAACATTCCAGAGCTAATTGCAAAATGGATAATATACAATCCTTTGCTGCTAACCCTTCTCTCTCTCTTGTATTTAGAAGCTCACTGTCTACCACATCAACTAAGGAAGATGGTAATGATTCTTTCACCCAACGTTTCAAGCTCATTTCTTCTCCAAACATATCATCTGTAGGCTTTTTTCTTGTGAAAGTTTCCATTACAAGAATCCCGAAACTATACACATCACCTTTTGTAGACACAATTCCTTCTGATCCATATTCTGTATAAGAAAATAATTTAAATCCATTATAAATTTATTTGAAGAATAATTTGAAGGCAAGCACAAGTCTATATACATTACCTGGTGACATGTATCCAATAGTTGCTAGTGTCTTTGTTTGTATCGTTGAATCTTCTTCGCCTAAGAGTTTTGCAATGCCAAAATCACCCAAATGCGCTATCATATCTGTATCTAGCAGGATATTGTTTGGCTTTATATCACAATGAACCACTGGTAGGGTATGACCATGGTGGAGATATTCCAATGCCAATGCAATGTCTATCACTATATTCAACCTTTGCAAAACATTCAGAAAATGGTTGTGAGAATATAGCCACTTCTCCAAGCTTCCATTAGACATGAACTCAAGTACCAAAGCTTTAAATTCAACATTAGAGCAGCTACTAATGATTTTAACCAAATTCCGGTGACGAATGTTGCGTAGTACCTCACACTCAATATCAAAGCTTTTAAAGGCTCTATCTTGATTTACATGGAACACTTTTACTGCAATGGTCATCCCAGTTGAGAGAGTTCCTTTGTATACTGACCCGAAACTCCCTACCCCAAGTAGATTGCTATCAGAAAATCTCTCAGTAGCTTGAGCAAGGTCATGGTAAGAAATTCTTCTCCATTCAGGTAACGGTGGCAAATTTTCTTGAATTGGTAGTTCAGTTTTCGTATTTCGACTTCGTAAAAGAGTGATAACCACGACCGATACTAATATGACCGAGCCAATTGCAGGTAGAATATATTTTAAAAGATTGACACTCTTGGAGGGATCAGTTTTGCAAGGTGAGACTTGAAGTCGAGATGGACCGCACAAGTCTTCATTGCCTATAAATGATTGGCTCGAGTAGTTTCCAAAAAATCCTCTGCTAGGAATTTCCCCTTGTAGTCTATTGAAAGAGACATTAAAATGTTTGAGATTTTGGAGTTTCTCTAAGGACTTGGGGATCATTCCTGAAAGGTTATTCCTAGACAGATCCAAGTATTCCAAACTTATCAACTCATCAAATGATGCAGGAATAGAACCCTGCAACATATTACCAGATAACGAGAGATGAGTTAGATGCATGAGATCAGCAATGCTGCTTGGGATAGCACCTGAGAACTGATTATCTGACAAATTCAAATTGGTCACAGACTTCCAGTTCCCGATATCGGTTGGGAGTGATCCATTCAGTGAATTCGAAGATAACTCTAGGAACAAGATGCCGTCGAGTCTTGTCAAGGTTGATGGGATTGAGGTAAAATTATTGGAGCCTAAGAAAAGATTCCTCAGAGAAACCATATCACCTAAGCATTCTGGTATTGGTCCAAATAGTTTGTTGTCAGTGAGAGTTACGTAAGCCAACCTTTCAAGATGACATAACTCGGATGGAATGCTTCCTTCAAGCTTGTTACTCCCAAGATCAACATTTTGCAACTCTCTCAATCTTCCAAGTGTTGCAGGTATTGTTCCAGTGAAGTCATTGTGGTCAAGGCCTAACCATAACAATTTGCTTAAGTTTCCGATTTCACCGGGGATGCTGCCCTTAATGTTGCAATGAGAAGCATAGAAAAGAGTTAGAGAAGCAGATAAATTCCCCACAGAAACTGGAAGTTCACCATTGATCAAAGGGTTATCATCAAATATCAAAACTTCCAAGCTTTTACAGCTTGTCAATGATGAGAGAAAGCTCAATACAGGGGAAGAAGGTATGCTACTTAAGTTGTTATGCCCTAAGTCCAACCGTTGCAAATATTTTAGATTGCCAAACGTATCCGGAACAGCTCCAGAAAAAGAATTATTCGTTAGTTGAAGAAAAATAAGATTAGAGGCGTTGGAGATAAAGGTTGGGATTGGTCCACTTAGTTCATTTAGCTCAAGAGAAAACCCTTCTAGTTTTGGAAGTCCTAGGCCTGCTGTTGATGGAAGCTGACCTGAGAATTGATTGAAACCAAGCCAAATAATCAATGCTGTCGATATGTTAAAGATTGGAGGAGGGATGGAACCAGAGAAACTATTATTTCCCAAGGATAAGATTTCAAGATTCTGTAAGTTTCCAATCTGAAATGGAAGTGCACCTGCCATAATTTGTATATAAATTAGTATAGGCACTAATTAATATTTAATGAAATGATATCATTGTTGTTAATTGAAAATTTGCATAAAATAAGATATATAGAGAGAGAGTGTGATACTCTACCTGACGAGCTATTAGAGGAAAAATCAAGGTAACTTAGAAATGTCAAGTTCCCAATGCTTGAAGGCACAGGTCCTGTTAAGTTGTTTTCTGAAAAGCGAAGCCTCTCTAAGTTCAGAAGGTCACCAATTGTTCCAGGGATTTGACCTGAAAAATATAATTGATATAACAACTAGTTTTATGTAATATAAAACAATTGCTGGTAAGCAAAAATTGCAGAAATATATCTTCAAATATAAATTGCAGGGGGAAAATGGAACCTGAAAGCTGGTTGGTTCCCAAATGCAAACTCTTCAAGGTGGAAAGGTTTCCAATCTTGACAGGAATCTGCCCTCGCAGATTGTTGTTTCCCAAATTCAAAGACTCTAGCTTTGGTAAATGGCACAAAGATGATGGGATTAAACCAGTGAAGTTGTTTCCGAATAGATTCAACTTATGAAGTCGAGTGAAGGAACCGAACCATGATGGGATTTCTCCACCGAATTTGTTGTTACCCAAGTTTATGAACTTCAACCGATGCAAATTAGCCAAATGGTTGGGTAATAAGCCTTGAAAACTATTGTTCATAATGTTGAGTCTGGAGAGGAAGGATAGATTTCCCAAGTGTGATGGTATGGTGCCCACCAGACCCTTGCCTGTAAGATTCAAAACTGTGACCCTAAGGTTTTTGGATCCGCAAGTGACGCCAATCCAATTGCAGACAGATGTGCTAGTAGACCAATTGGTTGCTAAAACACGTTTTGGATCAGAAGTTACATGAGATGTCAATGCAAGAAGAGCTAACCGGTCTGTGGTGATGTTGGGTGATTCCATGGAAAAAGAACAAACAAAATTTAGAAACAAAATCACAACTACAAGAGAAAGCATAAAGTGAGATTTTCCCATTGGCTTACTTGGGTTCATGAAGGATATGAAATAATGGAAACTCTTTCATTAAATAATCAGCAAAATGAATGGATGGTGGTTGGGAATCCAACTGCTACTGGTTTTTTTTAAAAGTAATCTAGATTTTCTAATTAATTATTTAAAATAACCTATTAAAATTATGTATGTAAATTATCCGATTTCTATCGTATTTATCGGTGTTGTTTGACAAATTGGTGGCACTGTCCCATCATCGACCAATAAATGCATTTAAAAATTAGAGGCACTAACCTGAAGTGTAATTATATAAAATGTTCAAAGACATAACAAAATAATTATTCTTTTCAGATCAGCTGGCCTCAACTTTTATTATATTTAGACGTTGTTATTTTTTAAAATTAAATTTAAATAATCCTTAAAATATATAAAAATAAAAAAATATTTTTTTAATTTTTTTTTAAAATAATAAAATTTAAAAAATTATATAAAATTCTTATTTAAATTATCTAAATATATCTTAAATTTTTTTTTATCTAAATCTAAATATACTAGAGAATGATTTAAAATTAAATCAACTTGAGAAAGTATTTTGAAAGATTTATTTTCTTTGGAAAATTGCTTGGTGTACGACGTCTGCCTGAGACAGTCAATGCTGGTACGCTGGTCGGTAGATAATTTCCTGCAACTTGATCAATAACTGTCCCTACAAATAAATGTAGATTTTACCAACCAAAACTTTCAATATTCTGCAATACTTTGATTAATTTAATTTTCAGGCTAATAATTGTAATGTTCCACGTGATCATAATAGAATGATAGATTGTATGATCATTATTTATAATATCTCGTATATATTTTCTAAAAGGCTGTAAGGTTGAAGTTTATAAGAATATTCATAAATTTAATTTTTAATGTTTATTTTTTTTATCATTTTAATCCTAATTGCTCTTTTTATTATTTTAGCCTCTAGTTTTCAAATTTTATTTTTTAATAAAAAATAATTATTAAAATTTTAACGATATTGACATACTAATTCACATGTATTTCATTAAAGATGTGGATAATTTTTAAAAAAGTCTTATGAAATTCTTTTTGATTTTTTTAAAAAAATTGAATCTTTATGATGTTCATATAAATTGTCAAGTAAATTTCTACATTAGCATCATTAAAATTTTAACGATCAAATTAATTCTCCCGTCTAAAAAGTAATAGCTTAATTGAATTTTAAAAGTTAAGGGTGAAAATGATAAAAAAGAATTTTATTTGAATTTTAACGGTCCAATCCTGGTTATCATTCTTTTACGAAGTCAAAATTCGAAAGCTGAACTACCAAGTCAAGAAAATTTTGCCACCGTCACCTGAATGGAGAAGAATTTCTTACCATGACCTTGCTCAAGCTGCTGATGGATTTTCCCAAAGCAATGTACTTGGGGTAGGGAGTTTCGGGTCAGTATACAAAGGAACTCTCTCAACTGGGATGACCATTGCAGTAAAAGTGTTCCATGTAAATCAAGATAGAGCCTTTAAAAGCTTTGATATCGAGTGTGAGGTACTTCGCAACATTCGTCATCGGAATTTGGTTAAAATCATTAATAGTTGCTCTAATGTTGAATTTAAAGCTTTGGTACTTGAGTTCATGCCTAATGGAAGCTTGGAGAAGTGGCTATATTCTCAAAACCATTTTCTGAATGTTTTGCAAAGTTTGAATATAGTGATAGACATTGCATTGGCAGTGGAATATCTTTACCATGATCGTTCCCTTTCCGTGGTTCATATAAAGCCAAACAATATCCTGCTAGATACAGATATGGTAGCGCATTTGGGTGATTTTGGCATTGCAAAACTCTTAGGCGAAGAAGATTCAATGATACAAACAAAGACACTAGCAACTATTGGATACATGTCACCAGGTAATGTATATAGACTTGTGCTTGCCTTCAAATTATTCTTCAAATAAATTTAAATTATTTTCTTATACAGAATATGGATCAGAAGGGATTGTTTCTAGAAAAGTGATGTGTATAGTTTCGGGATTCTTGTCATGGAAACTTTCACAAGAAAGAAGCGGACGGATGATATGTTTGGGGAAGAAATGAGCTTGAAACGTTGGGTGAAAGAATCATTACCATCTTCCTTAGTTGATGTGGTAGACAGTAAGCTTCTAAATACAAGAGAAAGAGAAGGGTTAGCAGCAAAGGATTGTATAATATCCATTTTGCAATTAGCTCTGGAATGTTCAGCAGAGGTAGCACAGGAAAGGATTGATATGGAAGAAGTTGTTGCAAGGTTGAAGAAAATCAAAACCATGTACTTGCATGGAACTGAACAAGTTTAATTTTTAGTTTTGATCCTAAATTTTTTAAATTTTATACTTTTTTGACACCAAAATTCTTTTTCGAGTTTGACTATGCATTAGATGAGTAGAATTGAATAGAATTGTGCGTTTACACCGAACTTGAGCTTGACCATAAATGGGAACTCCATGCAATACTTCATAGCATGCAAATGTGGACCTTTTCTTGAAGTCTATGCAAATGTTGACTTTTTAAAAGTCTATTAGAAAACGAAATTCTATAATCCACTTGTATAGTCGCTTTAACCAATAATTCTTAAACATAGTTAGTATATTACTTTCTTTTTTATTATTTTTAAGGAATAATATTTGATACACTGTCTATGTATATATATAGTAGTGGAGTTAGAAAAATTTTTTTGGTGAGCTAAATTAAGTTGTATATTTTTACAATATTAAAAATATAATTTCATTATTTTAATAGCCTATATCATTATAATTTTTAAAGGACTAAATCAAAATTTTATCATTTTTGAGGATCAAAGTGTAATTTTATTATTATTAATTTAAAATTTTATAAATTGTAAAGGGCCTAAATTAAAATTTTACCATTTTAGGGGAGCCATTGCCTTTGGGTCTCTACTATGCTCCGTGTATAGTCTCATATATAATTAGTGAATAAAAACATAACACATCATTATTAAATTAAATAAAAAATATGGAGAATTTGTAAATAAATATATTAATAATTTTATTTAAACATAATTTTTTATAAGTTTCTATTTAAATATAATTAAACATTAATCGTAACTATTATAAATAAATATTAATCACTCTCACATTTAAGATATTGGGTTTAAGGGTTTAGAGTATTGAGTTTGGAGTCTCGGGTTTAAGTCTAGTGTATAGAATCTCAAGTTTAGAGTTTTAACATTTATTTATAATTAATTATTATTTAATTATGTTTCATACACCTATAATACATCAAATATATATATATTTTTATTTTTTTCAACGATATTATAGTTGTAGATACTAATTAAAAATGCCTATAGATGGAGCTAAGTCAAGTTTAGGATTAAACAAACGGTCATTATGATCCTTACAAAATTCATGTTTTTTAAATTAAAATTTATATTTTTTATAAATATATTCAAATAAATATTATGTAAGATCAATTAAAGCATACAATCTATTGGAGATCTAATTACCTGCTTTGTAAACATACGCTTTCTTATGAATATATCCATAAAATGAAATGTCGAGAATAATAAATATTACACAAATCTCGTGTTTGGCTCATTGATCATGGACGTTCACTCTCATACCCTCGTCGTGACATCAATCACTTAAAAATTTGTATTAAAACTACAAATTGCACTCTCTTGTGGCTTCACTTTGGGATAGTAAATTGGTAAATTGAGATTAATGTATTAAAAGAAACCCATAAGTACATACTTCTGGCTTATAGATGGCACGAAGTTGAACTGAGATTCCAAGATTTTGGCTTATAGATTTTGTGCATCTGGTAACCCAAATCAGTTTGAATGCAGTCATAGTTCACCGAACCACAAATCGTGTGCAATGTAGCTCTTCTTGTGAAAAATATAAATGTCGGTAATGACAATATATATCGCAAAGAAAAGAGAAATAAAATAAAGAACATACAGATTTTACGTGGAAACCCTTTCGGGGAAAAACCACGAGCAGAGGAGAAAAAAAAATTTACTATGTCGAATTCGAACCACAATTACAAGAGGAATAGCCTATGTCTATTTATAGGCTTGTAAAACCCAATTCTAATCAAAGTAAAAATATATTATGCTAATAAATGCTAAATATATTATACTCATAAATACTAAATCTTCTAGAAATAAGATATATTTTGTTTAACTTGACTTGCAAGCAATATTGTTAGAATTTGGGTCACACAACTCTAACAACCTCCACCTTGACACGAATTCTCAACAAACAAGTTCTTCATCGCGAACTCTCAACGAACAAGTTCTCCACCTCTTCCATAAAACCCCTTAAGGGTTTAACTTCAACAATGAACACCAACCAAATCTAATCAATGCTCAAACTTGGTTATAGGAAGTGACTTAGTCATCATATCTGCAGGATTTTCATGAGTACTAATTTTGCTCACAACAATATCACCACGAGCAATAATATCACGAACCAAACTATGCTTCATCTTATCATACGAGGTCAAAGAATCATAAACCTCATCAACTGTGAGAGACTCACGGCTATATAAAATCGTGTCTCTGAAGGTTGAATAAGACGGGGGCAACGAACAAAGTAGAATCAACCCTAGATCTTCCTTATCATACTGAACCTCCATGGCCTCCAAGTTTGAGAGAATTTCTTTAAACATCATTGTTCTTCGTGCACGCATGCACCTTCCACCAAACGATGAGCATAAAGACGTTGCTTCATATGCAACTTGCTGGTTAGAGTTTTCGACATACATATTTGTTCTAGCCTCTTCCATAATGCAGCAGCGGTCTTCTCCTTCATCACATCCTGCAAAATTTCGTTAGACAAATACAGATGTAACTGTGTTAATGCCTTTCGATCCTTGCGCTTCTTCTCTTCCTCCGTCAATGTCGAAGGCATCTTATCTACCCCTAGCAGGGCTTCCTCTAAATCCATCTGTGCAAGAACTGCCTGCATCTTTATCTGCCACAACGCGAATCTGGTGTTGCGATCCAATAGTAGAATTTCATACTTCAAAGACGCCATTACCGTGATCGAGATGAAAAACTCGGAAGCTCTGATACCAATTTGTGAAAAATATAAATGTCGGTAATGACAATATATATCGCAAAGAAAAGAGAAATAAAATAAAGAACACACAGATTTTATGTGGAAACCCTTTCGGGAAAAAACCACGGGCAGAGGAGAAAAAAAAATTCACTATGTCGAATTCAAACCGCAATTACAAGAGGAATAGCCTATGTCTATTTATAGGCTTGTAAAACCCAATTCTAATCAAAGTAAAAATATATTATGCTAATAAATGCTAAATATATTATACTCATAAATACTAAATCTTCTAGAAAGAATATATATTTTGTTTAACTTGACTTGCAAGCAATATTGTTAGAATTTGGGTCACACAACTCTAACACTTCTCATATCAGTTTTTTATAGCATCCAGGAGGCTCTCGAATGGATCATCTTCATCGGGAAAGAGTAGAATTCCAGTACAGTGTTAACAGACCTCAGGAACCTGTTTAATCCTAAGAAAAAGTAAAATACAACAGTTCGACATACCCTTCCTCCTATTCTTACGACATGAATTTTAGCAGAAAGGTATGTTTGGACAGTACAAAGTAATTGAATGACAGTGTACTCTTTTGTATAAATTTTTTATATTTAAACAAAATATAAATAATAGTATAAGGAGTAAAGTTAATCGATTGATCTAACCAAATTTTATTACAACCAGAACTTGTCATAGGCAGTTTTCATGCATGCGACTCGTGCCAACCTATACAAAACAAAGAGATTAAATTTAGAAAATAAATAAATAAAAATAAAAACAAAGTAGAAATAAATAAAATGAAATTAAAAATAAATAAGTCGAATGGACGGCTCTCTAACTTCATTCACGGTTTAAGCTTCGGTTTCGAACTAATCCCGGATAATGAATTTTCTCCTCTAATAGATGAGTCGATTATAGAGATCAAGGAAACGTCTCAGACAACCAGCCCTTCCATGTGTAAATTAACTGCGGGAACGTCCAACTAACACTTATTGAACGAACAACCCTGAATCCGCATCCACCATTTAGCTCCTTGGTAGCTTTGAGAACTAGAAGGACCTGACTTGAATCAATGACCTCAACTGCAAGGTTCATTTAAACCCGATTGTTATTTTCCTTGACAAACCCAACCACTCATTTAATTGGTCACGCCAATTTATTCTTTAGTAGACCGATTACAACAATTATGGACCATATCAATTATTCTAATTGTACGTCGCACAACACCGAATCAATGGGTCCTGTTTGGTTTGATGCTATTACGACTTTGTGAGATAATTGTATCTATTTCTTAAACTGGAGGAATAACGAATAACATGTAAAACATTTAAACTTTATATAAAATTTCAAATTAGGATATTTTAAATTTCATATATTTTTTATTTTTTAATAATGTTATTAAATAGTATTAAATTTTTATTTTTTAAAAAATTTAATAGTATTTATAAAAAATTAAAATACATATAATATTTTAAAAAAATTAAAGACTAATTAAATAATATTTAATTTTGTTTCTAGAAGTTCTTTAGTAGTATTTTTTTTAAATTTTGTATAAATTTTAAAAGTTTTTAAATAAAATTTTTAAACACAGTCATATTTTTTTTTTTTAGAATTATGAAATCTTATAAAATCTAATAATGTTTTTTAAACACTGTTTGTTTTTTAATTAACTAATTAAATAATATTTAATTTTTTTGAAAATTTCTTTATACATACTATATTTTCTTCCCTTGTTAACTTTTAGCAGTATTTGAAATTTTTTTTTTATAATTTAGTGATTTATCCATAACAATAGTTTTAAAATTTAGGAAGTTTTTTGAAGGAGAAATTATTTTTATTTAAAATTTTAATGATATAGATGATTTGATTTTATTAAAATAAATAAATTTAATGGATAATTAAAAACTAAAAACTAAATAAAAGATGAGAGAGAGCGTCACCTGTGGTAAATTGATGTATTCATTTGATTGATGTTGAAAGCAAGGTATGAAAGCCAACCAATTTCTTGCATATAGTTTTAGGTTGTACATAAAATGGTTGGTTAATGGTTAGTCAGGTACCATAATTTTAGAGACATACAATTTCATGGAAGGTTTATTTAAGGCGACTCAAAAATTCTTGTCTCCATCAAAATAAACAAGGCTTTAGCCAACCAGATTAGCACTGGGTATATTTGGGTTTCATCATCTTCATCGATTTGAAAACCCAAATATACCTTTAAGAAACGAAACATATCGTAAGAAAATAACAATGGAGGTAACTAAGGTGAGGTTTGCTTTTTTCTTTTCGTTTGCCGCACTAATTCCAGGATTATGGGCAAATATTGCTGAATTTGATGACTTTTGGAAGCAACGTGAGGAAGAAGCATGGGATATTACCTTGGCAACTTATGAGCCAAACCCAGAAAACGTCACCAATCATTTGAACTATAACGTTAACAAGTAAATCTTACTATAACCTTGTATTTTATCTCTCTTTTTTCATGTTTTATACAAAAAGTTCATAGCTTAGGGATAATAAAATAAGGTACAGATATTGAAAGCTGAACTATTATCCTATTGAATATCAACAATTAAGAATATATGCATGAATTAATTAAGCTAAACTCTTTGTTCTTCTCATTTTCATTATTTTTTATTGCAATTAGTAATCTTTCATGCATGTATTCTATAACATTATTACTCATAATCTTATTAGGTTACAACAATCACACGCCTTCATTGTAATGATCAAATTTTCATAATTTAGATGCTTTAGAGCCACAACTCTTAGAATTTAATTTCCTCCACTATTTGCAAGATCTTGAAACTTTGTTAACTTATTTTAAATAGAGGCATCATATATTATCTTGGACAATTTGTTGCAGGTTTCTTAAAGAAACTAGTGCCAACCAAACCTTAGATTTTGAGGATGGTATTACTAACAACATGAGAAGATACTTGAGAGGAAAACACAAGAAGTACACTGGTCCGTGCATGGCGACCAATCCAATTGATAGGTGTTGGCGGTGTAAGAAGAACTGGGCCAAAAATCGTAAAAGATTGGCAAAATGTGTGCTTGGTTTTGGCCATAGAACTCATGGTGGAAGTAAGGGGAAGTACTATTTGGTGACAGATAATTCTGATCATGATGTTCTAAACCCAAAACCAGGAACCTTACGTCACGCTGTGATCCAAAAAAGGCCATTGTGGATCATTTTTGCTCGTACCATGCACATCAAATTGTCACAAGAGCTAATAGTTCAAAGTCATAAGACAATCGATGGTCGTGGAGCAGATGTTCATATAGCATATGGAGCTGGAATTACACTTCAATTTGTGCACAATGTCATCATTCACAACATTCATATCCATCGCATTGTTCCAAGTTCCGGTGGCCTAATCAGGGACTCTGAAGACCACTTTGGTTATAGAACAGTAGGTGATGGAGATGGAATTTCCATATTTGGATCATCAAATATTTGGATTGATCACATTTCTATGTCTGAGTGCCATGATGGGCTTATTGATGCAATCCAGGGTTCTACTGCCATCACCATCTCAAATTGCCATTTCACCCATCACGACGCTGTAAGTTTTGCCTTACAATACTCAACAAGTTACACAATTTGTCACCTAGTTTTTTATTAAACGTTCATGGATTTGTCTTTCAGGTGATGTTGTTAGGAGCAAGTGATAGCTATTCTAAAGATAAATTCATGCAAGTCACACTAGCATTCAACCATTTTGGCAAGGAATTATTACAAAGAATGCCTAGATGTCGATGGGGGTTCTTTCATGTTGTTAACAATGACTACACACATTGGAAAATGTATGCTATTGGTGGTAGCATGCATCCCACCATTATCAGCCAAGGTAACAGGTTCATTGCTCCGCATGACCACAATGCCAAAGAGGTAAACCAAAATATAGTTAAACAATATTGATAATATTCATTACATTTGTAAGCATGATAAACATGTGACCAGAAATGCATTTGAGATCATACCATTATTTTTTTTCCATTTCACTTTCGTAGGTAACCAATAGGCTCTATGCATCAGAGTCAGACTGGAAAAATTGGATATGGAGATCAGAAGGAGACGTACTCCTTAATGGAGCCACCTTTAGAACTTCTGGGCCACTCTCGCCACCCCATTTGAAATTCAACAAAAAGGAAATGATCAAAGCCAAGCCTGGATCATATGTCAGAAGACTCACTCGTTTCGCGGGGACTCTTAACTGTAAAAAAAGAATCAAATGTTAGATGTGATGTTCAATTTTACCAATCTTTAAAAAAATCCCGACATGTTAAAAAAAGAATTGATACATGGAAAAAAAAACTCATATAGAATTATAATAAAATATAATTCCAATTATCTTTATCTTGCGTTACTAGCATGTTAAGCTATTGAGACGTACAAAAATAAAACCTACTTACAAATATAAGATTAGTAGTTAGTGACAATTAGGGGCGTATCCACAGAAATTAGTGATAATTCTATTCCTTAAATAAAAAACAAGTAGATAAAAGAGAGGTTTTTAGGAAATCAAAAACTAAATTCAAATTAAAAACAAAATGATAAATGCAATAATTAAAAGTTTTGGAAAATCAATGGGAAAAAATCTAGTCAAAAGTAAAGTATCCATTTGATTCATACATTCAATCATTGACCCAATGATAGCGACAATGCCTTTAATAAATTAGTTCTAGTTGTTGACTCAACATCGGGCAAACAATCTCTCCTTACCTGTTTAGTAACCAAGAGACAACTTGTTTGGATTACTTCTCTTGCTAATAAATAACCTTGTAAATCAATTCCCAACATTCAACTTACTGACAGCATTAAGAATGAGAGGGACCTAATTCTAATAAACAAGCTCACCTCAACGAGGTCTATTTATGCTAAATCACACATCCACAACATATAATCATAAACAACAATATAAACAATTATGCAATTATGCAATTCGTCACTAATATTAGAATGATTTAAACGGTTACAAATTTAATTATTCTATTTGACAAGACAATCGTTCTAAGCTATCAAATATCCACCAAATATTTAACAAGCTTGAATAATTGTAATTAAAATAGAATATGTGTGAATAATACAGAACAAAGAAAAATGAAGTTTCACAAATTTATTAAATCAAACTTCGATAATTCTTTAACTAGAAAAAGAAGTTTAGAAAACCATAGGGTTGAAAAATTGCAATAAATAAGAAAATAACTATTGTCGTAACCATTTTTTTGTAAAACGGGGTCGACTTGGGGTTTTGAAAATGAAAATGAAAAATGGGAGTCGCCACCAATCCTTTTTGATGAGGTGTGATCGGGTCACCTCGTAAAACAATTGTTTTTAATAAACAACTTGATTTATCAAAACAATGATTTTGGTCTACGAAACTCAGAAAATGGGTTCGGGAGTCGGTTACGCACGAGGAAGGGTTAGCACCATTGATACGCCCAAAATTGGTACCTAATTGATTAATTAACGTCTTAATGTTGAAAATTTGGAAAGATTTCAAAATACAATCCTCTTTATTTGAAAACCCGAATGAATTAAAATGAATGCTGAGGCCCGCTTATTTCGAAGAAGTAAAACGTCATGCCCAGTGAGTTAGGATACGGCATTTTTGGAACCCTCGAAACTAAGCTTGTCTTTTGACCTTTAAAAGTCGTGCATTTAAGCTTGAGAAGGATATTCGATTATTTGGGTCAAATGAAAAACCGGAACCCAGTAAGTTAGGGCACGATTTCTCGAAGTTCCAAATACAGAATATTGCCTTTATTTTAAGAAATCTTTTCCCGAGGTAACAAAATGTCACATCCAATACGTTAGGACACAACATCTCGAATTCTCAAGAAATAACTTTCTTTTTATTCAAAACTTATTTATTTTAAAAGGATATTCCGTTATTTAGGTTAAACGAGAAAAATCGAAACCCAGTAAGTTAGGGCACGATTTCTCGACTTTCCAAATACGGAATATTACCTTTATGAAAAGAATCACTTCTGTATCAGGTAAAATGTAACACATATTGGTAGTAAAATATGAAATGAATTACAATGCTAATGTGAATAACATAGTAATAATTGCTATAATACGAGTAACAATAACGAAAGCAAAAAGAATGAATAAAATAAAATAATAAACTAAAAAGAAGGTAAATCAATGAAAACTAATAAAAGTTTAAATAAAATAAAAATGAAAATAATAATAAAATAAAATAAAATGAAAATTATAATAATAATGATGATAAATTAAAATAATAATTATAATAATTATATGTAAGTAAATACAAAAAGAGAAAATATATAATATAATAAAAATAGTATTAAAATTAAGTAATTTAATAATATGAAAATAATGATATGTTAATAATAATAATAACAATAATAGTAGAAAATAATAGTACATTAATAATAATATACATGTTAATAATAATAATGAAAAGAAAAAAATGTTATAGTAATAAGAATAAAAATAGTATGTTAGTAATAATAAAATAATACAATAATAATAAGGTAGAAAATAATACACTAATAGGAATGATAATAATTGTAGAGAAATAAAATAATAATAATAATAATAATAATAGTAATAATGATAATAATAATAAAATTTATTAAAGAAATGAAAATAAAAAAAAATAATAGTACAAAAATAACCGTAGTAATTAATTTGCTAATGCAATAATAAAAAACAAGTAAACAAAAATAAAATAAAAAATATTGATAATAATATTAATAATAATATTAAATTAATAATAAAATATCGAAAATAACAAAAAGAAATAAAAGAAACGGCGAAATTGAACTTAAAACAAACGTTTGAGGGGGGCAAATCTAAAAAAAAGAAGAAGAAAGGGACTAAAATGGCAAGCGCGAAAACACGCGAGGACCAAATGGGCAAAACCCAATTCTGGACACGTGTCCACTTCGCGCACATCAATGGGCGTGGACTAATTTGAAACACGCAACAAATTCTGCAGTCAAATTTATAAATAATAAAAAATAGAAAAATGACTAAATTAGAAAAAATAAAAAAGCAGAAGGACTGAAAGGGTAAATAACCCAATTATTAAAAACACGCGGATCCTCCTTGCGGGTCGGGTCAAATTCGGGTTAAGGGTGAAACGACACCGTTTTGGGCGTCTCAGGCCAGTCCCAAAACGATGTCGTTTTGGGGGCCTTTATAAGTCAGATTTTTTTTTTTTAAAAATTTCATTCTTCTCTAATTTTCCAGAAAAAAAAAAAAAAATTCTCTCAAGTTCCCTTCTCTTCTCCATACGCCGGTGGGAGTTCCGGCGAACCGCCGGTCGCCGATGATGGCGCCGCCGTCCACGGCGGCGGGAAGGCCAGAAGTCAGTTTTTTTCGGCGATTTAAAAGGTAAGCCCCCCTCTTTATTTTTGTTCCCTTTTTTAAACAAGTCAAAAATAGAAAATAAAAGATCTTGAAAACGCAAAAAAGGAAAATCACCTTGGATCGGCCCCCTTTTTTTATATTGATCGTCTTCTTTTTTTAAAAATATATTGCTTTTCTATTGATAATCTCTCTATTTTTTACAATGGATTTTTTTGAGGGCTTATATAGCCATTACAACTTGTTATTTCTGTCATTTCTTTTTAATATTTTGCAGGTGCAAGTGGCGGTGGCCGGTGGCAGTGCGGCGGCAGCGCGCAGGCGTGGCGCAGACGTCAGAAGGCAAGTGGAAGTCAGAAGATAGGGGCGGCACACCTAGGGGGCTAGGGTTTCTTGGAAGAGTTTAGGATAGTGGGCTAGGGTTTGTTTTGGGTTTATGTTTTTGGGTCTGTTTGGGTTAGGTTCAATGGGTTTTAGTTTTGTAATTGGGTTTGGGTAAGCCCGGGAAAAAATGGGTTGTACAGCTTCCTCTCTTTGCTCATTGTCGTGTAACGGGAATGGAGCAAAGACTTTCAAGAAAGACCAATTTTTCCCGGTCTCGCTGAGTCTTGACTTCTTTGGTGTTCTTTTCTTCAGGTAGCCTCGTTCTAGTCTACCGCATCTTCAAGAGTATAGGAATTGGTGCTTCGATCCGCCCGATTGTAATTTCAAGGAAAAGATATTTGTAGCTTCGATCTACTCCGCTGGAACTTCATCGAACTAAGAATTGGTAATTTCAACCTGCTCCACTGTAACTTCAGGGAGATAAGGTTTGCTATGATCTGCTCTACTGCAACTTCAGAGAGATAAGATTTGTAATTTAGCTTCAATCTGTTCCGCTGCAATTTTAGGGAAATAAGATTCGCTATCTTCAGTCTGCTCCACTGCAACTTCAGGGAGATAAGACTTGTAACTTCAACCTGCTCCACTGCAACTTTCAGGGAGATAAGGTTTGCCATGATCTGCTCTACTGCAACATCAGAGAGATAAGATCTGTAATTTAGCTTCAATCTATTCCGCTGCGACTTTAGAGAAATAAGATTCGCTATCTTCAGTCTGCTCCGCTGCAACTTCAGAGAGATAAGACTTGCTATGGTAAATTCAATTCGACCTGCTGCAGCTTTAGAGGTATAAGATTCGTCGTTTTAATCCGCTCCACTACAACTTCAGAGAGATAGGATTAATTATCTTCAGTCTGCTCCACTACAACTTCAGGGAGATAAGACTTGATGTCTTCGATCTGCTTCCTGCAACTTCAGGAATGCCAAATCTGCTATCTTCAATCTGCTCCACTGCAAACTCAGGGAGATAAGCTCTGATGTCTTCGATCTGCTCCTGCAACTTCAGGAATGCCAGATCTGCTATCTTCAATCCGCTCCACTGCAAACTCAAGGAGACAAGATCTGATGTCTTCGATCTGCTCCTGCAACTTCGTGAATGCCGATCGCTATCTTCAATCCGCTCCACTACAAACTCAAGGAGACAAGATCGATGTCTTCGATCCGCTCCTACAACTTCGGAATGCCGATCGCTATCTTCAATGCTGCTCCATCAGCAAACTCGTGGAGACAAGATCCGATGTCTTCGATCGCTCTTGCAACTTCGTGAATGCCGATCGCTATCTTCAATCGCTTCCATCAGCAAACTCAAGGAGACAAGATCGATGTCTTCGATCCGCTCCTACAACTTCGTGAATGTCAAATCGCTATTTTTAGTCCGCTCCCACTCGCAAACTCGGGAGACCGGACTAATATCTTCAATCTACCTTACTACACCGCCCCTCTTGAGGACATAACTCAGAGAATGGGTACATGCTTATGCCTAATAATTAGGATGCCATGCTCGAAATGAGCCAAATGCTCCTATTTAGACATGCTATGATATATAAATGCGAAAATGTTATGAGAATGATTCCTATTTCGTGTGTCATCACTTATTGTTTATCGTATTTTATCATCAAGCGTATTGTGATGTCATCTTGTTCACCGGGTATTCTCAACGTAAAAACTCGAGAAAATAATTATATTTTGTTCAATGATTTGCCCCATCAGAACTTCAGTGGTTCATCTCATTGTGACTTAGGGGTATAGGATCCGAGTCTTCTCCAATCCATCCTACTGCAACTCAATGGTATAGAATTTATTTCATCTTCAATCCAACCATACTGCAAATCAAAGATATAGAATCAGTAACTTGTTCCATCAATCGATCACTCCCGGTGACCTTAACCAAATGTGTATGCAAGATATTTGCATGGATGCCAAATACCATTTTTCTCGAGAATGATTCCCCTTTTTCACTCGGGTTAACATTGCCCATTTTCAATCCAACCAGCTGCAAATCAAAGATATAGAGTCTGTAACTTGTTCCATCAAATGATCACTCCCCGGGTGACCTTAACCAAATGTGTATGCATGATATTTGCATGGATGCCAAATACCATTTTTCTCGAGAATGATTCCCCTTTTTCACTCGGGTTAACATTGCCCATTTTTCGTCAAGATTGTATCATTGACGTAATATCTTGTCATCTTGTTTAATCTAGAGAAATAGTCTCAGTTTAGACTCGTCTTCTCTCAATATTTCCATCCCCTAAACTTGGTGGGTTTTAAACAATAGTCCTGTTTCAAGTTCTTTCATTATTCAGAAGCTTCCAGAGTAATATGCGAAACTCCTTTTATGAAAGTATTATTAGTCTACTAATCGTTATTTCAATGCAAAATGCTTGAAAAAGATAAAAACAATGGACAAGAAAGAAATTAATTAGGAGCATAGTTCGAAACCAATAAGTTAAGCAAAGATAGCAAGTGCAATCAAGAAGAAAATTTATTGGGAGTGTATTTTGAAACGAATAAAGTAATCAAAGATAGCAAATTCAAAATGGATAAGATGGAAACTAGGTGCCCCAGATATTGCAGCCTGAGCTTCTCTGTTCAAACTTCTTGAGGACCATTTTAAGCTCGATATGCGTTTAGGGGATCCGGAGTACTTTGTTGATGCCCCAAGACGTAGAGCATACCTTCACTTTGTTAATTCAAGTATAGCAAGACTATCAGTGTGCCCCACTTTCAACAAAATTTGAGCCGCCTTTTTCGGGTTTTCAACTCAAATCCCTTTGGTCTCAAAGCGCCTTTTGCGGTTTTCGCCTTGGCCTCTCCTTTTTATTTCTTCTTTTGATTGAATTTTTCATTTCATTTTTCATTTTTTTCTCTCTCAAGGCACCATTTGCGGGTTTTCACATTGGCCTCTCTTTTCAGATGAAATCTGAACTCCCCAGCTTGAACATATCTTCGCCATCCATCATGGTCAAAGTTAATGATCTTCCAGAACAATGCTTCTTCACCACATAAGGTTTTTCCCTCTGAAGTCCTTTTGTATGAGAAGAATCCTTCATAATGCCAGGTCCCCATTATGAAATTCTCTTGGGCGAACCTTTTTGTCATAAGCCCGTATTATCTGTTTTTGGTACATTCGACCATGATGAATACTTTCAATCAAGCTTACTGGAGACGTTCTGCTTTATCCAATTCTTAATTCAATCAAAGCTTGGAGAAAAGGAATCTTAACTTCCAACAATTGCTTCCCTTTCATAAAACAATGGGAAAGATGCCCCGGTGAAGGTCCTGGCCAACGTTCAAGAAACATAGAGGGTAGATGGTAACTTCTCTATGCCAACCTTTACAAGGCTCAGTCATTTTTCAAAAATTTTGAATGGTTTTTTTGGCTGCCTTTGCTACACTGATATGGTGTCTGATCTTTGAACAGACTGTAAATCTTTGACATTGTGCAATTATGTTTCTTTCTGACATTCTTTATTGCCACTTTTTTGAATTTGAATTTGAATTCGAATTTGGATATGGATATGGATTTGGATTTGAATTTGGATTCAGATTTGAATTTGAATTTGATGACTGTTGACTTTACAACTTTGGCATATGAAGCGACCTTCACCCTCTTAGTGAAGTAATTGACAACTACAAAGATGAATTGGTGTCGGCTAGATGCTTTTGACGAGATCGGCCTCATAATATCTATGCCCCACATATAGAAAAATGGATGAGGCACATAAATCCTGTCTTTCTCAATTTGGCATTTGATGCAATTTCCCTTTCTGGGTAGACCAGTAGCTTGAACTTCTTGATTAGCCTGGCCATTGTAGAACCATTAATATGGGTTCCAACCTTAGCTACATTCCCACGTTTCAGTAGTCTGGCGTGCCATGAAATGATCGTGCGAAAACATCTTGGAATTCTTAAAAATAGCTCAATGATGTCTCGCCTTATTTCTGTGGTGAGCTAGGCTTCGATCTTCACCTTTTTCCTAAACTCGCAATGTCCACTGACCCTTTGTAAGGTAGAGTCTATTTTCATCTTGGACTACCATCCTTAACAAATCAAAAGATAGGCCACAATATATATCATCTTCAAAGTCCTTAGATCCCTTAGATCCATATCTTATTCAAAAAGGGAGTTAGTAACAGCGTCGCTTATGTCTTGATATCTGGGTACCTATTGGAGGCAAATTCCAAAGAATAAATGATTCTAAGGATGATTATTTATGGTATGATCATGAATGAAGAATGAAAGAATATTTGAATGAAAGTCCATAAAACAAAAGAATCTATAAATAGAAGGAATGAAAGAATACTTGCTCAAAAAGATGCATTTTATTAAAATAAAGATTCTGGACACAAGCCTATTTCACAAAAAAGATTCTTATTGCCTCTAGGCTTAAAGCAACAAGCATGTTTTGGATATTACTCTAGATTAGCTCTAAAATACAGGGATTCCTTCCACAGTCCCATTGTTTAAAATCTCACAGGTTTAAATTTCTGCATTTGGCGCGTCATCTAACTTCACAATACCCATGTTGATTAATTTTTCCACCAATTTCTTGAAAACAATGCAATTTTCTATCGAATGCCCTGTGACCCCCGCGTGGTACTCACACTGGGCATTTGGGTCATACCATTTTGGGTATGGTGGTTGTATCGGTTTCGGGTAGTAGGGGGACACAACATGCGCATCAAATAGATTTTGATAGAGCTCCTTGTATGTCATCGGGATGGATATGAACTGAAGCTTTTCCGAGTTTGATTTTGGATTGGGCTCTTTTCTTGGGGAGACCTGATAGCTGGTAGCCGCTGTCTTTGGCCGGCTTACCGTAATCGGCTTCGAATTACCTTTGTTATACTTACTCGTATTATTCACTTCTTTTTCTTTCTTCTTCAGGGCCTTTAAGGTCCATTCTCCCTTTTCCTTTGTTTCGGCTAAGCCATGTACCATAGGATTGACTCGATCATCCCCAGATTTAAAACCTGAACCCATTGGGAGCTTCAACAACGCCGAGGTATCAGTCTGATATCGGGGTTTGATAATGACGGGTACCCCTTACGAATGCACGTCTGGTTGGACTGGGACACTTACTGGAGAAAAACTTGGGGAATAAACGATGTCTTCATCATCATCCACACTGTTGACCACTGGGCCACTCCTATTTTCAAGTCCTCCGGCTAGTAACTGGGTTAGCTGGCCCATGATATTCTTTTGGAATTCTAGCATTTATTCCCGCATCTCTTGTTGAATTTTGGTCAATTGCTCCTGCATCTGTATTTGCATTTTCTCTATTCTTTCCAACCTTTGGTCCATGGCTTTTGTTATGGCGTGAGTACCGTAACGATGCTCGATTCAGTAGACTTTTGTTGGTTTCTAAGTTACTGAAATAATTTTTAATTAATTAGAGTCTTTCTACAAGTTTTAATGCATATGATGTGATGCAATGCAAATGCATGAAATGCAATGCAAATGCATGGAATGAATGCAAAAAGAAAGAGAGGCGTTGATTCTGAATTCAATTCCATTAAAAGAACTTTTCTAGAAAATAAATTCCTTTACATAAAAAGGATTACATATGCGGCCTTGCCCTCATATTCCAAGCGAAGATACCGATCCTTTTCTTCATATCCGGATGTTATGGTCAAATATTACGGATTTTCCAAGATGTCCCTATTATTTCCTTTCTGCTCGCTCCGGACTGTGGCCCATTGCTCACTTATTCCCGCGATGCTCGTCAGCTTCTTTAAGATATGATGGCTCTCGAATAATCTTTTTTTGGCTTGAATCCTCGAGCAAAGTCTTGTATTCTTCTGCGGAGTATCAACCTTCTCTCGTTGTTTACTTGGACTATATTCGGACGATCGTATTATAATCCACTTTATCAAGAAATCCATTTCCCTATGACAAACTCTTCTATTTAGCAATAGAATATGAATCAACACCTCCTTTCTATGATGATGATGCAATGCAATTAAAACAAAAGAAAACATGTTAGCACAGGAGAAATAAACAAAATAGAGTACCTATCCGGGTGACCACTAGGGGTTTGGAATGGTTCTACCTAAGGTGGGCTCTTAAGGCTCACTATATGGGGTTCGATTCTAAAGAGAGGTACCCGAACCAGCAGATTCCTCGATCCTCACCCATTATAGGCTCATATGGACTGAGTTTGGTTCAGGGGAATAAATTTCCCTATGGCCATGTGGAGATGAAAATCTCACGAAGCACATAGGTACGGATGTATCCCAGAAGCAATCCACTAGCCCATGCGGAGGTGAAAACCTCACGAAGGCGTAGTTTCTTACTCCCACTTAAGAGGGTAAAAATCTGACGATTATGCAATATGATGCGCGAAAGTGAACTAAGTGTGATGAAAATGCCATTCAATCAAAATAAAACAAAACAAGTCAGTATTTCGCACACAGCTTAAAGCAAGCAAGAAATAAAGCACCTACTCGGGTAACCACTAGGGTTTGGCGTGGCTCTACCTAAGGTGGGCTCTTAAGGTTCACTATATGTGGTTTGGTTCTAAAGAGAGGTACCCGAACCAGCAGATTCCTCGATCCTCACCCATTATAGGCTCATACGGACCGAGTTCAGTTCAGGGGAATACATTTCCCTAAGGCTGCACGGAGACAAAAATCTCACGAAGACATAGGTACAGATGTATCCCGAAAGCGATCCACTATCCTGCACGGAGACAAAAATCTCATGAAGACATAGGTACAGATGTATCCCGAAAGCGATCCACTATCCTGCACGGAGGTGAAAACCTCACGAAGGGGTAGCTTCTCACTCCCACTTAAAAGGTGTGACCCGACGGTCATGCAATATGATGCAGAAGTATTCTACAAGACTAAAACCAATAGTAATCATATGTCGAAAACAAATGCAAATGAAAGGATCGTAACTTTTCAAATTAGATTTTCAATTTTTCGATAACAAGACAGAACATAATCAATTTTACGGCTTGACTCTCTGCCCTTATCCCCAGTGGAGTCGCCAAGCTTTCGTAACCATTTTTTTGTAAAACGGGGTCGACTTGAGGTTTTGAAAATGAAAATAAAAAACGGGAGTCGCCACCAATCCTTTTTGATGAGGTGTGATCAGGTCACCTCGTAAAACAATTATTTTTAATAAACAGTTTGATTTATCAAAACAACGATTTTGGTCTATGAAATTCAGAAAATGGGTTCGGGAGTCGGTTACGCGCGAGGAAGGGTTAGCACCCTTGATACGCCCAAAATTGGTACCTAATTGATTAATTAACGTCTTAATGTTGAAAATTTGGAAAGATTTCAAAATACGATCCTCTTTATTTGAAAACCCGAATGAATTAAAATGAATGCTGAGGCCCGCTTATTTCGAAGAAGTAAAACATCATGCCCAGTGAGTTAGGATACGACATTTTTGGAACCCTCGAAACTAAGCTTGTCTTTTGACCTTTAAAAGTCGTGCATTTAAGCTTGAGAAGGATATTCAGTTATTTGGGTCAAATAAAAAATCGGAACCCAGTAAGTTAGGGCAAGATTTCTCGAAGTTCCAAATACAGAATATTCCCTTTATTTTAAGAAATCTTTTCCCGAGGTAACAAAATGTCACATCCAATACGTTAGGACACAACATCTCGAATTCTCAAGAAATAGCTTTCTTTTTATTCAAAACTTATTTATTTTAAAAGGATATTCCGCTATTTAGGTTAAATGAGAAAAATCGAAACCCAGTAAGTTATGGCACGATTTCTCGACTTTCCAAATATGGAATATTACCTTTATGAAAAGAATCAATTCTGTATCGGGTAAAATATAACACATATTGGTAGTAAAATATGAAATGAATGACAATGCTAATGTGAATAACAGAGTAATAATTGCTATAATACGAGTAACAATAACGAAAGCAAAAAGAATCAATAAAATAAAATAATAAACTAAAAAGAAGGTAAATCAATGAAAACTAATAAAAGTTTAAATAAAATGAAAATGAAAATAATAATAAAATAAAATAAAATGAAAATTATAATAATAATGATGATAAATTAAAATAATAATTATAATAATTATATGTAAGTAAATACAAAAAGAGAAAATATATAATATAATAAAAATAGTAATAAAATTAAGTAATTTAATAATATGAAAATAATGATATGTTAATAATAACAATAATAATAATAACAATAATAGTAGAAAATAATAGTACATTAATAATAATATATATGTTAATAATAATAATGAAAAGAAAAAAAATGTTATAGTAATAAGAATAAAAATAGTATGTTAGTAATAATAAAATAATAAAATAATAATAAGGTAGAAAATAATACACTAATAGGAATAATAATAATTGTAGAGAATAATAATAATAATAATAATAATAATGATAATGATAATAATAATAATAATATTTATTAAAGAAATGAAAATAAAAAAATAATAATAGTACAAAAATAATCGTAGTAATTAATTTACTAATGCAATAATAAAAAAAACAAGTAAACAAAAATAAAATAAAAAATATTGATAATAATATTAATAATAATATTAAATTAATAATAAAATATCGAAAATAACAAAAGAAATAAAAGAAATGGCGAAATTGAACTTAAAACAAACGTTTGGGGGGGCAAATCTAAAAAAAGAAGAAGAAAGGGACTAAAATGACAAGCGCGAAAACACGCGAGGACCAAATGGGCAAAAAACCCAATTCCTGGACACGTGTCCACTTCCTGCGCATCAATGGGCCAGGGACTAATTTGAAACACGCAACAAATTCTGCGGTCAAATTTATAAATAATAAAAAATGGAAAAAGGGCTAAATTAGAACAAATAAAAAAAGCGGAAGGACCGAAAGGGTAAATAACCCAATTATTAAAAACACGTGGATCCTCCTTGCGGGTCGGGTCAAATTCGGGTTAAGGGTGAAACGACGCCGTTTTGGGCATCTGAGGCCAGTCCCAAAACGACGTCGTTTTGGGGGCCTTTATAAGTCAGATTTTTTTTTTTAAAATTTCATTCTTCTCCCATTTTCCAAAAAAAAAAAAAAAAATCTCTCAAGTTCCCTTCTCTTCTCCATACGCTGGTGGGAGTTCCGGCAAATCGCCGCCGCCGTCCACGGCGGTGGGAAGGCCAGAAGTCAGTTTTTTTCGGCGATTTAAAAGGTAAGCCCCCCTCTTTATTTTTGTTCCCTTTTTTAAACAAGTCAAAAATAGAAAATAAAAGATCTTGAAAACGCAAAAAAGGAAAATCACCTTGGATCTGCCCCCTTTTTTTTTATATTGATCGTCTTTTTTTTAAAAAAATATATTGCTTTTCTATTAATAATCTCTCTGTTTTTTACAATGGATTTTTTTGAGGGCTTATATAGCCATTACAACTTGTTATTGCTGTCATTTCTCTTTTAATATTTTGCAGGTGCAAGTGGCGGTGGCGTGGCGTGCAAGCAGCAGCAGGGCGTGGCGTGACGTCGAAAGCGGTGGAAGTCAGAAGATAGGGGCGGCACACCTAGGGGGCTAGGGTTTCTTGGAAGAGTTTAGGATAGTGGGCTAGGGTTTGTTTTGGGTTTATGTTTTTGGGTCTGTTTGGGTTAGGTTCAATGGGTTTTAGTTTTGTAATTGGGTTTGGGTAAGCCCGGGAAAAAATGGGTTGTACAACTATAATATGAGAAAGTAGCAAAAGGCTCCCTCACTATCTCTCAAAATATCATATTTATATTGTATAGTTAACCTAAATTAGGTTACAAGAGCTTGCTTGAAGTTGTAGAACTCATAAAGGATCAAAATACCCCTAAAGCTTAGACAAAACACAAAGAAAATACATACATTGGTGCCGGGGCTCTAGGATTGGTGTAGGGGTGCACAAATTGTGGCACAAGGGCATTGGGCTTAAGGGTGAGCAAAACTTGATTTGATTCGAAAAAATCTAAAAAAAAAATTGAATTTCAAGTTAATCGAATTGAGTTATTCAAATTGTTTGAGTCAACTCGAATAGCTCGATTTGAGTTTCGAGTTCGAGCAGAGTTGAATTTCACAATTCAAATAATTCAAATAACTTGAATAACAGATTGGTGTAAATACCCTTTTGGTCTCTATCAATTTTGAAAAATAAGCAAATTGGTCTCTCTAAACAAAGAATACAAAATAATTCAAAATAATTTTAAAAATTCAAAATATTTATAAAATTTTCAAAATTTATATTTTTAAAAATTAAAAAAATTCTAAAAATATATAAAAAATTTAAATTTTAAAAATATTCTAAAATAATAATTTTGAGACCTAATTAATGATTCAAATTTATCACTCAAATATCTTATTTTATTATTATTATTTTGCTTTGAAAAACTTTTCAAATATATATGGTTTCAAATTTATGTGTTCTAACATATAATTAGTTATAGTGTAACAATATTTTTATTTGACCTGTTTATTTTTTTTAATTTAACTCGAACAATTTCACTCAATTCGACTTAACTCGAATTTCATTTCACTCAAATCGATTTGAAAAAAAATTCAAATTGAGTTAGGATGATAAAACAAGACTCGTGAACTCGATTAACTCAAAAAATTTTACTCGATTCAATCGAACGCTTAGCCCTAATTGGGCTAAAGGTTGAGTTTCGAAGCTTGGGGTGTAGGGGCCGACACCGAAGCTTGGCACAAGGGGCGCTAACACAGTGCCATGCAATCGCGCATTGGGTGCAACTACGAAGCGGGGGCGCTTGATTTGTTTTCCACGCTATGTTTCTTTACCGATTATCCTCAAACTCGAACCTTAAGCTCTCATGGCTCTAATCCAAGTTACAAAACACTTAATTCACTATCAAATACAAAAATCATATAACAATCAAGCATAATTAAATAAAAACCCAAACAAATGAAAATGAGACATTAATTATATAAAGTAAGCTAACATGCAACATTTCATTTAAGAACCAAATGAAATGCTAAATATAAGTACCTAAAATATATGAAATATTAGCACTTATCACACCCCACACTTAAACTCTTACTTGTGCTCAAGCAAAACAATGAATGCAACCTAAAGAACTCAACTCAAATTGATAGTAAAAACATTGTAAAACCCAAATTTTGCCCGGGCCCAAAACAATTAACAGCCCATTTTTAAACCAAACAGATTAACCAACCCATAAAACCCCAAATGGACACAAACACTAAAACCCAAACCCATTAACCAAACATTAACCCAAACAAAAAAAACTAGCCCAATCAGAAAAAAACAACAACAGAAAAATAAAAAATTTTATAAACCTTAGGTGTGCCGCACCTAGGGCCACTTGCTTCTGCCCTCAGCCTCTGCCCACCGCCACTGTCAGAGTCGGCCACCAACCCTCCCACTTGCTCCACCTGCCACCGAGCACCTGCAAAGCATTAAAAAAGAGAGGACATAAAGCTTGTAACAAAAAATGGCTATAAAAGCCAGTTAAAACCTTTGTAATGGGGACTTTTTTTTTTAGCAATAAGAAGAAATCTTTTTTACAAATAACAGAGAATAAACAGGAAAAAGGGAGAGATCGAAAACAAAAAAAGACAAAAACCAGAAAGCAAAAGGTTGTTCATTTATTTTTATTTTTTATTTTTTATTTTTTCTCTTCTTTTTCTCGAAACTGTTCATAGGCATACTAAGATTTTCGTTTTTTTCCTAAACTATATACATATATGTATATATATATTAATATAGTAAAAAATAAAAAAAAACGAAGTTTTTACCTTTTTGAAGGTCCGGCCACCGCCCCAACGGCCGGAAAACCTCGCCGGACCTTGAACCTGCAGAGAAAACAAAAAAGGGGGTTGTTTTTTTAAAGTAGAGAAAAAAATGAAAAGTTTCAGAAAATTTTGGCTTATATAGCCAATTGTAACGATGCCGTTTTGGCTGGCGCCCGAAAGCCCCAAAACGATGTCATTTCCCCTGGCCGACCCAAATTCGACCCGACCCAAGGCCAGGATCCGCGTGTTTTCTTGCGGAAGGGCTATTTACGCTTTTAGCCCTTCCGCTTTTTCGGCCTATTTCAATTAGGTTCTTTTTTGTTTTAAATTTGGCCCGAGCTTTCATTTTATTTCATTTTGGTCTCGTTAAGACGCGTTTTAGGAGAAGGGAATAATTTCCATTTAGGTCCCCCTCCTTTCACGCGCGTTTCAAATATGCCCTTTTATCCTTATTTTATTTCGGATTTTCCCCAATAATCTTTTTTTAATTCGATTTTAGTCCTTTTTTAAATTATTTTAATTATTTTACTATTAAATTAATTACATTTAAAATTATTATTATTTTATGTATTATTATTTATATTATTACTATTATATTTATTATTGTTAATGATTAATATTAATTTGTATTATTATTTTAATGATTATTATTGTATTTAATTTTTTTTTCAAATGCTATTCTTAATATTATTTTTTCTAATCTATTATTTATCGTATTTATTTTGTTATTATTATTATTTTATTCATTATTATTATTTATTTTATTTCAAATATCATTACTACATTGTATTCGCTTTTTTGTATACGTTATTATTATACTTATTGTTTATTATATTTCCCTTTCATCAATATTTTATTATTTTTTATTATTACTAATATACAACTACTATCATTATTATCTGTATTATTATGTTTATTTATTATTACTATTAACTTATTGATATCACCTGTATCATTATGTCATTTTATTTCAGAATTTTATTATTATTATTCTTTTCACACGCAACATCGTATTTTCATATCATTATTTGTCACATTAACTTTTACCCGATACATCCAGTTTTTAAATAATCGATATTTCGTATTAAATATTCGAGAGAATCGTGCCCTAACTTACTGGGTTCTGATTTTTCTCATTTAATCTGAACAAGGGAATATCCCTTTTAAAATCACAATACGAGTTTTGAATAAAATACGTGTTCTCGGAAATTTGAAGTGTTGTGCCCTAACTTACTGGACATGACATCTAGATATCCCGAGATAAGTTTTTTTAATAAAGGCAATATCCCGTGTTTGGAATTTCGAGAAATCGAGCCCTAACTTACTGAGTTCCGGTTTCTCATTTGACAAATAACGGGGTACCCTCCTCAAATTTAAATCCGAGTTTTAAAGTCTAAAAGACAAGCTCAGTTTCGGGAGCCCAAAAGTTTCGTGTCCTAACTTACTGGGTATGACATTTTATCTATTCGAAACAAGAGGGTCTTATCATCCATTTTGATTTGTTCAATTTTTAAAAATAAAAGAGGATCGTATTTTCAAATCTTTTCGAATTTTCGACATTAAGACATTAGATAATCAATTAGGTACCAATTTTGGGCGTATCGAAGGTGCTAACCCTTCCTCGTGCGTAACCGACTCCCGAACCCATTTTATGATTTTTGCAGACCAAAATCGTTGTTTTGATAAATCAAACTGTTTATTTAAAACAACCACTTTTCGAGGTTACCCGATCACACCTCAGCAAAAAAAGATTGGTGGCGACTCCTTTTGTCCTTTTGTCGAAATTTGAAAGCACGGTTTAAAATATACGATCCTTTTGTTGCATTTCATCCGTCTTTGTTACGATCTTCATCATTGTGGTTTATAATTGCTGTGTTGGTTTAAGTTTTGGTGTCTTCTGCACATTGCATCACATGATCGGTCGATCTTACCCTTTTAAGCGAGAGTGAGAAACTACTCCTTCGTGAGGTCTTCACCTCCGTGCAGGATAGTGGATCGCTTTCGGGATACATCCGTACCTATGTCTTCGTGAGATTTTCATCTCCGTGCAGCCATAGGGAAATGTATTCCCCTTAATTGAACTCGATCTATATGAGCCTGTAATGGGTGAACATAGAGGAATCTGCTGGTTCGGGTACCTCTCTTTAGAACCAAACCACATATAGTGAACCTTAAGAGCCCACCTTAGGTAGAGCCACGCCAAACCCTAGTGGCTACCCGAGTAGGTGCTTTATTTCTTGCTTGCTTTAAGTTGTGTGTGAAATACTGACTTTTTTTGTTTTATTTTGATTTAATGGCATTTTCATCACACTTAGTTCACTTTCGCGCATCATATTGCATAATCGTTCAATTTTTACCCTCTTAAGTGGGAGTAAGAAACTACGCCTTCGTGAGGTTTTCACCTCCGCATGGGCTAGTGGATTACTTCTGGGATACATCCGTACCTATGTGCTTCGTGAGATTTTCATCTCTGCATGGCCATAGGGAAATGTATTCCCCTGAACCGAACTCGGTCCGTATGAGCCTATAATGGGTAAGGATTGAGGAATCTACTGGTTCAGGTACCCTTCTTTAGAACCGAACCCCATATAGTGAGCCTTAAGAGTCCACCTTAGGTAGAACCATTCCAAACCCCTAGTGGTCACCCGGATAGGTACTCTATTTTGTTTATTTCTCTTGCACTAACATGTTTTGCTTTCTTTATGATTGCATTGCATCGCACCGCATCATCTTAGAAAGGATGTGTTGATTCATATTCGATTGCTAAATAGAAGAGTTTGTCATAAGGAAGTGGGTTACTTGATAAAGTGGATTATAATACGGTTGTTCGAACATAGTCCAGAAAACAACGAGAGAGGGCTGATAGTCAATAGAAGAATCCAAGACTTTGCCCGAGGATTCAAGCCGATAAGGATTATTCGAGAGTCATCATGTCTCAATTTTCTTAAAGAAGCTTATGAACATCACGGAGGATAAGTGAGTGAAGAGGTACGGCCTAGACCAAGCAACAAGGAGCTAGAAGAGGCATCTATTTGGAAAGTTCACGGGACACGACCATAACATCCGGATACGAAGAAAAAGATTGGTGTTTTCACCTGAACTATGAGGACAAAGCCGTATATGCAATCTGTTTTATGTAAAGAAATTTATTTTCTAAAAAAGTTCTTCTAATGGAATTGAATTCATAATCAACGCCTCTCTTTCTTTTTGCATTCATTCCATGCATTTGCATTGCATTTCATGCATTTGCATGACATCATATCACATGCATTAAAATTTGTAGAAAGACCCTAATTAGGTGAAATTATTTCAGTTAACCTAGAAGAAATGGAACAAAGGTTGGAAAGAATAGAGAAAATGCAAATACATATGCAAGAGCAATTGACCAAAATTCAACAAGAGATGCGGGAACAAATGCTAGAATTCCAAAGAAATATGATAGGCCAGCTAGCCCAGTTACTAGCTGGAGGACTTGAAAAAAGGAGTGGCCCAGTGGTCAACAGCGTGGATGATGATGAAGAAATCATTTATTCCCTGATAAATATCCCAACTCAACCAGACGCGCATTCGCATGGGGTACCCGTCATTATTGGACCCCAATGTCAGACTGATACTTCGGCCCTGTTGAACTTCCCAATGGGTTCAGGTTTTAACCCAAAAGATGATCGAGCCAAATCGGTTGTTCTGGCAGGAACAAAGGAAAATGGAGAATGGACTTTAAAAGCCCCGAAGAAGAATGAAAGGGAAGCGAATAGTACGAGTAGATATAAAAAGGGCCATTCGAAGTCGATTACAGTAAGCCAGCCAAGGACAGTAACTACCAACCATCAGGCAGGAACCCAATCCAAGACCAAACTCGGAAAAACTCCAGTTCGCGCCCATTCCATTCTCGTATAGGGAGTTGTACCAAATTTTGTTTGAAGCACATGTTGTATCCCCTTTTTACGTGGAACCAATACAGCCTCCATACTCTAAATGATACGATGTGAACACCCAATGCGAATACCATGCAGGAATTACGGGACACTCGATGGAAAACTGCACCGCTTTCAAGAAATTAGTCGAAAGATTCATCAAAATGGGCATTGTAAAATTCGATGATCCCTCTGGGGGCAGAAAACCCGTTACCCAATCTTTCTATTGAAGGGGTAAACATTGTGAGTTCCATGATAGATAGGGGCATGAGATCCAAGAATGCATCAAGCTTAGGGCCCTAGTGCAAGGCCTGATGGATAATAAATTGAAGAGATCCAAGACCCGGTGGGAATGTTGGGGAATCTAAACATTAATGACATATTCGAAGAGGGAACCGGGGAATAGAATTTTCTAAGTGTCTACCCTTACATATTTGGGAGTGTTTTGAATAATGAGACCGTGGAAGAGATCCCTGTATTTTTAGAGCTGATCTAGAGTAATATTCAAAACATGCTTGTTGCCTTAAGCCTAGAGGCAATAAGAACCCTTTTGTGAAATAGGCTCGTGTCTGAAATTTTATTTCAATAAAATGCATCTTTTAAGCAAATATTCTATTATTCTTTCCATTTCATACTATACAAACAATTGTTCTTAGTTTTTTCTTTTGTTTGGATTTTCTTTTAAATATTCTTTCATTCTTCATTCATGACCATACAAGTAATCATTCTTTGAATCATTTATTCTTTGGAATCTTTCTTCAAACCTACGATAAGGTCTCCAGATATCAACGAGGTGAGCAACGCTGCTATTGATTCAAAGTCTTCTTTTGAGTAAGATATATGTTTAGGGGGATCTTAGGACTTTGAAGATGACAGAGATTGTAACCTACCTTCTGATTTGTTAAGGATGGTAGAACAAGATGAAAAACAGACCTTACTCTATAAAGGGTCATTGGATATTATAAGCCTATAAAAGAGGTAAAGATTGTAGCCCAGATCATCACAGAACTAAGGAAAGACATCATTGAGTTATTTTCAAGAATTCAAAGACGTTTTTGCACGATCATATCAAGATATGTTTGGGCTAATAAGACGCAGGCTAAATATGAGGATCGGACACTGTTGGTCTACCATGGAAGGGGATTGCATCAGTTACACTGAAAATACTGAATTAAAGAAGGCGAGATTTATGTGACTATTATATTTTCTTCACAGTCTTTTCTATATGTGGGGCATATATGTGATGGGGCCAGTTTCGTTAAAAGCTTTTAAGCCAATATCGATTCATCGTCATGGTCATCATTTACTTCACTAAGAGGGTAGAAGTAGCTTCATATGCCAACGTTACAAAGTCGATAGTCATCAAATTCTTAAAAAAAAAAGAAAAAAAAGATTTGCCGCCGACAAAGAATGCTAAAAAGGACAATGTCAAAAGTTTGTAGTCTGTTCAAAGATCGAACACCATATCATAGAGCAACAAAGGCAGCCAAAAAGAAAAGAAAAAAAACAAAATAAGGATTGTAGGAAAGATGGCCGAGACTTGTAAAGATTGGCATAAAGAAGTTATATTTTATCTTCTATGATTATCAAACGTTGGCCAGGACTTTTGCCGGGACAATACCTTATCCATTGGTTTGTGGAATGTAAGTATTTTGCCAATTGAACCTAATCAAGAAAAGGTTAAAAGTTATCCATCACGGTCAGATGATGCAAGCTTACGACAAAGGGGTTTATCCTAGAGAATTCCATGAGGGGAACCTGATCCTTCTTTTACAGAAGGATTTCATAGGAAAGCAAATGCCAAACTGGGAAAGACCTTATGTAGGGCCTGTTCTAGAGGAGTATTGATATTGACCGAGACGGATGGCGACGACTTGCCCGATCCAGCGAATTCAGGTTCAGGAAAGAAGTATTTTACCTGAAAGGGGAAAGTCTAAGGTGAAAACCCGCAAAGGGCGCCTTAAGATCAAATATTCAAAAAAAAAAAGAAAGAAAAGAAAAAAAGAAAAGAGGAGAGGCCAAGGCGAAAACCCACAAAGGGCGCTTTGAGACCAAAGGGGTTTCGAACCGAAAACCCGGAAAGGGCGGCTCAAACTTTAATCAAAGATAGGGCATGTGGTAGTCTTGCTATGCCTGAATTAACAATGAGGAAGTATGCTATGTCTTGGGGCATTGACAAAGTACTCCGGATCCCCTAAACACGTATTGAGCTCAAGATGGTCCTCAAGGAGTTTGTACAGAGACGCTCAGGCTGTGATATCTAGGGCACCTAGCTTCTATCTTACCCCTTTTTTTTCGCTATCTTTGATTACTTTATTATTTTCAAAGATACACCCTAATCAATTTTCTTTTATAGCTTTGGCTATCTTTGCTTACTTTATTCTTTTTAAGATACACCAATCAATTTTCTTTTATTTTGCCTTGGTTATCTTTGATTAGATTATTCATTTTGAGCTTTGCTCTCGATTAATTTCCTTCTGATCCATTGTTATGATCTTTTTCAAGCATTCTGCATTGAAATAATGATTAGTGGACTGATAATACTTTCATGAAAGGAGTTTCGCATATCACTCTGGAAGCTTTTAAATAGTATAGGAACATGAAACAGGACTATTGTTTAAAACTCACCAAGCCTGAGGGTTTGAAATATTGAAAGATGATTATCTCTTTTGGATTTTTATTGGTTGAATAGAAATACAAGACATTTCGTCGGTGATACCATCTTCACAAATGACGAGCAATGTCAACCTAAGTGTAAAATGGGATCATTCTCGGGAAAAGAAAAATGATACCATTTCATGCACATATATCTGGTCATTACACCTAGGGAATGGTGTAACAGATCAAATTGATTGAGGATGATACAAATTCCATACCTTTAAGTGGTAACAAGATGGATGGAAGAAACCAACTGTTATTCTCCTGAAGTTGCAGTGGGATGTACAAAATTTATGTCCCAGAAGATACAGTGGAAGAGACTCTGAGATTACAGTGAGGCAAGCTTGCTGAGCAGAATATGGTTATTTCTTTGGGTTTTCTATCAAAGATACCAGCTGAACGAGAAAGCATGGTAACGCATCAGTGATAGAACCTTGATGAACTATGAACAATGACAACCCAAACATTAAAAAGGGATCATTCTCATAAAAATATCATGCATCCACTTCCAATTAGGAGCATTTGATTCATTTAGATCATTGTGTCCTAATCATTGTACATTAAGAAAAAAAAAGAGAAAAAGAAGGAGATCATTCTCATGACATTCTGCATTCATGCAAATGTTATCCATAATGTCATTTAGTTAGGAGCATTTGATTATTGTATCCTAATCATTTTACATTTAAAAAAGGGGATCATTCTCATGACATTCTGCATTCATGCAAATGTCGTCCATAACACATTCGAGTCTACAGGACATGTCCCTCAGAGGACGATGTAGCAACATCGGTGAATTCACAGATCTTATCTCCCTAAGCAGTAGTGAAACATGTCAAAATTGGCGAATCCTATCTCCATGTATTGGCAATGAAGCAGATTTTAACCATTGGTCTTATCTTCCTGATGTAGCAAGGGAGCAGACCAAAAGTTGAGATTTTGTTCCCTCGAGATGGTAGTGGAGCAGACTGAAGATTGAAGTCTTCCTGAGATAGTAAGGAAGCAAATTGAAAAGTTCAGATTTTGTTCCCTCGAGATGGTAGTGGAGCAGACTGAAGATTGAAGTCTTCTTGAGATAGTAAGGAAGCAAATTGGAAAGTTCAGATTTATTCCCTCGAGATGGTAGTGGAGTAGACTGAAGATTGAAGTCTTCTTGAGATAGTAAGGAAGCAAATTGAAAAGTTCATATTTTGTTCCCTCGAGATGGTAGTGGAGCAGACTGAAGATTGAAGTCTTCTTGAGATAGTAAGGAAGCAAATTGGAAAGTTCAGATTTTGTTCCCTCGAGATGGTAGTAGAGCAGATTGAAGATTGAAGTCTTCCTGAGATAGTAAGGAATCAAATTGGAAAGTTCAGATTTTGTTCCCTCGAGATGGTAGTGGAGCAGACTGAAGATTGAAGTCTTCCTGAGATAGTAAGGAAGCAAATTGAAAAGTTCAGATTTTGTTCCCTCGAGATGGTAGTGGAGCAGACTGAAGATTGAAGTCTTCCTGAGATAGTAACGAAGCAAATTAGAAAGTTTAGATTTTGTTCCCTCGAGATGGTAGTGGAGCAGACTGAAGATTGAAGTCTTCCTAATATAGTAAGGAAGCAAATTGGAAAGTTCAAATTTCGTTCCCTCGAGATGGTAATGGAACAGACTGAAGATTGAAGTCTTCCTGAGATAGTAAGGAAGCAAATTGGAAAGTTCAGATTTCGTTCCCTCGAGATGGAAGTGGAACAGACTGAAGATTGAAGTCTTCTTGAGATAGTAAGGAAGCAAATTGGAAAGTTCAGATTTCGTTCCCTCGAGATGGTAGTGAAACAGACGGGAGATTGAAGTCTTCCTGAGATAGTAAGGAAGCAAATTGGAAAGTTTAGATTTTGTTCCCGCGAGATGGTAGTGGAGCAAACTGAAGAAAGCAGATCTGGCATTCCTGAAGTTGCAGGAGCAGATCGAAGACATTAAATCTTGCCTCCCTGAGTTTACAGTGGAGCAGATTGAAGGTAGCAGATCTGGCATTCCTAAAGTTGTAGGAGCAGATCGGAGACATCAAATCTTGTCTCCCTGAGTTTACAGTGGAGCAGATTGAAGATAGCAGATCTGGCATTCCTGAAGTTGCAGAAAGTAGATCGGAGACATTGAATCTTGTCTCCCTGAGTTTACAATGGAGCAGATTGAAGATAGCAGATCTGGCATTCTTGAAGTTGCAGGAAGCAGATCGAAGACATTGAATCTTGTCTTCCTGAAGTTGCAGGAGTAGATCGAAGATATCAAATCTTGTCTCTCTGAGTTTGCAGTGGAGCATATTAAAGATAGCAGATCTGGCATTCCTGAAGTTGCAGGAGCAGATCGAAGATATCAAATCTTGTCTCTCTGAGTTTGCAGTGGAGCAGATTAAAGATAGCAGATCTGGCATCCCTAAAGTTGCAGGAGCAGATCGAAGACATTAAATCTTGTCTCTCTGAGGTTGCAGTGGAACAGATTAAAGATAGTAGATCTGGCATTCCTAAAGTTGCAGGGAGCAGATCGAAGACATCAAATCTTGTCTCCCTGAGTTTGCAGTGGAGCAGATTGAAAATAGCAGATTTGCCATTTCTGAAGTTGCAGGAGCAGATCGAAGACATCAAATCTTGTCTCCCTGAGTTTGCAGTGGAGTAGATTGAAGATAGCAGATCTGGCATTCCTGAAGTTGCAGGAAGCAGATCGAAGACATCAAATCTTGTCTCCCTGAGTTTGCAGTGGAGCAGATTGAAGATAGCAGATTTGGCATTCCTGAAGTTGCAGGAGCAGATCAAAGACATCAGATCTTATCTCCCTGAGTTTGCAGTGGAGCAGATTAAAGACAGCAAACCTGGCATTCTCGAAGTTGCAGAGAAGCAGATCGAAGTCAATAATCATATCCCAAGGTTGCGGCGGAGTGGATTGAAGCTACAAGTCCTATCTCTCTAAAGTAGCGGCGGAGTGGATCAAAGTAACAAGATGTAGTGGACTAGAATGAGACTACCTGAAGAAAAGGAGCACCGAAGGAGTCAAGACTCAGCGAGACCGGGCAAAATTGGTCTTTCTTGAGAAGTCTTTGCTCCATTCCCGTTACATGACAATGAGCAAAGAGGGGCAGCTGTAAAACCCAAAATTTGCCCAGGCCCAAAACAATTAACAGCCCATTTTTAAACCAAACAGATTAACCAACCCATAAAACCCCAAATGAAAACAAACACTAAAACCCAAACCCATTAACCAAACATTAACCCAAACAAAAAAACCTAGCCCAATCAGAAAAGAACAACAACAAAAAAATAAAAAAAATTTACAAACCTTAAGTGCGCCGCACCTAGGGCCACTTGCTTCTGCCCTCTGCCTCTGCCCACCGCCACTATCAGAGTCGGCCACCGACCCTCCCACTTGCTCCACCTGCCACCGAGCACCTGCAAAGCATTAAAAAAGAGAGGACATAAAGCTTGTAACAAAAAATGGCTATAAAAGCCAGTTAAAACCTTTGTAATGAGGACTTTTTTTTTAGCAATAAGAAGAAATCTTTTTTTACAAATAACAGAGAATAAACATGAAAAAGGGAAAGATCAAAAAAAAAAAAAAGACAAAAACCAGAAAGCAAAAGGTTGTTCATTTATTTTTATTTTTTATTTTTCCTCTTCTTTTTCTCGAAACTGTTCATAGGCATACTAAGATTTTCATTTTTTTTCCTAAACTATATACATATATGTATATATATATATATATAATATAGTAAAAAAATGAAGTTTTTACCTTTTTGAAGGTCCAGCCACCGTGCGCGGTGGCCAGCAGCGGCGCCAACGGCCGAAAAACCTTGCCGGACTCTGAACCTGCAGAGAAAACAAAAAAGGGGGGTTGCTTTTTTAAAGCAGAGAAAAGAAATGAAAAATTTGAGAAAATTTTGGCTTATATAGCCAATTGAAACGATGCCGTTTTGGCTGGCGCCCGAAAGCCCCAAAACGACGTCGTTTCCCCTGGCCGACCCGAATTCGACCCGACCCAAGGCCAGGATCCGCGTGTTTTCCTGCGGAAGGGCTATTTACGCTTTTAGCCCTTCCGCTTTTTCGGCCTATTTCAATTAGGTTATTTTTTGTTTTAAATTTGGCCCGACAGTTTCATTTTATTTCATTTTGGTCCCTGTCAAGACGCTGCGTTTTAGAAGAAGGGAATAATTTCCATTTAGGTCCCCCTCCTTTCACGCACGTTTCAAGTATGCCCTTTTATCCTTATTTTATTTCGGATTTGCCCCAATAATTTGTTTTTAATTCAATTTTAGTCCTTTTTTAAATTATTTTAATTATTTTACTATTAAATTAATTACTTTTAAAATTATTATTATTTTATGTATTATTATTTATATTATTACTATTATATTTATTATTGTTAATGATTAATATTAATTTGTATTATTATTTTAATGATTATTATTGTATTTAAATTTTTTTAAATGCTATTCTTAATATTATTTTTGCTAATCTATTTTTTATCGTATTTATTTTGTTATTATTGTTATTTTATTCATTATTATTATTTATTTTATTTCAAATATCATTACTACATTGTATTCGCTTTTTTGTATACGTTATTATTATACTTATTGTTTATTATATTTCCCTTTCATCAATATTTTATTATTTTTTATTATTACTAATATACTACTACTATAATTATTATCAGTATTATTATGTTTATTTATTATTACTATTAACTTATTAATATTACCTGTATCATTATGTCATTTTATTTCAGAATTTTATTATTATTATTCTTTTCACGCGCAACATCGTATTTTCATATCATTATTTGTCACATTAACTTTTACCCGATACATCCAGTTTTCAAATAATTGATATTTCATATTAAAGATTCGAGAGAATCGTGCCCTAACTTACTGGGTTCCGGTTTTTCTCATTTAATCTAAACAACGAAATATCCCTTTTAAAATCACAATACGAGTTTTGAATAAAATACTTGTTCTCGGAAATTTGAAGTGTTGTGCCCTAACTTACTGGACATGACATCTAGATATCCCGAGATAAGTTTTTTAATAAAGGCAGTATCCCGTGTTTGGAATTTCGAGAAATCGAACCCTAACTTACTGAGTTCCGATTTCTCATTTGAAAAATAATGGGGTACTCTCCTCAAATTTAAATCCGAGTTTTAAAGTCTAAAAGACATGCTCAGTTTCAGGAGCCCAAAAGTGTCGTGCCCTAACTTACTGGGTATGACATTTTATCTATTCGAAACAAGAGGGTCTTATCATCCATTTTGATTTGTTAAATTTTTAAAAATAAAAGAGGATCGTATTTTCAAATCTTTTCAAATTTTCGACATTAAGACATTAGATAATCAATTAGGTACCAATTTTGGGCGTATCGAGGGTGCTAACCCTTCCTCGTGCGTAATCGACTCCCAAACCCGTTTTATGGTTTTCACAGACCAAAATCGTTGTTTTGATAAATCAAACTGTTTATTTAAAACAATCACTTTTCGAGGTTACCCGATCACACCACAACAAAAAAGGATTGGTGGCGACTTCCAAATTTTTCGTTTTCGTTTTCAAAATCCAGTCGATCCGTTTTTTCAAAAAAATGGTTACGACAAACATAATTTCATATAATTGAGACAAATAAATACACTTTCATGTACACAAATGAAATACCATTTGCTAACAAGACATAAAAACAATAATCCATACACCTAAGAAGAATCGAAACTAATGAACCTTTGCACTCGTACGTAATCTCTTTCCCCAACGACATGCAATGCATAAAAGATATTAGAAAAATCAACACAACATATTCAAATTTCAACATACTTTCAAAAGTCACTAGGTCTCTAAATTTCACAATTTCAATTGAGCAAAAGTATTGAAACAAAAATTTTCAATTTCATTACAAAAGTTTATCAATTAGCATGAAATTAAAACATAATTTAAATAATCCAACCATTGAGTTCTCCCTATTTTATTATTGTCTTTGAATTTAGGTCGGCCACCTTTGAACGTGAGCATAGACAACAGCCCAAATATCTGCCTCAAATTACTCGGTTAATTAAACTTAACCAGTTTTTGACTTTAGTCATATCTACATCAATGGAGTATACTAAGAAACACTAAACCTTTTGACCCAAAGGTAAATAACAACCAAATAGCTACCCCATTTTCTCGATCGAGCCACTAGTTATTTTCAAAGCTCATGAAATAGACAATAGAGTAATCAATTCTCATGCTCATCATCAAAATTATTCAATTAAGCACATTCATAAATATTCAATCCAATACTCAAGCTCAAAACAATTCAAAATTTCACCAAGATCATTTTTTTTTAAACATGATTCAAGCAAAATTGTTCTCTCAAAAATTCTAAAATCAATTACAAGAGCATAGAGAAGACCATGAAATTAAGATCATATAAGCATCCAACGTTCCAATTACAACCTAGAGGCATCAATTAAAGTTATCAACCACATCGAATCGACATATGGGTTTGAAAAGCATACACTGCCACATATTCATCATCTCAAAGGCATAAAATATCTTTCGATGTCTCCTCGAGTCACATTCTTATGCAACTAATATGACACATGTAAATAAATATACATTTTTATAGAGAAATATGCAAATAAATCTAAACATTTATTCAAAATGTTCCAAAAGTAAAAGAAGAATTAGTAAAATTCCCTGTTAAAGTGCTCAGAATGTAGATCTAAATTTGTCTTATCCTACGTTCCTCTTGAAGCATTGAAAATTTGTTCTATCAAAGTGTGGTGGTACTACAGAGTTGCCACTTCGTAAGCACCATTCTTTAACGTCTTTTGCTAGACGTTGCCCTTCAGATTTGTCTAAGTAATTGCTTCGAGCTAAAGGCTCGTCCAATGAGCATTGTTGTCGAAGATTAGTTGTCGTTGAAGTATGTGTTGTGTATCCTACCTAAGTCATAGATTGTCCTTTTCTTTTAATTCTACTATAGAATTTCATGATTCATGATGATCACTCATTTATTTATAGTTTTTTATGACCTTTTTAGTACTCTGTCATCAATTGAAGATAAAATATTTATAATTAGTACAAATTTGTGGAGAAAAACTAAGATAATATATACTATAGAAGTTTGAAATTTTAATGTATAGATAACAAGAGTCGGTTCCAAAGGCCACCCAGCAAATTGATAAATTAATAAATAAAAACATATTTTTAAATAGCCCCAACTTAAGAATAAGAAAAAAAAGTTACAGATTTGAATTTTATATTTACTTCATATTTAATTTTAAATTTTTAATTCACAGTATGAAAACTTTTAGAAGAAGAAAATGTGAAGTGGTGATCATATGCCAAGCACCAATTAATAGTTTAAGTTAATAAGGTCAAACCCATTACTTATTGCTAGTATAAAACAAAGGGTTGAAGTGGGTTGGCATCCATTAACTGCGACGGCAATGAGTTGGCCAATTATGCGATCATATACTCCACCATCTCTTATTCTCCCCTTTTAATGGCCCAAACAACTAAGTCTATGGGTGCTAATCCCATGATTAATTTTCTTTAACAACCTTAAGAGCCAGAATTAAACATTTTATCTTGAAATCTTGTAATCCAATATATGAAATTTATGAGATTGAAAAAAAGTTGTATTATTTGGATTTCAAAGTGATTACCGCATATTAATATATATATATTTAATATGCATATATTCATATTCAAAAAAAATTCCTTTCTCATGATTAAAAGATTATGTATATTACTAACAAATGGTTGAATGTAATGGTAAGGCACATTGTACTTTTAAGAGAATGACTCAAGTTCGAATCTTAGAGATGACATCCTTGAAAAGGGTAAACATGAACTTTAAATATGAATTATAATGACAATCTATAAGTATTAGATATGACATATAAAATAAACAGCATGATGTACATATGAAAATATAAAGTTTGACCTTCCTAATAAAGTTTCCCATGAAAGAAGTCTTTGCGTGATGATAATATAAAATCTTTAAGCCTTTTTCATATGCTTAAGTTTGGCATTAAGCAATGAATTAATCATACGAGATTTGTTTGTTTCGATAGATCCAAAATTGTAACCATATGGCAGCATTAAGTTGTAAAACATTCAAAAACATAAAACTGTAGCATTAAATAATGCATTTATAGTTGAATAAATATAATAATTGTGATATATACTTTTTTAATCCATGAAAATGACAAATGATTGAAATGGTTAATCAAGTGAATGTAAAAATAATGATGATAATAGAATTAAATATTATAATAATATTGTAACATGAAATAAAAATAAAATTAAATACATCGCTAAAAGCATCCTTACAAAATTGGCGGCTACAATCTGACGAAGACGAAGGAATTGACAATTATCATCAGCAAAGCAAAATTTCATTATCCTATTCTGTATTTTCTATTATTAAATTGCACCATCGAGGTTGGAACATGCACTACCCTTTTCTTGCCGACTTTGAGGCAATAGTTTATTTTGGTTAAGACAATCAGATAATAAAGTCAAGTGATTGATATTATTATGCAAAAAAAAGAAATGTAACTTTTCGTAAATTCAAATTTTAATTAAGTTTATTTATATAAATAATTTTAAGAGATAAACTGCAGTGTGCATTTATTAAATGGTTGGAGTATTAAAAAAGCTTTTCATTGTGAATTTATTATATAGTTGGACTGTGGAGTGGAAGAGAATTGTTTAAGTCAAAGCAACAGACCACGACTAGCATATTTGATCACAAAAGCAGTCTCTTGTATTATATAAAAAGATGCGTCGAGTGGATAAATGTTATGTCATTTAATACATTTTTATATCCTTTTGAATAACTTTTTACTTTTTTTAGTGGAATCTGTTGATATCCTCTAGTTTCCACAAACAGGTTTGGATCAAGGAAATGCTGCTTACCTGTTGTGTAGGTGATGGTCAACGAATTGAATTCCCTATATGTACCTAAACCCATTTGACAAACAGATTTAAGTAAAAAAAGAAAAGTGTTAATCAAATAGTTGCATTCACAAAAACCATGCCCAAAGTGGCACCTAAGATTAGAAAACTGAGAGGGTTTATTATCAGATTTCATAGTCTACTCAAAGGGAATCTGATATGGGTCTCCCAACAGAATTAACATTTTGGAAAATTATACATAGTCGACTTATCAATCAGCAGACTTTGAAGTAATTTGCGAACCTTAGCCCAACAAATCTTGAAACTATGTGTTTCTATTAAGACTATGTAAGGCCCACGAGGAAGTTCAAGGTCATTGATTGTCAATCGTCTTAAGATATCTAATCCTATGACGTAACATCACTATCACTACCAAGAGTATCAAATCAGACTTCAGAGTTAATAGCCTTAGGACATATAGTTGAGCTTGTCTCCACTATAAAAGGGCCATGCAAACAACTCATACACTCTCACGTACACACTCTTCTCCTTCAACCCTAAACTGTTAGAATACCTCCTTCCTCACCTTCACCCAAGTACTCTGTAACACCCCTAACCCGTATCCGACGCCGAATTAGGGTTAAAGGCGTTACCGGACTGATCGAAAACTTACTTAACAATTCATACATTACATTCATCATTAACAATCATAGTGTCCCTTAGATGAGTCATCAAGACCCAAAGCATGCATATAAACCGAGTTGGGACTAAACTGAAACACATATAAAATTTCATGAAAATTAAAAACTTTTCTAACTTTCGGGAGACACGCCCTTGGTAGGAGACCGTGTGTGCCCTCCACGGCTTCTAGACACCCCATGTGTCCCTCCGTGTCTATATACTCGACTATATCAACACGGTCACTAGGCACGCCTGCAGTGTGCCATGACCGTGTGCTACCGGACCATATCTTGACTTTTCCAACACGACCACCAAGCACGCCCGTGTGCCATGGCCGTGTGCTCTTAGCTAGCTACTGACTTGTACACCACGGCCAGCTGACACGCCCATGTTGAGGTCGTGTGCTATTTAAGCTACATTCTGCCAATTCAACCACGGTCTTAGGTACGCCCGTGTGCCATAACCGTGTAACATTATAGGCCATTTACAAGGCCAAAATGCCACCCATAAGGGTCAAACCTACAAGCAACATATATTATCCCATTTCACTCACATATAACCACCAAAATATACCAAATAGCCATCCCAAATCATGCATAATTGACAACTAAGGAAATCACACAATAATACATTCAAAACCAATTCCAAACATACCAATTTGCATGACCAAATCACAATTATGCCCAAACACCATTCATCTATATACTTACCATATCATAACCATTTCATATATCAACTAATCTTACCAAAACAACTTCACATATCACATTCCTTTAAGCATATTACCAAAACATAACTAGCCAAATCACATGGCTAAGTTCACATAACAATTCATACCAATGACTAGCCTATACATGCCATATCTAGCCATATACATTTTCAAAGTGTACCAAAATAAGTTTAGTAGTGTGATGACGATCCTTGACGGTCCCGAGCCTTCATGGTTTGACGACCTATAAAATAGAGAAACATACACAGAGTAAGCTTTCCAAAAGCTTAGTAAGTCATATACAAATAAACTTGATATGGAAGGCATATATGCAAATAAATACATTGGCACATATCAATCACTTAGCAAACTCTCACTTATTTACTTTGGTTCACACAATTCTAACCACATTAGCCATTTTCACCATTCAAGAATCATATAAACATATAGCTCATCTAGCCAAAACAATTCTTATCATATCATAAATTCCATATACATATCATCATAGTAAGATCACTTAGATGCTTACCTTATATAAACAAATATTGTATAATCAACGCATTGAATCGGATTTAATATCACCTAATTGTTCATAGCTCGGATTTGTAATTCGTATCACAAACTCGCCCGTTGAACCACTAGGAATTTAGTAGGATACTCAGAAAGCCCGTAATAGTCGTACGATGCCAACGTCCCAGACGAGGTCTTACATGCACTCGGATATCGATGCCACTGTCCCAGACATGGGTCTTACACGAATCAATACGATGCCGATGTCCCGCACATGGTCTTACACGTAAAGCTCATATCGATGCCAATGTCCCGGGCACGTGGTCTTACTCATAAAGCTCGTATCGTTGCCTTCGTCCCAGACGAGGTCTTACACAAAATCTCAAATCAACGCCAACGTCCCAGACGTGGTCTTACATGATAAAACAGAACAGATACCTATGTCATGACAAAATTAATCCTATCTATTCCTAGGTTCAAACAGGACTTCTTGGATTTTGTCGCTATATCGACCTTATCTCACAATTCATATGCTCAACATCTCATAAACATTCATTATCATTAATAGTCATATGATCATTTACAAATTCATACAAGTGCGTTTATTTGTATAATGACTTACCTCGGATTTGGTTTATCGGAATGAAAATGGCTACTCATTTACTTTCGCTTTCCCGCGATCTAAATTTATTTTCCTCGGTTCTTGATCTAAACATATTCAAAATTAACCCTTTTATTCACTAATTCATTCAATTCAATCCAAGGACACACATTTAGGGCCATTTGCAAATTAACCCTCAAATTTGCACACTTAATCAATTTAGTCTATTTTTCTTAAAACATCAAATTCACAAAATCTACCCATACACATGCTTAGCCGAATATTCATACCTCACATATAAGCCCATATTTTTCATCAAATTCACAAATTAGCCCCTCAATTTGCCATTTTCTCAATTTAGCCATATTAAGCTAAATTCATCAAAACTTCAAGAACAAAACATGATCATCTAACTCATATCTTTCATTTAACACCAAAAATCATCAAAAAGCTTGACATATCATCAATGGCATCTCACACAAACATTATCAATTCAAGAAATTGAGACATGGGTTTTAAAGCTCTCGAAGCAACGATTACAAAAACGTAGAAATTATCAAAAACCGACTCAAAACATACCTTAATCAAAGAAGACAAGAGTCGAAACCTAGCTTGAGTTTTCTTTTCTTCTTCTTTTATAATTTCGGCTAAAAGATGATAACTATCCCATTTTCATGCTTTTGTTTCTTTTAATTATACTTAATTATCAATGTACAAAATTATCCTTTAATTCTAAATGCATGAAGCATATCATATAAGGTCATTTTTGACCATATTCATCCACTTACTCAAATAATGGACTTATTGCCTTATAAGGACTTCTCATTTAAAAGCCATCACAATGATACTTTAACATATAGCATACAACTTTCACATTTAATGCAAATCAATCCTTTGCTCAAATTAACACACGAACAGAAAAATTAATTTACGAAAATTTACCACATGCTTAGTCACATATCAATGGCACAGAAAATAATATTAAAATATTATACGGAATTGGATTTGTGGTCCCGAAACCACTATTCTGACTAGGGTATAAACCGAACTGTTACAATTCTCCCCCCTTAGGAATTTTTGTCCCCGAAAATCTTACCGTTAAACAGATTCGGATATTGCTGTCTTATTAAATCTTCAGGCTCCCACGTAGCCTTTTCTATTCCATGTCGATTCTACAATACTTTCACTAGCGAAATTTTCTTGTTTCTTAGCTCTTTCACTTCACGAGCTAGGATACAGATCGGTTCCTCTTCATATGTCATATCAGATCAGATTTTAATTTCAGATGGAGCAATTACATGTGATGGATCGGATCGATATCTACGGAGCATCGATACATGAAACACATTGTGGATCTTTTCTAATTCAGAGGGCAATCTTAATCTATATGCAACAGGCTCGACACGTTCAATGATCTCATACGATCCGATGAACCTAGGACTCAACTTGCCTTTACGTCCAAAACGGAACACTTTTTTCCATGGTGACACCTTCAGAAATACTTTGTCGCCGATCTCAAATTCTATATCTTTTCGTTTTAAGTCCGCATAAGACTTCTAACGATCAGATGCTGCTTTCAAACAATCTTGAATCAATTTTACTTTCTGTTTTGAGTCTTTTATCAAATCAACTCCAAGTAACTTCTTTTCACTGAGTTCAGTCCAATACAGAGGGGTACGACATTTACGTCCGTACAGAGCTTCATATGGTGCCATCCTAATACTCGACTGAAAACTATTATTATACGCAAATTCGATCAATGGCAGATACTGTTCCCACGAACCATGAAACTCAAGTACACAGCATCTTAACATATCTTCCAGAATCTGAATGATTCGTTCAGACTGACCATCTATTTGCGGATGAAAAGCTGTACTGAAGTGTAATTTCGTGCCCAAAGCTTCTTGCAGTTTCTTCCAGAATCTCGACGTAAACCTCGGATCTCTATCGGACACAATAGATAGTGGCACCCCGTGCAATCTCACAATCTCAGAAGTATAAAGCTCAGCTAATCTTTCAAGTGAATAATCAGATCTTACAGGAACAAAATGGGCAGATTTCGTCAGTCGGTCAACTACGACCCAAATCGCATCCTTCTTTCTCGGAGTCTGAGGCAAACCAGAAATAAAGTCCATCGTTACTCTATCCCATTTCCATTCGAAAATCAGAATTGGTTGTAGCAACCCAGAGGGAACTTGATATTCAGCTTTCACTTGCTGACAGATTAAACATTTCGAAACAAAGTCAGAAATGTCTCGATTCATACCTGACCACTAGTAATGTTGCTTCAAATCATGATACATTTTAGTACTCCCCGGATGAACAGATAAACGAGTATTATGGGCTTCACTCAAAATCAATTGAATCAACTCTGAATTTCTCGGAACACAGATACGATCTCAGAATCTCAAACATTTATCAACAACTTGAAATTCAAATTTAGAATTCAAATCACACTGAGCTCGTTTTGTTGTTAACTCATTATCAGATTTCTGAGCATCACATATCTATTGTAAGAACAACGGCTTTGCTTTTAACTCAGCTAACACAGAACTATCATCAGATAAATCTATTTGAGCATTCAAAGCGCGTAGTGCAAACAATGATTTTTGACTCAGTGCATCTGCAATAACATTTGTTTTACCCGGATGATAATCTATCACAAGTTCATAATCTTTTAACAACTCAAGCCATCTTCTCTGACGCAGGTTCAAATCTTTCTGAGTCATTAGATACTTCAGACTTTTATGATCTAAAAATATGTGACATTTCTCACCATACAAATAATGGCGCCAAATCTTAAGTACAAACACAATCGCAGCTAACTCTAGGTCGTGCGTCGGATAGTTCTTTTCATGAGGCTTCAATTGTCTCGAGGCATAAGCTACAACTTTGCCTTCCTGCATCAAAACACATCCCAGACCATTTAACGAAGCATCACTATAAATTATAAATTCTTTACTCGATTCCTCGTTGTACTAACACTCGGAGCTTCGATTATGAGTTTTCAATCGATCAAAACTTTTCTGACATCTATCAGACCATTCAAATCTAACATCTTTCTGAAGTAATTTCGTCAACGGAGTAGCTATCACTGAAAATCCTTTCACAAATCGACGATAATAACCAGCTAGGCCCAAAAAGCTACGGACTTCAGACACATTCCTCGGAGGTTTCCAATCCAGAATAGCGTAAATCTTGCTCGAATCAACTCGAATTCCGTCAGCACAATATGCCCTAAAAAACTAACCTCATGTAACCAGAATTCATATTTGCTAAATTTTGCGTACAATTGCTTCTCTCTCAGAGTTTGCAACACAATCCTCATATGCTCAGCGTGCTCAGTCTCATCACGCGAATAAATCAAAATGTCATCAATGAATATGACAACAAATCGATCTAGGTACGGTCTGAAAATTTTGTTCATGAGATCCATAAAAACAGCAGGAGCATTGGTTAGTCCAAATGGCATAACTAAAAACTCATAATGCCCATACCTCGTTAGCGGTTTTGAATATCCAGAATCCTTGACTCTCAACTGGTAGTATCCCGACCTCAGATCAATCTTGGAAAACACAGTAGCTCCTTTTAACTGATCAAATAAATCATCAATTCTTGGCAACATATATTTGTTCTTTATAGTCACCTTGTTCAGCTGACGATAATCAATGCACATTCTCATCGTGCCATCTTTCTTTTCACAAATGCGAATGTGAGCACCCTAAGGTGAGAAACTTCGGTCTAGCAAACCCTCTATCGGGCCAATTCTTGTAACTGTGACTTCAACTCTTTCAACTCTGTTGGTGCCATTCTATACGGAGCTATTGAAATAGATGTAGTACCCGGCAATAACTCAATACCAAATTCAACTTCACGTATCAGAGGCAAACCCGGCAATTCTTCTGAAAACACGTCAGAATATTCACAGACAACAGGCACTGACTCAACTTTCTTTTCAGACACCTTCGAGTCAATAACATAAGCAAAATATACTTCATATCCCTTTTCACATAACTTTGAGCTTTCAAAACCGATATCGCAGCAGACAATCCATTCATATCATTAGACTCAATCCGCACAGTTTCATTATTCGAACATCTCAAATCAATAATTTTTCTTTTGCAGTTCACAACAGCATCATGCAAAAATAACCAATCCATACCTAGAATAATATCGAACTCATCAAATGGCAAAAGCATCGATCGAGAGGGAAACAGTATCTCGAAACATTAACGCCGCTTCTTGCATACTTTGTCAACAAGAACACTTTTACCTAAGGGGTTCGATACTTTTATAGCAAACTCGATGAGACTCTACAGAAAAGTCTTCACGAATACTAAATTCTCGCATATATATGAATGCGTAGAACCGTGGTCTATCAAAGCAATCACGAAGTATCATAAAGAGTAAAAGTACCCGTTATAACGTCAGCGCACGAAGCTTCCTCTCGAGCTCAAATGCGGATACGCTCTAGCGCTCTAGCTTCGAGATCGACAATATTGTCTCTTATAGTTCTCTAACTACCACTGCCATTCTTTACATTCTTCGATGGTCTACCTCTCACAGTGCAATATCGGATCTCGATTTTGAACCGTCTCGCTTAACGTGCCTCGGGGCAATCACGGATAAAATGATCAAGCGATCCACATCTCAAGCAAGCTCTTTCGTTCAATCTACAGACTTCCCTGATGTCTTTTTCCACAATGTTTACATTCGTGTCTCTCACCGGACATTACCAACATCAAGCTCATCAATGCTGGAGTTTTGGAACTCATTTGCGGTCTATATTGATTTACTTCGAATATCTCACATTATCCCCTGAATCTTTTCGAGAGCATTGAAATGATTTACTCAAATCTCTTTTTCATATCTCGAGTATCGGACTCACTTTTCTTTTATCTTTCCTAAGTGCCTCGACTTTAAGCTCTCGGTCAACGAGTACAACGAACTCTTTTATTTCTAAAATACCAACCAGCAAACGGATGTCTTCATTAAGTCCGTCTTAAAATCTTTTGCACATTATAGCTTCAGATGATACATATTCTCGAGCGTCTTCGACTCGATCTCACGAACTCTCGTTTATATTCCGAAAAGTCATTCGACCTGCTTTAGTTCCAGAAATTCCTTCCGTTTTTTATCAACGAATCTTTCACTGATATATTTCTTTCGAAACTCACTCTGAAAGAAGTCCCATGTAATTTGCTCTTTCGGAACAACAGAAATTAGGGTTTTCCACCATTGATAAGTTGCATCTCGGAGTAACGATACAACACACTTTATGCATTCATCCGAGTCGAGACATTTTGTCAAATACTCGAATCGTATTCTCTAACCAAAACTCAACCTTTTCAAAGATCATCATCATTGGTAGCTCGAAATTCTTCACCCCATACTTGCGAATCTTATCAACCGGGAGGCTTATTCAACAGATTTACACCTATCACCGAGGCACAACTGATGTCTGAGGGGGATTACCCGGGGGCAGAAGTTGTGAAACAATTGGGTTATTCTTTACAAACTGAGTGAACCACTCACTCATTATTTGGAAGAAAGCTTGTTTAGCTTCTTCCTTGACCGCTAGTGGCCGGTCTCGGATCGAGGGCGCCGTCCTCGCGCGATCGAGCGCATTACTTTTCTGCGTCATCATTTCACGGCTCTTTCGGGATCCATTACTATACGAAAATCACATTTTATAGTCAGGATTCATCACACTATCACAATTCAAAAATATGGCATGTATAGCTAGACTCAACACGCTACGTTAGTCCGAGAATCGACTAAACCATAGCTCTGATACCAACCAAATGTAACACCCCTAACCCGTATCCGACGCCGGATTAGGGTTAAAGGCGTTACCGGACTGATCGAAAACTTACTTAACAATTCATACATTACATTCATCATTAACAATCATAGTGTCCCTTAGATGAGTCATCAAGACCCAAAGCATGCATATAAACCGAGTTGGGACTAAACTGAAACACATATGAAATTTCATGGAAATTAAAAACTTTTCTAACTTTCAGGGGAGACACGCCCGTGGTAGGAGACCGTGTGTCCTCCACGGCTTCTAGACACCCCCGTGTGTCCCTCCGTGTCTATATACCGACTATATCAACACCATCACTAGGCACGCCCGTGTGCCATAACCGTGTGCTACCAGACCATATACTGACTTTTCCAACACGGCCACCAAGCACGCCCGTGTGCCATGGCCGTGTGCTCTTAGCTAGCTACTGACTTGTACACCACGACCAGCTGACACGCCTATGTCGAGGTCGTGTGCTATTTAAGCTACATTCTGCCAATTCAACCACGGTCTTAGGCACGCCCGTGTGCCATAACCGTGTAACATTATAGGCCATTTACAAGGCCAAAATGCCACCCATAAGGGTCAAACCTACAAGCAACATATATTATCCCATTTCACTCACATATAACCACCAAAATATACCAAATAGCCATCCCAAATCATGCATAATTGACAACTAAGGAAATCACACAATAATACATTCAAAACCAATTCCAAACATACCAATTTGCATGACCAAATCATAATTATGTCCAAACACCATTCATCTATATACTTACCATATCATAACCATTTCATATATCAACTAATCTTACCAAAACAACTTCACATATCACATTCCTTTAAGCATATTACCAAAACATAACTAGCCAAATCACATGGCTAAGTTCACATAACAATTCATACCAATGACTAGCCTATACATGCCATATCTAGCCATATACATTTTCAAAGTGTACCAAAATAAGTTTAGTAGTGTGATGACGATCCTTGACGGTCCCGAGCCTTCAGTAGCTTTGACGACCTATAAAACATAGAAAACATACACAGAGTAAGCTTTCCAAAAGCTTAGTAAGTCATATACAAATAAACTTGATATGGAAGGCATATATGCAAATAAATACATTGGCACATATCAATCACTTAGCAAACTCTCACTTATTTACTTTGGTTCACACAATTCTAACCACATTAGCCATTTTCACCATTCAAGAATCATATAAACATATAGCTCATCTAGCCAAAACAATTCTTATCATATCATAAATTCCATATACATCTCATCATAGTAAGATCAATTAGATGCTTACCTTAATATACACAAATAGTGTATAATCAACGTATCTGAATCGGATTTAATATCACCTAATTGTTCATAGCTCGGATTTGTAATTCGTATCACAAACTCGCCCGTTGAACCACTATGAATTTAGTAGGATACTCGGAAAGCCTGTAATATTCGTACAAAGCCAACGTCCCAGATGAGGTCTTACATGCACTCAGATACCGATGCCACTGTCCCAGACAGGGTCTTACACGAATCAATATGATGCCGATGTCCCAGACATGGTCTTACACGTAAAGCTCATATCGATGCCAACATCCCAGACGTGGTCTTACTCATAAAGCTCGTATCGTTGCCTTCGTCCCAGACGATGTCTTACATGAAATCTCAAATCAACGCCAACGTCCCAGACGTGGTCTTACATGATAAAACAGAACAGATACCTATGTCATGACAAAATTAATCCTATCTATTCCTAGGTTCGAATGAGACTTCTTGGATTTTGTCGCTATATCGACCTTATCTCACAATTCATATGCTCAACATCTCATAAACATTCATTATCATTAATAGTCATATGAACATTTACAAATTCATACAAGTGCGTTTATTTGTATAATGACTTACCTCGATTCAGTTTATCGGAATGAAAACGGCTACTCGTTTACTTTCGCTTTCCCGCGATCTAAATTCGTTTTCCTCGGTTCTTGATCTAAACATATTCAAAATTAACCCTTTTATTCACTAATTCATTCAATTCAATCCAAGGACACACATTTAGGGCCATTTGCAAATTAACCCTCAAATTTGCACACTTAATCAATTTAGTCCATTTTTCTTAAAACATCAAATTCACAAAATCTACCTATACACATGCTTAGCCGAATATTCATACCTCACATATAAGCCCATATTTTTCATCAAATTCACAAATTATCCCCTCAATTTTCCATTTTCTCAATTTAGCCCTATTAAGCTAAATTCATCAAAACTTCAAGAACAAAACATGATCATCTAACTCATATCTTTCATTTAACAGCAAAAATCATCAAAAAGCTTGACATGTCATTAATGGCATCTCACACAAACATTATCAATTCAACAGATTGAGACATGGGTTTTAAAGCTCTCGAAGCAACGATTACAAAAACGTAGAAATTATCAAAAACCGACTCAAAACAGACCTTAATCAAAGAAGACAAGAGCCGAAACCTAGCTTGAGTTTTCTTTTCTTCTTATTTTATAATTTCGGCTAAAAGATGATAACTATCCCATTTTCATGCTTTTGTTTCTTTTAATTATACTTAATTATCAATGTACAAAATTATCCTTTAATTCTAAATGCATGAAACATATCATATAAGGTCATTTTTTACCATATTCATCCACTTACTCAAATAATGGACTTACTGCCTTATAAGGACTCCTCATTTAAAAGCCATCACAATGATACTTTAACATATAGCATACAACTTTCACATTTAATGCAAATCAATCCTTTGCTCAAATTAACACACAAACAAACAAATTAATTTACGAAAATTTACCACATGCTTAGTCACATATCAACGGCACGGAAAATAATATTAAAATATTATACGGACTCGGATTTGTGGTCCCGAAACCACTGTTCCGACTAGGGTATAAACCGGACTGTTACATACTCCTCCATACAAACCACCACCTACTTTTACAATTTTTAGCTTTGTCATCAAAATTTTACAGTTTTATCTATGCACTAAATAAAATTCTTAGGCTTTGCCTCTTATTGTGAGAGATAAATACTAAATTATAAAATCCACATCTCACGGGAATATTGATTAAAACCTTTATTTGGCACCAAGTGACCAAGGTTCAAACTTTGCTGATGCAACCCCTGTTAGTACAAAACTCCAGTGAGGAAAAATGTCGAACACACGAACAGAACTCGAACAGAAAAAGAAGAAATAAGATAAGGCTCCAAAGTGTGTATCAAGTCACTATCTTTAAGGTTATATTCGCCCCCACCTATCTTCGATGTGCAAAAGAGTTTCAAGCAAATTAACCTCGAGGATACAATGAAGCCAATGACTATTTGTATTTTGCACTGATGAGAATAGTCCACTAAGCACTGAGTAATATATAACAAGAAACTCAATTTCTACAAAGGATTTCTGCAGTAATACTTTATAAAATAATCTAATAATATTAGAAAATGGAGGAACTAAAGAAAGAATTTTAGAATTTATTGGTGTGATTTTCAAATGAAATCTCATTCCTATTTATAGGAATTTTCATGTCTCTTCATAGAGACATATTTCAATAGGTGTCTTTTGTGAATAATAATGTCTTTAAAAAAACACATAATTATTCATTTAATATCATAACTATTCAAAAATATTCTTTTTTTCAAAAATCAAATGATATAACTTTTGACCAATGACCAAAATATTTATCTTTTGATTAATTACACTCATTCATTTATAGTTATTGGAACCCTATAAATATTTGAAAATGTTCCAACAATCTCCCTCCATTTTCAAAATACTTTAGATTTTGATATTCTTGGAAATCAATTTTCATAAATGAAGGTGTCTTACGATTGAACCTTCACTTAGTGAAAACATATTAAATTTAATCGAAATTACATGGTAGACTAAGCTTTGAACCATCTATTCCATTGGATTAATGATAAACCGAAATGGTAACATATATTAATCCCACATTTAGTATGCTTTTGGATGATTTATCCATTGATTTATGCAAAAAGGTGCTCTTAATCCTTTCTTTTCATGTCTTAGACCGAGGAAAGCACCCAAGGATAAAAAGAACGAGAAACGGGCTCAAAACGGACCAAAATGGGCCAAAGAAGAAATCAACACGGCCTGAACCTTAGCCCACACGGCCGTGCCTCACTGATCATCTAGAACACGGTCTTCCCTCCATTCACACGGTCGTGTCTCATTAAAGAAGTCCGAGCACGGCCTGGCCACGATCCACACGGGCGTGTGCCATGGCCGTGTCCCTGTCGCTGAAAAGTGCAATTTCACTCCGATTTGGATACTTAGGGAGAAAGAAACGTATTCCAAGAGCCTATATAAACCCCTAAGGGTCAGCTAAAAAGGGGGCGGTAAGCTAGGCCAAGGAGCCAAGCCGGAAAGGTCAGATTTGTGGGAATCACTCGAAGATAGCCAGTTGATCCATCTCAAGAAGCCGGGATTCTACTCAAGACGGCGGATCTCTCCTTCAATTCCTTCAGGGGGTTTTAGGGATTTCTTATGTTTTGTTTTATCTTTTCTCTTGAGATGTTTTCTTATTTAGTTATGAACTAAACCCTTCAAATACCTGAAGGGGATGAAACCTATGATGAATCTTGTTATTATTTTCTAAATTATATGATAAATACTTAGTTTGTTCTTAATTATGTGAGCTTTATCCAAATTTAATGTGCTTAGGTGGAGGAGGAATTGACCCTACCTAAGAGTAGATCTAGCATAATTAAGCGGAGTTGATCGCACGCCTAGAGATAGGGTGACGAGATTTTGCCAGATTAGGGTGAAACCTAATATGGGAGTCCATAAATCGATTTACTGCTATTCTAGGGGTTATTATAAGAGAACGAGAGTTCCACTAATTAACCTAGGGTTATACATTATTCGCCTCGAGAGAGGGTTTAATATACGTTAGGAGTCTTACAGATCAAACTAAGTAAATAAAATCATATGGTTCAATGATAGATAACAAGTGAAGTCTAGGTGGATTCTTCCGAGGTATCATCTAAATCAACCGAGTTTTTTCTCGAAAGTTATCTCCCCAATTTTAGTCTTTTTTCGTCTTTGTGTCCTTAGCTTAGTAATTCGTTAAATTTAGATTAAAAGCAACTTCACATATTTTAGGTTAAATAATAAAAAGAAAGTTAGTATTAGTACTTTTAGTTCCTTTGGGTTCGATAATCCGGTCTTGCCTAAGCTATACTACTGTTCGATAGGTACACTTGCCTTTAATCGTTGTCAGAGTTAGTTTCCAGGTTTGATCGTTCTTTTTATAAATTTTAAAGATCTGATTCACAGCGATCAAGTTTTTGGCGCCGTTGCCGGGGAACTAAAATATTAAGAAAGCTCTATTTTTATTACTTTAGCCATTATATTTTTATTTTCCGCAATTTATTTTTATTTTTAGTTTTAATTTTAATTTTGCTAAATTTTTATTTCTTTTCCTAGCAGGTACCTCTAGTTTATGACTAGAAGGAACCCGAGAGGACCCTTAGAATACGACAGTGATATTGAAGCTACCGCTCGGAGAAATCGCAGAGAAATTAGGCGAGCCCTAAATTACAAAGAAGAAGAGCGAGAAGGCGGATCCAATCCTCTTCAAGGGATGGATTTAAAATAATCTTCCACCACAAGATGTGGCAGAAAAATAATGCTCCGCGTACTATGTATGATTATGCTAAACCGCATTTAACAGAGCCGAATCTAGCATTGTTAGGCCTACTATAGCTGCTTAATAATTTTGAATTAAAGCCTAACACTATACAAATGATTCAACAGTTTGTTCAATTTCATGGTTTACAGGATTTAAGATCCAAATACTCATATAGCCAACTTTTTAGAGTTCTCAGTGATACCTTTAAAATAAATGGCGTTTTTGATGATGCCATACATCTTGATTATTTCCCTTTTATTAAGGAGTAAAGCCAAACAATGGTTAAACTTCGTTACTACGAGGGTCAATCACTACATGGGATCAAATGACCAGAAAAATTCTTATTAAAATATTTCCCACCTACCAAAACAACCAAATTACGCAATGATATATCTTCTTTTGTGCGGATGGATTTAGAGACATTATACGATGCATGGGAGAGATATAAGGAGCTCTTGAGAAGGTGTCCACACCATGGTTTACCCTTGTGGCTCCAAGTCCAAACTTTCTATAACGGTGTAAACCCTCAACGAGGCAACTAATCGACTCACCATTACCGTGGAACTCTCGAATAATAAAACTCCTGAAGTAGCCTATGAATTTATAGAAGAGATGTCATTTGAACAACTATCGCTGGCAAGTTACAAGAACAAGGCCAACAAAAGCAGTGAGTTTACAACCTCGACGCAAGAAACCATGATATCAAATCGGGTAGAGTTGATGAATAAAAAGCTTGATAGTTTGTGTTCTTCACGGTATATCCAATCATGCAAAGCTGACGCAAGTGGAACTGTGGCGAATCCCCAGTACCCACCCTACCAATCGGGCACAGAGAGAGCGAACAAATGAACTATATAGGTAATAATTTCAGATCAAATAATAACCCTTATAGTAACACCTATAATCTAGGTTGGAGGAACCACCCAAATTTTTCGTGGGGAGGACAAGGAAATCAAAGACAACAGCCTCCTCAAAATTTCCAAAATCAGCCTTATCCACAAGAGAAGAAGCCGAACCTCGAAGAGATATTAGCAAAATTCATGGCAGCTACTGAAGCCCATTGCCAAAAAATTGAGAGAACACTTATTGACCAACAAGCATCGATTAAAGCGATCGAGAATCAAGTAGGGGAAGTCACTAAGTCGGTGGGACACTTGCCAAACTAATGTCCGAATGATGACAAGGGCGTCTACCAAGCAACACCGAGATTAATCCAAAGAGCAAATCCAAGCCATAACAACTCAAGAAAGTGAAGGAGTAGACGAACCCAAATTAATACAAGGAAACGAGGTAGAAAAAGGTAAGGCCGAGGTAACACAAGAAAAGCCAAAATTAGTAATCAAGGAGTACCAACCTCGCATACCATATCCCGAAGCATTAACGAGAGACGACATAGAGGAACAGTTAGGTAAGTTTCTTAAACTTTTAAAGAAATTACATATTAACTTACCGCTATTTGAAGCCCTTTCACAGATGCCAGATTCGAGGAAATTTTTAAAGCATCTTTTGATGAATAAACGCAAATTAGACGAGGATCCACATGTGGAATTAAACGCAGTATGCTCAGCAATGTTACAAAATAGACTACCACAAAAGCTAAAAGATCCAGGGAGTTTTACAATTCCATATTTAATTGGTAGACTAACTATTGATAATGCGTTAGTGGATTTAGGGGCAAGCATAAATGTCATGCCTTACAAATTGTTTAAACAATTAGGTCTAGGGAAACCCAAACAAACTAGGATGAGCATTCAATTAGCTGATAAAACTGTTAGAATTCCTAGAGATATTTTCGAAGATGTTCTTGTAAAAATTGACAGATTCGTTTTCCCAGTAGATTTTGTTCTCTTAGACATGGATGAGGATAATTCGATCCCCCTAATTTTAGGAAGACCCTTTTTAGCAACTGCCAGGACTAAAATTGATGTTGATGCAGGAGAACTCATACTTTGTGTAGGTAATGAGATAGTCACCATCAAGGCTCTCGACTCGGCTAGAACATCAAATAATCAAGGTGAGAACGTAAATTCTACTGATAACCTGTAACACCCTTAACCCGTATCCATCGCCGGGTTAGGGTTACGGGCATTACCAGAAAAGTCACAACTTTTATTCAGTCAATTCAATCTTAGTTAAACATACTTATTATATTAAACTAAGTCATATACAGTATAATCATTGATGAACATAAATGATCATGCAATGTACATTTCAATAATACCACCTAATAATGTAAATACCATAAACCTCATTTATGCTATATTTATTAATTTATGAAGTACTTAAACAAATAAACCAATCGTATCTATTTGATTTAAGTAAACATAATTCAAATATCATCTCATTTTAGCTTACTTATAAGATCGAAAACACATGATTTAAAATTTTATCCCATATGGCCGAATAAACAAGCTCTTTACATAATGACATATGTCCGGACATACAAACTCAATAAACACCATACACCCAATTATCTACTTGGCCAAATATACAAGGATACATATAGGAAATTACAGGTACATTACATAGCTCATACTCAGTTTAGATAGATCCAATACTCAATCAAATCAAAGTACACTTAAATTTGTTTGTATACACATAATTGAATCAAAATTAACTATATTGCTTATACATTAAATTGAATTAGCTGCTCACTCCAAATTTGCAAATCATTCAAACATTTTAATTGAATACACGTTGCCCTTACAATCATATCAAGCAATCACACATAGCTAATTATATATATATATACACATCATAGTGATATGCGCATTTGCCATATTCAAAAGTAAGCCTAAACATCTAACTCTTCAAGCATAATAGTACATTTGGATATTTCTCATAAGCTTAGTCGAACATATACATGCATTACAAAACATAATTCATATTTCATGAAATGACTAAGGCTAATACACGCACATTACATCAAGGATAAAATATACCATCGAACATTAACATTTAAAAACAAGCCAATTTCACATGGCTTTCATTCATTAACATAATATCATTCGAAAACTTAGCTAGCATATACATGCCTTAAGAATAAAAGTATAAACATTATAGGTACCAACATGAGCCGATAGTGTGAATGACTTCAGTGACGATCCCTTGAGCTTGTAGCTTGATCGAAATCTATAAAACGAAACAATGAACACACACAAAGTAATCTTACTAGCTTAGTAAGTCTTAAGCAACTACATTATAACACTTAATCATCCAAGCATTTTAAATAGTCGATTCATGGCATTGAATATACATGACTTAACTTATAAACTCACCATAACAGAACCATTACCTCACTTAACCTAACAACTTTCATTTCCTTACCAAAGTACACCCTTCACCGAATATACATATATAAACACATATCTTTGTGTATAGATATATCTACATGAACATATTTAACCACATTTATGCTTTCAACTAACCAATATCCATATGGCATGGTTTATATACAAATTCCACAACCAAATGTATAACACGTTTCTCTCATCATTTAATTTGCTCATTAGCATTGCATAGGTATATATATCATATAAGTATGAAAAACACATACCTTGTGGCCGAATTAACAAATTCATTTTCAAAAGCTTAGGCTTACTTAATTTGTTTCATGACTTTATTACTACATAATCTAAGCTCGGAATTTCAGCTCACCGGTATAGAACTTGCTAGGCATTAGCCCGAATTGCACACACCGGCACTAGGCCTGCTAGACTCAAGGTCCGAAATTTAAACACCGGCATTTAACCTGCTAGGCAATAAGCCCGATATAATTCAAGCAAGCACAAGGCTCGCTGGGCATTAAGCCCGATATAAATCACCAACACAAAGCACGCTGGGCATTAAGCCCGATATAAATCACCTGCACAAGGCTTGCTAGGCTCGAAGCCCGAGTATCAATATAATTAAACCATTTCATACACATTTCTTATTACCAAAATCACATATATCACATATGTCTCATAATACTATCATATATCAATTTTGAATAAACTTAACCACATTACATTAATAAAAATCAATTCACATATTTTACTAACCAACATTCGGCAATTTCAAGTATATTTTCCATAATTTTTAAATTTCAACATTTATTAGTTTACGTAAATGATTTTCGACATATATTTGCTTAAAGACTTACCACGACTATCGACGGACAACGAAGACCGGCTATTCGATAACTTTTGCCTTCCCCCGATCCAAGTCCGTTTTTCTTTGTTCTTGATCTAACATATTAAAATAAACTCATTCAAGCACATTTCATCTCAATTTAGTCCCAAAACACATAAATAGGCAAATTACCATTTTACCCCTGACATTTACAACTTTTATAATTTAGTCCCTATTGTACAAAACACAAAATACACATAATTTGCACTCAATTCTTTAGGGCCGAATCTTCCATACATCCATACAAATGCATACATTTCATTTATTTTGCAATTGAACCCCTCCAAAAATCTACTTTTACAATTTAGCCCTAAATACTCAATTTCACCAAAATTTTCAATTCAAAACATGTTAATTTCTATCATACTTTTAATATTTTTCCATCAAACATTATAGAGCACAACCATCTAACCATGGCCGAATATCAAACATGTTCAAATTCAAAAATTCTAACATGGGTCAACTAATATTTGAAGCAACGATCTCAAAAACGTAAAAATTATCAAGAACCGAAATCAAACTAACCTTGAAATTGAGATTATAAGTGCCGAAATTCAAGTGGAACCAAACCCTTGTTCTTTCCTCCACATTCGGCCAAGAAAATAAAGGATATAATGGCCTTTATTTTGTTTTATTAAAACATAATATGATAACTTAATTACTTTACCAAAATACCCTTTGTTACTAAATATTATTAACATATAAAATAAGGACAAAGGTGACTTTAACCATCCACTAACATTAATAATGGGCTATTTTCCCTTTTAATACCTCATATTAAAAGCCACTATCACATTAGCACTTTTCACTATAGTTTGCAACTTTTGCACCTTACGCGATTAAGTCCTTTTTGTTAAATTACACACAAAAACAATCAAATTTTCATACGAAAATTTCACACATAGTAATTCACATATAATAAACACTGAAAATAATATTTAAAAATTTTCCAGACTCGGATTCGTGGTCCCGAAACCACCGTTCCGATTAGGGTCAAATTCGGACTGTTACAACTCTCCCCCCTTAGGGATTTTCGTCCCTGAAAATCTTACCGCTAAACAAAGTCGGATATTGTTGCCTCATTGAATCCTCAGGCTCCCACGTAGCCTCTTCTACTCCATGATGATTCCATAGTACTTTTACTAACGGAATTTTCTTATTTCTCAACTCTTTCACTTCACGAGCTAAGATACGGATCGGTTCTTCCTCATACATCATGTCGGATCGGATTTCAATCTCAAACGGGGCGATCACATGTGACTGGATCGGATCTATATCTACGAAGCATCGAAACATGAAATACGTTGTGTATCTTTTCTAATTTAGAGGGCAACTTCAATCTATAAGAAACAGGCCCGATACGTTCGATGATCTCATACGGCCCGATGAATCTCGGGCTTAGTTTCCCTTTTCGACCAAATCGAATCACTTTCTTCTACGGAGACACTTTCAAAAATACCCGATCTCCAACCTAAAACTCAATGTCTTTACGTTTCAAATCTGCGTATGACTTTTGGCGATCTGATGCAATTTTCAAACTATCTCGGATTATTGACACTTTTGTTCAGTCTCTTTAATCAAATCAACCCCGTGTATCTTGTTATCACTGAGCTCGGTCCAGTACAATGGTGTACGACATTTGCGGCCGTACAAAGCTTCGTAAGGTGCCATTTTGATACTAGATTGAAAGCTATTATTATAAGCAAATTCAATCAAAGGTAAGTATCTTTCCCACGTACCTTCAAACTCAAGGACGCAACATCTCAACATATCCTCAAGTATCTGAATGGTTTGTTCAGACTAACCGTCTGTCTGTGGATGAAAGGCTGTGCTAAAGTGTAATTTGGTACCTAAAGCATCATGCAATTTCTTCCAAAACCGCGACGTGAATCTCGGGTCTCTGTCCGAAACAATGGAAATCGGCACACCATGTAATCTTACAATTTGAGATACATACAACTCAGCAAGTTTATCGAGCGAATAGTCTGTACGAACTGGAACAAAGTGAGCTTATTTGGTTAGTCTATCCACTATAACCCAGACCGCATCTTTCTTACTCGGTGTCATAGGTAAACCGGATACAAAATCCATAGCAATTCTATACCATTTCTATTCAGGTATCATGATCAGCTGGAGTAACCCAGAGGGCACCTGATGTTCGGCTTTTACTTGCTGACAAATTAAGCACTTCGGGACAAATTCGGATATATCCTGTTTCATACCAGGCCACCAGTAGAACTGTTTCAAATCGTTATACATTTTCGTCTTTGCCTGGATGTACGACAATCGACTATTATGAGCCTCATTCAATAACATCTCGAATCAAATCCACATTCCTCGGAACACATATTCGGCCTTTGAAGTTCAAACAGTCATTTTCATCAATTCGAAACTCGGACTCTGCATTACTTTCACACTGAATTCGTCTTGCCATCGTATCTTTATCTACTCTCTGAGCATCACAAATTTGTTGCATAAACAATGGTCTTGCTTTTAACTCGGCTACTATCGAACCATTACCAGACATAGCCATATGTGCGTTCAACGCACAAAGAGCAAATAATGACTTCCGACTTAAAGCATCTGCAACAACGTTAGCCTTTCCCGGATGATAGTCAATCACTAGCTCGTAATCTTTCAACAGCTCTAACCATCTGTGTTGTCTCAGGAACAGATCTTTCTGAGTCATCAGATACTTCAAACTTTTGTGATCTGAATAGACATGACATTTCTCCCCAAATAAGTAATGACGCCAAATCTTCAACGCGAATACAATAACTGCTAGCTCCAAATCATGTGTCGGGTAATTTCTTTCATGCGGCTTCAATTGTCTCGAAGCATAGGCTACGACTTTTCCTTCCTGCATCAAAATGCAACCCAAACCATTCAAAGAAGCATCACTATAAACAACAAATTCTTTACCCAATTCAGGCTGAACTAACACTGGAGCTTCAGTCAAAAGTGCTTTCAACTGATCAAAACTTTTCTGACACTTTTTCGACCATTCAAATTTAGTGTCTTTCTGTAATAGCTTTGTCAACGGGTTAGCTATTATAGAAAAACCTTTCACAAATCGTCTATAGTAACCAGCAAGTCCCAGAAAGCTTCGAATTTTGGAAACATTCTTTGGGGGTTTCCAATCGAGTATAGCCGATATTTTATTCGGATCAACCCAAATGCCTGATGCTGAAATGACGTGACCCAAAAAACTGACCTCATTCAACCAAAACTCATACTTACTGAACTTTGTGTACAACTGTTTATCTCGCAAAGTTTGTAGCACCAGTCTCAGATGCTCAGCATGCTCGGTTTCATTTCTGGAGTAGATCAGAATATCATCCATAAACACTACTACAAATCGATCCAAATACTGTCTGAAAATTTGATTCATCAGATCCATAAAAACAGCAGGTGCATTAGTAAGCCCAAAAGGCATAACCAGAAAGTCTTTGGCACATCGGAATCTCTCGACTCATGAATCGATAATAGCCCGATCTCAAATCTATCTTTGAAAACAATAAAGCCCCTTTCAACTGATCGAACAAGTCGTCAATCCGTGGCAACGGGTATTTATTCTTTATAGTTACCTTGTTGAGTTGTCGGTAATCGATGCACATTCGCATAGTCCCGTCTTTCTTTTTCACAAATAGAACTGGTGCACCCCAAGGAGAGAAACTCGGTCGTGCAAAGCCCCTATCTGTCAACTCTTGCAACTGTGCTTTCAACTCTTTCAATTCTGTAGGTGCCATCCGATACGGAGCTATCGAAATCGGAGTCGTCCCCGGTACTAATTCAATACCAAACTCTATTTCTCGAACTGGTGGTAAACCCAAAAATTCTTCAGGAAACACATCTGGGTATTCACACACAACTGGTACGGATTCAATTTGCTTTTCAGTCACTTTACTATCCAACACATACGCTAAGTAAGCTTCACACCCTTTTCTCACATACTTTCGAGCTAACATCGATGATATTACTGCTGGCAACCCATTCAGATCATTAGATTCGATCCGAATAATTTCACCGCTCTGACATCTCAAATAAATGGTCTTTCTCTTGCAATTAACAACAACGTCGTGCAAAGTTAACTAATCCATTCCCAAAATTATATCGAACTTGTCGAAAGGCAACAACATTAAATCAGCTGGGAAGCATGAATCCCGAATCATCAACGGGCAACCTTTACATACTTTGTCGACTAGAACATACCGAGCCAAGGGGTTTGATACTCGAATTACAAACTCAGCAGACTCGACAGGCAGAGTCTTACTAGATACTAATGTTTCACACAGGTAAGAATGAGTCGAACCCGGATCAATCAATGCAATCACAGTAGTATCATAAAGTGTGAAAGTACCGGTAATAACATCTGGAGAAGCGACATCCTCCCGAGCGCGAATAGCATATGTCCTAGCAGGTGCTCGAGCCTCTGATCGAACTGCAGTATCCTTTGTTCCTCTCTGACTTCCACCTACATTCCCCGAATGTCTGGGTGGTCTGTCTCATGCTGACACGTTGCTCGGTCTTGTAATCTGAGCCGTATTTTACTCGGCTAACATCGGGCACTCTCGAATAAAATGGTCCGACAATCCACATTTAAAATAGGACCGATCACGAAATTTACAAATCCCAGAATGCCATTTTCCACAATGCTTGCACTAAGCCCGACTCTGCTGAACATTACCAACACTAGCCATCGAAGTGGCTCGGGAACCCGCAGGAGGTCGATCTTGTCTAGAAAAGTATGAAGTAGCCTTATGTCGACTGGATTCATCTTTAAACTTCTTTGATGCGGAATGAAAGGTCTTACTCGATGATCTTTTTCGAATGTCTCTAGCTTCAAACTCGGCTTTTCTTTTCTCTTTTCCAAGCTCTTCGGCTTTGCAAGCTCGTTCGACAAGTACCACTAACTCTTTAATCTCGAGTATCTTGACTAGCAACTTAATATCTTCATTCGACCGTCTTCAAATCTTTTACACATAATGGCTTCATTGACACACATTCGCGAGCATATCGGCTCGATCGACAAATTTGTTCATACTCTGTCACGATCATTCGACCTGTTTCAATTCCGAAATTCTTTTCGTTTCGATCAATGAATCTCGATGATATACTTTTTACGGAATTCTATCTCGAAAGAATTCCCGTGTCACTTTCTCCCTCGGAACCACCGATACTAGTGTATTCTACCAGTGATATGCGGTGTCCCATAATAAGGATATAGCACACATCAAGCATTCGTCTGGAGTACATGACAACTCATCAAGCACCCGGATGGTATTATCAAGCCACATCTCAGCTTGTTCTGTGTCGTCATCATCATTAGCTTTAAATTCTTCGGCCCCAAATTTCTTGATTTTATCAACGGAAGGCCTGCTAGATCTCATCGGATCTATCATCGGAGGTGCTGAAGGTATCGGAGTTGGATTATTCGGGGGTGAAGGTTGTTGTACAGCTGGATTAGTCCAAATAAATTGGGTAAACCAGTCATTCATCACTTGGTAGAAGGCTTGTCTAGCCTCCCCCTCTGGATTACTCGAAGTAGGTTGAGATTCTATTGGCGCTGTCCTTTGCGCGGGATTAGGCGCTACGCTCTCAACATCATCTGCTATGGCTCTATCGGGATCCATTTACTATATAAAACACAATTCAGATGTCAGAAGTCATCACACTATCGCATTATAATTTAAGGCATGTATAGCTAGACTCACACGCGCTACGATAGTCCTAGAATCGACTAAACCATAAGCTCTGATACCAATCTAATGTAACACTCTTAACCCGTATCTCGTCGCCGAGTTAGGGTTACGGGCATTACCAGAAAAGTCACAACTTTTATTCAGTCAATTCAATCTTAGTTAAACATACTTATTATATTAAACTAACTCATATACAGTATAATCATTGATGAACATAAATGATCATGCAATGTACATTTCAATAATACCACCCAATAATGTAAATACCATAAACCTCATTTATGCTATATTTATTAATTTATGAAGTACTTAAACAAATAAACCAATCGTATCTATTTGATTTAAGTAAACATAATTCAAATATCATCTCATTTTAGCTTACTTATAAGACCGAAAACACATGATTTAAAATTTTATCCCATATGGCCTAATAAACAAGCTCTTTACATAATGACATATGTCCGGACATACAAACTCAATAAACACCATACACCCAATTATCTACTTGGTCAAATATACAAGGATACATATAGGAAATTACAGGTACATTACATAGCTCATACTAAGTTTAGATAGATCCAATACTCAATCAAATCAAAGTACACTTAAATTTGTTTGTATACATATAATTGAACTGAAATTAACTATATTGCTTATACATTAAATTGAATTCGCCGTTCACTCCAAATTTGCAAGTCATTCAAACATTTTAATTGAATACACGTTGCCCTTACAATCATATCAAACAATCACACATAGCTAATTATATATATATACACATCATAGTGATATGCGCATTTGCCATATTCAAAAGTAAGCCTAAACATCTAACTCTTCAAGCATAATAGTACATTTGGATATTTCTCATAAGCTTAGTCGAACATATACATGCATTGCATAACATAATTCATATTTCATGAAATGACTAAGGCTAATACACGCACATTACATCAAGGATAAAATATACCATCGAACATTAACATTTAAAAACAAGCCAATTTCGCATGGCTTTCATTCATTAACATAATATCATTCGAAAACTTAGCTAGCATATACATGCCTTAAGAACAAAAGTCTAAACATTATAGGTACCAACATGAGCCGATAGTGTGAATGACTTCAGTGACGATCCCTTGAGCTTATAGCTTGATCGAAATCTATAAAACGAAACAATAAACACACACAAAGTAAGCTTACTAGCTTAGTAAGTCTTAAGCAACTACATTATAACACTTAATCATCCAAGCATTTTAAACAATGATCGATTCATGGCATTGAATATACATGACTTAACTTATAAACTCACCATAACAGAACCATTACCTCACTTAACCTAACAACTTTCATTTCCTTACCAAAGTACACCCTTCACCGAATATACATATATAAACACATATCTTTGTGTATAGATATATCTACATGAACATATTTAACCACATTTATGCTTTCAACTAACCAATATCCATATGGCATGGTTTATATACAAATTCCACAACCAAATGTATAACATGTTTCTCTCATCATTTAATTTGCTCATTAGCATTGCATAGGTATATATATCATATAAGTATGAAAAACACATACCTTGTGGCGAATTAACAAATTCATTTTCAAAAGCTTAGGCTTACTTAATTTGTTTCATGACTTTATTACTACATAATCTAAGCTCGAAATTTAGCTCACTGGTATAGAACTTGCTAGGCATTAGCCCGAATTGCACACACCTCGCACTAGGCCCGCTAGACTCAAGGTCCGAAATTTAAACACCGCATTTTTAACCCGCTAGGCAATAAGCCCGATATAATTCACCCAAGCACAAGGCCACGCTAGACATTAAGCCCGATATAAATCACCGGCACAAAGCCTGCTAGGCATTAAGCCCGATATAAATCACCGGCATAAAGCCTGCTAGGCATTAAGCCCGATATAAATCACCGGCATAAAGCCTGCTAGGCATTAAGCCCTAGTATCAATATAATTAAACCATTTCATACACATTTCTTAATACCAAAATCACATATATCACATATGTCTCATAATACTATCATATATCAATTTCGAATAAACTTAACCACATTACATTAATAAAAATCAATTCACATATTTTACTAACCAACATTCGGCAATTTCAAGTATATTCTCCATAATTTTTAAATTTCAACATTTATTAGTTTACGTAAATGATTTTCGACATATATTTGCTTAAAGACTTACTTCGACTATCAACGGACAACGAAGACCGACTATTCGATAACTTTTGCCTTCCCCCGATCCAAGTCCGTTTTTCTTTGATCTAACATATTAAAATAAACTCATTCAAGCACATTTCATCTCAATTTAGTCCCAAAACACATAAATAGACAAATTACCATTTTACCCCTGACATTTACAACTTTTATAATTTAGTCCCTATTGTACAAAACACAAAATACACATAATTTGCACTCAATTCTTTAGGGCCGAATCTTCCATACATCCATACAAATGCATACATTTCATTTATTTTGCAATTGAACCCCTCCTAAAATCTACTTTTACAATTTAGCCCTAAATACTCAATTTCACCAAAATTTTCAATTCAAAACATGTTAATTTCTATCATACTTTTAATATTTTTCCATCAAACATTATAGAACACAACCATCTAACCATGGCCGAATATCAAACATGTTCAAATTCAAAAATTCTAACATGGGTCAACTAATATTCGAAGCAACGATCTCAAAAACGTAAAAATTATCAAGAACCGAAATCAAACTAACCTTGAAATTGAGATTATAAGTGCCGAAATTCAAGTGGAACCAAACCCTTGTTCTTTCCTCCACATTCAGCCAAGAAAATAAAGGATATAATGGCCTTTATTTTGTTTTATTAAAACATAATATGATAACTTAATTACTTTACCAAAATACCCTTTGTTACTAAATATTATTAACATATAAAATAAGGAAAAAGGTGACTTTAACCATCCACTAACATTAATAATGGGCTATTTGCCCTTTTAATACCTCATATTAAAAGCCACTATCACATTAGCACTTTTCACTATAGTTTGCAACTTTTGCACCTTACGCGATTAAGTCCTTTTTGTTAAATTACACACAAAAACAATCAAATTTTCATACGAAACTTTCACACATAGTAATTCACATATAATAAACACTGAAAATAATATTTAAAAATTTTCTGAACTCGGATTCATGGTCCCAAAACCACCGTTCTGATTAGGGTCAAATTTGGACTGTTACATAACCATTCGGTTAACCCCTATTTTCAGGAAGCACCATCAAAGAATACAACTGAACCCGATCCTAAACCCCAAGACAACAAGGAAGTAGTTCATGAAGATCGAGGGATTCAGTTAGATGATCTAGATGAGTGGAAGACACACTTCAAGGAAAAATTAGGGTTACACGATGAAGAACCAGAACCACACAAGGTAAAACCGAAAGAGCCTCCAGAAGAGCTCATAGGAACAACAAATCACTTCAAAATAGGAGATCAAATACTGTTAGATAAGGCAAATCCTCGAATATCTCCTCCGGACCCTAACACAAACAAAGAAATACCTTTTAGGGTAACCAGTGTTTTCCCATACGGAACAGTCGAGGTAAGCAACCTTATTTTTGGAAATTTTATTGTAAACGCATCTCGACTTAAATTTTTTCACGAGGACACAAATGATAGCCTGAGGAAGGACTTCCAACTCCTTAAACCACCCTGACAATGCAAACGAGAGGAGAGTCTAGCTTAAGACTATAAACAAGCGCTTCTCGGGAGGCAACTCGAGCACTAACCCCATTAACTTTTCATTTTTTTTCTTACTCTATATTATCCTTTCTTTATAATATCTAGCTTTAAACTAACAAGGGGTACAGAATTCCAGGCCACACGGCCCTGCACATGGCCGTGGCCGTGGCCGTGTGTACCTTAAGAATCTTGGTACTAACATGGCGGGGACGGTACAAGTCGAGCAACTAAATTTAGAACTCACGGACTCAACCACTCCCCCACGGGCACCGACAAAGTGGCACGGCCATGCCCCATAACCGTGTGAAGCTCTTGACTTGCCAACCACGGGCTGAACACGCCCGTGTGCCTTAAACCCGTGCTAACATACTTGACTTGTCGAACACAGGCTGAACACGGCGTGGGGTAACCAACACGCCCTAGAACACGACCGTGCGGCGCGCCGTGTGAATCGACACACCCTCAACCCACGGGCGTGGGAAACTACGAGACTTGAAATTTTATTTAAACACCATGCCCCTCTCCTTTCTCTTCTCAACCCACTTTCATTATTTCTTCTCTCTTTCTTTCTTTCTTTCCTCCCTCTTTCCTTTTCCCTTTTCCTAATAAATCCTTAGACTCTTGAGCTACAACAACATCATATCCATGGCAAAGAAGCATAAAAGGCCAATCACAGTCTCCTCAAAGGAGACCGATTCAAATAAGTTCATGTCGGCCGCTTCAATCACTCGCCAAGCCAAGGGTCTTTGAGACCAATTATCTGTTATTCTATTTTTATCTTCTCCTTTATTTTCCTTATCTTTACTTCTCTTCTGCTTAATTTAGTTTATTTTATCTTAGTTTCTTAGTGTCAAATTCTAAAGGCTTCTTGGGAATCACACCACCTCAACCACCGCCAGCACCACCACAGCCGTAGAAATCACACCCACCTCGCGAACCACCTACCAATAAGGATTCTCAAGCCCCTTTATCTTTTAGCATTAGTTTAATTCAATTTCTATTTTCTTTCTCTTTACCTTTCTTGTCTTTAATTATATATTTAGTTTATTTTAAATTTGTCTAAATAAATCCTAGCTAATCCTCCACGAGTTTCCCAATTTCTTCATCTAGAGCAGAACTCGTGGGCAACCACCGGCCCTCCAACTTATCTTTCACCATGACCACTGACAACTCAAGGAGTTCATCCATAATTCAGGGAGTTTTACTTATCCCCATATCTTCTGATCTAAACATTACATTTATATTATCTATATTTGTACATTGAGGGCAATGTACATCTTAAGTGTGGGGGGTGAACAACCTAAAAAGGTGCCTAACTTTTTTCATTATTCTCAAATTTCTGAAATTAGGTACCAAACTTTTTGCATTGTTCTCAAAATCCTGAATTTAGTCTTGTTTTTAAGTAAATTTCTCATATTACTAATTAGGATGAAATTTCCATGATTTATGATTTTTATTGATAGTTTTTAGATTAAGTCATTGATAATTGTGCATTGATAATTAAATTTTAAGATACTAAAGAATCAAGCATGATAAGTCTATTTTTCAAAATTAAAATTTTCTAGGTTGTTGAACTAAATCTGAATATTATCTTGAAGTTGGAAATTTACGAGGTTGATGTCAAAAATACCCATAATTTTTGTGAGATTTTGAGCCTTATAGAGAATATATTCTTTTTCTCGCTCACTTTATTGATTATGAGTGTGTCAACATTGATTTGTTATTCTAGAACTTGCCTCGTTTATGCATATCGAGACCACACCTATGATTTGATATACATAGATGATTAAGGCATTTAGGTTTTAACCCACTAACTCCATTAAAAAGCCTACATTCACAATTAACCCCTAGTGAACCCCTTTGATCCTGGCAACCCTTTTTATTGACTCACCCACTAATATAAACCCAAAACCCTTTGTATATTTGTATCACCATTCCTTGACTCCCTTTTTGTCGAGATTTGATTTTGAGCAGTTGCTTAACTATGTTCTATATTTCAGTTGTTAAAGTTCTTTATTATTACTTAGTTTGTTCTTAAAAAAAAAAAAAAAACGAAGTATATTCATTATTAGTTTTTATTAGTTATGTGATTAAGTGAGCTTATACATTTGAATTCCAAATATTGAAGAAGAAGCTCGTATTATTAGTTTCAAAGTTTCAATTCATGTAATTATTTATTTATCAGTTCATTTTTTCTAGTTAGGTAATTTTTCAATTCAGTCTCGATTCTAACCCTCTAATTCAGCCTTATTCCACACCTTTAACCCAAGCCCGTTACAACCACATTAAAGACCTTTTGATTTGTGCATCATTCATATTATAGTGGTGGAGACTTGATTTTCAGGCAAGCCTATGGGATTAACTTTTCATGTTCGACTTTTGAGTGCCTAAATTTTTAACCTTAAACACTTTGAGTGATTTGAGTGGATCTTTTGTGAGGATGTCAATCCTTGTCAATTTCGAATTAAAGGTAATTATTTAGATAAGGGGAGACACCTATATTTTCGAGATACAAAATCTATGACTTAGACTATTTGAATTTTTAGAACTCTTTAAGTTGAATTATCCATGTGTAAATTATCTATGAATTATGATAAAACATTGTTGATAGGAATCATGAATTGTAGAAAGTTCGTTTTAATTGTAAGTTGAGAATTTTGCTTGAGGACAAGCAAAAGCTTAAGTATGGGGGTATTTGATAAACTGAAATAGTAACATATTTTAATCCCACATTTAGTATGCTTTTGGATGATTTATCCATTGATTTATGTAAAAAGGTGCCCTTAATCCTTTCTTTTCATGTCTTAGACCCAAGAAAGCACCCAAGGATAAAAACAACGAAACGGGCTCAAAATGGACCAAAATTGGCCAAAGAAGAAATCGACACGGCCTGAACCTTAGCCCACACGGCTGTGCCTCACTGATCATCTAGAACACGGTCTTCCCTCGATTCACACGGCCGTGTCTCATTAAAGAAGTCCGAGCACGGCGGCCACGCCACGATCCACACGGGCGTGTGCCATGGCCGTGTCCCCTGTCATTGAAAAGAGCAATTTCACTCGGATTTGGATACTTAGGGAGAAAGAAACGTATTCCAAGAGCCTATATAAACCCCCTAAGGGTCAACTGAAAAGGGGGCGGTTAGCTAGGCCAAGGAGCCAAGCCAGAAAGGTCGATTTACGGAATCACTCGAAGATAGCCAGTTGATCCATCTCAAGAAGCCGGGATTCTACTCAAGACGGCGGATCTCTCCTTCAATTCCTTTAGGGGGTTTTAGGGATTTCTTATGTTTTGTTTTATCTTTTTCTCTTGAGATGTTTTCTTATTTAGTTATGAACTAAACCCTTCAAATACCTGAAGGGGATGAAACCTATGATGAATCTTGTTATTATTTTCTAAATTATATGATAAATACTTAGTTTATTCTTAATTATGTGAGCTTTATCCAAATTTAATGTGCTTAGGTGGAGGAGGAATAGACCCACACTAAAGAGTAGATCTAGCATAATTAAGCGGAGTTGATCGCACGCCTAGAGATAGGGTGGCGAGATTTTGCCGGATTAGGGTGAAACCTAATATGGGAGTCCATAGATCGATTTCTTCGCTATTCTAGGGGTTATTATAAGAGAACGAGAGTTCCACTAATTAACCTAGGGTTAGACGTTATTCGCCTCGAGAGAGGGTTTAATATACGTTAGGGAGTCTTACGGATCAAACTAAGTAAATAAAATCATATGGTTCAGTTGATAGATAACAAGTGAAGTCTAGGTGGATTCTTCCCGAGGGTATCGTCTAAATCAACCGAGTTTTTCTTAAAGTTATCTCCCCAATTTTAGTCTTTTTTCGTTTTTGTGTCCTTAGCTTAGTAATTCGTTAAATTTAGATTAAAAGCAACTTCACATATTTTAGGTTAAATAATAAAAAGAAAGTTAGTATTAGTACTTTTAGTTCCTTTGGGTTTGATAATTCGGTCTTGCCTAAGCTATACTACTGTTCGATAGGTACACTTGCCTTTAATCATTGTCAGAGTTAGTTTCCAGGTTCGATCATTCTTTTTATAAATTTTAAAGCTTTGATTCACAGCGATCAATTAACCTAACATATCTCACACAATAATTCAACATCGGTCAATGCATAGTATCTAGGGACACTATTATAGCCATGTATCTGTGTCCTCTTTTCATGAGTGTTGTTAGAGCCAAGCCCTTCAGCTCCTAGAAGTGGCCACACTTCCACTCACATAGGTAGATCCCAATCAAGAGTGTTATCATAATTATAACACGCTAACATAGTTGTGTTATGGGTCCATTAAGAGTACATTACTCATCCTTCCATTATCATTACAGGTACCTAGCACTTTTAATCTTAGATGGATTTATTTATAGTGCTAATAGTCACATACTAATGATATACTTTGTCTCATTGAACTCAAGACATGATGTTATACAAAGTGTTGAGTCGAGTTTCCATCATGGGTGACTCTAGTTAATGGGCTTGAGTCCCATCGCTTTTGAGGTCTTGTTGACTATATCTCTAGCAAGACTTTTTGTCAAAGGATCCGCCAAATTTTCACTTGACCTCACATAATTAATAGTGATCAATCCATCAGAGATTAATTGTCGGGCATAGTTATGTCTTAATCCAATGTGTCTAGACTTTCCATTATATACTTGGCTATATGCCTTTGCTAAAGTAGTCTCACTATCACAATGGGTAGAAATAGGTGAAATTGGCTTAGGCCATAGAAGTACATCATAAAGTAAATTTCTTAACCATTCTACATCTTTAGATGCAGCAGCTAATGCAATAAATTTTTCTACCATGGTGGAATTAGTAATACATGTTTGTTTCTTGGAACCCCAAGAAATGGCTCATTCACCAAAAATAAAGATCCATCCACTAGTAGATGCATGGTCTTCCAAACTTGTAATCCAACTAGCATCCAAATACCCTTCTAAAACTTAAGGATATCCATTATAACACAATCCATAGTTAATAGTTTTCTTTAAGTACCTAAGTACTCTATTCAAAGCTTGCCAATGCAAACTATTGGGATCACTTGTATACCTACTCAATTTTCCAACAGCATATGCAATATCTGGTCTTGTACAAGTCATTATGTACATAAGACAACCAATTAAACTTGCATATTTCAATTGAAGAATTTTCCTACCAGTATTTGTAACATCCTAGGAAGGGCCTATGCATTTTTCAGATCAATTGTATGAAATGACAAGTCTTAAGTATTATGAATAAATTTTTGATACTTTTGGAAACCTAGAAATGAATGAAAATGGAAATGAAAATGAACATTTTTGGAAACTTAGACATTTTTGGAAACCTAAACATTTTTGGAAATGTTCCAAAAATGGAAACTTGAACATTTCGGGAAACTTGGATATATGAGAGAAATAAAGGAGTTTTATTCACATAAATATGTGAATAATAAGAGAGAAATAAAGGAGTTTTATTCACATAAATATGTGAATAATAAGAGATAAATAAAGGAGTTTTATTCACATAAATATGTGAATAATAAGAGATAAATAAAGGAGTTTTATTCACATAAATATGTGAATAATAAGAGATAAATAAAGGAGTTTTATTCACATAAATATGTGAATAATAAGAGATAAATAAAGTTATTTTCTAATGAGATAATTGAGGAGATAATTGATGGATTAAAGGCTTTTATCTTTTAAATAAAAGAGATAATATTATCAAAAGAGGAGTGGTGGCCAAGTAAAGGACTCTAGGCTGATAACTTTGGCTATAAAAGGAGGACAGGAGGGCTACTCATCAACATTTGCTCCCTCTTCCTCTCTGCAAAATTCTCCTAGGCAAAACCCCTCTCTGCGAATTTTCATTAAGCAAAAATCCTCTCTTTTCTTCTATTTTCTTCTCCGTTTCTCTCGTTAAAATTTTGAATCTTTGTGGATTCTAAGAAAGAGGGCAATCGTCCACAACATCAAAAGGGGATCTTTCGGAAATCTAAGGATCTAAGGTAAGGATTATAAATATAAATATGTGGTTAAAGATTATGATTCACGTTTTCAAAGTTAGATCTAATCTAACACGAAGTTATAGGATTTCAACGAGGCTTATAAAGGAATCCTCTTGATTTGGAATCCCATCATAAGGTAAGGGATATTCGGCCAAGGCATAATTTGTTTAAGTGTTTTCCATTATTTCAAAACCGAAAAGCGACATGGTTACATACCTAGTATTAGCCGATTTCAAGGAAGAGGAATTCTAGCAACTGTTGGGACTTGATTAAATCAATTCGGCAACTAGGTAAGTAATTCTACTTCTAGTAGGATTTGGTTTTAAGACCAAATAGGTTTATTTATATGTTTTAATTAATGGCCGAATATAGGAGTGAAAGATCTAGATCGGTGATCGCTCTACGGAATTCACTGAAACTATTAAGCGAAAAAGGTGTGTACTCTTACTAACTTTCAATAAATTGCATGGCAATCATTAAATATATAAATATGTAACAAAGATATGTGAATGTGGCTAAGCACCACAAATGTGGTAAGGAGTACCCAAAGTCGTTTCCTACTTTTGATAGGATTGTGAATGTGATATATTTTGAACATGTGATTAGTAACATGAATGAAAATTAAGTATGTGAAATATTTTATGAAATAATTGGGGCATTCGGGATATTTGTGGAGGAAGAAAGTGAAGGTGATGACTACGGTCTCACCAACGTAAAGTGGTGACTACGGTCACATAAAGTGAAAAGTGGTAACTTCGGTTACATCCAGTGAATACAAAGTGTCTAATGACACAACATAAGTGGGCGATGAGCACGTCATTGCAGCGGCGCCCTTCGATGGTGTGTAGCGGATGGAGGGTCGACTTAGTAGTCCCCGCGATGTGCAAAGTTGGTGCGGGTGGTGTGTAGCGGATGGACAAATAGGTTTGGATTTGGGTTGCATCATCCTTTATTTTGTATGAACATGATATTGATATGACTTGTATGCCTGATTTGTTGGAAATTAGTACTATGTACACATTGAGTCTGTTGACTCACCCGTTGGGGAATTATTTTTCGGGTGATGAGCGGTAATGGACCGGGTCGGCGGGAGCTAAAGGTGGCCATGCATCGCTTGAAGAAATTATTTGGAATTTGGACTTTATGAGATTTTAGTACTTTATTTTGGGTTTGAATGATGTAATAAGGCCATAAGGCCCAGTTGGATTTTCTTTATTCCTGTTTATTTTTATTTAAATATGATACAAATTATGTTTGATTAAAGATAAGTAAATTTATTTCTTTTAAAATAATAAACCCAAAAATTATTTTGTCACCTTATTTAAGTTGGATTTCAAATTTATTAAATAGGTTTCAAATTAAGCCCAACCCAAAACAATTTTTTTAAAATTACACAAATTTTCTCTAAGTCATTTAGAACATTGAAAACCGATTTATTTAAGGAACATACCAGATCCTGGTTCAAGCTCGTGGGTAGGTGTGGGGTGTTTCAGATTGATATCGAGCCCGCTTTTAAAACTCTCGGCTGTGGGCTCAGGCCCAAAACGTTTTCAATTCGAGCCCAAATGAATTTCTTTGGAATAAGCGGGTTTTATGGCATGGCACCTAAGTCTCCGACCATGATCCACCGGTAAGTACCTTTAACCATCTGTGTGATTATGTGAATTATGAATTGTAAAAGGGTAGAAAAGGCATGGAACGTAGAATAGTGTGATAGGAACTTGAACCCTAGGATTAGACTACTCAAACACTTGAAACTCATAAGACTTAATGAACTTAACAAACCTATGACTAAGTTATTAAGCTAGGGTGTGGCAACCCACAGATGCGCATGTCTAGGATTGGATCCTAAGAGCACAGTATTTAAGCGGTCCCTAGTGACTCACCTCCTCTTCGTAGGTATCCTGCCCGGTGCGTAGCTTCGGTTCGCCCTAACTCGTAAGGCTCGAGTGGTGTGGCAACCTGCATGCATGTCTAGAAAGGTCGGTGAGAGCTTGGTATTTAAGCGATCCGCGTGACTCACCTCCTCTTCATTCGAATCCTGCACAGTGCGTAGCTTTGGTTCACCACGACCAAGAGGGCTCGGTCATAGGCTAAACACAAAGAATAAAACCCGAAGGGACTTAGCCATTTTTCTTTTAAATAAAAAAATAAAAAAATGTATAACCAAAATTTAGTTTTAAAACTCTTAGAAACTTATGAGAACTATTCTACAACATTTTCTTCTAAAAAAAAAAATACCCTTGGTTTATAAAATGACCAAACCACCCATAGTTTTAACAAAATTTCATTACTTTATCAAATGTTCAAAAAACCCTAATTTGTAAAATATCAAACTATCTTGATTTTGGAAAATTACAAAATTACTCTAACTTACAAAATTACCAAAACGACCACGATTTCTAAAATTTTTACAATATCATTGCTTTGAAAAGTGTAACTCTCAAAGGAACCCTCAATGTTTTACAATCTTGGAAAATATCCTAACTTAATAAATTTTACAAATTTACCACGATTTTTGGAAAAATTATCAAAATACCCTCGAGATCAAAAATTTAAAAAATACCTGGATTTCAAAATTCTTCCAAAATTTCCCGGAACTTTAGAAGTACCAAAATACTTTCGTCAAAATCACCAGGAACTTTTTATTTCTGAAAATTTACGAAAATACCTGTAGGATAAAATTACGAAAATGCCCCCAGGTAGTGGAAAAGCAAAATAACGAAAACAACAACAAGAATTACAACGTTTCTTTGAATGAGCGAAAGTTCATATTTGTTGATGGATGAATGAATGAATGCAAGATCAGATGCATGTATGAATACTGAAAGAACCACTCTTAAACTCTTCTTCATAAGATATCATCATGGGTAATAAGTGAAACAAGAATACTAATACATAAAATTCCTTAATCGGATCTCGCCGATAATGAGCTCAAGAGGACGTGGTCGTCGTGGAAGAGGTAGAGGAAGGATGACTCATTAGATCGGGACAAGGTTACGACAATGAGATACCACCACCACCATCACCCCCAACCGTCAATGTTGAGCGGCCAGGCTCGCATGAGGGGAAGATGCCGAGTGTCGCGGTGTGTCTTTGCGAGTTTTGGAATTGGTGGCTAGTGCAGAAACAATTCGAGAAATCGTAAGTCTATGCTGAGCGGCTCCGTGCTAATGGAGTGAAATGTTTAGAGGAGTATCGGGAGTGGCACCCGATCTGGTGAGTCTTGGTTGGAAGCAACCGAGCGCATCATGGATGAGCTCGACTTGACCCCGAGGAGAAGTTGAAAGGGATGACGGCCTTTATTCTGCGATGAAGCGTATCAATGGTGGTTAACCGTTCGGAGACGGTGCCACGGCGGAAGATCGACACAGGAATATGCTAAGGAAGCATTTCGGAAGAAGTATGTGGGAACCAGGTATATAGATGAGCAAAGGAAGGCTTTTACGGGGTTGGTACAAGGAAGTAAGTCACATCACCGAATATGAAGCGAAATTCTTGAGGTTGAGCCGATATGCCCGGAGGAGTAGTGGCGATGAGCATGAACGCAGCGTGTTCGTTTGAGGACAGACTTAGGGACGATTGAGACTTTTGATAGCACCGCATCGGGAGCGGGAATTCTCTGCCTTGGTGGAAAAGGCTAAAGTGGTGAGGAATTAAGGGCGCCACCAAGCGGTGTGGGCCGAAATGAGCCCAAAAGAGGTTTTGGGCCATCTGGAAAAAGGCCACAAGAGGCCTAGAGTTGACAGCCACAAAGTCAACAGGCCGGTGATGCGGGCCGGCAATTTCGCCCTTGTGAACATTGTGGAAGGAAGCACGGGGAGAGTGTTGGAAAAAGGCGGAACGATGTCTCAAGTGTGGGTCCAAGGACCATATGATTAAGGATTGCCCCAAGCTATTAGATGAGAGCCAACCAGCACTCGGAATGCTAACCAGTGGTAGAGGCGGACAAAGCGACCTCAAAGAGGTCGTGGGTCGACCAACAGAGGTAGTGGTAGAGGCCGTGGAGCTCGGGGCCGAGGTGCAACTACTTGCCCGAAGCAAGGCAACCGGGTTTGGTTTACGCGGTTCGCCGGAGGAAAGAGGAGACGCGCGGGATGTTATAACAGAGTGCGTTCTTTATTCATGTCAAACCCTATTTTGCTCTTATTGATGTGGGCTCAACTCATTCCTATGTTGCATGTAGTGTGGTTTGAAACACTAGGCCTAGACTACGAACTTTCGATAGGCGGATAAGCGTAGTAAGCCCTTTAGGCCAAACGGTGAGGATAGATAGGATCTTTCTAATGTACCCCTAGAGATTCGGGGAGCGAACTTTCGGTGACTTAATGGAATTACCCTTCGGAGAGTTTGAGCTTATACTTGGAATGGATTGGCTAGTAGAGCATCGAGCCGTGTTGGATTGTGCGGCTAAGCGTATGGAACTAAGAATCCCTAAGATGAGGTAGTAGTGATGATCGGAGAAAGGATGAACTACTTGTCTAACGTAGTTTCGGCCTTTGAAGGCCGAGAAAATGGTTAAGAAAGGATGTAAGGCATTCTTAGCCTTCGTGAGTGCGTTAAGAGGAGAAGAGGAAGGTGTTAAGGGAGTTAGAACGATGAGGATTTTGAGGATGTATTTCCGGAGGAGTTGCCTTAATACCCCAGATAGAAAGTGGAATTTGGAATAGATTTGCTACTAGGAACGACTCTGTGTCAATCGCTCCCTACCGAATGGCACCAAAGGAGTTAGTGGAGCTCAAGGCTCAAATCCAAGAGTTGTTGGATCGTAGGTTCATTCGACCCAAGTGTGTCTCCGTGAGCACCAGGTTCTCTTTGTGAAGAAGAAGGATGGAACTATGCGGATGTGCATAGATTATCGTCGATTGAACAAAGCGACCATCAAGAACAAGTATCATTTGCCGGGATAGATGACTTGTTCGACCAACCGAAAGAGAGGCATTTGTGTTCTCAAAGATCGACTTAAGGTCGGGGTATCATCAACGAAAGTGAAGGAGGCTGATATTCATAAGACCGCTTTTAGGACAAGGTGCGGTCATTTTGAATTTGTGGTGATGCCGTTTGGGTTGTGACGCGCGGCGCGCGTTCATGGATATGATGAATAGGGTTTTCCAACCCTACTTGGATAGATTCGTCGTGGTGTTCATCGACGACATTTTGGTGTATTCCAAGACGGAGGAGGAGCACGATGAGCATCTCCGAGTTGTGTTAGAAGTGTTAAGGAAAAGAAGCTTTATGCCAAATTCAGCAAGTGTGAATTTTGGCTCAAGGAAGTGGCGTTCCTAGGACATGTGGTATCCAGAAGGAATAAGAGTGGATCCTAGGAAGATCGAGCAGTTGTTGGATTGGAAATCACCTAGGTCGGTGGTGAAATCGAAGTTTCTTAGGCTTGGCGAGCTATTACTGAAAGGTTCGTGGAAGGATTCTCGTCAATAGCCGCACCTTTGACAAAGTTACTAAGGAAGGAAGTACCGTTTGTGTGGACGGATAAGCAACAGAGAGCTTTGAAAAGCTTAAAAGGTCTTGTGAAGCTCGGTGTTAATTCAAATGGAGAAGCGGTAAGGACTTCGTAGTATATTGTGATGCTTCGCACACAGTGGTTAGGCCTGTGTGCTAATGCAAGAAGGAAAGGTAGTCGCTTATGCATCTCGGCGATTAAGGCATGAGGTGAACTACCCAACTCATGACTTGGAACTCGCGGCGGTGGTTTTCGCCCTCAAAGTTTGGAGGCACTACCTTTATGGAGAAAGGTCGATAATTTACACGGACCACAAAAGCCTTAAGTATTTGTTGACTCGGAAGGAGTTGAACTTGAGGCAACGAAGGTGGGTGGAGTTATTGAAAGATTATGACTGTTCGATAGAATACCATCCGGCAAGGCGAATGTGGTAGCCGACGCCCTAAGTAGGAAGGTTGTGTCGGATTTAAGGGGCTTTGTTCGCTCACTTAAGTTTGTATGAAGACGGAAGCTTTGTTGGCGAGTTACAAGTCAAGCCAACTGGTGAAAGGAGGTGAAAGAGGGACAGGTTGGCGGATAAGGACTTAAGTACTAAGTTCTGACAAATGCGGCAAGGAGGATTAAAGGATTATGGCGTCAATGATGAAGGAGTCTTGTGCTACAAGGAAAAGGTTTGTATGCCGAGGATAAGGAGTTGAGACAAAGGATTCTTCGGGAGCGCATGGTAGTCCTTATGCTATGCATCCCGGAGGCATCAAGTCGTATAGAGATCTAAGGGAACAATTTTGGTGGTCGGACACAAAAGCGAGAGGTGGTAATTTGTGGGGAAATGTTTGACATGTCGGCAAGTAAAGGTGAACACCAAGTCCCATCGAGATTGCTTCAACCAATTGAGATTCCCCAATGGAAGTGGGAAAGAATTACCATGGACTTAGTTAGTGGGCTTCCCTTACGCCCACTAAGAAGGACTCGGTATGGGTGATAGTGGACCGTTTGACCAAGTCCGCACATTTTATCCCCCGTGAGGATCGACTATTCCCTTCAAAAGTTAGCCAAGTTATATGTGGCGGAGATCGTGGAGGCTACACAGGGTACCAATGTCGATCATCTCTGGTAGAGACCCAAGGTTTACGTCTCGATTTTGGAAAGCACTTCATCAAGCATTAGGCACTAAGCTAGACTTCACTACGGCTTTTCATCCACAATCGATGAGGCGATGCGAACAGGTTATACAAGTGTTGGAAGATATGCTAAGAGGTGTGTGATGGATTTCAGGAAGTTGGGAAGATTACTTGCCTCTGCCGAGTTCGCCTACAACAACGACTATCGAGCAAGCATTCGGATGGCACCATACGAAGCATTGTATGGAAGGAAATGTAGAACACCAACTTGTTGGACCGAGTTAGGAGAACGCCGCGTTTTGGGTCCAGAGTTAGTGGCGAAACGAGGAGAAGGTGGAATTAATTCGGCACGGTTGAAAGAAGCTTCGATGAGATGAGTAAGTCGTCTGCTTGACCTTAAGAGGAAAGAAATTGAGTTTGAAGTAGGAGACCAAGTGTTTCTAAAGGTCTCACCTTGGAAGAAGGTTATGCGGTTGGTCGCAAAAAGGAAAGCTAAGCCCAAGGTTTATAGGGCCCTATCAAGTCTTGACGGCGAGTTGGGCGATGGCATACCAATTGGAGTTGCCACGAGTTGCATCAAATGCACGACGTATTTCATGTGTCCATGCTACGTCGCTATCGATCGGATCCGTCTCATGTGGTACCTGTTGAAGAAGTGGAGTTAAGGCCAGATCTATCCTACGAGGAGGAGCCGATTCAGATCTTGGAACGTGACGTGAAAGCACTACGAAAGAAGTCGGTGCCTTTAGTCAAGGTGTTATGGCGCAATCATGGATCGGAAGAAGCTTCGTGGGAGCCAGAAGAGACAATGCGACAGCAATACCCTCAATCAATTTAGTTAGGAAATTTCGAGGACGAAATTTTATTTAAGAGGGTAGAATCGTAACATCCTAGGAAGGGCCTATGCATTTTTCAGATCAATTGTATGAAATGACAAGTCTTAAGTATTATGAATAAATTTTTGATACTTTTGGAAACCTAGAAATGAATGAAAATGGAAATGAAAATGAACATTTTTGGAAACTTAGACATTTTTGGAAACCTAAACATTTTTGGAAATGATCCAAAAATGGAAACTTGAACATTTCGGGAAACTTGGATATATGAGAGAAATAAAGGAGTTTTATTCACATAAATATGTGAATAATAAGAGAGAAATAAAGGAGTTTTATTCACATAAATATGTGAATAATAAGAGATAAATAAAGGAGTTTTATTCACATAAATATGTGAATAATAAGAGATAAATAAAGGAGTTTTATTCACATAAATATGTGAATAATAAGAGATAAATAAAGGAGTTTTATTCACATAAATATGTGAATAATAAGAGATAAATAAAGGATTATTTTCTAATGAGATAATTGAGGAGATAATTGATGGATTAAAGGCTTTTATCTTTTAAATAAAAGAGATAATATTATCAAAAAGAGGAGTGGTGGCCAAGTAAAGGACTCCTAGGTGATAACTTTGGCTATAAAAGGAGGACAGGAGGGCTACTCATCAACATTTGCTCCTCTTCCTCTCTGCACGAAATTCTCCTAGGCAAAACCCCTCTCTCTTAAATTTTCATTAAGCAAAAATCCCTCTCTTTTCTTCTATTTTCTTCTCCGTTCTCTTTGTTAAGCTTGAATCTTTGTGGATTCTAAGAAAGAGGGCAATCGTCCACAACATCAAAGGGGATCTTTCGGGAAATCTAAGGATCTAAGGTAAGGATTATAAATATAAATATGTGGTTAAAGATTATGATTCACGTTTTCAAAGTTAGATCTAATCTAACACGAAGTTATAGGATTTCAACAGGGCTTATAAAGGAATCCTCTTGATTTGGAATCCCATCATAAGGTAAGGGATATTCGGCCAAGGCATAATTTGTTTAAGTGTTTTCCATTATTTCAAAAACCGAAAACCGACATGGTTACATACCTAGTATTAGCCGATTTCAAGGAAGAGGAATTCTAGCAACTGTTGGGACTTGATTAAATCAATTCGGCAACTAGGTAAGTAATTCTACTTCTAGTAGGATTTGGTTTTAAGACCAAATAGGTTTATTTATATGTTTTAATTAATGGCCGAATATAGGAGTGAAAGATCTAGATCGGTAGATCGCTCTCACAGAATTCACGGAAACTATTAAGCGAAAAAGGTGTGTACTCTTACTAACTTTCAATAAATTGCATGGCAATCATTAAATATATAAATATGTAACGATATGTGAATGTGGCTAAGCACCACAAATGTGGTAAGGAGTACCAGTGCACGTTTCCTACTTTTGATAGGATTGTGAATGTGATATATTTTGAACATGTGATTAGTAACATGAATGAAAATTAAGTATGTGAAATATGTTATGAAATAATTGGGGCATTCGGGATATTTGTGGAGGAAGAAAGTGAAGGTGATGACTACTGGTCTCACCAACGTAAAGTGGTGACTACGGTCACATAAAGTGAAAAGTGGTAACTTCGGTTACATCCAAGTGAATCTGATGTCTAATGACACAACATAAGTGGGCGATGAGCACGTCATTGACCGCAAATGATCGCCTTCGATGGTGTGTAGCGGATGGAGGGTCGACTTAGTAGTCCCCGCGGTGTATACAGGTTGGTACGGGTGGTGTGTAGCGGATGGACAAATAGGTTTGGATTTGGGTTGCATCATCCTTTATTTTGTATGAACATGATATTGATATGACTTGTATGCTGATTTGTTGGAAATTAGTACTATATACACATTGAGTCTGTTGACTCACCCGTTGGGGAATTATTTTTCAGTGATGAAGAATGGACCGGGTCGGCGGGAGCTAAAGGTGGCCATGCATCGCTTGAAGAAATTATTTGGAATTTGGACTTTATGAGATTTTAGTACTTTATTTTGGGTTTGAATGATGTAATAAGGCCATAAGGCCCAGTTGGATTTTCTTTATTCCTGTTTATTTTTATTTAAATATGATACAAATTATGTTTGATTAAAGATAAGTAAATTTATTTCTTTTAAAATAATAAACCCAAAAATTATTTTGTCACCTTATTTAAGTTGGATTTCCAGAATTTATTAAATAGGTTTCAAATTAAGCCCAACCTAAAACAATTTTTTTAAAATTACACAAATTTTCTCTAAGTCATTTAGAACATTGAAAACCGATTTATTTAAGGAACATACCAGATCCGGTTCAAGCTCGTGGGCCGGGTGTGGGGTGTTTCAGTATTAGATACTAATTTTATTTGAGGATCCATGGGTGTAGATGCGGGTATACAATTGAAAAGATCAAACTTTTTAAGCACATTTTCAATGTAATATGATTTTGATAAAGCTATAGCGCTTTCCTCTCGGGTTATTTTAATCCCAAGATCTGCTACACCCATATCCTTCATAGCAAAGTTGTTTGACAAGAATTTCTTTGTGTTTTCTATTTGTTCCAAATATGTGCCAAAAATGAGCATGTCATCTACATATAAGCAAATTATGACACCTTTTTCATTTTCAAATTTTCTATATATGCACTTACTGGATTCATTTATTTTATAGACATTAGCTAAAACAACCTTGTTAAACTTTTGGTGTCATTGCTTTGGTGCTTGTTTAAGTCCATATAGAGGTTTAACAAGCTTACATACCTTACGCTCCTATCTTGGAACAACAAATCCTTTTGGTTGTTCCATGTACACTTCCTCTTCCAATTCATCATTTAAAAATGCAGTTTTAACATCCATTTGGTGAACAACCAAATATACATAATAAATTTATCAAGCGTTTCATTTTTTAAATGTAATAAATATACATAATAATATCTAGAATAATCATCAATAAAGGTAACAAAATATTTCTTTCCACCTAATGTAGGAGTATTATGCATGTCACATAAATCACTATGTATCAAACCAAGCAACTTTGTTTTCCTTTTAATCTTAGGGAAAGAGTTTCTTGTAATTTTTGTGAACATACATGTATTACATTTCTTCAATATTATTATTAAAAACAAGAATTAAATATAACTTATTCATGTCATTCAATTTTCTATAATTCTAATGACCTAATCTATAATGTCATAAACAAGAAGATTCAACCAAATAAGCAAAAATAGTATTTTTATTCTTATTAATAATATTGAGTTTGAACATGCTCTCATAAATATACACTTTCCCTACAAAAATTCCTCCCTTAGACAAAATAAAATTATTTGCCTCAAAAACAAGTTTGAAACCAAATTCTTCCTAACTTCTGGTACATAATATACATCATTCAAGGTTAAAACCTTTTCAGAAGTGAATTGTAGTTCAATAGACCTTTTTCCTTTGATTGTTGCGGTGGAAGAATTTCCCATGTACAAGACATTGACATTTTCACATTATGTGAACTTTGTGAACATGCTTTTGTATTTAAATACATGTTTGGTTGCTTCGGTATCAATCCACCATGCATTATCATCTTGTGCCATATTAATTCTAGATATCATTGCAATGAAATTTTTGTTATTATTAGCCTTAGAAGATGATTTCTTCTTTAAAAATTGACATTCATTCTTGAAATGTCCTAGCTTACCACAATGATAACAAGAGCTTTTTGTTTCTTTTTAACTTAGGTGCTCTATCAATCTATTTGAACTTTCTCTTGGATGATTTAGTAGTTTGTACTTCCTCCGTAACAAGCATGTTGGCATTTTCAGAATCTAGGTTATGATCTTGATGTCGATATTCTTCTTCAATATGAAGATGGTTTGCCAAAGCCTCAAGAGATATTTCCTATTTCTTATGTTTTAGACTTCTTTTAAAGTCTTTCCAAGATGGAGGAAGTTTGTCTATTATAGAGGATACAATAATCATTTCATCCATTTTCATATCATATTGCTTAAATTGATTCAACATTTTTCAATATCACGAAATTGTTCCATAATATAACAACCATCAACTATATGATAATTATTGAAATGGCTGACAATAAATTTCTTACTTGTAGCATCTTCGGCCATGTATCTTTCTTCAATTTGTCCCATAAATCCTTAGTGGTGACCTTGTTTTGGTAGGTGTTGAACAAACCATCGGATAAACCATTCAATATGTGGCCTATGCACATGTAATCAATATTGTCCCATTTTTTTCCTTTCTTGGGTTGCAACAACAAATTTGTTTTCATTCTCTTTCGGTCTTAGAGTATCCAAAACATAGGCAATCTTCAAAACATAGGAAAAATCTCAAACACACGAACGAAACTTGAACAGAAAAAGAAGAAATAGGACAAGGCTCCAAGGCGTGTATCAGGCCACTATCTTTAAGGTTATATTCGCCTCCACCTATCTTCGGTGTGCAAAAGAGTTTCAAGCAAATTAACTTTTAGGATACAATGAAGCCAATGACTATTTACGTTTTGCACTGACAAGAATAGTCCACTAAGCACTGACAAGAATAGTCCACTAAGCATTGAGCAATGTATAACAACAAACTCAATTTCTACAAAGAATTTATGTAGTAACACCTTATAGAATAATCTAATAATATTAGAAAATGGAGGAAGGAAAGAAAGAATTTCAGAATTTGTTGGTGTGATTTCCAAATGAAATATCATTCCTATTTATAGGAATTTTCATGTCTCTTCATGGAGAGATCTTTCAATAAGTGTCTTTTCTGAATAATAATGTCTTTAAAGAAACATACATAATTATTCATTTAATATCATAACTATTCAAATAATATTGTTTGAATAGTTATAATTCTTTTTTAAAAATAAAATGATATAACTTTTGACCAATGACAAAAGATTTAACTTTTGATTAATTACACTAATTCATTTATAGTTATTGGAATGCTATAAATATTTAAAGATATTCCAACAACCCCTCCCTTAATTTGTAATGTATTGTTTTTAGAAAGCACATGAAAACTACTTCTAGAATCTCAAGGTTGGATATGATGTTGTGATTTAAAGGATAATTCAAAAATAATATAGAAATTTTAGAATCTAAGCGCACCAAGGGCAAGTAGGGGCCTTCACTTCCTTAAAAACAGTAAAATTTTAAGGAAACAATTTAGGTAATCTTAATCTTCCTTTCTGCCATTTTTCATCAAATTAATAATGTTAAAACAGGGCCTAGAGTTAGCAGTTTTTTTTTTTTTTCTAGCTCTTCTGATCTTGAAGAAATGAAAAAAAGGGCAACCAAAAAAAAAAAAAAAAAAAGAGAGAGAGAGTAAATTAGCAATGACCCTTTGTTTTGCAAAAAAGAATCAGAGAGAAAATGGAAATCCAGACCACACTGCTTTCCAACAAATGCTGATGCAAAATGTCAACACCCCTGACATGGAACACTGCCTTTTTCCTTTTCGTCAAAACGCTAGAGCTTAGAGATTAAATCCTAAATGGATATTCTTTACTTAACCTTTATGCTAAAACAAAGTTAATCTTGGATTAGTGGGGCATTAATTTTATCTTCAAAGTCGGTAATATGCTAAAGCTGAAATAACTAAGTTTGTTGGACTTAAACTTTCTTGGACTTAAATGAATCCCCCCACAAGTGTTGGTTTAAGAATAAGTCAATGCCAGCACTTAAAAATTTCATCTCTAGACCCCAAAAAAGTAAAAAGAAAAAAAAAAAAAGATTATCTTTCCAATAAAATGGTGTGCATTTGACCAAGCATAAAATATCGTGGAAAAGATGGCAATGAAGCCTATATATACCCTATTCATGCACCACCAAGCTATGCAACTATCAACCCTGAATTTGATAACTCTCAATGGCTAGCTTCAAAGTTCTGTTCTGCCTTTCTCTGCATGTTTTGTTCTTGGTTTCGAGTTCTGGAACTCGGTTGTTTCATCCATTTTCGATCGCTGATCCGGCATTGAAAATGGAATCAAAATCACAGTATAAGGCTAATACACATGATGAAGAGATAACTTATAGACACTTCGAATCCAAGCAATTTTCGGGCATAAACCAGTTAGCATTGGCAGTTGCAGATAAACAACACCCTGAAGCAGCCATTATTGAGTCCAAGCGTGCATGGATTGAAGAAGGCAGAGAAGCCATTAAAGCAAGCATTGAAAGAAATGGAGGAATTCCATACGAGACGAAACGGCGAAGTCCAGGGGGACCTGATCCTCATCATCATTAATTATCATGAATTTTGTTTCTCCTCTCCTTTACCACCGGTAATAGGAGGACCCGCAAATTCATTTAGTGGTGGCGTAGAAAATTTTGTTTGAATATATGCTAAAACAAATCATTTCCAATTTCTCGGCCTTAATTGTTTTTGGTAAGTACTAAGTACAGTTTTAATTTTAATGGAATAAAATTGGCTTTTCATAAGATCACCGACGTTTAGCTTATTCGAAAATGTTACTTCCAATGTGGAAAATATTTATTTGCATTTGTTAGGGTTTAAACCGTTACTCTCAAATGTTATTAGTGACATCAAATGCCAGTACACTTGCCCATTAATGCCATTTAAGGGCATGAGTTTAATCTCTACTGAGGGCATATGCTCATGTCCTCCATGCATAGTCTAATCTCGATTTGTTGAATTCATCATCTCAAGCGCTCGAACTCTTTAAAAAAGTTGAGTATGAAACTTCAATCAAGGACAATATTGACCCATTAAGAAGTTCATCAATTTCTGACGAATAATTTTGAAAATTTTCCCAAAAAAAAAGTAAAAATCTGCGTCCTCCTCAACAATTGATCATGTATCATAAATAGAACTTCAATAATCTACATATCCATCATTCTGAAACCATTCAAATATTATTCTTCTCCTCCTCCTCCTTTTCTTTCTTTCTTTCTTTTTTTTTTTTTTTGTTTGCTTTTTAGTTGGTGGTGATCCCCATTGAATATTATTGATAAAAAAGGATAAGCCATTTTGGAGATGGTGGGACATTGGGAGATGGCCATTACACTGACAAATCAGAAAATTACAACCAATTCATTATATATATTTGCAATTTGAAACCATGCGTTTGTTGTCAGTGTTACCAGAAGCAAAATTAATAATATCCCCTCTTCTTTTATCATATGTATATTTATGTGTGTAATGAATATACTTGATTATGGTTTAAAATAACCACAAATATTAAAAATATGTATACCACAATAAAATAAAGTACAATACAAGAACAGTATTTAAGTTTAAATAAAAGTGTACTAAGTTTATAAATGGGTTAGATATTGATAGTAGTACAGGAGTTATCTATTTTACAGATAGTAGTACTACTTTTCAGAGAAGGTATGGTTTTCTTTTGAATTATTGAATTTTTTAATATAACTATTTGGATATTTATATATTTTTAATTATATTTTTAATATTTATGTGTAGATATGCGGAATTTTTGTCCAGATCAACTGATAATAGCAGAAGTTTATTAAAATATGATCTACATACAAAAAATACATCTGTTATATATACAGGTTTGATGTTTCCAAATGGAGTAGCTTTGAACAAAAATCATTATTTTCTTTTGGTGGCGGAAACAACACAAAGGAGAATATTGAAGTTCAATCTTGGAATAAATAATTTTGAGCCCGAAGTGTTTGCTGAGCTACTTAGAGTTCCTGATAATATTAAGATGAATGATAAAGGAGAGTTTTGGGTAGCTTTAAACGCAGGAAGGCTTGGAGAGATCGATGATGATGTTCCGGATCCCGTAGGAATTAAGTATGATCAAGAAGGAAGAATTTTAAAACAACTTGATGGAACTGGTAAAGATGTATTTAGTTCTATTAGTGAGATTAATGAGGTTAATCGAACTTTATATATCGGTTCGATTACAAAACCTTATGTTGCTATTTTAAAATTTTAAGTTCTCACTTTATTAGTGATATTAGTTAGGTTAATTGAATATTGATTCGGTTACCAAATTTTAGGTTGCTATTTTTATTCTTTGTAGTGAGGTGACAAAATCATAGGTTGATATTTTAATTTTTTTTTTAAGTAACTTTTATGAGAATAATCAATATTATATTAGATTTGAATTTTCTGAATTGGTTCAATGGTAACCAAAATCTTAAGTTACGAGTTGCAATATAATAATAAATTAATATATTGATTTGGTGATAACTAAAAAATTAAACTAGATTTGATCAATAAAATAAAAAATAAAAAGTTTAAACTGACAATGATTTTATCAAATAATTTAATAACTTGAAACTGTTGCAAAGCTTTTAAAAGTTGCCTTAATATATGATAAAAGAAATAATTTTCAATTCCTCGATCTTAATCTTTGTTTTCTTTTAATATACTTTTAATTAAGCACTCTCCACACGTGTCAAAGGGTAAATTCCTGGGCAGTCACCCAACTTTTGGATAGATTCTATATTGGTCACCCAATTTCAAAAATTTTCAATTTCTTCACTAATGTTTTCAATTTTTTTAATAACAAATTTAGCCCTTGAATGTTTATATATTTTATTAATTTGATTTTAAATCTAAAAATTTAATAAATTGTCCTCAATAGTTACAAAATTCAGCTTCAATATTTACAAAAACTATCTATTGGACTTTTCATAAGATTACTTACCGAAAGATTCTCTACTTCCTCGAAAATGGTACTTGGCGCATCCCTATCTGAATTATTATCATGATCCATCTAAGTTTCAAACACATCCCTGACCTGATTCGAAGTGAAAACACCGGAGAAAGCGGGCATATAAGACCCACCATTCCTCTCAGCACCACTGTAGAACCCAATTTCTTGCCCGGGCTCAATACCTGTAACATCCTGAAAAGGGCCTATGCATTTTGGTTTAATTATGCGAAATGACATATCTTATGTGTTATGAATATATTTTAAACACTTTTGGAAACCTGGAAATGTATGGAAATGTTAAGTTTAAAAGAGGAAAGTGAACATTTTTAGAACCTTGGAAATGTAAGGAAATGTCTTGTAAGAAATGTCATGGAAATGTAAGGAAATGTCTTGGAAATGTAAGGAAATGTCTTGTAAGGAAATGTCATGGAAATGTAAGGAAATGTCAAGTTTACTGAGCCGGTCGAAAATTTTTGGAAACTTAGAAATGACCTAGAAGTGACGAGTTTTAAGGTTTAAAGGGGAAATTAAGGCAAGGTGGCCTTAAAAGAAAAAGTTTGTGAAATTTGACACACAAACAGGCTTGGAAAAGTGGTGCAGAAGATGCCACTTAGGGCCTATGGAAATGGCACCATATGCAAGAGGAATGGGCCTAAGTTCGAGTCACATGGGAAGCAAATAAAAGAAATTTTATTTTGCTACAAGGAGCAGAGAGGTGGATGACACATGGCTATAAATTAGGAGCTTTTATTATTTTATAAATAGTGGATAAATAAGGGATTTATTTATCATTATTTTTAAGAGATAATTGTTGGATTAAATTCTTTTAATTTGAATAAAGAGATAAAGAGGAAAATAAGGGAGAAGTGATGGCCAAGTAAGGGACTTTGAGTTTAATAATTTCGGCTAAGTAAGGATAGTTGCTGAATTATCTTTTATTTTAAGTGATAATTAAAGAGATAAAGCTATTAAAATAGAAGAGTGATGGCCAAGTAAGGGACTCCTTAGATGATAATTTCGGCTATAAAAGGAAAAGAGAGCCATTCTGCATTATTATCTGTTCTTTGAAAGCCTCTGCGAATTCTCTTCACCAAATCTTCTTCTTCTTTTATTTTTGCCAAGCCAAAAAATACCTTGTGATCTAGCCAATCCTCCATCTTTATTCTTCCTTCTCTTTTCTTTCTAATCCCTCCAAAAGCCGAAAGTTGTGAGATCATCATCTAGCCATAGCCGAATCTCACGAGGTTGAAGTGAAGGTGTAATCGATTTCTTCAAGTAAGGGTAAGATCTCATTCGGTTTCATCCTTTTTCTTAAGATTTGCCGAAATCTAGGACTAACCCCATTAATATCTTGTTGCCAAACTTTGAAGAGATCTTTCGGGATTTACTAAGTGTCGACTACAAGGAAGGAGAAGTTCTTTTCCCGAAGGTACACCATAGGCCACGTGTTCCCTAGTTATTCTAAGTGAGTTTCGAGATTTAAAATCCACAAGGTAAGTGTCTATAGTATTCGGCCAAGGCCATGTTTGGTAAATATATGTGTTCATTAATTATTCAAAAGCGAAAACTAACCAAGTTAATTGATTCAATGCTTGGCGAATGCAAGAAGAGTATAGCGAGATTTCAAGACTTGATTCTTAAGTCAAACGGCAACAAGGTAAGTTTAAGTATACTAATCCTACTAGGATTTGGATTTATGGCGAATGGCTTTTTATTAAAGTAGTAGGTGATTAATCAAATGTAGGGATTAAGGATCTAAGCATTAGATCAAGCTTTTCGATTTCAAGACCCTTTAGGTAAGTATGATAAGTTGTGGATATTTGGTTAAGAATTCGTATATTGATGATTAAATCGATTGTTCTCGATTAAGTGTGTTGATGGAGGCGAATACCATTCAAGAAGGGAAAGGGAAGGTCCCTATCCCGAAGTTTAAGAAGAGATCTGTCTCGGCGGTTAGGGATTGGCCACCGGGGTGTGGACCAGTGTCGAACAAGAAAGTAGGCAAATAGCGTAGTATCGCCTAGTGATAGCATCGATGATCGAAAGCATAGTTCTCCAAGTGATCGGGTGTGTGATTAACCCACCATTTTCCGGTATATGATATGTATGTGAACCGTGTATGTATTATGAATGTGCTAACTAGTGCAAAGTGGAAATTGTGATAAGGACACCCTCAAGGGTATGTCGATAATCCGGTAAGTACCAAACCCGATGATATGTGATCATTAATATGAATATGTGATAATATGCTTGATGAACATGCTCATGCATCATTACATTGTATCATTATTTTATGTGGCATGTGCATGGGTTGGGATATGAAAGAAGATGCAGGTGTACTTCGAGTGCGTGGTTTGATGTTAGCCTTGAGCTACATCGTGGATTGGCGTTGACGAGGTCACGTTGTGGATTAATTGCGATTTAGTTCGCGTGGCTTGATGAGTGGCTATGTGCCTCATCGTGGTTGATATCGGCTATGTGCCATATCGTGGTTGATGAGTGACTATGTGTCCCATCGTGGTTTTTGATGTTAGCCTTGAGCTACATCGTGGATTGACGTTGGCCCGAGGTCACGTTGTGGATTAATTGCGATTTAGTTCGCGTGGCTTGATGAGTGGCTATGTGCCTCATCGTGGTTGATATCGGCTATGTGCCATATCGTGGTTGATGAGTGACTATGTGTCCCATCGTGGTTTTGGTGTTAGCTACGGCTACATATCGTGGATTGGCGCTGACCGAGGTCGCGTTGTGGACTATTATGCTTAATTGCACGTGGGCGGTGGTGATTGCCTTTGGAGTGAAAAGGAGAGGGTGATTTGATAATCCCCGGTGTGTGGTAGGTTTGGATAAGGGGGTGTGTAGCGGATGGACCCTAGGTTTGGGTTGGGCTTCATAATTGCATGATTTCGTATGTGAACATATGTGAAATGGGCCAAGCCCAATATGATATGTGGATTAATGTAAAAATGGGCAAAGCCCAAAGATATGAATGTGGATCGGTGTGAAATGGGCTAAGCCCGGTATGTGGAAATTATGTGGTTAACTACCCTATTAGATGAATGTGATATGAATATGGGTCAAGCCCGAAATGTGTTAACATGTGAATATGATATTTGTTATATGATATATGGGTTAATATGTGGTTAACATGTGGGTGGAATTCAGTGGATTAATTACACATCGAGTCCATATGACTCACCCAATTTTTATTAAACATCGCAGATGATTCGTGGTGATTGGACCGGGTTGGAGTGGATACGAGGTGGCCCATGCGAAAGACATCTTCTTTATTTTATTCAGTTTATTACTAAGAACTTTTGTTTAATTATTTGTTGTAATAAGACCAGCTTAAAGTATTTAAGTATTTCTATTTGAGTATTTTTATTATGTTAAAGCAAAGTGACGATTGAATTATTATTTTGAAACCAGTTTATTTTCTAAAAAACTATATCCTAAAATGTATCATAAAGTTTTAACCAGGATATTTTTATAAACACCACACTTTACTTAAGATTTTAAATGGTCACCGTTTTACAAATTCAACAAGTTGTCATGATTTTATCTTTAGGTCGAATCTTCTCAAACGTTTTTCCGCAGTGGCATACCAGATCCGGTCAGGGCTTGTGGGCCGGGTTTGGGGTGTTACAATACCGATTAAAACCAAAATCCAAAATAAACAAAAAAAAAATCCAAATTTAATTAAAAACAGTCCATGGCCCAAAATTTCGGCCCGAACAATAAAACCAAGCCCAAACAGACCTAACCTAGCCCACAACCTAAACTCTTGACCGAAACCCTAGCCCCACATGTGCCGCAACTGCCAGCAGCCCCACCTTCGCGCGCCGGACGCCACATCCCTCAAAGTGCGCCACTCCACCACACCACGTCAGAGACGTGCTCGATCGTGCACCTGTAAATAAACAAAATCAGTTGTAAAACGGGCTATAAAAGCCTTCGAAAGCGATGTAAAAAAGGGGGGGATTTCTTGGTTTTGAAAAATACGAGAGCAATTATACTGTTTGCAAATATACACAAAAGCAATACAGAGAAGAGATTTGCAAAGGTGTTTTTTTTTTCTCATTTTGTTTATTATTTTTTTCCCGAAACTATTCGTACATAAAGATTTTATTTTTTTTCTCTTCTTTAACTACATATATATTTATATATATATATATAAATATAAAAAGAGAGAAAAATATACTTTTTAAAATTCAAAAAAAGCCACTTTAAATCAAATTCGTGTAGGCTGCTGTGGCATGATGATAATGGCGGCTGCATGCATGACGGGTCCGGTGATCGAACCCTTGCTGAGATCAGTGGAGAGAGGGGGAGAAGAGAGAAAATTTTTTTTTTTTTTTTTTTGGAGGAAGGAAGAAATGATTTGTTTTAAAAAAAATTGGTTTATATAGAAGAAGAAAACGACGCCGTTTTGAGCATTGGGTTCAGAGGCCAAAACGACGTCATTTAAGGCCTCTGACCCGAACCCGACCCGCACAGAGACAAGGATCCGCGCGTTTTTTTAGGGAGGGGCTAATTGCGCATTTAGCCCCTCCGCTTTTTTTATAATTCTCAAGCAGTTTTTTTTATTTCCGATTTGGCCCAAAAATTCTCTTCTTGTTTCAATTTGGTCCTCATCCGAACGCACTCGTTTCAGAGGGTGGGATTAATTGCTATTTTGGTCCCTCTACGTCGCGCGCGTATTGCAAATTAGCCCTCTTATCTTCTTATATTCTAAATTTGGCCCAAAGCTTCTGTTTTTTATCCAATTTAATCCCTTTTCGATTACTTTGCTATTTTACCATTGAATTAACTATTTTTGAATATTTTATTACCACTATTTTTTCATATGTATATTATTATTATTATTAAAATCGTTTTTATTATATTTTATTATATATGTATTACGTCTATTATTATTTTTTCCCTTATAATTATTATTACTATTTATACTATTCTATTACTAATATTTTTTACTGTTACTGTTCTTATTATTTTCGTTTCCTATTAATATCATTATCTTTATTTTCGTTTTTACCCCTATTATTTTTATCATTATTATATATTTTTTATCTACAATTATGCTAGTATAATTATTATGTTTATTATATTTATTTTTTTCAAGCGACGTTATTGCCACTGTTTTACATATATATTATTATTATTAAAATCGATTTTTCCCCCCTTGTTATATTCATTATTATTGTTATTATTTAATATGCTTATTGTTATAACTGTTATTTTAATATTACTACTACTATATCTCTTATAATTATTATTACTGAAATTATTACCGTTTTTATTTGTCATTTTCTATATATACACATATTATTATCGTTATACTTATATTTATCATTTTTATTAGTATTGTTATTACCTTTTTTTTCTACTATTATGATTTGTTTATTCATGTTCCTATCATTTCATGTAGATCGATGATTTTGAATCGCATTTCAACATTTTTTTTATTTTTGCTTTTATTTACTTTTTTTCCCAAATTCATAAAAAAAGGTTTCACAAAGATAATATTTCGTGTTTGGACGTTCGAGAAATTATGCCCAATCGTGCTGGGTTTCGATTTTTCGTTCGTCTAGATGGCTAAATATCCTTTAAAGGTTTTGATCGCGTTCTTTAAATAAGGCAATGTTTCGTGTTTGGAAGTTCGAGAGATCGTGCCCAATCGTGCTGGGTTTCGATTTTCCATTCGTACAAATGACCAAACATCCTTTAGAGATTTTGATCGGGTTTTCTTAAATAAAGGCAATATTTCATATTTGGGGAATTCGAGGAATCGTGCCCAATCGTGCTGGGTTTCGGTTTTCAGTCTGGCCAAATAATGGAATGCCTTTTAAAATCGCAATGCATGAATTTTGGAAATCATGAAATGATCTTGGTATCGAGGGTTTGAAACATCGTGTCCTATCGTGTTGGATGTGGTATTTCGTCTTTTCGGAACAAGAGAATTTCTATGTCTAATTCGAATTATCCAAACATTTTCTAAAATATTCATATTTTAAAATCTCTTCCAATTTTCAATGTTAGGACATTAATCAGTCAATAAGGTACCAATTTTGGGCTTTGCGAGGGTGCTAATCCTTCCTCGTGCGTAACCGACTCCCGGACCCGTTTTCTTAAAGTTCGTAGACCAAATGTTTTATAAGGTGATCCAATCACACTTCAAAAAAGATTGGTGGCGACTCTGTTTTTCTTTTTTAAAGTCGGCCCGTTTTGTCAAACAAAAAATGGTTTCGACAGCTTGGCGACTTCGCTGGGGAAAAATAAGAGAGTCAAGCCGTAAAATTGGTTGATTAATGTCCTTTTATCGAAAATTAAAATTTGACTTCGATTCTTTCATTGCATGAGCTCGAGTCGCGTCATATGTTTGTGTGGTTTGAGTCTCATAAGATATTCCTACATCATATTGCATGACCGTTGTGGTCACACCCTTTAAGTGGGAGCGAGAAACTATGCCTTCGTGAGGTTTTCACCTCCGCATGGGCTAGTGGACTGCTTCCGGGATACATCCGTACTTATGTCTTCGTGAGGTTTTCACCTCCGTATGGCCATAGGGAAATGTATTCCCCTGAACTGAACTCGATCCATATGAGCCTATAATGAGTGAGGATTGAGGAATCTGCTGGTTCAGGTACCTTTGCTTTAGAGCCAAACCGCATATAGAGAGCCCTAGGAACTTACCCTAGGTAGAACTATGTTGAACCCTAGCAGTTACCTGGATAGGTGTTTGATTTTTACCATCAGCACCCGATACTAACATGCTTTCTTTTATTTATGACTACATTGCATTTCATCATCATAGAAAGGAGGTGTTGATTCATATTCGATTGCTAAATAGAAGAGTTTGTCATAAGAAAATGGATTTCTTGATAAAGTGGGTTATAATGCGTTCGTCCAAATATAATCCAAGTGAATACAACGAGAAAAGATTGATAGTATATGACTTTGCCTCGTTGCTCGGGGATTCAAGCTAACAAGGATTATTCGAGAGCCATCACATCTCAATTTTCTTAAAGAAGCTTATGAGCATCGTGGAGGACAAGTGAGTGAAGAGTCACGGCCTGGATCAAGCAACAAGGAGCTAGAAGAGGACTCTATTGAGAAAGTTTATGGGGACAAAACCATAACATCCGGATACAAAGGAAAAGATTAGTGTCTTCACCTGGACTATGAGGACGAAGCCACATATGTAATCCGTTTTATGTAAAGAGATTCATTTTCTAGAAAAGTTCTTCTAATGGAATTGAGTTCGAAATCAAAGCCTCTCTTTCTTTTTTGCATTAATTTTTACATTCATCTCATGCATTTGCATCACATCGCATCATATGCATTAAATGTCATAAAAGAACCCTATTAACTGGAGATCGTATTGTAGTTACCCTGGAACATCGCTACTATAGACGAAGGAAAAATAAAGCCATGGATCAAAAGTTAGAAAGGTTAGAACAGATGCAGAAGGAGATGCAAGACCAGTTGCAAATTCAGATGCAAGAACAGTTGGCTATGATCCAACAAGATATGAGGGATCAAATGCTGGAATCCCAGAAAGGCATGATGAACCAGTTAACAGAATTGTTGACTGGAGGGCCTGATAAGGGAAAGAGCCCTATGGTCGACGCCGGAGATGATAATGAAGATTCTGCTTATCCTCCAGGCCTTGCCCCGGTAAATTCCCAAATACAACCACCAAAAGTGTCTGTCAATATCAAACCCCAGTATCAATCCGGTACCTCAGTACCGGTAAACTTCCCGATAGACTCAAGCTCCAACCTCGGAGACAATTTAGCAAAACCAATGGCCCCTGTAACACCCCTAACCCTTATCCGACGTCGGATTAGGGTTACAAGGCATTACCGGACATAGCATTGATCATGACAGATATTTACTACATTTTTTTTAGTACATATAATTCACTTAACCAACTAAAACTCAATCATTCTATACTACTTAAAGTATATAAACAAGTTATGCTTTTAAAATTTAAACATATCAATAATAATAAATTTTCGTATTCGATCAAAAATAGGCAAATAATATTGCAACCAACTCACATGCCTATCAAAATGAACCATTTACTAAGGCCCAATTTACTATCACATTTTAATCACATTATGAAATCAATCATTCGACATTTAAATAACAAACCGCCATTAAACATGTCATAGGTATATCTATTTGTTTTACTCATCACTAGTCAAATATCATTACATATCATGCACCACTTTCAAACCTATCCATAAATCAAATTATACATTATAATTGAATCCATAATAAACCATAATCGAATCATGTTCATTACATATATCTTCATACTAAAATACATCATACTTATATAAATACATACTAGTATTTCCCGAATGAACATAAACCATATTCAATTTCATTGACTAATCGGACATATCAATTTGTTCCATTTATATGCTATAACTAGTACCTATATATATATACATATATATATCAAAACATTTACTACAATATTAACTAAACATAGCAACCCTACTTCACATACAAATGAGCCATAGCAAAATTTCTAAAACCAACACATATATGACGTACATATTACTTAATTCATATATTAAAATTATAAATGTCATTTCATTCATAATATACTTAGCATTTTACCCATTTATTCAATCCACATATCTTAAGACTTTATTACCTAGTATAAAAAACCAAGTTTACCACATACACGTAACTTAAATATCTCATCCTAATGCAAGCTCAAATCATGATCCAATATAGTCAAATTCGAGCATAAAAATTAAACACATCAAGCACCCATTCCAAACACATAAAATCCTACTTAAGCAAGATAATCATGAATAAACCAATTTTAAACCAAACCGAACACAAGCATGGAAATTAAGCCATTTTCGCATGGCTATTTTTATATACATGACCAAAAATCAACCTAAAGATTCCATCTATGCTATACATGCCATAAGCCCAAATTAAACTTAGTAAAATACCGAAAAACTGTCGATAGTGTGATAGGCTTCGTTGACGATCCCCGAGCTCGTAACGTAAATCCAAAATCTATAAAACAGAGGTAAACGAAACACACACAGAGTAAGCTATTTAAGCTTAGTAAGTCATAAGCAATTTAACATTTAATTATATACAAAATTTATCTATTCAAACTAAATAAGCTATTATCAATCAAATACCCTTTTAATAAAATTTCATATAACAAAACATATAAATTATGCATAATTTCTACTTTGATCGAATACACTCTTAATCATTAGTATAATATACCATTTCTTTCCACAATACATACAAATCAATAGGCCGAATACTCACATAATCAAATATACCATCACGTAAATCATATTACATGTAACTTTATAATATCATTTTAAGTACACTACTTACCTTAATTTCATATCTTAGTATGAATACATACCTGAGCATTTATATCTTGATTTACATTCGATCTTAACTTATCATTGCCCGTTGAATCTCTTAAACATCATCAAAAGCACATTATTTCAAATCAATATCAATAAGTTTTACTATTCAATTCTTACTCATAAATCACTATTTTTTTTACCATTTTTCAAACTCATACACAAAAGTCAACAACCACATAGGTTTCGTACGTACCTGTACCTCATCATACCTATCTATTACATTTCCCACGTCACCTTATTGAATGATACGTATTATATCATACGATAATCTTTTATATTCAATGGATTCGCACACTTAGTGCCAAATGGATAACTGAAGCTATATATAGATATTGCACACACAGTGCCATATGAATAGCCGAAGCTATATATAGATATCGCACACACAGTGCCAAAACCTTGTAACGTATCGCACACTTAGTGCCGTCACATTAACATCTCCGTGCCAAATCCTTGTAACGTATCGCACACTTAGTGCCGTCACATTAACATCTCGCACACTTAGTGCCAAATCCTTGTAACGTATCGCACACTTAACATTAACATCTCGCACACTTAGTGCCATATTTCATACTATCATTTTCGTACATTTATTTCACATATTACAAATCAGCATATAAATCTCATGTTTATATATAATTAACAACACATATATGCTTATAAACTTACCTCGGACGTCGATGGACAGTAAAATCGACTAATCGACTACTTTCGTTTTTCCCCGGTCCAAATCTGATTTCTTTGGTTCTTGATCTAAACATATTCAAATTAAACTTATTTAAACACCATTCCATTCAATTAGTCTAAAAACACATAAATGAGCAAATTACCATTTTGCCCATGATATTTCACACTTTTTACAATTTAGTCCCTATTGCACAAAACACAAAATACACAAAATTTCACATTACCCATGCTTGGCCAAATATTACCTATGTTCATACAAGTCCATACATTTCATTTATTTCACATTTTGGTCCCTCAAAAATTTATTTTTGCAATTTAGTCCAAATTATTCAAATTCATCAAAAATTCAAAGACAAAACATGTTAATCTAAAACATATCTTCCATATTCTATCATTAAACAACAAAAATCACAAACTACCATCAATGACATAACACAAAATCATCATCAATTTCAAAAATTCAAGCATGGGTTTTGTACATCTCGTAGCAACGATCTCAAAAACTTAAAAATTATCAAAAACCGAATAATAACTAACCTTGAATCAAGCTTCTTCAATGGCCGAATATAACTTTCTTTTTCTTTTTTCTTGTTTCGATCAAAGGTTAAAAAGATGGTATAAAAATGGCTTTCACTTTATGTTTTCTTTATTATATTATAACAGTAATTTATATTATTATTAATTATACTTTATAAAATTAACATATAAAAACATATACTAATATCATGTTGCCGTCCACTATGTATTAAAATGGCCTAATTGCAATATAAATCCTCCATATTAAAAAGACAACAACAATTAGGCACTTTCACAACTAACCATCAAATTTTCATTTTACGCGATTAAGCCATTTTTTTAAATTAGACACTCAAATGACAAAATTAAAACACGGAAATTTCACACAAGCAAATTCGCACATAATAAACACAGAAAATAATTTTAAAATATTTTTCAGACTCAGATTTGTGGTCCCGAAACCACTATTTCGATTAGGGTCAAAATCGGGCTGTTCCAACTCTCTCCCCCTTAGGGATTTTCGTCCCCGAAAATCTTACCGGTGAATAGGTTAGGATAACGCTCTTTCATTGTATCCACTGACTCCCAAGTTGCTTCTTCAACTCCGTGCTTATGCCACAGTACCTTAACTAACGAAATTTTCTTATTTCGCAATTATTTAATCTCGCTAGCCAGAATACGAATCGGTTCTTCTTCATATGTCATATTGGACTTAATCTCAACTTCTGTCGGACTAATAACATGTGAGGATCGGATAGGATCGGTATCTACGGAGCATCGAAACATGGAATACATTGTGAATCTTTTCTAGTTCAGGTGGCAACGACAATCAATAAGCAACTGGCCCGATACGCTCTGTAATCTCATACGGTCCAATGAATCTCGGACTCAATTTGTATTTACGACCAAAATCTGAGTATTTTCTTCCACGATGAAACTTCCAAAAACACTTTATTTTCATTCTGTAACACTATATCTTTTCGTTTCAAGTCCGCATACGATTTACGATAATTCAATCAAGCTTTGGACTATCGTGAATCACTTTCACATCATATATTTCAAATTTACACATAGCTTCGAATTTCAAATCTCTTTGATCTCACAACTAAAATTCTGATCTGACTTTCACTATACATCATCCCTAGTTGAAACTACTTATAACTGTATTAAATTGTTTCCATTTCCTACTCACATTCTCTGACGATTTTAATCCTGTGAATCATTTTCTCACAAAACTCGATCCTAAAGTAACGGAATTTGATAACTGCTTATAATAGCAACAGTCTTTCTTAGTTACTTTGCAATTTTAAAACATAGTGACAAATAAATATTTCGAGAATTTGGTTTGCGTTTCCCGATTTCAATACAATTTCATACTCACAGATTACTATAATCTCTCTTAGAATTACCATATAAATTTCAGATCTCAATCCAAAACAATAATAACTGACACCATAGACATATTTACCAACACAAAAACGAATAACTTAACTGTTTTATCAAAAGAGAAAATCTATACTTACAGAGAGATTTCTTCAGACAGTTAACCATATTTCATATAACTTCATCTTTTTCAATGATTAAGATAATCCCGATACAAAATTCATCAACCCTCTATTTCTAAAATCAACAAAGTCAGAAATATCACATTCCACACTCATCATCTATATCATATCTCGGACTGTTGTGCATCTTGTTAATCTCATGTGAACACCATTGAGAGTTTCTTGTAGTAGTTGTTGTATATTCGCAAAACTTTTTCAGTATGCACACTCTATCTCGAAATAACAAATAATCATCGATACCACATCTAAGGTTCTGAATCAGAAATCAATTTATGCTGAACTCCTTTTTAACTTATAATTCACTGACACATTTCTGAATTTCACAACTTCACTCTGTAAACATTTATTTAGCCTCTAGTTCAACTAACAACTGTTTATTACCTGATATGATCAATCACGTATTCATCACCCAATCAAAACATTCGAAACTATAATCATTTTCCTAGGATAAGAATCACTTACAGACTTAAAAGTTTTTCTACGATTGGAGCTAACCTTGCTGTGTCAAATTCAGATCTTTCTCTAACATTAAACATTTTAAACTCTTATAATCATCAAATATATAGTATAACTCTTTTTATGCGACTTTAATCAGTATAAAATCATACGATATCTATGCACATTCTTGTATTAGAACACATTTCGAACTATTCATTAACATAAGGGCGGAAATCGTAATCTCTTTATTGAACTCGGTGAACGGAATCGATATTTCGATCGAAATTATCTTAGTGCAAAAGAAACCTTCAACAATCGAACTAATTTTAATTTATCACAACATTTCCCGGATAGAATCATTCCGCTAGATATAATTCGGTATCAAGTCTTCAAGAATACGAGTTCTTCTTCCAGACTATCCCTCAATTTACACATATACATTCAAAGTTTATTTCCAATCAGGTGGATAAATTTAAACACATATAAACCAACTATCTTTTCAATCAAATAATTCAAATCAGACTAAACCACTGAATCAGTCTTTTCGAAGAAATCTTTTCTTCTCGTTAAAAAAAAAAATAACCCGGACATATCGTTTCATAGGTTGATCTTAATCTTCAATCATTTTTACTTTTACCAATGTTGAACTTTCACGAGAACTAGAAAAGAGTTTATAATAAAGTTGTCTCATCTATTAATCATTGAAGTTCTAAATTATACTGTAGTCACCTTATCAGATAGAAATCATTGGGCCTTAATAAGAACGATATTTCAACCCTATAAATAGATACTATCCCGACTGTTAATGAAGCATTTGAACACAGAGAAGAATCAAATGTGATTTTAATAGTAACCTCTGCAGAAACACAACTTCTATAACTCTGAGAACGGTACCACTGTACTCTTACATTTCAGACCAGAAATTATAATTATAAACGATATAGCCATTTCTGTCAAATAGATAGCTCTTACAGATAATCACATAGATTCACAAGAAAACCAGAATAGCGAAATTTCAAACACAGGATATCTGAAAATTACAACCCAGATAGAATGATATCAATTCCGATGATATCCCAAAAAATGTCCAGAAAGAGCAATGTCACTCATAAATATTGAAATCCACAGTAACAGAAGCAATACAATCTTCACATATAGAGTATTAGTATCGTTCAAATTTTACCGTCGATTTTCATATCCACACAAGGGAATAAATACCAGAGAAAGACATAGCAATATCGAACGTAACCCAAATAGATCAACCATGCTTTCGTCTATTAGTACATTTAACTAGCATTCTCATACGATAAAAATCTTCTTTCTGAAATTAAACAGTCACATATGCTTCTGAGGATAAATGTACTCATAGAATACCCAGAAGGAATCATAATAATTTCTCGACTATAACTCACTCGATCATCAATACAATTCACTCATTATTCAACTATCTAATTACATCATTAGAAATTTTCACATTATCCCATCGCTAACAAGAGTAAATTCGTAAAAGCTTCCGATTAATATTTTCTTTAAATAACATACCGGATAGGTCATTTGATCGGAGTTATCTTCTTCTTTAACAGTGACGTTGCATAATCTGAATAGTCTTTAGAACTATCCAATATCTCTTTTAATACTATCTTCATTTGCTGATTCATTCTCTTTTCTGACCAAATTAATAATCTTTCAAACACTAATCTCTGTATTTCCACTCTCATGAACTTATTCATTCCAAACTCTTACGGATTTCATTTTAACATTTCAACGATAAGGGGTGAGGGTAGTAAAGCCTCAAGTTTAACTTACACATAAATGCACATAACACTTACTATCACAAATAGCCAGTTCATTACTAATTTCACATTCTCAAAACATTTAATAAACTTTTGCTTCTAATCACTTTAATTCTTAACACATTGTTCATATGTCAATTTAAAATCACTAATTCACAACCGTGAGCATTTCATTTAGCAATCATAACTTAAATATCATATCTCATATGCTCATATAATTTTAACATTTATCAATAACAACATGTCGTACAATTTTAATCCTTACCTTTATGAGTCTCAACTCATCATCAACACATTTCCTCTCAAATATATGAGTATTTATACATACTATCGAATTAGCTCGGTTGAAAAACTTATCTATCTCATCAAAACAATTTTCACCGAGTCGGGAGATATCACACTATCACAGATTAATTATGGCATGTATAGCTAGACTCACATACAACGTGGTAGTCCTAGAATCGACTAAACCATAGCTCTCGATACCAATCAAATGTAACACCCTAACCCGTATCCGACGTCGGATTAGGGTTACAAGGCATTACCTGGACATAGCATTGATCATGATGAGATATTTACTACATTTTTTTAGTACATATAATTCACTTAACCAACTAAAACTCAATCATTCTATACTACTTAAAGTATATAAACAAGTTATGCTTTTAAAATTTAAACATATCAATAATAATAAATTTTCGTATTCGATCACAAATAGGCAAATAATATTGCAACCAACTCACATGCCTATCAAAATGAACCATTTACTAAGGCCCAATTTACTATCACATTTAATCTGTAATATCCCGGTTAGGGTCTGTTTTGTGGTTGCATGATATTGCATGTCTTAGTGTCTTTGTGTTGTTATTTCGGTGTTTTAGGGGCTTAATTGTAGCCTAGGAGTGTGCCTGAGAGTGAATGGGAAAATTTTGGTTTTTGGTGTCAAGTCAGGAGAGCCGTTGGAGCTAGGGTATAAGGGTTTTCTTTGGTATTTTATTGCACAAGTGAAGAGGTGGCAGAGTGGCAAGGAGGAGCTTGGTGTGGCGTCATCCACATGTGAGGAGGTCCAGAGTTCAAGCAGCAGTCCCCTTTTTGTCACTTATTTTGGACGGCATAGGAGGGAGGAGTTGTGGGTGATTTAAACTCCACCTTGGACTTGGTCAAGTGGTGACTTGGATGGTGGAGAGCAAAGTGTGGAGGAGGACTTGGTCCACTCATTTCAAATGAGTGAATGGGAGCTTTTGGGGATTGTGGCCGAAATTTAGGGAGTTGGAGGGGGAAGTGACGGCTTAGTGTGGGAGAGGGAAGGCCGAATATGCCTTTGCATCTTTGGTGCATTTTTCGGTCATTTTTGGTAAGCTAAAGTCCTCTCTTTTTGTCAAAAAAACAAACCAATTTCCTTTGTAGAAATTCTCTCATTGTTGTTCTTTCTTTCATCTATTGGAACCAAACTCAAGCCTCTAAAAACATTTCCTTTTCCCATTTCTTCTTTTGTAAACCGAAATTCTTCTTCTCTCAAAAGCAAGCCGAAACTTTCCAAGTAAATTCCTCCATCTTTCCTTCATGAAGTCAAAGCCTAGTTGCCGAATTTGTTTTATTTTTCTTCAAACTCCTTGATAGCCGAATGTGCTCATTCATCACTTTTTCTTTTCAATTGTGTGTTTCAAACCTATATCCCTTCTTTCTCACATTTTCTTCCTCTTTCTTTAATTGTACAAAGCCGAAAGTAGGGGTGTTAAGCACTCAAGCCGAACCCTTCTCATCTGTTGGCGATTCCTTCTCATCTCTTAAACCATTTTCCTCTGTTGTATACAGTTTTAAGCGGAATACCTCCCTTCTCTTAGTGTTTTGGTTGGCTGAATTCTTTCCTTCTTTTGATCAAGGTGTTGGCCGAATCTATCCCCTCTTCTAGTGGTTGTCTTGGCCGAGTATCAGTGGTGTTTGGAGGCCTTCCTTCCATCGGTTGGAATTGGTAAGTCCTTGGCCGAATGGTCATCTCCTTTCTCTCCTTATACTTTGTCAAGGTTGGTTGATTAAGGGCCGAATATGGTCATGCTGGAAGGATTCTAATCTCTTTGTTATAGGGTCTTTGGAGTGTGAAAGCAAGCAAGGGAATCGTTATTCTTTTGTTAATCGATTGGTAAGTAGGGGTAAGTACATGGTATTGTTATTATTTCAATCTTTTTAGGTTCGATTAAGGCAAAGGTAACAAAAGATTAACTGTTCATCTTTTATGGTGTAGCCGATTGCTAAGGAGAATCATTGGGTGATTCGGTTTGGTAGGAAACCAAATCATCTTAAAAGGTAAGGGTTCGATATTAACCCCTTTGGTTAATTGTTGATGGCGAATGTCATAGATGCCTAACCCCTAATGTTTGGCGATTGTAGGATCTAGTAATCGAGGGACTTAGATCGTTTTTCGTTGGATTCTAGACTCGTATTTACCGTGTGTGTAAACTAACACACTACGTTTAGTAATATGATTGATAACTTTGTGTGATGATTAATGAAACAGTGATGATTGATATGATACCCTAATGGGTATGATTCTAGACTCGGGTAAGTCAAGATTATTATTATGAGTTTACTTGATGATCTATATGATACCATGGTGTGGATATATGTGACATGGGATATGAGATTAGACATATTAGCATGATATGCATGATTATATGATATGCATGATTACATGAGTGTGGTATGTTGATGGGTGATAATGAGTGGAGGGAGCGTTGATATTTTGTCTTTGTGAGCACCACTTTGCTTTTAGTAACACACTTTGTGACTTTGGGTCACGGAGGTTTGGCACCTCCGGAGGTTTGGTACCTCAAATGTCTCGTCCACCGTGGTTAACACCACCGTGGGTTGGCCCCACTTGTGAGATATGGGATTGACGCCAAGTGATTTGGTATCACACGATGGGTTGGCCCCATCACCGATTTGTGACTACGGTCACGGTGCTTTGGTAGCACATTGTGTCTTTGGGACACGGAGGTTTGGCACCTCATTGCGACTTGTCCTGTGGTTTGACCACCGTGGGTTGGCCCCACTTGAGATATGGGATCGTCGCTAGTGATTTGGTATCACACGATGGGTTGGCCCCATCATTGGATTTGTGACTACGGTCACCAAAGTGCTTTGGTAGCACAATTGTGTCTTTGGGACACCAGTGGTTGGGTACCACATTGACTGGATATTGTGTCTTTGGGACACCGATGTTTTGGTAACACATTGTGACTATATGTCACCAAAGTGGTTTGGTACCACACGGGGTAGAAAAGGCGATATGGATGGTTAGGATCGGGTTGCATTAATTATGTTGCTATGTATGGTGTGTGTTAGCATGTTGTTTCTTCGGGAGCTGGGATTTACACATCGAGTCACTCGACTCACCCTCTCCTTTGACATTTCAGGTGACTCGTGAGACGCGGACATGGAGCCTGGATGGACTCGGTGCACATGCCATGCTTTAACAAAAGTGTTGCTCGGACTATTGAATTTGGGTACTTTAGCTTATTTACTTTACTTGGGTTTTATATTGGATTTGTAAAAGGCCTTTAATTTATGTTTTGTGATGTTTATGTTTTAATTAGATTTTTAATATGCCTTAACAAAACAAGTTGGTATGAATTTTACTAAAACTTGGAAAGATAATGATTTCAAAATTATAACGCAATGTGTTTTGAACCATACCATCGGGTATCACACTATGTCTTTATAGTAAACAAATTCAAATGATTTTCAAATAAAACTTGTATTACTCCTAAGTCTAAAAAGGTTTAAGTAACACTAAGAAACTATTAAGGTTTAAATGGTTTAAACTCGTTTAATCACACATTCTGGCTAAGATTTCAAAATCTCCGGGTTTCAAATACACCATCTGATTTCAAACAAGTCTACTCAAACTGTCTTCAAAATACACTGTGTTTTCACTCGGCTTTTAAACGAAAAATTTAACCTCTCACAAACATGTTTCCCCGTAACATACCAGATTCGGACGTGGTGTCTTGTCCGGGTTTGGGGTGTTACATAATCACATTATGAAATCAATCATTCAACATTTAAATAACAAACCGCCATTAAACATGTCATAGGTATATCTATTTGTTTTACTCATCACTAGTCAAATATAATTACATATCATGCACCACTTTCAAACCTATCCATAAATCAAATTATACTTTATAATTGAATCCATAATAAACCATAATCGAATCATGTTCATTACATATATCTTCATACTAAAATACATCATACTTATATAAATACATACTAGTATTTCCCGAATGAACTTAAACCATATTCAATTTCATTGACTAATCGGACATATCAATTTGTTCCATTTATATGCTATAACTCAGTATTCCTATATATATATACATATATATATCAAAATATTTACTACAATATTAACTAAACATAGCAACCCTACTTCACATACAAATGAGCCATAGCAAAATTTCTAAAACCAACACATATATGATTACATATTACTTAATTCATATATTAAAATTATAAATGTCATTTCATTCATAATATACTTAGCATTTTACCCATTTATTCAATCCACATATCTTAAGACTTTATTACCTAGTATAAAAAACCAAGTTTACCACATACACGTAACTTAAATATCTCATCCTAATGCAAGCTCAAATCATGATCCAATATAGTCAAATTCGAGCATAAAAATTAAACACATCAAGCACCCATTCCAAACACATAAAATCCTACTTAAGCAAGATAATCATGAATAAACCAATTTTAAACCAAACCGAACACAAGCATGGAAATTAAGCCATTTTCGCATGGCTATTTTTATATACATGACCAAAAATCAACCTAAAGATTCCATCTATGCTATACATGCCATAAGCCCAAATTAAACTTAGTAAAATACCGAAAAACTATCGATAGTGTGATAGGCTTCGTTGACGATCCCCGAGCTCGTAACGTAAATCCAAAATCTATAAAACAGAGGTAAACGAAACACACACATAGTAAGCTATTTAAGCTTCGTAAGTCATAAGCAATTTAACTTTTAATTATATACAAAATTTATCTATTCAAACTAAATAAGCTATTATCAATCAAATACCCTTTTAATAAAATTTCATATAACAAAACATATAAATTATGCATAATTTCTACTTTGATCGAATACACTCTTAATCATTAGTATAATATACCATTTCTTTCCACAATACATACAAATCAATAGGCCGAATACTCACATAATCAAATATACCATCACGTAAATCATATTACATGTAACTTTATAATATCATTTTAAGTACACTACTTACCTTAATTTCATATCTTAGTATGAATACATACACGAGCATTTATATCTTGATTTACATTCGATCTTAACTTATCATTGCCCGTTGAATCTCTTAAACATCATCAAAAGCACATTATTTCAAATCAATATCAATAAGTTTTACTATTCAATTCTTACTCATAAATCACTATTTTTTTACCACTTTTCAAACACATACACAAAAGTCAACAATCACATAGGTTTAAATGCATGCACTGTACCTCATCATACCTATCTATTACATTTCCCACGTCACCTTATTGATTGATTCGTATTATATCATACGATAATCTTTTATATTCAATGGATTCACACACTTAGTGCCAAATGGATAACCGAAGCTATATATAGATATTGCACACACGATTGCCATATGATTAGCCGGAAGCTATATATAGATATCGCACACACAAGTGCAAAAACTTTGTAACGTGATCGCACACTTAGTGCCGTCACATTAACATCTCGCACACTTAGTGCCATATTTCATACTATCATTTTCGTACATTTATTTCACATATTACAAATCAGCATATAAATCTCATGTTTATATATAATTAACAACACATATATGCTTATAAACTTACCTCGGGCGTCGACTTTGACGATAGAAAATCGACTAATCGACTACTTTCATTTTCCCCGGTCCAAATCCGATTTCTTTGGTTCTTGATCTAAACATATTCAAATTAAACTTATTTAAACACCATTCCATTCAATTTAGTCTAAAAACACATAAATGGGCAAATTACCATTTTGCCCACGACATTTCACACTTTTTATAATTTAGTCCCTATTGCACAAAACACAAAATACACAAAATTTCACATTACCCATGCTTGGCGAATATTACCTATGTTCATACAAGTCCATACATTTCATTTTTTTCACATTTTAGTCCTCAAAATTTATTTTTGCAATTTAGTCCAAATTATTCAAATTCATCAAAAATTCAAAGACAAAACATGTTAATCTAAAACATATCTTCCATATTCTATCATTAAACAACAAAAATCACAAACTACCATCAATTACATAACACAAAATCATCATCAATTTCAAAAATTCAAGCATGGGTTTTGTACATCTAAATAACAACGATCTCAAAAACTTAAAATTATCAAAAATCGAACAATAACTAACCTTGAATCAAGCTTCTTCAATGGCGAATATAACTTTCTTTTTCTTTTTCTTGTTTCGATCAAAGGTTAAAAAGATGGTATAAAAATGGCTTTCACTTTATGTTTTCTTTATTATATTATAACATGATAATTTATATTATTATTAATTATACTTTATAAAATTAACATATAAAAACATATACTAATATCATGTTGTCAGTCCACTATGTATTAAAATGGCCTAATTGCAATATAAATCCTCCATATTAAAAAAACAACAACAATTAGGCACTTTCACAACTAACCATCAAATTTTTATTTTACGCGATTAAGCCCTTTTATTAAATTAGACACTCAAATGACAAAATTAAAACACGGAAATTTCACACAAGCAAATTCGCACATAATAAACACAGAAAATAATTTTAAAATATTTTTCAGACTCAGATTTGTGGTCTCAAAACCACTATTTCGATTAGGGTCAAAATCGGGCTGTTACAACTCTCTCCCCCTTAGGGATTTTCGTCCCTGAAAATCTTACCGGTGAAAAGGTTAGGATAACGCTCTTTCATTGTATCCTCTGACTCCCAAGTTGCTTCTTCAACTCCGTGCTTATGCCACAGTACCTTAACTAACGGAATTTTCTTATTTCGCAATTATTTAATCTCGCTAGCCAGAATACGAATCGGTTCTTCTTCATATGTCATATCGGACTTAATCTCAACTTCTGTCGGACTAATGACATGAGCATCGAAACATGGAATACATTGTGAATCTTTTCTAGTTCAGGTGGCAACGACAATCAATAAGCAACTGGCCCGATACGCTCTGTAATATCATACGGTCCAATGAATCTCGGACTCAATTTGTATTTACGACCAAAATCTGAGTATTTTCTTCCACGATGAAACTTCCAAAAACACTTTATTTTCATTCTGTAACACTATATCTTTTCGTTTCAAGTCTGCAACAATTCAATACTGTTTTCAGACTATCGTGAATCACTTTCACATCATATATTTCAAATTCACACATAGCTTCGAATTTCAAATCTCTTTGATCTCACAACTAAAATTCTGATCTAACTTTCACTATACATCATCCCTAGTTGAAACTGCTTATAACTGTATTAAATTGTTTCCATTTTCTACTCACATTCTGAAACACCCCAAACCCGGCCCACGAGCTTTGACCAGATTTGGTATGTTCCTCAAGTAAACCGGTTCAAAATTCTTTTGTTCTTAGGAAAACTTGTGTGATTTTAAGAAAAATATTGTTTTAGGTTGGGCTTGTGTTGAAAATGAGTTGCTTTTATATTGAAATCCCTTTTATCTTAAGTGACAAAATATTTAGGGTTTAGTTTAAAAGAAATTTTAATTAAATTTTAATAGATAAAATTCATAATCATAATAAATAAAAATAAGTGTAAAGTAATTCAACTATGGCCTTATGGCCTTATTACATCAAATAATTCCCAAAATAATTCAAAGTACTAAAATAAATTCAAGAGTCCTCAAAATATAAAACTTCATGTTGAGCATGGCCACCACAAGTTCTGTAGTCCCGGTCCATCACTGCTCATCACACGAAAAATGTTCCCAACGGGGTGAGTCAAACAGACTCAATGTGTACACGACACTAAATCATAATAGAATCAGGCATATCACATATTACACATTCAAAACATAGAATACAGGTTATGATGCATTCCCAAACCCAAACCTAGTTGTCCATCCGCTACACACCCCGTACACTGCCACCACACCGTGGGGACTACTAAGTCAACCTCCATCCGCTACACACCATCGAAGGCGCGCAGCTGCGATCGCGTGCTCATCGCCCATATAAAATTTTGTGGCATAGCCACCCAGATAATTGTGTCATGAGACACCACATTCGAATAATGTGACCGAAGTTACCACATTCGGATAATGTGACCGAAGTCACCACATTCGGATAGTGAGACCAGAGTCATCACCTTCACTTCCCCTTTTTCATATATCCCGAATGACCCATATTATTCATATCATGCATATCATACTTAAATTTTCATTCTTATAAATTTTCACATGTTATAATTAACATATTTCATAATCCTAGTGGAAGTAGGAAACGTACCTGAGTACTTTGTACCATATCATGGTACCTTAGCCACTTTCATATTCTTAATATCACATATTTTAATTAAACACAGCCATAAAACATATTAAGAATTAGTGTGGGGTACACACCTGATTCGCTTAAAATTTCCTTGAGATCCCGAAAAGCTTGATCTAATGCTTAGATCCTTAATCCCTACATTGATTTATCACTTATTACCTTAATAAAAAGCCATTCGGCCAAAACTCCAAATCCTAGTAGGATTAGTATTCTTACCTTGTTGCCGATTGGAACACCAACAAATCCCGAAACTGTTCCTTGTTTCACTAGGAATGTCAAAATCCCTAAAACCTTACGTTAGACTTAATCTTAATCATCAAACATAAATCAAGGCCTTTGGCCGAATATTCACATGTCTTACCTTAATCTTAGAAATCCGAATACTCCTCCTTTTAGTCGACTACTCTGATAATCCCGAAAGGTCCTTCCATATTTGGCAACCATAATATGTATGGGGTTAGATTATCTCTCGGCTAATCTAAAAGAAAAGAAAGGGAATAAAACTTGTTCTTACCTTTGAAGAAATCGACAGTACCTATGCTTGAAGCCCTTCCAAGATTCGGCTTTTGATGGATTGGAAAGAAAAGAAAAGGAAGAATAAAGATGGAGGATCTAGGCTAGAACACAAGGTATTTCGACTTGGCAAAAATAAAAGAAAGAAAAGAAGAGAAGAGAGCACTAAGAATTCAGTAGAGAAAGGAGGAAGCACAAATTGATGAGTAGCCCTCCTTCCTTCCTTTTATAGCCGAAATTATCATCTAAGGAGTCCCTTACTTGGCCACCACTCCTCTATCTCGATAACTTTATCCTCTAATTATCACTTAAAATAAAAGATAATTCAAAGAACTATCCTTACTTAGCCGAAATTATTAAACTCAAAGTCCCTTACTTGGCCATCACTTCTCCCTTATTTTCCTCTTTATCTCTTTATTCAAATTAAAAGAATTTAATCCAACAATTATCTCTTGAAAATAATGATAAATAAATCCCTTATTTATCCACTATTTATAAAAGAATAAAAGCTCTTAATTTATAGCCATGTGCCGTCCACCTCTCTGCTCCTTGTAGCAAAATAAAATTTCTTTTATTTGCTTCCCATGTGACTCGAACTTAGGCCCATTCCTCTTGCATATGGTGCCATTTCCATAGGCCCTAAGTGGCATCTTCAGACCACTTTTCCAAGCCTGTTTGTGTCAAATTCCACAAACTTTTTCTTTTAAGGCCACCTTGCCTTAATTTCCCCTTTAAACCTTAAAACTCGTCATTTCTAGGTCATTTCTAAGTTTCCAAAAATTTTCGTTCGCTCAGAAACTTGACATTTTCTTACATTTCCAAGTTTCCGAAATGTTCACTTTCCTATTTTGAATCATTTCCAAATCATTTCCATCCATTTTCATACATTTTCGTGTTTCCAAAAATGTTCAAAATTTATTCTTAGTACATAAAACATGTTACTTCGTACAACTAAACCGAAAATGCATAGGCCCTTTCCAGGATGTTACACATACTCTGACGATTTTAATCCTGTGAATCATTTTCTCACAAAACTCGATCCTGAAGTAACGAAATTCGATAACTGCTTATAATAGCAATAGTCTTTCTTAGTTACTTTGCAATTTTAAAACATAGTGACAAATAAATATTTCGAGAATTTGGTTTGCGTTTCCCGATTTCAATACAATTTCATACTCACAGATTACTATAATATCTCTTAGAATTACCATATAAATTTGAGATCTCAATCCAAAACAATAATAAGCGACACCATAGACATATTTACCAACACAAAAACGAATAACTTAACTGTTTTATCAAAAGAGAAAATCTATACTTACAGAGAGATTTGTTCAGACAGTTAACCATATTTCATATAACTCCATCCTTTTCAATGATTAAGATAATCCCGATACAAAATTCATCAACCCTCTATTTCTAAAATCAACAAAGTCAAAAATATCACATTCCACACTCATTATCTATATCATATCTCGGACTGTTGTGCATCTTGTTAATCCCATGTGAACACCATTGAGAGTTTCTTGTAGTAGTTGTTGTATATTCGCAGAAAATTTTTCAAGATGCACACTCTATCTCGAAATAACAAATAATCATCGATACCACATCTAAGGTTCCGAATCAGAAATCAATTTATGCTGAACTCCTTTTTAACTTATAATTCACTGACACATTTCTGAATTTCACAACTTCACTCTGTAAACATTTATTTAGCCTCTAGTTCAACTAACAATTGTTTATTACCTGATATGATCAATCACGTATTCATCACCCAATCAAAACATTCGAAACTATAATCATTTTCCTAGGATAAGAATCACTTACAGACTTAAAAGTTTTTCTACGATTGGAGCTAACCTTGCTGTGTCAAATTTAGATCTTTCTCTAACATTAAACATTTTAAACTCTTATAATCATCAAATATATAGCATAACTCTTTTTATGCAGCTTTAACTGTATAAAATCATACGATATCTATGCACATTCTTGTATTAGAACACATTTTGAACTATTCATTAACATAAGGACGGAAATCGTAATCTCTTTATTGAACTCAGATTGAACCAGAACTGATATTTCGATCGAAATTATCTTCGTGCAAAAGAAACCTTCAACAATCGAACTAATTTTAATTTATCACAACATTTCCCAGATAGAATCATTCCGCTAGATATAATTCGGTATCAAGTCTTCAAAAATACGAGTTCTTCTTCCAGACTATCCCTCAATTTACACATATACATTCAAAGTTTATTTCCAATCAGGTGGATAAGTTTAAACACATATAAACCAACTATCTTTTCAATCAAATAAATCAAATCAGACTAAACCACTGAATCAGTCTTTTCTAAGAAATCTTTTCTTCTCGTTAAAAAAAAAATAACCCAGACATATCGTTTCACAGGTTGATCTTAATCTTCAATCATTTTTACTTTTATCAATGTTGAGCTTTCACGAGAACTAGAAAAGAGTTTATAATAAAGTTGTCTCATCTATTAATCATTGAAGTTCTAAATTATACTGTAGTCACCTTATCAGATAGAAATCATTGGGCCTTAATAAGAACGATATTTCAACCCTATAAATAGATACTATCCCGACTGTTAATGAAGCATTTGAACACAGAGAAGAATCAAATGTGATTTTAATAGTAACCTCTGCAAAAAACACAACTTCTATAACTCGAGAACGGTACCACTGTACTCTTACATTTCGAACCGTAAATTATAATTATAAACGATATAGCCATTTCTCACAAATAGATAGCTCTTACAGATAATCACATAGATTCACAAGAAAACCAGAATATCGAAATTTCAAACACAGGATATCTGAAAATTACAACCCAGATAGAATGATATCAATTCCGATGATATCCCAGAAAATGTCCAGAAAGAGCAATGTCACTCATAAATATTGAAATCCACAGTAACAGAAGCAATACAATCTTCACATATAGGGTATTAGTATCGTTCAGATTTTACCGTCGATTTTCATAGCCACACAAGGGAATAAATACCAGAGAAAGACATAGCAATATTGAACGTAACCCAAATAGATCAACCATGCTTTCGTCTATTAGTACATTTAACTAGCATTCTCATACGATAAAAATCTTCTTTCTGAAATTAAACAGTCACATATGCTTCTGAGGATAAATGTACTCATAGAATACCCAGAAGGAATCATAATAATTTCTCGACTATAACTATTGCACTCATTCATCAATACAATTCACTCATTATTCAACTATCTAATTTGTCATTAGAAATTTTCACATTATCCCATCGCTAACAAGAGTAAATTCAGAAAAGCTTCCAGTTAATACTTTCTTTAAATAACATACCTGGATAGGTCATTTGATCGGAGTTATCTTCTTCTTTAACAGTGACGTTGCATAATCTGAATAGTCTTTAGAACTATCCAATATCTCTTTTAATACTATCTTCATTTGCTGATTCATTCTCTTTTCTGATCAAATTAATAATCTTTCAAACACTAATCTCTGTATTTCCACTCTCATGAACTTATTCATTCCAAACTCTTACGGATTTCATTTTAACATTTCACTGATAAGGGGGTGAGGGTAGTAAAGCCTCAAGTTTAACTTACACATAAATGCACATAACACTTACTATCACAAATAGCCAGTTCATTACTAATTTCACATTCTCAAAACATTTAATAAACTTTTGCTTCTAATCACTTTTATTCTTAACACATTGTTCATATGTCAATTTAAAAACACTAATTCACAACCAGATCATTTCATTTAGCAATCATAACTTAAATATCATATCTCATATGCTCATATAATTTTAACATTTATCAATAACAACATGTCGTACAATTTTAATCCTTACCTTTATGAGTCTCAACTCATCATCAACACATTTCCTCTCAAATATATGAGTATTTACTACGCACTATCGAGAATTAGCTCGGTTGAAAAACTTATCTATCTCATCAAAACAATTTTAAATCAGAGTCGGAGATATCACACTATCGCAGATTAATTATGGCATGTATAGCTAGACTCACATACACTATGGTAGTCCTAGAATCGACTAAACCATAGCTCGATACCAATCAAATGTAACACCCTAACCCGTATCCGACGCGTCGGATTAGAGTTACAAGGCATTACTGGACATAGCATTGATCATGAGATATTTACTACATTTTTTTAGTACATATAATTCACTTAACCAACTAAAACTCAATTATGCTATACTACTTAAAGTATATAAACAAGTTATGCTTTTAAAATTTAAACATATCAATAATAATAAATTTTCGTATTCGATCACAAATAGGCAAATAATATTGCAACCAACTCACATGCCTATCAAAATGAACCATTTACTAAGGCCCAATTTACTATCACATTTTAATCACATTATGAAATCAATCATTCAACATTTAAATAACAAACCGCCATTAAACATGTCATAGGTATATCTATTTGTTTTACTCATCACTAGTCAAATATAATTACATATCATGCACCACTTTCAAACCTATCCATAAATCAAATTATACATTATAATTGAATCCATAATAAACCATAATCGAATCATGTTCATTACATATATCTTCATACTAAAATACATCATACTTATATAAATACATACTAGTATTTCCCGAATGAACTTAAACCATATTCAATTTCATTGACTAATCGGACATATCAATTTGTTCCATTTATATGCTATAACCGTACCTATATATATATACATATATATATCAAAACATTTACTACAATATTAACTAAACATAGCAACCTACTTCACATACAAATGAGCCATAGCAAAATTTCTAAAACCAACATATATATGACGTACATATTACTTAATTCATATATTAAAATTATAAATGTCATTTCATTCATAATATACTTAGCATTTTACCCATTTATTCAATCCACATATCTTAAGACTTTATTACCTAGTATAAAAAACCAAGTTTACCACATACACGTAACTTAAATATCTCATCCTAATGCAAGCTCAAATCATGATCCAATATAGTCAAATTCGAGCATAAAAATTAAACACATCAAGCACCCATTCCAAACACATAAAATCCTACTTAAGCAAGATAATCATGAATAAACCAATTTTAAACCAAACCGAACACAAGCATGGAAATTAAGCCATTTTCGCATGGCTATTTTTATATACATGACCAAAAATCAACCTAAAGATTCCATCTATGCTATACATGCCATAAGCCCAAACTAAACTTAGTAAAATACCGAAAAAGCTGTCGATAGTGTGATAGGCTTTGACGATCCCCGAGCTCGTAACGTAAATCCAAAAACTATAAAACAGAGGTAAACGAAACACACACACAGTAAGCTATTTAAGCTTAGTAAGTCATAAGCAATTTAACATTTAATTATATACCAAATTTATCTATTCAAACTAAATAAGCTATTATCAATCAAATACCCTTTTAATAAAATTTCATATAACAAAACATATAAATTATGCATAATTTCTACTTTGATTGAATACACTCTTAATCATTAGTATAATATACCATTTCTTTCCACAATACATACAAATCAATAGGTCGAATACTCACATAATCAAATATACCATCACGTAAATCATATTACATGTAACTTTATAATATCATTTTAAGTACACTACTTACCTTAATTTCATATCTTAGTATGAATACATACACGAGCATTTATATCTTGATTTACATTCGATCTTAACTTATCATTGCCCGTTGAATCTCTTAAACATCATCAAAAGCACATTATTTCAAATCAATATCAATAAGTTTTACTATTCAATTCTTACTCATAAATCACTATTTTTTTACCACTTTTCAAACTCATACACAAAAAGTCAACAACAACATAGGTTTCAATGCGTGCACATGCCTCATCATACCTATCTATTACATTTCCCATGTCACCTTATTGATTGATACGTATTATATCATACGATAATCTTTTATATTCAATGGATCCGCACACTTAGTGCCAAATGGATAACCGAAGCTATATATAGATATTGCACACACGATTGCCATATGAATAGCCAAGCTATATATAGATATCGCACACACACGATGCCAAAACCTTGTAACGTATCGCACACTTAGTGCCATCACATTAACATCTCGCACACTTAGTGCCAAATCCTTGTAACGTATCACACACTTAATGCCGTCACATTAACATCTCGCACACTTAGTGCCAAATCCTTGTAACGTATCGCACACTTAGTGCCGTCACATTAACATCTCGCACACTTAATGCCATATTTCATACTATCATTTTCGTACATTTATTTCACATATTACAAATCAGCATATAAATCTCATGTTTATATATAATTAACAACACATATATGCTTATAAACTTACCTCGGACGTCGACAGACAGTAAAATCGACTAATCGACTACTTTCGTTTTTCCCCGGTCCAAATCAGATTTCTTTGGTTCTTGATCTAAACATATTCAAATTAAACTTATTTAAACACCATTCCATTCAATTTAGTCTAAAAACACATAAATGGGAAAATTACCATTTTGCCCATGACATTTCACACTTTTTACAATTTAGTCCCTATTACACAAAACACAAAATACACAAAATTTCACATTTCCCATGCTTGGCCGAATATTACCTATGTTTATACAAGTCCATACATTTCATTTATTTCACATTTTAGTCCCTCAAAAATTTATTTTTGCAATTTAGTCCAAATTATTCAAATTCATCAAAAATTCAAAGACAAAACATGTTAATCTAAAACATATCTTCCATATTCTATCATTAAACAACAAAAATCACAAACTACCATCAATGACATAACACAAAATCATCATCAATTTCAAAAATTCAAGCATGGGTTTTGTACATCTCGTAGCAACGATCTCAAAAACGTAAAAATTATCAAAAACCGAACAATAACTAACCTTGAATCAAGCTTCTTCAATGGCCGAATATAACTTTCTTTTTATTTTTTCTTGTTTCTGTCAAAGGTTAAAAAGATGGTATAAAAATGGCTTTCACTTTATGTTTTCTTTATTATATTATAACATTAATTTATATTATTATTAATTATACTTTATAAAATTAACATATAAAAACATATACTAATATCATGTTGCCGTCCACTATGTATTAAAATGGCCTAATTGCAATATAAATCCTCCATATTAAAAAGACAACAACAATTAGGCACTTTCACAACTAACCATCAAATTTTCATTTTACGCGATTAAGCCCTTTTTTTAAATTAGACACTTAAATGACAAAATTAAAACACGGAAATTTCACACAAGCAAATTCGCACATAATAAACACAGAATATAATTTTAAAATATTTTTCGGACTCGAATTTGTGGTCCCGAAACCACTATTTTGATTAGGGTCAAAATTGGGTTGTTATAGTCCTTGACTTCGATGATGCGGTAGAAGGGGAAAAAGCATGGGCGGAGCTCCCAAAATAGTTTGAAGATCGATGCAAATGGTTGGAAGAGAAGTTCAAAGCATTGGAAAGCGCTGATTACCAATGCGAAGTGGATGCTAAGAAATTGAGTTTGGTCCCAGATCTGGTACTCCCACCAAAGTTTAAGATGCCAGAATTTGAAAAATACAACGGGACCAGCTGCCATGAGGCCCATATTACAATGTTCTGTCGGAGAATGACGGGTCATGTTAGCAACGACCAATTATTGATTCACTGTTTCCAGGATAGTTTGACTGGGGCCGCGGCTAAATGGTACAATCAGTTGAGTCATACTCAAATCAAATCGTGGAAGGATTTAGCACAGGCCTTCAAGAAGCATTATGGCCATGTGACTGACATAGCGCCTGACAGGATCACGCTACAAAACATGGAGAAGAAGGAGGGTGAAAGTTTTAGGAAATACGCCCAGAGGTGGAGGGAAGTCACTACACAGGTCCAACCGCCACTGCTAGAGAAAGAAACAACCATGCTCTTCATTAATACCCTGAAAGCACCTTTTATTAATCACATGCTGGGAAACGCCACTAAGAGTTTTGCAGACGTAGTGATGTCTGGTGAAATGATAGAGAACGCGATACGGTGTGGGAAAATAGAAGCTGGAGAAAGCACGAGAAGATCAGCTCCGAAGAAACGGGAAAATAAAGTAAGTAATGTGAGCTCGGGTTATTCGAAACCTGTTACTATCAGTCAACCAAGAGCGGAAGCCGTAGGCCAGCAGGCCTCACCAAGGCAAGAGCTCAACACGAGGTAGAATACCGAGAAATTCCAGTTTACTCTTATACCAATGTCGTATAGGAAGTTGTACAAAAATCTGTTTGACGCACACGTTGTAGCCCCTGTCTACTCAAAATCGTTGCAACCCCCATATCCTAAATGGTACGACGCAAGCACTCAATATGAATACCATGCGGGGATAATAGGGCACCCGATAGAGAATTGCTTCCCTTTCAAAAAGCTAGTCGAAAGGCTCATCAAAATGGGCATTGTGAAGTTCGATGATGCGCCTGTCATAGGAAATTCGTTACCCAATCACATTGATAATGGGGTGAACGCGATAATCGAGAGCATGGGGAGAAGAATCAAGCAGACGGTTGCTGAAGTAAGAACCCCATTGAGGGAGGTTTGGAAAAAGATGCGGGAAAGAGGGCTAGTTCTGCAAGAATTGGGGAGCAAATCCCGAGTTGCGAGGAACTACTGTGAGTTCCACAATAAGAAGGACCATGAGATCCAACAATGTAGCGAATTTAGGGCCCTAGTGCAAGGGTTAATGGATAACAAAGAGTTGGAGTTCTTTGACTCTTCTGAAGGAGAAAACGTGTGCACCATAGGAGGAGAGTCGGTAGAGAAGGACGCTGAGGTCAAATGGGGATAAAAGACTTTTCCCTATATATCCAATGCATTCGTATCGGGAGGAATTGTCCATCCGATACCGGAGAACATGAATGAAGAAATGACTGAAGACATGATGAAAACTGTGAGCATCAACACCGTATTTGAAGAGGGATCGAAGGAAGGAAACTTAGCGGCATACGCCCCTATGAGCCTGGAAGTGTTCTCAACAATTTGACTGGGAGAGGAAATTTACGTAGTTTTAGAGCTAACACGAGTAATGTTCAAAACACACTTGTTGTTTTAGGCCTAAAAACAATAAGAATCTTTTGTGAAATAGGCTCATGTTCAAAACATCTTTATTTTCAATAAAAAATGTGCTTTTGTGTTTCATGCCGGGCAATGTTTTTCCTTTTTATTCTTTCATTCTTCATTCATGATCATACCATATAAATAATCATCTTTAGAATCATTTATTCTTTGGAATTTGCCTTTGTACCTACAATAGGTACCCAGATATCAAGACATGAGCAACGCTGTTACTGACTCCCTTTTGAGTGAAATATGAGTCTAAAAGGATCTGAGGATTTTGAAGATGTCAGAGATTGTAACTTATCTTTTGATTTGTTAAGGATGGTAGAACAAAATGAAAATAGACTCTACCGTACAAAGGGTCAGTGGACATTGCGAGTCTAGGAAAGGAGTGAAGATCGAAGCCTTGCCCACTATAGAAACAAAGCGAGACGTCATTGAGTTATTCCAAGAATTCAAAGATGTCTTTACATGATTGCATCAAGATATGCCTAGGCACGAGGAGGTTATGGAGTGTTCGAAAAGGCACATGCTAAGAGTTTTTCGATAGCCATGTCGATTATAAGGTTCGGGTACTGCTGGTCTACCATGAAAGGGAGATTACATCAGTTATGCCGTAAATGCCAAATTGAGAAGACATGACTTATATGCTTCCTCCATTTTTTCCTATATGTGGGGCATATATGTTACGGGGACGATCTCGGCAAAAGCATCTAGTTGACACCTATTCATCTTCGTGATTGTCAATTATTTCACTAAGAGGGTGAAGGTCGGTTCCTATGGCAAAGTTACAAAGTCAACCGTCATCAGATTCAATTTCAACTTCAAATTCAAGTTCGAGTTCAAAAAAAAAAGAAGGAAAAAGAAAGAAACCATTCAAAATGATTTTTAAAGATGATTGAAACTTGTAAAGATTGGCATAGACTAGTTACCATTTACCCTCTATGCTTCCCGAATGTTGGCTAGGACCTCCATCTGGCAGGCAACACCTTTTATTGGTTTATGGGATGGAGGCGGTCTTATTGGTTTATGGGATGGAGGTCCAAAATGTAGCCTTAGAAGGCGAATGATGCGAGCTACAACAAAAGTCCACCCCAGTGTTCCATGAAGGATTGGTATTGGAAAAGATCCTCCCTATGCAAAAGGACTTGAGAGGAAATGGGATGCCTAATTGGGAAGGACCTTATGTTGAAAAGAAGGCCTTTTACTGGAGGAGCATTGATACTAGTCGAGATGGACGGCAGCGAGAGTCAAGCCGAATCCGATTAATGCGGACTGTTAGAAACACTTCGCTTAAGAAGGAATTATTAGCCAAAGCGAAAACCCGCAAAGGGCTTTTGAGGCTTTCCAAAAAAAAAACGGAGAGGCCAAGGAGAAAACCCGCAAAGGCGCCTTGAGACCAAAGGGGGCTTTGGGTCGACATGATATCTGGGCACCATTTCTAAAAGATTCATATTTTAAAATCTCTTACAATTTTTGATGTTAGGACATTAATCACCAATAAGGTACCAATTTTGGGCGTTAATTTAGTCGTATATTATTATTATTAAAATCGTTTTATTATATTTTATTATATATGTATTACGTGCTAATCCTTCCTCGTATGTGAACCGACTCGGACCTCGTTTTCTTAAAGTTCGTAGACCAAATGTTTTATAAGGTGATCCAATCACACTTCAAAAAAGATTGGTGGCGACTCCGTTTTTCTTTTTTAAAGTCGGCCCGTTTTGTCAAACAAAAAATGGTTTCGACAACCACCATATAATATAAAGCATGGTTACTCAAATTTGCAGTCACTTCAGACGAACTAGACATAGTTGTACCCCAATTCTCTTGTGTTTGGTTATAAGAAAACAACCCAAACCACAATCAAGACATACCTTAATAGAATATTCAGACAAGTGCCTATATTCCTCCACTCTCAAATGATCAACTTTTTCAGTAGCTTGAAACTTGGGGTACACCGTAATGAATTTGGAAAAAGCATCGTTGAGGCCTGGAATTGAATCTTGAGAGCAAAAAATACAGTCTGCAACAATGGAAGTAGCATTCAAGAACTCATTTTAAGCGCAGCGCCTAGCTAATGATCTTGACCGTCCATTGTTCCCATCTTCAGATGCTTCTTCAAGAGCTTCCCTGAGATTGTTTCCTTGTAATTCACGAAGTATTAATGGTTTCTTCTTTGAATCTTCTCTCAAATCAGAACCACCATTTCTTCTTTTGGTCTTCTTTTTCTTCTCTGCTACCAAAGCTGCACAATGGGATATTGGTTTCCATAGTGAAAATTGCATGAATGGCTGCTTCTTTTCTTTTTCTTTTTCACAACAATCTCTTTCAAGAACCAAACATTCAGAGGGGCTTTATCATTTATGTTTTGGTTTCAAGATTCAAGCTTTTAACCTTTTTTTTAAATCCCTTTATTTTATTGCCTAAAAGCATCCAAAATACCAACAAATTAGAATTAAATTGACAAATTTTGTAAATGTTAAGGCTAAATTTATTAATTTTTTTTAGAACTAGAATTAAATGATAAATTTTGTAAATTTGAGGGCTAAATTTATTCAATTTTTAGATTTTGAATCAAATTAATAAAATGTGTAAACTTTGGGGGTAAACTTTGATATTAGGCCAATAAACAAGGCACACCTCAGCTATCCATTAAATATTTTAAATTTTAAAAATATTAGTGACGAAATTGAATGTTTTTAAAGTTGAATATCCAAAACTTAAGTGACCACTAAGGGAATTTACCTCATATAAGTAAGTTCTACAACAAGCTTGTCGGTTTTGAAAATTTTATATTTTCGATAAACCAAAAGGATTGGTATTGAGAAAAATATATTGTCAATAAATAATAAATTTCTGTTTTATTTTATGTATCAATTTTTCTTACACTAATCTAAAATTTATAAAAACATGTTTTTTTCTTAAAAAATTAGCTCCAAATATGGCTTAAATAATTTCAAGTTTCCACCCAATGATCAAACCAATATATATATATATATATATATATTTTAGTGGTATAGATTTATTAAAAGTGTGCTATGTTTTAAAGATTGGACGATTAATTTATTTAATTATTTTTTAATAAGACAAGTAATTAATTTGCTGGGGACTTATGATTAAAGTAAATTTAAGCCTATTTGTCCAAACAGGATAACAGTATTTAAGTTTAATTAAAAATAGTAAAAACTTAAAATAATGGACCTAGGTTTTCAATTTTTATAATAACTTTTTATAGTATTAAATAAAAAAAATATTATATCTAAACCAGTTTTAAGAACTTAAATTACATTGAAATTCTATTATATCCTACCAAGTAATTACATACCCTATAAATTCCCATGTTTACTTTTTCGGACACTTTCACTTATCGTTTCCTTAAGTTCCATAGAAGCTAATTCTTTTCGGTTTATTTTGAACGTGTTGGAATTCTTTTAGCTTTTTTTAGTCATGAAAAAATATCAGCTTTTGTTCCTAATGCTTTACTTTGCATTATGTATGTAACAATCTCACCAACGAATTCTATATCAAAAGCATGACGTTGAAAAAATTGATGAACGTTTTTTTTATCAAGAGCATAATGTTATTATCTCGAAAGATTATGAATTAATTAACCTTATCAAAGTTACAGGTCCTGAAAGTATTGCATTTGATTGTAAAGGCGAAGAGTCATACGTTGGAGTACCTGATGGTCGAATACTTAAATGGCATGGACCAAAACTTGGTTGGAAAGGGTTTGTTATTCCTTCGTCAATTAGGTATTCATTAAATTGTATTCTTTACGCATTCATTAACCTATAATCTTTTTGTAAAGATAGTTAATTAACGGATGGGTTTTTTATTGGATTAGGAAAAGAGAGTTGTGTGATGGGTCTACAAATCCTAACCTTGAACCAATATGTGGAAGGCCACTAGGTTTGAAATTTAACCCAGTAACTTCTGATCTCTATATCGGTGATGCTTATTTTGGCCTTCTAATGATTGAACCTAATGGTGGCATAGCACAAACTCTAGTTAGATCAATTGAAGGAATCCCATTTAAGTTTATAAATGGGTTAAATATTGATAGTAGTACAGGAGTTATCTATTTTATAGATAGTAGTGTCAAAACAATTTTTTCTATGTTGAAAAAAATAGGGATCGATTGGAAAATCAAAAATAGAGTAGCCACCGACCTTTTTCGAGGTGTGATCGGATCACCTTGAGATTGATCATTTTAATAAAATATTTTGATTTATTAAAATAATGATTTTGGTCTACGAAAATTAAGAAAAATGAGTTCGGGAGTCAGTTACGCACGAGGAAAGATTAGCACCCTCGTAACGCCCAAAATTGGTACTGAATTGATTGATTAATGTCTTAATGTCGAAAATTTGAAAATATAAGTACGATCCTTTCCATTAAAGAAAACTAGAATATATTAAACCGGATGCCGAGACCCGCTTATTTTGAAGGAATAAAATATCATACCTAGTGAGTTAGGATGCAACATTTCGAATCTTCGAAACTAAACTTGCTTTTTTACTTTTAAAACCCAGGCATTTAAAATTAAGAAGGATATTCAGTTATTTAGGTCAAATGAAAAATTGGAACCTAGTAAGTTAGGGCACAATTTCTTGAAATTCTAAATACAGAATATTGCCTTGTTTTTGGAAATCCTTATCTCGAGAGAACAAAATGTCACATCCAGTGAGTTAGGACACAACATTTTTCGAATTCCCGAGAATAAGTTTTTTATTTAAAATATTTTAATTTAAAAATGAAAAGGGGACTCGGTTGCTAGGTTTTAACGAGAAGAATCGGAACCCAGTAAGTTTGGGCACGATTTTCTCGAAACCTCCAAACACGAGCATTGCCTTATTTTTTATAAGCTTTCCGATAAGCGATTATAAAACTGGCTCAAAATATATTAATTTAGTTTGTTTGGAACAAGAATGAAACAACCAACATCAATTAAAATGTTAAAATTTGAATCACGATGCGATAATGTAAAAAAAAAAAAAGCAAAGTTACAAACATGGAATAATATACATGGATAAGATATTATACAAGTGAATAGCGATAATATGAAATTGAAAAAGAACGAATTTGGGTACATACAATAGCAAGCAAATTAATACAACTAATATATATAGCAAACAAATAAACAACTAATATATATAAAATAGTATGCGTCAATTTAAATAATACATATGTAATAAAAACTTGATATAAAATAATGTATATAAAAATAATAATGTATAAAAGTATTTATAATAAACATCATATACATCTTTAAAACAATGAATATACATAAAAGAGAATTTTAAAATAAATAAATTATATGATAAAACAATTTAAAATATATATATATATACATACAAATGAAAGTATGAAAAATAATGAATTAAAACAATATAAAATCAATAACATAGTTCAAAATTATATACTAAATCAATTTCTAAAAGGTGAATAATAAATAAATCACAAAAAATAAAAAAAATAAACTGAAATAAAAAGGACTCAATTGAAATAAAAATAAAATTTAAAGGACAATTTATAAATAAATGAAGTATTGAAACAGAATTAAGGATTACAACACAATGTGCATGAACAAAAGGGGATTAAAAGTGAAATTAACCTAAGTTCCCGAACGCAGTGTTTTAGAGGGGACCAAAATGAAATAAGAATAAAATGACCGAGCCCAATTCAAGTAGAAAAAGAAAACCAAATATGGACCCAATTGAAAAGAGCAACAAGAAAGAAGGGCCATGCGCGTAAATTGCCCCTTTTAATGGAAACACGAGGACCTGACCTACGGGTCGGGTCAACGCGCGGGTCAGCCTCATTCAAACGGCGTCGTTTTGAAGTTTTATTTAAACCAAAATTTCCTTTTAAAAAACATTTACACTGAACATTTAAAAAAAAAAACTGAAAGGGCTTGCTTATTTCTCTGCTGGGGCACAAAAAGGCAGCCCTCAACCATTTCCGATTGGCCATGTGCTCGCCAAGGACGGCAGCCGGAAACGCCATACCAGGTATTCGACTTCTCTTCAACCCCTTTTTTTTTTAAAAAAAAAAACTCAGATATATTATTTAAAACAGAGACCTCAGCCCCCGTCTGAACCTCTTCCTTTTCGAGGTCAGACGTTCATCGGCGACCACAACACGACTCAGGTATACATTCTTTACCCCTTTATTTTTAAAAACACAATAACTCAACATTCAAAACAAAAAATCAAATAGAAGCAAGAAAGGAAAATCGAAATCCATACCACTTTTTTTTCTGCTAAATTGTTTTTTTTATTCAAATGTTCGTAACCTCTCTACACTGATTGATATTGGCTTTTTATAGCCGAAAAATAAAAAATACAAAGCTTTTCCTTTTTTCTTCATTTTTCAGTTGTATTCTCTTATTATTTGTTGTCAATTGGCTGTTTTCTATTGTGGTTTGTCGCTTGTTAATTTTGCAGGTACAAAGGCCAGCTGGAGGGCCGACGTGGCACGGTGGTGATGCTCATAGAGGGGAACGGCAGCATCAACTCATGCAACCCCTAAGGTTAGTGTATGGCCGAGTATTTTGGGGTCATTTGGGCCATTGGGCCTTTGTATTTGGGTTTGAAATTTTGTAATGGACTAGACATTTAATTTTGGGATTTTTATTTGGCTTTAATTTTTGGTTAATTGGTTTCTGAATGGGCACGGGCGAAAATGGGCTCTTACAAGTAGTACTACTTTGTAGAGAATGTATGTTTTTCTTTTGAACTATTGGAATTTTTTAACTTAACTTTTTGAATATTTATATAATTTTTAATTAAGTTTTTAATATTTATGTGTAGGTATGCAGAATTTTTGTCCAGATCAACTGATAGTAGCGGAAGGTTATTAAAATATGATCTACATACAAAAAATGCATCCGTTATATACACAAGTTTGATGTTTCCAAACGGAGTAGCTTTGAGCAAAAATCATTATTTTCTTTTGGTGGCAGAAACAATACGAAGAAGAATATTGAAGTTCAATCTTGGAACAAATAATTTTGAGCCCGAAGTGTTTGCTGCGCTATCTAGAGTTCCTGATAATATTAAGATGAATCATAAAGGAGAATTCTGGGTAGCTTTAAATGCAGGAAGGCTTGGAGAGATCGATGATGATGTTCTGGATCCAATAGGAATTAAGTATGATCAAGAAGGAAGAATTTTAAAACAACTGGACGGAAATGATAAAGATGTATTTAGTGAGATTAACGAGGTTAACCGAATTTTATATATTGGTTCGGTTACAAAACCTTATGTTGCTTTTTTAAAATTTTAAATTCTCATTTTATTAGTGATATCAATGAGGTTAACCGTATATGGATTCGATTACAAAACTTTAAATTGTTATTTTTATTCTTGTAGCAAGGTTACAAAATCTTAGGTTGATATTTAAAAAGTTTAATTTTTTTTTTATATTTTAGATAACTTTTATGAGAATTTTCAATTTTATTTTAAATTTTATTTTCTTGCATTGGCTCGATGATAATTAAAATCATGTTACGACTCCCTAAATTTGCCTCATCTTAGAAGTCTACATTACGGGTTATTCTTTAATATGGTACAAGGAAAAAGACTTCTGAGTTAATTCTACTAAAGGTCTTTAAAATTATGGATGAAACATTAAATTAATCTTAAACTTCAAAATATTCTAGTCGAGTTTAAAGTATCGATATCACTTCTACTTTTAAGAGAGAAAACATAATTTCCAAGGGAATCAACTACATTTGGAGATAAACTAGTTTTTCTTCGATTACCATTAATTTCACCCAACGTCTCCTTTGAAAAATGCTTTAAGTAAATAGAAAATCCTTTCTAATTTAAAACTATAAGTGACATAATTATTTCCGACGAAAGCTTCAACCGAAAATACTTATTTGTAATGAAAAACACCTTGAAGCAGCCATTATTGAATCCAAGCGTGCATTGATTGAAGAAGACAGGGAAGCCATTAAAGCAAGCATTGAAAGAAATGGAGGAATTTCATACGAGACGAAACGACGAGGTCCAGGGGAACCTGGTCTTCATCATCATTAATAATCATGAATTTTGTTTGGTTATAAGCTAAAACAAATCATTTCCAATTCCTCCATCTTAATTTTCTTTTTCTTTTTTGGTTAAGTAAGATCACTTATTAAAAGACGCTCAGTTTACTCGAAAATGGTACTTGCTTCATCTTCATCTAAGTTATTATTATGATCCATCTCAATTTCAAATATATTATCATGAGCACAAATTCATTTAGTTGTAACATGGAGAATATTCATTTGCACTTGTTAGGGTTTGAACCGTTGCTCTCAAATGTTATTAATGATATCAAGTGGTAGTACACTTGCTTGTTAATGTCATTTAAGGGCATGAGTTTAATCTCTACTAAAGGCATATGCTCACGTCCCCTTGATAGGTGGTTGTGCGCCACGCATAGTCCGATATCCAACAAAACTCTCTCGTTTTGTTGAACCTATCACCTCAAGCACTCGAACTTTTCAAAAAGTTGAGGACAAAACCTCAATCAACGACAATATCAACCCATTAAAAAATCCGCCGACTTCCAACGAACAATATTAAAATTTTCTCAAAAAAAATATCTGCGTCCTCCTCAACAACTGAACATATATCATAAATACACCTTCAATAATCTATATATATCCATCATTCTGAAGCCATTCAACCATGCACCTGCAGCTGCAGTTTTTTTTTTTTTTTTTATGTATGCTTTTTAGTCGGTGGTGATCCCCATTGAGTATTATTGATAAAAAGGATGGAGCTCTTTTTAATTTTTCTGCTCTGGCTAAGCCATTTTGGAGATGGTGGGACATTGGGAGATGGCCATTACACTCACAAATCAGAAAATTACAACCAATTCATTATATATATTTGCAATATGAAACCATGCATTTGTTGTTGGTGTTAGCTAAATTGCTCAATTTCGTTTTCCACAAGCAAAATTAATAATATCCCTTCTTCTTTTATCATATGTATATTTATGTGTGATGAATATTCTTGATTATGATTTAAAATAACCACAAATATTAAAAATATGTATACCACAATAACCATTTTAACTCTATGCCAAATAGACCACTACTTCCTAAAAGTCTAATATCAGTAGTATGTGAAATCGAAAAGTATTTGGAATAATTTTGATTATATTATATGAAAAAAATAATGTAAATAAAATAAAGTACAATACAAGAACAGTATTTAAGTTTAAATAAAAGTGTACTAAATTTTAAAGATTGTGTGATTAAATTATTTAATTATTTTTTAATAAGACCAGCAATTAATTTGCAGAGGAGTTATGATTAAAGTAAAAACTAAGCTTATTTCTCCAAATAGGAGAACAGTATTTAAGTTTAATTAAAAATAGTAAAAACTTGGACTTTTTATCTTTAAACGACTAAGTTTTTAATTTTTATAATAACTTTATATCATATTAAATAAAATATATTATATCTAAACCAACTTTAATTATATTTAGGAACTTAATTTACATTGAAATTCTATTATACCCTATCAAGTAATTACATACCCTATAAATATATATGGACACTTTCAATTATCATTTCCTTAAGTTTCATAGAAGCTAATTATTTTCGGTTTATTTTTAACGTGTTGGAATTCTATTGGCTTTTTTTAGTCATGAAGAAATATCAGCTTTTGTTCCTAATGCTTTACCTTGCATTATGTGTGAAACAATCTCACCAGAGGATTCTTTATCAAAAGAATTGTTAGAATTAAGTGACCCGAATCCTTATTTAAATAAAATACAATGATAAAATAAAATAAAAGAAGAATCCCTATAGAACTACACTTCTTTTATTTTATTTTAAATAAGGTTTTTTAAACCTTATTAAACTCCATCTATTGGATATTGATTAGAATAAGGAGTTTCAATCTTACTACAATCCTATTAGAATATGGCTTTACAAGCCTATAAATAGACATAGTCTATTCCTCTTGTAAATAGATTCGAATTCGACATAGTAAATTTTCTTCTCCTCTGCCCGTGGTTTTTTCCCGAAAGGGTTTCCACGTAAAATCTGTGTGTTCTTTATTTTTGTTTCTCTTTTCTTTGTGATATATTTGTCATTACCGACGTTATATTTTTCACAAATTGGTATCAGAGCTTCCGAGTTTTTTCATCTCGATCACGGTAATGGCGTCTTCAAAGTATGAAATTCCGCTGTTGGATCGCAACACCAGATTTGCATTGTGGCAAATAAAGATGCAGCGATTCTTGCACGATGGATTTAGAGGAAGCCTGCTAGGGTAGATAAGATGCCTTCGACATTGGAGGAGGAAGAGAAAAAGCGCAAGGACCGAAAGGCGTTAACACGATTACATACGCATTTGTCTAACGAAATTCTGCAAGATGTGATGAAGGAGAAGACCGCATGCGACATTATGGAAGAGGCTAGAACAAATATGTATGTCGAAAAACTCTAACCAGCAAGTTGCATATGAAGCAACGTCTTTATGCTTATTGTTTGGAGGAAGGTGCGTCTGTGCACGAACACTTAACAGTGTTTAAAGAAATTCTCTCAAACTTGGAGGCCATGGAGGTTCAGTATGATAAGGAAGATCTAGGGTTGATTCTACTTTGTTCGTTGCCCCCGTCTTATTCAACCTTCAGAGACACGATCTTATATAGCCGTGAGTCTCTCACAGTTAATGAGGTTTATGATTCTTTGACCTCTTATGATAAGATGAAGCATCTTATGGTTAAACCTGACTCTCAGGGAGAGGGTCTCATTGTTCGTGGGAGACAAGATCGGAATGCTGATGATGATCGTGGAAGGACACAGGAACGGAATCCTCGCGGTAAATCTAAGGGTAGATCGAAGTCTTCAAACAGAGGTAAAACTTATAACTTTTGCAAGAAGAAAGGGCACATTAAATCTGAGTGCAATAAACTACAGAACAAGATTAAAAGGGAGGCTGCGAATCAAAAGGGAAAACAACCAGAAAATTTCGGTGAAGATGATGTTGTAGAAGACTACAGCGATGGTGAACTTCTAGTCGCTTCTGTCAACAATTCTAAAGTGAGCGAGGAGTGGATACTTGATTCAGGCTGCACCTTCCACATGAGTCCCAATCGGGATTAGTTTACAACTTACGAAACAATGTCTGAAGGTGTTGTTTTGATGGGAAATAATGCTTCGTGTAAAATCGCAGGTGTTGGAACAATTAAAGTTGAGATGTTTGACGGAGTTGTCAGAACACTTAGTGACGTACGACATGTTCCAGAATTGAAGAGAAATTTAATTTCGTTAAGTACTCTTGATTCAAGAGGGTACAAATACACAGATGAAAATGGGATTTTGAAGATTTCCAAAGGTTCCTCGTTGTGATGAAAGGGCGGAGAAAGATCGCTAAGTTATATGTTTTGCGGGGTTCTATCATTATTGGTGATGCGACTATCGCTTCTCTTCCTTGTCGAGATGATGATATTACTAAACTTTGGCATATGCGCCTAGGGCATATGAGTGAGAATGGCATGGCGAATTGAGCAAAAGAGGACTTCTTGATGGGCAAGGAATTTGCAAACCGAAGTTACGCGAGCAATCGCGTTTTTGGGAAGCAAAGAGAGTTCGATTCACCGAGGAATCCATAACACGAAGGGAACGTTGGAGTATATTCATTCGATCTGTGGGGGCCATCAAGAGTGCCTTCAAGAGGTGGAGCTAATTATATGCTAACTTTTATTGATGATTTTTCCGAAAAATTTTGGGCATTCTTCCCAAGCGAAAAAGCGATGTGTTTTCCGCATTTAAGTCTTGGAAAACTATGATTGAAAAAGCAGACGGAAAACAAATAAAACACCTCCACGCATACAATGGCTTAGAGTTTTGTTCGATGAGTTTAATAAACGTGCAAGTCGGAAGGGATCGTGAGACACTTGACAGTTCGTCATACTCCACAACAAAATGGCGTTGCAAAACGAATGAACGAAACGATCATGGAGAAAGTTCGATGTATGTTGTCAAATGCCAACTTACCAAAGTCGTTTTGGGCCGGCAGCGACTCTCGCATGTTTTTGATCAACCGATCTCCATCCATTGCCATTGAGAAAAAGACTCCACAAGAGGTATGGTCTGGTAATCCTGCTAATTATTCTGATTTAAAGATCTTTGGGTGTCCTGCATATGCTCATGTTGATAATGGAAAATTGGAACCGAGATCCATTAAATGTGTTTTTCTTGGTTATAAAGCTGGTGTAAAAGGGTATAAGTTATGGTGTCCTGAAAATAGAAATGTTGTGATTAGCAGAGATGTTGTTTTTGATGAAACTGCTATGCTACCTAACTTATCTCTTAAAGACTCTTCCAATAAAGAAAATCAAAAGCAGGTGGAGCATCAGATTAATATAGAGTCGACTCCTCAAGTCAGTACAAAAAAATTGAGAATAGAGTTGCTTCTTCACCACAATACTCTATAGCCAAAAACAGAACTAGAAGAGAAATTAATCCTCCAAAGAAGTATGCCGAGGCTGATCTAGTTGCTTATGCTTTAAATGTGGCCGAAGATATAGATGCAAACCAAGAGCCGTCTAATTATTCTGAGGCGGTTAGCTGTGAAGACTCAGAAAAGTGGATGTTTGCTATGCAATAGGAGATGGAATCACTCCATAAAAACAGAACATGGGATCTTGTGAAACTTCCTAAAGGTAAAAAGGTTGTTCGCTGTAAATGGGTATTTAAAAAGAAAGAAAGGACTCCAGGAGTTGAAGAACCCAGATATAAAGCAACGCTTGTTGCAAAAGGTTACAGTCAAATTCCAGGAGTGGACTTCACAGATATGTTCTCCCCAGTTGTGAAGCATAGTTTGGTTCGTGATATTATTGCTCGTGGTGATATTGTTGTGAGCAAAATTAGTACTCATGAAAATCCTGCAGATATGATGACTAAGTCACTTCCTATAACCAAGTTTGAGCATTGCTTAGACTTGGTTGGTGTTCATTGTTGAAGTTAAACCCTTAAGAGGTTTTATGGAAGAGGTGGAGAACTTGTTCGTTGAGAGTTCGCGATGAAGAACTTGTTTATTTAGAATTCGTGTCAATGTGGAGATTGTTAGAATTAAGTGACCCGAATCCTTATTTAAATAAAATACAATGGTAAAATAAAATAAAAGAAGAATCCCTATAGAACTACACTTCTTTTATTTTATTTTAAATAAGGTTTTTTAAACCTTATTAAACTCCATCTATTGGATATTGATTAGAATAAGGAGTTTCAATCTTACTACACTCCTATTAGAATATGGCTTTACAAGCCTATAAATAGACATAGTCTATTCCTCTTGTAAATAGATTCGAATTCGACATAATGAATTTTCTTCTCCTCTGCCCGTGGTTTTTTTCCCGAAAGGGTTTCCACGTAAAATCTGTGTGTTCTTTATTTTTATTTCTCTTTTCTTTGCGATATATTTGTCATTACCGACGTTATATTTTTCACAAGAATGATGTTGAAAAAATTGATCAACGATTCCTTGATCAAAAGCAGAATGTTACTATCTCAAAAGATTATGAATTAATTAACCTTGTTAAAGTTATAGGTTCTGAAAGAATCGGATTTAATTGTAAAGGCGAAGGGCCATACGTTGGAGTATCTGATGGCCGGATACTTAAATGGCATAGACCAAAGATTAGTTGGAAAGAGTTTGCTATTCCTTCATCAATTAGGTAGTCATTAAATTGCATTCTTTAAGCCTTCATTAACTTATAATCTTTTTGTAAAGATAGTTAACTAACATATGGATTTTTTTATTGGATTAGGAAAAGAGAGTTGTGTGATGGGTCTACAAATCCTAACCTTGAACCAATATGTGGAAGGCCACTGGGTTTGAAATTTAACCTATTAATTTGTGATCTCTATAGCGGTGATGCTTATTTTGGTCTTCTAATGATTGGACCTAATGGTGGCATAGCACAAACTCTAGTTAGCTCAGTTGAAGGAATCTCATCTAAGTTTATAAACGGGTTAGATATTGATAGTAGTACAAGAGTTATCTATTTTACAGATAGTAGTAATACTTTTCAAAGAAGGTATGTTTTTCTTTTGAACTATTGGAATTTTTTAATTTCAACTTTTTGAATACTTATATAATTTTTAATCAAGTTTTTAATATTTATGTGTAGGTATGCGGATTTTTTGTCCAAATCAGCTGATAATAGCGGAAGGTTACTAAAATATGATCTACATACAAAAAACACATCCGTTATATATACGGATTTGATGTTTCCAAACAAGGTAGCTTTGAACAAAAATTATTCTTTTCTTTTGGTGGCGGAAACAACACGAAGAAGAACATTGAAGTTTAATCTTGAAACAAATAATTTTGAGCCCAATGTGTTTGCTGAGCTACCTAGACTTCCTGATAATATTAAGATGAAGCATAAAGGAGAATTCTGGGTAGCTTTAAACGTAGGAAGGCTTGGAGAGATCAAGGATGATGTTCCGGATCCAATAGGAATTAAGTACGATCAAGAAGGAAGAATTTTAAAATAACTGGATAGAAATGATAAAGATGTATTTAGTTCTATTAGTGAGATTAATGAGGTTAATCGAACTTTATATATTGGTTCGATTACAAAATTTGATGTTGCTATTTTAAAATTTTAAGTTTTCATTCTATTAGTAAAATTAGTGTGATTAACTACAAAACTTTAGGTTGCTATTTTAATTGTAGTAGTTAGGTTACAAAATCTTAGGTTGTTATTTTAAAAGTCTAATTTGTTTTTAAGTGACTTTTAAGAGAATGTTTTATTTTTATTTTTTTCAATTTCCTGTTTTAAGAAATATAAAAGTTGATAAAAAATCACATATATCATCTTTTGTTCTCGAATCATTACATAGTTTCAATTTATACCTTTGAAACTTGAAATTGTATAGTAGGCATTGGATATTTAGAAATTCTAACCCTGAAATCGTATAATAGCCAGGAATCAACCACCATCATCATATCATACTGCAAGCAGCCACCAAGAAGGAACCACCAGAATTTTGAAGTTAATCCTAGAAGGAAAAACCAACACAGTTGAGATTGTGATATTGGATACTCTAAATGTGATATTCTGAAATTTGAGCCAAAGCAGATACTTTCATTTTGGGGTACAGTCAAAATTCACAAAACTGGTTTCTTTTGTTATTCTAGTCATTTAGTTACTATCATTTTGTGTTAAAGAAAATCATTTAAAAAATATAAAAAAAATCTTTATAATATAATATAAGACATGTGACATTTTATTACTGGCGGGATATCCTGGTCGATTTTTTTAACGTAAAAGGACGGTAACTTTAGGTCTTAATCTGGAAAAGAAAACTTTAAAACCCAAATTTAAATAAAAGGTCATATTTTAAGGACTTAGTGATGCATTAAGCCATAATTTATTTTATCTAAACTGCATTGTGACTTTTATTAAATGGTTGGACTGTTAAAAGAGCTGCACATTGCGACTTTTATTATATAGTTGGACTGTGGAGTGGAAGAGAGTTGTTTAAGTCAAAGAAGTCTCTATGTATTATACAAAATAGATGCATATTCTGAGGATAAAAGTTCAGCCATTTCATATATCTTTATACCCTTTGAATCATTTTATACTTTCTTAGTGGAATCAATTAACATTTTCTAGTTTCCACAAACAGGCTTGAGAAGCATGTTGAGAAATTTGTTAGTGAGAGAGTTGAATATCTTGAGTTAATTGACTAAAATGATGCCCAAAGTGCATGGCACATATATCAGACTAGGAAATTGCGAGGATTCATTATGATACTATACTATGGAGAGACTTAAATTTGTGTCATTTTTCTTTAGATAAATTTTAGATCAAAATAAATAATATCTCATAGTTTTGGTGCGAGTTTTATTAGCAACTAGTGACACATAATCTATTATGTTAAGGGGAAAATTTTAAGGAAACAATTTAGGCAATCTTAGTCTTCCTTCTGCCATTTTTCATCAAATTAATAATGTTAAAACAGGGCCTTGAGTTAGCAGCTTTTTTTTCAAGCTCTTCTCATCTTGAAGAAATGAGAAAAAGGGCAACCAAAAATAAAAGAAGGAAAGAAGAAAAAGAGAGAAATAGTAAATTAGCAATGACCCTCTGATTGGGAAGAAAGAATTAGAGAGAAAATGGAAGTCCAGACCACACTGCTTTCCAACAAATGCTGATGCAAAATGCCAACACCCCTGACATGGAACACTTCCTTTTTCCTTTTTCAAAACGCTAGAGGTTAGAAGATTAAAAACTAAATGGATATTCTTTACTTAATCTTTATGCTAAAACAAAGTTAATCTTGGATTAGTGGGGCATTAATTTTATCTTCAAAGTCGGTAATATGCTTTGGCTAAGCTGAAATAACTAAGTTTGTTGGTTAATGTTGATCAAACTTAAAATATTCTACAAAAAGATGGCTATGAAGCCTATAAATAGGCATTCACGCACCCCCAAGCTATGCACTATCAACCCTGAATTTGATAACTCTCAATGGCGAGCTTCAAAGTTTTATTCTACCTTTCCCTACAAGTTCTGTTCTTGGTTTCGAGTTCCGGCACTCGGTTGTTTCATCCGTTTTCGACTGCTGATCCGGCATTGGAAATGGAATCAAAATCACAGTATAAGGCTAGTAGTACACATGATGAAGTAGGGATAACTTATAGACATTTTGAATCCAAACAATTTTCAGGCACAGACCAGTTAGCATTGGCAGTTGCAGGCAAACAACACCCTAAAGCAACCATTATTGAAGCCAAGCGTCCGTTGATCGAAGAAGGCAGGGAAGCCATTAAAGCAAGCATTCAAAGAAATGGTGGAATCCCATTCGAGTCGAAACGACTTAGTCCAGGGGGGCCTGATCCTCATCATCATAAATAATCATGCGTTTTGTTAGCAGCCGGCGATTTGCACCATCAGAAAAAAGAGAGAAAAATGTTAGAAAATTCATTTTCCATACATTTTTTTTGGCTTCCTTCTAGTGTAGATCATTTGGTGTGTGGATGACCTGTTTGTACAATTGTTCTTCATTTACTCAGCTATTGGAAATCAAAATAAGGTGACCTAAATTGACCAATAATGTATCAGACATGGGACTTCAATGATCTATATATATCCATCATTTGGCAGCAATTCAACTATCTGAAGCTTTTATTTTCTAAGCATTCTTTAGACAGTGGTGCCCCATTGAGTATGATTGATAAAAGGATAAACTTCTTTTTGATATTATTCTCGCTAAACCATTTTGGAGATGGTGGGACATTAGGATATCTCCATTACACTCACAAATCAGCAAATTACGACCATTTACTTTTTTGGGAATCCATCTAGCTTCACTCTGCAGCACATGCATTTGCGATTGGTGCTAGCTAGATTGTTGTTCATGTCATTTTTCACCACAAGTAAAATTAATATTATCTCTTCTTTTTTATCACATATATGCACATATATGGGATGAATAGACTTGATAACCACAAATATTAATATGATGCAAACCATATTAATGATTTTAACTGTATGTCATAAATTAGCACTCTAAATTTCAACTAATATGTGCTTGATATTGATATCAAAAAGAAATGTGTGGTATTTGGATTTTTTTTTTCACTTAAAGTTGGAATTATATCAAGAATTTAAATTTACTTTGATGGATTCAAACACGACATGCTTAATAATTTAAGGAGGAATTATTTTATGGACCATTTCTATCACATCATTGATGATTTTTTTTAATTATTTAATAACATTTCGGTAATTTTTTCAATGTGATTCACACATAATTTTGATATTTTTTATTCTAAACCTTGAACCTCGAATCCGAACCTGAACATTGTACTCCGAACTTGAATCTTGAACCCCAAGTTTAGAGTTTAGGGTTCGAATTTGGAGTTTGGGATTCAGGATTCGGGACTAAGGGTTCGAGGTTAAGTATTTAGGACTCAGGACTCAAGACTCAGGGTTCTGGATTTGGAGTTCATGATAAAAATTTAATAAAATTATGTGTCAACGACATGAAAAAATTTGTTGAAATGTCATTAAATAATCGAAAAAATTATGAATAATATGATCAGAAATATCCATAAAATATTTTTTTTAGTTTCAGATATAGCGTGATGATATTATTAGAAAAGATAATTAAAATAATACTAGATAAATACTAAAAGAACGACATGTATGTGTATTGCACTGTTTAAACTACAAACCCACCCATGATGGCAGATCCCATGTATATACTCTCAACCATATTTTGTAGGTCGTGTCAGCTGTCAAACAAAGAAATAAGAACTTACTGTAATTTTTTGGCGGAGGATCATTTGTTTCTATTTTAGATTCAATTGCAACATGGTCTTCCAATGAACTGGATTTAAGAGTAAGTTTCGACTTACTTTTTGATCTTATCCGAATGTGAAAGGGGACCGCCATTGATATAAAATATAAAGGATTAACATGAATTTTAAGTACTTAAAGAAATGTAGGTTGGAACACATTTAAACATGTAAAATTTAATTATTTAATATTTAATATTAATAGGATTACTCTTTTAAAATATGATTAAAATATATTGAATTTCTTGTATTCGAGATGATAATTTTAACTTTCAAACTCTGTTTATTTCTATTTTATATTATCTTATTTCCTATTTACCTATTACGAGTCACAATCATAATGAATCCCGCAAGTTAATGGAGTGGGGGGGTTATGTGGATCCTACTAAAGAAATAAAAAAAGGAAAAGACTAAAGTCGGCTCAGTGAGACCGACCAGACCCAACCAAAGGCCGAAAACAGAGTCCCCCTAATTTTAATAGAAAGAAATGATTTACTATTGAGACGGAAAAACCTGATCAATCTCTAGCTTGGATTAAACATGGTTATGCCCTTTCTCATTAATCCTTTTCAAGATTTCAAGAAAAAAAAATTCCAAACACATCATATTAATTTATTTGTTTAATACATGTTTTGACTTTTATATTATAATGAAATTCCCACTTTGATTTTTTTTTTCTATCACTTTATTCCCTCAATTTTCATTTCATTCATTAAATTAGCACATTGACAGTTGTTGGTTTTGTCTTGTTTGATATCCCACATGGTAGAGGGGATGCATTTATGTCACCTCAACCTCTTATATAATAAGTGTTTAAGCCTTTACTTTGAAATCATCCTAATCTCTTCCCTTCTTGTAAGTGTATTATTAGCTCGTAAATCTTTTGGTGAATGGTGATAGTGAAGCTATCAAGTGATGTTGGTGTTTCATAAATTTGATGTATTCTCTTTTTTATTTATTTTATTTGCATTTATAGGTTTTGTTATCATATTAAACTTATTTTTAATAGTAATTTTTCAAGCTAACTTACTGCGTTTGGATAGTTTCAATTTTAGTGTTTGAGTAATGAAGTTATATTTGTATGAGATATTATCTGTGTCACTAACAATTGGTATCAAACCTCAATGAAGGAGTATTAATTTTCTTAATATGCTTTGTAGTTGTAGTATTGTCTGACCTTTCGCATTAAGAAGAAAATTTTCACTATTAGAGATTATTTGTGGCTCTTCGGTTACTGGATAGAAGCGTAGTTGTGTGAAAATGCATGTTTAGGAAAAATTCTGACTAGGAAAAACATTATTCAAGAGTGTCTTTATGATGTATATCTCTTTCCTGAGAACATACCTGATGCATTGTTCTTACACTACGCTCATATTCTAATATCTAAGTGCTTTACTATTGATGTCCGCGAAATCAACTAAAAAGTACAACAAAGGCAAGTGCACCTATCGATAAATAGTATAGCTATAGTGAGCAAAGATATCATTCCCACGAGGACTAAAAATACTAGTAATTATCATTTTTCTATTACTTAACCACAAATTGAAGTGATTGAATTAAACTAAAATTAACTAAATTAACTAACTAAGAACTTGGCAAAAAACAAATCAGGAAAATAATCGAATAATAACTAAGAAGTAAAACAATACCCAAGAAAGAATCCACCTAAACTGCATCTGTCATTATCAATCTGAAAACAATTTATTCACTTAATATATTTATTCGTAAAAATCCCTAAATGATGCTAATATCTCTCTTCAAGACTAAAAGTAATTGACTCTAGGTTGATTAATATTGAAATTTCTATGAATTCTCGTATTAGATTTGACTTTAATCTGGTAGATTTATGTTGTCCTATTTCTAGGATTGCATGTAACTCCACTCAATTATGCTAGATCTACTCTTAAACATGGTTTATTCATCCTCTGAATTAGGCACATCAAACATGAATTAATAATTTGAAAATATTAAATCAAGAATTAAACACACATAACTGAGAACAAGATTCAAGGATTTATTGTGTAAAACAGAAATCAAAAGACAGAATTCATCATAGGGTTTATCTACTCTAGGTATTTAGAAAATTAGTTCATAATCGCGAATAAAAACATCTCAAAGTCAGTATAACCACAAGAAATAATGAAACTCATAATAAACTTCAAATATATTAAAAGGAGATCTTAAATCTTGGTGGAAATCTACTTCAGAGTCGGCTTCAATGGTGTTTTTCAAGTTGTTTTCTTTAATATTCTCTGACGGCTCTCTCTCCTCTTCTTATATTTAGTATTTATAGGTCTTAAAATATCCGAAAAACCTAAAAATTGCATTTTTTTTCCGCGCGTTCGGAATACAACTCGCGAAATCAACACGATTTGGCATATGGCCGTGTGGCTCACATGGTCGTGCGTCCAAGCCGTGTTGGAAGGCCCAGCCCATGTGGCTACTAAAATCTGCTCCAATTGTTCGATTTTTGCTCCATTTTCTCCCGTTTTGCTCCCAAATGCTCTCGTAAGTATAGAAACATGAAATTAAAGTATTAGGAGCATAAAATTTACCATTTTACATTAATTAATTGATAAAATGATTATTTTGCATGAATTCTTGTGTTTAATTCGGTTTATTTCTGAATTAATCCCTGCTAAATTAGTATTTTTATGATTTAATTCTTGTCAGGGATGCAATTGATCAAAAGCAAGCTGAAAAGGGTCAAATTGAGAGAAAATTATGGAAATGGAGCCAAATCAAAAAGATGGAGGAAGCCAAGGACACATCAAGCAATTTGACTTTGTAAAAAGCCAAATATGGAAAATCCTAGTTTTAGTTTATTTTATTTTTATTTTTAATTATTTAAGATTTTATATTAAATTAATTAAGCCTATTTTTAGTAAAACCCATGTATATAAATAGGGGTTATTTGTATTTGGAAAATCATCAATCAAGTATTTCTTTTCCTATTCCTATTTGAAGTTCTATTTCTCTCTTTTGCTATTTCAATTTAGAATAGAATTTCTTTTATTTTTTTTCCCTTCAAGTTAACGTCAATTAATCTGCCCATTTCAATTCCTTTTGTTTCTTTTCCAAAATTAGTGCAATTGCCTTCCAAGTCCCCTTTCCTTTCCCAAATTCCATCATCTTTTACACAAAACCAAACCATATTCCACAACCTTCAAGCATGATTAAAGTCATGCCACACTAAATCCTTTTCAGCTTTAAGCCGGTGTTAACCCCGTCAAAAGACCCGTGAGTTACGAACCCGAGCCATTTAACCCCTATTTTCCAATATTTATTATTTCTCCGGATTAAGAGTATGACTTCGTCAACTCAGAAAGTCAAGTCAATGCTAAGTCAAAAAAGACGTCGTTTGAGTTAGTATGGCTAGACGTCTGATTGGAATTCGAAAGGATCGATTGTCTAATTGGTCTTCCGTGAACACATTGGCGTGCCAAGTGGGGATTGCTTGTTTGGTTCCGTCAAGGGAAGTAGTAACCAGATTTAAATGTCCCAACGTTTGAGGGCATTGGTTGAGCTAGGCTCTTCTAGAACGCAAAGTCGCGGAGTTCTAAATCACGAGCGTTTCGTAGGTTGTTCGATCGGTAAGGGTTAGTTATAGGACGTTCCATAACTAATTTACACAAGGAAGAGTTGGTGTCCGAGGCGTCCTTGGTAGCTATAACTAGCTTATTGGAAAAGAGGAGTTCATCTAATTTCGAGGATCGGGTCAAAGACGAAAAAACCCGCGCTTAAGGCTGAGCTAAGTTTAATTGATTTTTCTTCAGATTATTTCATTGTTATCTTTATTTCGTCTTTTACTTTTTACGTTTTTATTTTCTGTGTTTATTTCAGGTTCCATATTTTATTCCCCCCAACTTCGCGGGCACGACAACTGCCCAGACACAAATCTGGTCGAGATAGAAACAATTATCAGTAAACCCAGTCTCTGTGGGATCGACCCTACTCCCTATACTGCTTAAATTTGCAAATTAGGTGTAGGTTTATATTAGTGGAATCGACAGCCATCATTAATCATCCAAAAACGCATTAAGAACAGGATTAAAACATGTTACTTTTGACACTTATCAACTATTGACTATTATTAGTTGGTGTTGAAATGGCATTGAGGTCGTCATTAAGCTCGTCACCGAGAGGATAATAATGTCAAATGCAAAGTTTCCACTGGAGTTGTTTGATAGAGTGGCAAGGCAAGCTACTAGACGCTTTGTTTCAACAAGGTCTAAAGATTGCTATTGAAGAAAAACACAAGATATAGTCCATGCATTTTTATTTTTTTATTAAAGAGGGTAAAAGCTATTACATAGCAATCAATCTAGGAAAAGATAAACCAATAACATCCTCATGCAGTACATTCAAAGCAAAATCAAGAGGTTGGGACCAAGAGTAAAAGCTAATAACCATTCCTTCTGTAGCCTTTGTTAAGCAATTAGCCATCCTATCGCATTCTCAATGCATATGTGTAATACCAATATCTCAATATCGATGTAACGAGTCTCCAATGGCATGAATGACATACGAATTCAGTTGTTGTATCATCAGAATACCCTTAACATGATGCAGTACTTCCAAACAATTTATTTCTAACAACACATCACAATAGCTATGGATTTTCCGAAACATTATCAATATAAAAGCTTTAAATCTTCTTTAAATCTAATTCCCTTTGTACATTAAACGCCATGCATTTGTTGTCTAACTAAGACAATAATTAAAAACATTAATTATATGCAAGTAAAAGTTATCAACACATCAAATAACTCTGACTCTTAGAGAAAATTTATTATACTCAATGTCATAAAACAAAATGAAACAACAAAGTATAACAGTCAAAATTTCAAACAAAATTTCACTGTCCAGCTGTACAATTTTTCATTGTGCCTTGATGATGAACAAAGTAAATACAAGTCCTTTTCTTATCATCATTTTTTTGTTAATGGTCCTCATTTCGAAAGTAAATTGAAGACACGGTTTCCATTTTTCTTCTTAATGGATTACTTTTTTCTTCTTTTTTTTTGAAAATAAAACATTATCTAACTAATTGCGTAGAAGTATTCTATAAAGAAAAAACATTATTTGTCTTGTTTGTTTCTAGAGAAACTAGTACTGTCGTAGGAGAGAGTTCAAAATTTTGCAAGTTTCATTTTTACCTAAAACTAGTTTCACTAAGCAATTCGTAATTTAACTTTGTTCTCTAGGTATATAATGCAAGAGTTACTGTTTTTCTTGTACCAATATGTTTTGAATTCACCTCAATGGATTATTTAATTTATGTTATATATTTGTAGTTTTCTATCATGTTATTATTATGCTAAAAACTTTAGATAACTCACCTCAATTGATGGAACTATGTAAAGTAATACGTGTCAAGATATATGGACAAAAAACCTTTTTTAATGGATCATGTATGCGTGCATGCGACTTGCAAATGGCCAAAGGAAGAAAACAACCACGAAAACATTTAAAAAGATATATTTTCCAATTCATGCTTAAGGACAACTTAGAAATTCTCTTTCTCTCCATTGGATAAAAGAAGTCTGTGGAAAAGACAGGAATCTATTAGGTAAGGATAAAAGGTTGTAATGTCTTCATGAGCGCCTTTTTGAGTCAATTCTGTAATAATGTTAATAGAATATAAGCACTTGCCAGCAAGAACGACAAGATTTCCGAGTTGCCACAACATAAAAACAGTGACCCCCCCTTTTGGCGGTTAATCAAAGGCAAAGAACATCAACTTTGCCACGACATTAAAGCATCATCATCTTGTTTTTTGTATCCTCTCTAACGTTAATGGTGGTGAGTCAGGAAAGCAGAAAATCAGCTGTGTTTTTGGGGTTACGACAAAACCATTTCCTATAAGTTTTATCTGCTTATACGTTGATGTTCCAATATCAATGTCTTATATTGGAGAAATAACGGACTTTTTTGGGGGAAGTGTCATTTCAATTTTGTCCCATTGCGCAGCACAGGTTTCTCCTTCAATATATATAAGCTTATTGGGTATTTGATATACATAACTTCGTTTCTCCTCGCTAAAAAGAACGTATTTCTGATCTCGCCGGGACGACCGGATACTAAGCATTATTATTAATCAGCATGTCATGACCTGACCTATGGGGTAAGATGTCATAATTCGAAATTGTCCTTTTTGTATACCCATATTCCTCCTTTGACGTAGGTTCGAATCTGTATTTGCACGTCTGAAAGTGACAAAAAAGAGAGATCTATGGGTACGCATCCTCTCATTTAAACTTGTAAAAGATGAACACAAGAGCTCCAGTAAGGATGCCGATGCGAATGAGATTGAAAATTTCGAGCACTACGGTGCAAATGGTTCCCCGTACAGCATGGACAGGTTACTTGATGTCTTTAAGCTTCTTGTGATTATTTGGTGATGAAACCAGTTCGCATGGAAGCTAATCCACTCTTGTTATCTGCATGTGGTTAAGAAGGTGTTGTTCGGATCGGACATGGAAATGTAAGAGTATGCCAAAAGATCAATCATGAGATGGTTGCAATAACATACTTGATTTACCATGTTTATTAATATAAAGCGTTGTCATTATTATTTCAATTTTTCTTTCTGTGTGTACAAATAAACTGTTTTATAATAATGTCCTGAGAATAATATGATTATTCTTAAAAGATCCTTAGTCAAATATTATTGTTGACTAGGACAACAATAATGCATTAAGACTAACATGTAGTTGATTGATGATAAAGAGTTGTTATTGATATGGAGTGTCAAAATCAATGCATGAATATGTGTGTTAGAGAACAACATATTGGACTGACCCGCTATGAGTATGTTTCTTGGATTGTTATGTAATTGTCACAACATTACTCATAGTGATTAATATGTATATGATCCTCGGACTTGAGATCATCATTATCCCAACATCGTGAGTTGTATATTTTGATACTGATCAAATGTACACCGTAACAAGTTGTTCTATAAAGGCGATGTTGGATATACCACAATCTATGTAGAGGGATATGGTTGATCAATATAGGATAAGTCCCTCCTACATAATAGGAGTAATATCTTAGGCCACTTGATTGAGTGAGACTAGAAATGCATGGACATGCTCAAATAAGTTGATATGAGATGTCATACTAATTTGTATATCATAGTCTACTCAAGATATCAAGAAACATGGGATGGGCTATGCAAGTGTGACTATTCCATGACTTGTGTCCATTCCAGAGATAAAGGACTTAAGGATTAATGCATGAAAGGTTAATCACAAAAGGTTATGTCGAATCATGACTTCTTGTAACTTAGGTAGAAATGATGCATTGCTAGATGCCACTCATTGTTTGTGACATTAGAATCGTTCTAGTATCACTGCTAACGTTACAAGAACCTACAGGGTCACACCCTATGGTTGAAATGAACGGAATAAAACATAGTTGGTATTGTGTTTGGTTGTCACATGAATTAAATTAATTAAAGAATTAATTTAATTGGGCAATCAAATATTGAACATATTATATGTACAAGGATGTTGTACACATAATGACAACATAGTTCTATTAATATATGAATTTGGTTCGTACATAAATTTAAATAAATATAGTTTACCGAAATCCTTGTTATAATTAATGTAATTATAATTTTCGGATATAATTAATGTAATTATAATTTTCGGTTAAAAACTTTATTTTATTTATTTAATTTTATGAGTCATTAAAGATATACCAATTATAAAAGGTAATAAAAGATACAAAGCTTAATATAAACCCTAAGAGGTTGCTTGTGAGGTCTAGCAGCCGTCAAGCAAATAAACCTCCAAAACAGTTTTGGAGATTTCTTCCGTTCATAGTCAAACCGGGTGGATTACGTAGAGGCCGACATCGGAAAAGGTTGCGGCTTGGTTCAACAGTAGATCAAAATTCTTGTTGCCGAGGCGTCGCTGTCTACTCAGATTGAAGTTTCGGTAATTTTGAAACCTTTATTTCACCCCGATCCGTTCCTCACACATGGATTCATGGTTTGGATCGCCGGAATTAATTTTATTTTGCTGCGCCAAAGGGGTGCCGGCATTCTAACAGGAAATCCAAAGGATCTTTTTTTTTAACATAAAAAATTGTCAATTCTTCTTGGATATTTCTTTTTTTCTTATCAAATAAATTAATTTAATGTTTTTTTTTAAAGTATGAACTATTTAACTGTAAAAAAAAATTAAAAGAAAAATATCACACTATATAAAATTAAATATTTCTTCCCAATATGCAAAAAAGAATAACTAATACTATACTAATAATTTCATAAATATCATTATAATTCCAAAAATTAAATTAAAAAAACTTGGCATTAGTCTTATTTCTCAACACTAGCCATCTTAAATTGCACCCTCCGCTTTTTCATAAGACCGAACTCATCAATGATAGAATCTATTGAAAATTCTCGAGCTCTCTCTTTTTCAATGTATGCCACCAAGTAAATTGAAAGAAATCATCCTTCATTTTATTGCGAAACCTTGTCTTCACAATTTTCATGGCTGAAAATGCTCGTTTGATTGTTGCAGTAGACACGGGAAGAGTTAGCACAAGACGAATAATTTTATCAAGAAGAGGATAAATACTTGACTTATTTGTCTTAGCTAGCACTTGATAAATGACAAAAGTAACATGTTTTATCCTCATTCTTGATGCGTTTTTGAATGATTATTCGATTTAAATGATGAAATTTATGCTCCTAATTTTTTAAATTCATGTTTCTATACTTAGGAGAAATTTTGGGAGCAAAATGAGTGAAAAACGAGCGAAAATCGAAAAATCGGAGTAAGTTTCAGGAGCCACACGAGCTGGACACACGGCCGTGTGAGCCACACGGGCTGCAACATGACCATGTGCCAGACTGTGTGGATTTCGTGAATCGCACTCCAAACACGTGAAAAAATGCAATTTTTAAGTTTTTCGGGCATTCTGAGACCTATATATGAAAAAAAAAAATAAGAAGATAGGAGAGAGCCGTCATAGAATATTCAAGAAAACAACTCGAAAAATACCATTGAAGCCGAATCTGAAGTAGATTTCCATCAAGATTGAAGAATATCCTTTTGATTTTTGTGAAGTTTATTATGAGTTTCTTTATTTCTTATAGTTATATTGTCTTTAGAATGTTTTTATTTGTTATCATGAACTAATTTTCTAAATACCTAGGGAGATAAACCGTAGGATGGATTCTATTATTTGATTTCTATTTTTACGCAATAAATATTTGGATTTTGTTCTCAATTATGTGTACTTAATTCTTGGTTTAATATTTCTAGACTATTATTCCATGTTTGATGTACTTGAATCAGAGGAGAAATAGACCCTGTTTAAGAGTAGATCTAGCATAATTGAGTAGAGTTGCATGTAATCATCGAAATAGGACGACATAAATCTACCGAATTAGAGTCAAATCTAATAGGGGATCTATAGATTGAGTTAATACGACAATAGGGGTTTCAATTAGAAAGAAATTTTGATTAATCAACCTAGAGTCAATTGCTCTTAGTTTTGAAAAGAGATATTAGCATAATTTAGAGATTTCTACGGATCAAATACTAAGTGAATAAATTGCGTAATATAAATTGATAGTGACAGATGAAGTCTAGGTGAATTTTTTTCTGAGTATTGTTTCGCTTATTAATTGTTTACTCTATTATTTTCTTGATTTATTGTTTGAGGCAATTTGGTGGCTCCAAGCTGGTGAAGATGAAGTAATTGACTATTATCAGCAGCAAAGCAAAATCTCAGTTTCCTTTTTTAATTTTATTATTATTATTAAATTTCACCATAACATGCAAAAGGCTTTTCTTGTCAACTTTGAGGCAATAGTTTATTTGGTAACAAAGAATTGAAAGTGGTTGATATTATTATAAGAATTAGCACGATTTCTTTTCGCAAGTCCTCAATGTAGTTCAATTGATTAGCATCGTTATTATAAGAAATTTTTTTAAAGTAACAGACCATGGACATACAGTATTTCATAAGGAAATGGAAGTGCGTATTATTCGGTGGCTAAATTAGCAATCACCCTTTGTTTGGCAAGAACGAATCAGAAAGAAAATGGAAATCCAGACCACACTGCTTTTCAGCTCGAATTACCATAACCTTGATACTCACCAAATGGTCTGAATTAGGTGTTCATGGATTGGATCAGATTAGGTTCAAGTCAGATCCTTATAAGGTATCAAAATCAATTTTTCAAGTTCGTTCGAAAAATGGGCTTTTATCGAAATCTGATCTAATTTAAGAAAGGTAAATCAGGACCCGGCCTGCCCATATTTGATTTTTTTAAGATTAATTTTTATTTAAAAAATCAATTTATAAAACTAAATGTACTAAAAATGCTAAAATAAAAGTTTTCTAATTTCTAACATATTAAAAATACATTAAAAATTATTTATATCAAAAAAATACTATCATAAATATAATAAATATTTTATTATATTAATTATATTTTTTAAAATTTAATATTTTGGGTTGGGTTATTTAGTTGGGTAAGTTTTTTTTTAAGGTTTTAGGTAATGAGTTTATTTGTTATTAGGTTAGTGATTTAATATAAATATAAATATATAATTATTATTTACCATATATAATTAATATAATATTATTATAACATAATATATTCATGCCGGAGTTAGGCCAAAAATCTTGCCTAAGGCCCAATCCATATAGAAAACAAGCTTTAAATTTTGCCTAAGCCCATTTTTTGGGTCTCGTATTTTGTCCAAACTCATTTTCAGGTAGGCCTTCAAGTCTGGGTGAATGACTCAATCCATGAGCAGGTCTAGTTTAAACTTAACACCCCTATGATTCAAGGTCCTGCACATTAACTCAAATCCATATCTATAACAACAAAGTACAAGATTTCTAAGAGAAATTCTAAAAATTACTCAGAAGAACCTTGACACTAATGAATGTCAAGGTCAAAATAATGTCACTTCATCAACAACAAATGATTCGATAACATATTTTGCTATTAGTTTTCAACATTTATAAGAAAACTCAACATCAATGGGTGTTGAGTACCCTAAAAATGAACCTATGCTAAGAAATAATTTTAAAAGAGACTTATTTTAGTGGGAATAACTCAAATTATAATGATATTAAAATATATAGTTTTTAGGTATCAATAAAATATAAATAATGCCACATCATTAATTTTTAAAGATATACAAATATTATTCTACACTCAATTACATACGAAATCATCTCTAATTTAATTTAATTTTAATTAAAATAATTAAAATTTTGGAGGAAATGTTGAAACTATATGTTAAAAAACATAAACAAAAATAAATAAAAATTTAAAATGCTTAAATCAATAATTAAAAATGAAAAAAATTGATAAAAATCACAAGCATAAATTGAAAAAAAAAACTAAACTAAAATCAACCATTAAAAATATAGAAAAAAAAACACTAGGAAAAAAAATCAAAATTTGAAAAATTATAACCACCATGCATGGTTTTATCGAATTCTGAAATTTGATTAAAAATTAAAACAATAGAAATAAAAAATTAAAATTGAAAAAGAAAAAGAAAAATTACTTGCCTAAAAATTAAAAGAATTGAAAAAAATGACTGCATAAAAATAAAACACAATTTGAAAGCAGAGAAATAAAAGACAATTAAATTTAAAAAAAACTAAAATAATTTAAAAATTATAAAAGAATATATTAAATATAGATGAATGTATAATAAGAGTTTTGCATTTTTAAAAGTTATAAAAGAATATATTAAATATCGATAATGGATAAAATATTGCGTAAATCGATTTTTCATAGCTAATCAAAGTTAATTTAATCAAAACTTCAATATTTTTATAAAATAATATATGCACATGATAAGATCCATCCAAGACGTCAAAATTTGTTTTCCCTCTATTTTACTAATTCGACTAAAGCTACATTTAATTTTCATATATATTTTTTAAAATTTTATTATACAATTTTTTTCACCCTCATCGTAAATATACCATAATCTAATATATATAATTTTTTTAAAAATCAATTTTAGATAACTTTTGAAAAAAAAAAAATAGAAGTGGTGATCCATGCGAAGCACTAATTAATGTAAATTAATAAGTTGAAACGAATGACTTTTTGCAAGTATAAAACAAAGGGTTGAAGTGGGAGTCAAATGAAGCAAGATCCACATCATCCAAGCACATGACGACCTATTAGCATCCGTAAACTGTGACGGCGTGAGGTGGCAGTGAAGTGATTGGCCAATTGTGAGATCATATACTCCACCATCCCTTCTCTTGTTTTACCCTCCTCCCCTTTTAATTGCCCAAACATCTCATCATCCAATTGATTGTTAAGGTAAATCCTTAAGCCTTTTTCATATGCGCTTAAGCAATGAATTAATCATATGAGACTTGTTTGTTTCGGTAGAGCCAAGTTTGTACCCATCTGGAAGCATTAAGTTGCAAAATATTCAATAATGTAATATACATAGTTGCAGAGGAACTGTTCTACTTTGTTAATCTACCAAAATCACCAATGTTTTAAATGGTTAATCACATTAGTTGGTATCCACCATCAAATCTTTCCAAACCAATTGATGATTTAAATGATTTAAGAGCAGCAATTTGATGATGAACATTGGCGGCTACAAGCCGATGAAGATGAAGGAATTGACTATTATCATCAGCAAAGCCAAATTTCATTATCCTGTTCTGTATTTATTAAGTTGGACAAATTTGTGGAGTGGGAGAGAGTTGTTTAAGTAACAGAGCATGAATAGTTATTTGATGAAGAACAAAGTCTGTATGTATTATACAAAAAGATGCATTGAGAGGATAAATGTTCTGCCATTTAATATATCTTTATATCATTTGAATAATTTCTTACTTTTTTAGTGGAATCAATTAGCATTCTTTAGTTTCCACAAACAGGTTTGTATCAAGGAATGTTAATTACTCGCCTGCTGTGTAAGTCAACGTCGATGAATTGAATTCCCTATATGAACTTAACATATTTGAAAGCAGGTTTACAAAGAGAAAAATTAAGAACACAATTTACGCAATCTTAATCTTCCCTCTGCCATTTTTCATCAAATTAATAATGTTAAAACAGGGTTTTATGAATTAGCAGAATTTTTTTTTTCAAGCTCTTCTGATATTGAAGAAAAGGAAAAAAGGGCAATGAGAAAATGAAAAAGGAAAGAAGAAAAAAGAGAAAAGAGTAAATTAGCAATGGCCCTTTGTTTGGTAAGAAAGAATCTAAGAGAAAATGGAAATCCAGGCCACACTGCTTTCCAACAAATGCTGATGCAAAAATGCCAAGCCCCATGACATGGAACACTTCATTTTTCCTTTTTGTCAAAACGCTAGAGGCTAGATGATGAAAAACTAAATGGACTAGTGGGGCATTAATTTTATCTTCAAATCCGGTAATATGCTTTGGCAAAGTTGAAATAACTTTGTTGGCTAATGTTCATCTTCTTCATATACTTTAGTGTTGGTTTAAGAATAAGTCAATGCCAGCACCGAAAATTTCATCAAAAAAGAAAAGAAAAGATCATTGGACTCCCACTTGACCAAACTTAAAATATTCTGGAAAAAAGATGGCTATGAAGCCTATATATACTCTATTCATGCAACCCATGCTATGCAACTATCAACCCTGAATTTGATAACTCTCAATGGCGAGCTTCAAAGTTTTATTCTACCTTTCCCTGCAAGTTTTGTTCTTGGTTTCGAGTTCCGGGACTCGGTTGTTTCATCCGTTTTCGACTGCTGATCCGGCATTGGAAATGGAATCAAAATCACAGTATAAGGCTAGTAGTACACATGATGAAGTAGAGATAACTTATAGACATTTTGAATCCAAACAATTTTCAGGCACAGACCAGTTAGCATTGGCAGTTGCAGGCAAACAACACTCTAAAGCAACCATTATTGAAGCCAAGAGTCCATTGATCGAAGAAGGCAGGGAAGCCATTAAAGCAAGCATTCAAAGAAATGGCGGAATCCCATTCGAGTCGAAACGACTTAGTCCAGGGGGACCTGACCCTCATCATCATAAATAATCATGCGTTTTGTTAGCAGCCGGTGATTTGCACCATCAAAAAAAAGAGAGAAAAATGTTAGAAATTTCATTTTCCATACATTTTCTTTTACTTGCTTCTAGTGTAGATCATTTGGTGTGTGGGATGACTGTTTGTACAATTGTTCTTCAATTACTTAGCAATTGGAGATCAAAATAAGGTGACATAATTTGACCAATAATATATCGGACTTCAATAATCTATATATCCATCATTTTGTAGCAATTCAACTATCTGAAGCTTTTATTTTCTATGGATAGACTTCTTTTTAACATTTTTCTGGCTAAACTACTTTGGAGATGGTGGGATATTCGGATATCTCCATTACACTTACAAATTAGCAAATTACGACCACCTTCGTTTCTTTATTTGCTGCACTCTGCAGCACATGCATTTGCCCTTGGTGTTAGCTAGATTTTTGCTCAAATCATTTTTCACCACAAGTAAAATTAATATTTATTGATATCAAAAAGCACTTTTCTTTATTGAAAGTTGGATTCATGTCATGATTTTAAGATTCTTCTCATTGGATATAGTACGATTATATTATTAGAAAAGATAATTAAAATAATACAAGATAAATACTAAAAAATGGATTGTATGTGTATTGCACTGTTTAAACTACCAACCCACCTATGAAGGCAGGTCCAGTGTATATACTCCCAAGTCCCAACCATATTTTGTGGGTAAGTGTCAGCTTTCAAACGAATAAACAGCAACTTTGTTTCTATTTTAGATTCAATTTCAACATCGTCTTCCTAGAACTCAAATTAGGAATACGTTTTGACTTCTTTTTTGATATTATCCGGACGGCATTAACATAGATTCTAATCCTCATATTGATCCATTGATATGGTTGTTATTGTAATAATTAAAATAATTTCTCTAATTTAAAGATTGAAGATGAATTATGAATAGAAAATATGCTTTATATAGAAAATAGTTACACTAAAATCCGATTAAATTCTAAGTCAAATAAAATTGAACTCCTAAATGAGAGATAAACTCTTCTAATCGGGGATAGAGTCAAAAATTTTGTTTAGAAAGAGTCGAGGTAAGATTATAAAATTTAGGGAGCAAAACTAAAATTTTTATATTGAAAATACCTAAATTAAATTATATATCTTTTTTATTTTAGAAAGGTCAAAAAATCTAAATTGAATTTGTTTTTTAAATTTTAAAAAAAGAACTATAAAGCAAATTTTCCTTTTAAGCCAAGCAAGGCCAAGATCTCTGTGACCCCTTCAGCTATGTCCCTGCTTCCAATGTTATTTTCAATCATTAAATTTGAATTCAAACACTTAAAAAAGTCAAATTTCTTATACTCAACATATATTAATAATTTTTTTGATGCAATACTCTTTTAACGCATTCCAACTTACAATCTTATCAAAAATATATTAATAATCTTAAATTTTATACTTATTTCATATTATATTATTTCATATCTATCTAGTATGAGTCACAATCATCATGAATCCAACAAGTTATTGAAGTGGGGGGGTTAAGTGGATCCTACTAAAGAAATCTGATAGAACAAAAAAAGATTAAGACCAAAATCGGCTGAATGAGACCGACCAGACCCAACCAAGAGCCAAATAGTATTCTTTACTTTTTCTCACATTTCATCATTTGATAATAAGGGGGACTATTCAAAACGGGCAAACAGTTGCCCTAATTTTAATTAGAAAGAAATTATTAACTCTTGAGATGGAAGGGCACAAAAACCTGATTGAATCCACCCTTTCAACATTAATCCACAATATCATAACCTTTTTTCTTTTATTGATAAATAGAGGTCAAGATGGAGCGATAGTCTTCTCGCTCAGAAAATAAAGTGAGAACTTCCCTTTTAAATGAAGTGTATGACGTTGCTTAAACTATAAATATATTAGATTGAATCTCGAATCGAGTTATTATATATTTTATTATAATTGTATAACACTTTTAAAATAATTTTTAGTCATTCGAATCTCATCATTTATAATAAGCTGTTTCGAGAACATAATGCTTAGATTTTCTAGTTAATTTAGTTTTTACATGAGTAAAACATGGTGTTTTAGGTTTGGTATACCTACCAATCCACCAGCAATAAATTTTAAAGAGTTCACATTAATTTTGCTAAAAAAAGTACTAGTAAAATCAATTAAATTTTAATTGCATCCTTAATCTAAAATCACATTTAATTTAATTGAGGTCATGTTATATTAACAAATATTTGAAATTTTCAAAAATTCTAGAAATAAAAATTCTAAAAAAATTTAAGAAACATCCTAAAAATTAGAATTTTTAAAAATTAAAAAAAAATCAGTAAATTTATGAAGAATTAATAACAACTTACATTTTTATTGTGAACGTGATTAAAATCTAAAAATAAAATATGTTTTCAGAACACAAATATAAAAATAATAATAAAAATTATCATTGCTGGTAAAATTTAAATAAAATGATTATAAATATTTTTTAAATTTTCTTTTAATCGTCATATTATCCGCGACATCATTATTGAAATAACACAAAATTAAATAATGTTAAAAACTTCAAAGATAAATTTTAAGAATGTTGGATTAATACCTCAATTTAATGTGATTTTAAATTAAAACTGAATTGAAATTTCATTAGTGGAAAATCTCTAAATAAAATAGCAAGTTATGAATGTGAACAAAGGTAGAGGTGAATCCAGATGGAGATTGAGCGTAAGGATAAGATGAAGACCATAAGAGGGAGGGATGATGTCATGAAAGGAATTGTAGACATTCATGTATGCATGTAACATCCTACATATGATGTCTTAATCAATAGTGGATAAGATACTGTGATGTATGTCAAATCCCAATTAATTCCTACAATTTCAATGCGCAAAAACCTGATGAATTATTATAACTTTTCATCAAGTAGTTGTTTTTCAGATATATATCATTTCCACCCATTATTATATGGATAAATTTATATATATTTATATTTAAATTATTCAATTATGAAAAATTAGAATTTGATGGATTATTTGAAATGGATTAAGTCATTCCTTCGTTAAATTGCTAATAAATATTTACGTGCGTCTTTACGTTATCATTTTATAATTATATTCGATAAGTTATTATTAATAAATTTTTATTTTAATCACTCAATTATTAAAAGTTATAAAATGATCACTAATTAATCGATGACATGATACATTAATTCATAGTCTTAATAGTTAATATGAGAATTATTTTTACTATCATGCTAAAAACATTTGAAATCTGACCTAAATTAAAAAGAATACCTTTAAAGGACAAAGGCATACTTTTAGAATATCTTATTACATTCACAATCCATAAATAGGAAGATAATGCGCTTCAACACACTCGAGTTCATATCCTCATATATTGATAATAATACCAATGCCAATCGAGCTAAGACTCAATCGACATTTTTAATACATTTTTAATATTTATGTTGCTTATTAATGAGGTCATTTCTTATTGTCCTATATAGATTTATAATAAAGCATTAAATATTCTAAATTAATAATGCAAAACCCATTAAAAGAGAAAATAACAATGTAAATGACTCATATTATGCATTGATATTTGCAAACAATCTCAAATAGAGATAATTGTGGAGTAAACGGTCACAGTTAAAAGAAAAAAAAATTTTTTGGAGAATTTAAGGAATTTTTTTATTTTTTAATAATTTTATGACATTATTTTTGGACATATTCATACTTATAAGTATTATCTCCTTTGACTTAAAATCTCGTAGTTTTGTTCTACAAAAATACTCTCGTAAGTATGAAATTAATCATTATATATTCTTATATTAATTTAATCATTTCCAATTTATATGATAAATTCTCAAATTTTCTTCAATCTTAAGATTTTGATTATAGAACTATTTTGGTGAAAGTATTTGTAATATATTTTTATTATATGGATTATATCAATTAGTATTTTTATTACTAAATAGATTAATTTAATTTTTGTACTATTAAAAAATTAAATAATGTCAAATTGTAATAAAGTTAACATTTATGCTATGTTTCTTTTTCCACATGTTTTAGTACATGAATTATCGATAAACTAACTACAATTGGTCATTTTTAGCCACTCACATGAGTTGTTTGTGGCAAAGTGTAACACCCCAAACTCGGCCCAAACACCACGACCGGATCTGGTATGTCACTAAGAAAATTTTGGAAGAACATGTCGTATTTTCAGAAAAATATTTTTCTAAAGTTTATCTTCTTATTCGAGAGAAATTTAATAGTTGATAGTTTAAATAAAATATGCCTTTATAAATTAAAAACCCAAATTTAAATAGATACATTAGTTCAATAAGAATTTAAATAACTAAAAGTAATTAAAGCCCAAAATAAAACAAAACATAAACTAGTGGCCCATAGCCTTATTACAACGAGATTTAAAATCCATTAATTAAAAATATAAAGTATTAACTTGAGACTTTTTGCTGGATCCAGTTGGTCTTTTGCATGGCCACATTGCGTTCCTCTCCAGCCCGGTCCGAAGCACTAGGTATCACCTGAAAGGTTAATTAATAGGGTGAGTCGCGAGACTCAGTGTGCAACCCTCATGCACCACTAGATTTTGGCCTTAGGCCCATAAAATAGATTAATAATTCCATTTAAAAAAATAACAAATAATATGCAAGGCCCAACCCATTTGCCTAGGTTTCCATCCGCTACACGCCACCGTACCAGCCATTCACACCATTGGGGATTTCTACAATCGACCCACACCGCTACACGCCAAGATGGCAGTCATGCTGCTCATCCACATATGATGGCCGGCCCCTTATAACATATAATGGCGAAGCCCATATAACATTTAATGGTCGGCTTCAGATAACGATTCACGGCATTAGCCGCTACATCAGATCACGGTAAAAACCGCTACACATATAACGTATAACTTCCTCCTTTCATCAACCCAACCCATGCAATCACAAACAAGCATTTTACTTATAACATATAAACAGATTATTTACTAACCTGGTGAACCGCTTTTACCCTCCTTGAGCTTTCATCAATAAATCGAGATGTCGGCAATTATCAAAACATATAAATCTTATGATCATACATTTTATGATTAGATCTAGATGGTGGGGAAGTATTACACACCTGATTAATGTAGATACCCTTGCTAAACCGATCTACGCTTTGCTTCAAAAAGCCGGAAAGATGTGAAAATAGGCCTCTCTATATTCGGCCATAGTTAGTATTCTACCCGATTTTATATATATGAATATACAAATCCTCTTACCTTGAAATCCCGAATGTAACACGATTCTATAACTTAGAGATCTATGAGTTTCGGTTTCTAGTAAAAATCTCGGAAAAAGTATGAACAAGAGAAGGCTGATGTGTCTTTGGCTTTTAAAATACTTGAGTGAGGAGTTTCGGTTTCTGACAGGAAAAGAGAAGAAGAAAAGAAAACAAGGAAGAGACTTGAAGATTTCGGCTAGGAAGAAAAAGAATGAAAAGAGTTTCGGCTTTTGAATCAAAGTGAAGATGAGGGAATAGGCTTAGAGATTTCGGCTTTTACAGAGAATGAAGAAGAAGATGGAACTTTAGGAGTTTTCGGCTTTTACTCAGAGAAGAAGAGAAAAGAATGAGAGAAAAACCCAGATGCTGAAATTGAAGAGATATTCCCCCTATTTATAGAAATTTCAAGACTTACCTAACCTTGCAGATAAATCCTATCTTTTTCCTTTATCTTAATCTACTAGCTCATCTAAAAGAGACTTAATTATCTCTAACTCCTCCCTCCTTTATCAAAGATATTATCCACATATTTTAATCATTAAAATCCCTAAATTTTAGCCTTTATCTGCTTATTATCCACATAAAATAAATTCCTAAATAATAGCATTTATCTGCTTATTATCCACATATTTTAAACATTAAAACCCCTAAATTTTAGCCTTGTTGCCATCCACTCCACCTAATCCTAATGCCCAAAATTTAGCTAACTTAAATTAAAAGAATTTGGCTCCATGAAACTTAAATTTGGGCCCCTTACTCCCTTGTGTGGCGTCACCTCCTAAGATTGGGCCACAAGCCCACTTTGGTATTTTAAACATAGATACTACATTTTAAACCCTATAATGCCCAAACAGATAATTTTAATCAAGGCCTCTACCTAAGCCTGAGCCCAATTTGGACCCCTAACACTTAAATTAACACATTAAACATATCCACCCATTAAACGCATAGGCCCAAAAATTCAGGATGTTACACAAAGAGAAGAAATTTTTTTTGCTTATTTTAAAGATGTCTTATTTTTTTACGACTCATACTTCTAATTTTAAGTTTAAATTTGTATTAATTATTCTTTATTTTATATCTAAATATTTCAAAACATGTATATTAAATAAGTTTCTTTCTCATGTTATTACGCTAATAATCAAACGGGTCGTTATTGTTTGAAAATGACATGAATTTTTTTTTTTCATTTGCAAAACTATTAAAAACTTTTAAAATATAACTCCATTATATGATAAATAATATTTTTAAAACAATGAATGTTAACGCTGATTAAAATTAATCTTATTTAATTCTTTTTAATAATATAATAACTAAATTAATTTATTTAATAATAGAGTGATTAATTTAATTACCTAATATATTCAAATATATATATATATATATATATATATACTCCAATTTTTCATTCTCTTTAAAATACTTTATTCCTACGAATCACTCTACATGTATATAGAGAGAGGCGGACCGTAATAGTAGCCATGGGTTAAGATCCCAAAATCTTTTAAAATTTTTCATTAGCCTTCGAAATTTTTAATTAAATTTCTAAATATTTTTAAAATCTTCTTTAATTTTTTTAAGTTTTTTAAAAATTTTAATTAAATCTCTAATTTTTTTGAAATTGTTATTAAGCTGAATAAAAATTTTAATTAGAACACTTGAAAGTTGTCATTAAATCCTTGAATTTTTTAAATAAAAAACGTATCTCACACTTACCTCAAATGTAAATAACATAGGTTTCATAGAAGGTGTAGCTAAGGGTTAGCGTATCTAAAGGTGTTCAAACGGTTAATTGATCGGTTAACCAAAAACGAACTACTATTAATCAAATTAACCAAAATTTTTTAATTCTTTAACCGTTAATCGAACAAAAAATTTTTCAAAAAAAATTAACCGAACTAAAGTATTTCGATTAATCCGGTCAGTTAACCGAATTAAACGAAATTTATATGGTTTTGCTTTTTTGGTTAAAACGAGTATAAAAAATAAATAAATTGATAATGCTCATTTGACTGAATTAACCGAATTAAAACTATATATAATTTGTATTATTAATTATTAAGTTAGGTTAATTTGGTTAATTACCCGATTTCAAACCGAATTAACCGATAACTAAGCTTCCAAAAAATCATCAACCGATCTCTGACCGAATTAGATCGATTCGGTCAGTTAATTCAATTTTAACCGAAATTTGAACAATCTTAGATATAGCCTTCACCTTTTTTTATTAAATGATATAATCGCAATTTCAATCCCTTCTGATATTAATAATTTATTTTAATCTATTTTAACCTCTTTGTTAAATGTAAAAAATTCCATTTTTAACTTCTCTCAAAGGTTGAAAATTCAATCTAAGTCATCTTAATAAAAATTTAAGCTTTGGCTCTCCGAAATTCTTTGATTTTATCTCCAAAAATTTAGCTTTTTCCTTCTCGTATATTATGTGAAGTAATACGTGTGAAGATATTAGAAGTGTGGACAAAAAACTTTTTTCAATGGATCATGCATGCGTGCGGCTTACAAGTGGCCAAAGAACAAAAGAGAAACAAACAACCACGAACACATTAAAAAAAGTAATATTTGCCGTATTCATGCATGAGGACAACTTGAAATTCTATTTCTCTCTATTGGAGAAAAAAGTCTTTGGAAAAGACAAAACAAGATTGAATGTTGTATTGTCTTCATGAGCTTTTTGACTCAATTCTGTAATAATGTTAATAGAAGATAAAGCACTTGAGAAGAAGAACGACAAGATTTCCGAGTTGCCACAACGTAAAAAAAGTGACCGCCCCTTTTGGCTGTTTATCAAAGGCAAAGAACATCAACTTTGATACGACATTAAAGCATCATCATCATATTTTTTGTATCCCTCTCTAACGCTAATGGTGGTGAGTCAGGAAAGCAGAAAATCAACTGTGTTTGTGGGGTTAAGACAAAAACATTTCCTGTCAAATTTTATCTGATTATACGTCGATGTTCCAATATCCATGTCTTATATTGAAGAAATAACGGACTTTTTTTATGGTAAATGTCATTTCAATCTTGTCCCATTGTACACCACAGTTTCTCCTTCGATATATATAAGCTTATCGACATGTTTATTGATGTATAACTTCGTTTCTCATTGTTAAAAAAAGATCGTATATTCCATGGCTATCGTTGGTTCAAGTTCTAGGCTGGTGGTGATGCTGTCGTTCATCATCATTGTATTGATGCTTGTAATGAACACTGAAGCGAGGCCTTATGGTCATGGACCTCATGGTAACCCAACAATGGCGGAAAAGATTGATGGCATGACTATGTTGGAGAAACTTGGTTACGATTTATCGAAAATCGACTATTACAGAAGGATGCTGAGCAGTAGCCCGGAGAGAATCTCGCCCGGAGGACCGGATCCTCAGCATCACTATTAATCAGCATGTCATGACTCGACCTATTCGGTTATGTGTCATAATCCGATATTGTCCTCTTTGAATATCCAAACTTGACATATACGTATTCAAGCTCGATAGGTCATGAGACAACAGCTGATCAGAAATTGCAGAATGTTATGTAGGGAACTTAGTTCTTTGCTCCATTGGATATGAAAATGTATAACATGAAGAATAAGTTAATTAATCCTCAAGTACTTTGAGATTTTCTGTTTTTGGTAATACGTATGAGTTGTAATATGTATGCAGTTTCATTTAAATAACACAGTTGTTTATTTTCACCAGATTATTACCTTTCATGAAAGTTGTGGATATTATTAGATAATTACTTATCTAACTGAAAAAGCAAAAAGTTTGGATTACGTAGGCAAATGTTATCTGATAAAAACATGTTGCTTTCATCAAATTGCTAATCGACTCCTTAGCATAATATTACGTGTAAGTTGCTGAATTGATGCTCTTTGCGCACCAACTCTCGAAACAACGTTTCATTCATCTGCAAATGTCTTACAACAATGCTTTTTATTGGTGATTACACCAGCTTAATGCTACCAAGTATAGCTTATTGATGCTTCTTACAGCTGTTTGCTGAACATGTCAGCAGATTCATAAAGATTCTCCATAAAAACTTGAACTCGAGTGTGAGTTTCAGATACGAGTACGTTTGTAACATAGATATATTCATTTTTTTTTTCCATTTTTTTCTAAGTTTTTGGAAGGTCCCCTTACCTATACCCAGTTAGTGTAAGTCAGAAAAATGTGTTAGCTTGCCTTCAATCAAGGTATAAGATCGAGGCCTAGAGGCCTCAATGTCGGGTTCGCAAACATGTCGAGAGCGTTGTAAAATTCGGACAGCTCTAAGCCTCCAATGTGCCTAAAACACATTTGAGCATAGTTCTGCATACCTTTTCTCCCATAGACCAGATCCTGCTACAAGCAAATATACAGTAGCTTACATTTCCAGGGATACCATGTTAATAATCACCGGCTTCTCTTTCTTATTGTGTCAAGAGAATTCTTAAGCTTTTCATCATCTATCATTATCTAAACTTATAATTATATGATTTTATCCACAATTAGATAATGGTATAACGATCCAATGTATGCCAACTTACAGAAACCGTCATACAAAGCTTATAAATAGGCTGAATCCTTTCCATTTTGAAGACGTGAGTTAGAAAAGAAACAAGTGAAATGTTTTCTTAAAGTTTTGGTATCATTATTTTTTTGGCATTAAGTAAGCAAGTTTTGTTTTATTTTTAATTGAGTCCCTTTTTTATTGCTTAAGTTATTTTATATTTGCTCCTTCAATGACTTTAATAAGTGATATCAGAGCTAGTTAAATAGCAATTCACGACTATTATGGATATTAGCTAGCTTGATTAGAAAGAATTTATTCAAGTACCAATTAGGGATTACTCGAAAAAAGAAGTGCTGCTAATTTTGCAATTCAAGGTTGCAATTAATTTTTGGTCTAAGACCAAACATAATTAAGGTAACACAAGACGTTAATAAGTCTACATGGCAAGTTTTGGTGTGCAAGCCGGCACAATTCAAAAGCTTAGAGGGAGCAATTATTGCATGTGGAACCTTCAAATGAAATCTTATCTAAAAGGGAAAGAGTTGTGAAGCATAGTTGATGAAAATGAGGTTGAACCACCAACTCAAGCTAACGACATGGAAAAGTGGGAGGTTAAGGTTGCAAATGTGATGTTCAGTCTAATCATTGCGATAGAGGATAATTTTGCAATAAGATGTTGAGACTCCAAATGAAGAATGAGATACTTTGGCAACATTGTTTGCAAAGACAAATAAGGTAAAGTTAAAAACCTTTGGAGAATGAGCTAATAACTTTGAGTCAATGAAGCATACCGGTAAGTCAATACTTTACCAAAGCTAAGTCGATTAGTAGTGAAATTGTAGAACTAGATTCAGATGAGATTCCTAGTGAAGCCATATTACGAACAATTATAATTAATAGCTTAAATCCAAAGTATAATGGCCTCTCATAATAGCTACAAAAGGTTGGTCTAAAGAGTCAGCGCTTATTGAGTTGGAAAGATATTGGCCAATCAAGAAGCTTTAGATAACCAAATGTCTAGAGTCTCGATTAAGGACGAGGAAAAAGAAATGTTTAGTAAAAGACTGAATGCTTGTAACACCCCAAACTCGGCCTAAACGTTATTGTCGTATCTGACGATGTCACATGGAAGGGATTTTGAAAACGGAGCTAACTCGATAAAAACCTTTAATTGCTTTTATTTATTTCAAACATATGTTCAATTAGTCGACTTGCCTTGAAAGGTATTAATTTAGCGGAAGCTTAGAAAAACGTCGTGTTTAAGAAAAATAATTCATATTTTTAGAAAAATAATGCTTAACGTGAAACCATCATAAAAATATGCGGGTTAAATCCAAAAACCCAAAACCAAAGCCAGACAGTTAAAAAAAAGTCCATACAGTCCCAGAAAATACAACTTAAAAGAAACCATAAAACAAAATAAACCAGTGATAATGTGTGGTCACCATCGAGTCCTCCGCTGCACCGATCCGCCTAATTCTGTGGATTACATGTACAGATTAAGCAGAAAAGAATGAGTTTACGTAAATTCAGTGTGTAACCCCACAGAATTAAGCATGCACACAACAGAAAATCAAAATCAAACAGATACAGATTCGGGCTTAAGCTCATCTCAGATATAGATACAGATATACAGAACAGAATTAAAAACCAGATATCCTACCCCCATCCTCTACACACCATCTTCAACCATTCCTACACACCATGTGGGGTTTAAAACACCCGCCCAGCCCTACACACCATGTTGTACTGATGCGGCATATAACAGATATAACGCAGCCATGCTACCATATAATAGACATCAACTGCCTTTCAGAACACTTCCTCCAGTATACATCATCCCACCCCAATAACAGTAACAGAACATACATACAGCATTAACAGATAAATCATTCTTAACATGCTCTTATAAACAGATAACAGATATACAGACATAGGCATGCTCATATCCATATTTCAGCCTAACAGATCTTATAGTTTTAGGGTTAGATAGCATTTATCGAATGCCTCTACAAGAGGGCCCCACGATCGATTAGGGCGACCCGCGACCACACAAAAATCTCGATAAGCGGGCCCACGCCCAGATTGGCCTTGCCCGTGTGGATCACATGGCCTGGCCCAAAGTTCACATGCCCATGTGACGCACCCGTGTGGGCCCACATGCTTGTGTGGCCCACACGCCCAGTCTGGTTTAACTCGTGTAGCCCACACGGCCACACTCCGACCATCATATAGCCATGTCTTGCGTACGGCCTGGCCTTCATCGATCACACAGCCATGTCGTTACACACGGCCTACCACACGGCCGTGTGGCGTTGACAGTAAGGTTTTTGGCTTTTGCTGAAAACTCATTTTCTTGCGTTTCGGGTACACACCTGGTGTCAATTCGATGCGAAACCACCCCCGAGTCTTCCAAAATCTAAATATTGTCACAACAAAACTCAATTTCAATAACATCTTCAAAACCTTAACGGAAAGATTCTACGAGCGAAAACTCAAAACATCAACAGCGTATTTGTAAACTTACCTATAACGAGAAGGAACCTTTAACGCTCAATTCGCTGTAGGAGCGCCCACAAATTGTTGACCTTCGCCTAATCTAAGAGAACCAAACACAATCCCTTATTAGAAAACCATCCACGAAACAAGAAGATAGATGAAAGACAGTTACCTACCAAATGAGCGCACAAAACCGTTGAACACAAAAAGGAGACAATTTGGAAAACCAAGTATGGAAAAATTCGACAGTGAAGAGAGAAACAAAACGTCAAAAGGTGGAAGAATTTCGGGGAAAAAATAGAAAATAAAATTAAAAATAATTAAAAATTAAAATATGAGATAAAAATTGAATCTCCACTAGATCATAATCCCTTATTTCTCTCCCCCTAATCCCACTACTCATAACTCCATCAAACTTCAATCTCCACTGAAACTCTTACATAGACCCAAGCAAAAAAATAAACTCCCTCGCTCGCACAGGGATTCGAACACAGGACCTCCACACAAAACACAAACTCCCTTACCACTCGAACCAGCAGGCTCATTCTGCTATGGTTTTACAATTAATTCAATATAAGCTCACTGAGCAAGTAAAAGGCTTAAGTCAGAAAAATTCTAAAATTTACCAAATACAAGGCTTGAACTCAAGACCTCTCAGACACACCCAGAGCACTTAACCACTGAAGCAGACAGATATTTGTGTCACATTTTCACAAAAGCAGAAATAAGAATTTTGGAGGGTTACAACTCTACCCCCTAAAAGAAATTTCGCCATCAAAATTTACCTTATCAGAACAGATGCGGATACTGCTGACGCATCGAGTCCTCAAGCTCCCACGTGGCCTCCTCAGTGCTATGATTCCTCTATAGCACCTTCACTAAAGGAATGGACTTTTTTCGCAGAACCTTAACATCGCGATCCAGAATCTGAACCGACTCTTCTTCAAAAGTCAAGTCCGGCCTAACCTAAATCTCCTCAATCGAGACGACATGAGATGGGTCAGAACGGTATCGCCTCAACATCGAGACGTGGAACACATCATGAATACGGTCCAGCTCAGAGGGTAGCTCTAACTGATAAGCAACGGGTCCCACACGCTTCGAAATTCGGTACGATCCAATAAACCTAGGGCTCAGCCCTTCCGACCGAACCTTAGAACTTTCTTCTACGGAGAGACCTTAAGAAACACAAAGTCCCCCAGAAAGTATTTAATCTCACGTCTCTTCATATCTGCATAAGACTTCTGCCTGTCAGAAACTGCTTTCAGACGATCTCGAATCAGTCGAACCTTATCCTCAATTTCAGAAACTAACTCAAGACTCAGAATTCACCGTTCGCCCAACTCAGCCCAACACAACTCAGTCCACAGAGCCTCGTAAGGTGCCATCTGAATACTAGACTGGAAACTATTATTGTAGGCAAACTCGGCTAGCGGCAGATAATCCTCCCAACTACCTCAGAAATCAATCACGCAACTCCGAAGCATAACCTCCAGTAATCGAATCACCTTCTCAGATTGACCATCAGTCTGAGGATGGAACACAGTACTGAAGTCCAATCTTGAACCCAGAGCCTCATGTAATTTCTTCCAGAACCAAGACGTGAAACGAGGATCTCTGTCAGAAATAATCTGTAACAGTCCGGTATGTACCCTAGTCGGAACAGTGGTTTCGGGACCACGAATCTGAGTCTGAATAATATTTTAATATTATTTTATTATGTCGTTGATAAGTGAATAAGTATGTGTTAAATTTCCGTAGGTTAATTTGACCGTTTGTGTGTTTAATTTGAGCAAAGGATTTATTTGCATAAAATGTGAAAATTGCTTGCTATTTGCTAAAGTACTAATGTGTTGTGGCTTTTAAAAGTTATGGCCTTAAGTGGTAATTTAACCACTATTTAGTTAGTGGATGGTTTTGGTCAAAAATGACCTTGTTATTCATGTTATAAAATTTTGTTTTATATGGCTAAAAGGGTAAATGAATTATTATGTATATTATATGTGATAAAAACATGGAAAATGGTCATTATTTTATCGTCTTCTTGCCGAAACCACTAAAGAAAAAGAAAGAAAACTTTGGCTAAGCATTCGGCTATTATAAGCTTAAATCCAAGGTTAGATTTTGTTCCATTTTTGATAATTTCTACGTTTTTGTAATCGTTGCTTCGAGAGCTTTAAAACCCATGTCTCAATTTGATGAATTGATACTGTTTATGTGAGATGCCATTGTTGATATGTTGAGTTTTGTGATGTTTTAGGTTGTTAAATGAAAGATTTAAGTTTGATGAACATGTTTTATTTTTGAAGTTTTGTTGAATTTAGCTAAATAGGGCTAAATTGAGAAAATATTATTTTGGAGGACTAATTTGTGAATTTGATGAAATATTTGGACTTATATAGTCCCTAGGGAGATTTGGCTAAGCATGTGTAAGAATTGATTTTTGTGAATTTGATGTTTTGAAAAAAATGGACTAAATTGATAAAATGTGCAAATGTGAGGGCTAAATTGCAAATGGCCCTAAATATATGTCTTTGGATTGAATTGAATGAATTAGTAAATAAAAGGGTTAATTCTGAATATGTTTAGATCAAGAACCGAAGAAAACGGATTTAGATCGCGGGAAAGCGAAAATAACCGAGTAGCCGTATCCATTCCGATAAACCGAATCCGAGGTAAGTCATTATGCAAATAAACATATTCGTATTTAACTATGAATTTTTCTATGACTATTATTAGGGATTAATGTTTAAGATACAATCTGTACATGAATTCTGGAATAAGGTCGATATAGTGATAAGTCTGAGAAATCGTGTATGACATTAGGAATACAAAGGTATATATATTCTGTTTACGTGTAAGACCGTCCGACAAAGGGGCATCAATATCTCGCTTACGTGTAAGACCCTATCCGGGGACAAAGTGGCATCAATATCATTTTACGTGTAAGACCGCAATCCGACAAAGGCATCAATATCTGCTTACGTGTAAGACCCTATCCGGACGAAGGCATTAATATCTCGCTTTATGTGTAAGACCTGCATCAGACAAAGGGCATCAATATTCTGCTTACGTGTAAGACCACCGACCCGACAGTGGCATCAATATTTGTTTACGTAAGACCGTCCCGACAAAGGCATCCATATCTGCTTCGTGTAATCCTCTGTCTGGGGCGGTGGCATCGATATCGATTACGTGTAAGACCACATGCGAGACGGTGGTATCGATATCCGATTACGTGTAAGACCTTGTTGCGGGGCAAAGGCATCGATATCGATTACGTGTAAGACCGCATGCGGGACAAAGGCATCGATATCTGATTACATGTAAGACCACGTCTGGGACGTTGGCATCGATATGAGGTTTACGTGTAAGACCACGTCTGGGACGTTGGCATCGATATGAGGTTTACGTGTAAGACCACGTCTGGGACGTTGGCATCGATATGAGGTTTACGTGTAAGACCACGTCTGGGACGTTGGCATTGATATGAGGTTTACGTGTAAGACCATGTCTGGGACATCGGCATCGTATTGATTCGTGTAAGACCCTGTCTGGGACAGTGGCATCGATGTCTGAGTGCATGTAAGACCTCGTCTGGGACGTTGGCATTGTGCGACCATTCCGAGCTTTCTGAGTATCCTACTAGATTCCTTACGGTTCAACATGCAAATCTGTGATACGAGTTACAAATCCGAGCTATGAACGAATATGTGATATTAAATCCGATTCAGGTACGTTGGTTATACACTATATGTGTATATAAGGTAAGCATCTAAATGATATTTGAATGTATGAATTTCTGTAAACGTTTTCTGATCTGTCCGGTAACGCTCCTAACCCTAATCTGACGACGGACTCGAGATAGGAGTGTTACATTTGGTTGGTATCAGAGCTACGGTTTAGCCGATTCTCAGACTAACGTAGCGTGTCAGAGTCTAGCTATACATGCCATATATTTGAACTGTGATAGTGTGATGAATCCTGACGTGTAAAATGTGATTTTCATATAGTAATGGATCCCGAAAGAGTCGTAGCTGATGACGTAGAAAGTAATGCACCTGCTCCCGCGCAAGCAAGTGACAAAGACTACGATTCGAGACCGGCTACGAGCGGTCAAGAGGGAGAAGCTAAACAAGCTTTCTTCCAGATGATGAGTGAGTGGTTCACTCAGTTTGTAAATAATAACCCGACTGTTTCGCAACCCCTGCCCCCGGTTAATCCCCTCAAACGTCTGATATACCCCTGACTGCAAATCCGAATATATGGAATAAGCCTCCGGTTGATAAGATCTGTAAGTGTGGGGCCGAAGAATTCTGAGCTACTAAAAATGATGATGCTGAAAGGGCCGAATTCTGGTTAGAAAATACTATTCGGGTATTTGATGAAATGTCCCTTACTCCGGAAGAATGCATAAAGTGTGTAGTATATTTGCTTCGAGATGCAGCTTATCAGTGGTGGAAGACCTTGATTTCTATTATTCCGAAAGAGCGGGTGACATGGGACTTCTTTCAGATTGAGTTCCGAAAGAAATATATTAGTGAGAGATTCGTTGATCAGAAACGAAAGGAATTTCTGGAACTAAAGCAGGGCCGTATGTCTGTTACGGAATATGAACGAGAATTTGTCAGACTGAGTCAGTATGCTCGAGAATGTGTATCATCTGAAGCCATAATGTGCAAAAGATTCGAAGATGGCCTCAATGAAGATATTCGTTTGTTAGTTGGGATCTTAGAAATAAAAGAGTTCGTTACACTTGTTGACCGAGCTTGCAAAGCTGAGGCATTCAGGAAAGATAAAAGAAAAGCTGAGTCTGAAGCTCGAGATGTGAGAAAGAGATTTCAGAGTAAATCATTTCAGCCTACTCCGAAAAGATTCAGAGACAATCAAATTCGTTCCAGAGATAATGTGGGACAATCAAATAGAACTCAATCTAGACTGCAAATGAGTTCTAAAATTTCAGCAACTTCAGTGGCCAGTGTTGGTAATGTTCGATCCGAGAGACCTGAATGTTAGCATTGTAGAAAAAGGCATCCGGGAAGCTGTAGATTAAATGACAGAGCTTGCCTCAGATGTGGATTGCTTGATCATTTTATCCGTGATTGCCCTGAGCCTATCGAGCCAGAAACTGTTTAGAATTTGAGATATGATAATGTACCTGTAAGAGGTAGACCATCAAAGAATGTAAGGAATGTCAGTGGTAGTAAGAGAACTACGAGAGATAATGTTGTCAGATCTGAAGCTAGAGCGACTGTTAGAGCGTGTGCTATCCGAGCTCGTGAGGAAGCTTCATCACCTGATGTTATAACTGGTACTTTTACTCTTTATGATACTTCTGTGATTGCTTTAATAGACCCTAGTTCTACGCATTCTTATATATGCATGAATTTAGTATTCAGTAAGACTTTGCCTGTAGAATCTACTAAGTTTGTTGTAAAATTATCGAAACCCTAAGTAAAAGTGTTTTGGTTAATAAAGTATGCAAGAACCGTCCGTTAATGTTTCGAGATATCTTTTTCCCTGCTAATTTGGTACATTTGCCATTTGATGAGTTGATATTATTCTGGATATGTACTGGTTGACATTATATGATGATGTTGTGATCTATAAAAGAAAGACTATAGATTTGAGATGTCTGAATAATGAAATGGTTCGGGCTGAGTTAAATGATTTGAATGGTTTTTTGTGATTGAATCTATTTATCCGTCTGGAAATAAATTTGAAGGTGCATGTGTGAATTGAAGAATAGTCTGGAAGAAGAATTCGTATTCTTGAAGATTTGATACTGAATTATGACTTTTGTTCTTGTGTTAATGAATGAAAGGTCTGAACTTGGCACAATAAGGTTAGCTTTAATTTTCGAAAAACTTTTGAGTTTATAGGTGTTTCTTATCCAAGGAAAATGATTATGGTTTTGGAAATGAATACGTGGTTGATTTTATCAGGTATTGAACAGTTAGTAATTGAATTAGAAGTTAATAAATGTTTATTTAGTGAAGTCGTGAAATTCGGAAGTGTGTCGGCAAACCATAAGTTAAAAGGAGTTCTTCATAAATTAACTTCAGATTCAGAATCTCAGATGTGGTATTAATGATTATTTGCTACTTCGAGATAGAGTGAGTATGCTGAAAAGTTCTATATATGTATACAACAAATTGTGCTGCTAGAAGATTGATAATGAAATGTTAGTGAAACGAGATATCTCTGACTCGGTGTTGAAATACTTAATCTGTCAGCAAGTTAAAGTTGAACATCAGGTTCCGTCTGGATTATTACAATCGATTATAATTTTCGATTGAATATGGGATGAAGTGACAAGGGATTTTGTTTTGAGAGTTGCCTCTAACTCTGATAAATAAGGATGCAATTTGAGTCGCGCTTGGTAGATTAGCTGAGCCATATATTTTTGAAATTGTGAGATTGCACGGAGTGTCAATGTTCATTGTGTCAGATAGAGATTTGAAGTTTACATTACGATTCTAGAAGAGATTGCAAAAAAAAAAGCTTTAGGCACGAAGTTACATGTCAATACAGCTATTTATTCGCAAACGGATGGTCAATCCGAGCGAATCATTTCGATTCTCGAGGATATGTTAAGATGCTGTATATTTGAGTTTAACGGTACGTGAGAACAATACTTACCCTTGATTGAAATTGCATATAACAATAGTTTTCAGTCAAATATCAAAATGATGCCTTATGAAGCTTAGTACGGGTATAAGTGTCGTACACCTCTGTAGTGGACTGAGCTCAGTGAAAATAAGCTATACAGGGTTGATTTGATAAAAGACACTGAACAGAAAATGTAAGTAATCAGGGACAGTCTGAAATTAGCATCTAATCGTCAGAAGTCTTATGCGGACTTGAAACGAAAGGATATAGACTTTGAGATTGGTGATAAAGTAGTTCTGAAAGCGTCTCCGTAGAAGAGAGTACTCTGATTCGGATGTTGAGGCAAGTTGGATTTGAAATTCATCGGGCCGTATAAAATTATTGAGCGTGTTGGGCCTGTTGTTTATAGATTAAGGTTGCCCTCTGAGTTAGAAAATATTCATAAAGTATTCCATGTTTCGATGCTCCGTAGATATCGATCCGATTTGTCACATGTGATGGCCCCATCTGAAATTAAAATCCGAACTGATATGACATATGAAGAGAAACTAATCCGTATCTTAATTCGTGAATCGAAAGAGTTGAGAAACAAGAAAAAATTCCGTTAGTGAAAGTACTGTGGAATCGACACGAAATAGAAGAGGCTACCTGGGAGCCTGAAGATTCAGTGAGACAACAATATCTGACTCTGTTTAACGGTAAGATTTTCGGGGACGAAAATCTCTAAGGGGGGAGAATTGTAACAGTCCGGTATATACCCTAGTCGGAACAGTGGTTTTGGGACCATGAATCCGAGTCTGAATAATATTTTAATATTATTTTATTATGCCGTTGATAAGTGAATAAGTATGTATTAAATTTTCGTAGGTTAATTTGACCGTTTGTGTGTTTAATTTGAGCAAAGGATTTATTTGCATAAAATGTGAAAATTGCTTGCTATTTGCTAAAGTACTAATGTGTTGTGGCTTTTAAAAGTTATGGCCTTAAGTGGTAATTTAACCACTATTTAGTTAGTGGATGGTTTTGGTCAAAAATGACCTTGTTATTCATATTATAAAATTTTGTTTTATATGGCTAAAAGGGTAAATGAATTATTATGTATATTATATGTGATAAAAACATGGAAAATGGTCATTATTTTATCATCTTCTTGCCGAAACCACTAAAGAAAAAGAAAGAAAACTTTGGCTAAGCATTCGGCTATTATAAGCTTAAATCCAAGGTTAGATTTTGTTCCGTTTTTTATATTTTCTACGTTTTTGTAATCGTTGCTTCGAGAGCTTTAAAACCCATGTCTCAATTTGATGAATTGATAATGTTTATGTGAGATGCCATTGTTGATATGTTGAGTTTTGTGATGTTTTAGGTTGTTAAATGAAAGATTTAAGTTTGATGAACATGTTTTGTTTTTGAAGTTTTGTTGAATTTAGCTAAATAGGGCTAAATTGAGAAAATATTATTTTGAAGGACTAATTTGTGAATTTGATGAAATATTTGGACTTATATAGTCCCTAGGGAGATTCGGCTAAGCATGTGTAGGAATTGATTTTTGTGAATTTGATGTTTTGAGAAAAATGGACTAAATTGATAAAATGTGCAAATGTAAGGGCTAAATTGCAAATAGCCCTAAATATATGTATTTGGATTGATTTGAATGAATTAGTAAATAAAAGGGTTGATTCTGAATATGTTTAGATCAAGAACCGAGGAAAACGGATTTAGATCGCGGGAAAGCGAAAATAACCGAGTAGCCGTATCCATTCCGATAAACCGAATCCGAGGTAAGTCATTATGCAAATAAACGTATTCATATTTAACTATGAATTTTTCTATGACTATTATTAGGGATTAATGTTTAAGATACAATCTGTACATGAATTCCGGAATAAGGTCGATATAGTGATAAGTCTGAGAAATCCTGTATGACATTAGGAATACAAAGGTATATATATATTCAGTTTACGTGTAAGACCACAATCGACAAAGGGCATCAATATCTGTTTACGTAAGACCTCGTCCGACAAAGGCATCAATATCTGTTTACGTGTAAGACCTCGCCCGGGCGTGGCATCAATATCTGTTTGCGTGTAAGACCGTCCGACAAAGGGGCATCGATATCGATTACGTGTAAGACCACATGCGGGACAAAGGGCATCAATATCTCGATTACGTGTAAGACCGCATGCGGGACAAAGGGCATCGATATTCGATTACATGTAAGACCACGCCCGGGGCGTTGGCATCGATATGAGGTTTACGTGTAAGACCACGCCCGGGGCGTTGGCATCGATATGAGGTTTACGTGTAAGACCACGCCCGGGGGGCGTTGGCATCGATATGAGGTTTACGTGTAAGACCATGACCGGGACATCGGCATCGTATTGATTCGTGTAAGACCGCTCGACACATGCGGGCATCGATGTCCGATATGCGAGTGCATGTAATTCCTCGCCCGAGACGATGGCATCGATGTCTGAGTGCATGTATTTCCTCGTCTGGGACGTTGGCATTGTACGACCATTCTGAGCTTTCTGAGTATCCTACTAGATTCCTTACGGTTCAACATGCAAATCTGTGATACGAGTTACAAATCTGAGCTATGAACAAATATGTGATATTAAATCCGATTCAGGTACGTTGGTTATACACTATATGTGTATATAAGGTAAGCATCTAAATGATCTTACTATGATAAAATGTATATGGAATTTATGATATGATAAGAATTGTTTTGGCTAGATGAGCTATGTGTTATACAATTCTTGAATGGTAAAATTGGCTAATGTGGTTAAAAGTGTAAGAAACAAAGCAAATAAGTGAATGTTTGCTAAGTGATTGACATGTGCTAATGTATTTATTTGTATATATATATGCCTTCTATATTAAGTTTAATTGTATATGACTTACTAAGCTTTTGTAAAGCTTACTCAGTGTGTGTGTTTTCTCTGTTTTATAGGTCGTCAAAGCTACTGAAGGCTCGGGACCGTCAATGATCATCATCACACTACTAAAATCATTTTTGTACACTTTGGAAATGTATAAAGCTAGATATGGCATGTATAGGCTAGTATTTTGGTCTAAGTTGTTATGTGAACTTAGCCATGTGATTTGGCTATTTATGAGTTGAGACTTTGCTAAGATGAATGTGATATATGATGCATATCTTGGTAAGGTTAAAGTATTTGATATGGTCAAGTTTTGAGTAAGCACATGAATGAATTATGCTTGTGTTGATATGAGTTTTAGTCTTTGAAAATTTTCATGGTTGGAAGTGGCATTGAATGCATGGTTTGAATGGTTAAGTTAATATGTTTTTGGTTGCCATATATGCATAATATGTCTTGGTATATGTTGCTTGTAGGTGTGACCCAAGTGGGTGGCAATTTGGCCTTGTAAATGGCCTATAATGCCACACGGTTGTGGCACACGGGCGTGCCTAATGACCGTGGGTGTTTGGCTGGATTTAACCCATTAGCACACGGCCATGGCACATGGGCGTGTTTGATAGCCATGGTGGGGAAGTCAGTATATGGCCTAAGAGTACACGGCCAGGTCACACGGGCGTGCCTGGTGGCCGTGGTGGCCAAGTCAGTATATAGACACAGAAGGACACACGGGGGTGTCTAGAAGCCGTGGAGGGCACACGGTCCCCTCCCACGGGCGTGTCTCCTCTGTATTTTAGAAAAGTTTTAAATTTCCATGAAATTTTATATGTGTTTCGGTTTAGTCCCGACTTAATTTGTATGCATGTTTAAGGTCTCGTTGATCGTATTAAGGGACATTATGCTTGTAAATGATATTTAAATGTATGAATTTCTGTAAACATTTTCCGATCTGTCCGGTAACGCTCCTAACCCTAATCTGACGATAGACTCGGGATAAGGGTATTACATAATCGACACTGGAACCCCATGCAGTCTAACTATCTCGAAAATATAAAACTTCGCTAGTTTTTACAGAGAATAATCAGTTCAAACCGGAATGAAGTGAGCAGATTTGGTCAATCGATCCACAATGACCCAAACAGAATCCTTCTTAGTGGGTGTCAAGGGCAACCCACTAACGAAATCCATAGTCACTCGTTCCCATTTCCATAAGGGAATCTTGACTGGCTGCAATAAACCCGAAGGTAACTGGTGCTCAGCCTTAACTTGCTAGCACGTCAGACATCGAGCCACAAAGTCAGTTACCTCACGCTTCAAACCCGGCCACTAGTATTACTCACGAAGGTCGCGATACATCTTATTACCGCCGAGATGCATAGCATAAGGGCTACTATGTGCCTCCCTCAGAATAGACTGCCTCAGATCAGAATCGTTCGGCACACATATCCGTCCTCGAAAATATAACACACCATCACTGTTCAACCCAAAAATCAGAAGTAGTACCACTCTCCACCTGATGGAACCGTACACCCAGAGGCTCATCCACTAACTGTTTATCTCGAATCTACTCAATCCAAGTCGACTTAACCTGCAACTCGGTTAACAGACTCCCATCATCAAACAGACTAAGGCGAGCAAACATTGCCCTCAAATCAGACATTGCTCTTCTGCTTAGAGCGTTGGCCACCACATTGGCCTCACCAGGATGATACTCGATCGTGCAGTCGTAATCCTTGAGCAGCTCAATCCATCTACGTTGTCTAAGGTTCAACTTCTTCTGAGTAAGAAGATACTTAAGGCTTTTGTGATCAGTGTAGATGATACACCTCTCACCATACAGATAGTGCCTCCAAATTTTTAGTGCAAAGACCATAGCAGCTAACTCGAGGTCATGCGTCGGATAATTCCCTTTGTGTATCTTAAACTGACGGGACGCATAAGCCACAACCTTACCATCCTGCATCAGAACACATCCTAAATCGACGTGTGACACATCATCAGAAACTACAAACTCCTTACGGATTCAGTGTATCGTCAAGATGCGAGCCTAGGTCGAAATGGTTTTGAGCTTCTTGAAGCTCGACCGCTGCGCATCAATTCAAACAAACGGAACACCTTTAAACAGAAGCTTAGTCAACGATGCAGCAATCAAAGAGAACCCCTCAACGAAACACCGATAGTATCCTACCAAACCCAGAAAGCTACTGATTTCAGATACATTCTTAAGCTGTTTCCAATCCAGCACAGCCTCAATCTTTCGAGGATCAACACGAATCCCTCAGCAGAAACCACATGCCCCAGAAAAGTTACTTCACGAAGCCAGAATTCACACTTGCTGAATTTAACGTAAAGCTGCTTCTCACGCAGAATCTGAAGCACTACTCTGAGATGCTCATCATGCTCATCCTCAGTCTTAGAGTATACCAGAATGTTGTCGATGAAGACCACGACGAACTGATCCAAATAGGGCTGACACACTCAGTTCATCAAACCATAAATACGGCCGGTGCATTCATCAACCCAAAAGGCATAACTAGGAACTCGTAATGTCCATAACGAGTCCTAAATGTCCTCTTATGCACATCCACCTCCTTAACCATCAACTGATGATACCCTGAACAGAGATCGATCTTAGAGAACACTGAAGCCCCTCAGAACTGATCAAATAAGTCGTCGATCCTCGGAAGCGGATACTTATTCTTTACGGCCAGCTTATTCAGCTGCCGGTAATCAATGCACATCATTATGGTCACATCATTCTTCTTAACAAACAGAACCGATCCCCCCCACGGAGACACACTAGGACAAATGAAACCACGATCTAACAACTCTTGCAGTTGAGCCTTAAGCTCTATAAGCTCTTTCGATACCATACGGTAGGGAGCGATGGACACTGGAGCTGTACCGAAAGAAGCTCAATTCCAAACTCCACTTCCTGATTAGGAGGTAGACCCGGTAACTCCATAAAAAAGACGTCTGGAAAATCCCTTACTGTTCTGGTATTCCCAACAGAAGAGTCCTCATATTCCGAAACACTTACATAGGCCAAGTATGCCTCACATCCCTTCCAGACCAGTTTCTCAGCTACTAAAGCGGAGATCACATGCGACAGATAGTCTCGACGCTCACCAATCATAACCATCTCTACATCATTCTTGGTTCTCAAAACGACCCTCTTAGATGTGCAGTCTAAACTAACTCGGTGCTCCACCAACCAGTCCATACCCAAAATCAGGTCGAACTCTCCAAATGGAAGCTTCATCAAATTAGCCAGAAATATCTCCCCTTGCACCTTTAACGGGATATCCTTATACAGTTTACTAATTTGAAAAGACTGCCCCAACGGACTTATCACAGTAACCTAACTAGAAGTACTCTCAACCGATAACCCCAGATTTTCGGAAACAGAACAAGCTATATAGGAATGAGTAGATCCTATGTCTATCAGAGCAAAGTAAGGTACATCAAATATAAAGAACGTACCGGTGATGATGTTAGGAACATCTATGTCCTCTCGATAACGTGCAGCATAAACCAAAGCAGGCTACCTTGCCTCAGTCTGACCAGCACCTCTACCCGGTGCTCTCTGTCCTCGGCCTATACCATTACTACCCCTAGCCTGACCACAGCCTCTAGGTGGCTGCTGAACTACTTTCTACGGCTGTGTGGGACCTGATGTCGAAGCCTGCACCTGATCAACCCTCAATGGACACTCCCGAATGCAGTGCTCTAAAAACCCATATCTCAAACAGGCCCCAATCATCCTCCAGCACTCGCCCGAATTGTACCTACCATAATCACTGTACGGCTGTAACCTAATAAGAGCAACAGAAGAAACAGGAGGCCCCACTCTAACTGGCCCATCAAATCTAGCCTTTTTCTTAGGCCTCTGCACAGAACTCGATGGCTCCGAATCCCTCTTGTTCTTACCTCTCTCATAGTCCCTGTTCTGGCGCTCCACGCACTTAATATCCTCAGCAATCTTTGCCTTTTTTACCAAAACTATGAACTCATGCTCCCTCTGTGGAGCTATCAGAACCCTCAGATTATCCCTTAGGCCGTCCTCAAACCTAACACATCTCTTATACTCCGATGCCACCATACCTCGAGCATAGCGGCTCAGCCTCAGAAATTCGGCCTCATATTCGGCCACAGATCGATCACTTTACGTAAGGTTCAGAAACTCATGCCTGCGAGTATCAACGTAGCTGGCTCCCATATATTTGCTCTAAAATATAGTCTTAAAGAACTCTCAAGTTAAACGGTCAGACTGGGTGCCCTCCTTAACAGTTAACCACCACTGATATACTTTGTCGCGAAGTAAGGACACTGCACCCTTCAATTTCTGTTCGGGGGTACAGTCCAAGTCATCCATAATTCTCTCAGTAGCCTCCAACCAGTACTCATCCACATTAGGGGCGACTCCTATGACACCCCTAAATAACTCAGCTCCATTAGACCAGAGTCGCTCAGTTACCGACCCTCGGCCCCCAGATCCAGAATTGGGCCCAGCAACCCTCTCTAATATCCTCAGCATGGCTTGAGACAGTGCGTCGTCCCTAGCTGAACGACTCTGAGACCTAGTCTCAGTGGCAGGTGACACAGGTGTCTCACTCGTGTCAAGATTCGGCATGCTACCCAGATATGAGGACTCAACTTGAGCCCCCTACGGCCTCTTCCTCGGCCTCGAGTACCACGTCTACGGATACCTCGTGCGCTTATTGTCTAATTCGAGTTTATCTACATTAAGAGTTTTATACATCAGTTTAATATTTATTAACAAATATTTAATGCATAATTATAAGAAGTTCAGAATCGTTTCAGAAGTTTCAGTCTTCTAACTAACTTAGTACAGTTTCAAAGTATACTAACTATAGTGTTTCAGAACAGTTTTAAGTAAGTACAAAAATACTTACATGATCGGCACCGGAGACTCGGTGAACCACATTCTCAATCAGAATATTTTAAACCATTTGTAAACCAATTCTTTAAAAAGAAATTTTGGAGCCCAAAATCCACAGTCGAGTTTTTGTAACCTGGCTCTAATACCACTAAATGTAACACCCCAAACTCGGCATAAATGTTATGGCCGTATCTGACGATGTCACATGGAAGAGATTTTGAAAACGGAGCTAACTCGATAAAAACCTTTAATTGCTTTTATTTATTTCAAACATATGTTCAATTAGTCGACTTGCCTTAAAACGTATTAATTTAGCGGAAGCTTAGAAAAATATCGTGTTTAAGAAAAATAATTCGTATTTTTAGAAACACAATGCTTAACGTGAAACCATTATAAAAATATGCAGGTTAAATCCAAAAATCCAAAACCAAAGCCAGACAGTTTAAAAAAAGCCCATACAGTCCCAGAAATTACAACTTAAAAGAAACCATGAAACAAAATAAACAAGTGATAATGTGTGGTCACCATCGAGTCCTCCGCTGCACCGATCCGCCTAACTCTGTGGATTACCTGTACAGATTAAGCAGAAAAGAGTGAGTTTACGTAAACTCAGTGTGTAACCCCATAGAATTAAGCATGCACACAACAGAAAATCAAAATCAAACAGATACAGATTTGAGCTTAAGCTCATCTCAGATACAGATACAGATATACAAAACAGAATAAAAAACCAGATATCCTACCCCCATCCTCTACACACCATCTCCGACCATCTCTTCACACCATGTGGGGTTTAAAACACCCACCCAACCCGACACACCATGTTTTACCGAAGCGGTACATAACAGATATAACGCAGCCATGCTGCCAGATAATAGGCATCAACGGCCTTTCAGAACACTTCCTCCAGTATACATCATCCCACCCCAATAACAGTAACAGAACATACATACAGCATTAACAGATAAATCATGCTTAACATGCTCTTATAAATAGATAACAGATATACAGACATAGGCATGCTCATATCCATATTTCAGTCTAACAGATCTTATGGTTTCAGGGTTAGATAGCATTTACCGACCCTACAGTAGGCTCACAGTCAATTAAGACGACCGTGCGAACTTACAGAAAATCTCAGATAACTGCGTGTAAGCCCACACGCCCAGATTAGCCTTGCCCGTGTGGATCACATGGCCTGGCCCAAAGTTCATACGCCCGTGTGACTCACCCGTGTGGGCCCACACGCCTAGTCTAGTTTAACCCGTGTAGCCCACACGGCCACACTCCGACCATCACACAGCCATGTCTTACGCACAGCCTGGCCTTCATCGATCATACGGCCGTGTCGTTGCACACGACCTACCACACAGCCTACCACACGGCCGTGTGGCATCGACAGTAAGGTTTTCAACTTTTGTCGAAAACTCATTTTCTTACGTTTCGGGTACACACCTGGTGTCGATTCGATGCGAAACCACCCCCGAGTCTTTCAAAACCTAAATATTGTCATAACAAAACTCAGTTTCAGTAACATCTTCGAAACCTTAACGGAAAGGTTCTACGAGCGAAAACTCACAACATCAACAGCGTATTCGTAAACTTACCGATAACGAGAAGGAACCTTTAACGCTCAATTCGTTGCAGGAGCACCCAAAAATTCTTGACCTTCGCCTAATCCAAGAGAACCAAACACAATCCCTTATTAGAAAACCATCCACGAAATAAGAAGATAGATGGAAGACAGTTACTTACCGAACGAGCGTACAAAACCGTTAAACACAAAAATGAGACAATTTGGAAAACCAGAGAAGAGAGGGAAAGTAAGGAAAAATTCGGCAGTAAAGAGAGAAACAAAACGCCAAAAGGTGGAAAAATTTCAGAGAAAAAATAGAAAAAAATTAAAAAAAATTAAAAATTAAAATATGAGATAAAAATCGAATCCCTACTAGATCATAATCCATTATTTCTCTCCCCCTAATCCCACTACTCATAACTCCCTCAGACTTTAATCTCCACTGAAACTCTTACGTAGATCCAAGCAAAAAATAAACTCCCTCGCTCACACAGGGATTCGAACACAGGACCTCCACACAACACACAAACTCCTTTACCACTCAAACCAGCAGGCTCATTCTACTATGGTTTTACAATTAATTCAATATAAGCCCACTGAGCAAGTAAAAGGCTTAAGTCAGAAAAATTCTAAAATTTACCAAATACAAGGCTTGAACTCAAGACTTCTCAGACACACCCAGAGCACTTAACCACTGAAGCAGACAGATATTTGTGTCACATTTTCACAAAAGTAGAAATAAGAATTTTGGGGCGTTACAATGCTCGATGGCAGAGTCAACAAAGTAAGACGAGCTTGGGCAAAGGGTGAGCAACCCAAGGCCGACAACAAAGATGGAAGAATAAAAGAAGAGATGAAAGTTCACAGAAATGGGGAGCTTAGTTAAAGAGAGATAATCAAGAGGGTAAAAATACTCGCAAGAAGCAAGGTAATTGTTGTAATTGTGGTAAGTCCAAACATTTTGCTCAAGATTACATGATAAGAAAAGTTTAAGGAAATGTCGCTTAATTCCATTCATGAGTGGGATTTTCATGCCTTTTGTGCAATAATAGACGATGGTGAAGAAGAGATTACAATTTCATGCATTGAGGAGCCACAGATAGAACATTGGCAAACAATAGTAAGAAATAGTTCAATCAACTGTCAAGATGATTGGATAGTTGACTTCGGTTGCTCTAATCACATGACCGAAGATAAAAAAAAGCTATCAAGTGCAACAAAGTACAAAGAAGAAAGAATTGTTGTTACTGTCAATGATTCCGGATTACCAATATCCCACATTGGTGACACTGTGATAATCCATCATTACATTCCACATAAGGTTAAGCTACAAAATGTGTATCTTATGCCTATGATGATGATGAATTTGTTATTAATATCACAACTCACGTTAGACGAAAACTACATAGTTTTCAAACCCAACAATGTGAAGGTGTATCGAAATCTAAAACTAAACAATACACAAAAGGAAGACAATTATAGTTTGTCTATGTAATATCTGCACAATCAGTTTATATAGACAAGACTTAAAAAAATGAAACTGTTGATTTATGACATGTAAGGCTTGGTCATGTGAGCTACTTAAAGCTAAAGGTAATGATAAAGAATTCGATGCTAAATGGACTACCTCAGCTTGAGGTATGAAACAATGTAGTTTGTGTTGGTTGTTAGTTTGGAAAGGCATATCAACTACCTTACAAGGAGTCAAGCATTTGAGCCAAAGTTCCATTACAATTGGTACACTCTGACGTGTTTGGACTAGTATACCAATCGGTTTTCGGTCCAATCAATTTGATTGACTAATTCAATCATGTTCTAAGAACACTAGTTGTAATAGCCTGATTTTTCAATGATGTTGAAAACAGAGGTTTCAGAACTCTATTTCTATAATTCGAGTCCGTAAATATTAAATATTAATATTTACTATATTAACATTCACTAGTCTATTATAGAAATATATCAAAATTTGGTCCACTAATTTTGTCGAATTGATAGTTAATTAAGGTACTGAGACTAAATTGTAAAAGTCTTATCACTGTAGATTTTTAAATAGCTAAAGGATTAAAATGGTAATTTAACCATTATAATTTCTTAAATGGTGGTGGAAAGGTATTAAAATGCCCTATCTTGTTATTTGTAATTAACTTTTAATTAATTAAAGTTTAAATAAATAATTATGATTAATTATATTTTAATTACAAGCATATAAGTTAAAGCATAAAGATGTCACCTTTATTTTCTTCATCTTCTTCAACCTTGTCATGAGAAAGAAAAGAAATCCTAAAAAAAAGTTTCAAACATGCAACCCTCAAATTGGTAAGCTATACAAGTAATTTTCTTGTAATTTTTATGTTTTTGAGGTCATTGGAGCTTGATTTAGCTAGCTCATGTACCAATTTGTAAAGTTGTTAAAATTTTTTAAAGTTTCCATTGATGATTTATTGAAGAAATAGGTGTTAAATTGATAGATTTTAAGCTTAGATGTGAAAAAGGATTGAATTGTAAAGTTTAATTGTTAGTTTTGTACAAAAGTACTAAAGTGTATAAATTGCAAAATTGATGCTATATTACTATAATAATAGATAATAGAGGGTCCTAAAAGTATGTGATTAGATCGGTTTTGAAACCGAAGCTCAAAATTGAAATTTATCGCAATTTTAGTTTTAGGGACTAAATTGCACAAAATACAAAACTTTAGGGGCATTCAAAAAATGGAATTAAACTGGTTCATGCATATTACGGGATACTATAAAAATGTTTGGTATTGATAGATTATTTAAAATAATTGTTTAAATCAATAATTGAATCAAACCGAGAATAATCGAAGAAATTGTAGAATAGTCATTGAAGATTCAATTTGCTTGTTGTTTTGACCAGGTAAGTTTATATGGTATGATTGAATTTAAATTTTTATATATTTGAATTATGAATATGTGTATGTTTGGTTGTAATTTGAATTGTTTGCAATTTGGTACAAAATGTGAGATATGTACTAAACTGTAAAGAAATTATTATATGTGTTAAAGATTCCCGAGTGAACGTAGTAAATGATAGGATACGATTGGCATGCCAATAGGGTTATATGCGTACTTGTACTTGTACGAGATATGTGATTGTGCGAGATACTTGATTGTACAGAGATCATTACAGATTTATATTGGGATCCAACATTTGTTTTGGATCATCGAGTATTGTATGTCTTTACAGAGACCCTGGTGTGGTAGAGTGATGTATTGTTGTATGATTATGCAAATAGTTGCTTACATGCTTTGCACTTCAGTGCCCTTGTGTGTTATAGTTAAAGCACTTAGAAGCTATCTGGTGTGGTGTGGTTTACCCATGTTTTTTCAAGTCCGTTTTACTAGGGTTCATCAGACCGAGTGGTTAATGAAAAATGAAAGATTGAAATGGCATGAAATGAATTTAATATTCAAATGATAGATTATTGAATAATTAGAGTATAAAGCTTTCGATTTATATATGTGATTACATTATTCTTGAATTGAATGAGATTTAAGTTTGGTATGTATTGTGACATGAAATAACATGATATGTACTTGTGATATTACATGATTGATTATATGTTAAACACACCTTGTTGATGTTTTGGATTGTCATGTCTAGCCAAATGATGTCAAGCTTAGTAGCTTATTGTATTTAATTGAAAGATAAGGTAAGTTTTTTGTTTAATGCCTGTGAACTTACTATGCATTCGATATGCTTACCCCGTTGTTTGTCTCTTTCTCTATAGATTTCAACTTGTGAATCATCCAAAAGCTCACACAATCTCATTTTCAAATTGGTAGTTTTTCGAACGTTTTAAGTCCAGTTTTGTGGCATGTACATAGGTATTTTGTATTTGTTAACTTAAAGTGTTAGTTATAGCTTAAAACCTTTCTAAGGTTTGATTTTGGCAATGTAATGCCTCGTTGAAATGGTATGTTTTGGTAAATGGTTTGTGATATGTATGTGGCATATGAAATGACATATTTGGATATGGAATTGGTATTAATGAAGTTAGTATATGCTTAATTGTTGACATGTATGCATTGGGGATGGTATGATATGTCTAATGGCAAAATAAATGTTATAAGTTTATATGAATTAGGTTGTGGTAATTTGCACTTGAATGGTGTGTATTTGAAGTGTTTTGATGCATGTGTGGCTAACCATTTATGCTTAATTTGATGAATTCTGAGATAGCATTGAAATAGGTACCAAATGACTTAAATTTTACCAAAAACAAAGTCCATGTCTTAATGAGCATTCTTCCTCGTCGCAACGTTGACCAACAGTGAATCACATCAAGACGTTGAGTGATTTGATGTCACGATGTGACAAACTGTTTGGCGACATCATGACGTGAAGGAAGTGACGTCACGACGTTGGCCTTGAGATTTTGAAACTTTACAATTTGGTCCTATTTCATGCTCGGGTCAACAAAAGAGCTTTTGTAAGCTTGATTAAGACTCGGATTTGATCGTGTATCATAATGTAAATGTGTTTAACATATAATTATATATTTGAATGATTATGTTACTGTATAATTGAATGTAGTTGCTCTGAGAATGAATGTGGCGTCTTGTAGCTCGGACTCAGCGATCAGGTTGGGCGAGGGGTGTTACATTGATTATGATTAAGCTCAATTGTTGGCTTGAAATAAAAACTTCAAATCCGCCATTCTATGCCTTTGTATCATCGCCAACCCGGGCTATGTTACTTTCCGTGCCTCCCTCTTTCGTCTGACCGTTTAGATCATAAAGAATGGCACCCATGGACTTGAACCTTCAAAACCCAAAATGGGTATGAATCCTCTCGTATCTTTTGTTTTTTGTTTTCATCTAATATGGGTTGTATTGAGTGTTGTGGTTGGATTTTGGATTGATGATGGTGGGTGAGAATGAAGGTTGAGTTGATCAAGTTCATTCTCCATCAACTAATCAGAACAAAATGGTGAAAATATGTTTGTCATATCATAATGTCGTTAATTATTTAGCAGGTCAGTGATTAAAAAAATGAATTCAAATAATTTAGTGGTTAAATTAAAAAGTTGACTAAAATAAAAATAGGTGAAAAGTTTACTAAGGACTAAAGTAGTTTACCTCAGTAAAATTTGTGATGTATACTTTTAACTCTAGCAGGAGTTAACTAAATATAAAATATGTTAATCTCATTTATAAGGGTGGGTTTGGATAGGCGATTGGGTGCGGTGTAGTATGTTTAGTTTACTTTTTGTCTTACGTTACAGTATTTAATCTCATCGCCACCGTTATTTTTACATTAACCGCAGGTAAACGCACCGCCCATCCAAACCCACCCTAAGAATAGTCCGAATTAAACTTGTTTATGGGTCGGGTCGGGCCCTCCCGAAAAGTGAAAATGTTTAGATAAAAATATAGACTCGAAAAATAGATTTAGGAAAAAAATAAGGTCCATTTAGAAAACGGACCGAGCCTCGGGTAAGTTTTTTTGGCCCGGTCCTCGATCGACCCGGCCCAAATTTGCAAAAAACCCCCTGTTGCTTTGTTGCTATTTTCCCACTACTTTGCTGTTATTTTCCTACTATTTTCCCATTGTTTTGATGTCATTTCACTACTATGTTGCTACTATTTTATTGTTATCATTTGGATATTGTAAAACTCTTATTTTATTGTTAATTTTGCTACTATTTTAGAGTCATTTGTTTGTTAAATTGCACCCTATCTTAATGTTATTTAAGTATAAATAATTTTTTAATTTATTTTCAATTTGTTAAGAAATATTTATTTGAATATTTTTAGTATTTTTAATGAACTATATTTTTAATTTTTTTATAAAAAAATAAAATAAAAATTTTTAATACGAACGAATTGAGCCGAGCTTAAATTTTAATATTTTTATCCGAGTAAAACTTAAAAAAAATTTAAATCCAATTTTTTGGTCAGGCTAAATCTAAACTTAAACGTATCAATCAGAACTAAAATTTTATTAAAACTCGGCTGAACCCATCCTACCCAACCCATAGACCATTCTAGTCCAAACCAAAGTGGCATTGTCACCCTTGACTCTCGTGCCGTCTTGTTTGACCGATTTCTCTGTCTCCGTGGAGTTGTTTTTCCGGAAAAGAAAAAAGGAAAAATAATAATCCATTAGGCTCAGCCAATTGTCCCATCTGACGTGGTAATACCCTAAACATTCCTCCCCTTTTTAAGTCACTCGCTCTCTCTCGCGCGTGCACTAACTCATCTCTCAGATTCTCGCACACTCTCCTCTTCTTCAATACGAAAACAAACAAAACCAAAAGAAACAAATCGAAGGATCCAAATAATCCCTCCAAAATTCCCCCTTTACCAAAAAATTAAAAAGGAAAAAACCCAAAACCCTTTCTCTCTCTCTCTCTCTACTTCTCTCAAAAACCCTAAAATTTTCATTTTTCTCCTCCCTCTCAAAAACCTTTATCTTTCCATACAACCCAAACATAAGCCCCAACATGAAAACACCATTTCTAAGCCTTTACCTAATCTGGGTATTTTTCAATTAGGGGTTTCCCCCTTTCTTTTCCTTTGAAAATTTGGTCTATTGGGTTTTCTTTTTGTTTCTCCTCTTTCTTATATGAATGGCTACAGGGAAAACTGAAGGTGAAGAATCAAAGAACAACAACAAAGTTTATACCAGGAAAACCCACAACAAGCCCAAAAATCCCTCTATTTTCCCTCACCAATCTTCTCAGCAAACTCTACCCACCACTACTACAGCTGATTATCACAACTCCTCTCAGCAGCTGCCACCCCAACACTTCGATGCCGTGGCGTCAGATGATTCGTCTAGCCATAATCAGTTGCAGCGGGGTGCACAAAATGCTACCAACGGGACTGCAACTTCTGGGTATGTAAGATATGACAACCTTGTTAAGATTAACTTGAATGTTTTGTCCAAGAACGATGTTAGAGTTTTGCAGAGGAAGTTAACTAGAGAACTTGAGCAAGTTAGGGGTTTACTTAAGAAATTTGATGCTAAAGAAGGTACGTTTAGTGGTGGTTATTCGAATTCGCGGGTCTTAGGGAATGAGGATGTTGATAGATGTGGTGGAAGTTTAGTTAGAGTGAACTCGGATGTCGGTTCTGTGGGATTGCCTAGTTCAAGGCCTTTTCATGGATTATCTGTGTCAGTGGCAGAGAATGATCGGAGTAACAATGGCAATGGTGGTGGGAATGGGAGTGAGTTTGTGGAGAAAGAGAAGAGAACCCCAAAAGCAAATCAGTATTATAAGAACTCGGACTTTGTTTTAGGGAAGGAGAAGTTGAAGCCTGTAGAGAATAAGAAGAAGATGAAACCAAATGTTGGGAAGAATAATGTGAGACAAGTGGGAGATGGGGTTGCAGTGGAGAAGTTATCAAGTCGGATGTTTAAGAGTTGTAGTAATTTGTTAGGGAAGTTAATGAAGCACAAGTTTGGTTGGGTTTTTAATAAACCGGTGGATGTGAAGGGACTTGGGTTGCATGATTATTATTCAATTGTTAAGCATCCTATGGATTTGGGTACGGTGAAGATTAGGTTGAACAAGAATTGGTACAAGTCACCTAGGGAGTTTGCGGAGGATGTGAGACTAACTTTCAGTAATGCAATGCTGTATAACCCGAAAGGACAGGATGTGCATGTTATGGCAGATACATTGTCAGGGCTATTTGAAGAAAAATGGGCAGCTATAGAGTCTGAGTCTAACCTTAATAGGAGGTTTGAAAGGAGTCATGATTACAGTTTGCCAACTCCCACTTCAAGGAGAATTCCAGCTCCAGCTCCAGCTTCAGCACCAATTCTATCTCATGGCCCTCCTGCTCTAGCTCATTCATCACTACCATTAGAAGCTAGGACTCTTGAGAGGTCAGAATCCATGACAATGCCTATTGACCCCAAATCAAGAGATGTGGACTTGACTCCTACTGATAGGATTGGAGTACCAAAGAAATCCAAGATAAAGGATCCTGAGAAGAGGGATATGACTTATGAGGAGAAGCAGAGACTCAGTGTAGACCTTCAGAACTTGCCTTCAGAGGAACTTGATAGCATTGTCCAGATTATTAAGAGGAGGAATGCGGCACTTTTTCAGCAAGAAGATGAGATTGAGGTGGATATCGATAGTGTTGATCCAGAAACGCTTTGGGAACTAGATAGATTTGTGACCAACTATAAGAAGAGTTCGAGCAAAATCCAGAAAAATGCTGAAGTTGCTCTTCAAGCAAATACTGAAGATGACCATAATATTCAGGAGACTGTAAGATGATGGAGAAGTGACTTTTGAACCTCCAATTGTTTTGCCTGTTTGGGATTTTTGTTCACTGAAACAATTTGTTGTTATTCTTTTTGCAGAATCTGGAACCACCTGCTAATAAAGTATCAAAAGTAGCCGAAACAGGTAATCACTGTGTACCTGCAAGAATTTACTTTCCTTGGTATACTATTCACTTGTTTAGGTCTGAAGAAGATGAATTTTTCATGCACTCATTATTAAAACTGGTTGGATTGCTAAGCAGTGGAGAGGATTGTTCCTACATCACCTCCTATTCATGGAAAAAGGCAACAAAATGAAGAGAGTGGATCAAGTAGTTCAAGTAGTTCTAGCAGTGACTCTGGATCTTCATCAAGTGGTAAATATTAAAGTTTTTCTTTCATTATGCTCATATGAGTGTATATATGCTAGATTTCTTACACCCCTACTTTCATGCAGGTTCTGACAGTGATAGTTCACCTTGATAATGTGAGTAGTTCACCTTGTTTTTAATGGACTTAACTGAGGTAGGGCCATAAGGGTCATTATCTTGGCTAATGAATTTTTTCGATCCTTATTTCTTGTGTAAGTAGTGCAATTGTATTTTTTATTATGTTTGCATTGAATTTCATGTGAAACACATATCAAGATACAAGGTTACATAGTTTTTGATCCTTCTGATGCCTGTTTTGTTTACTTCCTTTGATGGCTGTCCTTATTATGATAGGTAAAAAAGGATCTCTAAGATGGTTTTGGTCTCATGTCCTGAAATTGGACCATAGTAGGAACATGTTCCATGCATGTTGAAGATGCTTCTTTAGCAATTTGAAAATTTTGATGACCAATGTTCTGCTGTTGTCATATTCTGCTCATGGATCATATATATCATTTTAAGCACTTTCCTCTTTTCTCCCCACCCTTCCCATTAGTCCATTCCTTCGGTTATAACATTTCTCAAGTCTTCGTTTCACTTCAGATCGTTGTATCTGTTGCTGAATTGCTGATTACATTTCATTCCGATTCATTTCTATCTTCCATCGCATGATTGCCTATATCACCGAGACCTTAATCATGACTATGAGAGCCCAATTCAGAGTTCATCTTTTTAATTTTGTGGATTTAAATTTGACATGAATCTTTTGTTTTAAACATCATGTGCATGGTTCTTGAGTTCTAAGCAAAACTTAAACCGAGCGGAAATGTTGATTCGTTTTAGATATGTATCATGCAGTTATCTTTGTTTCTCTACATTTGATGAGCTTCTTGTTGCTTTTTGTATAGATCATCTTATGATGGAAGGTGATTCAAGATCATTACAGAGTAGCAACCGACAACTTTAGAAAAATGTGATTCTACCATTTTAGAAGGGGGATGAATGACATTAAACACTCAATTTTGTTTTTGTACAACTGAAGTGTGCAAAGCTGCTTCTTTCAGTTAACATCATCCGAATCTCATTATCTTTGTTTTGGACAAATTGTAACATAAACATAGTTGTGGCAAGGGAAAACAAGGTTCTTTGAAGGTCGTCCAATGTTCCATGTTCATTAGCTGCTTGTTTCTATCATCTCTTCAAATCCTTTTTTTGCACACCTCTACCTTTTAACAGAAATCATAGGAAGGGGATTTTTCAGATTAAACATGTTAACCCAATACCAAGGTTTAAGAATTAAGTGTGATTTATCTGTAATGAGCACCCATATCTACCCTTCCTTTTAAAACATCTATCATATTATTCTATATTTTATATTATATAATGTAGTTGATTGAGTTGGTTTTTTGAGTTAATTGTTAAAATATTGTCCTTTTAACGAAGCCGAATTCAAAAATAATTGAGTCAACTTTTATATTTAAAAAATTAAAATTTCTTCAATTTATAAATCCAGCCCTGACATTATTAATAATTTTTTATATCAAATATACACCAAATTTCAAAAAGTAAATTATTACTAATAAATTAGGTATAGTGATTATAAATAAAAGAGATAAATATCAAAACTATACATAAATTATGGTTTAATGTGTAATTTTTATACATGAAATTTTGATTTGATCCAAATCTTGTAAATTATTAACATAATTACTCATAAAACATCATTATATATTTATATATTGGATACATAAATAATTATATTTATCCAATATAAAAATAAATTAATATATTTTTTTCTTTAGATGTGGATGATTAAATCAAAATTAAAATTTTAAATATACATTTAAACCACAATTAGAATTTTATATATATAATTACACGTTAAATCAAAATTGATATATAATTTTGAGATTTATCCTTTGAATAAAATTTAACTAGTGTTGATTAAGTTACAAATCTCAGCCCAGAAAAAAAGGGTGAGCCCAAATTCCAATACAAAAGATGAGCTATTGGCCCAAAACCAAAGTGGCTCACACAATCAGGTCCTTATAAAAATAACACACGCGGAATTCTTTGGCTCTATCATCTTGAAGCCTCAAGTTGAAAGACGGTCTCTCTTTTCTCTGTGAGTTTCGTAGGGTTAGGGTTTTAAGGGTAAAGCATCCTCCAACATGCAATACATGGATCCAATTAAGAAACGCAAGTTAGATGAAAACGGTACTGTTTCAGCGCTGTCGGAACCTGACCCTATCACCAAACTGACCCCACAAGATGGCCGCAAACTTATCGAGCGATTCACCGTCGACCAACTCCTCGACATCCTTCAAGACGCCGTTTGTCGTCACGTCGACGTTCTTTCAGCCGTTCGATCTATTGCCGATCAAGATCCGTCTCAACGGAAGCTCTTCATACGTGGGTTGGGTTGGGATACCACAACTGATGGCCTTCGTTCACTCTTTTCGGTCTATGGAGAACTCGAAGAAGCGGTTGTTATCCTCGACAAGACTACCGGGAAATCGAAAGGGTATGGATTCGTTACGTTTAAGCACGTAGATGGTGCTTTGCTTGCTCTTAAAGAACCCAGTAAGAAAATCGACGGGAGAGTCACCGTGACACAGCTGGCGGCGGCAGGGAATTCGGCGACGAATAGTAACCCGGTGGATATTCATATGAGGAAGATTTATGTAGCCAATGTACCGTATGATATGCCGGCGGATAAGTTATTGGGCCATTTTGCTCAGTATGGAGAAATAGAAGAGGGGCCCTTGGGGTTCGATAAGCAGACGGGGAAATCAAGGGGTTTTGCTCTTTTCGTTTATAAGACAGCAGAAGGGGCTCAGGCAGCGTTAGCGGAGCCTGTAAAGAACATTGATGGGAGACAAATGAATTGTAAGCTGGCTATTGAAGGGAAAAAAGGGAAGCAAGGACAAGAAGGGATGATGCAAAGTGGCGGTGGGGTTCCGGGAAACGCAGAGATGGGAATGGGAGGACATGGTGGAGGATATGGTGGGCCGGGTGGTTACGGTGGGTTTTCAGGTGGGATGCAAGGGCCGCCTGGTCCTATGGGTCATCCTCATCCCTTGAATTCATCAGGAGTTGGAGTGGGCGCTTTGAGTGGAAATGGCGGTGTTGCTGCTGGGGGTTATTCTGGACTTGGTGGGCCGTATGGTGGGTATGGTGGACCAGGTTCAACTGGCTATGGTGGACCAGGATCAGCTGGTTATGGCGGACCAGGTTCAACTGTTTATGGTGGGTTGAGTGGTGCTGGTGCAGGGGGTGGGTTGGGTGCTGCAAGTGGAGGGTCTTCATTGTATAGAATGCCGCCGAGTTCTGCTGGGATGCCAACTGGTGGTTATCCGGAGACTGCTCATTATAGCTTGTCTTCCTCGGCTGCTTTCCCTAGTCAGCTTCACCAAGGGGCTGGGACATCCCCTGCGCCAAGAGTTCCACCCGGTGCAATGTATCCTAATGGGCCACCGTTCTACTGAGGTTATTTTCCCTGATTTAGCATTCCTTAAATTCATTATACTACATGAGGTGTTATGCTTTTTTTACTCTCTGCCGATTGAGAGTGAGTTAATTTTGTGTTTGTGCTTGCTCATGTTCTTTGTTGTGGGTATTTGTTCCTTGTTTATTCTTGCTTCAAAATCTGTGGTTCTTTTCCTGCTTTGTTTGGTCAGCATTCTGTTACTTGTGTGCTATATACCTGTATAATTGTCTGCATATGGTGATTTTACTTCTTTTTGTAAAAGATACCATATATGGTCAAATTTTTTTTTTTCCAAAATGGTTTTTCACTTTTGCTGGTTTGTTTTGATATCTTCTTTTATTTGCCTGTATCTTTTGTGAAAATTATATGCCCCTATTGTATGGACAACTTTATTTATCTATGGTTGGTGTTTAATATCTATGCTAGAAGCCTCTGATTGAGTTCCCCACAGGAGTCGGTTGATCTCTATTCTTTTGTGAAATTATCTACAAAATTATAGTGAACCTTTAAAATAAAGGACATAAGTGTCGTTATATTTATTTTTATTTTTTAATAATTAAGTATGCAAATGAGAAAATTAGCATTCCCATAGTTATGGAACCTTTTTCCCCTCCTGTTTATTATCACTTACTTATTTTCACCTACATAATGAGTGTTCTAGAATTCTTTTATGGTGTGGCACTAAGGTTTCCTTCTTTGTGTCTCATATTTATTTCCCTTTTGACTTCTTGTGTTGGAAGGCATATTATGATCTTGTCTAATCATGTCTAGAGAACTGTATTCAGTACGTGGGTTTTACTATTTGTTGGTATGAACTGAATGAATTGTTGTGTTGATGAAGTACAAATTTTTTGGGTACACTTAAATTATCTTGGTTGGTTCTATTTTACTGCTACCAGTTGGAGAACAGATATATATACTATTGATATTGGATGAGATGTCCATCTATGTGATCAGTTTTCCAGATAGGATAGCAGTTCTCTTTCATGTTTGAGTTTGCTGTCTCCTTTCAATGTTTATGCAGTTTTTTGAGTGTCTTCCTCGGTAGTATCATTTAATATTCCAATTCTGTATGGCCCACGCTTTTGCATTTCATTTGATTGTATCTAAAGAAAAGAAGAGTGGATTTCAATCTCTATATGGTGCCTCGTATTTATTATTATTTCCAGTTGAACTTGCCTTAAATATGTCATTTTTGCATTGTAGATTATAACTTAGTTGTTCATCTTTCTTATGATTTGCTTCTGGCGCCTTGCATGCCTTTTTGCTGTTTGTTTCAACTGTTAACTAATCAGAGGGAATATTATCTTCATTCATTTCAAATGAAATCTAGCTTTCCATTATTTGGTATTCCAAATTTTCTTGAGGAAAAGTTTTCCATCACTGTGAAGTCTTAAGACATTTTTTTAAATGTTTTTTGTGCAATTTAGATAGACATATGTTTATATATATTCTCACTATGATTATTGCAATTGCCTTGTGTTTCTGTTTGTTCTTTCTTGTTCATTTGAAAAGGGACAAATGTCTGAGCTTATCCCTACATGTAAGTACAGCGGGTATGCATGTGTTTTTCTTTCGCTAGTGTTGCTTTAATACATTGTTTTCAATTAGTTTTTGACATTTCATTTTTTTGCTTGATGATGTGAAATGATGAATTTATAAATGGGTGTTTGATTCAGGTTTATGACAGCTTGTTGGGCGCAGATGCTTTTTGTGGTTCTGGTGATTGCCTGAATGCGGACTATATATACTCTGGCTTGATGAATGCATTAGCTGGGCTCTTACAGCCACTTCTCTTGATTTGCTCCTTTAAGATGTTTGTTTCTGAGTGCTGGTTGGCAAAACATGTGATCTAGACTAGTTTTTCTGTGTTCTGTTAGGAACTCTTGTTCCAGTGGTACCTTTTAGTTATTAGTATATTTTTTTAATAATACAAGTAGTGACGGTTTTTTGCCTATTCTTGCCGGTATCCGTGGTTGTTGCTGCATCTCCTCTACTTGGAAGTTTATTTTTTTCTTGGTTGATATCACTGTTCTTATTGATTTTCTATTAGGTACTCTGCTGGACTATACTAAAAACAGACATGCAGCTTATTTTTTGAAGTTAAATGTAGTTATTTATTTTGCTGTATAAATTAATGGTTGTAGAGAATCTCTCTCCCAGAAAAGTGTTACTGGACTGTTATTTTGCATAAAGTCGTAACACCATTTTCTAATGTCAACTTTTGTTTTCTTGTTACACTTCTGCTGTACTTGGCTTAATTACGTGTTAAAGTTGCCACCCAAAGATGACTTCAAGCTTATTGTGTCATTAAATTATCATGTCAATGCGAGAGTTTTGGTAGTGTTGGACTCTCCTCTCCACCTGATACTTGACTGATGTACCTTTTTTCTCCAAGTGGAGTATTTCTTTTCTCCTTGTTGTGTATAAAATTTGTAGAATGCCCAAATATCATGGACTCCTTGGGTGGGTTCTTGTTTCGGTTATGAACCTAATGATGTGAGAGCAAGTATTTCATTAAGCATACCAGTAAATTGTCAGTTGCTTCTTGATCTGGTGCTGCTATATGTTGAGTGTTGGTGTACTTAATCAGCAGTTTGCTTGTATACTCTGTGTAGTTTTTTCCGGTTTTTTGGACTTGCACATGGACTCTTTCTGTGCACCACTTCATTGGCAATATAAACCGAGTCCCTCTCTCCTATCTGCCGCAACGTTCTTTGTTGACATATTTCTTTTGTTCAGTGGGGTTTGGACTGTGTGATCGCTATGCATTAGAGCTAGTATCTTGATAGGTTTTGTGGATATGGCCGGTTGAAAAGCTAGCTTTTATTTTCCTTTTCTTTTAACTATAGTTCTGTAGTTCATGAAATTTTAAGTTTACTTACTGAAACCTTAGGTCAATATCCGGTTCGAGTGGAGGTGATGTATCTGTGAAACAATTTCCTTGTGGGTTATGATTGTGCTAGCTGATTTTGATATCTGTACCTACTCAATTCTCTTGGCATGTTCCTCTAAAAGGAGGTTCTTGTTGTGAGTGCTTTAAGTGGTTTCGAAGAAATCCTTATATCCTATTTTTGTCGTGTAGCTGCCAAAAATGTGCCTCAAATACTATTTTGCAGACTGAATTATCTTTGAGCTTTTAACTTTGATTCTTCAATACCATGCTTCCTTGTTAGCTTTACGAAAATGGGATCTGTTTTACTTGATGAAAGATGAGGCTATTTGTTCTATAAGATTTAAATCAACACAACCATTCAACTAGATTCATTGTCATATCCTCTTTGGCTTTTTCCATTTGTATATCTATTTTGCTTTCAAGAAATTTTGTTTTGTTAAGGAACCAGTAGTATATTCCTCCCATTCCCCCCCCCTCCTTTTTTTGATGGGTATGTAGGGAAGTGTGTGACTGAAATGTTTTTAATGGTGATGGGTGGGATTAATGCTCTCTTTATATTATGCTAACTGGCATTGGTACCTTCTTTCCCCCCTTGTTTTGGCCATCTGCTGTGGAACACCGAGGCATAAATAAAACCAACCTCGAAAGGTCAGATGGAAGGCGTATGATTGACTTGGCTCCACCACAGCACTCAAATGAAGCAAGATTGGACACATCCACTAGAATGTAAAATTACCATTAGTTCCCAGGGGAGCCTGCCTATACTGACAAAATCAGCATCAGATGCCTAACCTGGAGTTATGCGGTAGTGTGCGTCTCAAGTGGTGTTAATTGGTTTACTGACCATACATTTGTAGCTCTTATTTTCTTCTGGCCCAGCATATATTTGTAGCTTAACCCCTAGATATTCAGTCATGAAGATTCCTTATTCCATAGTATTGTGTATGTATACATGGATTTTTGTACCAAAGGAAATATATACATGGATTAAAAGTGGGAATGAAGGTTAACATGTTTCTTTGTCAATTCCACCTATATTTTTCAGCTCCTTTGAAAACTTCATATTTGAAAATTCCAATAATATGACCCAACAAAACCTTTTTCTTTCTTTGCGTTTTTCATATTTTTCATGGTACCATAGTCCATTAACTCTTTTCTATCTCGGGCCTTTTCCTTTTCTACTTTTTGGATGAGATAAAAAGCTTATCAGAATCTGACATCAATGACCACCTGTTTGCTTGATTGGTGTGGGGAAAGATGCTAAAGATCAAAGTAGCATATTCCTCAAAATTAATTTGGTCGTTTTATATAAGAAAATGATTAAAATACCGAATGAAGTACTAGAAATATAAAATAACACAAACATGTATGGGTTTATTTAATTTTTTAAATTCTTTTTTTTTTAAATACTGAAAATAGGTTAGGGAGTCAGATAATTATAGTTTTGAAGTTTAAATAATAACCTAAAAAACGTTAGATAAGTAAAAATCATTTGGTAAGCTCAAAAAAAAGAGGAAAAAGGACATTTGGCAGCTACTGTAAAGCAGTAAAAGAGTGAAATTTAGTTCACTCATTTTCCCCATTGCTTCACTTGTTATAAATACAAAAACCCAGACATTTCTTCCTCCTCGAATCTCTCAATCAAGCCCTTCCAACACTCTTCAGCTTGAACTCTCCGCAACAATGTTTCGATCAATAGCTCGATCGGCCGCCGGAAAGCACCTCCTCCGCCGAGGATATGCCACTGAATCTGTTCCCGACCGGAAGGTCGCGGTTTTGGGCGCTGCCGGAGGGATTGGCCAGCCCTTGGCTCTCCTCATGAAGCTTAACCCTCTTGTTTCTCGACTGGCTCTCTATGATATCGCTAACACTCCCGGCGTTGCAGCTGATGTCAGCCACGTCAACACCAGATCTGAGGTCCATATAAAAATTTCATCTTTTTTTTTTCTGTTGGATTTAGAATTTGTGTTTTAATTTATAGTTTTTATTAAATTTATTGTCAATAAAATGTGATTTATCTGTCTACATTGCGAAGGTATGAGTTGATCTAATGTTTTGTTGATGGAATTTCTGTAATGATTTAGTTGCTTGATTCCATTCAAATTTGACTTTGCTATTATGTTTTCATCTTCACGGAAGTTTATATTAATGCATCTGATTTTATTTTAGGATTGTATATATGTCTTTTCATTTGGCTTAATCACTTTACTCTTCTTGTTTTTAAAGGATTTGAGATTTGGATTTTGTTGCTTGTTTATGCAATCTGTTTACCTGAGCATGTAGATGTCAATCTCCATGTTCATTTGACTGCTTTATTCCTTTAGCAACTTACATCCTTTTGTGCGTGTGACTTCAGGTTACTGGATATGTTGGTGAAGATCAATTGAAGCAAGCTTTGGAGGGATGTGATGTTGTCATCATTCCTGCTGGGGTGCCAAGAAAGCCTGGTATGACTCGCGACGATCTTTTCAACATCAATGCTGGAATCGTCAAGGGTCTATGTGCTGCTATTGCCAAGTATTGCCCTAATGTGAGTTTGTATCCTTTTTTTTTTTTTTAATTTATCTTCTTTGGAGAACTATTTTATTTGGATCCTTCATTCTTCTAAGACTTAAATTAGCTAGGTTCTGTTTCTTCTATATGACTGTTAAACTTGAACCAAAGAGGGATTGCTGTGCTAGTGGTTGGATAAGCTAAAATAGAATTATTTCTTATATACGATTTATACCCATTTCCTTGCTGTTTAAAATGTAATGGATAGTTTTGATAATTGAAAGATATTGCTTAGCACAAATGAATTATTTCTTTATGTTGTAAGCTTCTATAAGACTTTTCTTTCCCAACTATTTAATAAGCTGGTTTTATGGCTCAGGCACTTGTTAATATGATCAGCAACCCTGTCAATTCAACTGTTCCAATTGCTGCTGAGGTTTTCAAGAAGGCAGGGACATATGATGAGAAAAAGTTGTTTGGTGTAACTACCCTTGATGTGGTTAGGGCTAAGACTTTCTACGCTGGGAAGGCAAAAGTGAATGTTGCAGGTTTGTTGAGTTCTCTACTTAAAAGGAAGATATATATATTGCTATAAACAAAAGGAAAAAAAGGGGGTCGTTTACCACTCCTCCATTTCCTCTTTTGAGAACTTCTGTTATGAAAAATAAGCAATATTCCAAGTTGAGGGTTTCTGAAGTAGACTTTTTTTCTCCTTCATGAGAAGTCCTTTACTCATAAACATATTATAGAATCAGAAAATTTGGATTATAGAAGTAACTATCTGATTGACAAAGTTTCTTCACTTTCTTGCAGATGTTAATGTTCCAGTTGTTGGTGGCCATGCTGGAATAACCATTCTCCCACTATTTTCCCAAGTACTTCCTTGTACCCTGTATCCCTTTTATCATTGCTTTTATTTCATATCGAAATGTATCTAATGCTTGACACTGCTGTGCTCCTTTCAGTTTTTTGTTAATCATAGCCTTCACTAAGTTTCATTTTAAATTTGTTTAGGCCACACCAAAAGCCAATTTGCCCGAAGAGGATATCAAGGCTCTAACAAAGCGAACACAAGATGGAGGCACTGAAGTTGTGGAAGCAAAGGCTGGAAAGGGATCAGCAACATTATCAATGGCGTAAGTATCAGTCATAACTTCATCACTTTCATGTTTTGATTTCCTTGCAATTGTATGTATAGTTGTAAAATGAAAGCATATGATCTTAACCTAAGTTGTCCTGCTTCTTTGTGCAGCTATGCTGGTGCAATTTTCGCTGATGCTTGCCTTAAGGGACTGAATGGTGTTCCTGATGTCGTGGAATGTTCATTTGTACAGTCAACTGTCACTGAACTTCCCTTCTTTGCTTCTAAGGTGATTTTTTTCAAAAGACCTTGACATATCTCAAGTTTTTGTCCATCCCGAGTTTACAATTGAATGGTTCTTGTGCTCCATTTGTTAGGGAGTGTCTAATTAACTAATGAATGGTTGTAGAAGGGTTGGAAGATACTTTGTATACAGACGGATGAAAGTCTCTGAGTGTTCAGGCATCCAATTAATAGTAGATTGGATAGATAATTGGCTTTTACTTAATGAGTTATTGATACATGTGAGTAATATCTATGGATGAAGTGCACCAAGTTCCGAGTTATGATTTCTCCCTAAACCCACCCCCACTCTATACTTAAGCCAAACTCACATAGCTTCTTGTCTTACACTTTACCAGCCCGGTTACGATTTATTAACTTGAATTGAAAGGTTTCTTTTCCTCTCCGATCAGTCATTACCGTAAATTCTTTCTGTAAATGCAGGTAAGGCTTGGAAAGAATGGTGTGGAGGAAGTCATGGGGTTGGGTCCTCTCTCTGACTATGAGCAGGCAGGTTTGGAGAGCCTTAAACCAGAACTTAAAGCATCTATAGAGAAGGGAATCAAGTTTGCCAACCAGAATTAAATTTATATTATTTGAGATATTCTTCCATTAGAACAATGAAAATTTTGCAGTTACTTCGGCTGCTGTTGGTGTTTTTTTTTTTCTTGCAGCATGCAGAATCGGCTTTGCTGTTGTTAATAGGATAGCCATACCATAAGTTTCCACTAATAATTCCCAGTGGTATGTTGCAGGGAGTGTGTGATTAAAAACCCGTTTTTGTTTAGGTGGGGGATGTTTAATTACAAACCATTTTAAAATTGTGATATTACATTTAATCTTCCTTGATTATTCCGTCTTTGGTGGTGATGAAGGCTTACTTTTTATCCTAAAGCATCTTTTCTATTGCTTTTTCGAATATATAATATTTTGATAAGAGAAGGGAAACATGGCTACTCATTGCAGACAAATTATTTTTAGTTGTTCCAAGGAATGTTCAAAAATAGTAAAAATTTATATCCATCTAAATTGGTTTTTAGAATGTAATTTTTCCAAAAAAAATTGTAGGGACCTTTAAATATTTATTTTATATTAAAACTCTATTTCATATATGGGTTCTTTTATAAGATCAGGTAAATTACATCATCATTTTCGTCACTTAATTAGAAAAATACAATTTAATCATTGAACTATTTAAAATTTTTTATTCAAGTCATAATAGATGGTATATAACTTTCTCTATGCATCAATAGAAAGTTTTTTTTTTTTCACTTCTCTTTTACAATCTAATTTTTTTTCAAGAAATAATTTTTGGATGCCACAAATATATAAATTAAAATTTAATAATTTATTCTATTACGATTCAATTTAGTGACTAATAATATAATTTATCTTATTAAAAATTAATGTAAAATGAGCCCATCTATAAATAAATAAATGATTCTAAAAAGTAAAATAAATATATATCTTAACAACTATGTTCTTATACCATTCACAAGGACTATATTTCATTAAAAAGTGACATACCGTGGTGAATTTATAAATTTAATGCATCAAATATAAATTTGATAGAAAAACATTAACATTATTTAATATCAAATTCATCACTATTATTACGAGGAGTTGATGTGATTAATTAATGATAGTTTAATTGGTTCAAATACTAAAATAAAAAGATTCTCGAAAATAAAAGATCAGTAAAATAAGACTGTCTATTAAGTGGGAGAATTAAATGTACTGTCTTTTGACTTTACTTTGGATATTAGTTTATTACTAGTTGCCAAATGGAATTTTGCTTTCAGTGTCTTAGATTCTTACAAAGGATAAGGACACGAACAAACCACAAAGCGTTACATGAATGTTGAAATGAGATCATCATCAGTCTGTTCAATGAATGTTCTGATGCTGAGGATAGGAGATGAAATGTTCAAAATATTTGCAACTTGTTCAAACTTAGTTGCGGATTTCATCATGTGACAACAACCCAAATGAAACGACCATCGTACCATCTGAATCACAAGTCACTATACCAAACAGCTTGCAGTTCTTAATTGGTATGATTCTTTCTGAATGGGGTTAACTTCCATCCCTTTAACTAACATTAAAATGACAAAATAGCTGTAAAGACGAACCACAAACACATGCCCTTTTCTTTGGATCGTATGTAAGAGACGGCAGTGGCTGTTTCTGCATGTGTTTTGATCTTTCATAAATTCCAAATGATGGCCTTACGTTGTCATCGAAACAACCCTCACCCTTCATTGCAAAACTAGTGTAAGTTCAGTTTTGATGTTATTCATCTTGGATTCGGCCAGCTGCTCAAACTCTTGCATTAAAAATCATTTACGCCCTTTAACTTTTCACTGAGTTGCAATGAATTAATTACCATAACAATGGATTCAGGAGCATAATCATTAATTTATTTGTTTTTCATACATTAAAGGATTTTTGACCTTTCCAAAAGGTAGGCAAATGCAATATGTGAAAGAGATTGACAGATGAATGCTAAACGACAAGCAGTCAACGACCCAACGATACCGTGCGATGATCGCTCGATTACCAAGGGCCGGGGCGGCTCTTATATCTTTTATACGCACGACATTGATCCTACGGTTCACCTGCAAACCTTAGCTACTACTCTTTCATTTCATTTCATTTCCTTTTTTTTTTTTTTTTTTGTCTTTTTTTCCCCATTTATTTTTGTTTTGCTTAACATGTCATTCAGAAAACTGGGGGAAAAAACGACTTGGAAAGTGAGCTAAAAAGCAAAAGCTAGATTCTGGGAATTAATCATTGTTCCTATACTTGAAGTGGGTAAGCATCGATTTATCTTGTTTTAGTTCATAATTGATACTGCTTATTATAGAATAGAATTTTTTTGGGTTGATTCTTTTGTTTGTGGAAATGATTTATATTCCACTTTAGGGGTTGATTTGTTTCATTGGAATCACCATCACCTGTTTGATTGTTTAGCTTTTAAATAGGTCAATCATTTAGGTATGGAAAGTAGTGAGGATGGGAAATTTGTTGACCCAAATGATTGGTTTAGGAAATTATTAACAAATTTTTCATCTTCACTTGTTTCTTGCTAATAAGATTAGGCCAGGAAATGTTGTTCTGTCGATTGTCTTGCTTCTTTTTTTCAAGTGTTCACGTTCAAGTGTCTAGATTATGTTTGCAGATCATCAATCTGCTGAGCTTATGCCAAATTCTGCATCCATGGATCATGGAGGGTTCTTGATGGGAAGTTCATTCTCAGTGTTTTTTTTTTTTTTTTTTTAGTGTTTTCAGGTTGTGATTAGATCATCTACAACATGAGAATTTCACTTTGTTCTGATGTGATCATTAGCAATCTTTTGATCTGCAACAGGATTTTGTTGAATTTCCTTATGATGTATCTTTGCAGGTATTATTACTTAATCTCGACTGCAATAGGCCAACGCAAAACCGAATTCTGCATCCGGGGAACATGGATGATACTACATCAGAAGCTACCAGTCCCTATTCAGCCTCAAGGATGGACAGTTCGTCGATGTATAATCAATCTAACAGTACTTATCAGTTTCATTCTCAGCAGCAAATGACACATTCTCAAGCAACCCAAGACAGGTTTCTTCAAGAAGCTTCGCAACAGCCGAGATCAAGATGTCTTAAAGATAAAAGGAGTGAAGATGAGAGAAAAGCACGCAAAAGGCAGGCTGATAAGAAGCATCGGCAAAAGAAAAAGGCAATGGAGGGATTAGGGATGGGATAGAATTATAAACTGAAGTACTGAATTAGTATGAAAAGAAATACTTTTCTGTTATTTAACTTTGGCTTTCATTTGTGCAGGCTAAATTTGACGAAATGACTTCCCAGAACCAACACTTGCAAGACAGAAACAGAGAGTTGAGTACTGAGAACAGAAAATTAAAAGAGGAAAAGGAATCGTTGATTAATCAGAAGACACAATTAGAAGAGCAGATCAGAGGACTGCAAGGCAAGGGACAACTTCCAGTGGAAGTTATGCAGAGACAAGACAGTTATATTTCCCACCCAGCTAGCCAGGTTGATCAAAATGTTCATGTCCAGGTAGCAACTGTGTTGGCTTAAGATACCTGTACTGATTAAAACCACATTGATCATACCAATTACTCCTCACTAATATTATATCCTTTGCCTTAACTTGCAGGATCAGTATGAAATGGAGGTTAATAATGATGACCATGTTTACAATGTACGATCAATTCTATAAATCTTGACTAATTACTGTAAAATCTTTGAAGGGAAACATTTATTTCAATCTCATTTACCTGCCTGAGTCTTTTAATTTACAGAACCACCGTTGTCCGGACTACTGGCACATTGAAGGAGCTGTTGATGCGGTATAGCAATTCTTTCAACTTAACTACATTTGACTTGTGATATCTTGACAAGTTACTATTGTCTAGAAACCCTTTAGTGCAGTAATTGTCCTAAATTACATATCATTCAATAATTACTTTGACTTACTGATATTATATTTTTTTCCCAGTTCGATGGTTTTCGTTTAGATGAGTTACTATTGCCTCCTGACGATGAGATGATTACAAATGGAAGAATTGCTCTGAATGAGCCCGCTATTGAACATCCAGAGAGTTCTCAGAGTGGTTTGTGTCCTGCTAAAGTGGTTAAGATCAAGTTGGATATGTTCCTAATAAAACTTCATCCAGAAGTTAGGAGCAACGTAGACCCCTCGGGCTGGACAGGCTTATTAGAGGAGGAGCAGAGAAGATTTGGGAGATTCAGTTTCCCATCTTCTCTGATTCCAACTGTTGAGAGAATAAAAGATGCTTATGGTGACGTTTCTGCAACATGTCTAATAAGTCCCACTGTTTCTGAAAAAAGCTATATTTTTTTTTGTGCCATGATCAGAGATATGGAACATCTACGGCTTGATCAAGTTACCGAGGACATAATGCTGAATTGGGGAGATGTCATCAAGGATGCTTTAGGCCTTGGTTTCAATGTGGCATTTGCCATGGAGCATTTGAAGAAAGTTGCCTGTGCTTTCTTTGGTCAATCAGGGTGCAAATGGCTCAATGACGTTGATTCAAAGATCTCAACATTAGAGGCTGAGGTGAATTACTGGAAGAAGAAACGCGCTGAGATATACGAGGAGTCCAAGATGAGTATCGATGCTGTAGAGAGCTTCAAAGGAGTACCGATAAGCACAGGTTTATTTCCTTAGTCGTCTTCCGACAGAATTATGCATTGCTGAAATCGATACTGTACAGAAAGATTGGTGGTATAGGGTACATTGACTAGAATAAGTTTTTTCAACCTTTAAATAGATGTAGCCGAAACTTCTCTTTATCTCCCCTGTGATTTTTTTTCCAAAAGGACTTATACGTACAATCTGTGTGTTTTATTTTTCTTTCTTAACAATTACTACAGTAAAGTACCACCCCATGAAACTAGCTCACCATTTTCTACCTGATATCTTACTCCTCCAAATGATTCACACAATCTTTCTGTACGGTAATTGTTATTTTTTGAAATTAGACTTGCCATTCTTAGGATTTTTCCATCCAAAGTATCCTGTACCACCATTTAAACCCCTGCTGTTTACATCTTTGTAATTTCTATGTTTATAGTAGGTTTTTTTCTCGTACATGAATGTAGAAGGCAAATGATGTTAAATATTGCCTCCTGGGTGTATCATTTATACATTGATTACTTTTTCAGATACAAATTGTAAACATAGGGGACATGATTCTTCAAATATGTGATTTTGTTTTAGAAGATTCAAATATATGATCTTTAAATAATAATAATAACAAAGATATCCATTAAGAGATATGTATGTGGGATTGTACACTCATAATTTCTTAACGTGGGAAACACAGATATAAACTAATTAAACGGCGTATGCTTTTGCACTTTCCAGACAACTTGCATCTTATCTAGCGAATTGTCAACTTTAAAACAGTGTGTGAACAAATGAACAGTGATCAAGCAACAAGACAGACGATCGTGGTCAAACAATAGACAAGTCAGTCGGACAGGCGATCGAGTGAGCTTGGCATTTGTCGGGCGATTGGACAATTTTCGAACGATAATCTTAAGGAAAGATCCCGCTTCAAGACTCAGAAACATCATTGGTCTAAATCGAGCAAATTATGCGTCTGGTAGACATGGAGGGTGATTCATCAGATGGGTCCAGTTCATTTTTACTTTACAGAAGCAAGAAGATCGATGGATGGAGCTGACTGAGATGTCTTCAATAAATGGTGGACTCACTGAATCTCAAACAGATCAAGACCTGTTGAATCAAGTAGAAACACCCAAAGGTGGAAGTCCTAAGACAAAAGTGATTACTGGTATAGGAAAATGCGCAAGGTAAACAAATATTAATTTCTTCACGAATTTGTCAAAATTTATAATAACACTAAAAATAGCTTTAAGGTAAAATGCTAAACCACCAGAGCCACCTAAACAAGATGTCATCCATTTGCGAGCAAGAAGAGTTCAAGCCACCGATCATCACAGTGTAGTCCTAAAATCATTACGAATCTTGTGATGAAAAAAAAAATCAAAATTATGGACAAAATTCATAAACTCTGACATAGTTGATGGATTTATATATGTTTCCACTGTTGTAGTCAATCTAAGGGGACTATGTGAGATGACCAGATCGGCGTTGTTAGGTCTAAAGAAGTGATGGATTGTCTGATGCTAGTAGGAGGTCTTCTCTATGGTTAAACGATGAGAGATAAACAACACAGTCAACGACCGGGCGATAACGAGCGACTATCTCGCCAACGAAAGAAAATGGAATGATGATAATAATAATAGTAGTAATACATTTCTTAAAGCTAATAATAATATAAGGGTTTATTTGCCTCATATTATATTTTAGTCACTTATGTTTGAAATATTACGTTTTAGTCACTTACGTTATCGTTTTGTTACGAAGTGGTCATCTTACCGTTAAACTCCAATACCTCCCTAACGTTAGTTCAACGTGGCAATCCAAATGGATTTTAAATGCCAATTTGGATGTCTATTTGCTGGGATGAAAATAAGTTTTTAATTAAATAAATTTAATTTGGACTGCCATGTAGGATATCCAAGTTGGCATTTAAAATCCATTTGGACTACCACGTAGGATTGCTCTTAGGGAGTTAACAAAGCTTAACGGTAGAGTGACCGCTTCATAACAAAACAATAATGTAAGTGACTAGAACGAAACATTTCAAACATAAGTGACTAAAATATAATATGAGAAAAATAAAAGTGACTACTTTTATAGTTTACCATAATATAATAATATTGTAATACTTTTTTTTGAAGCTAAAAACAGTAGGTTTTTTCCTCAGTCTAATTGGAGGACGAAGGGCGATGTTTGTCAACGATTTTCCGTAAAGATCAAAAGGCAAATTTCCGTTAAGATCAAAAGGCAAATTTCCGTTGTCTTCATAGTTGATTCACATCTTAAACGATTGACTGTTTAGAGGATTACGTTGTTGCAGTAAATATCAGTTAAACATGAAATCAATCGAGCTTTCAAATCCAGCAACCATGGAGGGCTCAGCAGCAATGGCTTCCAGTTCATTTCCAGCCTCAGGGATGAACAACGGATCCATAGCGAATCAAGCTGATGAGAGCCAGAATTATCAATCGAACTACTCCGCTTCGTTGCAAAGTGGTGTTGGGATGAACTTTCAGCGAACAGTCCATGCCTCATTCAATCAAGGATATCAGGTTCATAGTAACATTCAGAGATTTCATCACACAAGCCAACCCCAATCGACTGAAACATCTCAGATTAGGTGCCCGATTCCTCACTCAGACCCTCTGCATAGTCCGATATTTCAATTGAGTGTAGCAGATCAGAGTCTAACTGATCTGATGAACTCACCGCCGAATTACATATTGGAACATCCTCAACCAACAAGCCGACCTCAATTGAATGAAACATGTCAGAATCAGACACTGATTTATCACTCAAACTCTCAGCATAGTCCGCAAGTTCAATCGAATGTAGCAGGTCAGAGTCAAACAGATCTAACGAACTCAGTGCAGAGTGACAGCTTGTTGCATCCTCAACCAAGAAGCCAACTTCAATTGAATGAAACATCTCAGAATCGGACGCTGATTTATCACTCAAACTCTCAGCATAGTCCGCAATTTCAGTCGAATGTAGCAGGTCATGGTCAAACAGATCTGACGAACTCACGGCAGAATTACATATTGGAAAATCCTCAACCAACAAGCCAACCTCAATTGAATGAAACACGTCAGAACCAGACTCTGATTCATCACTCGAACTCTCAGCATACTGGGCAATTTCAATCGAATGTACCTGGTCAGAGTCAAACAGATCTAACGAACTCAGTGCAGAGTGACAGCTTGGTGCATCCTCAACCAACAAGCCAACCTCAATTGAATGAAACATGTCAGAATCAGACACTGATTTATCACTCAAACTCTCAGCATAGTCCGCAAGTTCAATCGAATGTAGCAGGTCAGAGTCAAACAGATCTAACGAACTCAGTGCAGAGTGACAGCTTGTTGCATCCTCAACCAAGAAGCCAACTTCAATTGAATGAAACATCTCAGAATCAGACGCTGATTTATCACTCAAACTCTCAGCATAGTCCGCAATTTCAGTCGAATGTAGCAGGTCATGGTCAAACAGATCTGACGAACTCACGGCAGAATTACGTATTGGAAAATCCTCAACCAACAAGCCAACCTCAATTGAATGAAACACGTCAGAACCAGACTCTGATTCATCACTCGAACTCTCAGCATACTGGGCAATTTCAATCGAATGTACCTGGTCAGAGTCAAACAGATCTAACGAACTCAGTGCAGAGTGACAGCTTGGTGCATCCTCAACCAACAAGCCAACCTCAATTGAATCACGGATACTCATCTCAAGATTCACAACAAAAAAGAACTCGACGTCCCAAAGCAGCTAATGAGGCAGAAAGACTAGAGAGAATAAGAGAATCAGATCGGAAATATAAAGAGAAAATGAAGCAACAGAAGGTAAATCAATCTCTTTCAATCTGATATGTGGCCATTTCTTTTATGGGATCTGATGTTCATATCAATCACAACAAGCAATGGATTTAAAAGTATCCAAATGAAAGAAACTAGGTGACCATTAAACATTGCTTGGATTTTGCAGATAGAAACTTATGCTGAGAATGAAAACTTGAAAAGGAAAAATGTCATTTTGGCTTCCCAGAAGCAATCGTTATCAGACATAATCATTCAGATGCAACCAAATGCGCAAATCCCAGCACATATGCGATCGTCATTAGACTGTGGGCAGCAACGAAATGAGCAAATTCCAGCACAAATGGGACAATTAGATACCCAACAAATTCACCATCCAAGTTTTTCGGCCCCTGTAGCAGGCTTCCCAAGAGTTAGTGTTCAAAGTCAAACTCAATCATATTTACCGAGTTTTTGTTACTTTAGGGACAGATATGAATTGATTTTCTTTCTTATCTTTGGTCATTTCCATATGATTGTATTCAACCCTCAACTTTTCTTTACCTATTACTAGGCCAGTATATATCGAAGTTTTGCTTCTATCTGATCTTTACTTCAATTACATTTGCCATGCTGCAGTAAAGATATGATTTTGGACTAAAAAGACTGGCTTGAAGAAAAACATCCTAATGCTCTAGTTTCTCACAACTTCTTAATGTATTTATAACTTCTTTGTTAGTTATTGATGGGTGTATCTTTTTATGGTTACTAAAGGGAACTCCCAGCTCATCATTTCCTTGATTATCTTAATTTGCAGAGCCACCATGGAGAAGACTCGGAAGAGTTTGATCAGGACCCTGAGGTATGGGCCATATATTTTTAAATAATTTTGAGGGCATTTATAGTATCTTTATCTGCATGTAATCCGAACTCATGTTTGGGAAACTAATCTAAACCAAAATACTAATCTTATAAAATCGATTATCATGATGAATTGAATGTAAATCTTTCAGATGATGGTGCGAAAACATATGTTTAACATATAGATTCATTTGGATCATGTTCTACTGGTCTTTTAATATGAGCCATATAAGCTTTAGACCTTGATTTCCTGATGAATAGCAGTGAATATATTTCTTACAAGATTATGGATGTATACTTGTTTCATAGTAACATAGAAATATTTGCTTCCATGTCTATCTTTGCTTTGATTTTGCATTATTGAGTGCAGGTAAGTGCGTTACGAATGCAAAGGGACTGTTTGGTTGACAAGGTACAACTTCTACAAGGGTCGACCAGTTGCCAGCAATCGAATGAGCAGACTCCGTTAACCTTCCAGCAGCATCTTCATTCAGATTGTTCAGCCCAGCAGCAGGTAGCTCTCCAAGGCTTCCTAACAATAGTTAGTTATCAAGTACTCATATTCATTTCTACCCACACTGCTCCTAGTTAATCAAATGTATGTTTTTGTTTCCTGCATTTTGCTATGTCTCATTCTTTGAGTTCTTCTCTATGCTTCGGTCTGATAAGTTTAAACTCAAGACAAAAGATAGCTTCAATTTCATCTCAAGCAAAACCATGCATTGGGTAGGCTTCTAATTCTAGAACTCTGACTTTCGTTTTTCCCACTTAATTCCAGCTCAATGGTTCGCAATTCAGCAATGACGTTCAGGATCCACCGTGGACATACTCAAGCAGTCATGGAGGAGGCATTGCCAGCAGTTCAAATCCTACAGAAAAACAAGACAATTCTCGTGCTCTTATGGCTAGAATTCTCAAAAGAATTGGCGAAAAGAGGAAGAGCAAAGTTACATACTCAGACTTCCCAGGTTTAGACATTGAAGAGCGCGTAGCAGTTGGAGAATATAGTTTCCCAAAATCTCTGAAAAGCACTGTCGAGAATATCACCAACATGTATGGCGATGTTTCGAAGAACAGCACAATGCCCCAATGCGTGGACGAGACGATATATATTCTCTTTTGTGCGACAATTAAGGAAATGGATGATCTACAACTTCCCAAAGTTACTGAGAATTGTATAATTAAGTGGAGCGACACGATCAAGGCAGCTTTAGGGATAAAATTCGATGTGAGATTTGCGATGGAACATTTGAAGGACAAGATTATTCCTGCTTTTGTTGGCCAAATTCATTGCCAAAGGGTCGATGAGATGAAAGAAAAGATATCGAACTTAGAGGCTTCCTTGAATGCTTTGAAACAAGACCATGATAAAGAGTGCAAACAGTCCAAGGTATACAAGGATGCTATGGACAAGTTCAATGGCAAGTCTGTCAGTTCAGGTCTGTTTATGTAATCCAACTCGATTGTATAATCATAATTTTTTATTAATTATTATGCACTGAGAAAGGATTTTACAAAACAAAGTATCTCATGTCAAATTATATTTATTTCAATCATTTTAAGTCATATTTATCTTAGGTTAAAATATAATAATATTACCTAAATTTTGTTTAAAATTATATTTTGATCATCCAATTTTTGAATGTTATATAATAGTCATCAATCTTATCAAGTTGTTACATTTTGGTTATTAGTCCTTTAATTCCCGTTTCCCCTCAATGATGACATAATACGTTAATTCAATAACTAATTTGGCACATAAACTATAATTAAAGTATCTTTATGATACTGTTAGAATTTCTTTTACCAATAATTTTAATAAAATTAAAAAAAATTATAAATATTAGAAAATTATAAATAAAATATTAAAACTCATAATTTATTTTAAAATTATAATCATACTTTTTAAATCATAAAATTCTAAAGATAATAATTACCGTTAATTTTATATTTAAAATTTAAATAATAAAAATTATATTTAGATTTAATTATAAAAATGTAAAATATAATTAGATTTTTAATATTTTATTTATTTTTAAATGGTAAAACGAGCTTTTTGGTGAGTTGGGCTGACTCGAAAATGGGTCTAGCTTGAACTTTTTCTTTTTGAATCAGGCCAACCCTCCCCAAATGTCCTTTTTCTTTGGGCATAATTATTTTTTTGCCCTCTAACATAAAAAAAAAATCATTTTAGCCTTTCATTTTATTTTTCACTTTCTTAAGTTTTTAAATTTATATTTTTTTGTCAAATCTCAAAATGGATAGAAAAATTAATATTTGTTAACTTTGTTGACTTGACATCACGTGGATGATATGTCAATAGTCAATTAATTTTTAAAATATTATAAAAAAATATAAATTTTATAACCTTTTTTTAAAATTTTTAGAATTTTAAAAAATTAACTAAATATTGACATGTCATCCACATGACAATCTAAATGTACGTCACGTCAGCAAAGTTAAAAAAGTCAACTTTCCCATCCATTTGGGGTAATTTGACAAGAAACATAAGTTTAAAGGTTAAAAAAATAAAAATTAAATGAAGAGCTAAAATGATATTTTTATGAAATTAGAGGGCCAAATAAGACATTATACATTTTTTTGGCTTCTCTTATATTTTTAAAATTCATCTATACTATATAAAAGCACGACTTTAAAAAAAATGTTTTGAAATTACCATTCATTATTAATTATATTATTAATTTGACATTAAAATAATAATTTATAAGTATTATTATGTGAATAATAATAACCCCAACAATCTTACGACCAATGACAAAAGTATTATTTTGTAGGCATGAGAGATTGATCTCCTCCCTCGATTAATTAATTTGGTATTAACTTTTGACAAAAATTATCTTTCAGTTTCTAGTTTATTTAGTCCACCTCGTACAAAACATAGGTTCAAATAGTCTCATGCTGGGTACTATTTCATTGTTTTTAAATCGATTCGATATCACAAGGATTTTAATAAAAAATTTCAAATTATACATTGGTTACTTTGAACTTCTTTGAGATTAAGCGACCAAAAATAAAAACTCTAATAGTACAGTCATCTTGGGTGTAGTTTGCCAAAAAAAAGCCAAAATGTTATAAGTAGGCGGATCAGCTTTGTAATAATAATTTCATCCCTTCCTTTAATCCTAGGTCATAGAAATCTGGAAATTCTTCTATTTTACGCTGAACTCTCATCACCTTGCAACCAAATCGAAGTTCCATCATCGACTCCGTTCAGTTTCGCTCACAACCTAGCTGAGTTTTATAAGTAATTATAACTGTGTTATGCTGAAATTTTCAGGTTTCAAGGAAAAGAAAGAAGGGCGGATCCTGTCAATACTGAAGCGGATTTTCTCATTAATTCATCTCTTTGTTTGATTGGCAGAGTTGACTTTTGGTCATATAGATCTGTCTATGACTGGTAGGTTAAAATTCGGAGTTAATGATTGTTTACCGGCTAAAGAAAGAATATTTTCTTCTGATTGTTTTGATCTTTTAATTTGGTTACTGTTTTCATTTTCCTCAGAATATACTGTTTCACGGAAACATGGACCTTTCTCCGCCTGAGGTTTCCAGTCCATTTAAGAATAATGAAGCTGATCAGTCGAAGTATTTGGAGACTGAGTTGATTACAAGTGTTGAACCCCAATTGGCTGAATCAGGAGCATCTAAATGTTTAGCTGATAACAAACGAATAGGTTTCAAACGTAGATCCACTCTTTCAGAAAAAGACAAGCGAAATGCCAAAATGCTTATGGATCGGCAGTACAGAATGAGGAGGAAGGTAAAGAATATACATGTCTTCCTTTTATCATTCTTCCCATTGTTTATAAAAGAAAGTTAGGATTACATCCTTCAAGTTTAAAAGACAATTTCGCAAAACTTAAAATTTTTGAACTGACAATTGAGGTATCTATTCGAAATTCAATTGTATAAAGTTCATCTCTTTTGTTCATGCTGCTTGAATAGAAAAAAAATTCATTTGCAAAAGGCACATACTATGAAGATAAATGAGAAGAAAACTGTCTATTTATAGTAATTAATATCTATATGCCTGTGCATGTCTCACCTTTCTTCTTAGTGTCTTCTGTAAGTATTGTCTATAGCTCATCTTTATGGTATATTGTTGAGAATATGGAGGTGTTGCGATTGAAACAAAGATGTTAATGATGAGTGATCTCGAGGTTAAAATTTTAACTTTGCACAAGATTAAAAGAAGCTTGGCTGTCAAATACATTATTCTTTGATGTTGCTTTTTATTTTGCAGATGGAAATGGAGAAGTTGAAGGATGAGATTAGATGGTACCAAGAGGAGCTTTCACAGCTGCGTACCAAACAGCAACTTCCAGCCCAAGATCTAGATAAGGTAGAATGTTGTTTTTCTCAATCAACCGGCCAGTGGCATGATGATCAAAGTGTTTCTGTGCAGGTAGCAACCGTTTGCTTCTGATAAGTTTTAGCGTACAGAGTCAAAATCATCTCTTCTCAGTTTTATTATCTTAGAACGATGTCAAAAACTTAAGTGTTATTTTGCATATAGTCTTATCTTTGACAGAATAAATGCCATGCATACCAAGATTCCTTTAAAATTTTGTCTTACTCTTTCAATATCCTTTTGTACTTTGATCGGTCAAATTTGGAATGCTTATGTCATTGTATGTTCTATCGTCTCAATCAAATAAGAATTAATGTAAACAGTAAAAATGATATTCCATAGATTTAACATGTTGCAGTAGTAGTGGTGTTTATGGGCTTGAAAATTGGCTTGCCAGTATACCTGCACTCAATCTTTTGACAAAAAGAATCCCCCCTCCCCAGCCTTTTCTCTCCCAACAAACTCTTTTATCTCTCACTCATTTTTTCCCTGTTAGACCATTTATGACAGTTCTTTAAAATCTTTCTGACTGTATTAGCATTTGCTATTCATTTATTTGGTTCGAGCATGAGTAATCTTGCATGTCTAAATTTTTACACTCCTCAATTACTTTGGAAGAAAATAGAATGTTCAATAAAATCATCTTCATTGTCTCAAACCAAATCGACTTTTGTGTAATCTTCTTTTTCTGCTATCATGATTTTTTTTTACCTCCCAACGTATTGTTTCAGTCCAGTAGTATCCAAAAGCATCAACGAATCCAAGATCAGCAGAAGATTAGTTCAAATGATGGAGGTGTGGCTGTCAGTCAGAATCTTACAAATAATAAAGAGAGGACTCCAAATGCAAGAGCTGCTGTCACTGAGCCTGATACTGAACATCCAGAGAGTGCTCAGAGTGGTTCATGTTCTGCTGAAGTGGCTAAGATCAACTTGCCTAAGTTCCTTACAGAATTTCATACAGAAGTTGCGAGCAATGTAGACCTCTCAGATTTCACAGGCTTAGAGGGGGAGCAGAGAAGATTTGGGAGATTCAGTTTCCCATTGTCTCTGATTCCAACTGTTGAGAGAATAAACAGTGTCTACGGTGATATTTCTGCAACAAGTCTAGTAAGTCCCAGTGTTTCTGCCACAGTCTATGTTCTATTTTGTGCTGTGATCAGAGAGATGGAACATCTACGGCTTGAGGAAGTTACTGAGGACATAATTCTGAAGTGGAGAGATGTGATCAAGGATGCTTTACGCCTTGGTTTCAATGTGGCATTTGCCATGGAGCATTTGAAGAAAGTTGCCTATGCTTACTTTGGTCAACCAGGGTGCAAATTGCTTCATTACATTGATTCAAAGATCTCAACATTAGAGGCTGAGGTGAATGACTGGAAGAAGAAACGCGCTGAGATATATGAGGAGTCCAAGATGTGTATCAATGCTGCTGAGAACTTCATTGGAGTACCTGTCAGCACAGGTTTATTTCCTTAGTCTTCTTCCAATAGAATTATGCATAGCTGAAAATGAGATGCCATTCTTGACACTTATACTGCAGAAAAATCCGATCATATGAAACTGGTATACCATTTTAGCTGATATCTTGCTCCTCCAAAAGATTGACACAATCTTTCTGTATGGTATTCTTATTTGTTCAAGTAATACTCGCCATTGTTATCCACTTTATACCTTAAATTTTAGGGCTCACCCAACTAAGAACGCTTGGATTTTCCCCCAAGCTTATCCTGTATCACCATCGAAATTGCCACTTTTATTTATATCTGTTTGATGATATGCAACTCCAACACTCCAATGAGCTTCATCAAAAGGCCTTCTTTATCAGCTATTGATTGCTCGAACTACCCACCTAAACATCGTTGGTGGTGGCTCAAATATTGGGGCGTTGTTCCCTTATGGTTTGTTAATTTGGTTTGAGGCACATTGAGCAAAATCAAATGCACAAGCAGTGAAGAAAGCTGAAAACAATTGGACTGGCTTGAGAATTAAGACTGGGAACAGGATGCAAAGATGATGGGAAAAAGTCCTAAAAAGGATTGAGAGATCTACCATGTAGTTTGTGTTTATATCACACCAATCTACATAGTCTCTGTACTACTGTCACATTTTGCAGCTTATAGAAACTTACTCACTTGGAATCTTTATTTTCTTCAAATTATCCTTATGTGACATATCTGGTCTACGTAGATACTCATACCGGATGTATGCTTGTATCCTACTTTTTTCTTAATTCGGGTACCGTAGACAGGGAACTTTTTTATGATATTTTATTAGATTCATATACTGATTGTTACCTCAAATGATTGTTTTGAAATTCATAAGCATGTCTCAGAATTGTATAGCAAAAGAAAATGTTCTATAAGCTTACAAACCTGCTCAAACAAAAACCATTGAAGTTGTAGCATTTCACATTTGTTAAATCCTGAATTATCTATCCTTGTATTCAAATTAAATATTTTTACTCAATATAACACAGACATTTAGCATATTCTCCGTCCAACAATAATAGTGTTCAAATCAATTTCTAAGTAGATTCTTATAAGAATGATTGAAATAGGTGACAAGTTATTGTGACGACAGTCTTGAAGGAAAGATGTAAGAAAACAAAGGAAATACAAACCTTCTTGTTTCCGAACATTGTTTCATATATGAATGAGATGGGCTTAGCTTAAACATCATTGGTCTTTGTGTTTTCTTGGCTACACAATCAAAATTAAAGAGTTTTATCTGGTGAGCATGGAGGGTTATTCATCAGATGGGTCCAGTTCATTTTTCACTTTAAAGAAACCAGTTGATGGTCAATGGATGGAGCTGGTTGGTTTCGTGGAGGACAAAACTGAGATCTCTGCTATAAATGGTGGACTCACTCAGTCTTTAACAGATCAAGACCAGTTGAATCAAGTAGGAACATCCGAAGGTTCATACCAAACGAAATCTGAAGGTGGAAGGCCTAAACTTAGTTTAGCTCAGAAAAGAGAAAACAAAAGACTAAGTGATTACAGGTATAGGCAAAAGCGCAAGGTAAACATATATAAAACATAACAGAGTTTGTCAAATTTTATGTAACACAAAGAACTTTAGGGATTGCCATGGTCTGCTGGAGATGTGTCCTCTTTGATGTTAACATGTCTTAGTGCAGATAACAGCAGATGAACTGTCAGCGGAGAACAAGCATTTGAAAGAGGAAAATGAAGGGTTGATTGCTGAGAATAGACTGTTAAAATCAAAACTGGAATCGCTGCTCTCCTATGGTGATTCTAAAGCTGAAGCAGAACCTAGTTCAGGTTCAGGCAAGCCAATGGAGCAAAAGGCTAAACAAGATTACAGCAATTTAGGAGCAAGAAGAGCTCAAGCCACTGATGATCACAGGGTAATTTGATATATAATTCACGGAGTTTTTGCAATTTTGTGACATAGTTGCAGGCTTTGAATATGTTTCCACTGACCTGAACCTTGTTATTGGCAGGCTATGAGAGAACAAATAAGTGAAAGTACCAAAATTCTTAAGGATCTGATCCCTGCTTGCAATAAGGTATGCTAATGGATACGAATATTTTCATTACTTATGGCATAATATAAGCCACTTTTGGATTCAGGCTCAGGGGGCGCTTTTGCTTGATGAAATTTTTAGTTACATTTAATCACTGCAACGTGAGATCGAGGTGTGGATCCTTCTGTTTATGTTTATTTGTTGAGGGGAGTTCGGACAGGAGAAGTCTTTTAAGTATTATCTGTCCTGAGTTGGAGCCTTCGATAAGTCAGTATTGTCTCCTGGTCGAACCGGGATTTTGTCTTCCGACTCTGTTGAGAGCTCGAGCTTGAGGCGGGGTATGCAAAGTAGGAGTGCCACATTAGATCAGGTCGTGCCTAATGCACGGGCCACCTACTGAAGGGATGTGAGTGTGTTGTGCTCGGTAAGGTTTCAATTCTTGACCTATAATATAGATCATTTGAGGGAAAAGAGGGTACAAATTAGGGGTTCAAACTCTATCTAGCACGAGGTGCGTACATCCTCTCATTAGGTGGCCCATACATTACTCACGACCAATCCAACAAGGCATTCTCACTCCACATACTCCGACTCATCTCAAGTACAATACCGGCCCATTAAGGGCCGATCAGCTCTAAATAGACAATATTTTGAAGATTTCTCTGGAAAGAATCTGGACTCCCTTAACATTTATATTAACATAACTGTATATATTTTACATTTATATATACCTATTTATGTTGCAGTTCTTGTCATTGGAGCTTGCCGCAATCAATCCCAGAACGAACCCCGCCATTGAAGCATTTCCTCTTAAAGACGCAAGTATTTATTCAATCCAAAACACATGTACAATTTCCTCTGTGTTTGGTTTACAATTCAATGTTTGGTAATGTTTTCAGTTCATGGATGTGGACATGAATGAGTTTCAAAACCTGCTACAGATGATCCTGGTTAATGCGGATCTCAACCCGACAGAACCTGAAGCAGCAACATGCTGTAACGATGAAATGCCCATTAGCTACCTACTTACGAAACTCGAAGCCGATGAAGAGAGCAACGGGAAGTTTTCAGACTTCGATGGCTTAGATGGGGATCGCATAAAGCACGGGAAATATAGTTTCCCACACTCTCTGATCCCTACCCTCAAGACAATCATTGATGCTTGCGGCGATATTTCCGCAACAAGTAAGATGAACCCGAGCATCACCGAGATGGTATACATAATGTTCTGCACTAGTGTCAAAGAGATGAACGATCTACGACTCGAGGAAATCACCGAGGATAGGATATTGAAGTGGAGGGACGCGATCAAGGACGCTTTACGTATCAGTTTCAAGGTGGATTTCGCCATGGAACATTTGAAGAAAATCGCTTGCGCTTACATCGGTCAAATCAAACGTCAGAAGCTGAAGGATCTAGCTATGAGGATCTCCAGGTTAGAGGATAATCTGAACTTTAGGAAACAAGAGCTTGCAAAGGCATATAAACAGTCCAAGGTTTACATTGATGTTGCAGACAATTTTAATGGCAAGCTTGTTAGCTGGGGTATGTTTCAGTCGTGTGCATAATTTAAAACATCCATACGAACTATCCAAACTCGGAAATTCAATTTTCTTACAACATAATAACACAAACCCGATATGAATACACGAACTACGAACAGGATACGCGATAAGCCCTGGAATCATCCTTTCATCTTCGGTCCAACTTCGAAATTGGAAAAACATATGGCCATGCAGCACCTGGTTACTATTCTCAAGGAAAGAAAAGGCTTTCCTTTTGCCATCTTCATTTCCAAGCTCAACATTTGAGAAACATAACAGGAAACAACTTCTCTTCCTGTTCTTATTATCATTCTTTTCAGACATCGAGCCGTGGTCAACGGTGGGGTCAAGGGCCGGAACTTCCGGAACAGCTTCGAGTTCCTTAGGGGGCACGGTGGCACTGTCTTTAACGTTTGTATTTTCAGTGTATCCCATGATCATCACTTACCATCAAAATTGTTTCAGGTTTGTTACCAATTGGCAGAATGGATAAGAGCTTAAATATATATTTAGGGTCTCCATATTATTTTTAATTTCAACTCTTCAAATGGAATCTCAAAATAGGAGTAGATTTTTAAAAAAAAAAAAAAATCTAATTTTCCTATTTAGTTGAAGCTATTATCAAATGCATTTACGTCATTGCTTACTGAAAATTGTAGAACTTGCTTAATAGAAAATTATTGCAGTGACATAGACAAAAGTTGGTGTATAAGTTTCTTTATGGTCCAATCACAATTGCAGAATTATTCAAACATCTACATAATCTTTACAATTTCAAGATTGCTTTCAAGGGCTTACTTTTAAATACTTATACCATAACTTAGCATCGAAGGATAAAAAATAATAGGTAAACTACATAAATGGTCTCTAAATTATTGCTTTCATTCTATTTTGGTCACTGAATTATTAAAATTTTCTATTTAGTCATTTAACTTTTCGAAATCTAATATTTTGATCACTCTCCTGTTAGTTGTCGTTAGATAAGCGATGGAAAGCTGATGTGGGGCTTTTCCATTCTAATAACAAATTTAACCCTTCAATGTTTAGACATTCTATCATTTTGATCCTAAATATAAAATATTCAACAAATTTAGCCCTCAATGTTTATAAAATTTGTCCTTTTTAATTCAAATTCTAATAAATTCAACAAAATTTAGCCCTCAAAAATTACAAGATTTATGCAATTTAGTTCTAACTCTAAAAATTTCACAAAACAATATTAAGAAAGAGATCATTTTTAGCCCTTTTAGCTTACCCTTTGATGATGGGTATAGAAATAATGAAAATCTATTAGCCGTCAATGAGTTGCGTTTGGTAGCAGGATTTGGGTTTATTGATTGGATTATTTTGACAGTTAAAAAGAAGAAGAAAAGATTGATTATTGCAATTAGATTTGGTTATAGGTGTAATGGATGACAAATGTACATGTGTATAAATATCGAAGGCTAAATTTGTTAAATATTTTATATTTAGGATCAAATTGATAGAATATCTAAATATTAGAGAGCTAAATTTGTTATTAGACCAATAAATAAAACCATATATCAATTTCCCATCACTCGCAATACAATATTTATTTATTTTACAAACATTGGAAGTTCTTTTATTTGTAATTTATGCTACCAAAAGGCAGTTCATGAATGGTGACATCACTTGGGAATTTTGGGAGGGGCGTCTTCAAGCTCGGAACCGATTTGGAAATTGGAACAACACATCACTATCCCAACTTTAGTTTCCCCACTGTTCAAAAACGGCAAGGCCTTCGCCTTTTCTTCCTCGTTCTCGAACTGCATGTTAGAGCAACACAAGAACATACACCTTCTGTTCTTCTTCTTCTTGTTCTTGTTCTTTGACTGCACAACTAGGGCAGCCTCAGGAGGGGGCTCGAAAGTGGCGGAAACAGCTATGTAATCAGCAGTGGTCTTGCTGGTCTCGGTGTTACTGGCCATTGCTTAGTTTGCTTTAAAATTTTCAATGTGCAAAGCAATGGACAAACATAAGCATATATAAAGGCCAAAGTCTACGGAAAAGTCAATTGTTGTTTAGATTACGCAAGTAGGCAATGAAAACACGAATTGTACAAGGTTTTTCTGGGTAATTATTCCATGATTTTTAATGTTTTTCTTCAAGGTTTTTCACTTTGTTCTATGGGCAGTGGCACAAGGGGTTATTAATACTGGAAAATACATATGGAGTTTTAAAGGACCATTGGATTAGATAGGACCCTTGTATTCTCCATGGAGAACAAATTAAAAAGACTAATACAATGAGAATTAGACCAATCTATTGAATCATTGGCATTCAATAACCAATTTTAACACATCTTTTCAATGCAAAACTATGTCCAAAGTTCAATAATAATTTGGGCCAAGCCAAGCCAACCTGAACTTAGAAAAGCTTTATACTACCCAACCATACAGGCCACGCTTATTGAGTAAACCAGACCATTGGACATGTCACTAATCAATATCAAAGGTATGATACATGGAATTGCAAGGTCTAAGAGCAACTATGAACAAAAGAAATATCATTAAAAGAGATCAATCAGTTCATGGCACTCATAGAAATTTACCCAACACCATCAATATTATCAACCTGCTAAACATCCAACAAAATTTATTGTGCTACATGATGCAAACAAAAGAATCTGTTATAAGTTGCCCAACATATTCAATAGCAATTCTTTAGTAGCCAATAACCATAAGTCTAGGCATATTTTCTTTATCTACAACAATGCCTAAAAGCTACAATAGTCTCTGAATTCATCTTAGAACAAAGATTTAAGATTGGTAGTTCCCACCAGGCATGTTTCCTCCACCAACATTTGGAGGATAGTTATTCTGGTGATATTGAGCATTGGGTGTAGCACCTTGGTAAGGTGTGTTTCCATAGTTAGGACCAGGACCAGGTTGGAAGTTCTGCGCATTTCCAGGAGCGTTTCCATAGTTAAGGCCAGTTTGGAAGTTTGGAGCATTTCCAGGCATCTTACCGGACCATCCTTGATTCGGTGTCATTCCTCCCATATTGTTGGGTGGCATCCTTCCCATGTTGTTGGGTGGCATCCCTCCCATGTTATGGGGAGGCATCCCTCCCATGTTGTTCGGTGGCATCCCTCCCATGTTGTTGGGAGGCATTCCAGCAGTATTTGGAGCGACATTCTGCATGCCCTGATTTGGAGGAGGCATCTGATTATCTCGAGTATTCATGTTCTCCCTTCTCCTCTCATAGTTCCTTGATCTATCATAATTGCGTGGCCTGTCATTGCGCCTATTTCTCTCATTTGCTCTAGCATTATTTCTCACCCATTCCTCATGGTATTTTGGGTCATAAGGCACAGCTTGCCCATTAATGAAAGGTTCCCCTGAAAATCAATAAAGTACGTTTTCTAGTATTAATAGCTTAAAACAAAGAGACACCAAATAAATAAATATTCAAGATTAAAAATGAATATTTACCTCCATAATCCTTGTTCTTGACATCTAGATAGGAATCTGGAAGAACCCACCGAACTCCAGGAAGTTCTGAAGAAAAAATAAAAAATTATGAGACATAGGTAACAAATAGCATTGGAGTGGCAAAAAAAAATAAGAAAAGAGGTCATGCACCTTTGAGCTTATATGAGACCTCTTCAGACACCAAAGCACCAAATGCATAGTAATGTCTGGTTGAAACTGAGTATATCTTCATTCTTGCTTCGTCCTCACTGCATATGCGATACACAGGAAATAAACAATAATCACAATACATCACTTCTTCTGGAGGAATAAAAACAAGCAAGTAATTGTAAAAAACATCACTACAAACAAGGAAATCCCAGCACTTAAATAATACAACAATCATCACATGGATAAATGGATCTTTTGCTACAACTAATAGTATAACATGTTGAATGAATATAGATCAGATCTAAAATCCCTTGTAGAACAAGCATTGCATACTTGCAATACAAAGACAGAAAACCATAGTCAATATGCAGAGATTCTTCTATCCAATTACATCGTAATCCACATACTCGATGCGTTAACAATAAAAAAGGCTACAATGACAAAAGAATTATGCATCACATAGTTCCATCTCAAAGATGAATAAATTTATTTCAAAGACTGGAGTTAATATGCAGATACTCTCCTATCTGAGTTACCATACTCATCTTGTGCTAACATTTAAAAAAGTGTAGGAATGACACAAGTATCTGCTCGTGCGAAAATAAAAATAACATCCGAACTACAAACAGTAGAACATTGAATTCAACATATTATTTTTCTTTCTTTTCCAAACATTTCCAGAACTCAAATAAACAATAACACTTAAGATCGAAGATAAATAATAAACCCGGACTAACATTGAACCAACAACCTTTATTCTAACACTCACAGTACATTCATATTTCCCATGAAAAAAAAAATCGTGAAACATAACAATCAAACTATATATAGTCGCCACTTTCCTCAACATCCATTAGCAGACAAGAAAAAACATGAAAAATAAGGCTTAGTTTCCTCAAAAGTTGCTACCATGTAAAATAAAGTAATAAAAGCCAGAGTTGATTGTAAATGAATGTAATAAAATTACAACTTCAATGCCATATAAACAAAACAAAACAAAACAAAAAATCAGTCCTCTCATTGTTACTGATTCCAAAAAAATTAAACTGCAAATAGCTTAATATAAAAAATAAAAAAATAAAAAAAAAGAAACCCATTGTAAATAAATAAATAAAAATAGCCGAAAAAGAATACCTGCCCACTACTTGAGCTAGGGTTTTGATATAACTATCAATAATATCATCCCTAGTAGCATCCTCTTTAGGCGGCTCCACCACAACAAGCCAATGCTCAAAATCACATCCGTCGAGCAAGATGGTCTCTTTCGGGGGCCGGTTCGAGTAGTTAGGATTGGGGTCATTGAGGGAGGACCTGGCTGCTCGAGTGGAGAATGATTTAACAGCTGGGGAAAGTGAGTCACGAAGGAGTGAGTAGCAAGGCGGGGTACGAAGGCGACGGAGTAAGGAGAGGGAAGGGGGTGGCGATGGGGTGATAAGAGTTTTGGTGGAGGAAGCGGCGGAGGAGGAAGAGGAAAAGGAAGAGAAAGAGCGGGAGGAAGGGAAGAGGAAGGAAGATAGGGCTTTGGGTTTCGAGAGGAGAGCGCGAGAGAGGGCTTGGGTCGCCATTAGTGGAGGCAGCGAAGTGATTAGACGGTTCACGAAAATGTTACGAGGGTTTTGAAAGGGTTTTGTTGCAATTACAACGACAAGAAAGGAAACCTGCAGAGAAGAGGTACAAATTCCTCTGTTAAAAGCTTTTATTGAATTCACTCTTTTTACACCGATTAAGATTTTATGCTAATAAATATTAAATATATTATTATTATAAAAAAATTAATAAAATAATAAATAAAAGAGGATGAAAATACGTGAAAATTTTATTGTTTTATTTTCACTTACAATTTGTTATTTATAAGCTCCTTTACATTCAATTAATAAAGGTATTAAATTTAATGAATTAAAGTTTCTTAATTACTCTATTTAATAATCTCCTGATTATAAATTAAGTAAAGAGTTTTATCTCATTACTTTAATATGCTTAAAGGGGGGTTATGACATCCATTTAATTTACAACACTCCCCCTTGGATGTCTTTTAAATAAGAATGTGCCTCATTAAAACATTTATTACGAAAAACCCTGTGGGATAAAAACCTAATGAAGGAAAAAGAGTACGCAATCTCCTATTACAAGTTGCCTCATTAAAAACCTTTACCAGGAAAACCCAGTTGGACAAAATATTGGTTAAAGAAAAAGAGTACAACATGTTTTAGACTCCCCCTAATGGCGACATCACATTATATCTTTGAGTCGACGCATTCCAATCTTGTTTTGTAGTCTTTCAAATGTTGAAGTTGGCAATGCCTTGGTAAAAAGATCTGTTAAATTATCACTAGAACGAATTTGTTAAACTTCTATGTCACATTTCTTCTCAAGATCATGAGTAAAGAATAATTTTGGTGAAATATGTTTCGTTCTGTCACCTTTGATATAACCACCCTTTAATTGAGCTATACATGCATGCCGCATTATCTTCGTATAAGATAGTTGGCATATTTTCCTGTAAAGGCAAATTACATATCTTCTGGATATGTTGGGTTAATAACCTTAGCCAAACACACTCTCGGCTTGCCTCATGCATTGCAATTATTTCAGCATGATTTGGAGAGGCAGCAGCTAATGTTTGCTTTGTCGAACGCCATGATATGGCAGTACCTCCACATGTAAATAAATATCTCGTTTGAGATCGACCTTTATGTGGATCCGATAAATATCCAGCATCAGCATAACCAACTAATAGGGATTTTGAATCATTTGAATAAAATAACCCCATATCAATGGTCCCTCTAATATATCTAAATACATGTTTAATTCCATTCCAATGTCTACGTGTTGGAGAGGAACTAAATCTTGCTAACAAGTTTACAGCAAAAGCTATATCAGGCCTTGTGTTATTTACAAGATACATCAATGCTCCTATGGCACTTAGATATGGTACTTCAGGACCAAGAAAATCTTCATCATTCTCACAAGGACGAAATTGATCTTTATTCACATCTAACGATCGTACAACCATCGGGGTACTCAATGGATGTGCTTTATCCATATAAAATTTATTTAAGATCTTTTTTGTATAAGTTGACTGATGGACGTGAATTCCATCTTTTAAATGCTCGATCTGCAGACCAAGACAAAATTTTGTTTTTCCGAGATCTTTCATCTCAAATTCTTTCTTTAAATAATTTACTGCATTTTGAAGCTCTTCAGGAGTTCCAATAATATTTAGATCATCAACATAAATAGCAATTATCACAAAGTTTGATTTAGACCTTTTTATAAAAACACATGGGCAGATTGTATCGTTTTTATAACCTTCTTTTAACAAATATTCACTAAGACGATTGTACCACATACGTCCAGATTGTTTTAATCCATATAAACTTTTCTTTAATCTGATTGAGCAATTTTCCCGGGAAACACTATATCCTTCAGGGATTTTAAATCCTTCTGGGATTTTCATATAAATTTCACTATCAAGTGTACCATACAAATAGGCTGTAACAACATCCATTAGACGCATGTCAAGATTTTCACATACTGCCAGACTAATAAGGTATCTAAACGTGATTGCATCCACCACAGGAGAATATGTCTCTTCATAATCAATGCCGGGTCTTTGCGAAAATCCTTGTGCTACAAGTCGTGATTTATATGTTACGACTTCATTTTTCTCATTTCGTTTTCGCACAAATATCCATTTATATCCTACCGGCTTTACATATTTAGGTGTTTGGACTATAGGTCCAAAAACCTCGCTTTTAGAAAGTGAATTTAATTCTGCTTGAATTGCGTCTTTCCATTTTGGCCAATCTTTTCTATTTCTACATTCCTCAATAGATTTAGGCTCAGGATCCTCATTTTCTTTTGCTATTTCAATAGCAACATTATAAGCAAAATTGTTGTCGGCAACTATATTTTTTCGGTTCCATCTTTTTCCTGAAGTAACATAACTTATTGAGATTTCTTCGTTATCACCATTTTTAGGTACCTGAACCTCTTCTGGGGTTTTTTGATTAGTTATATCTTTGGCCTCTTCTGGGGCACTTGCCTCCACAATATTACCATCTTGAATAATTGATCCTTTCTTTTTACGAGGATTTTTATCTTTGGAACCGATTGGTCTTCCACACTTCAGGCGTGGATTACTTTCTTTTGCACTAACAATTTGCTTTATTGGGATATCAATTCGTATTGGAGCATTTTCAGCTGGTATGTGAGATTTTGTAATTCTCTTTAGGTCAGTAAATGAATCTGGCAGTTGATTGGCAATGTTTTACAAATGTATAATCCTTTGAACTTCTTATTCACATTGACTTGTACGAGGATCTAATTGAGATAATGATGATCCATTCCATGTAATTTCTTTTACCACTTGTATTTTCTCTCCCCCTAATGTTGGGAATGTTGTTTCATCAAAATGACAATCAATAAATCGTGCAGTAAATAAATCTCCTGTTAATGGTTCAACATATTTAATTATAGAAGGAGATTCATAACCAACATATATTCCCAACCTCCTTTGAGGACCCATCTTTGTGCGTTGTGGTGGAGCAATTGGAACATATACTGCACATCCAAAAATTCTAAGATGGGAAATATTTGGCTCCTGACCAAAAGCCAATTGTAATGGGGAGTACTTATTATAACTTGTTGGCCTTAAGTGCACAAGTGCTGCTGCATGCAAAATAGCATATCCCCAAGTCAGTATGCAGGAGATTTGTTCTCATAAGCAATGGTCGAGCTATTAGTTGGAGGCGTTTGATAAATGATTCAATTAAACCATTTTGTGTATGAACATGAGCTACAGGATGTTCAACTTTTATCCCAATTGACATACAATAATCATTAAAAGCTTGGGATGTAAACTCACCAGCATTATCAAGACGAATATTTTTTATTGCATAATCTGGAAATTGTGCTCTTAATCGAATTATTTGAGCAAGTAGTCTCGCAAACGCCAGGTTGCGAGTCGATAATAAGCACACATGTGACCACCTACTAGATGCATCTATTAATACCATAAAATATCTAAATGGTCTACATAGTGGATGAATGGGCCCACATATATCACCTTGAATACGTTTCAGAAATGCTGGAGATTCAATCCCAACTTTAGCTGGTGATGGTCTAATAATCAATTTTCCTTAAGAACAAGCGGCACAAGATAAATCATTGAATTCAAGAATATTTTGTTTCTTTAATGGGTGTCCAATTGAATTCTCGATGATTCTTCGCATCATAATAGATCCAGGATGGCCTAATCGGTCATGCCAAATAGTAAAAGTATGTGGTTCTACAAACTTCTGGTTTGTAGTAACATGTGACTCAATTGCACTAATATGTGTATAATATAAACCTGATGAAAAAGCAGGTAACCTTTCCAAAATATATTTCTTTCCATATTCAACATTTGTAATATATATATATATTCAACATTTTTCTCATTCATAGTCTCAATATGATATCCATTAAGACGAATATCTTTAAAACTTAATAAATTTCTTTGAGACTTGGTGGAATATAAAGCATCATCAATGATAAATTTTGTACCTTTAGGCAATAATATAATAGCTCTTCCAGAGCCTTCAATAAGTTTTGAACTACCCGATATTGTATTAACATGGGCATTACTCATTGTCAAATGAGAAAAATATTTTTTATCTTTGAGTATCGTATGTGTTGTAGCACTATCTGCAAGACACATGTCTTCATTGATTTTGGGTCCATCGAAATTTTGTTGAATATTCATATTCTTCATAAAAACAAACAAAATATAATATGAGAAATAATGCAATTATTTATTAAATATATAAATTATTCTTTATGCAAGAAAATAAAATATACTTAAAACAACATAAAAATGTCAAAATAACATCAATTTTTCTAATGATTCTCAAAGAAATCTGTCACATCTAGGTGAGTTATATTATTAAGGTCATTAAATTTATCATCCTCGTAGGCATGGTTAGTTTTATTATTATAGTGAATATCTTCATCTTTTACCTCCATTTCATCATTTTGGGATATAAAATTTGTCTCCATATGCTTTCCCTTCCATTTAATGGATGCTTGATAAAGTTTCACTAAATGCTCAGACGTACGACAGGTACGTGACCAATGCCCCTTCATACCACATCGGTAGCATATATTCTCAACAATCTTTGAAGGATTATTTTGACCACCTCTTTCTTGTCTTTCATTGTTATTCTTTTTCTGGTGGTTAGAAGTATCATTGTTATGACCACCATGATAACGATTACTAATACGTCCTCGATCACGTCCCCCACTACGTCCACGACCACGGCCGCGACTTCTATATTTTCTATTTTCATAATTATTGTGTACTGCTACATTCACTTCAGGGAATGGTGCAGAACCAGTGGGATGAATTCCATGATTTTCCATCAATATCTCATTATTTTGTTCAGCCACCAAAAGGCATGAAATCAATTCAGAATACCTTTTAAAACCTTTTTCACGGTATTACTGCTGCAGGAGCACATTAGTAGCGTGAAAGGTTGAAAATGTTTTCTCTAACAAGTCCTCATCAGTTATGTTTTCTCCACATAATTTTAGTTGAGAACTAATTTTGAAAAGTTCTGAATTGTATTCACTTACAGTCTTAAAATCTTGTAACCGTAAGTGCATCCAATCATAACGAGCTTTAGGGAGTATCACAGTTTTCTGATGGTCAAATCGTTCTTTCAAATTTTTCCACAACTCAAGAGGGTCTTTCACAGTGAGATATTCCACTTTTAATCATTCATGCAGATGATGACGGATGAAAATCATTGCTTTTGCCTTGTCTTGATTAGATGCTTCTTTATCTGCTAATATAGTATTTCCTAGACCTTTAGCATCTAGGTGAATTTCAGCATCTAACACCCATGACAAATAATTCTTGCCTAAGATGTCTAAAGCAGCAAATTCAAGTTTGGCAAGATTGGACATTATAATCACTTGAATCAAAATAAAAAAAAATATTAGTAAAATAATAAGTATTCTCAATCGTGAAATAATTCAATTATATATACCAAATTTGCTAAATAATAATATGTATGTCAAATATTGGCATAGAGAGAAATAGTCATAATAATAACTTAACACAAATTAAAATAATTAAAATTCTTTTTTAAAAAAAATATATATATATTATTATCATTATTAGATTTTAGTTGTAAAAATAAATGTGCAAATGTTACCCAAAGCAAATATTTTATCTAGAAAATAAAATAAAAGAATTATGAAAATACGTATACCGTATATAGTTTAACGGGAGTTATACGGGCAAATTATATAAAGTCGAAATGACGTGAACTTCACTATGAACTCGTAGAAGCTCGTGCTGATAACGTGTTATAGAAAAATTAATAAAACAATAAATAAAAGAGGATGAAAATACGAGAGAATTTCATTGTTTTATTTTCACTTACAAGGTGCTATTTATAAGCTCCTTTACATTCAATTAATAAAGGTATTACATTTAATGAATTAAAGTTTCTTAATTACTTTATATAATAATCTCCTGATTATAAATTAAGTAAAGAGTTTTATCTCATTACTTTAATATGCTTAAAGGGGGGTTATGACATCCATTTAATTTACAACAATTATACTAATAAATACTAATAAGATTATAAACAAAACTTGCACATAAGCTCTTAAATTCCGGTTGTTTCACAGTTTCAAATTAAGGAGCTCGTCACTTTGTGATAGCATGTGTTCATTTGGAGTAGCTCGCCGTACCCAAAGGGTTCGCTATTCTTGATGAGTTCGCACATCTAATGAGCTCGTAGTCTTAGTGAGCTCACATATTTACGTGAGTTCGCATCTTTGGGTGAGCTCGCATGGATGATCACTTCCCTACACTCTTTCTTGGCCTTCGTGCTGCGAACATTAATTTTATTCCTTTACTCTTCAATCCTCAACTTATTGGGTGGTTTGGTCAATATGTCTATAAGTTGATCTTCTAGACTACAATGGACCAGAGTCACTTCTTTATTTCTCTCACAAAATAGTGCTTGATTTTAAAATATTTTATCTTTTCATGAAAGATTGGATTCTTCGCAATTGCTATGGCTGATTGGTTGTCACAAAAAAATTGAGTTGCTTCAACCTGCTCACGATTCAAATCAAATAAAATTCTTCTCAACCAAATCGCTTGGTTGACTATTGTTATTGCAGCTACATACTCAGCCTCGGCTGTGGATTGAGTAATTGTTGATTGCTTCTTCAAACTCCATGAGAATACCCCATATCCAAGCGAAAAGAAATATTCAGAGGTACTTCACATGTCATCCATTGATCAAATCCAGTCACTGTCAATGTACCCAATAAGTTTCAAGGAGTTGCCATTGCGAACCAAACACCAAAATCAGTTGTTCCCTTGATGTATCTCAGCACCCTCCTCAAAGGACGAGGGCTTTGTTGATTGCTTAAATTTAATTGAGGGTTCAGTTGAGTGCTTAAACTCGATTGAGGACTCAATTGAGTGGTATTTTTAATTGATGGCTCAATTGGTTATTGAATTGTTTTCTAGGAGGTTTTTTATAATAAACCTAAAATTAAAATGTTTAAAAGTATTATTTTGATTGAATGATAAATTTAAAATTTTGCTAACTCAGTCGGCATAAGTTCAAATTTCATCGTATGCATATTTTTAATGATCCTTTTTAAAATAAAAGACTAAAATACCTGCAAATAATATATTTATTTTAATAGTAAAAGGGCATTAAAGTAATTTTCAATTAAATTGGAACACAAACTCATTAAAGATGTTTTATGTTTAAATCCAAAAGAGAAAAAAAACAAATTCAAATCTATAAATAATTTAGCTTCCACCAATTTGTCCCAACGGAATAATAAAACATAGAAGAAAAAAATAGAACAGAAAATTGGCAAATATTTTTTTCAGTTTTGTTTTTTTTTTAAACAATTTTTATTATAGGTTCTGATCATATCTGTTCTTTTTGACACAATGCTTAGAACTACCCATAACCCCTCCCCAACCCATAAATAAAAGGATAATGTGTTTCAGCATACTCAAATCCATGTCCTCTTACATTGACAGCAATGCTCATGCCAATCGAATTAAGATTCAATCAACTTCCTTTTCAATTATTTGATGACTTGTATCTTAGAATTTTAACAATTTATATTTGAATGCAAAAGATGATATGAATCCATAAAAAATGATTGTATTTGAAATAATAGGACGAGAATAAAATTAAAAATATAAAATATTTTAATATTCAGCATTTAATATTATTAAACAACATATTTATATTAAGCAAATAATTTTTAGAGTGAAAGATAAAATCTTAATTAAAGATAATACCAAATATGTTAAAAGTCCATCAATTAACACTATTTTTTTTTCTTTTCGAAAAAACACATGATTAAAAAATAAGGTAAGGTTTTGTGTGGCACATTACATTAAGCACCTTTCCCAAACATATCTGTTAAGCATAATCTTCAAACCAAAAACATTTAAGAAAGTATTTCGTTAAATCAAAGGAAACCATAAAAAAATGATAGCTTGGTTTGATAAACATAACCAGATTAAAGTTGGCCCTAATTTCATACTTCAAAAAATCAAGATTAGGGTTCTATAAGTTTAAATTGGATGACCCAACTTGGGATTAATTGTGTTGTTCCATTAAAACATAGCCCCCCAAAATGGAATTTCTTAGTTTATATAGCCAATTGTTTTAGTTTTCTCCCAACTACCTTATTTTTTTTTTAGCTGTCAAGAGTAGGGAAGATAGTGTAAGGCCACCAACATACCTCTTATGGGTTTGGGTAGCTCACCTGAAATAAGTAAAACTTTCAACATTAGCCAATCACTTAATTTAATTTGTGACATTTATTTATTTCTTCTTTTCACTTTGGGTTTCTTGTAAACTAAATATCTTATTCACCCAAACCCCACCAAAAACTATAATAAATAAAGTCAATTAAAGTCCAATAACCCAAAACAGGCTCAATTTACATGCATGCAAAACTTAGCTATTCATTTATTTCTTGTTGTTGCTTGTTGAAGGGATACCCAGTTTGGTGTGTTGGTTCATCTCCTTTTATATTCTTTTCTTCACATAACTTCAGGTATCCCCAGTTTTTCCTCTCAAACTTTCTCACATTTTCTTTCTCTCATGGAATTGCCTGTTAAGTCCCCGGATTCTGGTGGCCGGAAATATCCGTACAGATTGGAAACCAGGGATCTGTCTTACAAGTTGAGCACCAAATTTGAAGACTATTTCAGGTGTGATTTTTGTGGTGGGAATGAAGGTAGAGCTGCTGCTAAGTTCATTTTGAAGGGTGTGAACTGTGAAGCTAGGCCTGGACAGGTTACTGCAATAGCTGGACCAAGTGGTGCAGGCAAAACCACATTGCTAGATATTCTTGCTGGGAAGATACCACCTTGTGAAGTGTCATCAGGGGAAGTTCTTGTCAATGGCAAGCCTATTGATGTTAAAGTTTTTCGGAGAGTTTCGGGGTATGTTACGCAAGACGACGCGCTATTTCCGTTGCTTACAGTCGAAGAAACGTTGATGTATAGTGCACTTTTGAGGCTACCAGGAGGGAGGAAGGAAGCTGGTTCTAGAGTGAAAGAGCTAATGAAGGAGCTAGGATTGGAACATGTGGCGGGTTCCAGGATCCGTGAGGGATCGAACAACGGCATTTCGGGTGGAGAAAGGCGAAGAGTATCGATCGGGGTCGATTTGGTTCATGACCCTGCTGTTATCTTGATTGATGAACCAACTTCAGGGTTGGATTCTGCTTCAGCTCTTCATGCAGTGACACTACTGAAATCAATGGCAGTTAATCAAGGTAAGACTATTGTTTTAACCATCCACCAACCTGGTTTTCGGATCCTCGAACTGTTTGATCGCATCGTTTTGCTTTCAAACGGATTTGTCGTCCATAACGGAGGGCTAAACCTTCTTGAAGAAAGACTAAAGTTTGCTGATCATCGAATCCCTCGACATGTCAATGTTCTTGAATTCGCCATCGATGTTATAGAAACTTTACCCGTCCCAAATCCAGGCACTCTAAGTAACATAAATCGGGAAGACCGTAAAATTGCAACCCCAATCCGCTTCGAAAGAAAGCTGCTCGTCTACCCAAATTCCCGGTTCGACGAGGTCTTGATATTAGGACAAAGATTCTGCAGCAACATATTCAGAACCAAACAACTCTTTGCCACAAGGGTCATACAAGCCTTGGTAGCAGGTTTTATACTTGGAACCATATATTTCAACGTAGGAAATGATAAAGGAAAGATAGCTTTACAAACCCAAACAGGGTTCTTCGCTTTCACCCTCACATTCTTACTATCTTCAACCACTGAAGGACTACCAATTTTCTTACAAGAAAGAAGGATCCTAATGAGAGAAACATCAAGAGGAGCATACAGAGTCTCCTCCTATGTCTTGTCCAATACCATTGTTTTCCTCCCATTTCTTTTAATGATAGGCATCCTCTTCACTTCACCAGTTTACTGGCTTGTTGGATTGAGAAAAGACACCATTGATGGGTTCCTTTACTTCTCCTTGGTGGTATGGATGGTACTTTTGATGGCCAATTCATTCGTGGCATGTTTCAGTGCACTTGTCCCAAACTTCATAATGGGGAACTCAGTGATTGCAGGTCTAATGGGGTCTTTCTTCCTGTTTTCAGGCTATTTTATAGCTAAAGATAAGATACCAAGTTACTGGGTTTTCATGCATTATTTGAGCTTGTTTAAGTACCCATTTGAATGCTTTATGATAAATGAGTATGGAGGGGAACAAGGGGAAAGGAAGTGCATTGAAATTGAGAATGGTGAATGTAGGTTGTATGGGAGTTCGTTCTTAAGACAGCAAGACCTGAAAGATTCACAGAAATGGACCAACGTAGGTGTCATGTTGGGCTTCATAGTTGGGTACAGAGTGCTTGGTTTAGTTATTTTGTGGTTTAGATGTTACAAAGCTAGAAACTAAATAATCTTTTCTTTTCTTTTTAATTTTTTTCATTATTATTGTTATTTATCAATTTTTTTTACTCACTCATCTACCTATTTACTTAATGCAAAATCTGCATGTATACATGGGTTTGCTTTAAATTCATTGAGGAAAGGGATTTAGCAGATAGTTGTTGTTGTTATTATTATTCTTATTAGGCTCTCTGGTCTTCCTTTTTGGGTTTAGTCCATATTATGGACTCTTTTCTATCAGAAATTTACCAACTAATTAAAGGATATTGGTTTATTTAATTATGGATTGGTTTCCAACTTCCCATTATGGTCTTCACCTTTTAACCCAATACGAATTTTAAATATTTGCATTCGGGAAACCTTATCCCAACCTTCATCACTAAACTCCTTTTCACAAGGTTTTCTTTTGAAATCTTTTTTATATTTCACTACATTCTAATTAAATCGATAAAAGTATGTAGCTTTATATTAGGAGTCGAATTGTATTTTGTTTTCTCTACTAAAAAAATAGACAAAGTAGTCCATGTACATTAGATTAAAAAGCAAATTGATTTTTTTTTTTTGTTAAAAACTATATATATTTGTACTAATAAAAACTGGGTGGTTGATGGAATAACTAGATAGTGACGTGCCATTTGTACCTCATGCTGACATACAAAGACCAATTTTTAATAGTATAAATGGATGAAATTTTTAACCGAATGACCAATTTACTCTTTATTCTAATATATAAAGACTAATTTATTTATTTTTTAAATAAAAAAGATAAAATACAATTCAACTACTAATATAAAAACCTCAAAATCAAATTCCTAATAAAAGAAAACTTTAGCAACGTTTTTCTATAAATAAGATCCCAACTCGCAATCTTAATTTAAAAACACCAAAATTTTCACCACTTATTCAACAAAATTAGTGGGTTCATGGTTTTTTTTTTTTTTTTTTTTTTTTGTACTTATGATTGGCATATAAGGGACAAAGAAGCTTAAGATGTTCACCAATGATACATATTTACTATTTTAACTGAAAAGGGAAAAAAAACCTATTTGTTAGCTAAATGCTCCCCAAACACCAAACCAAAAACTTGGATACCCACTTACTTTGTGAAGAGAGTTAATTAATGATTAACTGTTTAATATTTATAGAAATAAGAAAATTAAAATAAAATAGTAGAAAAATATGAAATTACTCTTACGTAATTTCATAATTAAGTTAGTGTTCGATTGATCTAGGATACCAATACTCGTAAAATACTTAAAATAAATAAACTAAATTATGACACACTCATAATATGAGTGAAAAAAAATTATGTAATAAATATATTATAAAAATTGATTTAAAAATTAAATAAAGGCTTAGTTGAATAAAAAAATTAAAAATTACACTGTACATCCCATCAAATGCATTTTTCTAAATTTCACATAATTTGAAATGAAAAAAAATCCCTACAATATATCTATTATTTCACGAGATTCAACTGTAATTCACTTTTGTAATAGTTTTGGAAGTCCCTCCTTAGAACATTCCCAGTTTAGGAATGTGATTCATGCGTCGATGGGATAAATTTTATTAACTTAAATTTATTGAAGTTGTTGTTTTTCAAGCTCAAAAGATCAATCAATTTATGACGAGTTTTTGGATGGGATAAAAAAATTTCTGGATTTAGATGTTTTCATATTGATCTAAAAGTTATCTCTTAGCTTAAAAATGCACTTTGAATCACCCAATTTTGAGTTTGAGAGCTCAAGTTATGACTGTTTTAGTGAAGACTACGCAAACAGAATTTCTGGACAAGATTATTACGGGAAATTACGAATTTCAGACTTTAATTCAAGTTTAAATCATATTAAGTTCGACTTTAAAGCTTAATTTTGATTATATATGAACTCAATATTGTATTTATAAGGTTTTATATTTATTTATTCAAAATTTTAGGATATTTTTCAGTAATTTCATTAGTTTTCGCTTACTATCGAATTGTCCTATTTTTCATTTGGCTTGTTCTTGCATTTCAACTTATTTTCTTGCCAAGTTAGGGATAATCTGCTTTAATTCGGTTTTCTTGAGTCCCAAACAAATTGGATGTCGATCCTATCGTTGTGCCCTTACCAACCTTATCACCTCTTTTTATATGGATCTAGCTTTGCATTTTTAAATATCACTTCATTTCTCATTTTCCATATGATCGAGGGTCTAATAATACACATCAAATTTGGATTATCTGTCTCCTTCTACTGTCTCCAACTCAACATCTAACTCTTAACATTGATAGAGTTTCTTTTCTCCATTTTGATTCTTAATGGTGTTTCAAACCAAACAGCTCGGGCAAATGAGCATTTAATTAGGAAACAAATGACCCACATGCTCCTCCTCATTTTAGCATAATGGGCAAATAGATTTCACCGATATCCCATGTTTATTTAGCTCTACTCTAGTAGGAAGCGTCCTTTCAGTCATTTTCTAAAGAAAACTCCCAATTTTAAAAGGAATATTCATCTTCCACAATGCATTCAAGTCAAGTTAGGATCACTAATTTAGTAAAAGAACTTGCCATTGTACGATAAATTTGTGCATTGTACAGAAATGAAATATACATGTGATAGATTTTTTTTGGGTACATGGTACTATTCGGATTGAGGGTAATATTCAAGTAAAACCCTCCTAGCAATGTCGACTCCAAGATTCAAATTTAGTTCAAATACTCGTGAAAAAAGTTCACTCCCACTTCTTTCAACTATTTGCTGGTATATATCTTGTAGATATAAGCTATTCAAGTTTAGTTTAAACAAAATTAAACTCAAATTCAATTTGGTCATTATTAATTTATTCAAACTCGAGCTATTGAACAAGTAAAATTCAAATATTCTAATACTTAATTCAAATACTTCATGAGCTTAATCAATTTTTTTAGCAAGGTGTGATGAGTGTCACATTTATTTATATTTTTTTACTACACCTTATAAAATACTTGTCACACCCTAAATTCGTTTGTAAAATTTAAAAAACTTCACAAACGATGCATGAGATAATTTCCATTTTAATATCTATATTACAAGTTTTTTTTTTTTTTAAATTACAACTATATAAAAACTACAATGATGATCATTACATCTTTATATCAAGAACCAAACTTAAGGCCTCAAAATCTCCAATGCCTTACTCTTGTCTTCCTCTTTAATTAGTATTGAAGTTTAGCTTGAAATTTAACATGAGAGTAGAGCTCTTTTTACTTTATTTATTTATTAAGAGTCTATTTGGAGTATCAATGAATTAGTTTTGATATGATTAAAAGTAACAGTGACGGTAAAATTTGTTATTTAGTGATGAGAATAATATTGTAATAATAATATTAAAATCAATAATAAGATATATATTTAGATTTAAACACAATTGTGGGATGAAATGAGAATAGAAACAAACCATTAAGGATAAAGGATAAAAAGGAAAAAAAAAAGTTAAGGTAAATAAACCAAGTTAATATTGTCGAATAGAGTGCTCAGTGAATCTGCAGGACTTTTTTTACCTCCGGTTGAAAAATAAGTGTTCAGTTGACAAAACTCAACGTTGTGTTGTTATCTAAAGAGATATAAGTAACATTTAGTCCCTAGATTTGGTAATTTTTTTTTTCACTTTAATCCCTAAATTTATTTTGTCCACATTAATCTTGAAACTTGGCAGCTTCTTCCAATTCTATTAAGGTATGATAACATGGTCTTTTGAGATCGTGTCACATCATTACTTGAATTTTTTTAATTTTAATTACTTTTTTTGTATTTTTTAGATTATATATATACTTTAATTTTAGGCGGTGACATGATATAATTTCAGAATGTCACGTCATTACACTTTAATAAAATCCAAGTTCATGGACCAAATTGTGAAAAGTTACCAATTCATAAGACTAATGTGAACTAAAAAAATTTAAAGATCAAGTTGAAAAAAATTACCAATTTGAAAGATTAAATATTACTTTTATCCCTTATAAAAACACCTAATTCTAGTGAGTTTGGAGTAACAATTGTCTTGAAAGTGCCTAATGTTTTGTTTTTTCATTGCTTTTAAAAAAATCATTTTTGGAGTCAAAAATAATTTTTCTACTCAAAAATGTTTTTGAACCGAAAAGTAGAAGCTATACTTTCTAACTTTTATTTTTGAATTTTGGAGTTAAATACATTTTTTAACCTTATTTATAATTTAGTGTAATAATATTTATATTGAGTATATGTTTATTTCACTATTAAAATTTATTTCAAATATATAAAAATTTAAATTTAAATTTATTTCACTATTAATGTTTTACTTTACAATATCATGATTAAAATGAATATTTTATTTTTTTCAAAATACTTTTATTAACAGCAATACTAAAAACTTAAATTTCAAACTAAACTTTTAAAAAGTAAGTTTCAAAATAATTTTTTATAATAATTTTAAAAACAATGTTAAACTTAACCAGCCTAACCGAATGAGCTTAAGCAATTCCATCTTTCTACCTAAGTAGGACTCGAGCATTAAACTTAAAAATTTAAATCAATTCAAATCGAAATTAAAATTCAAACTTAAAACTCGATTTAACTCGATTCCACCCTTTCCTACAATTACAACAAGAAATCAACTTAAAAATGGGTAAGACTTTTCAGCTGAAAGATTCAACCACTAACCAAATTAAATTTGGTAAAACTTTCAACATTCTAGCCACTAAGAGTTGGTGATATTATATTAATATAATATTATATCATTCAGGGTGAAATGAATGGCTAACGACACTCCTAACATGTTTTCTATTATTATAATAAATTTGCTTCCCAATTTAATGCATTATCTCATTGCTGTTGGATTTTTAGAAATTTGACCCTATAAATTTAAAAAATTATAAAAATACCTAACTTCAATATTAATTATGAGAATAACCTGATTTCTGTAGTAAAGTTGGGTGCTGCCATTTTTCAAGGTAGAACCACCCTAAAAATCCCCCCAGTCATGCTTTAATTATTATAAAAATTTAAAAAAATTGTGCCGCCTAACAAATTGGCTGCAATGAACTAAAATGTGCAGAGGCAAAACATTCAGGGACTTAATAAAGTAATTACCCTTTTTAGATTGGCTGAAAAAAGAATGAGAGTACCAAATTAAACTTTTGGTCTATTTCCATGTTAGGTCTATCCCTTTTAAAATTAAATTTAAATAGCCCTTAAAAGATATAAGAATAACAAAAATAAACCCTTCTCGTTTTTTTTTTTTAAAACAACAAAGTTAATATATATATATATATATATATTCTTATTTAAATTACCCAAATATATCCCTTAAAAAATTTCCTCAAGTTTATCTAAATTTAAAAATTTTTAATTCATTCCCTAGCATATTTGAATTTAGAGAATTTTTTAGGGACATATTGGGTAATTTAAATAATAATTTTATATAGTTTTTTTTAATTTTATTATTTTAAAAAAAATGAGAAAGGATTATTTTTGTTATTCTTATATCTTTTAAGGATTATTTAAATTTAATTTAAAAAATGAACAACTCTAACATCCAAATAGACCAAATGTTTAATTTGGTGCCTCCATACTCTCATGGTACTTTTTTTCATCCAATCTGAAAAAGGTAATTACTTCATCAGATCCCTAAACATTTTTCTCCTGCACGCTTCAGAACATGATTGGATATTTTTTTCATTAGGTCCATTTTTTTCACCTGCCAATCTAATTTTTCTTTAATTTTTATAATGATTAAAGCATGATTGAGGGGATTTTTAGGGTGGTGTCACCTAGGAAAGTGGCGGCACCCAATTCCACTGTAGAAATCAAGTCATTACCATAATTAATATTGAAATTGGATTATTTTTTGAATTTATAGGGTTAGATTTAAAAAAAAAAAGAGAGCCTATTTTATTTTATTTTTCTAAAGTCTTGACGACACATATTCAAATTTTATCATTTTTTTTCTCCTCCTTCAATATTATAATGATAAAAAAATCCATCTAATTTTATTAATCAGATTTAGATAACAAGATAATTTCGAAAAAAAACATTCCAAATCATTATAAAATTAAAGGAAACTAAATTTTTAGCAAACTTATGAGATGCCATATTTTTCGAACAACGAATCTAACATAATCACAACACATGCATAGCGTACACCCATCATTTGTTGCCTAAAACGCACTTGGAAACTTATAAGATCCACAACACATGCATAGCGTACACCCATCATTTGTTGCCTAAAACGCACTTGGAAACTTACACTCTCACGGCACAAATCGTACGTGAGCTGGATCACATCATGACATGTCGGAATCAAATTGTGATGCCATCCCACTCCTCACAGTGAAGAAGTTGAGGTCTTATATCTTCACATCTGACTTTGGAAGACGTCCGTTTCAATTAATATCATAAAAGAAAAACACGCACTAAAAATATCCGACAGTCCACTCCTGGGTTCTGTCCTTGTCTTAAATTTTAATCTCTTCTACCACTCTCCCATTCCACGTAATTTCTTTACGTTCGCTTATTTTATTTCATATTCTACCTACTGACTTTAAATTATTAATAGTATGTTTTTCTTAATATCTCTCAATTAATTTTTTTAACCCAAATCGATTTTTTAGTGTTATTGTAATGTTAAATAATAAAAAAATATATCTAAAGTATAAGTTTGAAACATCTTTTGAATAGTTAAAATTTTATTTTCTATCATATTTGTCGAAACCATTTTAATATTTGATTTTAAAAAAAAAACGGGAATCGACTTTCAAAAATGAAAATGGAGTCGCCACCAATTTTTTTACTTAGGTGTGATTGGATCACCCTGTAAAACGTTTTATTTTAAAACATTTTTGGTCCACAAAAACAAGAAAACGAGTTCGGGAGTCGGTTACGTATGAGGAAGGGTTAGCACCCTCATAACGCCCAAAAATTGGTACCAAATCGATAAAATTCATGTCCGAATGTTGAAAATAAAGAAAATTACAAAATATGATCCTTTTATTAGAAAGAAAACCAAGGCTTACCTATCTCAAAAAAATAAAGTACTTTACCCAGTAAGTTAAGGTATAGCACCTCATGACTTTCAAATTAAGCTCGTCTTTATTTTAGGAAATTCCTACCTCAAGACGCAAAATGTCGAACCCAGTAAGTTAAGGCACAACACTTTGAATTCCCAAGAATAGGTTTTTTATTTTGAAATTGATAAATCTCAAATTTCTTTAAAAAAAGGATAAATATGTAATACCTAAAGTTTCACGAGAAAAATCGAACCCAGTAAGTTAGGGCAAAATTCTTCTCGAAATTCCCAAATATCATATATCACCATATTTTGAAAACCATTTGAATAAAATGTGTCGATTCAAAAGATGTTTTTATGAAAGCTATAGTTTGGATAGGATATTACAACATATATTGAAATAAATAACAAATTATGAATAATAAAAGCATAATATAAGTGACAGTATAATCTACAAATCATACTAATAATGAACAATAAAATAATAACACAAATATAATGAACTATACTAAACAATAATATACAATCTAAAACAAATAAACATGTAATAGCAATAAATGAAAGAATAATATATTTAAAAAATAATAATACTTTTTACATAAAGTAAAAAAAAATTTAAGGTAAAAGGAACCTATAATAAATATATATAATTTAATAATATAATATATATAAAAATGATAGTAATAAAAATAAAGTATTTTAAAAAAATGTATAAAACTACATAAATAATATAAATAAAATATGTTAGATAATATAGATAATTAAAAAATAAGGATTTTAGGAATATATGATATAACCTAATACTATATCAAAAAAAATAATCTATTAATAATACATAATAAAAAAAACAATATTAAATCATATAAAATAAATAATGATAATTAAATATATAATAGATTAGTACATATAGAAATATATATATATAAAACTTATACTATTAATAAATTAATATACAAATAATAAAAAATATTTAATATGATAAAACATTTAATATAATAACAAAATAATTTAAATTAAAAAAACAAAAGAAATTTAGGATTAAATAAATAAAGGGGTCAAACAGCAATTAAACAGATTAAAAGAATTAAATAAAAAACGCGCGTTAAATAATAGGGATCAAAACGGAAATTAATTTTTTTTTCCAAAACGACATCGTTTAATTTTTAGCCTTTAAAGCAGCCCAGGGGTTAAATTGAAACAAAATGCAAAGTTTAGGGTTAATTTAAAATAAATGAAAAGTTGATTTGAACGGAATTAAAAATAATAACAATTGCGGAAGGACCGAAATGGTAATTAGACCATTAAATGAAAACACGCGGATCCTTCCCCGAGTCGGGTCAACGCTACGGATCTCGGCTCAGCTAAACGCGCGTCGTTTTGTGCTTATCAAATTAAGCCAAAACGCACGTGCGTTTCTAACTTTATAAACCAATTTTTAAAAGAAAAATTTCATTTGCGCCATATTTTTTTAAAAAAAACTTAGAATTTCCTCTCCAGAGCTCTCCCTTGGGTTCTGTCCATCGTTCGCTGGGGCCTCCGCCACGCACTCACGCGCCGTCGCCCACAGCGGAGCACAGGTAAATCTTCACCCTTTTTGCTTTTTTCGTTTGTTAATAATATTACATGCAAAGATGAAAAAAAAAATTAAAGAAACAGAATAAAATTATATTAAATGGAAAATCACCTCTGCCAATCCTCAGTTTTTTATTCCTTCAAACTCTCTGACAATATTTTGATACCCCCTGATTCCGAGTATTTGCGTACAAATTTGTGTGCATTCGCTCTTTTGTATGTGTTTTTCTCAAAAATAAAAACTCTGTTTGTATGCCTGTTCTCTCTATGTGTCCGTGTGTTCTTTACAGGTTTTTTACAAGGGTTTTTATACCCAAAACAAAACAAAATAAAGAAGGAAAAGATATCTTTCCATATCTTCTTCTTTCCTTTTCCTGCTGCGATTTATTTCTCTTTTTGCAGGTCTGAGATCTCGCGACGATGGTGATTCGGCATGAATCAAGGCACGATCGAGGGGATGCTGCGAAGGTGCGACGATCGGACTCCAGCTGCGACGATCAGGCTTCGAATTTTGCGGCGTGACTGTTGGGATATCCTCTGCTTGCGGCGCCTAGGGTTTCAGAAAACCCTAGGCCATTCTGACTTCTGTTTTAGGTTTTTGGGCCTTTTGTGCCGTGTATTTGCTTGGGCTAGTGGGTCACAAGCTTAGGTCTGTTGGGTAGTTTAGGATCCGGGCTAATTGTTGTTTTGGGTTAGAGGCATAATTGGGCTAATCGGGTAATGGGTCATCTGTTTGGGGTATTGGGTAGGACTTGGGTTTAATTTTTCATCTGGGCCATTAAAATTTGGGCTCTGTAAAAAAAAATGGACATTTTATTATTATTTTGGTTTGCTTTAAGCCCGGGCAGAAATGGGCTATTACAATATTAATATAATATTTAATTTATAATTATTAGTTAAAAAATTGAAGTAAATAGAAGTTATAATAATTACACATTAAAAAAATTATAATTAATTTTCAACTATTAGTTAAAAAAGTTCTGCTAATCTAAAAATAAAATTATTACTTGAATAAAACTTATTTTTGATGATAATATAATTTTAAAAAAAATTCTCTAATTAAAATTAATGATTAAAACTTTTGATATAAATTTTTTTTCTAATTTTAAAATAGAATTAATACTTGAAAAAAAAGTGGTAATTATAATTTTATTTTTTTTGAAATTCCTTATTTTTTATATTTTTTAAATTTTTAATTATTTTTTAAACAAATTTAAGGGAAATTATCATATTTCACCATGCGACACAACCCTAAAGTGCTACTTGACAAAGTTAATGGATGTCTGGGGCTTACACGATGAATTGATTTTTTGAAGAATTAATTAATTATTAATATTTAATTAAGGGCTCAATTGAGCGCCATTTTCAATTGAGAACTCAATTGATTATTGAATTATTTTATGAGAGTTATTTTTATATAATAAGTGACTAATAAAATTAGAGAGTTTTATGATGGAATTAATGGCCAGAACTATTATTATTTTAATATTTTTTGAATTTTAGAATTTTCAAAATATAGATATTTAATAATTTTTAGATTAATATATATTTTCAATATATGATGGTCATTGGAAGTAGACATTACATGCTTAAACTAACTTTAATGCATACTACTAATGAGGCCTTGAATTGGTCTAAGGTTATGATTTTTTTTTGTTGGATTATAAAAGGAGAGTAAAGCCCTAACAATAATGCGATTAGTGTGATTTGAACCCAGATCATATTTGGTAATTTAAATAAATTTCATGTATGTATTAAATGACAATTTTATTGGCACGTGAGATTTCCATCGCACCATTAGCGGATGGTAACAACTAAGTGACAACAAAATGATAAATTAATAGTGACCATATTATAATTTCTTTTTTAAAATTTATTAATCAAAACATAATTTATATATAAGTATCTAAACTTATAAATTACCCCAAATTTTTTTAAAAAATTTATTTAAATTAATATTCAATAATAATTTTTAACATACTTTTTATTTTTTATTTTTATTATATCCATTTTACGATTTTATTTTAGGTAAAAAAATATTAATTTTCTTTAAATTTTCTGTGTCAATAATAGTCCAACCAACAAAAATTGCGGCTGTAATTTCAATTGGTGATGAAATCTCAATTTGTCGCTGCCGCCCTTTTAAAACAGTGGGCCGTGGGGTCCCTCGCTGGCTGGCTCTCAACTTGCCTGACATTAACATATATACTCAGTTATGTGATGTGATGCAAAAAAAAAATTATTTCTAAAGTTACGAACCGATAATATTTTTTTTAATATTTAAACTTAACATTTTTTCTTAATTTGATATTTAAAATTTTTACTTGATATCTAAATTTTATATTTTTTTTAAATTTGGTAGCTAATTTTTTTATGTTTAATTTAATATCTAAACTTATTAAATAATATACGAATTATTCTAAAATACTAATAGTATTATAAATTCGTGTTATGCTACAAAAATATCATCAGTATTAGAGAAAATTAATATTAAAAATTTATGCATTGAGCTATACTAAAAAACTAAGAGTTCTAAAAACCCAAAATAAAAGAAATTTATTATTTTAAATTGATAAAATGAAATAAATAAATAAAACCAAAAGTAATTAAACATTTAATATAAAAAAAAAGAAATATTATGTCATTTTTCACATGTCACATGTCACATGTCTACCATACATCGATTATTTTTGCTACAAAAAAAAATTAGGTATCATAATAAGAAAAAGAGCAAAGTTTAAGTATCAAATTGAAATAAAAAAATTAAGTATCAAATTAAAAAATATATATCAAACCCAATTACAAAATTAAAAAAAAAGGGGTCGAGTACCAAATTGAACCAATAAAAGTCTAAATATCAAATTAGAAAAAAAAAATCAAATTCAAGGATAAATGTTATATTAAACTTATTTTTTAAATTTATTTGCAGAATAAATATATATTTTTGGATAATTAAAATTTATTTCCAAACTTTTAGGTAAATGCTACATGATATACTATAAAGGGATTCCCATACATTTAATTATAACCTATATTCCACATAAATGAAATATTTGTATTTCATAAGTTATTTAGAAAAAAAAATTGAATTTGGGTCACTTTTTATTGAGTGAACTTAATTGGATTACGTAAATAATTGAGTTGAAATTCAAAATATATCATGAGCAAAATTTTCATTATAGTTACTGATTTAATAAAATCATTCATGTATGGTTTTCTCTATTTTCATCTACGGTACAAATCGAAAGGGTAAACTTCCCTTTCATTTTTACAGTTTTTTTTTTTTATAGAACAACTTTAAATATTATCAATCTGTGAGTCAAAGTCTGAACAACTTTCTTCTTCGTTCTCCAACACTAACTATCAAATTAGCTTGGATCTGAGATATGTCTTACTCGTCAATGAGTATTATTTTGGTGTTCACCATTGTTAACCTGCTAGTTGGTTACTCGACTGCGACCGATCCATAGTCTAAATAGTTCGCATACTGGGGTTTGCACGCGATGAGTTCACATCCTCTCATGAACTCGCACAGGGTGGGTTCGCACCACCATGCAGGCAAACCCTCACCTAGAGAACACATGTTAATCTTAAAATATGGTACGTATTGATATGCATGAAAACTCATTTAAGATGTCACATCTAAGAATAGGGACGCATCATATAAATTGAGAATTTAACTCCCTTTGAAGGACAAACATACAAAAACACTCAACAAGTATTATTCCATTGTACTAATCATCGCTCGAAACTCACCGACCAGACTTTAAAAGAAAAAACGTAACGATTCAATTACTTAAATGAAAACATTAAGATAATTTAATAACTATTTTATAATTTTTAAAATTAAATAACTAAAATATAATAACTGAACTCTATGGCACACCATAAATATCCAAAATTAAAACAAGTTGATTGACTCTTGCATACATTTCAGTTACTTAAATTCTTCGACTTCCTTGCCAGTTACAGTTGGAGACATTAAAGGTTAGAATATGACCAATTATACTTATTTTTATCATTATGGTTTTTAATATTTTTGTTTTATTTTAAAATTTTAAATTATTATTTTTGTCTTAATATATTTCAAATAATAAAAGTTTCCAAAGAGATGAAAATAATAATTTATTTCCACGTGGTAAATTTTTATCAAATGCAAAGAAATTTCAAAATAAAAATGATAATTCAAATATTAAAATAAGAATTTCTCTACATAAGCACGTGACAGAAAAATCATGTGGGGGGAAGGTAGTGAGAGGGGACAGGGACACCCCCAACATGCACCTAGTACCAATCCAGGGGGCCCTCATGTTCATTCAAACAAATCTTAAGTATATTACTGACAAAACTGCTTAATCATTTTCAATGATTTATAATTCAATAGGATTTATTCCACTTCATCCATGTATGACTTTGTCCTATATAATGGCATGTCTCACTAATTTAATGTATGGTTATCCTTTGTCACATCTTAATTTATTTTTAAAATTATTTTAATCTCGGGTTTAAATCCAAATAGTTGAAATAATTTATTCTATTATTTAAAAAAATAAAATAATAGTTTTTGTTATATATACAATTTGATTATAATGTGAGTTCCATTAAGAATTGATATATGTCTATTTTTTTTTATAACTCTCTTCCCTGTAAAAGTTAATCGTTTACTTTTTCTTCTTTGTTGATTTTTCGTATCAACAATATTATATTTATATTTATATATTTATGTGGTTGATTAAAAAATTAACAAAATAATAATCTTTCACTTTCAAAAATTTATGATAAAATATTGACTTATTTAACACAATTCTTAATTTCATCCATGACTTTATTTATAAATGTGTAACACCTCTTACTTGGGTTAAACCGATCACCTGAGTAATGAGTATTACATTTGACCACTAAGTTATTTCAATGATCAATTCACATCCGACATTTTATTTTTAATATTTTAAATCTCATTTTAAATCATCAAACATCTCTAAATATCACATATAATATCATAAAATCAAAACTTGTCCCAACAAAATAAACTAAAAATTTTCATAGTTCTCAACTTTTCTATACATATAAAGACTATAATCACCCTATGTACATGCCATTTCTGAGTTCATAATCATATATAAAAAAGTTTAAACTTATAACTTGAGGAGTGATGCGATTCAAACTGAAGTAGAAATCCTAAAATCTTTCATGTTTTTACCTTTCACCTATGTGTTTAAAATAAATACATTAAGCTATCATTTATTTATCAATTTAATACAAAATGAACAAAAATATTATTCTAAATAACATTAATACTACAATAAGCATATAGAATAATTCATTAATACAAACAATTAATCACAATAGCAAATTCAATTATCTAAATATCTTTCTTCATGAACTTTTACATGCACATATAAACATCTTTTTCTTAATTCACACACATAAAATATTCACTTTTAATTTATTTCACAGTCTAATCCATTATAACATTATTACTAAATAATTACTATGAATTTATTTTTCATTCATTTCGATTTGATTTAAATCATTACTTAAACACTTGATTTTACATACATCATTATCACTAATTAAACAAATACGATATTTTGATAATTAAACAGTCTTGCTGCAGTATTTAATCTCACCGTCACCGCTGCTTTTAGCCTAATCAGAGGTAAACGCACTACCCATCTAAACTAAGCCTAAGTTATATATAATACTAAATTTCAACAGAGATAATATTTATTATTTAAAAATATTATTTATTTTTTTAACAAAGTTATATTTTAAAAAAATTATGATTCTACAGAAAAAAATATTTTAAGTTAAACTAGAAATGAAAAAAATAAATAAATTCTCTGTCCTTTTAAAATAGTAAATATTAACTTTGTTCCAATATGATTGTATCAAAAATTAACTTTATTTTAATTTGATCTTATTTGATTATTTTTAATAATAATACAAGAATTAAATTGATCTGTTTAATAATAATAAATTAATTTAATCCAATCTCTATCATAAAAGGACTTTGTAAATTCAATTATTAAATTTTTTATATTTAGGTTGAAATATGTCAAATCCAGGATTTGGGTACTATAAAAGTTTGTCGAACAACCTTTCAACCAGCGACAAAAATATTATGACACTCCATATCTAACATGAATGACGGATCCGATTGCAAGACACTACACTCATTGTCATAATAACAACTTACACAAATTAGAAACGTGATACCAATGCAAAATCAAGAAACGTGGTACATAGTTCGTAATTAATATTCAATGCATAAAAATATTAAGCAATTAAACATACTAAAATGGCATTCTAATATAACATTACCAAATTCCATATTACACAACAATGATCACATAAGCATATATCATCGCATCAATCCACTATCAAGGTATTTAAGCAACGTTCATCATAATATTTTAGGTGTACATCGTATATCATTTTCATATATCAATAACCAAGTTTTATTATCATATTATAATTTCATATTTAGCTCTTATTAATCGATTTGAAATTCAAGGATAGATACATAGATTAATATATGGAATTACGCTTGTGATCCAACAAGGAATTGGAAATAGTGGTATGTTCTCAACCCAATAGGGAATTAAAAAACTCTCCTCAACTCAACCATTGTCTTTCCCCTTTGTTCTTGAAGCTCTACCAGGTTTAGAGCTAAATACTTAGCATATTCAACTTGAAAGGTTCCACATTTCCTATACCAATGGCTTCTAAATGAACCTCATCAAAGTTGTGCGAGTGGCTAGAGATGTTCATGGGCTAAGCGTAAGTATGATACTAACACACATTATACTTGTCTAAGTTAAGTTTGGCTTGAAATATGGACCTAACATTTTGTCAAAGTCTGTCCATATTTTTATCCAAATCCTCTTAAATTTTGAACGAATCTTCGAGCCTAAACGAATAACTAAACCCATAAACACTCTACTCATTGCATTGCATATTTTCTCCTCTCTCTTTTTCCCTTCGTCGAGTGCATGGAAAGCCAATTCCCATTCTTTCCTTTCATCTTCTCTCTCCTCTCATCGTGGATCACAATGCAATGGGATTCATGTCTTAGGGTGGGTTTGGATGGGCGGTCCGTTTACCTGCGGTTAGTGTAAAAAAAGCAGTGGCGGTGAGATTAGATACTGTAGCGATACTGTAGCGTGAGACAAAAAGTAAGCTAAACGCACCGCACCGCACTCAATCGCCCATCCAAACCCACCCTTATTCTAAGAAGCACATGATGCAACATAATGCCACTCATTTTATTTGCTTGACCACCTAACTTGCAATTATCTAATAAAATGTTATTCTAAATATGATTTTATCAACCCATCTAAATGCTCCATTATCATCTACTTAACATGTTACCCATCAATCTCCACTGGCTCTCTTTTATTAATTCACTTAATTATCAATTATAATTAATCTATAATTATAATTTTAATGGCCATGATTTTATCTTCATTTACTTAGTGGGAAATTATGGCTAAAACTTGGTTTTGATTTAATTACTCACATGCCCTTAATTAAATCCCTCATCTAATCCCTCTAATCTAATTACTTTATAATTTAGTCATTATGCATTAATTATTAACTTCTCTAATATTTTACTTAATAATTCTCTTTCTCTATTTTCGTATTCATCTTGAAAATCTCTCAATTTATTATTTATTTTGGAAATGCTTAATTTAAGATTTCAACCTCAAAATTTATTTATTTTTTTCAATATCAACAAAAATTGAATCATTACAAATATCAAATTATAAATACATGAAAGCTTATCTTAAATCCTTTTGTCAGGGACAGAATGTAATGAAGATTACTTTTGACATTATTATAGCAGTCAATCATAAATGGTCTGACGCGGTTGTTGTAACTAGAAACTATATGTATTTAATTTTAGGCTAAAATTTTATTCACATACATATAATTATTAGTAGATTTATTAATTGAGTTAGTGTATTTCAACTAGTACAAACAAGGCATTATATATAAGTAAAAATCTATAATACAAATTTAAACCATTAATTACAAAAAATTAATTACTGAAATAGACATTTGTTACAGTAACTCACTAGTGGCACCACCCCACTTTCACCAATTATTGCGGCATGATTAGTAACTCAGTGGTACTCAAGGATAAAAGCAAAAAAGCTAAATTATTAATTTATCAACTAAAAAAATATTTTATTGGTGCCACTAGAGGTGATCATGGGTTCGGTTACCCGGCCCGACCCGACGGCCCGCATGAAAAATGGGAGGGTTCGGGTAAAAATATAGGCTCGAAATATGGGTTTGGGCAAAAAATAAGGCCCGTTTAGAAAACGGGCCGGGCCTCGGGTAAAACTTTTTTGGCCCGGGCCCGGGCCCGGGCCCGACCCGGCCCGACCCGGCCCGACCCGAATTATATATTAAATATATATTTTATTTTTAATCAAATATACTTTTTAAATTTACATATTTTTTATGTGTTTTTTTGTTTTAATATTTGTTTTAAAATTTTTTATTTAATGAAAAAAGCTAAAAAAAATTAATATGGGCCAGGCCAGGCCGGGCACGAGTTTATCAATTTTCTTTCGGGCCGGGCTTGGACAAATTTTTAGGCCCATATTTCAGGTCGGGCCGGGCTCGAGCTTAGAAAACGGGCCTAAAATTTTGTCTGGGCCCGGCCCATGATCATCTCTAGGTGCCACTGACACAGTAGCGACACAAAAAAAATTCTTTTTGTTTTAAAAAACTAATCATGCTGCAATGATTGGGGGAAAGTGGGGGTGGTGCCGCTGGTTGGTCAGGCGACACCGGCGGATTACTATAGCAAATGCCTATTTTGGTAATTCATTTTTTCCTATCCTATTTTGGTAATTATTTATTTATTTTATATTATTTAGGTAAAAAAGCCTTCCTCTCTATTTTTATTATATGATAAAAAAGGCATTTAAGTACTAAATAGTTGGAAATAAATTAAAACATTAATAAACATTAATTTTTCCATCCGTTTTTTGGTGATTTAACAAACCATACAAATTCAAGAGCTAAAGGACGAAAAAATAAATGAAAAAATAAAACGACTTTATATTATAAAGTTGAAGGGCCAAATAATTCATTATGCTTAATCTTTTTAAGAATCAAGGATGAGGAGTGGAATTGCTTAGGATTGAACCCAAATTCTAATACCTATAACACAATACTCTTGCCACTAGGCCAAAAGGTTACTATCGACTTATATTAATTTTTTATCTTTAATTTACAATTCATATCATATTATACAAATTTTTTAGTGTCATAAATAACATCTTACATACATAACCACCCTTTAACCCTCGTTAGGTTTTGCGCATGAGACTTTGGTTTGGTGATAAAGTTGAAGCTCACAGTAAATTGAATATAAATATGTTATTTAATAAATATTTAAAAATGACATTTTGTCAAACTATTTAAAACCATGCTAATATAATTTAAACTCTTATATACATATTAGTAATTCTATCACACGTTTATTTGTGTGAAAACTATTAAATAATGAAACGTATAATTTGAAACTATTATTAACACATATACAATATGTCAAGTTGACTTGTGACACAAACTCAATTAACAATATTATTTTATACTAAATTATGACACATTCATAACGTGAGTGAAAAAAATTCTATTATAAAATCCAATTAAATCTTAAAATTAATATATTTAAAGTTCAAAACTCATCATCATGTTATTTTATTAAAAATTTGAAAAGATAAAAACGTAGTCGAATTAATATTTATTATCCAATTGACTATTTATTAAAGCTTCTATATAAGGAAGCAACATTAAAGAAAGAAATCAAATTCTGCTTTTCAACTCCTTCTCCATTTCATTGTTGGTCCAATAATAATGGAAATATGGTATGTTTGGGTTTTCATAATATCTTTGTGAGTGTAAGTGTAGGCAAATGGATTTATAGGTGGAGAAACCCTAAATGCAAGGGCAAACTCCCTCCTGGTTCCATGGGATTCCCTCTCATAGGAGAGACCCTTAGCTTCTTTGCCACTTCCAACTCCATTGACATGCATCCTTTCATTAATGAAAGATTGAAAAGGTAAGAAAATAACCATTTAAATTTCGTTTCATCTGCGTAGGTCAGTGCATTAAGTATCTCATTTTTTCAAATATGGTTTTAGATACGGTCCGTTGTTCAAGACAAACATAGCGGGTCGACCGGTGGCGGTGTCATCAGATCCCGAATTCAACTACTTCTTGCTGCAACAAGAAGGGAAACTCATCGAACTCTATTACATGGATTCCTTTTCACAGATGGTACACCACGATAACATGAGTAACATAGGTGGCTACTTCCACAGGTATCTACGGCGCTCCATTCTCGGTCATTTCGGACATGAGCCACTCAAACGTAAGCTGTTGTCTGAGTTTGAGGATGTAATAAACCATGAATTACATAAGTGGACCAATCTGCCAGAGGTCGATGTAAAACGCCAAACTGTTCCCGTAAGCAATTATAGCATATACATAACCAGATGATCCAAGAATGAAATATTGTAGTAAAGATAAATATAGATTGTTGGTTTGGGTATTTGCAGATGTTATTTGATTTAACCTCACAGATCCTGATGAGTCATAAACCAGAAAAAAATTTAGGTGAAGATTTAAACAACATGTTGCAATCAATAATGACATTTCCTTTATATATCCCTGGGACCGCTTTCTACAAATGTATAAAGGTAAAAACATACCATTAAATATGAATTTCATCATGAATCCTTCTAGGGTAAACACTAATAAATATATATATTTGACTGCAGAAGAAAAGAAAAGCAATAAAGCTGACGACTTGGGTTTTAGAAGAGAGAATGAAGGGGTACTCTTATGATAATTCAGCAGAAGGTTGCAATAAAAAGGGAGATTATTTGGATGAAATAGTAGGAGACATTGGGAAAGAAGCATTTTTGACGAAGGAACTCGTGCCTTTCCTTCTGTTTGGGCTACTCCTTGCTACTGTCGAGACGATTTCACCCACTATCACTTTGGCCACCATGTATCTACTGGACAACCCATCGGCTTTGCAACAATTAACAGTTCGTTCCTTCCTTTATATGCTTTTAACTTATTATTATTATTGCTTTTAATTAAATTAATATATACTTAAAGCATTTATATTTCTTTTTGCTAAGTGAATATTTTAGATAATTGGTGGGTTTATTTATATAATTTTTAATAATATAATCTGAGTGTTGGGGATACGTTATATATTCGGATTTTAGATGAGTGTACATGAATATATGCAATTTTTATAGGTATTAACTATAAAATTGGTCCCAATTAATATCGTTTTTCTCATTTAATTACTTAAAGGTTTTTTTTTAAAAAAAAAAAATGGGATCTTCAATTTCATCTCATTTTATCAGTACAACATCTAATGGAACCAACATCTAATGGAACATGTTATGTGTGGCATAGTAATTGGTTGAGACTGTATATATGTTGGGTAAAATGAGAAAAAATTGATAGTTAATTTATCACTTTTGACACACACAAAAATAGGTATCTAAGTGAAAAAAGCGATATAGTTTGAGGGTTAATTTTGTATTAAAATATTTTTTAATTTTTTTATATACCTGAAAGTAGAAGTGCTCATGAGCCGGATTCAGGTCGAATGTAAGCATGATATTAATATTCTTTATGCTTGCCCAAGCCTAGCCCGACCCAAAATATAAGCTTAAAATTTTGCCCAAACCTGCCATATTTGTAAAAAATTAATCCAAGCTTATTTTAGGCTTGCCCATATTATTTTTAAAAAAATATATTTATATTATATTATATTAATATTTAATAAATTTATATATTTTTTATTTATTGAAATTTTTTATATAGTAATCTTAACATTATTTTAATGTTTACATTAGAGTAGTATTATATATTTAGTATAAGTTTATTTTTTAATGTATTCTAAATTACATAATATATAAAAATAACATAATATAAAGTATTATAAACTTAAAACAGGTCGGGCCGCGTCGAGCTTGGGCCTTGAATGTTCAAGCCAAAACCCGACTCATATTTTAAATGGGACTAATATTTTTATTTAAACCCTCCTAAATTTCGAGCAAGCCTTCAAACCTGAATAGGTAATTCAACTCATGAACAGATGTACCTAGAGGTAGGGGTGAGCAAAATCCGATTCGATTCGAAAAACTCGATAAAAAAATTAAATTTTGAATTAAATAGTTCGAGTTATTTGAGTTAATCAAGTTATTCGGATCAACTCGAATAAAAAATTAAGTTTTTTGGTTTAACTCGAATATGAATTACACAATTCGAGTTATCCAAAAATCCGAATAAGAAAAGGCAAAACTACGTCATTTTGATAAATGTTTACCTTTTCTAAAGTTAAAAGTCAAAACTATTAAGTTAAAAGGAAAAATTACGTTGTTTTGATAAATATTTACTCATTAAGTTAAAAGGTAAAACAATTATATTGTTTATGTAGTTAAATAATATTGTACTTCATCTACTAGTTAAAAAATCGGTCCATGTAAATGCAACATTGAGTATAAATAATATGATTCGTTAACTCGACTCGACTTAACTCGAAATTTTTTCACTCGATTCGATTCGATTCGAAAAAAATTCAAATTGAGTTCGGTTGCTAAAATATGATTCGTCAACTCGACTAACTCGAATTTTTTTGACTCGATTTGACTCGACTTGATCGAATACTCACTCCTACCTAGAGGTATGTACTCTTGTACTTGTGTCGATGTACCTGGTGGTACATTATTGTAAGAAAAGCGAACGGCTCATATAGATTTGGGGTTTAATTCTTTAGGTTTTTTTTTTTTTTTTTGTTATAAAAGATAATCAGGAGCGGGGTTAGAGGTAAGCAGAGGCTAAACCAACTAAAACCGGTAAAATTGCAATTAAGTCCTTTAAAAGTTGTAAAAATTATAATTTAGTCTAAAAAATAATAATTTAATTCTGATTTTCTTTGAAAATATTTGAATATTAATATGTTAGTTTTTAAGAAATGAACCAGGAGGAGCATGAGGAAATTCTAAAGAACAGAGAAGATGCCAATTCTGGACTTATATGGGAGGAATACAAATCCATGACGTTCACTCGTTACGTGAGTTAATTGATTCATTATGCCACTTTTTTTAATAAATAAATTTAGGCCATGTTTGTTCATGTTTTTTTTTTTTCAGGTGATTAATGAAACACTTAGGTTAGAAAATCTTCTTCCGGGGATGTTGAGGAAAGTTATAGCTGACATTCACGTCGATGGTAGATAACAATATATATATATATATATATAAAGATAAACTACTAAAATAGTCAATTTTGTTTCTCTCATGTTATATTTTAGTTACTGAGCCATTAATTTCCGTTAACGGTAAGTTGACATGGCACGTTAAATAATCATTTCAAATAAAAAATTTAGGTTAAATTGTACAATCGGTCCCCATATTTTTTCATTTTAAGCAATTAAATTTTTTTCTTTTATGTTCTTTTAATTTTCCTTCTTTTTTTTCTCTTCATTTACCGTTCTCTTCTGCTTCTCCCTCTAATTTCCTCCCTTCTCCATCTCTTTAATGTAAAAGGAAAAAATTAAATTGCTTAAAAAAATATAGGGACCAATTGTATAATTTAACCTAAAATTTTCTTTTGAAATGATGATTTAATGTGCCACATCAGCTTACCGTTACACCGTTAACGGCAATTAACGCTCAATGACTAAAATGTTACAACACGATAACGTAAGTGACTAAAATGTAACACGTGACAAACAAAAGTGGTTATTTTGATAGTTTACCCTATATATTGTTACCAATTTATTTGAATATATTATAAACAAGTGTGATTCATCCTTTAAATGATAAAATTAAAAATATAAATATTGCAGGATATACAATACCAAAAGGTTGGGTCCTATTGGTTATGCCCACAGCTCTTCATCTAAACCCTAATATATATGAAGATCCTCTTACCTTCAACCCTTCAAGATGGAAGGTATATTTATACTCTTTCCCATGGATTAGATCTTATTAAATTAAACTTTGGGAGCCATTAATTATAATTTTTCATTTGTTATGATATTTTTAAAAATAATAAAATGAATAAAGAACATTGGGAGCAATGGAATGGCAAAGAACTTCATACCATTTGGAGGAGGGAATAGGCCGTGTACTGGTGCAGAGTTCAGCAAGGTTCTAGTGGCTGTCTTTTTACATGTCTGGGTCACCAAATTCAGGTATGTTTTTTCATTATTTTGTATATATTTTTTATTAATTTAATCCAAAGAATCTAAACCAAAAATGTTTTGCAAATTTTATTGAACAGGTTCACAAAAATCAAGGGAGGGAACATGGTTCGTTCACCCATTCTGGAATTTACTGATGGTTTCTACGTTAATGTTTCAGAAAAAAATTGTTAATATATATATATATATATATATATATGTGAGTTCAATGCCAATGTTTTGATTTTATTCATAACATTAAGCTAAATTATATATTAATAAATATTAGTAATAATTTCAGTTTACAAGTGCCCGTATGTATGTTCCGACATGTACTTATGATTGTACGATATTTATAGATCATGAATGTATCCATTCTGTGTTGTGAACATGTTCACCATCATCTTTTATTAATACCATAAGCTCAAGCTCAATGACTCAATAACACCATATTCCTCTTCAACTTCATTTGAAGATGGCCTTGAAAGTTCCAAAGTAAAATTTTCATGGATCAAAAAAATATATCGATTTTTTAATTTAGTGATTCGGTGATATTTAATTAACAATGTTTGATTTTAAAATGTTTTTGAAAAGAAGAGTGAGAAAAACTTTAAACTCATCAAATCTTAATATATCCCAACCGTATAAGAGTGATTTTATTTTTAAAAATCAAGTTTGAAAATGGGATGAATCAGTTTTTCCTTTAAAATTGTATTGATACTTGATACCATCTTTTATTATTATTATTAACTTTTGTTTAATAAAAGTTTGAGATTTAGTGACGAAAAAAATTATAAAATGCCACTATATATTTGTGTGAGAGTTTGGGCATAAATTTAGCGGCCTTTGTAAGTACAACCATCGCTAAATACAACAACAATATCCATATATGTTTGAGTTAGGTAAATTTCGAGGCTGAAATTTATTTTAGGAGGACAGAGTTGTAATGCCCCAACAATTTGAGTTTTGATTTTCTGGTTGTTGTTGTGTGGAGGAGTTTGGATTAAGTTTAAACGCTAAGAAATAAATCTAGTTAGTTGGGGATAGAGGTGTGCATGGGCCGGGCCAGGCTCAACTAAAAATTTAGGCTCGTTTGCTAGGCTCGGCCTCGGCCCGAAAAATAGGCCTAAAATTTTACCCAAGCCCGACCCGAATAAAAATGTTAAAACCCGGGCCCGACTCGACCCGCCCATATTAATTTTTATATAATTTTAAAATATATATAATACATAAAAAATACTAAAAACATCAAAATAAATATTTCTCAACAAATTAAAAATAAAATTTAAAAAATATGTATACTTAAATAACACTAAGATAGATGCAACTTAACAAGCAAATGCCTCTAAAATAATAACAAAATTAACAAATGTCTTTAAAATAATAACAAAATTAACAATAAAATAAGTTTTATATAATATCCAAATAATAACAATAAAATAGTAGCAAAATAATAGTAAAATGGTAGCAAAATAGGGAGAAAACAATAAGAAAATAATATTAATTTTTTTTTATCCTTTAGTGAATTCGGGCCTGGGCCAAAAATGCCTTACCCAAGGCCTGACCCGTTTTTTAAACGGGCCTTATTTTTTGTCCAAGCCCATTTTTTGAACATATATTTTTATCCAAATCCTCCCACATTTCAGGTGGGCTTTCGGGCCAGGTCGAATAGCCCGACCCATGAACAGGTCTAGTTGAAGATATGATTTGTATTTTTTTGAAAATAAAGTAATTATTTTATTCTTTTATTTATTCATTTATCTTTATTTTTCTCTTTCCCTCAACTTTCCCACGTTGAATTTGTGGGTTAGTTTTTTTTTTGTTTTTTTTTTCCTTCCTCTATTTTCACGTCTGTTCTTCATTCTCTACTCTTTGGTTCTCTTTGATTTTTCTTGGTTGCAATCATTGCTCTCTTGCATTCTTGTCAATACTGGTTGGATTCCTTTATTTCGGTTGTAGGCTTAAATAGTTAGAGGTAAGATTCCATCATCAGCTACTATGATCTTTTGTGGAATTGATGTGGGCAATTGGGAATTATGGAATTGTGATAGTGTACTAGTGCAAAATTCGTATCCTTGCAATATCTTATTAATCGGCTATGTTTTTAGGCGAGGATCAAGAGGGAAGAGGCGTTTCTTCAGTGATTTAAGGGTGTGTGTTGCTGTTGCGTGCTTGGGTAAGCGTTTGGTTTTGTTTTGGGGCTGTGTAACTTCGTTTGTAGGTTTGTTTAGTAGTTTTTGGATGAATCGAGGATGGTGTTCTCTGAATGGGTTTGTTTTTGTTATTGATTTAAGTGTTCTAATTGCTGTGTTTAGGCTCTGGAAGTCTCGTGGGGTCTTTGTATCGAAATTGAATAAGGTGTGTAACAAAAACCCCGAAAAACAACGAACAAACATGAAATTTGGTCTTCTGTTAGTATAATTTTCGATATCTGTAAGTGTATTTGAGTTGTAATATGATAATTTAAACTGAGGGTAATGTTATATATGTATATGATTTGTATCTGAAATGTTATGCATGATTTCTACTTTAATTGTATCTGATTCTGGGGTGGGATATAATATGTGGTGAAAGTATTTCTGTGAGAGACAATATCTCGCCCATTATACTGGCAGCGCAGTTGTAAATAATCTAAAAAGTGTCATACTGACACTAAGGACTAGTTTGGCAATACTTTTAAAAAGTGCTGTGGAAAAATGCTTTTTAGAAGTGCTTTTGAAAAGTTTGGTTTAAAATTTGAATGTTTAGCATTGCTGTTAAAAAGTACTTTTGAGAAATAAAATGTCCATTTTAAACATGTTATTATCAAGTAACAAATATGTATTTAAATAAAATTTAAATTAGTTAATATTATTATATTTTAGTAAGAATATAAAAAAAATTACTATAACTTGTTAATATTTTAATATATAAAATATAAATTTTAAATATTTTTAAGTAATAAATATTAATTATTTATAAAATTTAATTAGAATATATAAACTACATTTTAAATATTTGAATATAACCATTAAATATTTGTAATTAGTATTTTAAAAAATATTTTTTATTTTTAATTAATGATTTTAACACATTTGTAATTAAGCACCAAGAAAAAAAAGGGAAAGTACTATGTTATTGGAGGGGTGAAAAAGTAATTAAGCACTAAAAGTGCTTTTAAGAGAGGAAAAGCTAAAAATTTTAGCTTCTCCTTTTCAGAAGTGCTTTTCAAAAGCACTTCTGAAAAGCCAAAAATTCTAGTCAAAAGCAGCTTGTTCTGCACAGCTTTTCTTCCAAAAGTGCTTTTGGAGCCAGAAGTGCTTTCTTTAAGCACAGAAGAACAGGCCCTAAGTGGTGTGTAGGGTTGGATGAGTATTTAATACTTTATATGGTGTATAGGGATGGTCGGAGATGATGTGTAGCGGATGGGGGTAGAATTGTAAATTTGTATATGATTCTGAGTCTGTATAAGATATACGTATGTATCTGCTCTGCTATGTAAAAAAATCTGAAATTAAATCTGAAATTTTGTTTTCTTTAAGTTACACATTGAATTATGAAAACTCATTTTTTGTTTGTCTGTCACTTTCAGGTAACCCTTAGACTTAGGCGGGGTCGGTGCAACAGGAGCTCGGTTATAATCATATTTCCATAAATTTAATTTGTTTAAATTTGGGTTTGAGAGTTTTATAAAATTTGGACTGTCTGGACATTTTTGGTGGTTTCGGGTTTTGGACTTTAATTTTTTGTTTTTCGCAAAATACCGCTCAAATGTTTTATCGACAAAGTTCATTTTTCTGCAAGACAATGGGTTTCTAATCAACAAATTGTGTTTTCAAAAATACTTCTTTCTAAGGCTTTTCGTTGCAAAATAACCGATTTTTAGAAAACGTAATGGAACATGGTTTCAACTAAACAGTTAATTAAGAATAATTTCTTCTAAATCAGAGATTTATTTAGTAATAGAAATTGAACTGTTTTTAACATTTTGGAAAGCTAACTTTTCAAACCATTTTATGTAATCACTCTAGATTTGGCCATAACATTTAGGTCGGGTTTGGGTGTTACATTTAGCCCGTATCGATTCTAGTATCAATCAATACCAGTCTGATCTGATTCAAACAATTATGAGCTAAACTAAATTCAAAACCAAACCGAATTTAAACCATCTCAAATTACAACAGATTCAAGTAGTTAGAAGATTATTATTATTATTATTATTATTAGGGATAAATCTCAAAATTATACATAAATTTTGATTTAATATGTAATTGTATACATGAACTTTAATTTGATGCAATTATACACGTGAAATACTAATTGTGGTTTAAATGTATACTTGAAACTTGTAGAACCCAATTATTGCCCGGGCCCAACAAAGAAGTAAAACCCAAACTAACAAACCAGAACCTATAACCCTATACTGAGACCAAGCTTACTGGACCCAAACTAAAAACACGAAGCCCAACAATGTAGCCCAAATTACCTAGCCCACTAAACAAAAAGTAGCGAGTAACCCCAAAACCCTAGGTGCGCCGCACCTAGGGCATCTGACCTACTGCCCACTTGCTCTGCTGTCACCGCCATCAAGCCGAAACACCGCAGCCACCGCCCTTGTCACCTCAAAGACCGCCCTCGCCACTCACCTGCAAACAATAAACGAGAAAGGACAGAAAGTAGCAAAAACAAAGAAACAAAGGCTATAAAAGCCGATTAACTCCTTTGTAACAGGGGACACCCCTTTTTTTTCCTCTTTTCGGAAATCAATAAAAAAGGAACAGAGAAATTCAAACACAAACAAGACATCAAAACACCACGAAATAATAAAAAAAGCAGGAAGCAAAAGCGAGAGAGGTGATTTTTCTTTTTCTTACATTCGAAGCCCTTTTTTTCTCTTCTATTCCTTTTTTCTTTTCAACATACGCACACATATATTATTTCCTTTTATTTTAAAAAAAAAAGGAAGAAAAAAAAAAAACTAAAAATTTTACCTTTTCCGCCATCAAGCGCGTGTGGCCGAGCAACAACGCCGGCGACGGGGAGCGGCGGTCCGACGGCCGGAAATCGCACCACCCCGACCTGCGAGAGAAAAAAAAGAGAAGAGTCGATTTTTTTTTTTTTTTTTAAAAGGGGAGAAATGATTTTTTTTCGATTTGGGGCTTAAATAGCCGATCGAACGCAGCGTCGTTTTGGCGGCGTCCTTAAGCCCCAAAACGACGTCGTTCGCCCTTGGCCCGACCGGTCCGACCCGCTCCAGCCAGGATCCGCGCGTTTTGCCGAAAAAATGGGGAATTTATGCGCGCAGATCCCTCCATTTCCTCCGCGTGTTCAATTCGGTCCCTCCTAACGCCTGCGCTTAAACACTTGGGGGAAATTTGCGCTCCTCGTCCCCTGGATTTTCGCGCGCGTTTCAAATAGACCATTTCCTTTATGTTTTATTTCGAATCAGCCCCCAAACCTTCATTTTGAATACAATTTGGTCCCTCTTTTAATTATTTTGCAACTTTATTATTTACTATTATTATTTTTATTATTACTATTATTTTATATTTTTATTACTATTATTATTATTATTGCTTTATTTTCATTATTACTTTGTTATTGTTATTATTTTTAATATTTTTTTATTATTATTATTTTATTATTATTATACTGTACTATTACTGTTAGTATTATTACGATTATTTTATTATTAATACCATTATTATATTATTATCTTTATCTATTTTACTATTATCTATTATTATTACTATCACTATATTTTTATATATATATATATATATATATTCTTATTATTTATTTATTATCACTATTATTATCATTACTATTATTATTATTTTATGTTTCTTTATAATACCATCGTTATTATTTTGTTATTATTACTCCTCATTTTATTATTTTATTTTTACTATTACTTTATTATGATTGCTATTATTATTACTATTATTTCTATTTATGATATTATTTCTCCTATTATTATTATTATAAATTGTGTCATTGTTATTATTCTTTGGTTTACTATTATCGCATTTTTATCGTCCATATTAGTGCATCTACTATTATTCTGCTGAATCCATTAACATTGTAACTTGTCTTTATATTTTATGATTATATTAACTTTTACAAAATCGAGATCTTTCACAAAGGCAATATTCCGTGTTTAGAAATTCGAGAGATCGTGCCTAAAGTATTGGGTTTCGATTTTCTCGTTTAATCTAAGTAACCGAATATCCTTTTAAAACAAATACATTCTTAAACCAAAAGCTTATTCTCGAGAACTCGAGATGTCGTGTCCTAATGCATTGGATGTGATGTTTTGTTATTCCGAGATAATATTTTCTAAAACAAAGGCAATGTTCTGTATTTAGGAGCTCGAGAAAACGTGCCCTAAAGTATTGGGTTTCCTTTTCTCGTCCATTCTAAATAACAAAATATCCTTTCAATTAAATCCATAAGTTTTGAATAAAAGGCAAGTTCAACTTTAAAGGTCGAAATGTGGCGTCCTAAAGTATTGGATGTAACACTTCACCTTAAAACGAGACGGCCATTGGCATACACTTCCAATTTATCCAAATTTATTCTTCAACAACAAGAGGGATCGTATTTTGAATTCTTAAGTTTTCAACTTTCGACATTAAGACATTAGATAATCAATTAGGTACCAATTTTGGGCGTATCGAGGTGCTAACCCTTCCTCGAATGCGTAACCGACTCCGAATCCATTTTCTGATTTTCGTAGACCAAAATTGTGTTTTTGATAAATTAATCTGATTATTAAAAACAAACACTTTTAAGGTGACCCGATCACACCTCATCAAAAAGATTGGTGGCGACTCTGTTTTTATAATCTTTTTCAAAACCCACGTCGACCGTTTTTTTCCAAAATTCAAAAATGGTTACGACGACTTGGCGACTCATTGGGGACCCCAAAAAGAGAGTCGGGCCGTAAATTGATTATTTTTGTCCTTTGTCGAAAGTTTGGAAATTTGATTTAAAATTTTTTTACTATCCTTGTGTTGCATTCATTTGTGTCATTGCATATGATTTCTATTTTCTTGTGCACAAGATACATGCATGACCGTTGTGGTCGCACCTTTAAGTGGGAGTGAGAAACTATTCCTTCGTGAGGTTTTCACCTCCGTGCAGGATAGTGGATCGCTTCCGGGATACATCCGTACCTATGTCTTCGTGAGATTTTCATCTCCGTGCAGCCATAGGGAAATGTATTCCCCTGAACTGAACTCGGTCTATATGAGCCTATAATGGGTGAGGATCGAGGAATCTGCTGGTTCAGGTACCTCAAACTCTAGAACTAAAACCACATGTAGTGAACCCTAGGAGCCCACCTTAGATAGAACTACATCAAACCTTAGTGGTCACCCTGGTAGGTGTTTGTTCATTTTCACTTGTTTTACTTTGCGATACTGACTCGTTGCATTTTATTTTCGTGCATTCATCTCATTTTCTAAAGAGGTATCGATTCACGGTCGATTTACGAGTTAGAAAGTCTGGTTATAGAAAACGGATTCCTTGATAAAATGGAAGACAATGCAATCGTTCAGATAGTTAGAACCTAGGCGATTAGAAGGGTATGGATCCATTTGAGCGAAAGGAAATGTGGCGATGCTAAAAATCGGTGGTCATCCTTTAGACGACAAGGGGGTTGGAAGGAAAGTAATCGCGAGAGGGCAAGAGACTGTGACATTGAATTGGTGAAAAGGACTTTGCTTACGACAAGGAGAAAAGTTTATTTACTATTGGTACTCCTCCAAATAACAAGCATGAATTTATAGTTGTATTTGAGGATGTTACATCTAATGTAAAAACAACGGTAATGCAAGACTGATGTCCATGATGACTCAAATGGGCAAGACAGAAAGAGAGCTAAACGGCCTTATCGGTCAAATCAACTTTGTTGCATAGACACCCATGCGAGCAACTCAAAATGCTTGGCGCGGACAGAATCAAAACTCTCAAGAAGCATTGAGGGTGATAGATGTCATTTTAAGATAGCATCTTTGCGAAACAGGATGCCTCTTTGGTTTGCCAATCTTTCAAGATAATCGTAACAACCTCATAGACATTGGAAGAGGTGCCCTTGACAATAGGGGCTTCCATTCAAATTTCACGGCCACTCAAAGAGGCCTTTCCACGAATATTGATATTCGTCCCCAGCCCGGTTATGGATCCTTCGCCAATCAGAATGCTATGGATCCTGGACTGGACCATAGCTAAGCAAAGCTTTAAGAACCTGAGGACAAAAGTCAGTCCATCCAATCACGAGTACAGGATCACTGGATTGAGCGAGCAGTTGTGCAAAGATCCGTTGTTTTCATTGAAGGAGAAAAGTGTGGAAAAAGTTAACGGTGAAGCTGAGAATCTAGCGATTACTGTCTATGATCATTTTGTCGACCATCACAACATACGGTCGCGCTTCTCTGTAAGGCTTGCCATGCTTAAATGTTGGAGAGCCGAAACAACCTACATATATTCTTTTGGAGCTCCATTCCTTGATGTATTTGCAATTGACAAAGCGCTAACTAGAGAGCTTCTTTGGTTAAGGCAGAAGTCTCAGGAAAGAATGAAAGCCTTATTCTTTGCTTCACGGGAGAGCGACCATAGTCTTTGAGCCAATCTTTGTGTTCTTGTGGTGTCTCTTTCAACTAATTTCACCCAAGTCGTCTGTCGGGGGCAATGATGGAAATTTCTTTCCAAGAATGGGCGTTGGAATTTGTGGAACCATCTAGGACGGAAGGATAGGTCATTGTGAACTTCGGGCTCATCGTTATGATCCAAACAACATTGCAAGGGATTTAATTCGTGGGAAGAAATGAAAGGAATTTGTATCGACCCGATTAGATAGATCCAAAAGAGACAAACCGAATAGACGACTTTCACCGTGGTTAGAATTGGAAAAGCTATCGAACGGATACGATCTAAAATGTCCGAGCTCAGCGGTTTCTTCTTTGTCTAGAAAAACTCTAATCTTTATGAGCCTTGGAAGCGGAAGAATCCTCGGGGTATGGCGCTAGCTAGAGTGAATGATCAATACTTTTACAAGAATTGATGCTAAGCTTAGACGACCTCTTCACTTGCCATCGAAGCTATAACTCGCAATCGAGTTGAAGTTAAGCTGAACAAGATTAAGGAAATGAAAGGTGGGATCGAAAAGTTAGAACCAACATTACACAATTGTGAATCATGGATCGAGCTTCTCGAAACAAGAGAGGAGTAGAAGACCTTCATCATTCTTATGATCAACAATTTAAAGAGTCGAGATTACCTCGTGAGGAAGCAATAGTGCAGATTCAAAAGGTAGCTGGTCATCTATAGATTCGGCATTACAGTGTGAATATGTTAAGCATAAAGTGCGGCCGCAGACTTAACCATAGTCAAGAGCTAGATCCACTGCTTGGGAAACCAAAACCTTTAGGACTTAGGACGAAAGCATATAGTAGTCCGTTTTATGTAAAAGAACTTGTTTTCTAATAAAGTTTCCTAAAATGAAGTCGATCGAGAATCGATACCTCTTTGCATTCATGCATTCGTACTACATTGCATTCGCATTACATTGCATTCATTTGTATTAGACCTTTACAAAAGGACCTAATTAGGTAAAATGTTTGATTAACCTCGAAAACATGGAACAAAGGTTGGTGAGGATTGAGCAAAGGCAAATACGGATGCAAGAGCAATTGACCCAAATTCAACAAGAAATGCGAGAGCAAATGCTAGACTTCCAAAGGAACATGATGGGCCAACTAACTCGGTTACTAGCCGGAGGACTTGAAAAAGAAGTGACCTAGCGACTAACGACGTGGATAATGATGAAGACATCGTTTATTCCCAATGAATATCCCAACTCAACCGTGACGCGCACTCTCGCGGTGGTACTGTCATTATTGGATCTCAATATAGGGCGATACTTGTCTTCTTTGGACTCTCCGATGGGCCCCAGTAATGAGCAAGTCAATCGTGTTGTTTTTGGTCTACGAGGCGAGAAAAAAAAAGGAGAAGGGCTTCAAAAGCCCCAAGAGGAAGGACAAGGATGTGGCTAGCACGAGCGGGTATACTAAGGGTTATTCAAGCCGCGTTTCAAAGAAACCGACCAAAGAAGGTAGTTACAGTCACCGGTCCCCAAAGCAAAAACCCAATCCAATGGCGTATTCGGAAAAACCTCGATTCACTCCTATTCCCATGACGTACATAGAGTTATACGAACTTATTTGATATGCATGTTGTAGCTCCTTGTTATATAAAACCACTTTGCAACCTCCGTACCCAAAATGGTATAACCTAAATGTCCTATGTGAGTATCATCGGGGTTACAGGACACTCAATAGAAAATTGCACAGACTTTTAAGAAGTTGGTGGAAAAATTCATCAAAATAGGTGTTGTGGAGATAGGCGACGCACCAAAAGCGAAGCATAAACACAGGAGCATCTTGAGCAATAAGATCATGGAAGAAATTCTGTAGTATTTAGAAGCTTACCTTGAGTAATGTACGAAATATACTTTGGTTGCTTTAAGCCTAGAAGCAATGAGAACTCTTTTGTGAAATAGGCTCGTGTTAAAAATTACTATTTCATAGAAATGCATCTTTTTGAACCAATATTTTTGTTGTTGTTCTTTTCATGCTTTAAATTCTACTGAATGTTCTTTTATTCTTCATTCATAAATAACCATTCTTGGAATCATTTATTCTCTGAAATTACTTTCATAATCGACAATGGGTCCCGGATATCAATGACATGAGCGACGCTATTACGGACTCCCATTCTAGTGAGATATGTGTCCGGAAGAATCTAAGGACTTAGAAGATGATAGAGATTGCAACTTATTTCCAACTTGTTAAAAGCGGCAGATCCTACCTTGCGAAATGTCACCACACTTTGCAAGCCAACGAGGAGATGAAGATGGAAACTTAGCCCACCGCAAGAATAAGGCAAGACATTATCGCATGATCACAATGGACATGTTGGGGCCATCAAAACGTGGATTCCTATATGTGAGGCATGGACGCTATCAAGCTAGTCTCCTCATAATCTTTGAACCAACATCGATTCATATTCATAGCCTTTGATTACCTTACCTAGAGGGTAAAGGTCGCTTCACATGTCAAAATTACAAAGTCAGCAGTCGTCAACTTCAAATTTCAATTTCGAAAAAAGAAAAAACAAAAAAAAACAAAAAGAAAAAGAAAAAGAAAAAGAGAGTGGTGATAAAGGATACCGAAAAGGAACATGTTTAACGTGATAACACGAATTTATAGTCTGTTCAAAAGTCAGACACCACATCAGTGCAGCAAGAGAGCCAAAAACCATCCAAATTCTTTCTGAGGACAACTGATATTTGTAAAAGTTGGCATCGAGAAGTTACCATTTACTTTCTATGTTGGCCAAGATCCTCACCGGGGTAACGCTTTTCTCATTGGTTCATCAAAATAAGAGCAATTATCGGAAGTTAAGATTCCTTTTTGGACAAAGTTTGACATCTACGATAAGTCTAATTGAAGCATTCATACAGGCTTACGACAAAAAAGGTCCGTTCAAAAGACCTGCATTAAGAAGGATTCCTCATATCCAAAAGGACTCCAGAGGAAAAGTAAGTGCCTATCATGCAAAGAAAGAAGGCACAGGCTTGGAAAACATAGGCACTAATCAAGATGGATGATAAGGACTTGCCTAATCCTATGAGTTCAGATTTGCAAAAAAAAAAAAAAAAAAAAAAAAAAAAAAAGAAAAAAAAAACACAAAAAGGAAAGAAAAAGAAGAAAAGGAGAGGCCAAGATGAAAACCCGCAAAGGCGCCTTGAGACCAAAGGGATTTGGGTTGAAAACCCGAGAAGGGCACTCAAATTTTGACCAGAAAGTAAGGCATGCGGTAGTCTTGCCACGCTTGAGTTAACAATGAAGAAGTATGTTGCGTCTCAAGCATCGACAAAGTACTCCTGATCCCCTAAACACATATTGAGCCTAAAATGGTCCTCAAGAAGTTTGAACAGAGAAGCTCAGTTATGCAATATCTCGGGGCACCTAGCTTCTATTTTACCCATTTTTGTTATTTATTTCCCTTGCAAAATACTGCCAATAAATTTCCTTCTTAATTACATTTGCTATTTTTGCTTTACCTATTTGCTTGAGTTATGCTCCTAACTAGCTTCTCTCTTATCCGTAGTTATGGTCTCTTTCGGGCATTTTGCATTGAAATAATGATTAATAGAATAACGACACTTTCACAAAAAGAGTTCCGCATATTACTCTAGGAAACTTTTGAGTAGTGCTTTAACTGAAAGCAGACCATTGCTTAAAACTCCTCGAGTTTAAAGGATCGGGAATAATGATGGAAGAAAATTACGAGCGAGGCTATCTCTTGAATTTGGTTGAAAATAGTGATCGAACAAAATGACGAGGTATTACGTAAGTAGTATCATCTCGATGAAAAATGGCGATGTATGAATGGGCAATCATTCGCGCGAAGAATGATTTTGTATCCATCTTGCGTGCACACACGGTCATGAAACTTAGGGAATGGAAGGTGTAGTAGACCAAATCATTTGAATAAGTTACAAATTTTGTACCCGGAGTCGTAGTGGGATGGATCGAAGATGGCACAGATCCTACACCCCCTGAAGTTGAAGAGAGGGGATCTGAAGATGGTATAAGCCTTGAAGTTCTATAGGTGCCGTGGAACGGATCTTGAAGTTACATTGGGGCAAGTTATTTGAGCAAAATATGATTGTTTCTTTGAGTTCTTGGCAAAGGTACTAGCAGAGTGAGATAGCAACGTAATCGTCGGCAATAAGACTCGATGGACGACGAGCGAGAGACAACCCTAAGCATTAAAAAGGGATAATTTCATTTTACATTCATACATCATCATTAGGGGCGTTTGATCATCGCATCCCGATCCTTATATGTTTTTAACAAAGAATCATTATCATGACATTCCGCATTCATGTAAATGTCCTCTATAATATCATTTAGTTAGGAGCATTCGATTTATTACGATCATTGCATCTTAATCATTGAAAAAAATCATCATTCTCATGACATTCTGCATTCACGTAAATGTCATCCATAAGACATGCACGATTAGGAACGTTTGAGTCATTCGACCATAGCATCCGCATCATTTGCATAAGCATAAGCACATAAAACTAAGTCTACAGGATATGTCCCCAGAGGACGGTGTAGGAACATTGGTGAAGCCACCATCCTATTGCCACTAACCAGTAGTGGGATAGGTTGAATATTGTCCTATTGCCACTAACCAGTAGTGGAATAGGTTGAACACGTTCCTATTGCCACTAACCAGTAGTGGGATAGGTTGAATATTGTCCTATTGCCACTAACCAGTAGTGGAATAGGTTGAAGATTGTCCTATTACCACTGACCAGTAGTGGAATAGGTTGAAGATTGTCCTATTGCCACTGACCAGTAGTGGAATAGGAAGAACATCCTATTGCCATCAACCAGCGGTGGAATGGGTTGAGGATTATTCTATTGCCACTGACCAGTAGTGGAATAGGTTGAAGATTGTTCTGTTGCCACTAACCAGTAGTGGAATAGGTTGAAGATTGTTCTATTGCCACTAACCAGTAGTGGGATAGGTTGAAGATTGTCCTATTACCACTGACCAGTAGTGGAATAGGTTGAAGATTGTCCTATTACCACTAACCAGTAGTGGAATAGGTTGAAGACCATCCTATTGCCACTAACCAGTAGTGGAATAGGTTGAAGATTGTGCTATTGCCACTAACCAATAGTGGAATAGGTTGAAGATTGTTCTATTGCCACTAACCAACCAGAAGATTGTTCTATTGCCACTAACCAAAGTGGAATAGGTTGAAGATTGTTCTATTGCCACTAACCAGAGAGTGGAATAGGTTGAAGATTGTCCTATTGCCACTAACCAATGAGTGGAATAGGTTGAAGATTGTTCTATTGCCACTAACCAAAGAGTGGAATAGGTTGAAGATTGTCCTATTGCCACTAACCAAAGAGTGGAATAGGTTGAAGATTGTTCTATTGCCACTAACCAAAGAGTAGTGGAATAGGTTGAAGATTATCCTATTGCCACCGACCAGCAGCGGAATAGGTAAAAGATTGTTCTATTGCCACTGACCAGCAGTGGAATAGGTTGAAGACCGTCCTGTTACCACTGACCAGCAGTGGAATAGGTCAAGATTGTAGATCTTGTCGCCCTAACCAGTAGTGGGGCAAGATCGAAGGCAAATCTTGTCTCTCTAAACAGTAGGGAAACATGATTTAAGCCACCGTCCTATTACCACTGACCAGCAGTGGAATAGGTCAAATTTGTAGATCTTGTCACCCTAACCAGTAGTGGGGCAAGATCGAAGGCAAATCTTGTCTCCCTAAACAGTAGGGAACATGATTTAAGCCATCATCCTATTGCCACTGACCAGCAGTGAAATAGGTCAAATTTGTAGATCTTGTCACCCTAACCAGTAGTGGGGCAAGATCGAAGGTAGATCCTGTCTCCCTAAACAGTAGGGAACATGATTTAAGCCATCATCCTATTGTCTTGGCCGCGATGGAATAAGTCAAGATTACAAACCTTACCCCCTCAAGTTGCAATGGAGCGGGTTGAAGATGTAAATCTATCCCACTCAAGTGGCGGTGGAGCGATTTAAAATAAACAAGTCTCATCCTCTCAGTCGCAGCAGGGAGCAAATTGAAGCTATAGGTCCTATCTCTCCGAAGTAGCGGTGGAATGGATCGAAGCGACAAGATGCGATGAACAGAAATGAAGCTATCTCGTGGAAGAGCACCTAAGAAGTCAAGACTCAACAAGGCCGGGCAAAATTGGTCCTTGAAAGTCTTTGCTCCATTCTCGTTACACAATAATGAGCAAAGAGGGCAAACAGTAGAACCCAATTATTGCCCTGCCCAACAAAGAAGTAAAACCCAAACTAACAAACCCGGAACCTATAACCCTATACTGCACCAAGCTTACGGCACCCAAACTAAAAACACGAAGCCCAACAATGTAGCCCAAATTACCTAGCCCACTAAACAAAAAGTAGCGTAGTAACCCCAAACCCTAGGTGCGCTGCACCTAGGGCATCTGTTCTCGCCCACTTGCTCTCTTTGTCACCGCCCATTGCCGAAACTCGCAGCCACCGCCCTTGTCACCTCAGCACCGCCCTCGCCACTCACCTGCAAACAATAAACGAGAAAGGACAGAAAGTAGCAAAAACAAAGAAACAAAGGCTATAAAAGCCGATTAACTCCTTTGTAACAGGGGACACCCCTTTTTTCCTCTTTTTCTAAATCAATAAAAAGGAACAGAGAAATTCAAACACAAACAAGACATCAAAACACCACGAAATAATAAAAAAAACAGGGAAGCAAAAGCCGAGAGAGGTGATTTTTCTTTTTCTTACATTCGAAGCCCTTTTTTTCTCTTCTATTCCTTTTTTCTTTTCAACATACGCACACATATATTATTTCCTTTTATTTTAAAAAAAAAAGAAAAAAAAAAAAAAAAATAAAAATTTTTCCTTTTATCACCATGCGTGGTGTGGTTAGCGACAACGCCGGCACGGGAGGGAGCGCGATCCGACGGCCGAAATCGCACCAGCCCTGACCTGCGAGAGAAAAAAGAGAAGAGTCGATTTTTTTTTTTTTTTAAAGGGGAGAAATGATTTTTTTTTTTCGATTTGGGGCTTAAATAGCCGATCGAAGCGGCGTCGTTTTGGCGGCGTCCTTAAGCCCCAAAACGACGTCGTTCGCCCTTGGCCCGACCGGTCCGACCGCTCCAGCCGGGATCCGCGCGTTTTGCCGAAAAAATGGGAATTTATGCGCGCGATCCCTCCATTTCCTCCGCGTGTTCAATTCGGTCCCTCTCCGAACGCCGCGCTTAAACACTTGGGGAAATTTGCGCTCCTCGTCCTCGGATTTTTCGCGCGCGTTTCAAATAGACCATTTCCTTTATGTTTTATTTCGAATCAGCCCCAAACCTTCATTTTGAATACAATTTGGTCCTCTTTTTAATTATTTTGCAACTTTATTATTTACTATTATTATTTTTATTATTACTATTATTTTATATTTTTATTACTATTATTATTATTATTGCTTTATTTTCATTATTACTTTGTTATTGTTATTATTTTTAATATTTTTTTATTATTATTATTTTATTATTATTATACTTGTACTATTATTTGTTAGTATTATTACGATTATTTTATTATTAATACCATTATTATATTATTATCTTTATCTATTTTACTATTATCTATTATTATTACTATCACTATATTTTTATATATATATATATATATATATATTCTTATTATTTATTTATTATCACTATTATTATCATTACTATTATTATTATTTTATGTTTCTTTATAATACCATCGTTATTATTTTGTTATTATTACTCCTCATTTTATTATTTTATTTTTACTATTACTTTATTATGATTGCTATTATTATTACTATTATTTCTATTTATGATATTATTTCTCCTATTATTATTATTATAAATTGTGTCATTGTTATTATTCTTTGGTTTACTATTATCGCATTTTTATCGTCCATATTAGTGCATCTACTATTATTCTGCTGAATCCATTAACATTGTAACTTGTCTTTATATTTTATGATTATATTAACTTTTACAAAATCGAGATCTTTCACAAAGGCAATATTCCGTGTTTAGAAATTCGAGAGATCGTGCCCTAAAGTATTGGGTTTCGATTTTTCTCGTTTAATCTAAGTAACCGAATATCCTTTTAAAACAAATACATTCTTAAACCAAAAGCTTATTCTCGAGAACTCGAGATGTCGTGTCCTAATGCATTGGATGTGATGTTTTGTTATTCCGAGATAATATTTTCTAAAACAAAGGCAATGTTCTGTATTTAGGAGCTCGAGAAAACGTGCCCTAAAGTATTGGGTTTCCTTTTCTCGTCCATTCTAAATAACAAAATATCCTTTCAATTAAATCCATAAGTTTTGAATAAAAGGCAAGTTCAACTTTAAAGGTCGAAATGTGGCGTCCTAAAGTATTGGATGTAACACTTCACCTTAAAACGAGACGGCCCTTGGCATACACTTCCAATTTATCCAAATTTATTCTTCAACAACAAGAGGATCGTATTTTGAATTCTTAAGTTTTCAACTTTCAACATTAAGACATTAGATAATCAATTAGGTACCAATTTTGGGCGTATCGAGGTGCTAACCCTTCCTCGCATGCGTGAATCGACTCCCGAATCCATTTTCTGATTTTCGTAGACCAAAATTGTGTTTTTGATAAATTAATCTGATTATTAAAAACAAACACTTTTTAAGGTGACCCGATCACACCTCATCAAAAAAGATTGGTGGCGACTCCCGTTTTTTTATAATCTTTTCAAAACCCACGTCGACCCCGTTTTTTTCCAAAATTCAAAAAATGGTTACGACAAAACTTTAATTTCAATTTTATCATACACATTTAAAGAAATAAGTTGTTTATATTGGATAAATATAATTATTTATGTGTGCCATATATAAACATAAAATGATGTTATATCAATAATTGTGTTAATAATTTACAAGAATTGGATCAAATCAAAATTTATGTATAAAATAACGCATTAAACTATAATTCATGTATAGTTAGGATTTATCCCTTATTATTATTGTATATCCAATTTTGATATCCCCACGCCTAGGCAAATAAAGCACGGTTGGCATGGTTTATATTTGCAAAAATAAAATAAAAAAACAATATTTTACAGTAGTAAAATGTTAATTAGATAAAAAATGTTATCGACTCTAGTTGAGAATGATTGCAAAATGAGATTGTAATATAAAATGGTTCAAATGGCAAGTTCTTGGAAATCAGAAGTAAATGCCGAAGACAAAATATTCCACCCATGAAGGCTTGAAGAATTAAAACCACTATTATTTGATAAAGGATGCCATCACAGATGAACCAAAGTTGTTGTTGCTCAGCTTGTTCTAACACTCATTTATTTATCAACAAGGAACAAACTTATCGTACATAAAACCGCAGAGTGAATGCAAACTCACCTTCTATACGGTAACATGGGAAGGACCAAACACTCATACTAGTTCATCTACTTGCGTACAACAAACAATCCTTTTGCTAGCTCCAAGGCTTTCGGGCGTCCGAAAAATTTGTTGAGTTTTTAATCATAAAACAAGAACAAAAGAACTAAAATTTGTGTTGAAAGATGAAAAAAAAGAGCAAAAAACAGATGTTGAAGAAGAGAAGAAATTTACTTTTCTCACATATATTATATTCAGCAAAAAATGTACATATATGGTTTTATTACATTGGAAGAACAATAAACTTAGCTTGTGCAAGTGAACAAGCTGTAAAATCAGCTTAATGATAACCTAGGACCTGTCTAAAACTGCTTAGTACTTGACTAACTTTATCGAGTCAAAAAGTTGCTGTCAAATCAAATACAGGTCACCTGTTACAAAAAAAGTACTTCATTCGGATAACATCATACACATTTGCATGTTGCTGCCTTTCATTCGGATTTCTTACATACAGCTATTTGTGGACACCTTTTAACACTCCTCCCTGGCTACAAGACAGCAGACTCCAACTTGTTTCTTCAAATACTCGAACCTTGTGGCAGCTAATGGCTTGGTCAAAATGTCTGCCAATTGAACCTCTGAGCAGCAATGGACCAAGTTGATTTCCTTTGACAACTCTGCCTCCCTCACAAAATGGTATTTGATCTTGAAGTGTTTAGTCTTGCCATGAAACATAGGATTCTTGGCAATTGCAACAGCTGATTGATTGTGAACTTTGATCTCTGTTGCTTCCACTTGATCATCATTCAAATCACTTAAAAGTTTCCTAAGCCAAATGGCTTGATTAACAGCAGTAGCAGCTGCGATATACTCTGCCTCTGCAGTGGATTGAGCTACTGTCTGTTGCTTCTTAGAACTTCAGCTAAAAACTCCTGAACCTAGAGTGAAGAAGTAGCCTGATGTGCTCTTCATATCATCAACTGAACCAGCCCAATCATTGTCTGAATAACCAGCTTCAGTTCTTCAGCTCTCTCAAATTTCACACCATAGCCTAAAGTCCCTTTGACATACCTTAAGACTCTTTTAGCAGCCCTAAAATGATCTACATTGCAGCAATGCATGAACCTCGATAGAAGGCTGATTGCATACATGATGCCTGGCCTTATTGCTGTTAAGTAGAGTAGGCAACCAACTAGACTTCTATAGCTTTTTTCATCCACTCGATCATGATCACTGTTGCTAGAGAGTTTTTCTCCTAGTGCTACAGGAGTGCTAGCAGGTTTGCAGTTTTCCATGCAAAATTTGCTTAGAACCTTCAATGCAAAAGCTTGCTGGCTTATGAAAATACCATGCTCATTCTGATTCACTTCCATACCAATGAAGTAGGTCATCAAACCTAAATCAGTCATCTCGAAAACATCTTGCATTTGCTTCTTGAATTCTTCAATCAGCACACTTCTGCAACCAGTAACCAATAAGTCATCCACATAAAGTGAGACAATCAACAAATTTTTATTTTCTGATCTCTTCACATAAAGTGTAGGCTCGCTGATGCTCTTCTCAAACCCCAACCTTGACAAGTATGCATCAATCCTGTCATACCAGGCCCTCGGAGCCTGTTTTAGGCCATACAAGGCCTTCTTGAGCTTGTAGTCCTTGTGTTCTTCACTAGGGACCTTAAATCCATCAGGTTGTTCAACAAATATTTATTCCTTGAGAAATCCATTCAAAGCTGATTTAACATCCAGTTGATGGACTTTCCATTGCTTCTGAGCAGCTAAGGCAAACAATAGCCTTATAGTGTCCAACCTTGCAACTGGTGCAAAAGTTTCAAAGAAATCGATGCCATGCTGCTGATTGTACCCCTTCACAACCAGCCTAGCCTTGTGTTTGTTCAGTGACCCATCAGCATTATGTTTGGTCCTGAACACCCATTTTACACCAATAACCTTTTTATTTGCTGGTCTATCAACCAGCTCCCATGTGTCATTCTTGTGGATCATCCTCAATTCAGCCTCCATTGCTTCTTTCTAACAGCCCTCCCTTGTAGCCTCATCAAAGCAGGAAGACTCAACAATGGTCATATCACACCTCTCATAGATGTCCACTAAGGTTCTAGTGCCTCTGACAGGTGCATTATTGAAATCATCTTCAATTTCAGCTTCAATTTCAACCTGCTACAGATCAGGATCATGCTGGTCTTGCTCAAACAAGCTTGCATCTGTTCCATCCCATTTCCAATAGCTCCATTCATTGAACTTCACATCCCTGCTCACAACAGTCTTCTTGGTAGATGGATTGAAGACCCTATACCCCTTTTTTTCATTGTTGTAGCCAACAAAGATTCCAGACATGGGCCTCTTTTCTAGGTTGGTCCTCTTTTTAGCTGGTACCAATGTATAGCACAAACAACCAAACACTTTCATGTGTGAGACAGTTGGTTTTTGTCCAAACCAGGCTTCAAAAGGTGGTTTCCCTTTGACTGCATTAGTTGGCAGCCTATTTAGCAAATACACAGAGGTATTTACTGCCTCAGCCCAAAAGTTGTTAAGCATCTTGGCTTCAAACAGTAGGCACCTGGCCATATCAAGAACAACCATGTTCTTCCTCTCACAAACACCATTCTGTTGTGGTGTGTAGATGGTGGTCAATTGATGCTGAATTCCAGCTTCATCATAAATCTTCTGAAACCTTTGAGACACATACTCAGTCCCATTATCAGACCTCAACATCTTCAGCTTGTAGCTGGCTTGATTCTCAGCTAATGCCTTGAACTTGCAAAAGAAGTCAGCCACATCTGACTTTTGCTTAAGAAAGCTTACCCAACAGAATCTGGTGCAATCATTAATGAGCAAAGTAAAGTACTTACTGCCATTCAAAGAAGAGGTCTTCATAGGTCCACAAATGTCTGTATGGACCAGTTGGAGCCTCTCTTGAGCTCTCCAAGCTTTGTTGACAGGAAAAGGCAATCTGGTTTGCTTGCCAAACTGATAAACCTCACACACATCATTCTTAGGCTCGATCTTGGACATGTCTTCAACTAAATTCATCTTGTGCAGCAAACCAAGTGGCTTATAGTTCACATGCCCGAGCCTTTTGTGCCACAAACATGATTCATCAGTCAGAGCTGTATGTGCCTTTGCTTCTAACTGATTCACATCCAAAATGAATGATATGTCATGCATAGCTACTATCACTAGCACTTGATCAAAAACATCCTTGATCACACAAGTCTTTCCTTCAAAGATAATGGAGTAACCCTTCTCCAACAACTGACCAACATTAAGTAGGTTCTGGTCAATATCAGGTATAAAGAGAACTTCTGAGATAGTTTTGTTACATGACTGAGTGCAAATCACAGCCTTACCCTTGTCTTTGGCCTCTATGAGCTCACCATTGCCGATTTTGACTTTGGACACAAAATCGGTATCTAGCTCCCTGAACATGCTTTTGTCTGAAGCCATGTGATAAGTGCAGCCACTGTCAACCAGCCAATTTTTCCTGACTTTGCTTGAGCTTGCAAAGTAGGAGGCAGTAAAGACTTGCTCCTCCTGAGCTTGGACATTCTCAGCAGCCTGAGTCTGATTCTGCTACTGTGATTGTGCTTTAGCCTTGTTCTTGCAAACTTTCTCAATGTGACCAAATTGTTTGCAGCTTCTACATTAAATGTCAGGCTTGTACCAGCAATAAATTTCCAAGTGAGTGGACTTTTTACAGTGAGTGCATGGTGGAAACTTCTTTTTAGCAGCTTCTTTCTTCCCTTTCTCTTTCTTTTCTAACCAAGGTTTCTTGCCCTTGTAACTTGAGCTTGAGCTTGAGCTCTCTCTGCTCTTGGCCTGAAAAGCTCCCTCAGAATGCTCCTCCATTCTGTTTGCTCTTCTTTGCTCCTGTGCATAGAGAGCATTTATCAGCTCTGTCAAGCGTATAGCTGATAGGTCCCTCGAGTCTTCCAAAAAAGAAATTTTTGACTCATACTTTTATGGCAGAGTAGTAATGACTTTTTCAACTATCCTCTTGTCGCTAAACTTATCTCCAAGCAGTTTTATGTTGTTGACTGTGGCCATAATCCTGTCAGCATACTGCTTGATGGTTTCAGACTCCTTTATTCTCAGATTCTCAAAGTCCCTTCTCAAATTTATCAACTGCTGCTTCCTGGTCTTGTCTGACCCTTGAAACTCTTCCTTGAGTCTGTCCCAGGTCTGCTTTGGAGAGTCACAAGTCATTATCCTTGTGAAAATAACATCTGAAACTCCATTTTGAAGGTATGACATAGCCTTATACTTTTTGGTAGTGTCCTCATTATGCTGCCTGATTTGAGCTATAGTCGGATTAGCTCTCAAAGGTGGTGGCTCTATGTCAGCAAGAACAACATTCCACAGATCATGAGCCTGCAGATATGTCTTCATTTTCACAGCCCAAATGTTGTAGTTCTCACCAGCAAAGACAGGTGGTGGTGGTGGTGAAAAACTCATCCTTTTGCAGCAACTAAACAAGCCAACAAAGATAGCTTTTGTTTTTTTTTTCTTTCAAGCACGATTCACTCAAAGAATCAACACAAACAACTAACACACAGTAAAGGCCTTCAAAGATGACAAGCTCTTGATACCATTTGTTGAGTTTTTAATCACAAAACAAGAACAAAAGAACTAAAATTTGTGTTGAAAGATGAAAAACAGAAGCAAAAAAAAGATGTTGAAGAAGCGAAGAAATTTACTTTTCTCACATATATTATATTCAGCAAAAAATGTACATATATGGTTCTATTACATTGGAAGAACAATAAATTTAGCTTGTGCAAGTGAACAAGCTGTAAAATCAGCTTAATGATAACCTAAGACCTGTCTAAAACTGCATAGTACTTGACTAACTTTATCCAGTCAAAAAGTTACTGTCAAATCAAATACAGGTCACCTGTTACAAAAAAAGTACTTCATCCGGATAACATCATACACATTTGCATGCTGCTGCATTTCATCCGGACTTCTTACATACTGTTGTTTGTGGCCACCTTTTAACAAAACTTCTCCACGATTCCTAGTGCAAACTCCATGGAAGTTCCAGGGCCCCTGCTTGTAATGAGGTTGCCATCCACCACTACTCTGTTGTCAATATGACTTTGATCTGATAGCTTGTCGCACATTGCAGGGTAAGCTGTGGCCTTTTTGCCCTAGACCATAGCACAACACAACTGTTAACCATCCGGGAATATCAAATACTAGAAAATTTCTTTTGAGTGCTGTTCTTTTTTCACTCGAGATCGAAATGTTTGAAACAGATATAATTACAGGAACCACACACACAAACTTGTGACTTGTAATCAAAAAATAAAAGCAAGTGCAAGCACAATAGTGAAAGTTCAAAGTTTAAAGGCAAAAGCAAAAGCAAATGATACAACCTAACCAGTTTGTATTCTATAATGACCATATTGCCTAATTGTAAGTTCTAATGTATATAGTAGTTGAAATTATTTAATCAAAAGCCTCCAGAGACGCAGAGACTACTTCCCTAGAGGCAGATTATGGTTCTTTTAATTAAGTTGATCATTTATTTTACGAACAAAACAAACAAGTACAATTCCATGCAAATTTTATAATGAAAACATGAAAATGTTAAACTCGATCAAGATTATACCTTGAGTAAACCATGAGGCTCCAACACCAAAGCTGGAGATGTACATATAGCTCCATAGTGTTTGTTTGATTCCGCTTGCTTTTTTAACAAGTTCACCAGCTTATCAGATTTAGCAATTGCTTGGGCACCACCAAGTCCTCCCTGTAGATAGGAAAGACCAAGTTAAATATATTACAAAGAAAGAAAATTGGGAGGAATTAGGACCAGGGAATATGACAGAATTCCAACATACTGGCAAGACTACAAGGTCATATGTAAGTTTAGCAGCTTCATCAAGAAGCATATCTGCCACTAATTTAACTTTACTAGAAGCCAGAATTTCAAGATTGTCTCCAACAGAGGCCACCACAACATTGCCTTTGCTCGACGCAGAATGTCAATGATCATAACTGCTTCCATTTCTTCTGAGCCATCAGCAATTGGTACAAGAACCTGAAAATTTAATCAAACACAAATTTTATCATAGAAAAGAACCATAAATTTTGGGTGATAGTACTAAGACAAATTTAAATGTCAGAATACTTGGAAGTTAAAAATCAGTATCTGAATGAACTTACCAACCGACTGCATAGAATCATTTTAGGAAAGAAATGAAAATTTGGAAATAAAGATAACTATCTTCTTGCAGAAATCAACTTACATATTATCTAGTAATTACATGATAATAACTTGCTTTTTTGTTTCACCTAAGGGAGGGAAAGCAGAAACAGGAGTAAGGAGGGCTGTAACAAGATCAAGTTAGCAGCTAATGACATATCAAATTCAGGCAGCCTATTTTCAATTTATTGATTTATAACAAAATTCTCGACCCTCACAGAAGCCTGCTAGATTTAGAAACAACCACCTTGGTCCAGAGGTCCTGGTACCAAAACAATTGCCATTATTCCTTACATCAAGTTAAAACAAAAGCAGAAATATCAAGGACAATTTGAAGTGCAAAACTGGATCTAGAGGGTACAACATGCATTGGCAGTTGAGACACTAGATTACAAATAAGATCAACAGTGATGAAAAGCAGCTAAACTTAGCAAGCAAGTGTTCTTGCATATCTTGGACTTTAACCGTTACTTTCAGAATCAAAGAAGAAAATAGAACTATAGAAATTGCCAGATGCAAGTCAGCCTTATCTTTACGCTGTTCTTTCTGAACCCCACTCACTAGAAATTCGTTGTGTCCTTGAAACTCTTTAGAATCAAGAATTGGAACTCTTTTTGAGTCCGAATCAGAGTATTGGAGGAGAATGAAAATCCACCATTAACCACTCAGAATACTGAGATGTACTTAAGAATGAAGATTTATGCATCAAATATTATACAAAACTTGATAGAATGTAACAATAAACAACACTAAAATCTCACCTGCAGAACATTATTGCATTTCCATTCCATAGGATTCAGCTCTGTTATTGTATAGTCATCTCCATGGTTAGGACGCATCACCTGAAGATAACCAGATCCATTTTAGTAAATAGTGGCGCCATTAATCAGAAACATCATCTACTGAGCTTCCAATTAGCCTGATTGCTTTTCCTATTTCCTAAAAAGAACGTAACTACTGTAGTAAAAAGTGCCCGTACCAATGGTTTTTTGGGTCATAAGGCACGGCTTGCCCATTAATGAAAGGTTCCCCTGAAAATCAATAACGTACGTTTTCTAGTATTAATAGCTTAAAACAGAGACACCAAATAAAGAAATATTCAAGATTAAAAATGAATATTTCCCTCCATAATCCTTGTTCTTCACATCTAGATAGGAATCTGGAAGAACCCACCGAACTCCAGGATGTTCTGAGGAAAAAATAAAAAATTATGAGACATAGGTAACAAATGGCATTGGAGTGGCAAAAAAATAAGAAAAGAGGTCATGCACCTTTGATCTTATATGAGACCTCTTCAAACAACAAAGCACCAAATGCATAGTAATGTCTGGTTGAAACTGAGTATATCTTCATTCTTGCTTCGTCCTCACTGCATATGCGATACACAGGAAATAAACGATAATTACAGTACATCCCTTGTTCTGGAGGAATAAAAACAAACAAGTAATTGTAAAAAATATCACTACAAATAAGGAAATCCCAGCACTTAAATAATACAACAATCATCACATAGATAAATGGAGCTTTTGCTACAACTAATAGTATAACATGTTGAATGAATATAGATCAGATCTAAAATCCCTTGTAAAACAAGCATTACTTACTTGCAATACAAAGAAAAAAATTGTTTCAATGACCATAGTCAATATGCAGAGATTCTTCTATCTAATTACATCGTAATCCACATCCTCAATGCGTTAACAATCAAAAAGGCTACAATGACAAAAGAAATATCCGGAGTTACTTCGCATGTCATCCACTGATTCAGCCCAGTCATTGTCAGTGTACCGAATAAGTTTCAAGGAATTCTCCATCGCCATTGTGAAACAAACACCAAAATCATTTGTTACTTTTGACTTATCACACCACCCTTATCAAAAGACGAGGGCTTAATTGATTGCTTAAATTTAATTGATTGATGGCCAAATTGATTATTGAATTGTTTTCAAGGAGTTTTTTATGTAATAAACCTAAAATTAAAATATATTAAAATATTAAAATAAAGCATGAGTTTAAATTTCATCACATGCATATTTTTAATGATTTTTTAAAGTAAAAGACTAAAGTACCCTCAAATAATATATTTATTTTAATAGCAAAAAGACATTAAAGTAATTTTTCTAATTAAATTGGGATTTGATTTATTTGTGACACCAATTCAATAAAGATGTTTTATTTTTAAATCCAAATGAAAAAAAAAAAACAATTCAAATCTATAAATAAATTAGCTTCCACGAATTTGACCCAAACGAAATAAAAAAAAAAAAAAACATAGAAAAAAAGAGAAACTCAGTAAAAGAAATTGTTGAACGATCTCATTATATATTATGATCATATCTATTCTTTTTTACACAATGCCTAGAACTACCCATAATCCCTCCCCAACCCATAAATAGGGGGATAATGTGTTTCAGCGCACTCAAACTCATGCTCCTACATTGACAATAATACTAATGTCAATCGAATCAAGACTCAATTGACTTCTTTCTTTTTTATTGGATGACTTGTGTTTTGGAATTTTAACAATTTATTTTTCAATGCTCAAGCTGATGAGTCCAAAAAATAATTTTATTTGAAATAGTAGGACGAAAATAAAATTAAAAATATAAAATATTTTAATATTCAACATTTAATATTATTAAACAACATATTTATATTAACCACTTAATACTACCAAATATATTGAAACATCCATCAATAACACTAATTTTTTTCTTTCTAAAAAATTAAAAGGATAACACTTAATTAAAAAATAAGTAAGGTAAGGTTTTGTGTGGCACATTAAATTAAGCCCACCTTTCCCAAACATATCTGTTAAGCATAATCTTCAAACCAAAAACATTTAAGAAAGTATTTCGTTAAATCAAAGGAAACCATAAAAAAAAATGATAGCTTGGTTTGATAAACATAACCAGATTAAAGTTGGCCCTAATTTCATACTTCAAAAAATCAAGATTAGGGTTCCATAAGTTTAAATTGGATGACCCAACTTGGGATTAGTTGTGTTGTTCCATTAAAACATAGGCCCCCAAAATGGAATTTCTTAGTTTATATAGCCAATTGTTTTAGTTTTCTCCCAACTACCTTATTTTTATTTTTAGCTGTCAAGAGTAGGGAAGATAGGGTAAGGCCACCAACATAACCTTTATGGGTTTGGGTAGCTCACCTGAAATAAGTAAAACTTTCAACATTAGCCAATCACTTAATTTAATTTGTGACATCTATTTCCTTCTTCTTTTCACTTTGGGTTTCTTGTAAACTAAGTATCTTATTCACCCAAACCCCAGCAAAAACTATAATAAATAAAGTCAATTAAAGTCCAATAACCCAAAACAGGCTCAATTTACATGCATGCAAAACTTAGCTATTCATTTATTTCTTGTTGTTGCTTGTTGAAGGGCAGGCGCGAAGTCAGAGGGGGTTGGCATGGCCCCGGCCCCCCTAAAATGTAAAAATATTATTTAGGCCTTTAAAATTTTTTAAAAATTTTAAATTAGTAAAGGTAAAATTGCACTTTGGCCCCCTAAAATTATAAAAATTCGATTTAATCCTTTACAAATTATAAAGATATAAACTATAAAAAATTAAAATTTCATCCGACCCCCCTAAAAAATTGTTCTGGCTTCGCCGCAGGGATACCCAATTTGGTGTTTTCTAAGTTTTTTTTATTTATATTTTTAGTTAATATTTTTAACCCAATAGTTTTTTTGGTTAGATGGTTAGATAATTGTAATTTCATTCTTGACTCCCAAGTTTGATTCTTCTTATAAACATTTTAATATAAATTTTTATTTCATGTTGTTTCAAGCTTCTTCTTTTTTATTTTTTAATTGCTTGAAACAACATGAAATAAAAAATACATATTAAAATATTTATAAGAAAAATCAAACTTGAGACTCGAGAATTAAATCATACCATCTAACTAAAAAAGCTAAAGTGTTAAAAATATTAATTAAAAATAAATACATAAAAAGCTTTAAACAACATGAAATAAAAAATACAAATGTAAGTAGAAAAAAAATCGAACCTGGAACTCAAGGATACAAGCACTAACATTTAATCATCTAATAAAAAAAGCTAAATTATTAATTTACCAACTAAAAAAATATTATACTGACACAGTGGTGGTACAAAAAAAAATTCTTTAAAAAAAACTAATCATGTCGCAATGATTGGGGGCAAGTGGGAGTGATGCCGCCTGTTGGTTAGGCCGCACCAACGGATTACTATAATAAATGCCTATTTTCGGTAATTAATATTTTTCCTATCCTATTTTGGTATTTATTTATTTATTTTATATTATTTAGGTAAAAAAGTATTCCTCTCCACTAATATTGTATGATAAAAAAAGCATTTAACTACTAAACAGATGGAAATTAATTAAAACATTACATATATTAATTTTTTGGCATAATAATTAATTTGGCCCTTCAACTTTATAAAAAATCATTTTAGTCATTCATTTAATTTTTTTACTGCCACATCAGTAAAGTTAACAAACATTAACTTTTCCACCTATTTTTGGATGATTTGACAAACCATACAAATTCAAGAGCTAAAAAAGACGAAAAAATAAATGAAAAAATAAAACGACTTTATATTGTGAAGTTGGAGGGCCAAATAATTCATTATGCCCAAACTCTAATGCCTATAACACAATACTCTTACCACTAGGCCAGGGGCGAAACTAGGGGGCTGGCAGGCAAGGGCGCCGGTCCCCCTAAAATGTAAAAATTTTCATTTAGGCCCTTTAAAATTTTTAAAATTTTAAATTAGTAAAGGTAAAACTGCACTTTGGCTCCCCTAAAATGATAAAAATTTGATTTAATCCTTTAAAAATTATAAAGATAGAGACTATTAAAATGATGAAATTGTACTTTTACTATCGTAAAAATTACAATTTAATTTCGGCCCCATAAAAAAAAATTTCTGGCTTCGCCCCTGCACTAGGCCAAAAGGTTCTGACAACTTATATTAAATTTTTGTATTTAATTTACAATTCATATCATATTATACAATTTTTTTATAGTATCATAAATAACATCTTACATACATAATCGCCCTTTAACCCTCATTAGGATTTGTGCACGAGACATTGGTTTGATGATAAAGTTGAAACTCACAATGAATTGAATATAAATATTTTATTTAATAAATATTTAAAAATAATATTTTGTTAAAAGAATAATTATTTAAAATCATGCTAATATAATTTAAACTCTTATATACATATTAGTAATTCTATTACATGAGTGTTCGTGTGAAAACCATGTATTTAGAACACGTGTGCATTTAAACATAACATCTATTAAATAATGAAACGTATAAATTGAAACTATTAATAATAGCACATATATAATATGTCAAGTTGACTTGTGACACAAACTCAATTAACAACATTACCTTATACTAAATAATGGCACACTAATTCTATTATAAAATTCAAATAAACCTTAAAATTAATATAACTAAAGTTAAAATCTCATCATCATATTATTTTATTAAAAATTTGAAAAGATAAAAACATCCTCCAATTGACTATTGAATATTTCAAATCAAACAATATCATAAAGCTTCTATATAAGGGAACAACGTTAACGAAAGAAATCAAATTCTACTTTTCAAACTCCTTATCCATTTCATTGTTGGTGCAATGATAATGGAAATATGGTATGTTTGGGTTTTCATATTATCTTTTTTGAGTGTAAGTGTAGGCAACTGGATTTATAGGTGGAGGAACCCCAAATGCATGGGCAAACTCCCTCCTGGTTCCATGGGATTCCCTCTTATAGGAGAGACCCTTAGCTTCTTTGCCACTTCCAACTCCATTGACATGCATCCTTTCATTAATGAAAGATTGAAAAGGTAAGAAAATAACCCTTTAAATTCCGTTTCATCTGCGTAGGTCAGTGCATTAAGTATCTCATTTTTTCAAATATGGTTTTAGATACGGTCCGTTGTTCAAGACAAACATAGCGGGTCGACCGGTGGCGGTGTCATCAGATCCCGAATTCAACTACTTCTTGCTGCAACAAGAAGGGAAACTCATCGAACTCTATTACATGGATTCCTTTTCACAGATGGTACACCACGATAACATGAGTAACATAGGTGGCTACTTCCACAGGTATCTACGGCGCTCCATTCTCGGTCATTTCGGACATGAGCCACTCAAACGTAAGCTGTTGTCTGCGTTTGAGGATGTAATAAACCATGAATTACATAAGTGGACCAATCTGCCAGAGGTCGATGTAAAACGCCAAACTGTTCCCGTAAGCAATTATAGCATATACATAACCAGATGATCCAAGAATGAAATATTGTAGTAAAGATAAATATAGATTGTTGGTTTGGGTATTTGCAGATGTTATTTGATTTAACCTCACAGATCCTGATGAGCCATAAACCAGAAGAAAATTTAGGTGAAGATTTAAACAACATGTTGCAATCAATTATGACATTTCCTTTATATATCCCTGGGACCACTTTCTACAAATGTATACAGGTAAAAACATGCCATTAAATATGAATTTCATCATGAATCCTTCTAGGGTAAACACTAATGAATATATCTTTGACTGCAGAAGAAAAGAAAAGCAATAAAGCTGACAAGTAGGGTTGTAGAAGAGAGAATGAAGGGGTACTCTTGTGATAATTCAGCAGAAGGTTGCAATAAAACGGGAGATTATTTGGATGAAATAGTAGGAGACATTGGGAAAGAAGCATTTTTGTGCCTTACCTTCTGTTTGGGCTACTCCTTGCTTCTGTCGAGACTATTTCTCCCACTATCACTTTGGCTACCATGTATCTACTGGACAACCCATCGGCTTTGCAACAATTAACAGTTCGTTCCTTCCTTTATATGCTTTTAACTTATTATTATTATTGTTTTTAATTAAATTAATATATACTTAAAGCATTTATATTTCTTTTTGCTAAGTGAATATTTTAGATAATTGGTGGGTTTATTTATATAATTTTTAATAATATAATCTGAGTTTTGGGGTTATGTTATATATTTGGATTTTATATGAGTGTACATGAATATATGCAATTTTTGTAGGTCTTAACTATAAAATTGGCCCCAATCAAAATCGTTTTCCTCAGTGTTTTAGAAAGTTAAAAAAAAAAATGGTATCATTTCATCTTAATTTATATATACAACATTCGGTAAGAACATGTTATGTGTCACGTATGCTATGTGTCACGTACTAATTGATTAAAATTGTATGTTGGGATAAAATGAGAAAAAAATTCTTTGAAAAAATTTGGATATTAATATGTTAGTTTTTAAGAAATGAACCAGGAGGAGCATGAGGAAATTCTAAAGAACAGAAAAGATGCCAATTCTGGACTTGTATGGGAGGAATACAAATCCATGACGTTCACTCGTTACGTGAGTTAATTAATTATGCCAACTTTTTTAATAAATAAATTTAGGCCATGTTTGTTCATGTTTTTTTTTTTTTGGCTATTTTCAGGTGATTAATGAAACACTTAAGTTAGAAAATCTTCTTCCAGGGATGCTGAGGAAAGTTATAGCTGACATTCACGTCGATGGTAGATAACAATATGTATATATATATATATATTATTACCAATTTATTTGAATATATTATAAACAAGTGTGATTCATCCTTTAAATAATAAAATTAAAAATATAAATATTGCAGGATATACAATACCAAAAGGTTGGATCCTATTGGTTATGCCCACAGCTCTTCATCTGAACCCTAATATATATGAGGATCCTCTTACCTTCAACCCTTCAAGATGGAAGGTATAATTATACTCTTTCCCATGGATTAAATCTTAAATAAAACTTTGGGAGCAATTAATTATAATTTTTCATTTATTATGATATTTTTAAAAATAATAAAATGAATAAAGAACATTGGGAGCAATGGAATGGCAAAGAACTTCATACCATTTGGAGGAGGGGATAGGCAGTGTGCTGGTGCAGAGTTCAGCAAGGTTCTAATGGCTGTCTTTTTACATGTCTGGGTCACCAAATTCAGGTATATTTTTTCATTATTTTGTATATATATTTTTTAATAATTTAATCCAAAGAATTTAAACCAAAAATGTTTTGCAAAATTTATGGAACAGGTTCACAAAAATCAAGGGAGGGAACATAGTTCGTGCACCCATTCTGGGATTTCCAGATGGTTTCTACGTTAATGTTTCAGAAAAACATTGTTAAATATATATATATATATATTAAAATGCTATACATATGTGAGTTCAATGCCAATGTTTTGATTTTATTCATAACATTAAGCTAAATCATATATTAATAAATATTAGTAATAATTTCAGTTTACAAGTGCCCATATGTATGTTCCGACATGTACTTATGATTATACGATATTTATAGATCATGAATGTATCCATTCTGTGTTGTGAACATGTTCACCATCATCTTTTATTAATACCATAAGCTCAAGCTCAATGACTCAATAACACCATATTCCTCTTCAACTTCATTTGAAGATGGCCTTGAAAGTTCCAAAGTAAAATTTTCATGGATCAAAAAAACATATCGATTTTTTAATTTAGTGAATTCTGTGATATTTAATTAACAATGTTTGATTTTAAAATGTTTTTGAAAAGAAGAGTGAGAAAAACTTTAAACTCATCAAATCTTAATATATCCCAATCTTATAAGAGTGGTTTTGTTTTTTAAAATCAAGTTTGGGAATGGGATGGATCAGTTTTTCCTTTAAAATTGTATTGATACATGATACCATCTTTTATTATTATTATTTAACTTTTGTTTAATAAAAGTTTGAGATTTAGCGACGAAGATAATGCAGTGGCGTTTTATAATGTAAAATGCTGCTATATATTTGTGTGGGAGTTTGGGCATAGACTTAGCGGCATTTGTAAGGTCAGCCGTCGCTAAATATCTGAACTCGAATGTCTATTTAATTCTCTCAAATCTGTGAAGATTTTTATTTCGAGGTATTTGCTTTGTTCCAGATTATTTATGATAATGTAGTTTTTAACTTCAATAATTATTAATTTTCATTTGAAGCTTGCAATTGCTTTGTTAGGAACATAAAAATTGAAGGGGAATGACTGCAGTGAAAAAGGATTGCGGCCGCCCATTGAACCATTTGCAAGGTTTTTAAGTAAAAAGCAAACCCATAAGTAGGATTCGTAATTATCCCATGGATTTTTGCTTTAACAACAGTTTTTAAAATTTATTATATTGAGAAAAATCTAAATTATCAATTATTGTATTCGATCTATTAATATGATATCAACTGGTAGCCAACATAGTGGCATAAATGACTTACAATCAAGTCCCGAATTAACTTAGACAACCACATCATTTTGCCTCATATAAAAAATTAATATTATAAGAGAGATATTTTTTAAGTTAATTTGAATAACGTTTAGTTTCACATTATGTTAAATTTTAATAATAGATTTGCATTATATTATTTTATAATTAAAACTTTTAAAGGTTTGAAATTGATAAGAGTCGGATGCAAAAGAGGAGGCTAAGTAAAGAGTATAAAGATGGTGTATGAAGTTTTTTTGGATTTTGCTTTTACTAAAAGATGCCAAGCCAATAAGATCTTATATGTCTTCGTGTGAAATGTGTCGATATGAATTGGCATCAATGCGATGTTGTTCAAGAACATTTAATTTGTGATGGAATTCTTCTGGGATATACACTGATTTTTTCACACACAATACATATCTATATCTTTCGCTAGAGTTCTTCCAAGTTGTTCTAGCAATCGATGTCGGTCTCCTAAACAAGATGATAGTAACGGCACATTGCAGGATGTCGGTCTAGTATATGCAACCATCCAGCTACCATGGATGTAAAAGAAAAACATGGATAGTTTCCACGTATCGAATTAGGTCCTTCACTTTCGGGTGATTATGGATATACTTCTTCACAGAAGCACTCTGCACGTAAAGCTGAGACATCGAGAGAAGATTCGGAAACCATGCATGACCAGGTTGATGAGTCAAAAGCAACGAACCAAGCAAAGAGAGCTAAAGTGGAAGCAAATAGGGAAGCTGGAAGAGATGAAAACAACTGATATTTCTAGTTTTTGAACTTCTAGTAACTTGTAGCCACATTTATTTTTAAGTGCTAAGAAACAAAATGCTTATATGAACATAATTTATAATTTCCTAGTTTTGTCGGACTCCCTTCCGTGTTTGAAACCTGGTTTAAAGCCAAACCAAAATTTTTAAAATCGAATCAAATTAATCAGGTCACCAAATTCAATTAAATAACACATAAAATAATTAATAACAAAACTTGTACAAATTTAATCCGTATCAATTCTCGAATCAATCAATATCGATCCAATTCAAACAACCATAAACCAAATCAATTTTAAACCATTTCAATTATTATTATTATTATTAGATAAAAATTGTTATCTACTCTAGTTGAGAATGATTGCAAAATGAGATTGTAATATAAAATGGTTCAAATGGCAAGTTCTTGGAAATCAGAAATAAATTGCTGAAAATAAAATATTCTACCCGTGAAGGCTTGAAGAATTAAAACCACTATTATTTGACAAAGGATGCCATCCCAGATGAACCAAAGGTGTTCATGTTGCTCATTTATTTATCAACAAGGAACAAACTTATCGTGTACATAAAACCGCAGAGTGAATGCTTACTCACCTTTTATATTCTCATATATCGTCTCATAGCAGGCTATACGGTAACATGGGCAGGACCAAACACTCATACTAGTTCATCTACTGGCGTACAACAAGCAGTCCTTTTGCTAGCTCTAAGGCTTTTGGGCGTCCGAAAAACTTCTCCACGATTCCTAGTGCAAACTCCATGGAAGTTCCAGGGCCCCTGCTTGTAATGAGGTTGCCATCCACCACTACTCTGTTGTCAATATGACTTTGATCTGATAGCTTGTCGCACATTGCAGGGTAAGCTGTGGCCTTTTTGCCCTGGACCATAACACAACACGACTGTTAACCATCCGGGAATATCAAATACAGAAAATTTCTTTTGAGTGCTGTTGTTTTTTTCACTCGAGATCGAAATTTTTGAAACAAATATAATTACAGGAACCACACACACACAAACTTGTCAATTGTAATCAAAAAATAAAAGCAAGTGCAAGCACAATAGTGAAAGTTCAAAGTTTAAAGGCAAAAGCAAATGATACAACCTAAACAGTTTGTATTTTGTAGTGACCATATTGCCTAATTATAAGTTCTAATGTATATAGTAGTTGAAATTATTTAATCAAAAGCCTCCAGAGACGCAGAGACTACTTCCCAGAGGCAGATTATGGTTCTTTTAATTAAGTTGATCATTTATTTTATGAACAAAACAAACAAGTACAATCCCATGCAAATTTTATAATGAAAACACGAAAATGTTAAACTCGATCAAGATTATACCTTGAGTAAACCATGAGGCTCCAGCACCAAAGCTGGAGATGCACATATAGCTCCATAGGGTTTGTTTGATTCCGCTTGCTTCTTTAACAAGTTCACCAGCTTATCAGATTTAGCAAATGCTTGGGCACCACCAAGTCCTCCCTGTAGATATGAAAGACCAAGTTAAAATATATTACAAAGAAAGAATATTGGGAGGAATTAGGACTAGGGAATATGACACAATTCCAACATACTGGCAAGACTATAAGGTCATATGTAAGTTTAGCAGCTTCATCAAGAAGCATATCTGCCACTAATTTAACTTTCCTAGAAGCCAGAATTTCAAGATTGTCTCCAACAGAGGCCACCACAACATTTGCCTTTGCTCGACGCAGAATGTCAATGATCATAACTGCTTCCATTTCTTCTGAGCCATCAGCAATTGGTACAAGAACCTGAAAATTTAATCAAACACAAATTTTATCATAGAAAAGAACCATAAATTTTGGGTGATAGTACTAAGACAAATTTAAATGCCAGAATACTTGGAAGTTGAAAATCAGTATCTGAATGAACGTACCGACTGCATAGAATCATTTTAGGAAAGAAATGAAAATTTGGAAATAAAGATAACTATCTTCTTGCAGAAATCAACTTACATATTATCTAGTAATTACATGATAATAACTTGCTTTTTTGTTTCACCTAAGGGAGGGAAAGCAGAAATAGGAGTAAGGAGGGCTGTAACAAGATCAAGTTAGCAGCTAATGACATATCAAATTCAGGCAGCCTATTTTCAATTTATTGATTTATAACAAAATTCTCGACCCTCACAGAAGCCTGCTAGATTTAGAAACAACCACCTTGGTCCAGTGGTCCTGGTACCAAAACAATTGCCATTGTTCCTTACATCAAGTTAAAACAAAAGCAGAAATATCAAGGACAATTTGAAGTGCAAAACTGGATCTAGAGAGTACAGCATGCTTTGGCAGTTGGGACACTAGATTACAAATAAGATCAACAGTGATGAAAAGCAGCTAAACTTAGCAAGCAAGTGTTCTTGCATATCTTGGACTTTAATCGTTACTTTCAGAATCAAAGAAGAAAATAGAACTATAGAAATTGCCAGATGCAAGTCAGCTCTCTCTTCACACTGTTCTTTCTGAACTCCTCTAACTAGAAATTCGTTGTGTCCTTGAATCTCTTTGGAATCAAGAATTGGAACTCTTTTTGAGTCCTAATCAGAGTATTGGAGGAGAATGAAAATCCACCATTAACCACTCAGAATACTGAGATGTACTTAAGAATGAAGATTTATGCATCAAATATTATACAAAACTTGATAGAATGTAACAATAAACAACACTAAAATCTCACCTGCGGAACATTATTGCATTTCCATTCCAGAGGATTCAGCTCTGTTATTGTATACTCATCACCATGGTTAGGACGCATCACCTGAAGATAACCAGATCCATTTTAGTAAATAGTGGCGCCATTAATCAGAAACATCATCTACTGAGCTTCCAATTAGCCTGATTGCTTTTCCTTTTTCCTAAAAAGAACGCAACTACTGTCGTAAAAAGTGCCCGTACCAATGGCCCAGAAACTTCATCAGCTTTCTCTTTTCCATACAATTGCTCAACCAGTGTTACAGCAAACTCCATGGTAGTGCCAGGTCCACGACTTGTCACAACTTTGCCATCCTGCTGAACTCTTGATTCAACAGCTGTTGCACATGATTGCAGTTGCTCCATAAATGATGGGTAACAGGTAGCCTGCCAGAAACAATCATGAATTACGAGTTAAATCATGCAACATTATCTAAAACAAAAACAAGCTACAAATGGCAAAACAACGTATACCATGAGCTCTGAAATAAATTAGCTTAAAATATTTATCATTTAGTACTCACTTTCAGTCCCTTCAATAGACCCCATGAACCAAGTGCAACTGCAGGCGAAGCACACACGGCAGCATAAAGCCGCCCATCTGCAGCCTGCTTTTTCACAAGACTTTCAAGAACTCCACAATCTTTAAAGTTGCTAGCACCAGGCATGCCTCCCTAAAAGCAAAACATATATACCAATGACAAAAATAAGCGTTTTCCATTTTGATCTAAAAGCATCACTCACATGCAAATTATTTTCTTCTATAAATAAAATAATAAAAAAGCCTTTTTATCTTTTGCTTCCGAAAATTACTAGTTTACTTCCATAAAATAAAAAGATCTTTTCATTTTGGCTTCCAGAAGTTAGAAAGCAATACCAATAGAGTCTCAATTTTAAACCAAATACTGCTGTAATCATTCATATATTTGCACTCTGCATTTTACTTCAACACCAAAAGCCTGAAGAAAAGAAGTTTACAGAAAAAAAACCGGAATAATTACTTACAGGAAGCGCGATAAGATCGAAAACGGTATTCTTACAATCAGCGACGAGAGCATCAGCAACAATTTTAACACCGTGGCAAGCGTCAACGCGAAGCTCTTTCTCGACGGAAGCCACCGTGACGTCAGCTCCCGATCTCCGAATCACGTCGATCGTAATCACCGCTTCCATCGGCTCCGTCCCGTTCGCGATCGGCACCAAAACCTAAATAATCGAAACGTCAAAATCACAAAATTACAAAATTAACAAAAGAAAAAAAAATCTTTCCATTGTTTATGTGTCGTATTTACTTGTTTAGCCATTGTGGTTGAAGCAGAGGCTGAGCAGGAGAAGCGAGGGGATTTGAGAGGAGAGAAACGGAAATGATGATGGAGTTTGGAAGTTGAAAGAAGAGTGTGATGAGTTAAGTGGCGTAAGTGTAATAATACCATTACTTTTAGGGGTTTTTCTAGAGGGATCGGCTCGGCTCCCTGGCTCTGTTGGAAGGGCCTAGATTTCAGTAGCGTTTCGAATATGGCGGCAATGGATGAGATCGTTTCGATCAGCGGTTTTCATTTTGCCACGTGCTTTTAATGACTACTTTTTTGGTTAAAGTGCATGGGAAGTCCCTATATTTTAAGGACTGGGGTAAAATACCTAAATATACAAAAAAATTATTTACGAAAAAGGGTTAATTTTTTAAAAATTTATGGAAAATGATCATTTCTCTACAAAACGCGTCCCACGTCAGTAGCGTTTTGAGAGATGCATCGAGAAAGTGCGCCCTTGGGAGCGCTTTTGCCACATCGGCACAAAGCGTCTTTGTGACGGCAACGCTTTCTTGATGTGGCAAAAGCGCTCCCCCCAACAGCGCTTTAGCCTCATGCGGTCAAAAATATATTAAATATATTAAAACTAAATTAAAAAAATTAAAAAAAAACTATTTATTTATTAAATATATTAAAACTAAATTACAAAAAAATAAAAAATAAAAAACAACTTTTATTTATTAAATATATTAAAACTAAATTACAAAAATAAAAAACAACTTTTTATTTTATTAAATATATTAAAACTAAATTACAAAAAATAAAAAATAAAAAACAACTTTTTATTTATTAAATATATTAAAACTAAATTACAAAAAATAAAAAATAAAAAGCAACTTTTTATTTTATTAAATATATTAAAACTAAATTACAAAAAATAAAGAATAAAAAACAACTTTTTATTTTATTAAAAAAATTCAAATTAAATTACATATAAAAAAATAAACAATTTCTATTTTATTGAAGATATTAAAATTAAATTACAAACACAAATAAAAAATAACTTTTATTTTATTAAAAATAAAAAAATTATTACAATTTAAAAATAAAAAGCTCGTCCGAATCAATGTTGATGCTGGTCGGAATCGATGCCACACACGGGGTGGTCGGCATTCACATGACTGGATTCCTCCTTCTTCTAGCTTCCGCGAGGTCGTGGAACCTCGGGCGAGATTCAGTTCCTCCAAAGTGGAGTGCAGTTGTGGGTGTTGCGAGGATGACCCACCTTGATAAAATAACGACCCGGAGGTGTTTGCATAAACCACGGCGGGGTGTCACAATCCGTATGGCGAAGGAGACCGGTAAAAGAAGTGCTCCCGACGGCGCCTCCTGTGATCCTCACGCGACGGCGGCCTCAAGATCGGCTAGCCGGTCCGAGATGAGTCGGGAACAGACTCGAACCAGGCCATGCATTCCAACTTTGAGGTGGGGCTGGGAAAAAGAAACATATATGGGTTAGGATACATATAAGGGCTATGGTACGCACCGCATAAAGGCTAAAGGTCGTGATGTCGGTGTCGTCAACCGAATCGATGGGCTCGGTGGATGTGTGAGGGCACCGTTGATGGGCCGATGGATCGTGTCGTGCCGCCGTTGATGGTCCTGTCTCATCACCCCTTCTCCTTGGATTTAAAGGGCCCCAACGTTCCCTTTGTTCAAGAAGTTGTTGTCGCCTCTCTTCTTCCGACAACAAATACGGCTTACCATGGATCCTAAACCATGGCATGTATTCCGGCACGCACGCTAACTCAGAAACGACGGTCGGTTCCCGGATAGGTAAATAGTCATACCGGTTCTCCCACATCTCGATATATGCTGACCAAAATCTTGGCCAATCCGTGTGCAACTGCCGTAAGTTGACTTTGTGCTCATCATCGAGCACCTCAGGTGGCACGGGAATCGGTTGTCCGAATCCAAATTGTCGCAGAACCCAATTTGACTGGTGCATCTCCACGGTCGCATAATTGATCAATGGGACCTTCACGTGCCAAATGTTTTGATTTTGCAAAAACTCCTCCGGAATTTCTGCCTGAATTGCCGGATCTTCGTACGGTGTCCATTGAAACTATATTAACATGACCAAAATATCAGTTATATACATAATACTAAACACTAAGTACAAAATACTAAATTATAAATACGAAATTCGAAACTTACTTGTGATTCCGACCGTTGGTCCAATAGAAGCCGTATATCTTCAAGCGAGATAGGTATTCCAGCATAACTCGCCGAATGGTTCCACTTAATTAAATAAATTTTTAGCATACAATTATACTTTAAATCTACGTAATAATTGTAAAATATAACATTAAATTTACCTCGTTATCAGTGGGAATGAATATGGGTGGTCGAGTCAAGGACGTAAAAATGGAAATCGAAACCGTGCCCATGACTGCAGTAGTGATAGGCAACCTCCGATTTTCGTTTTACTCGGCCGCGTCGCCCCGCACATCTCCCAATACAACTTTGATAGCACGACAGACCCCCAACTCAATTCACCGGCTGCTCTAAAATCAACAAGTTTCAGCAACCATCTCAAGTGTACGAGGTTTCTAGACAGGTCCGGCATCAGATAGCCTCCAATTATCTCAAGAATGTATGCCCAAGCATACCGTATTCTTTCTATTTCGGTCGAACCATCATTCGGCTCCGAGAATGTCTCTCGTAACCAGGCCATCTCGATCCGACCTCCATGAATGTTATCCGGAATGGCACCCAGAAGCTCGTAGCATACGGCCCTCCAATCGGTAGAAGTTACGGACCCGGTGACTACCGACCCATCCACCGGCAATCCCAACTGCAACTGCACATCTTCCAGAGTGATGGTACACTCTCCGCATGGAAGATGGAAAGTGTGCGTCTCGGGTCTCCACCTCTCTATCAACGCACTGATCAAGTTCGGCTCCAACTTGAACCCCTGGCCTATCGTGGCCACGTGCCAAAAACCCGCTTTCCGCAGGTAATTCTCGATCAACGGCGATGGGGGACCATGCATATTGTGAATATAACATTGCAACACCTGATCTATAGACTATTTAAAAAATTATAAAATAAAAATTAATTAAAATTGCATAAATCTAAAAAATATTAAATAATATTGAAAAATTAAAATTAAAACTTACCATTTGCATTTGATCGACGGAGATGTGCTTGTTGTCTAGACGAATTAATTCCTCGGCCATTGGTAATACGATCAAAAATTTTAAAATTTTCCAAAAAAATATATTAAAAAAAATTAAAAAGGGCTTTTTTGTAAATATTAAAGGACTATTTTGAAATTTCAGAGGAAGTTTCAAGGACTTAAAGAGAAATTTGAGAGGAATTTGAGAGGAATTTGAGAGAATGTTGAGAGAATGTTGAGTAAGGACTAAAGTGTGAAAAAAATAAAAGGGTTGGGGGTTTTTATAGGGAATTTTTTTGACCGTTGCAGGGCTAAAGCGCGCCCTTGGGGGAGCGCTTTTGCCACATCAGCAAAGCACGTCCCCGTCAGCGCGTTTTGCGCTGATGTGGCAAAAGCGCTCCCCCAAGGGCGCGCTTTCCTGCTGCATCCCCACAAAACGCGTCCACATCAACGCGTTTTGTGGGGAAATAACCCTTTTCCGTAAATTTTAAAAAAACCGGCCCTTTTTCGTAAATAAAGCTTTTTTTGGTATATTTGGGTATTTTGCCCTAAGGACTGAGTCAAATTAGTCCCTCTATTTAAAATAGATCAATTTAATCTCTATAATCAAATAAGTCCAAATTGTAACAGAGTTAACATTTACTATATAAAAATTATCTTGAAATTTATTGTTTTCAGTTTCATTGACGATACCATAAAGTCTTTAAAAATATTAACTCGGGTAAACAGTAAATGATATTTTTTAAACAAAAATGTCTAACTCCAATGAAATTTGATCTTATTTTATTCTTTTCAATAGTAGAAGGACTAATTTGATCAAGCCCTATAATTTTTTACTTGTTTTAATAATTTTGGCAATATATTTATGTTATCTTAAGATTATATTTTTTATATTTTCATAATATAATAATAAAATTTTGAATATTGGTCATGGCGAATCTAGGGGGGCTGGCAGGGCCAGGCCCCCTAAAATAGAAAATTACTATTTAGACTTTCCTAAATTAATAAAGATAAAATTACATTTTGCCCCCTTAAAATTATAAAAAGTCAATTTAATTCTTTAAAAATTATAAAGATATAGAATATAAAAAATTAAAATTTCATTCGGCTCCCTAAAAAATTGTTCTGGCTTCGCCCGTGATATTGATATTTCATTTTATATAGATTCATATATTTTAGTATGATGATTTTTTATGTCATTTCATATTTTAGTTATTTTTATAATATTAAATTTTGTTTATAAATTTAAAAAAAAATTGATATCGAAATTTAAATTAATCCATTTTGTAAAAAAAAAAAATTTATTTAACATATTCTAAATTTCACATGTAGATCTTGTGATTAACCGTTTCTTTTTCTTTTTTTTTTCTTCTTTTTATAAATAAACAATTTCTACTGGATTTGGCATAACTCCCTTGTAACTAAAAGCGGTCTTTGTCTTGAAACCCGAAAAGCCCATAAACAAAGAGATCCAATATAACGACCAATAACGGCAGATCAAATCTAATTTACAGTTATGCCATCATCTCCCAAATTCTTCCACTCCCGCCATCCACCGCCGGCCACGCGCCTCACCAGATCAACAGCCCTCATCGTCTTCTCCACCCTCTCTTTCCTCTTCTCCCTCTACGTTTTCCTTTCCTCCACTGACTGCGGTCACCAATGTCTCTCCGACCTGAGATCCGTTCGGGTTCTTTTGGACAAACCCGGGAATGTCAATATAACTGCTACTTCCGATGGAGATGTTGATGTCAATGGGACCAAGAGGCATAAAGTTATGGGCTTCGTTGGGATCCAAACCGGGTTCCGTTCAGTCGGTCGAAGACGGTCCTTGAGGAAGACTTGGATGCCTTCCGATCATCAAGGCCTTCAACGGTATTTTTTCCTAAAATTTGTTAATATATTAAGCTCTGTTCTAAGCACTTTTTTTTTTCTTTTACTTGGAAAATGGTATATATTTAATCAAATACAGAAACAATCATGTTTGAAATCACCTAATATTTTAAATGCAAACAATTATTTTTTCAGGTTAGAAGAAGCAACAGGATTAGCTTTTAGGTTTGTAATTGGTAGAACAAATGATAGATCAAAGATGGCACAGCTGGGGAGAGAAGTAGCAAAATATGATGATTTCCTTTTGTTAGATTTTGAGGAGGAATACAGTAAACTCCCTTACAAAACGTTAGTTTCTTTATTTCCAAATATCTGGGTTATCGAATTAGTCATGTTATTCAATTGAAAGAAGGTCCCTTACTTTAGAATGTTTACTTCAGGTTAGCATTCTTTAAAGCTGCCTATGCACTCTATGATTCTGATTTTTATGTCAAAGCTGATGATGATATATATTTGAGGCCAGGTGACTTGATTAGTTTAACTCTTTTGTGCAAGTGTTGGGTGGTATTCTTTACCTTCATACAATGACTTTATGTGGTTAGTTGACAATGGTTAATTATCGATTTTCAGATCGACTATCACTTCTATTAGCTAAAGAACGTTCTCACTCTCAGACTTACCTCGGATGCATGAAAAAGGGTCCGGTATTTACTGATCCTAAGCTGAAATGGTTAGTATTCATATTTATATATATATATATTCTTTAACCTATGGTTTAGATATCTACATATTTCAACTGTGTTAATTGGGCTATAAATTTGTTCTCACTATCAATGAGCTTCTAAAATTTCAGGCTATATCAATAACATTTCTTTCCACGAAATTGGTTTTAATCACAAGAGATCCTTACTACAAGGGAGGCAAAGAAACTTTCATTTACAGATGACCTATTAAGATATCCTTGATCTTGAATTATCTTGACAAAAGACGAATTTCATATTTAAAGATCTATGTTGCTCTATACCTTGAAATGTATGTACACATGCAAGGCTACATTGTATATCAATGTACATTTCCCGTTTATATGTATCTTGTTCTGTCTATGTGCTCTCCTTTGATGGAAATGGACCTGTAGCATGGAATGTTGCAATGTGCCTTTCCCGTTAATATTTTTCTACTGTGTTTTACTTGTACGTGTACTTTTAGGATGATGAGGATGTGATTTAAGATATTTAGAAAGATGAGTACATCATGGTTTTCTGTTTTGGATCATTTTAGACAAGACTTAGTGTTGGAGTATAGGACACCAAAAAGGTAGGATTTATTTATTGCAGATATTCATATATTGTAGAATGATTAGAATTGACTAAATTCATACAGGTATGAGCCACTATCCTATCTACTAGGCTCGGAGTACTTCCTTCATGCCTACGGTCCTTTATATGCTCTTTCAGCTGATGTTGTTGCAAGTTTGGTTGCTCTGAGAAACAACAGGTGGTGTTCATATTTATTTCAGAGCTAATCCCATAATTGTCTGTTAAACAATTTCTCTCTTTTCTTATGTTTCTTGTTCCCTCCTCCTCATATTGGGATCAGGGTTTTCACTAGCTGACAGTGTAGACTTTTCCTGCAAACATTGGCTGATTTTAACCCTTCTTTCGAACTCTGCATGCTTAGTCTAAATTATTACTCAAACGATTGAATTCTTTTTTGTTCGGCCATGGCCAGCTTTGTTCACTAAATACATCTACTATAACTAAAAAACTATGCATGCTGATCAAGTCTTTTGTCTTTCCCTCCTCCATTGTTGTGATTGAGGAGGTTGAGGGTTTCCTTGTAGTGGAAATTGTAGATTTTCCTAAAAGAAAGTTTAATATTTGGAAAGCTTAATCGAATGTATATTTTGCAACAGGGGCGAAGCCAGAACAATCTTTTAGGGGGCGAATGAAATTTTAATTTTTATAGTCTATATCTTTATAATTTTCAAAGTATTAAATCAATTTTTTATAATTTTAAGGGGGGCAAAGTATAATTTTACCTTTACTAATTTAAAATTTTTAAAAGAATTTAAGGGCTTAAATAATAGTTTTACATTTTAAGGGGAGCCGGGGCCAATGCCAGCCCCAGATTCGCCACTGTTTTGCAACACGTCTTTTCTCATTTCGTAACATTAGTTGAGGTGGCTTTACTAATGATGCATCCCTTACTTTTCAAATCTCTGATTTGTTACGATTGTTTCTGTTTTGTATGGATTGCAGTTTTCGGATGTTTAGTAACGAAGATGTTACAATCGGTGCATGGATGCTTGCAATGAATGTCAACTTTGAGAATAACCGAAGACTGTGTGAGCGAAAGTGTACCCCTACATTCATTGCTGTCTTGGATATCCCCAAATGTTCAGGTTAGTGTTCAACTAAAGCATACAAATAGTCAATTCCAAGCTTGCCAAAGTATTTCAGAGCTTGTTAGGTCCGGCACATGATACCTGAGGATTTGCTTAATATAAATGGTATATTTGCCCCACGAGTTTTCTTTGTACGTTTCCATCATTCATATGGTGGAGAACACCATGGGATCTGCCGATATACAAGATTGCCGGTGATATGGATATCTGAATCTTTGAAGCTGAAAACGGTTGTGCAGTAGACCAATGGTTTTGAAAGCTATAGATACATTATGTTCTAACGTTACTCCTGTTTCACAGGACTTTGTAATCCGGAGACAAGAATATTGGAACTTCATCGGCAAGAAATGTGCTCAAATGGTTCAACGTTCCCATCGGATGATAAATAGCTTTCCTTGGCCTAAATTCACACAGATTTTTCTAATATTGACAAAGGTGTTTTAGAGAATTGCTTGCTCTGCTAAGTTGATCTCTGCTGCCATGCTACACATCTTAACTTCCCTCCTTCAATCACCCCAACCCAATTTTGTTTTCCCATTTTTACCAACAATGTAAGTTTTCCAATATATTTTTTTACATTACCATTCTTTTTTACAGGTTCAAACCAAAACCAAATTCACAAGGTTCCATTGCCTACTGTAAAATGTACTCTGCTACAAATTGTGATCTTGAAGTTACCCCCCTTGACATCAAATTTTAATATGCTCATTATAAAGAGTGATATGTCTAAATTTTACTTTTCTAGTTGGATATAGTAAATAATTAAAAAAAAATACTAACAGTGTTGATAATCGTATTGAAATATTGATTGAAAGGTTTACAGAAGAGATAAACAAACGCTGAATAAATACATATATTTAGATATACAAAATAAAATTAATATCCATAAACTCAAACGATACCAAATGAAGATTACAATAGAAGTGTATGAAATTTGAAAAAGAAATACAATTAAAATACATATTCATAATTCACAACAACAACATAAACTTAATCGAAATTAATTTAAACATGGGACCAAATGGTGGAGCCAACAAGTTCAATCTTCTTTTGAGCTGCAATTGTATATATTGGAGCTCCATTGGCAACATTTTGTTCAACTCGAAAGATGATTTTATCACCTGGCCTGAGATGTTTATCTCGAACATATTTAAGCCAATCTTTTTGAAATACTGGCTTAGGATAACCATCCCCCTTTCTAATATAATATCCAAAGTTCTCCCAAACCTTACCGGAAACATCGTGCACCGGAAAAGTTATTGTTCGTCCCCCTTCGTAATCGGGCAGATGCTGCACGAAGTCGCTCGGAATCGCTACTTGCTTATTAACATCAACCTTGGTCAGGTATTTCTCAAAGGAAGGCATTGTTGAAAGAAGATTATGAGTTGCAAGAAATGAACTTAGAACTCAGCAAAGAAGATTATGAATAGGTAGAAATGAACTTGGAACCCAGAAAAACTCAGCAAAGAAAATTATGGCTTATAACTCAGCAAAACTCAGCAAAGAAGATTATGACTCAGAACTCAGCAAAACTCAGCAAAGAAGATTATGGCTTAGAACTCAGCAAAACTCAGCAAAGAAGATTATGGCTTAGAACTCAACAGAACTCTGTAAAGAAGATTATGAGTAGCTAGAAATGAACTTAGAACTCAACAAACCTCAGCAAAGAAGATTATGACTTAGAACTCAGCAAAACTCAGCAAAGAAGATTATGAGTAGCTAGAAATGAACTTAGAACTCAGCAAAACTAAGCAAAGAAGATTACGACTAGCTAGAAATAAACTTAGAACGCAGCAAAGAAGATTATGGCTTAGAACTCAGCAAACTCAGTAAAGAAGATTATGAGTAGCTAGAAATGAACTTAGAACTCAGCAAAACTCAGCAAAGAAGATTATGAGTAGCTAGAAATGAACTTAGAACTCAGAAAAACTCAGCAAAGAAGATTATAAGCAGCTAGAAATGAACTTAGAACTCTGCACTTTTGAAATACGAGGGGAGGATGAGGCCTTTATTTATAAAGCTATGTTTTTAGAACTCTGCACTTTTGATATACGAGGGGAGGATGAGGCCTTCATTTATAAAGCTATGTGAACTCTGCACTTTTGATATACGAGGGGAGGATGAGTCCTTTATTTGTAAAGCTATGTCTTCAGAAGCACGACAGTGCTGGAAGATTAAAAAATCGTATCGTTTAAGTTTCCGTCTATTTGAAATGTGGGCTTGTCCCGGTTAGTAAATTATTCTTTTTATTTTCAGCACGAGGTATATGTGATACATTATGTGTCATTACCTGATTATATTATCTATCATACCAGTTTTTTACAATACAATTTGGTAAAATTTTTAATAAAAAATAATCAATTCACTCTTTCATCTAAATTACCTATTTCTTAAATAGAAAAGGCAAAATACTATTTATCTCCTAGTATAAGAGCATATATGCCAGTTTTCTTTTAAATTTATATTGATTCAAGTTGAAATATATTTCAGTTTTAAAAATTGATTTGATTTTAATTATATTATTTGTGGTTTCACCTTTAATCTCTTTTAAAGAAAAAAGAACCCTAAGATATTGTTATTACAACAAAAAAACGTAAGTGTGTATTTTTTTTTTATGGATTGAAAATAGATATTAAATCAAAAATAATAATTTTAAGGATGCATTCCAATAGTTTAAACATTTTTATTAAATATCCGTTTACTTATAAATTTAAAAATCTTATATATGTGGATATTTAATAACCCATTTGTATTTAATATAAGATTGACTTATCCACCATTTGTATTTGTAATTTAAACATTTTTTTAATGTGTATTCTTATTGAACCCCAGTACTTGACTTATTGATTAAATAACCCATAAATTCTACTTTGATGAAAAGGGGTCCAATGTTGGAAACACCGAAACAAATTATTCCGTATGTGGGTACGTCTCATGTGTTTACGCTCCAACGTTGTTCATGGCCCCGTAGAATCAAATTTTTAGGTACGTTAATTAGAATTAATTTTAGTTTGGTAAAAAATATGGGTCTAAAATTTTGTCTAAACTCAACTCGATTCAACCGTATTAATTTTTTTATACTATTAATTTTATATAAAATTTTAAAAAATATATAAAATACTAAAAAAATTAAAATAAATATTTTTTAACAAATTGAAAATAAATTATATATATGTATTTAAATAACACTAAGATAGATACAACTTAACAAGCAAATATCTCTAAATAGTAACAAAATTAACAATTAAATAAAAATTATACAACATCCAAATAATAATAATAATAAAATAGTGGTAACATAATAGTAACATGGTAGCAAAATAGTAAAAAAAAAAAAAGGAAAACAGTAAAGAAAAAACAACAGCTTTTTTTTTTACATATTTGGGCTAGGTCGGGCTCGGGTGAAAAAGCATTACCTGAGGCCCGACCCATTTTTTAGGCCTTATTTTTTTTCAAGCCTATTTTTTGGGCCTATATTTTTACCCAAACCCTCTCACTTTTCAATATACTCCAACTATGCCAACATATAACTATATATATTTCTATAATATTTTATATGATTAATATTTTTAACACAAAATTTAAAATTTAAAATTGAGAAATTTTTAAATTTTAATTTATAAAAATATATTAGTATAATTTTTTTTTATATTTTATTAGTAAAGTAGATTCACAGGTTGCTTAAGCCTGATATATTTTTTAATTTAAAAATATGAATCCAATCATTAAAATTGTAAATATTTACTCTTAAATCTTATCAATTTAGAGTTTTGTCAATTTCAATCCTCATACTTTTGATATATTAGTTTCAAATTTTAAAGTCAGCTATTTGCTGTCGTTATATTTTCAACTTTTTGTCTTCACTTGTTTTGTTTCCAGTCCAAAAATTCAGATACGGTAATCACTAGAAACGGTCAACCATAACAAAAATTAAAAGCACACACCACATATTTGTTTCAATATAATATATTAAAATAGGACACTTGCCGTAGTGCCATTCAAAATCGATCCAAACTCTTTCAAAAATGGGATAATATAATTTTTAGTCCCTAAATTTGGCAACTGGATTTATTTTGGTACCAATATTTTTTTTTGTCCACCTTGACATTTGAACTTGATAACTAGGTTTATTTTGGTTCCTGAACTTGAAAACTATATAACTTTGATGGTGTACCACTCTGATATGTGCCACATCATAACTTGAAAATTAAAAAATTAAGGCTAAGGCTTAATGGGTATATAAGCCCCTGAACTTTCGTAAAAAAATCAATTAAGCCCCCTTCGCAAAAAATGCACTCAATTAAGTTCTCAAACTCTCAAATTACATCAATAAAGCCCTTTGACCAACGTTTTCCATCATCGACCATTGCAGCAAATCAAAGTTCATATTCGAATTGCACATTGAATCAAATTTTATGTATAATTTTGAGATTTTTCCTTTCTTTTCAATAGATAATTTCCATTTATGAGAAAACTAGATATAACAGAAATGAGCTTTAGGCCTAAAGCCCAAGATCCAATGAGAAGCCACCACAACAGACCCGAACGACATGCAGGCCATCAGATGATATGCAAATTAGGCCCTCTCCCAATTTTGAAATCAATATGTGACGACTGAACTTTCATAAGACTTGAAAAGGGTTGGAAATGGAGCATGTAATTAACATGCAGTGGTGCTCGTTTATTATACCATGAGGTATGATGTGGTGGTTATTCATCTTATCCTTTAACCATGTGGTTGCGAGTTTGATCTCCACTCATGGAAATGGAGCATATTTCATGGCTATCCATTTACCTCTTTAGAGAGCACCATAGCAAGCTTCACAATTCACAACACTCTACCTTGTTTAGGCCCACTGGTCGTGCTAAATTGAGTATTATATTCAATAATATAATTATTTTTTATTTACACAAAGTATATCATGAATTCAACATCATACCAATCGAATATACTTATATTTTTAATATGGCATAATAATTTTTTTGACCCTTCAACTTTACAAAAAAAGTTATTTTAGTCTTTCTGTAACAGCCCGTTTTTAGTGAAATCAGAACAATGGTTTTGGGACCACAAATTCGATGAGTAAATATTTATTTTATTATTATATTAGTGTCTATGGAATATTAGTAAGGTCATATAAATATTTTGTTAAGAAATTGTGACGTTTGCATGCTTAATTAAGTGAAAAGGACTAAATCGTAAAAGGTGCAAAAGTAGAGTTCTATTAGTTAAAGGTATCTATTAGCTATGAAATTAAATTGTTAAGGGATTTATATGGTAATTAAACCATTATTATTAGTGGACATTTATGGACATAAATTAGATGATTTTTATGTTAAAAGATAAGGTTAATTAAGAAATTCAATTAATAAGTTAAAGTTAACATAATAAAACAAAAGTGTCATCTTCCTAATTGCCATCTTCCACCAAAATTGATATTGGAGAAGCCATGGTTAGGGTTTGAAAGCTTCGGTCACTTGTTAAGCATGGCATATAAGTGAAATTTCATCTCGTTTTTAATGATTTCTATGTTTTCGAAGTCGTCATAGTTTAATCTAGCTAGCCTAGGGACTAATTTGAATTTTTTTAAAGGATTAGGGTTTTGCCATGAACATTTTTGCATGATTCTTAAAGTTTAATGAAATCTTATGAGTCCTTATTGTTAAATAAATAAGTTTTGTAAAGTGATTTTTGATGAAATTATCATTTAGGGATTTATTTGTAAAAGTAGTAAAGTATCATAGTAAAATTGTGAAACGATGGTTTGTATGGGTTGATATAAGTCCCTAGGTAATTCGGCTAACATGAAATGTATCCCAATTTACGAGCTTAAGGACTAAATTGTAAAGAAGTTAAAATATTAGGGGCAAAATATAATTTTACAAATGTATGAATTTTGGACTGAGTTGAATAGTATTAATATTAAATGGATTGAATTTACTTATTTAGATCAAGATAAACCCTGAACGAATCTAGATCGAGGAAAAGCTAAAGCCTCGGATTAGTTGATCTCGTTCTTACGTCTTTGTAATCGAGGTGAGTTTGTATGTTTAAATAACGTTTTAAGGTTAATTTGATATATATATATATATATGTTGTGGTGCTATTTATCATGTAAATGAATGACGGAAATCGAATGACATTTCAACGATTATCGAGTCCCATTTGAACCTTAGATGTAACAGCCTGTATTCAGTGAAATCCGTACAGTGATTTCGGGACCACAAATCTGAGTCAAAAAGAAAATTTTATTTTAATATTATTGCATGGTATGCATTATGATAGAAATAACATATGAAAATTCCGTTAAGAAAATTTTACCGATTGCATGTTTAATTGATAAAAGGACCAAATTGCATAATAAGCAAAAGTTGAATTCTAGTAGCTAGAAGGATCAAATAGCTGTGGAATTCAAAACTTGGGGTCCTTAAATGGTAAATAGACCATTAAGAGAAGTTAGTAGATATTTATGATGAATCATCCATGGAAAATTAGAAAAAGAAAAGGACTAAATTGGAAATTGAAATAATTAAAGATGATAATAAGCTAATATCATCTATTTCATCTTCATCCCCAAATTAAAAATACATGGAAACCCTAGCTAAGAGAAAAGAGTTCAAGCAAGCTAAATTGACTTAATTGGGTAAGCACTCTTGTCATGTTTTTAGTAATTTTTATATTTCCGAGATCGTAGTAACCTAATCTATCCATTTTGGGGATTAATTTGTAAAGTTATCAAAGTATTGAAATATTTCCATGGATGAGTATGCTGAAATTTTGAAATTGATGGTAGAAAATGAAAGGTTGTTGATAGATAAACAACTTTTGTAAAGGAAATTTTGATGAAATTGTGATTTAGGGACTAAATTGTAAAGATGTAAAATTCATGGAAATTTTCTGATTTTTTTGAATTACATGGGCTGTGAATGTTATATGTAAAAATTGGTTAGGCTTGGAATAAGGATTAAATTGTATGAATTTTATTTTTCGAGCCTAGGGACGAAATTAGAATTAATCAAAAGTATAGGGGCAAAATGGTACTTTTGCCTAAAATGTGAATTTGATTGAATTAAATATAAATTGAGTTAAATTTACTCATATAGATTTGGAAAGATCAAATAAGGAGTTAGACCGAGGAAAAGAAAATGTGTTGGATTAGTAGATCCTCGTATACGAACGATTATCGAGGTAAGTTCGTGTAACTAAATTATGTATATTAATACATGTTTGAATTGAATGTTTATCATGTGTGAATTGATTAAATGTCTAATGTATGAAATTGATCACATGCCCGATAACGCCCAATAAATAATAAGTCTCGTTTGAATAGATGAAATTCGATAGATACAGGATTTCCCGTATTGGTTGTGGTTCTACATATGTTGCAGACACACCATAGCTTGAAAGAGCATCCTGTTATAAGCCCTCTCGAGCTTCCCGTTACATGGTTCCTGCAAGCATCCTGATCGGTATTGATCTTGCATGTGTTGCAGATATACTGCAGCTCTTTGTGAGCGTCCTGTTATATGATCGGTATTGATCCTGCATGTATTTCGAACATACTGCAGCTCTTTATGAGCGTCCCAGTATAGGCTCTTTTTGAGCTTCTTGATATGGCTCGCTTGAACTTCCTATTATATGGCTATCTGGAGCTCCCTGATAATAACTCTTCGAAGTTACCTGTTAAGCTCAATGAGCTTCCTGTTTTAAACTCTTATGAGTTTCCTGTTATAGCCTAGATAAGTTTCCCATTACATGGCTCACATGAGTATCCTGTTATATGGCTCGAGAGAGTACTTCCTGATTATGTACCCTAATTGGGTACCCCTGAATATGAGTTGACAGTTTACAGTTTTGTACACTTCGAGTGTACTACATGTGTATCCTTCGATATTTCAAATAAATTCAACAGGAAGAGTTCTGACATGGTTAAACTGAACTTAAGATGATTTATTATGGAAATGCACATGTTATATGAAAATATGATATAAAAAACACATGTTTATGAAAGTTATTACATGATGATCTCATCATTGATTCTTGATGTTTACATGAAATACATGACTAACAAGTTTCTTGAGATCATATGTGTTTAGGCAAATTATCAAATTTTCTTTGGATGAATTTTGCATGCTTAATTTAAAAATAAATGAATGGTAAGTTAATTTCCTATTATACGAACTTACTAAGCATTAAATGCTTACTCTGTTTTATTGTCATCTGTTTTATAGTACTCGGAGGCTCGTGAAGGTTGGAACTTGGTCAAAGTCACATCACACTATCCCTTGGACTTCTCAGTACATGAAACAAGCTAATTTTTGGTATAATATCATGTATAGGCTAAAATAGACCAAATGATGAAATATTTTGGTTGTAACTAGCCATTGGAATGGCTAGTGTTAATCATAATTTGATGTAATTATATAAGGCTTTATCATGTTTGATGTGTGAAAATGGTTTTATGGTGGAAGGTATATAAACCAATTGATGAATGGATTTGGATTAGTATAATTGATAGAATTTGCCTATGAACAAAAGTGTGAATGTGATAAGTTTAAAACACTTGAATATATGAGCTAATATGTCATGCATAAGATTGGTTTTGGCTTGGTTTAATGTTTTGAATTGGTTGGAGAATGTAATTAAATGTTATTGTAGGTTGAAGGCAAATTTTGGGTAAAAAAAAAGTGGCCTTGAAAATGACCTATTTTCGTCCACACGGGTAGACACATGGGCGTGTATCTCAGCTATGTGTGACACACGACCATGCGCACGGGCATGTGGTTTGGCCATGTGTCCCCTACATATTAAGAATTTAGAAACAGAATGCTTCGAATTACTCACACGGACAGAGACACGGGCATGTGTCTCAGCCGTGTGTGACACACGGCCTAGCACACGGGCGTTTGTCTTAGCCGTGTGAATCCTGCACCTAATTTTTGAAAATTAAATTATCCACACGGTCTAGCACATGGGCGTGTGGCTAGCCGTGTGACCCAAGTTAGAGAGTTACACGGGTACAGACACGGGCTTGGAAATGACCGTTTGCCTCACATCAAATGCCCACAGGGCCTAGGACACGGGCATGTCACTTGCTCACACGGCCTACTCACATGGGCGTGTGACTCTTGTATTTAAGAAAAATTTTGAAATTTCATGAAAAATTTTCTAAGTTTTCGATATAGTCCCGACTTGTTTCTAACGCATAAATTGGGTCTCGATGGTCCATTTAAGGGACAATATGATTGAATATGATTGGTTTCGGATATGAATAGTAAATGACATGAATTAACTATATTTGTTTTGTAAACTTCGGTAATGCTCCGTAATCCTGTTCTAGCGACGGATACGGGTTGGGGGTGTTACATTAGGAATATATAGGATACAAATGACATGTCATTAAGGTTACCATGTTTCGGGTGCTGGTCTTGAATGTCCTACCAATGGCTGAGGTCCTGCATTTGTTGCGGATGCTCATCAACTTGTGTGAGCGGCATCGTGTAGCTTACATTCCGACCGCCAGCTTGTGTGAGAAGACCCATTTTATGGCTTGAGTGAGCAATGATGTAAAGGAAAAGGAAAAGAATTGGTTTCGACCATATGTTTAGCACACTTTGTATGAGCTTTCCCATGTATTCGATATTATTCTAGGTGGTTCAACAGGCATATAAAGGGAAGGAACGACAAGTGTTCAAATCAAATATGTTATGAACTTATGGAAATGTATGAAATGATAATGATCAAAGTATGTGTATCTATTTTGATGGAAAGTATAAATTCAATGGCACTATGTTTAAGTAATCTATCTTACCATGTGATGAATCTATTGAGTTATGTGTTAAAGCACTAACATGTGTTGTTGATAATGCTTAAGCTTGTGCCAAACTTATGTTGGATTGAGTCATGTTTAAATTATAAGGTTATGCATTGAAATGGTAAGCTATATTCATGATTTACGAACTTACTAAGCATTATATGATTACGTAGTTTTCTTTCCGATATTTTTTATATTATCGAAAGCTCAATCGATTTGGAAGCTCGTCAGAGGCCTATCACACTATCCAGTGAATATATCGGTAGATTTTGATTTATTGACCAAGGTTTTAATGGCATGTATAGGGGACTTATGTAACACCCCCTACCCGTATTCGTAGTCGAAATAGGGTACGAGGCATTACCGGAGTTTACAAATAAATTTTTTTTATTCAATATAACCCTTTTATAGATATCTAGCCTTCCCTGCAAATTTTAAACCGAGACCATTCCACATCAACCAATCCAATTCAACATATTTTTAAAATAGATTCATGCATATTTATAAGATAACCTCAACACATACCAAAACCAAGATTTGTTAGCCATACCAATGGCTGACCTTACATTCATTTCATATTAACATTTACTTTATTAGCTTATACATGCCGTTGATTCCCAAAATAAAGTTTCTTTATATACCGAAATCTTGAGGTTGATAGTGTGATGTGTCTCCGACTGAATCCGACCTCCGAGCTCTTAACACTACAAAACAGGGGAAAAAGAAACAGGGTAAGCACTTTGTGCTTAGTAAGCCCATGTAACAGGAATTATACTTACCTAATATTTTCAATACAATGCAATAAACATCCATATATCCGTTCAATGCATTATTACCCTATCACGCACAAACTCAACATTCAAGTTAGCCCAATAATTTCCATGAATCAATAATTTATACCATGATTGATGAGCTCATCAATACCATGATTTCCATTTCTTTGTTATTTTTCCATATTTATCCCGTTGAATTTCTTGAAATTTCGATGGATTTTCAGGGGTACACTTTAGTGTACAAATTCCGGTCCATCAATTCATGTTCATGTGCGCACATTTCCATTTCAGAGAGCACACTCCCGTGAACCTCATCCTTACAGCGGGATTACCAGTCCAGGCTAAATCCCCTGTAATATAAACTCATAGAGTATTGTCGGGATTACCAGTCCAGGCTAAATCCCCTGCAACGACAATTACTCTAATGAGCTTGGATCTGAATTACCAGTCCAGGCTAAATTCAGACCCTAATTCGGATTACCCGTCCGGGCTAAATCCATTTTCCACATATTCTTCGGGAGGGCTATATCAGGATAGGATCACCCGTCCGGGCTAGATCCTTTTTACCGTCAATTCCTTTTCAGAGATCCATCGAATTTTCCTTTCATTCAACCGGGATTTCTTCCCCTTTTTATCAAATATATCAATGTTTCATCAATCTTCATACAATGAACATTCAAATTATATTCACATCAATAACATACATTTCAAGCATTTAAGAATATAATTCAAGTTACACGAACTTACCTCGATACTAGTTCGTATGCAAAATCTACTAATCTGGGACTTTTTCCTTTCCTCGATCTAGCTTCGTATTTGGGTTTTTCGGATCTATTAAACATCCAAGCTTTAAATCATAAATTTATCCTTTTTCTTTTCTTTCCTTTCTTTCTTTCTTTCTTTCACGTCTGCTCTCTGTTCTTCTTTTTATGTTTTTGTTTTTGTTTCTTTTCTTTTATAACACACACACACACACACACATATATATATATATCTATCTATTAGTTTATAATAATAAATGTTTTAAACAAAAATCTTAGATTTTTTTTACATTACACCGCCTCACTTATACAAAATGGCTTAATTGCCATTTTGGTCCTTTATAATTTCTTTTAATCTATAATTCAACTTTTACTCCTATTTCAATTTAGTCTTTTTCATTTAATTACCTGCCTAAACGTTAAAATTTTCTAACGAAATTTTAATACCACATTACTAACATTTTATAAATATTTATAAAAATATTTCCTACTAAGTTTTATGAGATCAAGGTCTCGATACCTTGTTTTTACCCAATTCCTCCAATAATTCCTTTTTCTAACTAACCACTAAATCGGTAAAAATTTTCTATCGCTATTTTAATACGATTTTCCTATCATATAAACATTCATGCAAAAATATTAAAATAAATTTCTCTTTAAATCGGAATTATGGTTACGAAACCATTGTTCCGATAACCTTGAATTTAGGCCATTACAACTCTCCCCCCCTTTTAAGGATTTTCGTCCTCGAAAATCTTACCAGTAAAGAGGTTTGGATATTGTTTCCTCATTGTCTCCTCCGGTTCCCATGTCGCTTCCTCAATCCCATGCTTTTGCCATAATACTTTCACTAAATTTATCTTTTTATTTCTAAGCTCCTTTGTTTCCCGTGCCAATATCTTGACCGGTTCTTCACTGTAAGTCATATCCGGTCGAATCTCCACTTCTGTCGGAGAAATAACATGTGAAGGATCTGACCGATATCGTCGTAGCATAGACACATGAAAAACATTATGGATTCTATCAAGTTCTGGTGGTAATGCCAACCGATAAGCGACCGGTCCAATTCTTTCTATGATCTCATATGGCCCGATAAATCTTGGACTCAATTTACCCTTTCGACCGAACCGGAGAACTTTCTTCCAAGGAGACACTTTTAAAAATACCTTGTCACCCACCTGAAATTCAATCTCTTTTCGTTTAAGATCGACATATGATTTTTGGCGATCGGAAGCTACTTTTAAACTATCCCGAATAACCTTTACTTTTTCTTCTGTTTCCCGGATTAAATCAACCCCATGTATCTTCTTTTCACTGAGCTCTGTCCAATATAACGGTGTTCTACATTTTCTACCATACAAAGCTTCATATGGAGCCATTTTAATACTGGACTGATAACTGTTATTGTAAGCAAATTCAATCAAAGGTAGATACCTCTCCCAATTACCTTCAAACTCTAGTATACAACATCGGAGCATATCTTCCAATACCTGAATTACATGCTCAGATTGGCCATCTGTCTGAGGATGAAATGCAGTACTGAAATACAACTGAGTACCCAAATCTTCTTGCAATTTATCCCAAAAACGAGACATAAATCAAGGATCTCTATCCGATATAATGGAGACAGGCACTCCATGTAGCCTGATAATCTCAGATATGTACAGTTCAGCCAGTTTATCTAAAGAATAATCCATACGTACCGAAATAAAGTGCGCTGACTTTGTCAATCGGTCAACAATCACCCAAATAGCATCCTTTTTCCTCGGAGACAACGGTAACCCCGATACAAAATCCATAGTGATTCTTTCCCATTTCTATTACGTATAGTAATTGGTCAAGTAACCCCGAAAGGTACTGATGTTCAAATTTTAACTTGCTGACATATTAAACACCTTGATACAAACTCAGAGATATCACGTTTCATTCCTGGCCACCAGTACATCTTTTTCAGATCATTATACATTTTATTACTCCCCGGATGTACAGACATAGTACCGCTGTGAGCCTCATGTAGAACCTTCTGTATGAGCTCTGAATTCTGAGGTACACATACCCTACCTCTGAATAACATACAACCATCAATCCCAACATGAAATTCAGAATCAGTACCTGACTCACACTGTGCCCGTTTAACCTGTAACTTCTCATCATTCTTCTGAGCTTCACATATTTGCTGTAAAAATGTTGGTTTAGCTCTCAATTCAGCTATAATTGAACCATCATTAGCCAGTGACAACCGGGTATTCATAGCTCGTAAAGCAAACAGAGATTTTCGACTCAAAGCATCAGTTACAACATTAGCCTTACCCGGATGGTAATCAATAATCAAATCATAGTCCTTTATCAGTTCAAGCCATCTGCGCTGTCTTAAATTCAAATATTCCTGTGTCATCAAATATTTCAAGCTTTTATGATCAGTATAAATATGACATTTCTCACCGTACAGGTAATGCCGCCATATTTTCAGCGCAAATACAATAACAGCTAATTCAAGATCATGTACCGGGTAATTTCTTTCATGTGGTTTAAGTTGGCTTGAAGCATAGGCTATTACTTTACCTTCTTGCATCAAGACACAACCTAAACCATTTAATGAGGCATCACTGTAAATAACAAATTCCTTACCCGGTTCAGGCTGCACTAATACTGGTGCTTTCGTTAATAGATCTTTCAATCGGTTGAAACTCACGACATTCATCACCCACTCGAACTTTACATCTTTCTCGCAATAATCGAGTCATCGGAGAAGCTATCATAGAGAATCCTTATACAAATCTCCAATAATAACCAGCTAAACCCAAGAAACTTCTAACTTCAGATACATTCTTCGTGGACTCCAATTGAAAATAGCTGAGATTTTACTTGGATCTACCCTGATGCCTTCGGTGGATACAATATGTCCAAGAAAACCCACTTCTCGAAGCCAAAATTCACATTTACTGAATTTAGCATATAACTGCTTCTCTCACAGAATTTGCAACACAATTCTCAAATGTTCTGCATGTTCTTCTTCATCTCGAGAATAAACCAAAATATCATCAATGAATACTACCACAAATCTGTCTAAGTACGGTCTGAATATACGATTCATCAAATCCATAAATACTGCAGGTGCATTAGTCAGCCCAAACGGCATAACCAGAAACTCATAATGCCCATACCTGGTTCTGAAAGCTATCTTTGGCACATCTGACTCTTTTACCCGTAGCTGGTAATAACCTGATCGGAGATCAATCTTCGAGAATACTGTGGCACCTTTCAACTGATCAAATAAATCATCAATCCAGGGCAACGGGTACTTATTCTTTATAGTTACCTTATTGAGCTGCCGATAGTCAATACACAATCTCAAAGACCCGTCTTTCTTTTTCACAAACAGAACCGGAGCACCCCAAGGTGAATGTCTCGGTCGGACAAAACCCCTGTCAACTAGTTCTTGCAACTGTGTCTTTAATTCCTTTAATTCTGTAGGAGCCATCCTGTACGGAGCTATGGAAATCGGAGTAGTTCCCGGAATCAAATCTATAGAAAATTCCACTTCTCTTTACGGTGGCAACCACAATAATTCCTCTGAAACACATCGAAAAATTCGCATACCATCGCATTGCTTGTATCTTTGACTCGAGATACCTTGGTGTCGAGTACATAAGCAAGAAAAGCATCATACCCATTTTTAACATACCTCGAGCAAAGTAATAATCGAAATCACATCGATAATCCTCCGTCTCGATCGATTTAACCCGGAGTAATTCGCCATTCTGACACTTCAACACAATATATTTCTGTTTACAGTTTACTACTGCATCATGCTGAGTTAACCAATCCATGCCCAATATCACATCAAACTCATCAAATGGCAGTAACATCAAATCAGCCAGGAAATAATAACCTCTTACCATAAGTGGACAATTTTTACAAATTTTATCCACCAAAACAGATTGGCCCAGGGGGTTTGAGACTTTAACCAAAAATTCAGTAGGTTCAATAGATAAATCTTTAACACATGCAAGCTTTATACATATATATGAATGCGTAGAACCAGGATCAATTAATGCAATAATATCAGTGTCAAGTAAAGAAAATGTACCAGTAATAACATCGAGTGCTGAGGCATCTTCTCTGGCACGAATGGCATATGTCCTGGCAGGTGCTCGTGTCTCAGTCCTGCCTGCAGAATCTTTTGTAGCTCCTCGGCTACCACTGACATTACCAGATGGTCGAGATGGTCTACCCCTCGAAACTGGATTACTCGGCTTCGATATCTGTTCAGCTTCTTTTTCTCCCCTTTCTTGACAATCTCTGAGGAAATGGTCAAAAGAACCACATCGGTAACAAGCCCCGCTCTTAAATCGACATTCACCAAAATGAGCTTTATTACAATATTGGCATCTCGGCTTAGGGGTACCAACACTGCCAACACTGGTCACTGATGGAGTGGAAGGTCTTGGATTATTTCGTTGAGAACCTCGCTCTCTGCCCGAATATCCAGTGGCTGAGGTAGAACGATCCTGGTACTTCTTCAATTTCTTTGGAGCAGAAAATTGGGATTTTCCCATTGGTCTTTTACTAAAAATTATAGCTTCCCTCTCAGCCTATTTCTTTTCTTTGCTCAATTCTTCTGCTTTATAAGCTCGCTCTGCCAATGTAGCAAACTCTCGAATTTCAAGAATTCCAATCAATAGCTTAATGTCTTCATTCAACCCTTCTTCGAATCGTTTGCACATTTCCACTTCTGACTGTATCCATTCTCGAGCATATTTACTCAACCGAACAAATTCCCTTTCATACTCAGATACAGATCTGTTGCCCTGTTTAAGCTCAAGAAATTCATTTCTTTTCTGATCAAAGAATCTCTGACTGATATATTTCTTTTTGAACTCGGTCCGAAAAATTCCCATGTAATTTCTTCTTTCTAATAATCAAGCTTTAGTATTCCACCAATGGTAAGTCGTGTCTTTTAGCAAAGTGAGACGACACATTTCAAACATTCTTCTGGTGTGCAAGATAAATCCTCCAAAACCCGAGTAGTATTCTCTAACCAAAATTCAGCCCGTTCGGGATCATCATCAACTGCTGCTCGAAATTTTTTGGCCCCATATTTTCGGATTTTGTCAACCGGAGCTTTCCCTTTTCTGACAGATTTAGTACTGCATTCTCGTGGAATCTCTGAACCGTGGAGGAACAAGAGGGGAGCTTGAGTTTGCTGCACTATAGGGTTAGTTCTTATGTACTGAGTAAACCATTCATTCATCAATTGAAAAAAGGCTATTTTTGCCTCCTCCCCTTGACCCTCTGTATCGGGCCTTCTACTGCTAGTTTCTTCTCTTTGTACTGAAGCCGGAGCATGACTCCCAGCTTCCTCGAATTGAGCTCGGTCGGATGACATTACTATAAGAAAAACACAATTTAAATGGTCAAGAGATATCACACTATCAAAAATAATTTAAATGGCATGTATAGCTAATCCGTATTCGCTATGTCGGTCCTAGAACCGGCTAAACCGTAGCTCTGATACCAACAAATATAACACCCTCTACCCGTATTCGTAGTCGAAATAGGGTACGAGGCATTACCGGAGTTTACAAATAATTTTTTTATTCAATATAACCCTTTTATAGATATCTAGCCTTCCCTGCAAATTTTAAACCGAGACCATTCCACATCAACCAATCCAATTCAACATATTTTTAAAATAGATTCATGCATATTTATAAGATAACCTCAACACATACCAAAACCAAGATTTGTTAGCCATACCAATGGCTGACCTTACATTCATTTCATATTAACATTTACTTTATTAGCTTATACATGCCATTGATTCCCAAAATAAAGTTTCTTTATATACCAAATCTCTGAGGTTGATAGTGTGATGTGTCTCCGATCAATCCGACCTCCGAGCTCTTAACACTACAAAACAGGGAAAAGAAACAGGTAAGCACTTTGTGCTTAGTAAGCCCATGTAACAGAATTATACTTACCTAATATTTTCAATACAATGCAATAAACATCCATATATCCATTCAATGCATTATTACCCTATCACGCACAAACTCAACATTCAAGTTAGCCCAATAATTTTCATGAATCAATAATTTATACCATGATTGATGAGCTCATCAATACCATGATTTCCATTTCTTTGTTATTTTTCCATATTTATCCCGTTGAATTTCTCAGAATTTCGATGGATTTTTAGGGGTACACTTTAGTGTACAAATTCCGGTCCGTCAATTCATGTTCATGTGCGCATATTTCCATTTCAGAGAGCACACTCCCGCGAACCTCATCCTTACAGTGGGATTACCAGTCCAGGCTAAATCCCATGTAATATAAACTCATAGAGTATTGTCGGGATTACCAATCCAGGCTAAATCCCCTGCAACGACAATTACTCTAATGAGCTTGGATCTGAATTACCACCAGCAAATTCGCATTTAATTCGATTACCCATCCGGCTAAATCCATTTTCCACATATTCTTCGGGAGGGCTATATCAGGATAGGATCACCCGTCCGGGCTAGATCCTTTTTACCGTCAATTCCTTTTCAGAGATCCATCGAATTTTCCTTTATTCAACCGGGATTTCTTCTCCTTTTTATCAAATATATCAATGTTTCATCAATCTTCATACAATGAACATTCAAATTATATTCACATCAATAACATACATTTCAAGCATTTAAGAATATAATTCAAGTTACACGAACTTACCTCGATACTAGTTCGTATGCAAAATCTACTAATCTGGGACTTTTTCCTTTCCTCGATCTAGCTTCGTATTTGGGTTTTCCGGATCTATTAAACATCCAAGGTTTAAATCATAAATTTCTCCTTTTTCTTTTCTTTCCTTTCTTTCTTTCTTTCTTTCACATCTGCTCTCTGTTCTTCTTTTTATATTTTTGTTTCTTTTCTTTTCTTTTATAACACACACACACACACACACACACATATATATATATATATATCTATTAGTTTATAATAATAAATGTTTTAAACAAAAATCTTAGATTTTTTTTACATTACACCGCCTCACTTATACAAAATGGCTTAGTTGCCATTTTGGTCCTTTATAATTTCTTTTAATCTATAATTCAACTTTTACTCCTATTTCAATTTAGTCTTTTTCATTTAATTACCTGCCCAAACGTTAAAATTTTCTAACGAAATTTTAATACCACATTACTAACATTTTATAAATATTTATAAAAATATTTCCTACTAAGTTTTATGAGATCAAGGTCTCGATACCTTATTTTTACCAAATTCCTCCAATAATTCCTTTTTCTAACTAACCACTAAATCGGTAAAAATTTTCTATCGCTATTTTAATACGATTTTCCTATCATATAAACATTCATGCAAAAATATTAAAATAAATTTCTCTTTAAATCGGAAGTATGGTTACGAAACCATTGTTCCGATAACCTTGAATTTAGGCCATTACAACTTATGTTTAAAGTTTGAGTTGAATGTTAAGTGTTGATTTTGGTATGTATATATATTTTGGTTGCTTGGTACCATTTTAGAAATGGTTGGTTTGTGTCACTTATGTGAATTTGATGCATGTGTGTGTAATGGTCCAAATGTTAAGTTATATTGACATGGTATATGGTCAATTATGGTATGTTTTAATATGAAATTGAGCTAGATGTGTATGAATGAGATATGACCAATTTTGCATAAGTTTAGGTAAATTTGATTAATTGTGATTAAGGTGCTTATATGGCATATTGGTTGGATAGGTTAATGGCCTATTAAATTGGTCATATTATGCATGTTTTGGTATGTTTTGGAGCCTTGTTTATATGTGTATATTGCTTGTAGGTACATGTTTGAAATGAGTGATAGAAATGGCTTTATTTTGGTCAATTTCATGCCCACACAGCCTAAGGCACGGGAGTGTGTCTCAACCGACAATTCGACACGGCTGTGTGTCTCCTGTAGTTTTTAAAGGTTTCAAGTCAAGAATTTATATGGCCTAGCACACGGGCGTGTGAGGCCATTTCGATTGTTACACGGCATGGCACACGGGCGTGTGGCTTGGCCGTGTGACCCAACTCAGAGAGTTACACAAGCATAAACACGAGCTGGGACACGGCCGTGTGTCCCTATTTCAATTATTACACGGCCTGAGACATGAGCGTGTGTCTCAGCCATGTTTTCGATTTAGTCCTGAATCGTTTCTAAAGTGTTTCTAAGGCCTCGAGGGCTCGATTAAGGGACAATATGCATGTTTATGAATGGATTATGCTATGTTTATAGCAATGTTTGGTAATGTATGTTTTTATGTTACGGTTTTATGGTAATGCTCCATAATCTTATTCTGACGACAGATATAGGTTAGGGGTGTTACACTTTCATTTGGATTTTTACCTCTTTTAAACCTTGAACTTGCATTATTTGTAAATCACCTTAAAATAGATGAAAAATTTGACATTTATTAACTTTGTTGATGTGACATCCACATGCTAATGTCACAGGGCTAAAACTCTAATCTAGTAAACTGTGCGGCCTTAGGCGATTTCTTTTAAGTCAACCTAACTCTTGAAAATGATAATTCACAAAGGAAATTCTCTAAGGCGCAGAAATAAAACGGAAGCAGAAATAAATTGCCCACATACGCAATTTAGTCCATTTTCTTGTAATTTTTTTGTGTTTTTGGGATCCCGGTGTTAAGTATTACTCAACCTATGTTGAAATTTTAACATTGATTGAGTTTTTAAAGGTTGTTAATGTTGAATAATTTTAGTATTAGGGATTAAATTGATAGATGTTTGAGTTAGAATTGGAAAAGGATTAAATTGTAGAACAAATTATAAAATTTGAGTAATAGGGACTAAATTGTGAAAATTTTGAAATTTAGGGATTTAAGTGAGAATAGGGAGTTAAATTTAGTTTAAAGTGGAATTTGTATGAAAATATATAATTAAATATGAATAAAAAAATTAGTCTCGATTTAGGGACTAAATTGGAATTTAGGCAAAAATTGAGTAAAAATTGAAATATTTAATATTCAATATGAAATTGAAGTTTTATTGTATTGATGAATTTTAATTGTTTTAATTCCGTAGCTAACACTGTATCGGAATCCTCGACTAAAAAGGGGAAATATAAAATTGACTTCGAATAACTCGAAATTCCTAGTTTGTATTTCTATAATCTGAACTTAGTTGTTAATTGTTATAATTCAATTTAATGCATATGATAAATGTTGAGGTAAGTAATTGACATTTTGATAATTGATTGAAATGGATTAAATTGGTAGATACATATTGAATATATTGATTATTGAATTCATGTGTATATGTGATTATATGAAAAATTTATATTGGATATTGGTTATATCTGAAATGTGAAATTAAACCCTATTAACTGTATCAGGTTGAGTCAGATATAGATGGCATGCCATAGGATAGGAAGAGTTCAAGGATTTCTTCGACTTCGAGTTGATGAGGCACTGGGTGCCAATTTATTTCGGTTTAACTAATGAGACACTGGGTGTCAAATTTATATAGTGCTGGGCACAGTTATTACTTCGGATTTATCCGATGAGGCACTGGGTGCCAAACTGGTATGTTGGTTGGATCCGTGTATCTATCCGAGTCTGAGTCGTGTTGATAAGAGTAATTAAATAAAACGGTACTATGATTGATATTGTATGTGAATTGAAAATGGAATAGTGATTTGAAACATGAAAATGAGATACATGATTTATGTAATCATGAATTGGATATGGAATGGATAATGTTATTGTTTAAATGATATGTGGATCAAATTATGAAAAGCTATTATATAGCAAGTGATGAGAATTGAGTATGGTATGAAATGATGTATTCATGAGTTAAGTATTGAATGGCTAATGCCATTGTACAAATAAATGTGGTTTGATATGTGAATAACTATTTATATAGCAATTGTATAAATTGGGACATTGTTTAACAAATCAAATATGATAGCATATGATAGTCATGATATTAGACATTAATATGTCCTTAAAATTCAATTGTGCATATTACATTATCTTGTCTTTAAATATTCGGATTATAGAAATACCATTGAGCTTTACTCAGCGTACGGTTTTGTTTTTCCATGCGCAGATTAGGTACTTCACTTTTGATCGCCAATTCAGCATCCAACAACGATCCCGAACTCAAGTGTGGTGATATTTACCCTTTTGTGTCGACATGTACCTAGGACGTCTAAATGATAATTATATTATGGATGGATTATAAATGTAATGTTGGTTTGGTATATACATAAAAACATGTGTTTGTGTTTGAAGCCATATTATGGCATGATAAATTGAACCAAATCTAGAAATGTGCATGTGAATTTAAGTTGATGTTTAAGTGGTTAGGAACTAGGCAAAATGGATTGAATTTGGTATGTTTATAATTTGGATTTGAATGATGCTTTGATGATATAAATGTGGTACCAATGAGGGTACATTGGTTAGGCACTTAGGATGATTGTTTTAATATATTTTGAATGTGTTTGATCGTGTTTTAAACAAGTTAAACGAATGGTTTTTGAGTTTTATAATGCCCAAGCATGTAGGAATTGGTAAATTTGTTGGTAAAGGCACATTTTAGGTCCACACGGCTAGACACACGGGCGTGTAACTTGGCCGTGTGAGATACACGGCTAGCACAAGGGCGTGTGGCTTGGCCGTGTGACCCAAGTCAGAGAGTTACACGGGTACAGACACGGGCTGGGACACGACCGTGCATCCTTATTTCGAATGCCCACATGGCCTAAGGCACGGGCATGTCTCTTGGCCGTGTGACCCCTGCAACTTTGAAAATTTTTAATGTATTCCGAAAAATTCTCTGATTTTCCGAATTAGTCTCAACTTATTTATAACGCGTATTTTGGGCCTCGAGGACTCGAATAAGGGACAGTATGTATGAGTTTGATTGGTTTTTGACCTAAATATTATATGTTATAAAATGTTTGAAATTTCTATCTGTTTGACCTGTAAACTCCGGTAATGCTCCGTAACTCAGTTCCGGCGATGGATACGGGTTAGGGGTGTTACAAATCGAGCTAGTTCAAGTTGGTCAAATGAGTCTCATTTAATCAATTGATCTTAATGGGATGCTCTGTATGCCTTCTTCATGAGCTTTGGTTTGCAACCCATGACGCTAGTTCACGTGTATGCCACATAAGCAATTAATTAGTTTTTTAAAATTTTAAAAAGTTAAAAATAATTATTTTTTATACTTTTTAATACTTTTTTAATTTTTTGAATAATTTGTATATTTTTAATTTTTAAAAAATTGATTAATTGTTGATGTGATATTCACGTGGTAATTCTCGTGTAAGCATCAGCAAAGTTAACCAACATTATTTTTTCCATTCATTTTAGGGTGATTTGACAAACAACGCAAGTTTAAGGGATAAATAAGTGAAAAAATACTAAAATAATTTTTTGTAAAGCTGAAGGGCCAAATAAATCCTTATGTCTTTCAATATTTAATGTATAAATATTTTTAATTTATTCAAAATTTAATATGTACATTTTTTTCAATTTGATTCCGACTTGATTTGAAGCATTGGATAAGGTTATTATGAAATTGGATTGAATTGAATTAATATTTAATAACAAAAAAAATTAACCAAAAGATAGCTTTTCATAATAAAAGAAAAACAAACAAGCAATAATATTAAACGTTAACTAGTATCCAAGCCAATAGATTTACCTCGTACACCCATCTTTAAACCCTCAGTATTAACATTAAGAGAAGAAGTGATATCTGCAACAAAAATAGATAAAAGAAACGTGGGAGGGACTTCCCAATCTTGATGGTCAGCATGTAACAAAGCCACCCTAGCAAGCTCGTGAGTCGCCTTGTAAGCAGTTCGTCTAATCCAACTAAAAGACAATTGTAGAAAAGAAAATCTCTATAACAGATAATTTTGAAGAACAATACCAAATTCAGAATAACAAAACGAGAAGAATTGAACGCAATGATAATATGATTACAATCCGATTCCACAATGACATTGTTGAAACCTTGATTCTTCAATCAAGAGAGAGCCTCCCTAATGGCAATTAATTCGGCCAATCTCGACAGGAAATCAGAGAGGAACATACGGGTTGGGTCAACTATATAACTCGACCTACGCAAAGCTCGAGTAAGAAAAAATAGAAAAGAAAAAAATTACGATGTATAGCTTAAATGAGCCGCCCATTTTGACCAATTGATACAAGTATTTGTTGGTGAATTGCACGTACATTTTTAAAGTTTTGGTTTAGTTATTAATACGATTGAAATTTTTTTTTATCTCACTAGTGTAGCATTTTAAAATAAAAACAATACTACTTACTTCATAATCATGTGAGAAAAATATTAATATTGTAATAAATTTAAATTTGAAAGAAAACAATTAAAGTTGTATTTTTAAATCTAAAAAGTAAATTGACTAAATTCTTTGAAATAAATGTAAAAAGACTAAATTTCAAATGTAAAAAATATTTTAACTTTTCAAAAAATGATGGATAAGGCAAATACTTGATACTCTTAGGGAAGCAATCAAGATAAAACCTTAATGGTCAAATATAAATAGAGTTCTTAGACTCTACAAGTAGAGTCACGGGTTGACTTGTGTCTTATAGTAAAATATTAAAAACAAAGACACGTGGTAATTTTTTAAGATTATTTGTGAAATAAAAAATATATATACTACCAGTGTACCAAATACTACCCTAAATAATATGCAATAACATTTATTGTTAAAATAATAATAAAAAAGAAGCATACTCAACTTATCAAAATAGAACACATGAAAATAATCTTCAAATGAATCGATATCATGTTTCAAAGAAGGGATATCAAAATTTTCATTGACCTCAATTCCTCAATTTTAGAAAGATTACTATAAGAAATTAAAGGAGGAATGAGATTCATAGACTGCTCAATTGAGCTTAATGTTTCAACATTATTCATTTAGAGAAGAAAAAAAATCAATTGTATATTTTCAGATCGACTATCACTTCTATTAGCTAAAGAACGTTCTCACTCTCAGTGAAGAGAGGTAAGATAACTAGCTAGATCTATAAACTCTAAGCAGATAGAAGAGAAAAACTAATTGACTTTGATTGAGAAAATAATCTGATTGTTTCTTGAAAATGAACCTGACCTTTGCTTGTTCACTGTACATTGATATATATAGCATTTCTTAGCTAACTGAACGAGCTAACAATACGTAACTAATTCTAGCAGAATAACTAGCTCTATCATGCATCCATCTTCCCAATCGGCAGAACCTGAAGGAGTTGTCGAAAACGAGAAAACATAGTAACAGACAGTGGCTTAGTGAAAGTATCAGCCACTTGATCGCAAGCAGGCACTTCACCAATTTGCAGGGATGTAACATCCTGAATTTTTGGGCCTATGCGTTTAATGGGTGGATATGTTTAATGTGTTAATTTAAGTGTTAGGGGTCCAAATTGGGCTCAGGCTTAGGTAGAGGCCTTGATTAAAATTATCTGTTTGGGCATTATAGGGTTTAAAAGGTAGTATCTATGTTTAAAATACCAAAGTGGGCTTGTGGCCCAATCTTAGGAGGTGACGCCACACAAAGGAGTAAGGGGCCCAAATTTAAGTTTCATGGAGCCCAATTCTTTTAATTTAAGTTAGCTAAATTTTGGGCATTAGGATTAGGTGGAGTGGATGGCAACAAGGCTAAAATTTAGGGGTTTTAATGTTTAAAATATGTGGATAATAAGCAGATAAAGGCTATTATTTAGGAATTTATTTTATGTGGATAATAAGCAGATAAAGGCTAAAATTTAGGGATTTTAATGATTAAAATATGTGGATAATATACTGATAAAGGAGGGAGGAGTTAGAGATAATTAAGTCTCTTTTAGATGAGCTAGTAGATTAAGATAAAGGAGAAAAGATAGGATTTATCTCGCAAGGTTAGGTAAGTGCCAAATTTCTATAAATAGGGGAATATCTCTTCAATTTCAGCATTTGGGTCTTTCTCTCATTCTTTTCTCTTCTTCTCTCGAGTAAAAGCCAAAAACTCCTAAAGTTCCATCTTCTTCTTCATTCTCTCAAAAAAGCCAAATCTCTAAGCCTATTCCCTCATCTTCACTTTGATTCAAAAGTCAAACTCTTTCCATTCTTTTTCTTCCTAGCCAAAATCTTCAAGTCTCTTCATTGTTTTCTTTTCTTCTTCTCTTTTCCTGTCGAAACCGAAACTCCTCACTCAAGTAATTTAAAAGCCAAAGACACATCAGCCTTCTCTTGTTCATACTTTTTCCAGGATTTTCCTAAAAGCCAAAATCCTAGATCTCATCTCCTGTGATTGCCGAATTACTTCTGGTGGTGCCTACTTGTGCCAAAATCAAGGGAACTTTAGTGGAGTCAATCGCATAGATATCTAAGTTATAGAATCGTGTTACTTTCGGGATTTCAAGGTAAGGGATCTATTAGTTTTAACGTGTAATTTGGGATTTATTAACCTTGGCCGAATATTGAAGGCCTAAATCTTCGTGTGATTTTCCGGCTTTTGAGCAAGGCTTTACATTGAGGATAATAGATCCGGATAGCAAGGACATCGATTAAGAATATTGGATTTCGCGATATCAGGTGTGTAATACTTCCCACCATCTAGATCTAATCATAAAATGCATGATCATAAGATTTATATGTTTTGATAATTGCCAACATCTCGGTTTATTGATGAAAGCCCAAGGAGGGTACAAGCGGATCACCAGGTTAGTAAATAATTTGTTTAAATGTTATAAGTAAAATGCTTGTATGTGATTGCATGGGTTGGGTTGATGAAAGGAGGAAGTTATACGTTATATGTGTAGCGGTTTTTACCGTGATTCGATGTAGCGGCTAATGCCGTGAATCATTATACGGGCTTCGCCATTAAATGTTATACGGGCTTCGCCATTAAATGTTATAAGGGCTTCGCCATCATATGTGGATGAGCAGCAAGACCGCCATCATGGTGTGCAGCGGTGTGGGTCGATTGTAGAAATCCCCAATGGTGTGTACGGTTGGTTATGCGGGCGTGTAGCGGATGGAAACCTAGGCAAACGGGTTGGGCCTTGCATATTATTTGCTATTAATTTTTATTATGATTATTACATCGTTTATTTTGTTTAATGGGTTTAAGGCCCAAACTCTAGTGGTGCATGAGGGTTGCACGCTGAGTCTCGCGACTCACCCTTTAATTAACATTTCGGTGATACCTAGTGATTCGGACCGGGCCGAGAGGAACGCAAGGTGGCCGTGCGTGAAAGAATATGTAGATTTGGTAAAAGAGACTCAAGTTTTATTTTATATTTTTAATTAATGGACTTCAAATCTCGTTGTAATAAGGCCATGGGCTATCATGTTTTATTATGGGCTTCTATTACTTTAGGTCATTTAAGTTTTATTTTAATTAAACTAAGGCATGTATTTAAGTTTGGATTTTACTTTACTAAAGCATCTTCTATTTAAAACATATTTGGGCTTTTATGAAAATACGACATGTTTGACAAAAAATTTCTTAGTGACATACCAGATCCGGTTGTAGCAATTGGACCGAGTTTGGGGTGTTACAAATTGGTATCAGAGCCCGGTTCAAAACTCGACTTTGGGTTTTGGGTTCAAAACGTTTTCGAAAAAAAAAGGTTTTTAAAACATGAATGTTTTTAAATGATAACAGGTCTGTTAGCTCAGCATGGCACCTGCGTCTCCGGCCCAAGTCCGCCAGGTAAGTATTCTAAACCATTGTGTGATATAATATATGTGGGCTTGATGGGCTTTATGGGACGTAGATTAGTTAGATTAGAACTTGATGGACTTTAGGCCTAGCTGAAACAACTTCTAAAATCTCATAAGACTTAATTTCACTAAACAAACCCGTGAACAAGTCGCAATACTAGGGTGTGGCAACAGGCATACGCATGTCTAGGATTGGATCCGGAAGAGCTTGGTACTTATGCGATTTTAGTGACTCAGCTCCTCTTGAATCCTACCCTCAGTGCGTAGTATTTGCTCACCCTAGCCGCGAGGATTTGTTGACGGGCCAAAATTAATAATTTAAAACCCGAAAGGGACCAGCCATCCTATTTTACAAAATGACTAAAATACCCCTGATTTGTAAAATTACCAAAATGTCCCCATATTGTAAAATTACCAATATACCCCTGGATTGTAAAATTACCAATAAACCCCCGGATTGAAAAAAATACCAAAATACCCTTCTTTCACAAAATCACCAAGGAACCCTATTTCAGAAAATTACGAAAATACCCTTGTAGGATAAATTACGAAAATACCCCTGGGTAGTAAAATGACGAAAATACCCTTAGGTGATGAATGTAAGTTCTATTTGTATGATTGATGATTGCATGTATGTGTATATGGAACTAGGAGACAAACTTGAGACTGAAACTTGTAGATGTAACTGCGAATTCGAAAGAACCACTCTTAAAACTATTATTCATAAGACTGTTAGTGGTTAACTAGTGAAAGAAAACTAATAATTCATAAAATTTCTAAACAGATAAACGCGAATTGGTAAAATGAGTACAAGGGGACGAGGACGCTCTAGATGCTAACATCAAAAGTGCTCTACCATAATATACTAAGTGTTTCTTTTGGCTTTAGAATCGGAGTGCGCAACGAAAGCATAGTGGTGAGACTTGGGTAGTACGATTAATAGTTAGTTGGAAATTTCGAGGACGAAATTTCTTTAAGGGGGTAGAACTGTAACATCCTGAATTTTTGGGCCTATGCGTTTAATGGGTGGATATGTTTAATGTGTTAATTTAAGTGTTAGGGGTCCAAATTGGGCTCAGGCTTAGGTAGAGGCCTTGATTAAAATTATCTGTTTGGGCATTATAGGGTTTAAAAGGTAGTATCTATGTTTAAAATACCAAAGTGGGCTTGTGGCCCAATCTTAGGAGGTGACGCCACACAAGGGAGTAAGGGGCCCAAATTTAAGTTTCATGGAGCCCAATTCTTTTAATTTAAGTTAGCTAAATTTTGGGCATTAGGATTAGGTGGAGTGGATGGCAACAAGGCTAAAATTTAGGGGTTTTAATGTTTAAAATATGTGGATAATAAGCAGATAAAGGCTATTATTTAGGAATTTATTTTATGTGGATAATAAGCAGATAAAGGCTAAAATTTAGGGATTTTAATGATTAAAATATGTGGATAATATACTGATAAAGGAGGGAGGAGTTAGAGATAATTAAGTCTCTTTTAGATGAGCTAGTAGATTAAGATAAAGGAGAAAAGATAGGATTTATCTGCAAGGTTAGGTAAGTGCCGAAATTTCTATAAATAGGGGGAATATCTCTTCAATTTCAGCATTTGGGTCTTTCTCTCATTCTTTTCTCTTCTTCTCTGAGTAAAAGCCGAAAACTCCTAAAGTTCCATCTTCTTCTTCATTCTCTGCAAAAGCCGAAATCTCTAAGCCTATTCCCTTATCTTCACTTTGATTCAAAAGCCAAAACTCTTTCCATTCTTTTTCTTCCTAGCCGAAATCTTCAAGTCTCTTCCATGTTTTCTTTTCTTCTTCTCTTTTCCTGTCGAAACAAAACTCCTCACTCAAGTAATTTAAAAGCCAAAGACACATCAGCCTTCTCTTGTTCATACTTTTTCCAAGATTTTCCTAAAAGCCAAATCCCTAGATCTCATCTCCTGTGAATTGCCGAATTACTTCGTGGTGCCTACTTGTGCCAAATCAAGGAACTTTAGTGGAGTCAATCGCATAGATCTCTAAGTTATAGAATCGTGTTACTTTCGGGATTTCAAGGTAAGGGATCTATTAGTTTTAACGTGTAATTTGGGATTTATTAACCTTGGCCAAATATTGAAGGGCTAAATCTTCGTGTGATTTTCTGGCTTTTGAGCAAGGCTTTACATTGAGGATAATAGATCCGGATAGCAAGGACATCGACTAAGAATATTGGATTTCGCGATATCAGGTGTGTAATACTTCCCCACCATCTAGATCTAATCATAAAATGCATGATCATAAGATTTATATGTTTTGATAATTGCCAACATCTCGGTTTATTGATGAAAGCCCAAGGAGGGTACAAGCGGATCACCAGGTTAGTAAATAATTTGTTTAAATGTTATAAGTAAAATGCTTGTATGTGATTGAATGGGTTGGGTTGATGAAAGGAGGAAGTTATACGTTATATGTGTAGCGATTTTTACCGTGATCCGATGTAGCGGCTAATGCCGTGAATCGTTATACGAACTTCGGCCATTAAATGTTATACTGAGCTTCGCCATTAAATGTTATAAGGGCTTGGCCATCATATGTGGATGAGCAAAGAAGACCGCCATCATGATGTGTAGCGGTGTGGGTCGATTGTAGAAATCCCCAATGGTGTGTACGGTTGGTACGGGGGCGTGTAGCGGATGGAAACCTAGGCAAACGGGTTGGGCCTTGCATATTATTTGCTATTAATTTTTATTATGATTATTACACTGTTTATTTTGTTTAATGGGTTTAAGGCCCAAACTCTAGTGGTGCATGAGGGTTGCACGCTGAGTCTCGCGACTCACCCTTTTAATTAACATTTCGTGATACCTAGTGATTCGGACCGGCCGGAGAGGAACGCAAGGTGGCCGTCTTGAGAAGAATATGTAGATTTGGCAAAAAGAGACTCAAGTTTTATTTTATATTTTTAATTAATGGACTTCAAATCTCGTTGTAATAAGGTCATGGGCTATTATGTTTTATTATGGGCTTCTATTACTTTAGGTCATTTAAGTTTTATTATAATTAAACTAAGGCATGTATTTAAGTTTGGATTTTACTTTACTAAAGCATCTTCTATTTAAAACATATTTGGGCTTTTCTGAAAATACGACATGTTTGACAAAAATTTTCTTAGTGACATACCAGATCCGGTTGTAGCAATTGGGCCGGGTTTGGGGTGTTACAAGGGACCTATGATTACAGGGTAGTGTGATGCAGAGCCGACGGATCCTGACACACATGATTACTGGCACCCGAGTCTGGATACCAAGATGCAGTGCCAACCAGTACAGGAATGAAAGAATCTGACCCACCATTAGAGCCAACCTGAGCAGTGTTGATATTCGGATCAGAAGAATCATTGTAGTCGGAAGGGTGAAGATTCTCGAGCCGTGGAAGCCCTATGCAAGGGTCAGATCCAGAATACACTCGAGCTCGTGGTTTGGTAGACCATGGAACTGCGACCCCATTATGCGTGCCTACACCAAAACACGAACCAACTTGAACATTATTAGTGTTGGGTCTTGGGGTAAATTTGGGGCACTTGGCCGTGGAGGCCCATGCATTGGCCCAAAATTATATGGTCGACCGACACGGCCAAAATGACCATCACAAGGTCTGTCAAAAGTCAGACGAATATGTGGCCCACTAACATGATTCTGACCAAATCTAACATTTTGATTTTGGCCATATTCATGGTACAAAGAACCATCAACACGTAGGAATGGCCCACCACCATTTTGATTTGAATTGAAAATAGCACATGAATTTTGACCATCCCCAACATAATTTTGACCACCAAAATTATACTTAACTCTTGGTCTTCGATGCAGTTGACCATCCATTCTGATATTTTGAGAAAACCAGGGATGGGACTCAGAGATAGGAGGCACGAAGGATCCTTCATGTTCATGGAGCGATAGCGGAACCACCACCGGAGCATACTCGTCACGATGGTAACAGTAATAGCACTATTGAGCAACATGCCTGTAACGAGCACAAATCTGACACTGGAGTCTCAGACGGAAGCCTCAGCCACGACCGCGCGAAGAAGACCGGCCACCGTGGGAGGAAGAATCTATGGACTGATCAGGGGAGTTTTCCACTAGATTGGCCGCAAGAAGCACATCACTAACCATTCGTTCTTGTCGGTGTTTACATTCTAAGAGAGCATCAACGATCCGTTGAAACGAAAGCAGAGACGAGGAAAGCGACATGGTGGTAACAACCGGCTCAAACTCAGATAGAAGACCGGCAATGAGGATTTCAATTCGTTCAGCCTCGGATACGGGCGATCCTGAAGCATGTAAAAGAGAGCACAAACTTTTCAGTTTCGCAACAAATTTAGTAATGGAAAGAGTACATTTGCGCAAGGAGTGAAGTTTGTGCCGGAGCCTCGATTATTTCGCACCTGTATCCGCCGTAAAAAGAGCGCTCGCCGTGGTCCAAACATATGAGGCAGTTTGAACTTCGGTGAAGGAAGTGATGTATGACGGGCTGACGGTGGATAGCAACCATGAGGTGAGAAGGTTATCTTGCTGAGTAAACGCCAACGCGGTTGAGTTAAGCACAAGAGTGCCCTCCGGAGATGAAACAAACCGCAGTGGTGCCTCAATTGTGCCGTCGAGGAAACCGGCCAGATCGTAACCAGCTACAATAAGACGAACCTGTTTTTACCATTAAACAAACGTATGAGCATCGAGCTTGATCACGTCGTGGCGAGGAAAGGAACTGACAATCCGATCACTAGAAAAGGGAGAACCAGCAGCGAAGGCGGAATCAGAGGAGTTATCCATGTCTTGAACCACCTAGGCGACTGATACCATGAAGAGAGGTAAGATAACTAGCTAGATCTAGAAACTCTAAGCAGATAGAAGAGAAAAACTAATTGACTTTGATTGAGAAAATAATCTGATTGTTTCTTGAAAATGAACCTGACCTTTGTTTGTTCACGGTACATTGATATATATAGCATTTCTTAGCTAACTGAACGAGCTAACAATACGTAACTAATTCTAACAGAATAACTAGCTCTATCAATCAGGCATACCTTGGCTGCATGAAAAAGGGTCCGGTACTGGCTGATCTTAAGCTGAAATGGTTAGTACTCATATATATATATATATATATATATATATATATATATATATTCTTTAACTTATGGGATAAGTGTTTCTCGTTAGTTGATGGGATTTAGCAAACTTGGGTAGATTTTTTTTTTTGTGTGTGTAAAGGCAATGATAGTATGAAACGACTGTACTGATCCTAAAGAAATTGAAAAGCACGACAGTTAATTGGGCTATAAATTTGTTCTCACTATATATCAATAAGCTTCTAAAATTTCAGGCTATATCAGTTACATTTCTTTCTAGAATTTGGTTTTAATCACAAGAGATCCTTACTACAAGGGAGGCAAAGAAACTTTCATTTACAGATGACTTATTAAGATATCCTTGATCTTGAATTACCTTGACAAAAGATGAATTTCATATTTAAAGATCTATGTTGCTCTATACCTTGAAATGTATGTACACATGCAAGGCTACATTGTATATAAATGTACATTTCCCGTTTATATGTATCTTGTTCTGTCTATGTGCTCTCCTTTGATGGAAATGGACCTGTAGTATGGAATGTTGCAATGTGCCTTTCCCATTTATATTTTTCTACTGTGTTTTACTTGTACGTGTACTTTTAGGATGATGAGGATGTGATTTAAGATATTTAAAAAGATAAGCACATCATGGTTTTCTGTTTTGAATCATTTTAGACAAGATTTAGTGTTAGAGTATATGACACCAAAAAGGTAGGATTTATTTATTGCAGATATTCATATGTTGTAGAATGATTAGAATTGACTAAATTCATACAGGTATGAGCCAATATCCTATCTACTAGGCTCGGAGTACTTCCTTCATGCCTACGGTCCTTTATATGCTCTTTCAGCTGATGTTGTTGCAAGTTTGGTTGCTCTGAGAAACAACAGGTGGTGCTCATATTTATTTCAGAGCTAATCCCATAATTGTTTATTAAACAATTTCTCTCTTTTCTTATGTTTCTTGTTCCCTCCTCCTCATATTGGGATAATGGTTTTCACTAGCTGACAGTGTAGGCTTTTTTCTGCAAATATTGGCTGATTTTAACCCTTGTTTTGAACTCTGAATGCTTAATCTAAATTATTACTCAAACGATTGAATTCTTTTTTGTTCGGTCATGGCCAGCTTTGCTCACTAAATACATCTACTATATGCTAGAAGGTAAGCATAATCCAAAACTCTAAAGACTTTGTTGATGCAAACAGTAACGAGAAGAATAAGAATTTAGTTATAATTTGTATTGATGAATCTTGACTGGTTCTATTCTGTTTGTACACTATATTTATAGAGGTCTTATTACTTAGCCTCTCTTCAATAATTCTTTAACAGATTAACAATTTACTAGCTGTACTAGCAGCTCCTGACTAACTGCCTAACCGTAGGTAGGTTTTATGATAACTCTATCATGCACCCATCTTCTCGACCGACGAGACGCGAAGAAGAGTCCAAAACCTCGTAAAATATGTTACGGACAAAGGTTTGGTCAGTATATCTGCCACTTGACCACTAGCAGGAACTTCACCAACCAAGAGAGACCCATCTGCAACCTTTTCACGAACAAAAAACAAATCTAGTTCTATATGCTTAAACTTTGAGTGCAAAACAAGATTGGTCGCTATCGCAACAAAGACTTTGAACTATCGTACGGATGGTTGGAGTATCGATGAGACGTGTCAGAATCGATGAAGTAACGAAATCAACCAAGTCATCTCACTCAGTGCGCAAATCGACCTCTATACTACTCTACTGCATGTAGACCGAAAACTATTGGCAACTTTTTAGAACCCCATGAAATAAGAGTATTCCCGAAATAAACACAGTAGCCTGAGGTTGACCGTCAATCGCCGAAGTCAAGCCCCCAGTTGGCATCCGCATACCCAACCAAGGAAAAATGAGCAGACAGACGAAAAACTATCCCAAAGTCAAGAGTGCCACATAGATACCGTAATATACGTTTAAGTGCTGTCATATGAATGGTCGTAGGACTATGCATGAACTGACAAATTCTATTCACAGCATAAGCAATGTCAGGCTTAGTCAGAACAACATACTGAAGCGCACCAGAAAGACTTCTTTACTCAGTTGGGTCAGCCAACGAATCACCATCAGTTTTGGACAAATTAGAGGAACTGACCATCGGGGTGTGCACACTTTTCGCTGAAGCCATAGAACATTGGTCAAGAATGTCTCAGATATATTTTCGCTGACAAAGATGGAGGCAGTCGGACGAGCGAGTGACCTCAATCCCAAGAAAATAATGCAGACTACCCATATCTTTCAGCGAGAACTCACTGTTCAACAACTGAACAAACCACTCTATGGTGATAGACTCATTTCCAATGATTATAATATCATCAACATACACAAGGACATACAGAGTAGTCCCAGCCACCATCTGAACAAATAACGACGAATCAGACTTGGAAACAACAAATCCCACCGAGACAAGAAATTGTTTTAGTTTGTCAAACCAGGCACGAGGCGCTTGCCTGAGACCATACAGAGCTTTCCTCAACCGACACACAAGAGGCCGTCCATCAGAACCATACTGTTCATACCCAGGAGGCTGGTGCATGAAGACCTCTGTGTCAAGATCTCCATTTAAAAAAGCATTATTGACATCTACTTGCCGTAACTGCCAACCTTTGGAGACCGCAATGGACAAAATAACCCGAATAGTAGCAGGTTTTACGACGGGACTAAATGTCTCTTTGAAATCATACCCAGGGACTTGAGAATAACCTTTCGCAACAAGTTGAGCCTTTCGATGAGCAACAGTACCATTTGGATTCCTCTTAATCTTGAAAAGCCACTTGCACCCAATAATCCTGCAATCCAGTGGTCTCGAAACAAGCTTCCAGGTAGAATTCCGAAGAAGAGCATCATATTCGGCTTGAGCTACCGCGTGCTACTTCGATGATGAGAAAGCTTCCTCAATTGTAGAGGGTTCTGCAGCTTCAACTGATAGAGCTTTAGGTTTGAAAATACCGACCTTTGACCTGGTCACCATTGGATGAGCATTAATTACATGTAGAGGTAGTGCCTGGTTGTCAGAAGAGGAGACAACACCACCCTCGCATCGAAGACCAGGACCAATATCAAATATGGGAGAACTAGTACCTTCGCGGTCAGTGCCGACCTCAGGTTGAGCAGCGACAGGGGAAACAGAAAGAGAGCAAGTAGCTTGTTGTGAACAGGACTGAGACGGGCGAGCAACGGGAAATGTAGGAGCACTAGAAACGCCACTCCGAATAATAGGAACGAATGTTGAGACATGCTGATTCTGAAATGATAAAGACTTTGTCGGATTCAGCTCGGATGACAAGAATTTAGTCTTATCAAAGACCACATGTCGTGAGACAATTACTTTGCCAGTGAGAAGTAAACACAGATACCCCTTATGTTGAGCACTATATCCCAAGAAAGTAGATGGCTGAGACCGAAAATCTAACTTGTGGGCTATGAACGGGCGTAATAAGGGTAGCAACAGCACCCGAAAACCCACAGATGATCATAAGTAGGTTTGCATTCATAAAGAGCCTCGAACGGAGTCTGTCCTTTCTAGACTGGAGTGGGAAGCCGATTTATGAGATATACAGCACTACAGAAGGCATAACCCCAGTATTCCATAGATAAGTTTGCTTGAGCTAACAGGGTAAGGCCTATTTCAACGATATGACGATGTTTACGTTCCGCCACACCATTTTGTTCAGACGTATGAGGACAAGTCAGGCGATGAATGATTTCTTGCGAAGCCAAAAAAGACAAAAACGTTCGATACTCTCCACCCCAATCACTCTAAAATTGTTTGATACTCTTCCCGAACTGGGTCTTAACAAGTCATTGAAACTGAACAAAACATTGCAAAGCCTAGAACTTCTGACGAAGAAGATAAACCCACGTAAAACGAGTACACATGTTAACAAACGAAATATAATACCAGTGACTACCACAAGAAACAGATGCAGGTCCCCAGAGGTCAGAAACAACCAATTCAAATGGAGTACTATATGTAGTAGTAGAAAGAGAGAACGGCAACTTATGAGCCTTCTTTTTTTTACAGGCAGTACATATACTATCAAGGGAAAAATTATTGCCTACAGCAATTTTACACTTGTCTAAGACACTTTTGACAACAGCATTAGATGGATGACCAAGACGATTATGCCACAAGGACACAATATTACAACCAACTGATTTATTTTGCAGATTATTAGAATTAGCAACTGTAGCCTCTACCGACTGAATGGATAAGATGGGCAGAGAGAACTGGTATAGTCCATCACGTATGTGGCCCCTCAGCAGCGGTTCCCGGGTCTTGATGTCCTTAACAACACAGTACGTTGGGTGAAACTAAAAAAAACATCATTATCGTTAGCAAATTGTGAAACAGACATCAAATTTTTCCGAATTCGCGGCATACATAAGACATCAGATAACCGGAGCAATTTAAAGTGTGTGGGTAAAACAGCATTACCAACTGAAGATATCGGGGCGGGAGTCCCATCACCCATTAGGAGAGAAGATATACCTACATACGGAGTGGTATCTTGCAGTGCCGATGCATCACGACAGACATGATTGCTTGCACCCGAATCAGGGTACCACAAAGCAGAGCCAATTGGTACGGGTATATACAAATTCGTGCCACCGTCATTTGAACCACACTGAGCAGTGTTAAGATACGACCCAGATGAATCAGAGTAGTCGGAGGCATTCACATCACCCACTCGAGGAAGTCCGATGCACGGATCAGAACCTGAGTAGACACGGGCCCGTGCTTTCATTCGCCAAGGAGCAGAGGAAGGCCCAATTTGAACACAATTATTTGTAGGCCCATTATTTCCAAACTGGTCAGGCCCAGAGGGCCCACCATAATTACCAACACACGTTGGCCTAGGGAGTACATTCGGCCCAGTGACATTAAAGTCACATGCGCCCAAATTTGGGCTAGGTGGCCCACCATTAAAACCTTGCCCATGCAAGGAAAAATTTGGCTGAGGAAAGCCTTGCCCACGCATGCCAACATTCGGCCTAGTGTGGAATCCAGCTGGAGGGCAGTAAGAATTATAATTTGGACTATGAGGAAGCCAATTTTGACCGGATTGCCAATTTTGACTAAATTGGTGGTTAAGTTTAATTCTTTGAGACGGCCACGCATCACTCCCATTACCATCAAAGCCTCCTTGTTGCGTAACAGGAAAGGAACCAGGGAAGTGCCCCGACGCCGGCGACGGATAAACAACAGCAGCGTTCGACAAATCATAACATGGCCCATCAGAATCACGATTATATCTGTAAAAGCATCGCTGAGCAGTGTGCTCAAACCGATTACAGATTTGGCACTGAGCTCGCGTCCGAAACCCCCTCCCACGGCCACCAAACGGAGGTCGACCACCACGAGCTGGTCCATCACGAGCCGATGACGGTGCTCCTTCAACGAGGTTGGCATGCATGGGCACCTCCTGCATAGCACATATCTGTCGAGTTTCGCAATCAAGTAAGACGTCCACTAACTTCTTGAACGGCACCGGATCCGACGAGAGGGACGCCGATGAAACAACGGTATCAAACTCCGATGGAAGTCCAGCAAGCATAACTTCTATCTTCTCTGCCTCTGAAATCTGAGCACCAGACGCAGCTAACAACGAACACAAATGTTTAATGCGTTCAACATAGTTTTTAATGGAGAGTGTACCTTTCTTTAAGGAATGGAGTTCAAGTCGAAGCTTAGACTGCTTGGCACCAGTATCTGCTGCAAAGAGACTAGTCACAGTAAGCCACACATCCGAAGTGGTTCGAGCATCTGTGAACGATGAAAGAAATGAGGAATGAATCGTGGACAGCAACCACGAGGTGATGAGTTGATCTTGTTAAGAAAAGGCAAGAGCAGATGGATTTTGTACCAGGGAGCCATCTGGTGACTGGACAAACTGGGGCGGTGGAGATAGAGTCCCTTCCAAGAATTCGAGCAAATCATACCTGCCAAGGATCAACCGGACTTGTTGTTGCCATTGAAGAAACGTTGCTTCATCAAGTTTTACGACATTGTGTCTAGGAAAAGCATTGACAACTTTCTCACCTGTAAACGCGGCACAACCACAGTCAACGGAGCCGGATTCAGGGGAAGTCATGACGGCCATAGGTCCAAGGATCACACAGCGTCTGATACCATGCTAGAAGGTAAGCATAATCCAAAACTCTAAAGACTTTGTTGGTGCAAACAGTAACGAGAAGAAGAAGAATTTAGTTATAATTTGTATTGATGAATCTTGACTGGTTCTATTCTGTTTGTACACTATATTTATAGAGGTCTTATTACTTAGCCTCTCTTCAACAATTCTTTAACAGATTAACAATTTGCTAGCTGTACTAGTAGCTCCTGACTAACTGCCTAACCGTAGGTAGGTTTTATGATAACTCTATCACTATAACTAAAAAACTTTGCATTTTGATCAAGTCTTTTGTCTTTCCCTCCTCCATTGTTGTGATTGAGGAGGTTGAGGGGTTGCTTGTAGTGGAAATTGTAGATTTTCTTAAAAGAAAAGTTTAATATTTGGAAAGCTTAATCGAATGTATATTTTGCAACACCACTTTTCTCTTTGACTGCTCATTTCGTAACATTAGTTGAGGTGATGTTACTAATGATGCATCCCTTACTTTTTAAATCTCTGATTTGTTACGATTATTTCTGTTTTGAATGAATTGCAGTTTTTGGATGTTTAGTAACGAAGATGTTACAATCGGTGCATGGATGCTTGCAATGAATGTCAACTTTGAGAACAAAAGAATACTGTGTGAGCGAAAGTGTACGCCTACATTCATTGTTGTCTTGGATATCCCCAAATGTTCAGGTTAGTGTTCAACTAAAGCATACAAATAGTCATTCCAAGCTTGCCAAAGTACTTCAGAGCTTGTTAGGTTCGGCACATGATACCTGAGGATTTGCTTAATATAAATGGTATATATGCCCCACGAGTTTTCTTTGTACTTTTCCATCATTCATATGGTGGAGAACACCATGGGATCTGCCAATATACAAGATTGCCGGTGATATGGATATCTGAATCTTTGAAGCTGAAAATGGTTGTGCAATAGACCAATGGTTTTGAAAGCTATAGATACATTGTGTTCTAAACTTCTAAAGTTACTCCTGTTTCACAGGACTATGTAATCCGAAGACAAGGATATTGGAACTTCATCGGCAAGAAATGTGCTCAAATGGTTCAATGTTGCCATTGGATGATAAATAGCTTTCCTTGGCCTAAATTCACACAGATTTTTCTAATATTGACAAAGGTGTTTTAGAGAATTTTGGTTGCTCTGTTAAGTTGATCTCTGCTACCATGCTACACATCTTAACTTCCCTCCTTCAATCACCTCAACCCAATTTTGTTTTCCACAAAGTTTTTTAGTAACATTTTTACCAACAATGTAAGTTTTCCAAAATGTTTTTTTACATTACCATTCTTTTTTACCGGTTCAAACCAAAACCAAATTCACGAGGTTCCATTGCCTAGTATAAAATGTACTCTGCTACAAATTGTGATCTTGAAATTACCCCCTTCTTGCTCTTTGACATCAAATATTGGTCCCTAAATTTTTCTGTTTGGTTAAATTTGTGTTTTTGCAATGTATGTATCTATGTTTTTCTGCCTTGTGCATTGTCCCAAAGTTGATCAATTACAGTAAATAGAAACAAGGGAAATGCAACTAAATGATATTTGGTTTAACATCCTTAAAAGCTCGAGTTATATGTCTAAATTCTTACAATCTACATTTCCTTTTAAATTAGGGTTAGAAACCAAATACCAATGATTAGCTTAGGAATTTTTTATCATGAATTTTTGAAAACAGAGTTTAAATCCAAACTGGCAATAAATTATCGAAATTAAACTCCAACAATACTAATGAAAATTACATCAAGAGTACATGAAATTTTACCCAAACCAAATACAACATCAAGGATTAAAAATACATAATCATAATTCATATAACTTGTAATTATTGAATAGTTAAATTTGTTATTATACTTGTAATCATAATTTTTTTTTAGTATCACTCTTGCGGCCCACACCGAAACAGTGCTTTTTCCCCTAGATGTTCAATCAATTGCTACGCCTCAACGCATTTCGGGGAGAACCAGCTAGCTCTGAGTTTGAATGGCATTTCACCCCTAACCACAACTCATCCGCTGATCCTTCAATATCAATCGGTTCAAACCTCAACTTAATTTCACCCAAGGTTCATCTTAGTCATGGATAGATTACCCATGTTCGGGTCCATAAGCAATGATTTAACAGAGACTAAATCAAAAAAAATTGTAATTAAATGAGTAAAACAGACCCAATACTGTTTAAATGTCTATAGAACTTTAATGATTATTAAGGATAGCTTTGGAGTTATTTTATCATCAACTTTTTGGAAAAATTATTAAGGATTTATCCTATCTGTTGTGGAGTTAAAATAAGATTAGAAATTTGACTCACCTTAAATTATAGTTTAATCATTAAAACTAATTAAACGGTTTACTTGTGAGGAAAAATTATTTACTGAGAGTGGATAAGAAAAAAAAAATTATCCTTACATTTTTTTTTTACTACAAATGAAAACCATTAAATATTTGATAATTGAATTGAAATATTGATTGAAAAGTTTACAGAGAGATAAACAAACGATGAATACATATATTTAGATATAAAAAGTATAATTAATATGCATAAACTCAAATGAAAGTTACAATAGAAGTGCATGAAATTTGAAAAAAAAAAATACAACACTAAAGGATTAAAATACATAATCATAATTCACAACAACAACAAAAACTTAATCGAAATTAGTTTAAACATAGGACCAAATGGTGGAGCCAAGAAGTTCAATCTTCTTTTGAGCTGCAATTGTATATATGGGTGCACCATTATCACCATTTCGTTCAACTCGAAAGATGATTTTATCACCAGGCCTGAGACGTTTATCTCGAACATATTTACGCCAATCTTTTTGAAACACTGGCTTAGGATAATCATCCCCTTTCCTAATATAATATCCAAAGTTCTCCCAAACCTTACCGGAAACATCGTGCACCGGAAAAGTTATTGTTCGTCCCCCTTCGTAATCGGGCAGATGCTGCACGAAGTCGCTCGGAATCGCTACTTGCTTATTAACATCAACCTCGGTCAGGTATTTCTCAAAAGAAGGCATAGTTGAAAGAAGATTATGAGTAGCTAGAAATGAATTTAGAACAAAGCACTTTTGTTGAATGCAAGGATTATGGATTGATGACCTTTATTTATAAAGTATCAAACTTCCAACATGAATCGCGAAAAGGCTTATGGATTGTTCGGAAATGGGTAATAGATAATCGAACATCAGAGGCTTAGAAGGTTCGAAATGGAGCATGCATGCGAACGCGAGATACAAATCTAAATCTTTGTGAAGTATCATTTTCATCGTGCGACAAAAAATGGATGTGAAGGTTGAGAAAGCATGAAAATCACAGAGCTATAAAATTTAGAATATGTCGAGGTTTTCTAATATGACGACAAATTTAAAAGATTATTTAATTAATTTGCCATGGCTAGTTTCATCTAGGTAAAAGTAATATGGTCTTGTATTAAAAGTTAAATTGTATTGTATCCCTTTTATTTTAAAAAATTGGTAAATTAGTCCATATACATTAAATCAAAAAGTAAACTGATCATTTTTGTTAAAAATTCTTTCCTTTTCTACTGTTAAAATTTGATCTTTATACATCAGCATGAGGTACATGTGGCATGCCATGTGTTACTGCAGGGGCGAACCCAGAACAAATTTTTAGGGGGGCCGAATGAAAATTTAATTTTTTATGGTCTATATCTTTATAATTTTTAAAGGATTAAATCGAATTTCTATAATTTTAGGGGGGGCCAAAGTATAATTTTACCTTTACTAATTTAAAATTTTAAAAAAAATTCAAGGGCTTAAATATAAATTTTCTATTTTAGGGGGCAGGGGCCACTCGCCATTTCCCTCTGTCTCCGCTCGTGTTCTTTGTCTAGTTATTTTATCTATCATACCAGTTTTTTTACAGTACATTTTAATGAATTTTTTAACAAAAATGATCAATTTACTCTTTGATCTAATGTACAGGGACTAATTGCCCATCTTTTTAGTAGAGGGAGCAAAATGCGATCTAAATTCTAGTATAAGGGTCTCCATGGTACTTTTACCTATGTGTGAGTTTTCTCTCAGATTTATTTTGGTTTAAGTACATATATATTTCAATTTTGAAAACTGATTTGATTTTAATTATATTTTATTTGAGATTTCACTTGTAATCCCTTTTAAAGGGAAAAAAAATGATATTGCTATTATAACAAAAAGAAAAAAAAAACTTAGATTCAAGCATGCTTAAATGTATTTTTCCTCTAATTGAACATTATATCAAAAATAATTATTTTAAGGATGCATTTCGATAGTTTTAAATTTTTATTAAACATCCGATTACTTATAAATCCAAAAATCTTAAAAGTCCCCCCACATATATGATTCACAATATGTATTTTCATTCAATCCAATGTTTGGCTTATTAATTAAAGGTGTTCATCCTATATTTACATTATGGGTTCAAGTAGCAAGAAATGCCTACTAGTGTGTAACAATGGATTGTTTTTTTAATTTCTAACGTGGTTTGGTCAAATGGTTACAATTTCCTCAATTTTTTATCTTTTAACTACCGTCGTTAATTTAAAAATGACCCATAAATTTCACTATAATAAGGTGTTACCTTAGAATTACGTGAGTTCAAGTTCGCTAAAGCGAGTTGGGAAGGGACTATGAGTAATTCTAAGCATTATATAAAAAAAAAACATATATAATCAGAACCTATAATGAAATTATTAAACAAAAAAACTTTAAAGTTTTAAATACAACTTAATTTTAATTTTATTCTTAGTCAAACCTAACTTTTAAATATTTTATTATGTGCTTTTATGTAATATGACGCGGTTCAAAATCGGTTCAATTTCTAGAAAACTAATCAAATCATTCTTCAAGTGATGAATTTGACAACATTCGATATATTATCCATTAATGCTTTACTTGTTTAAGCTCCAACTATAACAACATATAATTATACATATATTCATAATGTTTTATATGATTAATATTCAATAGTTGAACACATAAAATTTAAAATCGAAAATCTTTAAATTTTATATTTACATAAATATATTAATATATTATTTTATTATTTTGTGAATAGTAAATTAGATCAGCAGATTGCTTGAGCCCAACATATGTTGACTTTGAGTAAAACTGTAAAAAAAAAGAAAAAAATTGAAGTATGACTTGACAAAATTTGAGATTTAGTTTTTGTATCTTAAAAGTTAAAAATATAATCCTCATACTTTTCCGATTTGGAATTCTCAATCCAATCATTAAAATCGTAAGTATTTTCTATCAAATTTTGTCAATTTAGAGTTTTTATTAGACCGTACTTATATGATGTAGTATATGATTAACAAAAAATAAACATATTAAGTTGACAATTTTTGACAAAAACTATTTACAATGATAATAATTGAACTAGGATTTTTAACTTATAAGAGACTTGAATTTTTAGATTTTAAAATATAAGGACTAAATTCAAATTTTGTCAGAATACAATTCCTAATTACTGAAAAAATTACTCATTTTGATAGATTGATATTAGGGGTGTTCAAACTGTTAACCAAACCGAACTAGTATTAACTGAATTAATCAAACTTTTTCATCCTTTAACCGTTAACCGAACCGAAATTTATATGTTTTGTTTTATTTTTTTGTTAAAACAAGTATAAAACATATCAAAAATAATAATAATTTGATAATATTCATTTGACTGAATTATCTTAATTTAGTAATAGCCTAATACATATAATATATAATATTATTTATTAAGTTCAGTTAATTACTCTATTTCGAACCGAATTAACCATTAACTGAAATTCTAAAAAATCTTTAACTGACCTCCAACTGAACTAGATCGGTTAACCGATCGATTAATTGAATTACATCAATTCGGTCGATTAATTCAATTTTAACCAAAGTTTGAACACCCCTAATTGATATAGTTATTTATTGGTGATGTGACATTTGAAATGTTAGGCCTTCATATTATGTATAATTGACTTTTGTTTTCACATTTTAGAAGCATTTATTTGCTTTCGATTTAGTCCTCAAAAGGTTTGAAGATATAGGAATCAGTAGAACCGGCGAACCATATGAAAATTTAAAATCTCACTCGACGCATTTGTTTCCCTATGATATATTAAAATAGGACACGCGACGTAGTGCGATTCAAAATTTCAAATCGCGTCCAAACTCTTTCAAATTTGGGATAATATAATTTTGGTCCCTAAATTTGGCAACTAGGTTTACTTTGGTACTGTCGAAACTATTTTTCTTGGAATCGACTTTTATTTTAAAAAATAAAAATGGGGAGTCGCCACCAATCCTTTTTAGGAGGTGTAATCGGATCACCTCGTAATTTGATCGTTTTAATAAAATGCTTGATTTATTAAAACAACGATTTTTTGTCTACAAAGTTTAGAAAACGGGTTCGGGAGTCGATTACGCACGAGGAAGGGTTAGCACCCTCGTAATGCCCAAAATTGGTACCTAATTGATTAATTCGTGTCTTAGTGTCGAAAGTTAAAAACTTGAAAATAATTTAAAAAATATGATCCCTCTTTGTATAAAACAATGCTTGAATAAATTGAAACGAATGTCAAAGACTCTCTCGTCTCGAGATAACAAATGTCACATCCCGTAAGTTAGGACACGGCGTTTTGAACCCTTGAGAATAAGCTTGCCTTTAAAATTTTTTATTTAAATTTCACGTATTTTAATTTTAAAAGGATATTTGGCTATTTAGGTGTAACGAGAAAAACGAAACCCCGTAAGTTAGGATACGATTTCTCAAATCTCCAAAATGCGAAATATTACCTATTTTTAAAAGTTTTCTTTTTTGAATTTGGGTGAAAATTAGTGCAATATTTAAAAAATGGTATATGAATAAGATATTGTACCAATGAATGGCAATAATATGAAAATACTAATAAATAATTTCTAGTACATATAATGGCAATAATCACATAATATCACTTTAATACTAATATAATCAATCAAAGAAAGATAAAATAAAATAAACAACAAATAGTTTCAATGATAACAAAAATAAAATAGGCACCAGATAAGACAAAACCAATTTTTAAAATATAATAAGGACAAGTGAATAAATAAATAAATATACAAACAGATATTGAAGAAAGTAGTTTATAAAATATTGAAAAAAAGAGCAAATTAAAATATGAATGAAGTTCGGGGAGCAATTTGTAGATAAATACACAATAGATAATAATAATAATAATAATAATAATAATAATAATAATAATAATAATAATAAAGAAACAAATAAAATAAATAATCAATGAAAGAAAATTAAAAAACGAAGAAATAATAAATAAATGAACACCGGGGTAAAATAAAAGGTAAATAAATAAATGAATGATGTGCGAATAAATAAATAAATAAACAAATGAATGAATAAAATGCAAGAAATAATGAATAAATAATCAAGTAAATAAGTAAATAAATAAATAAAAGGATTAAAGTAAAAAGGGGTTAATCATAACTTGAATGAAATTAAAAGAACAAATAAAATAAAATAAAGGACTAAAATAAAAAACGTTCGTAAAAATAAATAATTTAGGAAGAATCCAAAATAAATAAATAAGGGCTAAATTGACATTTAAGTAAAATAGGAGGGATAAATTGTGAAATAAAAAAAAAGGAGAAATACGGGCTAAAATGAGACACGCACGAAATAGGGGGGCCGATTGGGGAATTATTCCCTGTCCTTAAAATGGCGTCGTTTCCTAGAGAGGTTAAAATTAAATAAAAATAAAATTATAGGGCTAAATTAAAAAAAAAGGACCAAATTGCAACGCGCTGCAAAAGCGGAAGGATCGAGAGCGCAAATAACCCATTCGTCCAAAATGCGCCGATCCTCCGAGCGGGTTGGGTCGGCGCGCGGATCCTAGGGGTAAAACGACGTCGTTTTAGGGCTATTGTGACCAGCCCTAAACGACGCCGTTTAATGGGTTTATTTAAGTCAATTTTTTTTAAAAAATTTCATTCTCTTCCCATTCTTTAAAAAAACTAAAAAAAAACTCTCTCAACCTCCATTCCCTTCTTCAGGCTCCGGCCATTGCTCCGGTGCTAGACCACCATGGCGGCCGCCGGTCACCGGCGACTTCAGGGAGATAAGAGTAGTGGCTTCAATCTGCTCCACTACAATTTCAGGGAGATAAGATTCGCCATGGTAGATTTGATTCGACCTCATGCAACTTCAGAGGTATAGGATTTGTGACTTTTAGCTTTAATCTATTCAACTGCAACTTCAGGGAAATAAGATTCGCTATCTTCAGTCTGCTCCACTGCAACTTTAGGGAGATAAGACTTGTAACTTCAACCTACCCCACTGCAACTTTAGTGAGATAAGGTTAATAGCTTTAATCTGCTCTACTGCAACTTCAGAAAGATAAGATTTGCTACCTTCAATCTACTCCACTGCAGCTTCAGGGAGATAAGACTTGTAATTTCAACCTGCTCCACTGCAACTTCAAGGAGATAAGGTTAGTGGCTTCAATCTGCTCCACTACAACTTCAGGGAGATAAGATTCACCATAATTTGTGGTTTGTAGCTTTAATCTGTTCCACTGCAACTTCAGGGAAATGAGATTCGCTATCTTCAGTCTGCTCCACTGCAATTTCAGGGAGATAAAACTTATGGCTTTCTGATCTGTTACACCATTTTCTGGGGAACATGACCTGTAGAACCATTTCATGGGCCTATTTATGCCTAGTGATTAGGATGTCATGATCAGGATGAATTAAATTCTCCTAACTAGATGTGTATGAATGATATTTGCATGAATGCAGAATGTCATTTTTTTAGAATGATCCCTTTTTAATGCTTAGGTTGTCATTGCTTGCCGTTTATCGAGGTTCTATCACTGATGTGTTACCATGCCTTTTTGTTCAGTTGGTATCTTTGACAAAAAATCTGAAGAAATAGTCACAATTTAGACTATTCTTTCTCGAATGTTTCCAACTCTTTGGTTAGTTCTGACCAGTGGTCTCGTTTCAGGTCCTTGTACTATTTAGAAGCTTTTCAGAGCAATATGCAGAACTTCTTTTACTTTGAATATTATTAGTCCATTAATCGTTATTTCAATGAAAAATGCTTGAAAAAAGATTATCGCAATGGACAAAATGAATTTTATTGGGAGTAAAGCTTGAAATGGATAAATTAATCAAAGATAGCAAACATTGCTGAAATACAATATGAATAAGATGAAAATAGGTGCCCCATATATCATAGCATGAGCTTCTTCGTACTAACTTCTCGATGGCCCTTTTAAACTTGATATATGTGTTTCGGAGATCCAAAATATTTTATTGATGCCCCAAGATGTAGCATCTCTTTTTCTTGTTAATCCTGATAGGACAGGATTTCCATATGGCCCACATTCGATCAAAATTTGAATTGCCCTTTTTTGGATTTCGACTCAAAGCCCTTTGATCTCAAGACGCCCTTTTGCGGGTTTTCGCCTTGGCCTCTCCATTTTTTTTTTAGGTGAAGTACTTCTTGACTGAATCTGAATTCATAGAATTGGGCAAGTTCTTGCCATCCATCTCAGTCAAAATCAGCGCTCCTCCAGAAAAGACCTTCTTTACCACATAAGGTCTTTCGCAGTTTGGCATCCACTTTCCTCTGAAATCCTTTTGTATGGGCAGGATCTTTTTCAATACTAGGTCACCCTCATGGAATTCTCTGGGACGAACCTTTTTGTTGTAAGCTCGCATCATTCGCTTTTGGTACATCTGACCATGACGGATGGCTTTCAACATTTTCTCTTCAATCAAGTTTAGCTGATCATATCGGGACTGGATCCATTCTGCTTCATCCAACTTCAATTCTGCCAAAACTCGGAGAGAAGGAATCTCGACTTCAATGGGTAAAATCGCCTCCATTCTATAAACCAAAGAGAAAGGCGTTGCCTCGGTTGAGGTCCTGACAGATGTTTGATAAGCATAAAGGGCAAATGATAACTTCTCATGCCAATCTTTGTAAGTCTCAGTCATTTTCCCCACGATCTTCTTGATATTCTTATTGGTTGCCTCCACTGCACCATTCATTTTTGGGCGATATGATGATGAGTTGTGGTGTTTGATTTTGAACTGATTGCAGACTTCTGATATCGTGCTGTTGTTCAAATTTAGTGCATTGTCAGATATGATCCTTTCTGGCATTCCATATCGACATATGATCTCTTTCTTTAAAAACTTGCTGACTACCAACTTCGTGACATTGGTATACGAAGCGGCTTCTACCCACTTTGTAAAATAATCGATGACCACGAAGATGAATCGATACCCGTTAGAAGCTTTGGGTGAGATTGGCCCAATGACATCCATGCCCCACATAGAGAAAGGCTACGGAGAAGTCATAACATGAAGAGGTGATGGAGGTACATGAATTTTATCTCCATAAATTTGACACTTGTGGCATTTCTTAGCATAACTGATGCAATCTCCTTCCATGGTGGACCAATAATACCCGAATCTCATGATTTGCCTGGCCATTGTAAAACCATTGGCATGTGTTCCGCAGACACCCTCGTGGACTTCTTCCAAGATTTTCTTAGCCTCAACAGCGTCTACACATCTTAGTAGCACCTGATCCTTTCTCCTTTTATATAGGATCTCTCCATCTAAAACATAGTCATTGGCCAGTCTTCTCAACGTCCTCTTATCATTCTCAGTTGCTTGGTCAGGGTATTCACGATTCTTCACATATCGTAGTATACCGTTGTCCCAAGGGTGATCGTCCTCTTCTTCTTCTTCGATGTTGTAACAATGAGCCGGAGTCTCATAAATACTCATCTGGATAGGCTTTACATCCTCTTTTTTGTTCGTTTTAACCATCGAAGCCAAAGTAACCAAGGCATCAGCCATCTAATTTTTATCTCGTGGGAGGTAATATAAGGTGATGTCATCAAACTCCTCAATTAAATCAAGAACCAACCTTCGATAATTGATTAACTTAGGAACTCTTGTCTCTCATTCTCCCTTGAGTTGATAGATCACTAGTACAGAATCCCCATATACCTCTAGCACTTTGATCTTACGTTCTATGGCTGCACGGATACCCATGATGCATGCTTCGTATTCTGCCATATTGTTCGTGCAATCAAAATCAAATTTGCTAGTGAAGGGATAATGATCTCTGTTTGGGGATACCAGGACTGCCCCAATCTCGTTACCCATAGCGTTTGAGGCTCCATCGAAGTTTAGCTTCCAAGGATGACCTTCTTGAGATTCTTCTTCAGTGGTTGCAACATACATTAGATCTTCATTCAGAAAATTAAAGTTCAAAGGCTCGTAATCTTCTAGAGCTCTACTGGCCAGAAAATCTGCTATTGCGCTCCCTTTTATAGCCTTTTGATTCACATACACTATATCAAATTCGGAGAGTAGAATTTGCCATCGGGCCATTCTTCCATTCAAAGTAGTCGACTCCATCATGTACTTTAGAGGATCGAGTTTTGAGATGAGCCAAGTTGTGTGGTACAGCATGTACTGTCTCAGTCTTCGGGTTGTCCAGATCAAGGCGCAACATAACTTCTCGATTGGCGAATAGCTTGTCTCACATTCGGTGAATTTCTTACTGAGATAGTATATCGCTCTTTCTTTTCTTCTTGACTCATTATGTTGACCATGCACGCATCCCATGGAATTTCCGAATACTGCCAAGTACAGTACCAACGGCCTATCTGGGCTGGGAGGCATCAGTACTGGGGCATTGGACAGGTAATGTTTGACCTTGTCGAAATTCTTCTGACACTCCTCATCCCAAACGCCTGGATTGTGTTTCTTAAGGAGACGGAATATGGGGTCGCATTTCTCAGTCAGTTGTGAAATGAACTAGACGATGTAATTTAGTCTTCCTAGAAAACCTCGAACTTCTTTTTGAGTGCGTGGCGGAGGTAACCCTTGTATAGCCTTAACTTTATCTGGGTCGATCTCGATCCCCTTTTCACTGACTACAAATCCTAGCAATTTTCCCGACCTAGCCCCGAAAGTACATTTTGCTGGATTGAGCTTCAGTTGGAATTTTCTCAATCTCAAAAACAATTTCCTCAAGACTTTTACATGCTCCTTCTCTGTTCGGGACTTTTTGATCATATCGTCTACATAAACCTTGATTTCTTTGTGCATCATATCATGAAACAAAGTTATCATGGCTCTTTGATACATTGCTCCCGCATTTTTAGTCCAAATGGCATCACCTTATAGCAAAATGTTCCCCACATGGTCACGAATGTGGTCTTCTCCATGTCTTCAGGATGCATCTTTATTTGGTTGTATCTCGAGAAACCATCCATGAAGAAAAACAGTGAGTAACCTGCCGTGTTGTCCACTAAAGTGTCGATATGTGGCAATGGGAAATTATCTTTCGGGCTGGCTTTGTTCAAGTCCCTGTAGTCTACGCACATTCGTACTTTCCCATCTTTTTTAGGGATGGGGACGATATTGGCTACCCATTCTGAGTATTTAACCACCCGTAAGAAATCGGCATCGAATTGTTTCTTGAATTCCTCTTTTATTTTCAGTAAAACATCGGGCCTCATCCTTCGGAGCTTCTGTTTAAATGGCTTGCACTCTTCCTTTATGGGGAGCCGGTGTACCACGATATCAGTGCTTAACCCGGGCATGTCTTAATATGACCATGCGAAGACATCCTTAAATTGTTGGAGTAATTCAATGAGGTCTTGCTTCGTCTCTGCGGTAATGCAAGCTCCTATCTTCACCTTTTTTTCCTCTCCTAAGCTCACTGTCGAAACCATTTTTTTATGTTTGGAAAACGAAAACGGGGATCGACTTTAAAATGAAAAATGAAGTCGCCACCAACCCTTTTTGTTTAAGTGGGATTGGATCACCTTGTAAAAATAATTTTGGTCTACGAAATAGAAGAACGGGTTCGGGAGTCGGTTACGTACGAGGAAGGATTAGCACCCTCGTACGGCCAAAAACTGGTACCAAATTGATTAATTAGTGTCCTTGCGTTGAAAACTCGAAAATGTTTAAGGTGTGATACTTTTTAAAGAATGTTAATTAATTTTGAATTGAATCTCAAGATTCACTCGTTCCAAAGGAATAAAAACATCACATCCAGCACGTTAGGATATGACACGTTTATACCTCAACACCGAGATCATCTTTGATTTTCAAAATATGATATTAAAAGGATATTTGGTTATTTGGTCGAACGGAAAATTGACACCCAGCACGTTAGGGCGCAATTCCTCGAACTTCTAAACATCAAATATTGCCTTCTTTTTTTAAAAAAAAACTTTTAAATAAGCGATTTTAAAATCGACTCAAAATGCTTTTATTGAATCACCATTCGATGATGAGGAACAAAAATATAATATCGAGTATGGAATACTAATATGTGAATACAACTTTGTACAAATGGATAACAAGAATAATAATATGTACATACAATTCAAAATATACAAAAACAATAATCTCACAATTCCTATTTTGAAAATATCAACATTATTAATCAAGAAACAACGAAGGCCAAAATATAGCTAATTAAAAAACGAATTAAAATAAAATATAGCAAATCTTCAAATGTGGATGAATAAAATTTAATTAATAATAATATAAAAGATGGGAAACTTGAATGATAGAGTTTGCAATATATTTTAAAAAAAAAAAACAAAGATGAAAATAACTAGTATATGAAATAATAATATAAATGAATTTGCAAATAAATATTATATACAAAGAAAATCAAAGTAAATAATATACAAAATAACATGTTAATCTACATAAATAATATATGAAATAAAAACCTAATATAAATAATTTATATATGAAAATAATAATATATAAAAGTTTTCGAAATAAACAATATATAATAAAATAGGGATAACAATACTAATAATAATAAAAAATAGTAATAATAATAAGAAGAAGAAAAGTGACAATAATAATAAATACGATAATAATAATAATATTAAAAAAATAAAAGTAATAAAATAATGACAATAATATTAAAATTAATAACAAAAATAATAACAAATGGTTAATTTTAACTTAAAACAATAATCTGAGGGCAAATCCGCAAATAAATAAAAAGAAAAGGACCATATTGAACGCGCGGATAACAGAGAAGGACCAAGAGAGAAATTAATCCCTGCCCTCTAAACGACGTCGTTCGAATAAGGGCCCAATTGAAATTGCAATAAAACATAGGGCCAAATTAAAAAAAAACAAAAAAGACTTAATTGCAGGATAATAAAAATACGGAAGGACTAAGGGCGCAAAAAGCCCAATTTACAAAAACACGCGGATCCTTTCGGGTCGGGTCAGTTCGTGCGGGTTGAGGTTAAAACGGCGCCGTTTTGAGGCCACTCAAACAGGCCTAAAACGACGTCGTTCCAATGGCAGTATAAAAGTTAAAAAAATTTCAGAAAAGTCATTCTTCTTTATTTCAAAAAAAAAAGGTTGAAAACTCTCTCAAAATGCTCTCTCTCAGCCCCTAGGCCGGCAGAATTTCCGGCGAACAAACGCCGCGCCGACCGCCGATCGCCGGCGCCGCCGCGTACGGTGGTCGACGAAGGAGAAAACACGGCCACTTTAAGATCTCGGCCTCCGGAGCCCAAATCTAACCTCAAAACAGTCAGAAAATAAACTGGTGAGCCTCTTTTACCCTCTCTTTTCTTTGTTTATCTCGTGTAAAAATTAAAAAAAAAGTGAAAAATAATAACTTAAAAGGAAAATAAAAGGATCACCTTTAAATCTGTTTTCTTTCTTTTGTATTAATCGTGCGTGTATTCGTAAAAAAAAAAAAAAGAGAACCTTTACAAATTATTGCTTCGGTTTTTATAACCGAATTTGAAAAATAAGAAAAATACAATTGTTTTCTTCTGATTTGTTGTGCTGTCTTTCGTCGTTGTTTTCGCAGGTACAAGGCCGCGTACGGAGGCGTGGACGTGGCACGTATGGAGGCCGTGCGCTGGAGGCTGCTGAAGCGGCGCAAGGCTAGGGTTCTTGTAATGGCCTAAAGTCAAGGTTATCGGAATAATGGTTTCGCAACCATAAATCCGATTTAAATAGAAATTTATTTCAATATATTTGCATGAATATTTATATGATAGGAAATATTTTTATAAATATTTATAAAATGTTAGTAATGTGGTATTAAAATTTTGTTAGAAAATTTTAATGTCTAGGTAGGTAATTAAATGAAAAAGACTAAATTGAAAAAGGTATAAAAGTTTAATTATAGATTAAAAGAAAGTATAAAGGACCAAAATGGCAATTAAGCCATTTTGTCTAGTTGAGGTGGTTTATTGTGAAGAAAATCTGAGATTTTTATGTTTAAAATATATTATTATATTATTATATAATAAAGATATTTTAATATATTATATTATATTGTTATTATATATATTATAAAGAGAAAGTAAAAGAAAGAACAGAAAAGAAATAGAGAGTAAAGACGAAACAGAGAAGAAATAGGGGAGAAAGAAAGAAAAAGGGAGAATAGAGTTTTTAAAGCTTGGAGTTTAATTTGGTAAGTTAATTTAGTCCTTTTCTTTTAATTTTGATGCTTTATAAGTTTTAGAACAAAGTTTTGATGAATTTAAGTTGAAGTTTTTGAAGTTTTAGAGTTTTTGAATATAGCATATGATGAACAAAATGATGAATTAGTGGTTTAATTGAAAGAATTTGAAGTTAGAATTTGATAAAGGACTTAATTGCAAAACAAGCTATAAGAAAACAGTTTTGGGACAGCAGCAGTAGAGTAAGTTTGAAAATTCACCAAAAATCGTAGAAGTGGAATTAGAAGTTGATTGAGATATGAAATTAAATCTTATTGAGTCTATTTTCATATGAAAGAAACAGGGAAAGAAAAGAAATTCTGTATTTTGAGATATTTATATTTTTGTAAGACTGGTTCAGAATGAATTCGGGTTCCCCTGTTTTTACTTTATAAAATCATCAAAAATTGAATAAAAATAATTAGGGGATTAAATTTATATTTTTAGAATCCTGAATGAGTCTATTTTCAATAGAAATAAATTAGAACATCATCTGAATCCTGTATGAAGAGATAATTAATTTTTAGTGAAGAAGGGTCAGAACTGTCAAACAGCAGAACAGGGGTGACTTTAAAGAATAAACTGTACTTATTTGCTAAACCAAAAATTCTGAAACTTTTATAGGAAGAAGATATGTGAGTCTAGTTTCATGGAAAATTAACGGTTCTTCATTTGGAGTTCTGTAGTTTGAGAAATAAATAATTTAGTGACTGTGACTCAAGTAGACAGATTTGAACAAACTAAGAATAATAATAGAATTATAGAAAATGCTACATGAGAACATGAAATGTATTGAATTGATGATTGAATTTATTTATTTAGATCCGGAAAACTCAAATACGAAGCTAGATCGAGGAAAGGAAAAAGTCCCGGATTAGTAGATTTTGTAAACGAACTAGTATCGAGGTAAGTTCGTGTAACTTGAATTATATTCTTAAATGTTTGAAATGTATGTTATTGATATAAATATAATTTGAATGTTCATTGTATGAAAGTTGACGAAACATTGATATATTTGATAAAAAGGGGAAGAAATCCCAGTTGAATGAAAGGAAAATTCGATGGATCTCTGAAAAGGAATTGACGGTAAAAAGGATCTAGCCCGGACGGGTGATCCTATCCTGATATAGCCCTCCCGAAGAATATGTGGAAAATGGATTTAGCCCGACTCGTAATCCGAATTAGGGTCTCAATTTAGCCTCGGACTGTAATTCGATCCAAGCTCATTAGAGTAATTGTCGTTGCGAGATTTTAGCCTGGACTGTAATCCCGACAATACTCTATGAGTTTATATTACAGGATTTAGCTGGACTGTAATCCCACCGTGTAAAGATGAGGTTCGCGAGTGTGCTCTCTGAAATGGAAATGTGCGCACATGAATGTGAATTGACGGACCACTGATTTGTACACAAAAGTGTACATCTGAAAATCCATCGAAATTCGAGTAATCCAACGGGATAAATATGGAAAAATAACAAGGAAATGGAAATCATGGTATTGATGAGCTCATCAATCATGGTATAAATTATTGATTCATGGAAATTATTGGGCTAACTTGAATGTTGAGTTTGTGCATGATAGGGTAATAACGTATTGAATGGATATATGAATGTTTATTATATTGTATTGAAAATATTAGGTAAGTATAATTCTTGTTACATGGGCTTACTAAGCACAAAGTGCTTATCCTGCTTTCTTTTTCCCTGTTTTGTAGTGTTAAGAGCTCGGAGGTCGGATTCATCGGAGAGACATATCACACTATCAACCTCAAGATTTCGGTATATAAAGAAACTTTATTTTGGAAAACAATGGCATGTATAAGCTAATAAAGTAGATGTTAATATGAAATGAATGTAAGGTTAGCCATTGGTATGGCTAATAAACCTTGTTTTGGTATGTGTTAAAGTTATCTTATAATATGCATGAATCTATTATTAAAAAAAAAATTCGGAAACTCCGGTAATGCCTCGTACTCTATTCTGATATCGAATACGGGTAGGGGGTGTTACAGTTCTGTGGCTAGGGTTTCTGAAATCCCATCCTGTTTGGGCCATTTGGGTCGGTTCTGATATTGGGTTATTGGGCCTGTTTCGGAGTTAATCTATTAGGCTTGTAGGGATTAGATTTGTTGGGCCTATTTGTATTTGGGTTTGATGCAATAAAATGGATTGTTTATTATTAATTGTTTGGTTTTTTTTTTTTAATTTGTTATTTTTGGTTTTTGGTTTTGGTTTTATCGGGCCCGGGCATAAATTGGGTCCTATACTCATAATTTCCGCTGACTCTTTATAAGGCAAGATTTTTTTTCTTATCTTGTTTTACCATCCTCAACAAATCAGAAGATAGATTACAGTCTCGATCATCTTCAAAATCATGAGAATCCTCCATACACATATCTTGCTCAAAAGGAGATTCTGAGTCAAGATGCAGTCACGCTCATATCATTGATATCTGGAGACCTGTTATAGGGATGAAGAAAAATCCAAAGAACAAAAGAATCTAAGAATAATTATCTGTATGGTTTGATTATGAATGAAATAAAAAGAATACTTGCTCAAGATGATATGCAAAGATGTATTTTATTGAAATAAATATGTTGGACATAAGTCGATTTCACAAAAGGATCCTTATTGCTCCTAGGCTTAGAGCAATAAGCGTGTTTTGAACATTACTCTGAATTAGCTCTAAAAACTACATGAATCTCTTCCGCAGTCCAGTTGTTCAGAACACTTCCAGGTACATAGGGGCTGATAAATTTTCTCCCCAGATTCCTTCTTCATATATGGAGTTGATGTTCAAATTTCCCAACATTTCTTCAGCGGTCTATTTTCCTGACATCTTTCGTTCAGGGTGAATAGTTCCTCCTGACACGAAAGTCTTGGATATATGGAAAAGGTCATCAGTTCCCACTTGACCTCTTCCCCGCTTAGTCGCGCTCTTCTCCTTTCTCGCTTTTTCTCCAGCTCTCTCTTCTTTTGCCTCGCATCTAGCCTGTATCCTAAGCCAAAGCGGTCTTGTTTATCCATGAGCATGGGTGTCTCGACCCTTCTTCGTAAGCATTTTCCAAGTCCTCTCCCAGGCAAGGCTCATTTTCCGACCGTCAATTGTAGGCCCATCCTTGTAGTTTTAGAGATTTTGGGCATCGGGATCTTGTTCCCTTCGACAATGAAGGTTGCATTTACAAATTCCAACGATCGAAAAGAACATTCTATCGCTTCATCGTCTGTCCCTACGTATGGTGCGTCACTGGTTACGGATGTAATAATGTCTTCTTCCGTGTTTATCGTTATCAGTTGACCTTCAGTTACCAACTTTAGCTTTTGGTGCAGTGATGACAGCACTGCCCCGGCCGAGTGAATCCAAGGCCTCTCCAACAAACAATTATAAGAAAGCTTAATGTCCATCACCAATCAAGAGGGGTATCCCAATCCTTCCCATCACCCTCCTTTCAGTTCCATCGAATGCTCTCACTATGTTTTGACACGTCTTCATATGAGAGCTATCTACAGGTAACCTATTCAAGGTGGATAGGGGCAAGACATTTAGTGCAGATCCATTATCAATTAACACCCCTGGTAATGTATACCCTTTGCAGCTGGTGGTGATGTGCAGAGCCTTTGTAGATCCCATGCCCCCTGGCGGTATTTCATCATCGTTAAAGAAGATGAAGTTATCGGCACTTATATTGTTAACTAGGCGGTCCAGCTTGTTTACAGAGATATCGTTAGCGACATAAGTTTCGTTTAGCACTTTCATCAACGTACCACGATGTGTCTCCGAACTTAAGAGTAAAGCTAGCACTGAGATGCGAGCCGGTTGCTTGTGTAGTTGTTCTACAAAGCTATACTTGCTATGCTTTAAGAATTTCAGGAATTCCCTATCCTCGTTCTCAGTTACTGGCTCGTTAACTGGTGATTTGAGTCTGACCGTCTTTTCTTTCTTTTGTTCAACTATTGGGGTCTTTCCTTCAACAGACTCAGCTCCTGCATTTGACGGATCATAGCGTCTCCCACTGCGCATGTAGAAACCCACATATTGGCCTTCTTCTGGAGAACTAATTGGGTTCTCTTCTCCCGAGATCATCATGTTGCAGTCATAATTCCAGGGAACCTTCTTGCTATCCTTTTAGGGAAAAGCTACAGGTTTCTGGATTATGACCCTTGGTGCAATTTGTACTCCGGCTTCATTTCTTCTAGGTCGTGAAATAATAACCACAGGGTGGTTGAGTTTATAGACCTCCTCTATTGACCCATCTTCTGAGGCGCACACATCTTCTCTTTCAAAGCCCATAGCATATTCAAAGAATTCTAGCTCCTTATTGTCCATCATATTTTGCATTAAGGCCCTGAATTCAACATACTCCTAGATCTTATGACCCTCCTTAGCATGGAACTCACAGTAGTTCCTCATCTCTTTAGATTTCTCTTCTGAATCCTGTTTTATTAATCCTCCCTCTACCATTTTCTTCCAAACCCATTTCAGTGGGGTTTGAACTTCTGCTACATCCATATTGGTTCTTTTCCCTCCATTCTCAATTATTGCATTTACCCCTTTATCAGAATGACTGGGTAACGAATTTCTTGCCACATTAGGTCCTAATGGGTTGCCCAACTTTATAATTCCCATTTTAATGAACCTTTCGATCAACTTTTTAAATGTAGTGCAGTTTTCGATTGAATGTCCCGTGATTCCTGCGTGGCACTCGCATTGAGTATTTGCGTCATAGCATTTGGGGAATGGAGGTTGCATAGGTTTCAGGTAGAAAGGGGATACCACATGTGCATCAAACAGACTCTGATATAGCTCCCTATATGTCATCGGGATGGGTGTGAACTGGAGTCTTTCTGTATTTGGCCTTGGGTTGGATTCTTGCCTTGGAGGGCCCTGATGGCTAGTGGTTATTGTCCTTGGCGAGCCAACAGTAATTGGTTTCGAATAACCCTTGTTGTATGTGCTTACATTATTTACCTCATTTTCCTTCTTCCTCGGGCTTGGTCTTTTAGAGTTTTCCCTCGCGTCTATCTTACAACTTCTCACTGCGTTTTCAATCATTTCACCGGACATTACTATATCTGAGAAGCTCTTAGTAGCACTCCCCAACATATGGTTGATGAACGGGGCTTTTAAAGTGTTGATGAAAAGCATTGTGGTTTTGTTTTTCCAAAAGATGTGGCTGGACTTGCGTTGTCACCTCTATCCCTCTTTGGGCATATTGCCTGAAGCTCTCATTTTGCTTATTCTCCATGTTCTGCAGTGTGATTCTATCGGGTGTCATGTCCCTCACATGACTATATTGCTTCATAAAAGCTTGTGCCAAGTCTTTTCATGAATTGATTTTGGCACAACTCAGTTGGTTGTACCATTTAGCTGATGACCCGATCAGACTGTCTTGAAAGTAGTGGATTAACAGTTGATCATTATTGACGTATCCTGTAATCCTTCGATAAAACATAATGATGTGAGCTTCTGGACAACTAGTCCCATTATATTTCTCAAACTCTGGAGTTTTGAACTTCGGAGGGAGCACTAAATCGTGAACCAAACTCAGGTCCTTGGCATCGATTCCGCAATGATAATCAACATTTTCCATTGCTCTGAATTTTTTTTCTAGCCCTCTGCATCGATCCTCAAGTTGCTTTGGCAATTCCACTCTTTATTTTTCTATTTCTGTCATATCATCTAGATCAGGAACAACGGGATTGGTTGGGCTATCCCCCTGACTGGAACCTGAGCCTGTTTGGTAGTTCATCGGTGCCGAGGTACCGGTTTGATACTGTTGAGGTCTGATTGTGACGGGTACCCTCTGTGGGTACACCTCTGGTTATGCCTGGGCATTTATCAGGGTAAAACCTGGGGGGTAAATAGGATCCTCATTATCATCCCCTGAGTTGATTGCAGTGCTTTTCCCTTTTTCACGTTCTCCAGCCAACAACTGCGCCAATTAGCTTATCATACTTCTTCAGGATTCTAGTATCTGATCCCTCATCTCCTATTGTACTTTCGCTAACTGTTCTTGCAGTTGTGCTTACAACTGATCTTGCATCTCTTTTTGAATTTGCTCTAGCATTTCCAATCTTTGGTCTATTACATTGGTTTTGGCGCGAGTACTGTAACGATGTTCGGTTGGTTGACTCTTGTTGGTTTCCAGATTAACTGAAATAATTTCGTTTAATTAGGGTCTTCTTGTGAAATTTAATGCATATGATGCAATGTAATGCAAATGCATGAAATGAATGCAAAAAGAGGCATTGACTCTGATTAAATTTTGTTAGAACAACTTTACTAGAAAACAAATTTCTTTACATAAAACGGATTACATATACGGCTTTGCCCTAATGCTCAAAGCCTTAACTTTCCTAAGAAGCCAATCTAACTCTTGACCCCGATCCGATTATGATTCATACTTCAAGCTTAGCACGTCAGCTTGAACTGCTAGGGTTTGCAAATGATCGGCCACCTCTCGTATTTGAGCCATAGCTTCACCCATGATATGGTCTCTATCCCTGACCTGACCTTGAGAACGGTGAAGTTACTCTTTCCACTATTCGTTGTTTGCTTCAAAGAGTTTAACTCGGAGTTCGCAATTTTGAATGCAATCTCGAGCTCTTTTATTTTCCTTTTCAGCTCTTCAATCTTGTTTAAGCTCGCTTTCAGCCCAATTGTGGAGTTGCGATTACGATACTAATGAAGTGACTTTTCTAGTTCTGCTACTCTGGCTTTTAATCTGACCTTTTCATTTTGGCATTCCAATAGGTCTCTTTCTAGAGCATTTTCTCGAACCTAGGCATCTTGGCATTTCTTTTCCCATTGATCGGCTCTGTTCTTTCTTCTTTGATCTCTTACCGCCATTGTTCTGATATCTTTCCCAACCCGGCAATCCTCATTGATAAGCGCAGCTTCTTATAATTCATTTTTAAACTCTCCAGATCTTCTTCAGCCTTGTTTTTTCCTTTCCTCAGTTTATCTGACTCTAGCTTCTGGACATCAACATCTAGTCCTAATTGTATCTTTTCTTCTTCCAATTGCTCTATCTTCTTTCCTAGCTCCAAATTCCTCTTTTCAAAATCCTGCTTGATGATCTCTAGCTCAGATGGAATCACTTGCAGGTGTTCTTCCAATGGTCGAATGGCTTCTTGATTTAGGACAGAGATGTTGTCATTGACTCTTTGACCCCACCACAACCTATATTTGGGGGTCACCATCGGACCTGTAGCCAATCTTTTCATTCAGTGGGTTTGATTCCAGGCGTTAGACATTTCTCGAACCTTTTTATTGTAATTATCACCCTTATACGAAAACTCACACTGGGCCAGCCCTTGCGTTGCTGGTATGAACTACCTCGATCTATATTGCCTCAACACGAGTAGAGGAGCATATCCAACAGCCCCCCAAATCCCAAGTAGAGGAACCCAATCGAAATCTCCACAACGGTACAGAATCTCATCGGGGATCATCCAATGGGCTCTTCATTCGACGTCCTCATCTTGGATATTCTGGAGTATAGCCATCCATTTTTCTTCTGAAATGCCATCTCACCTCGGTGTAGCCACTAATTCTTTTAATGGAAAGTAGTTCTCGGAGAATACTCGATAAGAAACTTTTTCTACCCTCCAAAAGTGGCTATGAAACCATGCCAACAAGAGTTGAGCACATCCAATGAATCTTCATTCACCCGCTCTTCGGCATGCATTCAAAGATCGGAATGTTTCGGCCAAAATTACAGGGATGGGCGTGACCCTCTTATCAAGTCTGTCGAACAAATCTCAAACTACCTCGTCCACGTACCGTAATGCTTTAGGGAAAACAACCAGCCCATAAATGCTCAAAGTGAAGACATCGACCCTTTTTTTTCATATTTGGGTGTGCTAAGATCAAATCTCGCAAACTATTCCAAGGGATACATTTACCATCTCCCTTTTGCTTTATCCGGGCTGCAACCCATTGCTCACTCATCCCCGTGATGTTCATTAGTTTCTTTAGGAAGGTCGGGACATTAGCGGCTCTGGAATAAACCTTGTCGGGTTAAATTTTCGGGGAACGAAGTAAGGTCGTGTATTTTTCCATAGTAGGTACTAAATCCAATTTTCCAAAAGTAAAGCAGCTGTAGGCGGGGTTCCAAAATTGAGACAAAGCTCAAAACAAATGCTTGCCCACTTTGATATCGAGTAGATAGGGCAAATCGCCATAATTACAGTAAAATAGCTGCTTGATTTCTTCATCCCATTGGACCCATATCTCTTTCAATTCTTGGAGATTGTTCTGGGTCAAGCTAATACGAGTGAAGTCCCACAATTCTGTTACGTACCCCTCCGTCAGACTATCACCTTTTTCTAGTTACGTTTTCTCGGACCATATTCGGACAGCCGTATTATCTTCCACTTTATCAAGAAATATGTTCTCTATGGCAAGCTCCCTATTTAGTAATCGAACGTGAATCAACACCTTTTTTTATGATGAAAATGTCATGCAATCACAGTCAAAGCAAAATAAAACAAGTCAATACATTTTAGACAAAGCTAAAATTTAAGGTAAGCAAGAAATAATAAATAAAGTACCTATTTGGGTGACCACTAGGGGCTCGGTGCGGTTCTACCTAGGGTAGGCTCTCAGGGCTCACTATATGCAATTCGGTTCTAAAGTAAGGGTACCTGAACCGGCAGATTCCTCGATCCTCACCCATTATAGGCTCATACGAACCGAGTTCAGTTCAGGGGAATACATTTCCCTATGGCTATACGAAGATGAAAATCTCACGAAGACATAGGTACGGATGTATCCCGAAAGCGATCCGCTATCCTATACGGAGGTGAAGACCTCACGAAGGAATAGTTTCTCACTCCCACTTAAAAGGGTAAAGTCGACCGATCATGCGATGCAATATGCGGAGATATATTAAAAGACTCGAACCAATAAAGCAAAGAGATCGAAATGATGCAGACCATAAAAATGAAATGCAACAAAAGGATCGTAAATTTAAACCAAACTATCAATTTTCGACAAAAAGACAAGAAATAACCAACTCGTGGCTTGACTCTCTTATTTTATGTCCCCAATGGAGTCGCCAAGCTGTCGAAACTATTTTTCTTGGAATCGACTTTAATTTTAAAAAATGAAAATGGGGAGTCGCCACCAATCCTTTTTAGGAGGTGTGATCGGATCACATCTTAATTTGGTCGTTTTAATAAAATGCTTGATTTATTAAAACAACGATTTTTGGTCTACAGAGTTTAGAAAACGGGTTCGGGAGTCGATTACGCACGAGGAAGGGTTAGCACCCTCGTAACACCCAAAATTGATACCTAATTGATTAATTCGTGTCTTAGTGTCGAAAGTTGAAAACTTGAAAATAATTTAAAAAATACGGTCCCTCTTTGTATAAAAAAATGCTTGGATAAATTGAAACGAATGTCAAAGACTCTCTCGTCTCGAGATAACAAATGTCACATCCCGTAAGTTAGGACACGGCGTTTTGAACCCTCGAGAATAAGCTTGCCTATAAAAATTTATATTTAAATTTCACGTATTTTAATTTTAAAAGGATATTTGGCTATTTAAGGTTAACGAGAAAATTGAAACCCCGTAAGTTAGGGTACGATTTCTCGAATCTCCAAAATGCGAAATATTGCCTATTTTTAAAAGTTTTCTTTTTTGAATTTGGGTGAAAATTAGTGCAATATTTAAAAAATGGTATATGAATAAAATATTGAAGACAAAACCAATTTGAAGACAAAACCAATTTTAAAATATAATAAGGACAAGTGAATAAATAAATAAATACACAAACAAATATTGAAGAAAGTAGTTTATAAAATATTGAAAAAAATGAGCAAATTAAAATATGAATGAAGTTTGGGGAGCAATTTGTAGATAAATACACAATAGATAATAATAATAATAATAATAATAATAATAATACACAAATAAAATAAATAATCAATGAAAGAAAATTAAAAATGAAGAAATAATAAATAAATGAACACCGGGATAAAATAAAAGGTAAATAAGTAAATGAATGATGTGCGAATAAATAAATAAATAAACAAATGAATGAATGAATAAAATGCAAGAAATAATGAATAAATAATCAAGTAAATAAGTAAATAAATAAAAGGATTAAAGTAAAAAGGGGTTAATCATAACTTGAATGAAATTAAAAGAACAAATAAAATAAATAAAAAAAGGACTAAAATAAAAAACATTCGTAAAAATAAATAATTTAGGAAGAATCCAAAATAAATAAATAAGGGCTAAATTGACATTTAAGTAAAATAGGAGGGATAAATTGCGAAATTAAAAAAATGAGAAATACGGGCTAAAATGGGACGCGCACGAAATAGGGGGGACCGATTGGGGAATTATCCCCTTTCCTTAAAATGGCGTCGTTTCCTGGAGAGGTTAAAATGAAATAAAAATAAAATTATAGGGTTAAATTAAAAAAAGGACCGAATTGCAAAGCGCTGCAAAAGCGGAAGGATCGAGAGCGCAAATAACCCATTCATCCAAAACGCGCGGATCCTCCGAGCGGGTCAGGTCGGCGCGCGGATCCTAGGGGTAAAATGTCGTCGTTTTAGGACTATTGTGACCAGCCCTAAACGACGTCGTTTAATGGGTTTATTTATGTCAATTTTTTTAAAAAATTTTCATTCTCTTCCCATTCTTTAAAAAAACCAAAAAAAAAACTCTCTCAACCTCCCTTCCCTTCTCCAGGCTCCGGCCATTGCTCCAGCGCTGGACCACCGTGGCGGCCGTCAGTCACCGTCGACGGCGTCAAAGAATAGCCCTTTTTTATCGTTTTACCATCCCTGACCCAGATCTGAACTCAAAATACCCAAGAGCCTCACAAAAATCGAAAGAAATCGAAGAAACATTTCGATTTCGTCTTCCCCGATCGTCGAAAAAGGTAAAAAATTTGTATTTATATACATGTATATATGTATGTACACTATATTCAAAATAAATAGGCTATGAAAAAAAAAAAGAAAATATACCTTTGGATCAAACTAAAGTTTTAATTTTTTTCTCTTTCTCTATTTTTTTATTCTTTTTTGTATTTTTTTTCGTGTCCAAAAAAACATTACAAATATTCTGACTTTTTATAGCCGAAAGTATTACAATATATTAGTTTTTGCTATTGTTTCTCTGCTATCTGCGTCTCTTGCTTTTTGCTCTTTTCGTTTCTGTTTCTTTTTTGCAGGCAAGGTCAACGGGCGAAGATTCCGGCTTTTTTCCATTTTGGTGCAACGGAGGTAGTCCTCGAGCGGTGGGCGCACTGAGGACGCACATGGAGGTGGCGCGTCGCACATGGATGACCTAGGACTTTCCATTTTTCTGAAAATTTCGGGCTTAGGGCTTAGGGTGGTGCATTGGGCTGTAACTTTGTATTTGGGCCTTGTAAAAAACTTGGACTGGACTTATTATTTTGGTTTTGTTTTTTTTTTTTTTGACTTCTAATTTCTGCTTGTTGGGCCCAGGCAAATTTGGCCCGTTACAGGTACCAATACTTTTTTTTATCTACTTTGGCACTTGCCTTGATAATTAAGTCTATTTTAGTCCTGGACTTGAAAAATATAAAACTTTGATGATGTAGCACTCGGATATGTGTCACATTATCACTTAAAAATTAAAAAATTTAGGCTAAAGGGGTATATAAGCCCTTAAATTTCGTGAAAATATCAATTAAGCACTCAAACTCTCAAATTGCATCAATTAAGCTCTTTGACCAATATTTTTCATCTTTGATCATTACAGCACTGATGTGACCGTTAACGACGTTGATGTGGCGCTCCATCTCAAAGTTTCAATAGATAATTTGAACTACAATCAAAGTTTCATGTGTATAATTATCTCAAATTAAAATTCATATATCAAATTGCACATTAAATTAAATTTTGTGTATAAGTTTGAGATTTGTCCTTTCTTTTCAACAAATGATTTTCATCTATAAAAGAACTGGATACAAAAAAAAAAAAAAAGATGGGCTTTAGGCCTAAAGTCCAATTTGTCGTACAATAAATACCGACAATATATATATATATTTGTCGCACGTTTTGTTGACCACTGCAAGCTCTCACAGGTCACACAGCACTTTACCTTGTTGACGCTCCCACTGTTCGCGCCAACCATGGATATATTCTTTCATATTATAATATAATTCTAAAAAGTAATCAACATGCGATAATATAATTATTTTCAATTTACTCAAAAAGTATATAATGAAATCAACACCATACCAATCGAACTTACTTATATTTTCAATATGGTATAATGATTTTTTAGCCCTTCAACTTTAAAAAAAATTAATTTTGGTCTTTAATGTATGTCTTTTTTAACTTTTGAACTTACATTGTTTGTAAAATCACCTAAAAATTAATGGAAATACAGAGGCGGATTTAGGGGGCTGATAGGGCCAACCCCCCTAAAATGGAAATTTTATCTTTTTGGCCCTTTAAATTTTTAAAAATTTTAAATTAGTAAAGGTAAAATTATATTTTAGCCCCCCTAAAAATGATAAAATTTTGATTTAATCCTTTAAAAATTATAAAGATATAGGCAATTTAATTTCGGCCCCCTAAATTTTTTTCCTGGCTTCGCCCCTATGGAAATAGTGTTTACTTTTTCTAAATAATTTTTTAACTTTTAAAAAATTAATTATTTGTTGATGTTTGCCACATCAGCAAAGTTAACAAACATTAATTTTTTATCTATTTTTGAGTGATTTGACAAATAACACAAGATTAAGGACTAAAAAGGTGAAAAATACTAAAATAACTTCTTCTTCTTTTATAAAGTTTGAAGGGTCAAATAAGTTCTTATGCCTTTCAATATTTAATTTTTAAATATTTTTAATTTATTCAAAAATTAATATGTATTTTTTTCTTTCAATTAGATTCTAATTTGATCTTTTTTATGAAATTGGATTGAGTTGAATTAATATTTTATAATAAAAAGGTTTTTTTTTTAACCAAAAGAAAGACAAACAAGTAATAATATTAAGGGATAACTAGTATTTAAGGCCACAAATTTATCCCCTATCCTCATCCCTAAACCCTTAATATTAGCACTAAGAGAAGAAGCAATATCCGCAGCAAAAATAGATAAAAGAAACATGGGAGGGACTTCCCACTCCTGATGATTAACATGTAACAAAGTGACCCGAGCAAGCTCGAGCTGCCTTATTAATAGTTCGTCTAATCCTGTTAAAACACGGTTGTTGATGAAAAGAATATTTCAATAGCAAACAATATTAAAGAACAATACCAAATTCAGAAATATCAAAATGAGAAGAATTGAGCACAATAATAATATCACTATAATTTGATTCCACAACAACATTATCGAAACCTTAATTCTTCAGTCAAGAGAGAGCCTCTCTAATGGTAATTAATTCGATCAATCTCAATTAGAAAACAAAGAGAATCCGCTCGAGGAGGTGCTCACGTCTTATTAGATAGTTGGTGAGGCAATAGCTTACCAAGGCGATGATCAATAGCTGGTCCGAAAGGATGATTAGCCACACCGGGATCGAGACACGCCTGCACTCCTATAGGAGGCAAAAGACTTGGGAATTTTCCGCAATGGGCGAAAAGCCTGACGGAGCAATGCCACGTGGAGGTAGAAGGCCCACGGGTCGTGATCTTCTTTTCCCGGAGAAGAAGCAATGACGGTATCTAGGGAATAAGCATCGGCTAACTCTATGCCAACAGCCGCGGTAATACAGAGGATGCAAGCGTTATCTGTTGGAAAATATGGACATAAAATATATAATAAGGGTAATTACATGTTATTATTTACTATCATGATAGGTTAGCCCAAATTAAAAGTGATCTAATTTAGTTAAAATTTTATTGGGCTTTAATTATTAAATAAAGTAAGGGTCAAATATGTGTAGATACTCTAGTAATTGAGTTCTAATCAAATTTTAATTAATGATGGGCTAACTAGAATTTGATTAGAACTAATATGCCAAGGTTATAAATATTAGGGTTATGGTCCCCAAATTATACACAATATATCTTTTCTAATATCCCATCATTAGGAAAGAGAGAGCAGATATTCTCTGAATTTGTTGTGTGCTAATTTGGAAGATCAAATCCCCAAGATCCGGTAAAACTTCAAGGAATTCATGGATTCAGATACACTTCCGCATCTAGTTTTATTCTTAATTTATTCTTGATGATTTGACATGATAGATCCTGGTTTATAAAGTTTTATTTTAGATTTATTTTACAAATCTAACAAGTGGTATCAGAGCTTTGTCATGTTGAATCATTGAGAATGAATTGATTCTTTATTATTTTTGGATTGATTCGTTTTTCTTTTTTAATTTTATGGATTTGATATTTTAATTATATATTATGTTGAATCTTTGATATTCCTGATAAATTTTTGGGTTTTGATTCTTTAAATAAAATTTTAAAGTTTTAAATAAAGTTTTAAGGTTTTAATTTTTGTATAACTAGAAAGATTTGCAATTTTAATTGAGAATTAAAAAAAAAAGAGGATTTTATGTTGTTTATACAGTTTTAATAAATATTTAAAAAGCTGTGTAGGTTTGGGTTCATTAGAAACTTTTTATGATATATATTTGATTATATCAATAGATGGATTGTTAATCGCTAATCGCTTGTTTTACAGTTTTACGGTTATATATATATATATTGTTTTGGAGACACTTTAGTAATTATGTTCAGGATTTTACATGATGATATATGGTTGGTAAAAGAAATTGTTTCAGGTAAACTGTCTCTTATATACCGATTGTTTATCAAAGAATTCATTATATATGTTGAATCCTTAAGATTGATGGTAATATTTGTTAGTTTTAATTTTTTTTATCGATTCAATTTTAGGGTTTCATTATAATCGTTTTTTAATTCAAATCCGGTTCAACAATTGTACAATTGAATTCAATTTTTATAATCATTAATTCTTGAATTCAATATATAGTTGATAGAATATATTATTTATTATTGAGTTTATATGCTTATTCTTCTCATACTATTCAGTTTAAGCATATATTTTGAATTTAGATTTACTTAGGATATGTAACACCCCAAACCCGGCCCAAACGTTACAACCGGATCTGGTATGTCACTTAAGAGATTTTACATAACATGTCGCATTTTGGAAAAAAATTACTAGGTTTACACCTTTATTTCGAAAGCTTAATAATTCATTAAAGTATAAAATATTAAGTAACCAATTATCTTGGTAGATTTTAAATAAAAACCGAAATTTCATGCAGGTCTTAACTTAATTGAAAACGTAAAACTTAAAACCCAGTAATAAAAGCCCAACAAAATCCCAAGACATAAATAGTAGTCTAGTGGCCCATGGCCTTATTACAAGAAAATTTGAACCCATTAATTAAATGAAAATAAAAAAATTAGACTAAGTCTTTTTGCTGAATTCTCAAAGCTCACGCATGGCCACCTTGCTCTCCTCTCCACCCCAGGTCCGATGCCCTAAGTGTCACCCGAGATGGTTAAAATTAAAGGGTGAGTCGCGAGACTCAGCAGTGTGCAACCCTCATGCACCATTAGATTTGGGCTTTAGCCCCATAAAACAGAATAATCAAAATATAAGTAACAAAAATAATATGCAAAGCCCAACCCATATCCTAGGTGTCCATCCGCTACACGCCCCAGTACTGTACCATTCACACCATTGGGGATTTCTACAATCAACCCACACCGCTACACGCCTTGATGGCGGTCATCATGCTGTTCATCATCGATCATGGCCGTAGCCACTACAATAGATCACGGCGAGGCCGCTACAACAGATCACGGTAAGGAACCGCTACAACAGATCACCAGAAAAACGCTACAACATATAACTTCCTCCTTTCATCAACCCAACCCATGCAATCACATATAATCAATATTCTTAAATCATTTAATCGAGCATACACTAACCTGGTGATTTGCTTTTACCCTCTTTGCTTTCGTCATTATGCCGGGATTTCGGCATTTATCAAAACATATAAGACTTATAATTATATACAAATCAAACAGATCCAGATGGTGTGGAGAATTACACACCTGATATTGCGAAATCCAATATTCTTAGTCGATGTCCTTGCTATTTAGATCTATTATCCTCAATCTATAGCCTTGCTTAAAAGCCAGAACAATTGCGAAAATAGGCCTCTCCTATATTCGGCCATGGTTAGTATTCTACCCGATTTTATATATATAAATAAACAAATCCTCTTACCTTGAAATCCCGAAATTGGAGACTTATGATTTTCGACTTTTAGGTCTAGTCGACTAAGCTTCCTTCCAATCCCGAATTGCCGCCCATCATAAAACCATTAAACCATTAGCTTTTGGCTTTTGCCTTTCAAAAACCGGGAATAGATCATGAGAACTAATCAAAAATCAACACTTACCTTAGCATAGGAGATTCGGCTAGCACTAGAGAGAGAATCGGCAATGCCCATGGAAGATTTAAATGCCGGAAGTATAGAACTAATTCTCAAATAGGATGAATAGAAGAAAAGACTATGGATGCTTCGGCTTCCTAGAGAAATCGGCACAAGAAGGAAAAAGTGGAGAAGAGTTTCGGCTTTTAAAGAAATTGGAGAGGGAGAGGCTAGGGAATTTCGGCACAATGGGAGAGAAATTTAGGGTTTTTAGTGTCAGAATCAAGGAGCTAGCCCCCTCTATTTATAGATATTTTGGCACCTACTGCTAAGAACCGAAAACACCCTTAAAATTCAAGCTAAAAGAGAGGAGAAATTTGGCACCCTCCTTGCCATGCAGTAGCCGAATTTTACACTCCTCTAGGAGGTGGATTTTCGGCCAACGCTTCCCTTAAAGATAAGCTCCTAACTTTTCTCCTTTTTATCTATGATATTATCACTTAAAAATCCACATAAATTCTCCTATTTTATAGCCTTGTAGCCGTCCACCTCTACTAATCCCTAATGCCAAATTTAACTCACTTAAATTAAAATATTTGGGCCTCATTAAACTTAATACTTGGGCCCCTAATTCCTTGTGTGTGGCGTCGCCCTCTCTTCATTTAAAGTGCCGAATTTGGCCTAAAACATGGGCTCCTTGCGACCCAAAACTTGTTCCTTTTAATCATTAATGATGCCACTTTAATCTGGGCCTTTTTGCCTAATTCGAGCCCAAATTTAGACCCCTATCAATTAAATTAACATAGTAAGCCTATCCCTACACTAAATGTATAGGCCAAGAAATTTAGGATGTTACAGTTCTACCCTTCAAAGAAATTTCGTCCTCGAAATTTCCAACTAACTATTAGTCATACTACCCAAGTCTCACCACTATGCTTTTGTTGCGCACTCCGATTCTAAAGCCAAAAGAAACACTTAGTATACTATGGTAGAGTACGCACCAGTGTTAGCATCTAGAGCGTCCTCGTCCCCTTGTACTCATTTTACCGATTCGCGTTTATCTGTTTAGAAATTTTATGAATTATTAGTTTTCTTCCGCTGATTAACCACGAACAGTTTTATGAACAATAGTTTAAGAGTAGTTCTTTCGAATTCGAACCTATCTACAGTTTCAGTCTCAAGTTTATCTCCTAATTCTAGAAACCACATACATCAACCCGCATACATCAATCACACAAGTAGCATCCATGCACACACATTCATCGCATAAGGTTTTTTTTTTCCGTTATTCCTCTACCCACGGGTATTTCTGTAATTTTGCCCTACTGGGTATTTTCCAAAATAAAGTGTCTTGGTGATTTTCTCAAAATAGGGTATATTGGTGTTGTTGTTGTTTTCATTTTTTTTAAAGGGTATTTTGGAAAATTTAATTTTTCAAACCGGGTCACATTTGTAAATCTAAGGGTTTTCGGGTAAATTTGCAGAACATGGGTATTTTATAAAATCACGGTTGTTTGGAAATTTTCACAAATCAAGTGTATTTTTGGAAATTTTACAAAACTTGAGGGTATTTTGATTGCGAAATAGGGTGGCTGGTCCCTTTCGGGTTTTAATTATAGATTTTGGCCCGTCAACAAATCCTCGTGGCTAAGGTGAACAATCATCACGCACTGTGGGGATTCCAAATAAGAGGAGGTGAGTCACTAGGACCGCTTAAGTACCAAGCTCTCCTCGAATCCAATCTCTAGACATGCGTATGCTGTTGCCACACCCTAACCCATCGACTCGCTCACGGGTTTGTTTGGATAGATTAAGTCTTATGAATTTAAAGAGTTGTTTTAACTAAGCCTATAGTCCATCAATGCCTAACATACTAGACTACGTCCATCAAGCCCATCAAGCCCGCATACATATCACATCCAAAAGTTTAGAATACTTACCTACGTGGATCGGGTGCCGGTAGACTCGAAGGCCATATCTTCTTCCAGATTTTTTCTCAATTTCACATAAATTTTCAAAACACTACTAGAGCCATTTCACAGCCCGAGTTTTGAACTGGGCTCTAATACCAAAATGTAACACCCCAAACTCGGCCCATAAGTTTTGACCAGATCTGGTATGCTACGGGTTGTACGTTGAAAACTTTTGTTAAGTTGGTTTTAGTAAATCATAAGTTATTAGGCAAAATTCGAATAAACAAGTGACTTTTGAAAAGAAAACCTTGTATTATTATTATTTTGAATAATAAAACCTTTGACAAAGTTCCATAAGTTGCAAATATTAAAAACTAAGTAGTGAGTATAAACTATGGGGCCTTATTACATAAATGTTTCCAAAATTAAAAACTTAAGGAAAAACCAAAATAATCTATAGGAATAAAAACTTGATGGCCCCTCGAGTCCGCCTTTGCTCCCATGTCCACGATCTACTGCTCATCTGCAAAGTTAGGGAAAAATAATAGGGTGAGTCACCAAGACTCAGTGTGTAAATCCCGAAAACAATCAAAGGCTTGGCCCACAAACACATTATGGCCTTGGCCCGTATACAAGGGTAACTATATATGCATCATGGCCCATCCTAGCCTAGAAATCCATCCTCTACACACCAACCCGTACCAACTATCACACCTTGGGCATTTCTACAATCAACCTTCCAACCGCTACACACCATATCGACAGCTGTGCTGCTTGTCTTAAAGACCGATCACCGTGTGACCTATGTGGCAAAGCCACTGATCGCCATGCGGCCTTAATAATACATCGTAGCATTTCGACAGCTGAGCTACCTGTCATAAAGACAGATCACTATGTGACCTATGTGGCAAAACCACCGATCGCTATGCGACCTTCTTCCCCTTCATCATATCAATCCCATCCCATGCATACATACATGCAGAATCAAAACAATATACTACCTAAAAGTTCACAATCTATCACATACATCGATACACATAGAGAAGTTTCTATGATTACGTGCACTGCATCCCTTGCCTACCCTTTTTGGGTAATCCGACTGCCTATACAGCCTTTTTCCGGCTTTTAGCCCATAACATATATTTAGTACAGATTACTATACAACCTTTTTCTCGGCTTTTAGCCCATAACATATTTTTAGTACAGACAATTAGTGTGTTAGAGATCTACACACACGATTACCGTTAGAACGACACTCTCTATGTCGACACTATCGTAAGTCGATACAACCGCTACTTGCCTAAGGTGTTGTTCGTGCTTGGTCCACAACCTGGTGGCCAATCTCGTCTCACTTGACACACTCGCTTCTTAAACTTAGGATTCTCTCCTTTGCTCGATCCATATTTAATTCCATCACAAGTCCTTGTCGAACTACTATCACAACATATGATCGTTAATCCACATCATAAAGTTAAGATCTCGCATGCGATGAACGAATCTAGTGAAAATCTAGGGAAAATCACCTTACCTTAAAATCCCAAAATTAGAGACTTATGATTTTCTGCTTTTAGGTCTAGTCGACCACTCACTTCCTTCAAATCCCGAATTGCCGCCCATCATAAAACCATTAAACTATTAGCTTTTGGCTTTTGCCTTTCAAAACCCGGGAATAGATCATGAGAACTAATCAAAAATCAACACTTACCTTAGCATAGGAGATTCTTGGCTAGCACTAGAGAGAGGATTCGGCAATGCCCATGGAAGATTTAAATGCCTAAGTATAGAACTAATTCTCAAATAGGATGAATAGAAGAAAAGACTATGGATGCTTAGGCTTCCTAGAGAAATCGGCACAAGAAGGAAAAAGTGGAGAAGAGTTTCGCTTTTAAAGAAATTGGAGAAAAGAAATTGGAGAGGGAGAGGCTAGGGAATTTCGGCATAATGGGAGAGAAATTTAGGGTTTTCAAAGTGTCGAATCAAGGAGCTAGCCCCTATTTATAGATATTTTGGCACCCACTGCTAAAAACCAAAAACGCCTTAAAATTCAAGCTAAAGAGAGGAGAAATTCGGCACCCTCCTTGCCATGCAAGAGAGTCGAATTTTACACTCCTCTAGGTGGTGGATTTTCGGCCAACACTTCCCTTGAAGATAAGCTCCTAACTTTTCTCCTTTTTATCTATGATATTATCACTTAAAAATCCACATAAATTCTCCTATTTTATAGCCTTGTAGCCGTCCACCTCTACTAATCCCTAATGCCAAATTTAACTCACTTAAATTAAAATATTTGGGCCTCATTAAACTTAATACTTGGGCCCCTAATTCCTTGTGTGTGGCGTCACCCTCTCTTCATTTAAAGTGCCGAATTTGGCCTAAAACATGGGCTCCTTGCGATCCAAAACTTGTTCCTTTTAATCATTAATGATGCCACTTTAATCTGGGCCTTTTGCCTAATTCTAAGCTCAAATTTAGACCCTATCAATTAAATTAACATAGTAAGCCTATCCCTACACTAAATGTATAGGCCAAGAAATTTAGGATGTTACGCTTCTACCCCTCTTAAAGAAATTTCGTCCTCGAAATTTCCAACTAACTATTAATCGTACTACCCAAGTCTCACCACTATGCTTTACACAGCACTCCGATTCTAAAGCCAAAAGAAACACTTAGTATACTATGGTAGAGTACGCACCAGTGTTAGCATCTAGAGCGTCCTCGTCCCCTTGTACTCATTTTACCGATTCGCGTTTATCTATTTAGAAATTTTATGAATTATTAGTTTTCTTCTGCTGATTAACCACGAACAGTTTTATGAACAATAGTTTAAGAGTAGTTCTTTCGAATTCAAACCTATCTACAGTTTCAATCTCAAGTTTATCTCCTAATTCTAGAAACCACATACATCAACCCGTATATATCAATCACACAAGTAGAATCCATGCACACACATTCATCGCATAAGGTTTTTTTTTCTGTCATTCCTCTACCCAGGGGTATTTCCGTAGTATTGCCCTACAGGGTATTTTCCAAAATAAAGTGTCTTGGTGATTTTCTCAAAATAGGGTATATTGGTGTTGTTGTTGTTTTCGTTTTTTTTTAGCAGGGGTATTTTAGAAATTTTAATTTTTCAAACCGGGTCGCATTTGTAAATCAGGGGTTTTTGGGTAAATTTGCAGAACATGGATATTTTATAAAATCACGGTTGTTTGGAAATTTTCACAAATCAAGTGTATTTTTGGAAATTTTACAAAACTTGAGGGTATTTTGATTGTGAAATAGGGTGGCTAGTCCCTTTCGGGTTTTAATTATAGATTTTGGCCCGTCAACAAATCCTCGTGGCTAAGGTGAACAGTCATTGCGCACCAGGTAGGATTCCAGCGAAGAGGAGGTGAGTCACTAGGACTGCTTAAGTACCAAGCTCTCCCTGAATCCAATCCTAGACAAGCGTATGTCTGTTGCCACACCCTAACCCATAAACTCGTTCACGGGTTTGTTTGGATAGATTAAGTCTTATAAATTTAAAGAGTTGTTTTAACTAAGCCTATAGTCCATCAATGCCTAACATACTAGTCTAAGTCCACCAAGCCCATCAAGCCCGCATACATATCACATCCAAAAGTTTAGAATACTTACCTGCGTGGATCGGGTGCCGGTAGACTCGAAGGCCATATCTTCTTCCGGATTTTTTCTCAATTTCACATAAATTTTCAAAACACTACTAGACCCATTTCACAGCCCGAGTTTTGAACTGGGCTCTGATACCAAAATGTAACACCCCAAACCCGACCCATAAGTTTCGACCAGATCTGGTATGCTACGGGTTGTACGTTGAAAACTTTTGCTAAGTTGGTTTTAGTAAATCATAAGTTATTAGGCAAAATTCGAATAAACAAGTGACTTTTGAAAAGAAAACCTTGTATTATTATTATTTTGAATAATAAAACCTTTGACAAAGTTCCATAAGTTGCAAATATTAAAAACTAAGTAGTGAGTATAAACTATGGGGCCTTATTACATAAATGTTTCCAAAATTAAAAACTTAAGGAAAAACCAAAATAATCTATAGGAATAAAAACTTGATGGCCCCTCGAGTCCGCCTTTGCTCCCATGTCCACGATCTACTCATCTCATCCGCAGTTAGGGAAAAATAATAGGGTGAGTCACCAAGACTCAGTGTGTAAATCCCGAAAACACATCAAAGGCTTGGCCCACAAACACATTATGGCCTTGGCCCGTATACAAGGGTAACTATATATGCATCATGGCCCATCCTAGCCTAGAAATCCATCCTCTACACACCAACCCGTACCAACCATCACACCTTGGGGATTTCTACAATCAACCCTCCAACCGCTTACACACCATATCGACACCGTGTGTCGCCTGCCTTAAAGACCGATCATCAGGTGGCCTATGTGGCAAAGCCACCGATCGCCATGCGACCTTAATAATACATGGTAGCATTTCGACAAATTGAGTCGTCATTATAAAGACCGATCACTATGTGACCTATGTGGCAAAGCCACCGATCGCTATGCGACCTTCTTCCCCCCTTCATCATATCAATCTCATCTCATGCATACATACATGCAGTAATCAAAACAATATACTACCTAAAAGTTCACAATCTATCACATACATCGATACACATAGAGAAGTTTCTATGATTACGCACTGCATCCCTTGCCTACCCTTTTTGGGTAATCCGACTGCCTATACAGCCTTTTTCCTAGCTTTTAGCCCATAACATATATTTAGTACAGACACTATACTGACCTTTTTCCTGCTTTTAGCCCATAACATATTTTTAGTATAGATTAATTAGTGTGTTAGAGATCTACACACTTGATTACCGTTAGAACGACACTCTCTATGTCGACACTATCGTAAGTCGATACAACCGCTACTTGCCTAAGGTGTTGTTCGTAAGCCACCCACAACCTCGGTGGCCAATCCTGCATCACGACACGTACCATTTCTTAAACTTAGGGATTCTCTCCTTTGCCTGGATCCATATTTAATTCCATCACAAGTCCTTGTCAGAACTACTATCACAACATATGATCGTTAATCCACATCATAAAGTTAAGATCTCGCATGCGATGAACGAATCTAGTGAAAATCTAGGGAAAATCACCTTACCTTAAAATCCCGAAATTGGAGACTTATGATTTTCGACTTTTAGGTCTAGTCGACTAAGCTTCCTTGAAATCCCGAATTGCCGCCCATCATAAAACCATTAAACTATTAGCTTTTGGCTTTTGCCTTTCAAAAACCGGGAATAGATCATGAGAACTAGTCAAAAATCAACACTTACCTTAGCATAGGAGATTCGGCTAGCACTAGAGAGAGGATTCGGCAATGCCCATGGAAGATTTAAATGCCGGAAGTATAGAACTAATTCTAAAATAGGATGAATAGAAGAAAAGACTATGGATGCTTCTTTCCTAGAGAAATCGGCACAAGAAGGAAAAAGTGGAGAAGAGTTTCGCTTTTAAAGAAATTGGAGAAAAGAAATTGGAGAGGAGAGGCTAGGGAATTTCAGCACAATGGGAGAGAAATTTAGGGTTTTCAGTGTCGTAATCAAGGAGCTAGCCCTCCCTATTTATAGATATTTTGGCACCTCTCGCTAAAAACCGAAAACGCCCTTAAAATTCAAGCTAAAAGAGAGGAGAAATTCGGCACCCTCCTTACCATGCAATGAGCTCGAATTTTACACTCCTCTAGGTGGTGGATTTTCGCCAACACTTCCCTTGAAGATAAGCTCCTAACTTTTCTCCTTTTTATCTATGATATTATCACTTAAAAATCCACATAAATTCTCCTATTTTATAGCCTTGTAGCCGTCCACCTCTACTAATCCCTAATGCCAAATTTAACTCACTTAAATTAAAATATTTGGGCCTCATTAAACTTAATACTTGGGCCCCTAATTCCTTGTGTGTGGCGTCACCCTCTCTTCATTTAAAGTGCCGAATTTGGCCTAAAACATGGGCTCTTACGACCCAAAACTTGTTCCTTTTAATCATTAATGATGCCACTTTAATCTGGACCTGTTTGCCTAATTCTAAGCCCAAATTTAGACCCCTATCAATTAAATTAACATAGTAAGCCTATCCCTACACTAAATGTATAGGCCCGTAAATTTAGGATGTTACAGGATATGTAAGGCAAGTCGATCATGATTATATTTTTATGGTTTAATTATGATGAAATTAGATTTTGATGCAAATTGATGTTAATCATAATATGTGTTTAAATAATTTGGTTTTAAGTTTGGTTCTATAATCTTAAGTTTTGGCATCTTATGGTTCCAAATATTTGGTTAAATTATGACGATTTATTGTATGAATTGTGAGATATGCAAACTATTATGATTTTGGTTTTTGAGATGTACTGGCTTAAAAATATTTTCAAGTATTCATGTGAATATCAGTTTAATCATAAATACAACTTTAGATTTATATGGTAAATTCATGGTAAGTTTTTCTATTTGATTATGAATACATGTATATGCGTGAATTGCTTTGGTGTTTTTATCCATGCCAAAATTATGAATACATGTGTTTGTTAATTATTTGGCTTTGAACCACTACATTATTTCTGTTTGGTTTTGATATATATGATTTTGGAACAAAAAAAAAAGTCAAAAATTAAGGTTTTTGGTTTTTTATTGCATTATTAAGACAACCTTATTTTGGGTTATTTTGGAGTTTATAAAGCAATAAAAAAAATAGTTTTGACATTTGACTATTGGGGAAATTTTAATTTTGAATATTGGTATGTTTATATATTTTTTAAAATAACTTAATTGAAGCAATAAGTCACCAAAGTGATTTTTTTTGTATAAATTATTTTGTTTTAAAATATAAAAGTTTCTGTGCATGTAACTTAAGTTATGTTGATATTGATCGGCCCAAATAAAGGTTAATAATATTACACGTGCTACTATGGTGATAAACATGTGACGATTATTCGGTTTTACATGTGAGTAATAAATCGGCCCAAAGGAAGATTTATTGTTCGACATGTTCTTATTGTCAATGTTTGATTACTACACCAATATATCACTTACAAGTTAATATTTTATCCAAAGATGAAATATTAATGGAGTCTCCGATATCTTAAGATAATGTTTACCTTTATTCAAATTATTTTGGTTTAAATTTGAAGTCTTATGTGAAGTTGTTTATGGTTTATGATTTATTCAACTATTATTATATTTGCCAACATCACTGTATGTTGTTTTGGGATAATTATATATACATATATATACTAGTATCTTTTAATTTGATTGAAAGATGAAATTAAAAGAAATATTTTGAAACAAATAAATTAAAATTTTGGCTTTGGGTTTTAATTAAGGATGTCTAATATTTTAAATAGATTAGTTGAAACAAAATGCCGCCAAAGTGACCTCTTTTATGTAGATTAGTTTATTTGAAATATCAAGATGATTATATGTTTTTGTGATTCATGCGTTTATTAATTGACCCAAAGGTAAGTTAATATTTAGCAGAATTTCAACGACATCTGTGGTGATAAATGTGTGACAATTATAAGGTATTTTATGTGAGCAATAAGTTAGTCCAAAGATTAATTAATTGTTTGACATAATTTATTGTCAATGTTTGATTGCTACAACAAGAGTACCGCTTACTGTTAATATTACTATCCAAAGACTTGATATTAATGTTGTGTTTGGTATCTTGAGATGGGATTAGCCATTATCTTGAATTTATTGTTTACTTATGAATATTGGTGTGAGCTTATTTTTATTTATTTTTTGTTCTATATTCAGCTAATTCATCTTCTATTGCCACAATATCTGCTAATATAAATCCTATACCCATGCTTAATGGGACTAATTTCAATGAATGGAAAAGGCACTTATTTATAGTGCTTCGCTATATGAACATAGACCTTGCACTAAGGGAAGAACAACTCGCACCTCTCACTGTAGAAAGCACCCCCTATGTTAAAAGGGATTTTGAGAGGTGGGATCGTTCAAATTGCAAGATTCTAATGATCATGAAGCACAACATTTCAGAAGCCTTTAGGGGCAAAGAATCTAAAAAAATTACTCAGGCCAAAGTTTCCTTGACGAAATTGAGAAACGTTTTGCTAAAAACAATAATGTTGAAATGACATCACTTCTGACTTCTTTGATGTCTATAAAGTTAAGGGTTAAGGAAATTCTGAGCGATCTAAGGGCTATGAGTTTTATGATCCCATAATAAGGAATATTTTTGAGATGGGAACTGCAACATTTTTTGAGGATGTTGAGTTTGGAGGGAGAAATAAGGCTAGAGACATTGCTTTTAAGGAGAAATTGGATTCTAACTCAGTTCCTACTATCACTTTTGACGATGTTCAGGCCCTTATACCTATCATTGATCAAGAAGTGAATCCAGAACCTCTGCAAGACAATGTTGAACAACTCCCCATTCAAAATGAGATAATTGTTCCAGAAAAACAAACTCAACAACCTCAAGAACAAGTGCCATTAAGGAGGTCCACAAGAGAAAGGAGAAATGATATTCCAGATGGTTATGTTGTATTTCTCCAAGAACATGAGGATGATAATGGAATGATGGAAGATGATCTAATCAACTTTCATCAGGCTATGAAAAGTTCTAATTCTCAAAAGTGGATTGATGCCATGAAAGATGAGTATAAGTTTATGCGAGACAATAAAGTTTGGGAACTTGTCCCATTACTTGAAGGTGCAAAACCAATTGGTTGTAAATGGATATTTAAAACCAAGAGGGATGCAAATGGTAATGTGGAGAAGTATAAGGCGCTGGCTTTGTAGCTAAAGGATATACTCGTAAAGAAGGTGTTGATTTTACGCAGACTTTCTCTCCAGTTTCATCGAAAGACTCCTTTAGGATAATCATGGTGCTTGTTGCTTATTTTGATCTTGAGTTACATCAGATGGATGTTAAGACTGTGTTTCTTAATGGCGACATTGAAGAAATAATTTATATGGTGACCAGAAAATTTTGAGTCGGAAGACTCAAAGAATATGGTTTGCAAATTGACAAAATCCATCTATGGACTCAAACAAGCTTCCCGTCAATGGTACCATAAGTTTCATGAAATAATTGTTTCGTTTGGTTTTGAGATGAATATTGTTGATGATTGTGTGTATCTCAAATTCAATGGGAGTAAGTACATATTTCTGGTTTTATATGTTAATGACATACTTCTTGTTAATAATAAGTATAGCCTCAATCAATACCCTAAGAATGATTTTAAAATTACAAAAATGCATTAGATTTTTTTACATTTTAGCAGTGGAAAGTCTAATGTACATTCAGGTTTGTATACATTGGAATATTGTGTACACTATTAGGATGTTAGGCAGATATTTTAAGCAACCCTGATTTGGACCATTGGATAGCATCCAAGAGGGTTATAAGGTATTTTCAGAGAACAAAAGATTACATGCTCACATATCGGAGGTCTAATCAGTTAGAGATCATCAGGTATATAGACTCCAATTTTGATGGAATATGGATATAAGATTTTTTCACTAAGGTGCAAATTGTGAAAACAAATTGCAATCTTTTATTCCAATAGCAACAGGAGCACATCAAAGTAAAAACACATAGACTTTAAGTTCCTAGTTGTTAAAGTAAAAGTTCAGAGTGGTTAGGTGCTTATAAAGCATATTAGGACAAACTCCATGATTGCAGATCCGCTTACTAAGGAATTACACCTAAGGTTTTATAAGTGCACACTGCTCATATGGGTGTAATGTCATTTAAAGGATATTTGGTTTTAGTGGGAGTTTGTATTTTTAAATGCTTTTATGTTATAGACATATTTTCAGTTATTTCAGTTTAAAGATATTAAGTTTATTTTCTGCAGAAATAAAGTTTATTTGGTTTATTCACACTCTGGTTGTGGTAAAGTTTGATCTCACTAAGGAGGACCAATTGGAAATAGACATGTTTAAATCATATTGCATGTAATTTTCATGCTACACATCCATACTTGATCTATGTCATTTGGTTGTGTTAATATACGTGATCATGGATGGATTTAGTTACGATATATGTAATGAAAGTCGCCTTGGTTCTATGTTAACATAATTAATGGACGAGATTGTTCGGAATACCTTTTGGATATGATAGTAAAATTTTGAGCTCATAAGGTTATATAATGACATGTAATTATATGTGGTCCAAGTGGGAGATTGTTGTAAAATATGGACATCACATATATAATAAGGGTAATTACATGTTATTATTTACTATCATGATAGATTAGCCCAAATTGAAAGTGATCTAATTTAGTTAAAATTTTATTGGGCTTTAATTATTAAATAAAGTATGGGTCAAATATGTGTAGATACTCTAGTAATTGAGTTCTAATCAAATTTTAATTAATGATGGGCTAATTAGAATTTGATTAGAACTAATATGCCAAGGTTATAAATATTAGGGTTATGGTCCCCAAATTATACACAATATATCTTTTCTAATATCCCATCATTAGGAAAGAGAGAGCAGATATTCTCTGAATTTGTTGTGTGCTAATTTGGAAGATCAAATCCCCAAGATCCGGTAAAACTTCAAGGAATTCATGGATTCAGGTACGCTTCCGCATCTAGTTTTATTCTTAATTTATTCTTGATGATTTGACATGATAGATCCTGGTTTATAAAGTTTTATTTTAGATTTATTTTACAAATCTAACATTATCCAGAATGATTGGGCGTAAAGTGTCTGTAGTGACTTTTTATGACTCGACCTATGCAAAGCTCGAGTAATAAAAAATAGGCTTAATGACAAATTTGACCACTAACATTTATATGTTTTGTCAAAATGGCCCTAATTGTATTTTTGAGCCTTTTCGGCCATTAACCTTTATATTTTTTTCAAATTGCTTTTTTTAACAGTTTTGATGAAAGTGTCGTTAAAAAAGTTAACGGGATGATGTGGAATTTCATATATGAAATATTTCTAATGAGATGTAATTTATTACTTAGATAACCCAATAAAATAATTACATGTGAAAAATAATAAAATAAATAAATAATTCATGAAGTTAAAAAAAATAACTCTTAATTTAAAGAAAATAAACGTAATTATCTAAAAAATATTTCAAAATGAACGCACACATTCAGTATTTTCAGTTTGATTTATTAATTATCTTTTTAAAACATCTCAGTAAATAAACTTATGCATTCATTTTGAAACTTCTTTTTTTAGATAATTGTAACATCTCCAAAAAAATTTAGAGTCTTGAACAGTGATAAATATACAATAAATTTGTCGAAATATTGAGAAAAGTCAATTTGGAAATTTAAAGAGTTATGAGACATAAAAGATAGGTGCATAAGATATTTGGAAAGGTATAAATTTTGGGAACCGATTAAATTAATGAAAAGTATTGGGACAATGTGAGAAAATTAGATGTTGGAGGATTAAATTAAATTGATGAAAAAGGAAGAGGGACTAGATGTGAAAATATACCAAAGGAAATAGGACACATGGGTGTTATTATGGAAAAAGTGAAAGGGTAAAATGGTAAATGAATTAAAAAGATAATTATGGAAGGTAATGATTAAGGATAAATAGTAAAAAAGTATGAATAGTGAGGATAAAATGGTAAATAAAATAAAAAGAGATATTTTAATGGAAGAAACTAGAAAAAAATAGAGAAAGAAAAGGATTAAAAAAATGGCTATAAAAGCGATTAACCATTCACATCAGCCACTATTTCCACCATTTCAACTTTTATTTTTCTTTCAATTTAGTCCCTTTTACCAAATACAAATCAATTAAGCTAGTTTTTCCTAAATTTCTTCATGATTTGTGAGTGAGATCAATAGAGGGGAATAGCAGTTACAGTAATTTCATGAGAAGAGCATTCATGGGAGTTTTGGAGGAGAGAGAAAACAAAGATTAGATTTGAATATAAGTGTTTGTGGTAAGAACTATTAACTTCTCTTGAAATACATGTTAGTTTTGATTAGAAAACATGAATTATGATATGTGAACATGATTTTTAATGTGAAAATATTGTGTATTTTGATATGAAAAATTGAAGAAAAAGTGAAGGAAGTTGATAAACAAATAGAGAAATAAAGCAAGGTGGTGGACAAAGGATGAAGGAGGAGAAGAAAGTTGACTTCAAGCTTAAAGTTGTAAGTACAACTAGATTCTTACTTGTTTTGATTATGAAGTTAATTGTTAGAATGAATATAATTTTAATATGGTATTTAATTACAAATTTATAAGTTGAATAAGTGAAGAATAAGGCTTGATAATTATTAAATATAATAAATGATGAATTGATTGTATTTATTAAGTAATATGTGATAAAGAAATTGAAAGAGGTGTGAGAAAAGATCTAAAGAGCATAAAAAAAATGAAAGACAAGGATTAGTGTGTTAAAAATGTAAAATAACATGAGAAAGAAAGAATTAATAAAGATTAGTGATGAATTATGGGAAAATGTGAAATTTTATGAAAACAAGGACTAAATTGAAAGACTTGAGAAATACATGTGGTGGAAATGATATAAGTAAAATACATAGAAATTTGATGTGGAAAATGAGATAGTGGAATTAATTATGTGAATTAAGTGAGATGTGAAAGAAAATTTGTTTAATAGTGAATAGAGAATTTTTATGATAAAAAAAATGAAAAATGATTAAATATGAAAGTTATAAAAGTTTACAAGGAAATATTGATAATAAAGCATATGGTGAAAAATAAAAGAATATATGAATTTTGTAATCCAAACTACAATTATTTCCTAAGTTGTGGAAAATTAAGGGTTAAATCGTAAATTTGGGAAATTTTATATTATAAATAGAAAAGTGAAGTGCATAACACTTAGAATGAGAAACATTTATGTTGTAGTGAATTTTGGAATATTAATAAGTATTGAATTATGTTATATGTGTTATTAAAAGTAAAATATATTGCTACATGAAATTTTGTACTAAGGACTAAATTACAAAATATATAAAAGTGATATGTGAAATACATGATAAGGATTATTAGTGAATTATGGATGAATAATGAATTTAGAAATATATTACATGTATTAAAGATAGTGAAGATATAAGTATACGGATTATCGGTGCAAGGATTAAATTGTAAAGTATGTAGAAGTATTATGCGAAAAGTGTAAAAGTGATATATGTGCATAATATAATTTGCCCAAGTAGACGAGATAAGAACTATTGGGATATTAGTGGCATGCCATTAAGGAACCTTACCGCGCTCTCTGATTATTAGCACGTTGGTGCTCTCTGATTATTAGCACGTCAGTGCTCTCCGATTAGCACATTTGTGCTCTCTGTTTATCCGTTTCGGTGGTGTTTTGTTCTGTTCTGTATATCCTATGTTTTCTATTAAGTCTACTGGGCTTCTGAAAAAGGTACAAGACTATTTTAGTGATTATTAAATTATATAGACTTTATGTATTGAAAAGATTTGAAATTGAGAGAAATAAGAAAATGCATGGTTGAAACAAGTAAAGTGAATTATCAGAAATAAAATTTAAAATAAAACATGTGATTCTAGTGTTGTATAGATGATAATTAAATCAATATGTTTAGTTGGAGCTTAATGAGTAAATAATAATAAAAGTGGATCTAATTGTAAGAATAAGTGAATCAATTGGTAAATTATGTATGATGAATACAAATAGGTCATTTAAATGATTCTGTGTAGTAATAATAAATAAGTTATAATTTATTATATAGATTATGATCTAAATAATAGTTGTACTTACTAAGCTAGCAATAGCTTAACGCGTGTTTATACACGTAGGTTAAAAGTAGAGGAAAAATGGATCTTTGAAGGTTGAAGGCACCTCATCTCATCACATCAGTGAATCCGAGAAAGGGGTAAAGTATTAATTTTTGTTGTTTCAGTAAATGGCATGTACCTAGGTGTGTGTATAGGTTGAATACGATGGGACTTAAATGTGAAACTCGATGTTTGCTTAATTCATATGAAATAGTTTAAATGTTAATTAAGTGATATAAGAAATTTAGATTTTAGAATGCTTAATTATGATTTATATTTGAATTAAAATTGGCTTAAAATTTGAGATGTGAACAAGGGTTAAACTAAGTAAACTTTAGGAATTAATATGTATAAATTATAATGTTATTTTTATTTAGAAATTATTATTAGAGTTTTTAAAAACCAATGTAGCACTTTTATACTTGATATGGTAATCAGGTTGGGTATAGGGGTGTTACAATAACTACGTTTATTTTCTTTAAATTAAGAGTTATTTTTTTAATTTTATGCATAATTTATTTATTTTATTATTTTTTTACATGTAATTATCTTATTAGGTTATCTAAGTAATAAATTATATCTCATTAAAAATATTCTACATCATTCCCGTTAAGTTTTTTAACGGTACTTTCATCAAGTCTGTTTGAAAAAGCAGTTTGAAAAAAAAAACAAAGATTAATGGAAAAAAAGGCTCAAAAATATAATTAAGATCATTTTGACAAAACATGTAAATATTAGTGGTTAAACTTGTCATTAAGTCTAAAAAATAGAAAAGAAAAATTAAAAAAAAGGATTATGATGTAGCTTAAATAAGCCGAACATTTTGACCAATTGATATAATTATTTGTTTCAGGCTCTGCGTTTGCATATACTCACTGTTTGGTTTCCACATTTCCATCATAAAATGATTTGTGATGCACAAATCACTTAATTCTACATCAAACCGACCATTATTAGTTGAAATAAATTAAAATATGGTTGACGTATACTTTTTTATTTTCCAAATTTTAAAAGTTTATGTTTAATTATTAATGCAGTTGACTAGCGTAGTATTTTAAAATAAAATAAATATTACTAATTTCATAGTCATGTGAGAATAATATTGATATTGTAATAAATTAGATTTAACAGAAAAAATTTTACGGAATTAATAATTGAAGTTGTATTTTTAAGTCTAAAAAGTAAATTGACTAAATTCCTTAAAATAAATATAAAAAGACTAAATTTCATATGTACAAAGAATATAAAGATTTCAATATATTTTAACTTTTCGAAAAATGATGATAGGGTAAATTAGGGACATCAGTGGGGCGGGTTTCGCAGGGTCTCACCTCACTTCGCACCTAATTGGGCGGGGATGGGTACAGGTTTCACAGGTGGTGGGGCAAGGATAGAGACAAAAATTAGACCTGCCGTGAGTGATGAGGCAGGCGTGGGTATTACCTTGTACCTGTCTCATCCCCGCCCGCCCCGCATAATATAATAAGCCTATTTAAAAAATAAATATTTATAAAAATTTAATTTCGGTAACAGTACTTAGCTCACATTCACTATTTTTTTTTTTAGAAAAAAATGAGAGCACTCCACAATTTCTCACCCACTTTAGAAAAAAAGGAGAGTACTCAACATAATTTCTCATATGTAAGTTCAAGTGAAGTTGAAGAGAGATAACGCTCACAATTGATAGAAGAATTAAAAGATGAATGTGATACAGAAGCAATGGGAGTGACATGTATTGATTGATTTTTGGAATTTTTACACTTGTGTTGCATTTGAAGACATTTATGGTGTATTTGAGAAATTATTTGTATTTGGATATTATGTAAGGACTTTATTTTTTGAACTTTTTAAACTCGTGTTGAAGTTATATTTATTTACCAATTAAAGGGTCGCGACAACTTTTTTTTTTAAATGATGACAGTTGGAATAATGTCACATATGTGATGGGAGTCCGGATGATAGGTATTTCATACGTTTTTCATAAAAAAAAATTGGTTTATATTTATTTCACTAATACTTATAAATATATTATATGAAGTGGGTGACGGGGCAGGTATAACGAGGATTAGATGGGTCTAGGGACCCACATGGGTGGTGGGGCGGGGATATTTTGGGTTTTGTACCCGTAGCGGGTCGCAGAGTGGAGATGGGAATGAAAATTCTTAACGGTGATGGGTTACTTGATACACTTAAGGACCCAATCAAGATAAAACCTTAATGGTCAAATATAAATAAAAGGAATAATATTTGGTATAGAGCTAGTGGAGTTTTTAGACTCTATGAGTAGAGTTAAGGGTTAACAAGTGTCCTATAGTGTTATAGTAAAATCTTAAAAAATATATTTAAAAAAAAACATGTCACAATTTTTTAAGACTACTTGTAAAATAAATAAATAAATTATTATCAATATATCAAATACTAACCTTAAATAAAATGCAATAACATTTATTGTAATAATAATAATAATAATAATAATAATAAGCATATTCAACTTGTCAAAATAGAACACATGAAAGTAACCTATAAATGAATTGATGGTATCTTGTTTCAAAAAATGGGTATCAAAACTTGATAGCTAAATGCAATAACTAAGCTTAAATCTACACATATTTAAAGATCTCTCGATTGTGGTTCAAAATTTATTGATAGTTAATCGTATTGTATCAATATTAATGTCGAACTAAGCTTTAATTGATTATTATTTTTACGTACGTTTTTATAATAAAAAAATCATTGAAGTCCTGAATTGAGCTTAATGTTTCAACATTATTTATTTAGAAAATAAATCAATTGCAGATTTTTTTTCCATAATAAAAAGTATATAAGTATATGTATTAATTATTAAGATGCAAATATAAGCTATCAAGTAAAGTAGTGTGTAGATATCACATTGAAATTACATGTTGGGCCAGAAACCCAACTTAGTTTAGAAGTGAGCTATCCTATAATGGTTTCCACCCAAAAGACTGTGGTTTGGATTTTAATTTAAGCATTGGGCTTTCATGGGCAAATTTTCAGGCAAGATTCAACATTTATTGGAATTATGGATTGAAAGCCAATTTACTAAATATAATTGGTGAGAGAGAAATATCAAATTTTCATGTTGAATCTTATATAAATATAGATATAATCAAAGAAAATAATCTTGTCCCCAAAAATATAAAATTGTAGTTTGCTTTCTCTAAAAATTTTAAAATAATATATATTTTAACCCTCAAAAATTTATAAATTAATTATAACTCACTAATATAAAGTTTTTTTTTAAAAAAAAAAATTTACAAACTCAGTCAAAGCACAAATAAAAGTACATGTTCGACCAACCATAAAGAGTAGAATCAAATAGTTATAGGACAGATAAAGTAAGAATTGGAACAAATTGTAAAATCAAACAATTATAGCACTAGAACAGTTCAGGTTAAATTTGACTAACTGTAAATTTCACACATGGGAATTAGGGGTGTTCATAGTTCAGTTAAAATCGAATTAACTGACTATATCAATCTAATTCAGTTAATCGATCAGTGGCCGAATATTCTTCGGTCTAAGGTTAGTTAATGATTTTTTTGAAATTTCAGTTATTGGTTAATTCGATTTGAAATCGGGTAATTAACCGAAATAAATAATATTATTATATATATGTGTTAAATTTTTGTTTGGTTGTTAATTTTCAAGATTTATGTAGTGTTTCTAATGTATTATTTGTTGTTTTCGCCTCCATTTAAAGTTTTTTGAACTATTAAAAAAATTAACATTAGCAATGTATATTTTATATGTTTTATACTTATTTTAATCAAAAGAAAAAAAAACATATAAATTTCGATTAATTCGGTTAACTGACCGAATTAACCAAAATATTTCGGTCCTGTTAATGTATTTGGAAACAATTTCGGTTCAATTAACTGTTAATTTTTTTTACATTCCGGTAATTCGGTCCGAGTATTAACCGAACCGACAGTTTAAACACCCCTAATGAGAACAACACATAGTAAAACTCGAAAACCCACGTATATAATTACGAGTTGTAAATATCAAACGTGGATATTCACAACTCAAGTTTTTTATTTTACCAAATGTAGCAATATACATTCAAAGTATTTAGAAGATGCCTTTTTTTTCTCACTATAAAACACTCTTTTAATTTAAAAATTTAAATCGATTTATGCATTTATGATCGAATCAAATACTAGTTAGACCCTCGTTCCAAAAATAAACAATTTCTTTAAATCATAAATTTATAATTCTTTGTATACATATAAAAAATAATTGAATAAATCTAATTTTGATGATATTGATGTATAGAATGTGTTATAGAAGATAAGTAAATTTTTGGCTTGCATGGTTTTTTTTCTCTACCATCTCTTTCTTCTTCTCCCAATTATAAAAGAAAGTGTAGGTTTAGATAGGCGGTATGTATATTTGTTGTTAGTATAAAAACAATGGTGACAGTGAAATTATATACTGTAGCGATATTGTAGTGTGAGACAAAAAGTAAGCTAAACGCATCGCACCATACCGCCTATTCATACCCACCTAAAAATCAAATCACAAATGAAATGACAAAAAAAATAATAAATAAATTTAATAAAAATCCATCTGGATATGAAAGAGATTGATCTATAAGGACATTTTAAGATGTTACTTATGCACAAGTCTTTAAACATATAATGATACAAAAAATGGACCCATCATCACTAACTTTGAACATGTTTCTTTTTTTTCCCTTTCATTTTCTTTCATTATTATTAGAGTGTGTTTGCCATGTGGGTTTTTAAGCTTATCCAATCCCTAAAACCCTCACAATAATTTAACCACTGATTGACATGTGAAAGATTCCTACTTTTTTTGCATCCTTCTGCTCCCTTCATCTGCTTCAAAATCAACCCCCAAAAAAACACAATTTTCATTGGTTGATCAGCAAAGATTGACATATGACAGTACTAAAACAATTAGCCACCAAATGTTCTCACAAAGACAAGATTTATTTAATGTTTCAACTTTTGAAAAAGAAAAAACAACCCAATGAGACAGCCAATCCCATCAACACAATATTGGCTTCATAAATTAAAAGAAAAAAATCATGTGACTTCTTCTCCTTAATCCCCATTTTAATCTTTCATGTGATGGGGTTTACCCATGTTTTTTTGCCTATACCATTATCATTGATTGTGTTTCCCTTTGCCTTTGCAATAGCTATATTTGTCTATGCAATATGGTTGGCATGCCAGAGTAGCCTGCCTACCTTTCAATGGCATCCACAGGCTTTTGTCCCCACTCATTAACCCAAATTTTCTAATTACCAACTGTTTTGAATTCTAAGTTATTTTGGGTAATCAAATTTTTCAGATCGGGTCGTTTAAAGATCAAATTATTAACTTACAGTAAATTAATTTTCGAGTTTAAGTCAGCAATATATATGCACAAGATCAGTATTCACTACTATTATTTAGATTAAACCCCAAATATTATCTTTTAAAAATTAAAATATATGTATTTTCAAAATATGATATTTTGCTTAAAGTATGCCAAATTTTAGAGAGAATTTAATACACATACAAGTACAAACTACTTTTTGTTTCATTGAAAATTAAATACAATAAAAAAAATGAATCCAATAGGATGGAAATGATGGAGATATAGAAAATAGTGTAATGATAATCATAACAAAACTATTGGTGAGTTGTTATGTTAAACTAAGGATAAAATAAATGACTATTTTGTGGAGAATCTAGAGATGATTTAAGGTTAAAAAAAAATCATGATTAATTATTAGTTTGAAATAGTGGGATTTTGACCCAAATAAGATTGGGTTTCACTAACCTTGATTGACCCCAAAGCTAAATGTAAAAAGAGTGTAGTTGAAGTGAAGTTTATTTATATTTATAAATAGCAAATGATTTGGAAGTGATAAGGAAATCATTTTCTTACCAATAGTGGGATAAGAAGTGGTATTTAAGTGAAGTAATTGGTGGAAATGGGCCAAGAAAAAAAATCATTGTTATCTTGATTGGGCTATTTAAGAAGTTAATGATTATAAGCCCATTTTTCATACTTTTTTTTTATTTTATTTTATTTAAATTTACTTTTTCAACCAATTAATCATGTGCAATATGAAGATACATGTGTGTGGCCCATGGACATCACCCTTTTCCTCCACCTTTGAATGAGTGAGAAATTAATGGCATTTAAGGAACTGGGCCCAAACTCAAATTTTGACAAATATTTTCACATTTTTGTTTCTTTTTGAACCTTGACAAATTCAAAAAGCTTATGATAAATAATAAATGATAAAACATTATATGAATTATCAATACATCCAAATATATATATATACACAAAATATTACATCTATTTTTTAGTTAAAATGACATATCATTATTTGGTAATATCAAGTTATATTAACCGGATAATTATTCTATACATTATCTGTCGAAACCATTTTAAAATCGGTTTAAAAAAATGGGGATCGACTTTTTGAAAACAAAATGGGAGTCGCCACCAATCCTTTTTTACTTAGGTGTGATTGGATCACCTTGTAAAACGTTTTATTTTAAAACATTTGATTTTGGTCCGCAAAAACAAGAAAACAAGTTCGGGAGTCGATTATGTATGAGGAAGGGTTAGCACCCTCATAACGCCTAAAATTGGTACCTAATCGATAAAATCATGTCCGAATGTTGAAAATAAAGAAAATTAGAAAATATGATCCTTTTATTAGAAAGAAAATCGGACTTTACTTATCACAAAGAAATAAAGTACTTTACCCAAAGTAAGTTAGGTATAGCACCTCATGACTTTGAAATTAAGCTCGTCCTTATTTTAGAAAATTCCTACCTCGAGACACAAAAAACGTCGAACCCAGGTAAGTTAGGGCACAATGTTTTGAATTCCCAAGAATAAGTTTTTTTTATTTAAAACTTGAGATTTCTTTATTCCGAAGGAATATAAACATCACATCCAAAGACGTTAGGACACGACATTTTTAAAACCCTCGTAATTAAAGTCATCTCATGATTTACAAAACTTGTTAAAAGGGTATTTAGTTATTTAGCTAAACAGAAAATCGCAACTCAAAGATGCGTTAGGGCACTATTTCCCGAATTTCTAAATACCAAAACATTGCCTTAAAAAAATGAATTTTTTATTTTAAACAATAACCATGTAACAACATTGCATTTATCGAACATAAATATTAAAAGCAATTATAATACATTAACATTTAATATAGACAATGTAAAATACAACTAAAATAACTACACTATATTAATCATAAAATAATAAATAAATAAAAGGGCATTGTGTAAACAAATAAGATATATAAAGCAATATACATAAAACAATTAAAGAAAAATACTAAGCAAATATGAACTTTTCATGTAAGATTAAATGACAAAATATAAAAAAAATATAAAACGATAAATAACAAAACTAAATGAACATGAAAATTTTACATACAATATTAAACCTCTCATGTAAATACATATACCAAATAATAAATGTTTTAAAAAAATGTATAAAGATAAAAAAATAAATAAAATACATTTTAAAATAAATAAATAATTTATAACTTTAAATAAAAATACATTTATAATAATCTAATACATATAAAACTATGTAAAAAATAACATAAAAATAAATAAAATAAAATAAAATATATAAATAATGTTAAATAAAATAATCTAATATAAATAATAAATAATAAAAATTTAATAAATACTAAAATAATTAAAATAAGGATAAAAGTGAAAATATAATAAATAATTGCTAGTAATAATAAAATATACAAAATAAAATTTACATAAAGTGAAACAAAAAGAAGATAATAATTAAAAAAACGAATTTAAAACAATGAGGATTAAATTGGGGATTAAAACAAAACTATGAGGTTAAATTATAAATAAAAAGAAAGAAACGGACTTAATTACAAAGAGCTAAAAATATGAGGGCGTGAAAAGGGAAATATCCTTGGACTGTTATGCGCTGTGTTTTATCCAGGGACTAAAATGAAATCCACATAAAATTACTAGGGCAAATTATAATTAAAAAAACTAAAAAATAAAAAATTACGGAAGGGCTAAAACAATAAATTTCCCATTTTCCAGAAACACGCGGATCCTCCGTGTCAAATCGGGTCGGATCTCGGGTAAAAGCCAAACGGCGCCGTTTTGATGCTTATTGCCTTAAGCCAAAATAACGTCGTTTTGATATTACTATATAAATCAGAGCTTAGGTCAAAAAAATCATTTTATAACTTGTTTTTTTTTAAAAAAAATTCAGAAATGCTCTCAAAGCTCGTCTGGCAGGCGATTTCCGACAGGCTCCGGCGAGGCTCCGACGCCGTCTGCCGCCGTTGCTGGCAAGGTTAGTTTTTTCGCCCTTTTTTCTTTTAATATATATATATATATATCATATAATCGAAAAGAAAAACAAAACAAAATAAAAAAAATAAAAGAATAAAAAGGTATTCGAAAAGAAATAAGGAAAAATATAACCTCAACTGATTTGAGTATTCTCTTTGTATTGATTTTTTTTTTGTATATTTTCGTGTCTGTATTTGTATTCTCGTCCCCTTTGTTTACAGATTTTGGGGGGATTTTATAGCCCCGAAATGAAAAATAAAAAAGAAACAAAATATTTTCCATATTTGTTGCGATTTCTTTCCATTTGCGCTGTTATTTCTTTCCTTTCTTGCAGGTAGGAGACGGAGATCTCGCGGTGAGATTTACATGCGCTACTGTTTTGCCGCGAGAATAGTCTAGACGAGGTCGTCGGGCGTTGACTACTGGCGCGATTATCGGCCCGGCACCGCTCTTGTGGCGTTGTTGAGATCGAGGCTTGCGGCGCCTAGGGTTTTCAGAAACCCTAGGCCACTGAGGATGTTTAGTGTTTGGGCCCTTTTGGGCCATTTCGGTTTTGGGTCAGGGTCTGTTTTGGGTAGGATTTGGGTGTTGGGTTTAGTCTGTTTTGGTCTGGGTAGGTAATTGGGTCAGATGGTTTGTAAATGGACTGAAAAAAAAACATTTATTTATTTTGTTTTTCTGATATGGGCCCGGGCAAAAATAGGCCATTACATTATCCATGAAAATAAAATTCGCAAGCAAGTTTAGGATACTAAAATATTAAATATGTCTTTTTTATTATTTTTATTTTTAAATATATTATAATGAAACATGGTAATATCCTATATTCGTTTTTGAGTTATGTGATGCAGGAATCGAGATAAAACTGAAAAAATTGTGGGAACAAAGCTAAAAATATTTGTAATAAAATGATTTAAATTAAAATTTAAACTTTTAAAAATGATAAAAATTGCAATTGCTCCATTTAAATAAAAATTAAAAGGGACTAAATTAAATAATTGACATTTAGAAAAATGCTACGATCATCATTATAACATTAAGCAAAGGGGTCAAGGCCTTATTTGCCCTCGACTATGCCTTTCTATTTACCCAATTGAAAAATATAAATATGAGAAAACTTGAAAATTTATCGACTTAATTGTAAAGTTTATAAAACTCCATTAGTAGCCTACTCGATACTAATCCTAAATTATAAACCTAAGACTTAATAACAAAGACACAACTTATGTTGTGGAAGTAAGCTTCTTCTCCCAGTTAAACTCTATTTTTAGTTTTTCACTTAAATTTTGATTAATCTAGAATTGTTGTAGATTGAGAAAATTTTATTCTTTCTTTCAAAGTTTTTTTTCTTGTGGGGCTTTAGGTTTTTTTTTTTTTTAATTCTCTTCATCTTTTGTGTTCTCATTTATTATAGTAAAATCTCCTTTTACCCGTGGGTTTTTATCCATCCTAGAGGAGTTTTTTCATGTAAAATTTGTGTGTTCAATCTTTTCGGTTCTTATTTTTTCACTTTGTTCGTTGTTTAATCGAATTTAACCCCTACAATCAAAACCCCAATTGAACTAAAACTCAATCCGCCATAAAAAATCTTACTTAATTGAAGAAAGAAAGGGAAAAATCAAATTTACATTTAAAAAAAAAAAAAAACTTTTCATGTATGCATGTATATGTATATTTCACAACGAAGTAAAAGGAGGAGAAAATGAGGGTTTGAGAGATGAATTATGAAATCAGTGACCCATTTAACAAGAACATGTAAACAAATACACAATTTAAGGACAAAAAAAGAAACAAAAGTTTGTTTTATATTTAAAAAAACAAAGGACCAAATCATAATGAAGTAGTTCGAGAATGGTCGGAAAGTTAAATGAAATTTATTAATCATATATACCAAGTCCAAGAAAAAAAAATTAAAAGTATATATAAACAATAATAAACCATGATTATTAGCTCCCCCAAAAAAAAAACCATGATTATTGTTTTCATGTATACGCGTCAATTCACGTGTGCATGCACATGCACATCAAAATAAAATTAAAAAAAAAATCATAATGCAAAGTATATATAATTAAGAAAAGATTATGGATTAGAATCATAATTATAATTTCTAATTATTTTTTGTATATAAAATGGGTGTCACGTGCTATTCCACCCCCTCCTTATCAACCAAATATTAAGCATGGATTTGCCCTCTTGTACCATGTTTAAGAATATTTTCGACTGACTCTGTACATATATATATATAAAGATAAAAGAATAAAGAAGTAAGGTTTGTTGGGAGGATCTGAATTAACGACAAGCATAAGAAGGAGGAAGTGGGCAGAAATGTAGTGAATAAAAACAAAAAATGGCAGATTGGACCCAGAAAAAAGAGAGAGAAAAAGAAGCAGGGGGTAGCCATGAATGAAGCTCTTCAAACACCTTCCTTTTTTACTTTGCTTTTTTATATTAATCATTTACTGTCTTTCTCTCTCTATATGAAGGGGAATCCAAGGAACGCTTTTTGAGCAGAGACAGTGAAGGGGGAGGGCTTTAAGATCATCTGCCATTCATTCATTCATTCATTTCTCCCTCTGCATGTTTTTATCTGCATGTTGTTTTCAGACAGTTTCTATAAATGGACCCCCACCCCTTCACCCCTCTCCCCTAGAAATAAGGGTACTTCCATCCCTTCAATTAATAACCTCTAATTTTGTTTCTAATGCTTCTACTCTTCCCACTTTTAATTTTTTTGTTTTTCTATTTGTGTATTGATAATGGGTTAAAATATTCATAAATTTGAAATTAGTACTCGTATTTTTATTTATAGGAATTTATTCTTTTTATTTTTCATATTTCAAAGTCCAAGTCTAATTATTAATATTGTTAAATTTGTTGTTGTGATATATTTAAATAAATAAAAATCACTTGTTAACAATGATAATATTGGACTTGAATTTTGAAATCTAAAAAGTAAAGGGACTAAATTCTTAGAAATAAGATAAAGGGATTAAATTACAAATTTAGTAAGAGTACAAAAACTTATGACATATTTTAATTATTGATAACATTGATGATTGATTTATATTAAATTTAAATGTATGTGATCAATTGGATTTTGATTTTTAATTAAAAACTTTGAATATTAAAATGTTGCATTTTCAAATTTAACGGAAACCCATTAGTTCGATAGGATTTTAAATTTTAAATCATGCATGTCAAAGGATTAAATTCCTGAAAATACAAGTGGAAGGACTAAATTTCAAAAGTTTGAAAAGTATAGGGATAAGGGCATAATTGGGCCAATTAATTGTCTTCTTTATTCTTTTAAGGTCTTCCATAGAATAATCACACAATATTTATTTTAAAATAAACCATTAAAGATTTCACTACTATTTTCAAATTTTAATATTTTATTTTAATATTTTATTTAATATAAAATTTTAAAAATAAAATTAAATAAGACAAATAGGTAGGTAAATATTTTAAGGCTAAAAAAATATTAAGTTGATTTTATTTTATTAACAAAAAATAAATTTGGAATAAATTATTCTTTTTAAAATAGATATTTTCAACTTATCATATTTATTTTTATCTAAAAATTTATATAAAATACCATATATACTAATAAGATTAAAACTAAAAAATAAATATTTTTTTTCAAAAATCAATATTTACTTTTATTAAACAAAAAAAATAATTTTTACTCATTTATTAAATAATTTTCTAATATAAACCTGGAATTAAAAATTTAACACCTAATTTTCATTTTTCTTAACTTGTAAATTATTACAACAAATTTGATACAAAACACCCATACTTGGGTTAGAAAAAAAAAAGCATGTTAAAACTTTTATTTTATGTCAATAAAACATAGGGTATTTTAAGACTATAATTACAATATAAATGAATCCCATTTTAATACTTGCATAAAAGCCTATGGTACAAAGTGTGGGATCGATCTTGCTAACTTTTTTGTGACATGTTCTATAATGAGACATGGAATCCTTAAAGGGTGGTCTCTTTGCTTTCTTTGTGAGACATTGCAGTCTATGAATTTTCGAAACTGACCCTTCATTCTTTAAAATTGGTCTCCGACATCCTTGATTTTTCCCCCTCTTTGTCCCACTCTTTTCTATGTATAATATATATTTGAGGCCACTTCTTAAAATTAACCTCAAGACATTCTTTTGACTCATTATATATAATTTTGATATTTCAAATCCTACTAACATTATTTGTTTATGTTGCTAATTAGGGTTTAATATATATAACAATTTGAACTCAGTATTTTTCTAAAGTCATAAAATCGATCCGTAGGTCGTGCTTGTGTGACAGTTTAAATGGGTGCTTGTGTTATGGTATATATATTTGAATGTTGAGTTGTATTTGTATAACTATAATCAAAATCAATCATATAATGTACAAATGAAATTAATTATAAATATAATTACGACTGGAATCTATCAATTCAAGCATACGATAGAACTTAAAACCATATTGAAACATAGATTAAGAACCCTACATGCATAAACATGTATGATAGAACCTAAATCTAAACACTCAAAATCTCGATACATCGATCTTTATTAAGATCATATCCACGATTGATTGTATAATTCGGTAATTAAAAAAAAAAAAACAAAGGCAGTGACAAGAAAATCATAAAAAGGATAAGAGATAGAAGGAGGGAGGATTTTGATGGAGAAAGAGATAGAGATTGGAAATAAAGAAAAGGAAATGACTGTAAAATTAAATATAAATAAATGGTTTGAGAAGAAAAGACAGATGATAGAAAAGGATTCAACACTCAATGAAACAGTACTGTGTGCAATAGGCAAGGCCAAAGTCCCCTCTTTCCTCCTAAATTCATGGTTATTTATTTATTTATTCATGTTCCATTATAACCATGTGGGAATCACGTGGTTTCCCCTTATCTTATCCACCAAAAAACTTGGGTCATCAATTCATGATTCATTTGCCTCTGCACCACCTCTGAGTTCAACATAAAACACACACATATATATATATATATATATATGGAAATGGTTAGATCTTAGTGTGAGGAAAATTCATATCCCTTTCCTTTTCTCTTCTTTTTTATTTTCCCCAAATTCCAAGACTTGGTTTTTTGGGGGGGCTATGATTTGTCCGTGTCTCATGTGATGATGAACATGATGGTTCGTGACCCCATGATTATTGGGTCTGCAATTCTAATCTCATTTAATCTTTTTTAATGTCTCCGTACATCTCTGATGAAGTTGCTAAGTCCAAGACATTCTTAAGGGGTTTTATTTTCTTTTGTGCAGCATTTCTTCATGTCCTTCACATGCCACACCTCTCATCATTGGAATTTTCAAACCCCAATTTATATAGTATACCAGTTCCTGGATTTACTTTGGGAGTCTGAATCTGTGGGCACCAGAAGTCAGATTAGAGGTTTTGATTCACAAAAAAAGGTGGATCCAAAGTTTGCAATTTTGGTATCCCAATTGTCACCAACCTTTTTTTACTATCTATATCACTATATTACACCCCCACATGAATTTTCTTTCTTTTTTTTTTTTTTTTGTTGGTAGAAACATACACTTGAAAAGTGTAGATCAAAAGTTCTGCTCGAAAAAATTCTCACTTTCGACATAAGGAGTTAGTCAATAATTAGGTATCACACGATCATATTAAGTTATTACATCTTTCATTAACATTAATCTCTTACATGTTTAATATATTGAGCAAAAATATTATGATATAGGTATAAAAATTTTGGTTCGATACTAAACATATTCAAATACACGTGTTCAAATTTTACAAACCCGACACTCCATCAAATTGATATTTTGAATAGTTGTACATAATATATAGAATTACAATTTACAGCAGTAAAGTTTTTCTTTTTATAATAATTTTAATAAATGGTACAGTAGTAAACGTCATTTAATTTAAGTCTGAGCAAAGGACTTAGGGAAGCTGTCTGGTTATATGTTGTAAAGCTATTTTGCCTAGCTTTAAAATATATTATTGTAGGTAACTACTTTTGGCAGGCACCCAAATCTTTTCAAATTGCAGCACTGATATTTAAATTTTGTCTTTTTTATATTTCAAATATTTAGCTCCAGATTTGGAGTACAATAATAATAATAATAATTATGTACACAAGTTGTTGGAAAAAAACTATGTTTTATAACCAGGGAACAAGTTAAAAGTTGTATACTTTTGGAGGCAAAAGATAAAATTTTAAGATCAATTTTTATCTAAATACATCCATATGATTCACCAACGATATATACACTATCGATGTATTAAATATTTAATTTTCATTAATTAACTAAAAGATCAAAAATGATTATTGACATTAGTCAAAATAATAAAGAAAAAAAAACGTATGTCAACCAATAAAATAAAAACCCCTTTTAAAAGTTTGAGGGAATCTTAAATTTACCAATTTCTTGAAATGTCTAAACATCTTTTTAATCTCATGACTCGTACTCAAATTACAAGATGGTGAATACTTTAATCATCAGATCAACACACGGAGTTTACATTCCTAATATTTTAATTTAATAATTAATGTATAAAATTTAATTTAAAGAATAAGGTTTGAATTATATCGATATTCAAACCCATTAAATTGTTATCTTTATAAAGAAAAATATTGAATAAGACATTGATGGTGTGAAAGTGAAAAGGTAAGGTAAAGTTGTAGCCAAAATAGTAGTCAATGAGTTTAACTGAACCACAAGTGCTGGAGGTAGACAAACCGTCCAAGAATTATGGGTCGGTTTTCACTTTTCAATTTCATTCGTTTTCTTGATATTTATAACATATTCAGTATGTACAAATAACTATAATTAAAATCATTTATTACCATATATATAGTCAGTCAGTTGAGTTTCAGTTTGCAGAAATAGTATTATAGAGTTTTCTGTATTACGAATTAAATTATATTTTGTTTCTTCTATTTAAAAAAAATGAGAAATCAATTTATGTACGTTAGATCAAAGAGTAAATTGATCATTTTGTTAAATTTTTTTATCAATTTCTAGTGTTAAAAATCAGCCCTATATGTCAGAATGAGATACATGTGATTGTCTGATTTTTTTCATCAATCACGTCAGTTTTTAATAGTGAAAATGGATGAAATCGATACCTGAAAGAACTAGTTTACTCTTTGATATAACGTATAAAGACGAATTTACCCATTTTTCTAATAAATAGGACAAAATGCAATCTAAACTCTATAATACTTTTACTTTTGGTTGGCACAATTGTTATGTAACAACTAAAAGAACATAAATTCAAATGCGTTTAATCATATATTATTTTTTATTTAAAGAATTAAGGAGGCTAAAAATAATAGTAAGAATTTTATTAAATATCTAAAAAATAAAGATAATCTTAAAAAGGAAAATTGGACTGACTAAACATGAATAAATTAAAAGTAGAGATTGTATTGTATACAATAAATATCACAATCTCATAGCTCTATATAGTTGAGAAACCATTAAAGCAAAGCATGTGAGACATGCAATACAAACTTGTAAAAGAAAAGATCCCTTTTTTAAAATAAATAAATAAAATTGCAATAAATACTTTGACCTTTATTCTTCCTTCAACTTCTATCGGTTTGTTCTAAATCTACATTTCTAGATATGTAAGCATTAAAAAGTAAAGGGAGAAAATTGAAAAGAAAAAAAAAAGTAGTATTTTCCAAGACATAGACTTCATAGATATATAAATATAAACCCTAGTTATTTAGCTCTCAACTAAGTTTTATCGAGTCGAAAGTTCTCACATTTTAAACATGTGTTTTAATAAAGGCGAGATCGCTGTTTTTGTTTTTTGTTTAAGTAAAACAAATAGAAGAATTTAGCAAAATTATCTAGAAATATTCAACGGACATGCTGCAAACAGTTGTAGTCCTACATTCTTGTCGAAAGCCTGTTTAGCGATATCATATGCTTCTGCATTCTCTTCTCTAGGAATATGTTCAAATTCCCAAAGACCTAGAATTTGTTGAATACGTCTGATTAGAGCTGAATGAGATGTCTTTGAACATGCTTCTTAAATTTCCCGAATAACCTCCAAGTTGTCTGTCCGAATCAAAACTTTATCATACCTTCTGCTTCGAAGAAGAAACAGACCATCTAAAATACCCCAGAGTTCAGCATTAAAAACCGAACATTGTCCCAACCTGGGCGAAGCTTGAGTGCATGGGCCCCTACCCCTTAAAATGTAAAATTGCTATTTAGGCCCTTAGAATTTTTTAAAAATTTTAAACTAGTAAAGGTAAAATTACACTTTGGCCCCTTAAAATTATAAAAATGCAATTTAATCCTTTACAAATTATAAAGATATAAACTATAAAAAATTAAAATTTTATCTAGCCCCCCCTAAAAAATTATTCTGACTTCGCCCCTGCCCCAATCGTCTATTAAAACCAAGAATCCAATTCCCATGTTGATCCCTAATAATACCCCCCACGACAACATCCCCATAATCAGCCTTAACAGCTCCATCTAAATATAAACAGATCTAATTATCAGTTCTGCTTGGAGTTGTGCGTGGCTTTAGCCTTCTGGAATGGTCTTCCTTGCGCATGGATTTGCACTATATAATCTACACTCCATGACAATCCCTAAAAAATGAAAAATAATACACACTTGAACAGGTTCGAACTTCTCTAAATTGTTGTAGTAACAATAACTCTAACTGAACTAATAATCTTAAAAAATAAAATTATTATACAAAAATGTTGTAAATTAATGCACAATGGAAATATACCCAAAAGTCAAAAAAGTATATACATATACACATATATATATATTACATTGTTTGTGACAAAAGCATGACTATTTACCTCACATCATGGAACAAATTTCAAAACCTAACTACCCTAATTATATATATATATATATATAAAAGTTAAAAGCCCCTAAAAGAGATCCTTAAGCAATAAGAATAATAAAAACTTTTAGGGCAAGATTTTGCCTTTATTTTCTCCCATTGTCATTCAATTCAATTGCGTGTAGTAAAATAAAGAAATAGATATCAACAAACTTTATTATTCCCCCACTTAATTTGGTGGAGTGGTGAAAGCACCCAAATGGAAGAGGCTAAAAAACAATATTTCCCTAAATTTCCACCCAAAAAAGGTCCCCTCAATTTCAACATGTATTATACACCTATAACACGTTTAAGGAGGGACCCAATGGACAACTAATCCCAATAGGTTAAAGAATTTTTGGCCCATAATGACTTAGTCAACCCAATGGTGGGCTCAACCCAAATAGTATTAAGTGTCACTTTGGTCGGTTAATTATTCATATTGATTAATCATCACTTAAATCTTTTTTTTTATTATTCTTTTACAAGGAAAAAAAAAAAAAACCATGCCAACAAGAACTTAGCTTGTTGATTAAGGCAGAGGCTCAAGTTCAAATCTTATTATACACAATTGTCTTGTGTATGAGCATCATGTGTAAATTTTCTTCGATTATTCCTCTGTTGGGTTTTGTAATGAGTTAATTTTACATGTCATTAGATTGCAACCCATACCCCTGTGTTGTGCCTGTAACTGTATCATCTTGTATAAAGTTGTGTATTTTTTTAAGATTTAATCTTAATGAAAGTCATTAAAGTATAAGAACACGGATTTCCATAATAGTTTTTGATTTTCAAACATTATCTGAATTTTAAATTTCAAAGCATCTATGAAAAAGAGGGAAGGTATAGGATGGTTTAAATTTGGGTTTTGCAATTTGTATGACTTTCTATATACATAATATAATATTATAAGATTATAAATGTTTGAAGAGATGCTTTGCTTGCCAATATTAAACAATTTCCCTTTATAATTAATAGTATTATAAATATTTGGTTGAGGAAAACAAGAGGATGTTGTATTATATTATATGTGCAATGCCCTAGGGGGTGAAACTATGAACCTTCCCTAGAACTAGAAGTTGTAATTTTTAAAGATTTTTTATTTTTATTTTTATTTTTATTCTTTACTCTATAGAGGAAAACTCCAATTTTTGCTGAATTACAATCTCTTTTTTCTCAATTATTTTTGTGCATCTATTTTCATGCAAAAGACAACTTCTTTTTTTTTTTTTTTTTAAATTTTCATAGGAGATAACAATAATATGAATAATTAACATGCATCTTATGTAGTTATATAATATAAAATTATTGAATGTTGGTAGTTATAAGTGAAAAAAAATATATGAAATAATGATAGTATATCAACGAAGATGACTATATATTCATAATTTTCTTCACAAATTTCAAATTAAGCCTTTAATGTTAACTATTTGGTACCCAAAAAACGAACAAAATCATATGTGAATTATATACATTTCAAACTATAAAAAAAATAAAAATAGCAGGACTTGTAATCTTTCATAATTAAATTATTTACCAAGCATCTTCAATATTTTGTCAAAATTTTGAAGTGAGAGATTGTTTGATCCAACATATTGTGGTTTCTTGGTCTATTTGTTGTATAAATAACCATCACCCTTAGTGCACTTTAAATTGATAATACTAATTAATGAATACAAGTTGAATGGCAAAATAGAATTATATTTAAAAATGTATTTGTGTATGATATTTTAATAAATTTAATGTTGGGTGTAAAATATTTTTACATATTTAAACCTCAAGGTTTAAATTTGTATTTTCTTTACCACTTTGAAAAAAAAAAGTGAAATAAAGAAATAATATTGACATAGGTCACCATGGAATAAGCTTGAACCACATATTCATATATAAGTAAAAGTATTATGGAGGTCTCTATATTAAGAGTCAGATTATATTTTATCCCATTTATTCAAAAAAGGGCAAAATAACCCTTGTACATTAGATCAAAGAGCAAACCGGTCCTTCTGTTAAAAATTTCATCCATTTATATTGTTAAAAATTAATCATTATATGTCAGCATGAGATGCACGTGGCACACCACATGTTACTATCTGATTATTCCGTCAGCTATGTTAGTTTTTAATAGTACAAATGAATGAAATCTTTAACTAAAAGTACCCAAATATTTTTTAATCTAACGTACATAGACTAATTGTCTATCTTTTAAATAGAATGAACAAAATGTATCCCAACTATTAGTACAGGAGCTTTTATGATACTTTTACCTTTATATAAAAATATGATATAAAAGGAAATATATATATATATATACATAATTTAAATGATACCAAATGTAAACCACAAGCAATCAAGGAAATAAAAAAATAAATGGTGAGCATCAGTTTCCTTTAAAGAAGCTACACTTATACATCATATATATATATATATACACACACACCCACTAGGTGATCCACCGAACATGGTTTCATAGCATTTATAGTATCAATCCCTATGGGAAAAAAAACCTTTCTAATTTATTTAGTGTTGGGATCTTGCTATTATCATAATTAACCGTTATAAAACATAATTAATATTTTTATCCCCATGCACAGGTTTAATTGTGTATCAATAAAATATGTTTAATTATTTTATAAATTTTTATAATGAAGTTTTAAATAAATGTTAATAAAAACTTTAACTACGAATAAATGATTAAATTTAGACACTTCAGTCAATATAATTAATTAATACATTTAAAATAACATAGAGATTTGAACAAATTATTTTATTCATGAAAATTACTTATTAAACTTAAAATGGTTCATGAATTTATTAAAAATCTCTAAATTATTGTATACATATAAACTAATAATGGGTTTGTAATTATATGTTGGTCGTTATGGAAAAGTCAAAACAATTTCATATTTAATAATTATCATAACAATATTGATGAACTCTAAATCATGTGACTTGTTTTACATACAAAACGTGTTTGGTACACATTGGTTGCCACCGAAAGAGGGTGAGTTAAGCTTAATATCGATGGTGGAGTTTTGATCTATAGTAACACCGCCTCGATGGGAGGAGTTTTTAGAGATTGTTGTGTCAATTAGTCATATAGCTTTGCTATGAGGACCGAAAAGGAGTCAATCTTTAAAATTGAGGTAAGAGCTATTCTAGAAGGACTCAAGTTGGCATAGGAATTGGGTTTCAGACAATTAGAAGTGGAAAGTGAAAAATGTTGTTATATGGAAGAACTACAAACAGTGATATGTCGAAGTTGTGTTTGGTACACCAGCTCATGTGTCGCAACTGAAAAATACAGTTTTGTCATATTCCTTGATACCATAATATTGTTGTTGATTCTTTAGCCAAAACTGCCGGTTTCAATTGCAATGAGTCATAGGAATTTGCAGAACCTGAAGTTCAATAAAAAATATTCTCAAAGCGGATAATGATCGGATAAACATAATTTAAAGGACTAATAATGTAATTATACCACACTAAAATAAAATTGAAAAAAGAGATCATACTGCGTACCTATCTGAATTAAATATAGTAAAAAAAGTGGTGGAATAAATATTTTTTCTTTTGATTTTACTTTTTCTTCATTGTCATCTAATTCCTTAATTATTTCTTGACCATTAAAAAATAATAATTTTGCTTTTTTTCCAATCAAGAATTTTAATAATATATATGGAATGTCCCTAAATAATAAACATTGAATGTTGGAAATTATTTCTAACTTTAATTTATGAGAGCATCATTTGCCATACTTGTATACAAATATGAACTAAAAATATATAAAAAAAATGGATGGTAAAAAAGTCAAAAAGTTTGGATGGTATTGAGCAAATATTTATGGAAGTTGTATTTGATGCCATAAAAATTGTAAATTGCAAATAAAGAATATTTAATTTTATTTTGCAATGATTTTAGCCAATGTTTACCAATAAAATTACATGGTGAATTGTACAATGACGGTTTAAAACTTATTTTAAATAGAAGATTTGAAAGGATCTTAATCTAAACAGATAGCCTCAAGGCTGCTAATGCTATTTAGGAAGATGTCTTTAGAATCTCAAACTCAACTCTTCTCAGAAGAATCCATCAGATCCTGACAAAGGTAAAACAATGGAAGATCCAACATATTCCTCGAAAGAAAAACACAATGGCAGATGGTATTGTCAAGATGAGTTGTGATAAAAAGTCAGGGTTAAGACAGTTTGAAGATCTTCCTTTGCGAGTCTAGTTTTCTTTAAACTTGCTATATTGTATTTTTTTTTTTTAAAAAGTGAATGCCTATTGATAAAACTTTACACATGGCAACCATAGAACTAAGCCACGTAAGCTAATTTATCTTATTTGCAGCAATACTCTACTATAAAGGAATATTTGGTTCATAATGGTAGTGAATGATTTAATATCATATGATATTATTTATTAAATATTTAAATATGTTTGAAAATAACATATCATTCAAAATTGTTTAATACATGCCAAAAATTATTATTATATGATTTAAAATGTTGAATTATTATTATATGATTTAAACTTTGTAATTAAATTAAAACCTGATTTGCCGTTGGAGGTTAAATGCTTTAAAGTTAATTATTATTATCACATGCTTCCCTAGAAAGTCCAAGTTTAGCATTAATGAATAGTTTAATATATTATTAGAAAGACTTTTAAGGGGTTAAATATTATTATTATTTTTGCAATTTAATCCCTACTGTAGCACTCGAATTTAAATATATCATAGTTGCTAAAAATAAAACTCAAAAGATGAAGGACTTGAATTTTCACCGCTTGATGATAATATTATATTATATGGGGATCATTTTACAATAAATAAAATATTTTTTCATGTCCTTAAAAGTAATATATAAAAACACAATCTTTAATTACGTGTAAGGTAAAAAATCAAATAAGTCAACCATCTATTCACCAAAGCAGGACCAAAAAGAATAAAATATTTCAAATATATAAAAACACAATCTTTAATTTTTTATTTATTTGTTGGTATTATATTTGTTTATTTATTCATTTATTACCTTAACTACTTATAGTTTATTCTCAACTCTTAAATAGAAAGATAATACGTTTCAATTCACTCGAACTCATATTTTTCTATACCAGTAACAATATCAATATCAATCGAGCTAAAACTCGATTAACAGTCAAATCTAACAGTTAAATGAAGAACAAATTATTATTATTTATTTACAAAAACAATGGTGAATTGTAAGAAAATAATAAAAAGGTAATATATTCAACCGACACAACTCGTGGCATGTAATGTAATAAAGTTAAGCAAAAGGTAAGAAAATAAGGAGGGGGGAAAAAGGTGAAATAAGCTGCTCTAGTCGTTACAACTTACAATTAATGAACATGGGAAGAAAGAAAAGAAGCTTAAAATTTGTCATAAGTCCCTGTACTTTTTATAACTTTAAATTTTAGTTTATATTTTTATTTTTAAGATTTTTTTTTATTTTTTAGATTTCAAAATTTAGGTCTAATTGATAACATTGTTAGTTTTTTTTGTTAAATTTGTTAAATTGATATTTTGAAATAAAAAAATACTCACTTATTGTTATGTATCTAAAAATCTAATGTTGTAATAAACTTAAATTTAACAAAATAATTTTAACAGTATTAATAATTGAATCCAAATTTTAAAATCTAAAAAGTAGAGAGACTAAATTCCTTAAAATAAAAGTATAGAGATTAAATTCTAAATTTATGAAAAGTATAAGGACTTGTGGCAAATTTTAACAAAAAAAGGTTCCAAAAACAAAAAACCAAAAAGAAAATGGTGGCCTATATATAAAACATCTGCCACGTGTTTTCCATGTGTCAAATTATTTTTTGCATGACAATTTGCCTATCCCAAGCTTGACGTAATTCATGCATGCCGTCTTTGGACTTTGGCCGCTAAATTATTTTATGGGGTTAAAATGAATGATTTTTTGTTGAGTTATTTTATGGTATATTGGAATTATTCAAGGTTGGAATTTCTTTAAAAAATTAAAATATTTCGTTTTTGTTAAAAATAAATTAAATTTTAACATTTATATGATTTATAATTAAATTTTAAAAAATTATTTTAATATTATTAATTTAAATCTAGATATATAAAATTTTTTATCCAAATTTAACCTGAAATAAGCCGATATGATATTAAGATGTACATACAATCAATTCTATCTATAATAATAATAAGCAGCTATAACAATATTTATTATAAGTAAAATCGATTTTTTATGTTTTAATTTTAGTCTTTATAAGTAGAATCGATTTTACACTAATTTAGCAATAAAATAAAATAAAATCATTAAATTATTGTAGGTCTTGGATATAGTTAAACGAATAAAATAGTGAAATAACTAAAAAAAATGTTTACACTTATTTCATGTATAAACATGGTACATAAAAACGTAGTTTCCTATCTTAATATAAAAATAGCCACGTGTACGAACTATTACGAGTACTCTTTGTCCACTCTACATCTATTTATAAGTTTTGGACGTAGACTCTTTATCGTATATATTATTGGTGGTAATTTTTTGGTACAAAGATTATTAGATTGCAAATGAAGAAATAAAATTGGATTTTAACATTTTAAAAAGAGTCGGATTTGACCATTAATCTTTTGAAAATAGTCAAATTGATTTTTTTAACGGAAATACAGACTAAAATGTGAAATTTTTAAACATTACAGCCCACATGGAAATCCATGTGTACTTCTCCTTGTTGTTGTTTTTAATTATGAACTTTTTTTATTATTTTGTTGAATTTTGATTTTTTTGAGTATTTTTTATATAAAATTTAGATTATTAGTTGAGGTTACATATTAAACAAATGGCTTAATTAACATTTCTGTTAAAAAAAAGTAAATTAATGTTTTAATTAACATTTCTGTTAAAAAAAAGTAAATTAACTCTTTTAAAAAAGTTAATAGTTAAAACTAGTTTAAAAAAAATAATAAGGGACAAATTGACAGAAAAATGTAAACATTGATAAAGAGAACGAAATTTTTGGACAAATTACAAAGCCGACACATGCCAATTCAAAATTACTACGTGTTAAAGGCAAAATTAACATGGGTAAAATGATGACACAATATCTGTGTCATAATTCATTTTCTCTAGTTAATTTATATTAATTAAAGGATAAATAATAAAAATATATCATCACTAATTAAAAATAAATCAAATTCAAGATCAAGATCAAATCAAATTCTCAAGTAAACATCTGGCCTAAAGAAAAGTCAGGATGACCCGTAGATCAAAGCTATATCAAAGAGATGAATCTAATAATTTTTCTTTGTAAATTAAAAGTCCAAAGATTGCAACTTTTTTTCGAAGTTCATAAATAAAATTTGACTCTGAACTTTCAAGTCAACTTTGAGCTCAAATTTTTCTGTACAAATTTTTGGCTCGCTTGATGAGACAATCTCTACATTTTGCCTCTTATCTCTAAAAGTTAAAGTTCAAAGTTGCAATGACATTTAAAAAGAGTATCATTATCAAACACACTCGCAAGTCTACTCAAGCTAATCTTGCAACATGTTCAACTTTATCATCAAGCACCAATGTCCTTGCTCATCCTTATGACACTAGGCAGAAGACAAAAGCTCTTTTAGAGATGTTTGGTTAAACTTTTTCGGTGTTTAGTGACAATTCACTTTATAATGTATTTTTATCAACTCATGGTGTAGAAGAAATTTTCGCTCGTGAATATAGCTTAAACTATCTTTAATTTGGATCAAATTGGTCCTAAGCACAAATAATATTGTCCAATCTAAGAAATTTTATACATATCGTAAACGTCACATTTCCTAGATTTATCGGTACAATCTATTTGCTCACTGAGCCGAACCTTAGCATAACATGTGCTTTCTTGAGATTAAAAGAGACCATTTGTGCACAAATAACATGTTTGCATTGAAAAACAATTCATCATTGTAGAGCTTAATGGCTTAATGTAGACCATTTGTGCATTGAATAAAACCAAAGAAAGAAAGGGCAGATGAGCTACCTGGCATGAATTAGATAGCCACCTCATCATTCCATAAAAATACGGCTGCCCTTCCTCCATTTTAGCCTCCGTTAACATCCTACCCCTAACACCTCAACAAACTACACTGAATATCCTCGAGATCATCCTAACGCCGTTACCAGACTCCGTTATCTGCTTAGCTGGACGCCACTCTTTTGCCCTCTCTCTTAAGGTCTTTCCCCCTCAATGGGCCAGCTGGCACGCCACTCTCTGCTACACATGGCCAGCTACTTCTGTCGCAGTGGACCAGGTTCGTCAACTTCCATGTTTAACCCTGATAAAACCCACAATTTCACAATAAAGCCACTGATGGCCTTTTTCGGCTTTTGTGGGGGTCCTTTTTCTTTTATGCGATTGAAGTTGACATTATCTCTCACTCACTTTCTCGAGACAATCGAAGGGAGTGAACAGGTGGGGGTTTTGCATGGCTTCAAGTAATTTTGTAATTAATGGGCACATGAGGGTAATTTGGGTAATTAAGTGTTGGCCTTTATGGATTGCGTAAGCAAGTAAAAAATCTGGTAGGAAGTACAATACTTCAGGGGATGAAAAATTAGCAGTCATGAATTTAAGTCACTACATAAATACCATAAAAAGAAAAATAAAATAAAAATTTGCCTTTTTTTTTTTTTTTTTTCACATATACAGTTTAAAAAACCATCTAAATATACTGAACTGATAACGAATTTAGATTTATTATTTGAATATTTCAATTTATTATCCACTTTAATTAAATAATAAAAATATTCGGATTTTAAAGAAAATTTATGGATTTAAATTTTATAAAAAATAAAAATATCTGACTAAAAAATGTATAAAAATTTAATATTAGATTTATTTATTTTAGTTGTGATATGAAATTTTCACTAAACTGGAGATTATGGTAAGCTAAATTTTTGCTAAAATAATTGAAAAGGTCACAGTTTAATTATCCTATTTTTTTATTAAGTAAAAAAATAATAATTTTGGATGCTGGTGGTTTGATATTGATGTTTGCTGGTGCTCTAAAGTGGGGCCACAAGCATCAGTATATGTGCCACGTGGTTAAGGGATGGCTTTGTTTGGAAGAAAAAGACTCGAGCTCAGTAAATTTTGAACTAAATTTACCGCGGTTAAAAAAAGTTGGCCGTATATTTTGACTGTGGGCAGTGTTGAAAAAAGAGAGTTAAAAAGAAAATAGAACACTGAACAAGATGATGACCTGCTCACTTACTCACCTCTCCTTTCTTAATTATTTTCATGCATTTTTAGTTTTGCTTTCCCACTCGCTATATCACTTGGTATGCTTCACGCGCTATAATATAAAATTTGTTGTGATGATAATTTTTGTGAAAAAAAGGAATTTTGCATTATCCGATAGGAAAAAAAAAAGCATTAATTTCTCATTTTATGTCTCCTAATTTAATCACACAATAAAAATGGAAATTAAATTAATTATCAAATGTATATTTATAAATAGTGTGTTTTACTCTCTTTGATATGAGAGTGGGATAAGCCATAGCCCCTTAGCAGTTAGCAGAAACAACAAACAAAGCAAAATTAAAGATGAAGTGTTAATTACAAATCAGGCCGATAGAGTTAAAATAATTATTCACTAGTGTAATATGAGAAAGTATTTATTATATTATATCAAAACTTTTTTTAAGTTTGATTTCTAAATAAGTTTTAGTATATACGGAATTCATATTGAAGTGTTAAGAGAATCAGTCATAAATCTTGAAAAAGAATATGGATGAAGTTGGAGTTGAAATGTGGATTTAAGAAATTACTGCTAAAGGTATGGTTTGTTACATAGTTTCCTTTGTTTAGTTGAAAAAATTTCCTAAATAATAAATACTTTACATATATGATACTAAGAAATAATTACTGTGGATCCATTGATCTGATCCCTCTGATTTGTAATTAACCCAAGAAATGAAAACCCGTCTCGTGAAGCAGCAGGTGAAAGAAATTTAGAAAAAAAAAAAAAAATTAATAAACAAGAAAAAAGAAGAAGAAGAAGCAAGTAAGTAAATAAATAAAAAGCTCTTTCTCTTCCAAGTTCTTCGTTCTTTTCTTTTTCTTATCTCTCTGTAAAACCCTTTCTCGCTCTCAAATTTTTTTTTATTCACATTCATTCTTTGCTTCTTACTTTTATATCACGAGATCCCCATCTCTTTCTTTCCTTTCCTTTCATTTTCTCTCTCTCTCTTAGATCTCTTCTTCCAAGTTTTTAATTTTTTTTGGTTTCCTATTCTTCTCCAAGCTCTGTCCTTTCTTGCTACATTCACTTCAAGTTCTTTCTTTTCTTTTTTCACTCACATTATCAATAAAAGACTCGAAGGAAATAGAGAGAGAGGGGAGGAAGGGGAAGGGGAAGGAAATTGGAGCCAACCCATTTTTTTTTTTAGTGAGAGGGGAAAGAAAGAGGAAGGCAAAATGTCGCATCTTGGAAAGCCGGAAACGGATTTGGGTCGGGATTATGATAAACTCGCCGATCAACTCCGTGACTCGTTGAGTTACGATGATAATAAGCCCGATTTCCGTGAACTCGATCTGGGTTCACCCGTGTCTCCGCTCCGAACAGGGCAACAGGGTCTGACGATGACTACGACCACTACTACTACGACTACGACGAGTTCGAGCTCCAGTTCGTCCAGATCCGTTTCGGGTCGGAACTCGTCTAACGCGACCGCTAGGAGATCTGAATCGGGTCGGAATAACCACTCTGGTGAACTATCCGGTTCAAGCGAAACGAGCCCAACAGCTTCGACGGGGAATATGAAACCGGCTCAGACCAGATCCAAACCCAACACTGCCACGACCCACCCGTTGATCTATTCGGGTCAAAGCACTGTCAACTCGCCGGCAGTCAATGTTCTCCCGACCGGAAACATATGCCCTTCTGGGAGAATCATAAAAACCGGCATGGCAGTGAACCGAAGCTCCAGAACCGACGTTTTAGGCTCTGGGTCGGGTAATTATGGCCACGGCAGCATAATGCGGGCCGGGGGAGTGGGAACTGGACCCGTTACGCCTTCCAGAGGCACCGCCTTTGAACCCAGTCACACCCTGGGAAACCGGGGGAATGCAAGTGATGTAATGAGGAAGACAATGGGGAACTTGGAACCTGAGGAACTCAAGAAAGTTGGGAATGAGATGTACAAAAAGGGACATTTTTTAGAGGCTTTGAGTTTGTATGATAAGGCTATAGCTTTGTCACCGGCGAACGCAGCTTACCGGAGTAACCGAGCGGCTGCATTGACGGCTTTAGGGAGAGTAGGTGAGGCAGTCAAGGAATGTGAAGAAGCGGTTAGATTGGATCCTAATTATGGGAGGGCTCATCAGAGATTGGCTTCATTATTGTTAAGGTGAAAACAGCTACAATACATAAAAATTCATATATTTGGTGTTATGTTTTCACCTACATTGGTGAAGCAAAGAGTGTCGGTGGGAATTTTTTTCTGGGGATAATTTTGAGTTAGTGATGGTTTTCTAGATGTTTTGGATCTAGTCTTGCTGGTAACAACTGTGGTTCTTGTTCTACATTGATAACAGGGTTTCTGTCTTGATGATTGTTGCTTAAGTTTTTGATCTGGTGAATGGATGTGACTAATGCTAATGCTTTCATCTGCATAGTTGTAGATTGTTAGATCCATTTGTGCTTTTATTTTGTATGTCTAGGCAGAATTATGATCTGTATTTCTTTATATGTCATGTCTGTTCTGTGAATTTCCTTTTAGTTATATGGTTCTCATTTTAATGTTTGTATTTATAGGATTAGCTTTACTAGGCTTACGCATCCGGTTGAAATCTTTAGGATTGCATATCCAATAGTTTACTTCGAATGATGAGTTCTTGTATGTTATTTAGAAGGATCCATTGCCAAAGGGTATTAGTAGCTGATGAACTTGTCTGTTATGTGTTTCAGTCTTTTTTAATGATCGTAGGCATTTTGATATCATTTCTCATTTCGCAACATTAGTCAAATGTGCATATAATATTTAGGTTGCTCCAATTTTAACACAATTCTATTTCAGGGTAGGGCATGTTGAGAATGCTAGGAAGCACTTATTGTTTCCCGGGCAACCACAAGATCCAATGGAGTTGCAGAAGTTGCAGGCAGTGGAAAGGCATCTTAACAAGTGCACAGATGCCCGGAGAATTAGGGACTGGAGAAGTGCATTAAGGGAAGCTGATGCTGGTATTGCAGCCGGTGCTGACTTTTCTCCTCAGGTAAAGAACTTGTCTAAAACTTTCCATCCATAAATTTCAAAGAATTTTGTGCAGTTAACAGACATTGAAAATGGCTGAACTGGTTCACATTGAATTTACAGCTTTTTATGTGTAGAGTGGAAGCCCTTTTGAAACTACATCAACTTGATGATGCTGAATCAAGCCTTTCAGTTGTTCCTAAATTAGAATCATGCAGTAACTCCTTGCAAACTAAATACTTTGGCATGCTTGCTGAAGCGTATATCTTTTTTGTTCAAGCACAAATGGAGATGGCACTTGGAAGGTCAGTTTAAAAAATGCCAACTTTCATCATATATAAAAGAGGGCAAGGATTTTGGGACCATTGTAAAATTGACGATGGATGTCTTGCAGGTTTGAGAATGCAGTTACAGCTGCTGAGAAGGCTGGACAGGTTGATCCCCGAAATGTTGAAGTTGATGTACTGCTTAACAATGTGAGGTTGGTTGCAAGAGCACGAGCACGTGGGAATGATCTCTTCAAATCTGAAAGGTTCACTGAGGCATGCTCAGCATATGGGGATGGCCTCAGGCGTGATCCTTCGAATTCTATTCTTTATTGTAACAGAGCAGCATGTTGGTTTAAGCTTGGGCGGTGGGACCGTTCTATTGAAGATTGTGACCAAGCTTTAAGTATCCAACCAAACTACATAAAAGCCCTTCTTAGGAGGGCAGCATGTAATAGCAAGGTAAACAATTCTTTAAAGCTTTCCTTCATCATAATGATCAACATCTTTGTGTATGGGTGTACCCGAATTTGTTTGCTTCATACTGATCATCAGTCATTGTGAAGTACAGCTAGAGAGATGGGCTGAAGCTGTCCGAGATTATGAAGTTTTGAGAAGGGAACTTCCTGATGACAATGAAGTTGCTGAATCTCTTTTTCATGCACAAGTTGCATTGAAGAAATCTCGCGGTGAAGAGGTTTATAATATGAAGTTCGGTGGCGAAGTAGAAGAAGCATGCAGTCTTGAGCAGTTCAGAGCTGCAATATCTCTGCCAGGTAATGTTGACCTTGCATTTTAAACTATCTTCATTACTTCAATTGCTCTCTCTCTCTGTTTTTTTCCATCTTGCAATCCTCTTGAGAGTTAATTTTGATCCACAGGCATCTCTGTAGTCCATTTCCAGATGGCTTCCAACCTGCAATGCAAACAGATATCTCCATTTGTGGATGCTCTATGTGGTCGTTATCCCTCCATAAATTTTCTTAAGGTAAGTGTCCCATTTTTCTTTCTCCATCCATGGTTTATTGCAGTGCAGCGAGAATAACGATTTCTTCTCTACTTTTTTGTTGCTTCTTTGGAATAAAGGTGGACATCAATGAGAGTCCAGTGATTGCAAACGCCGAGAATGTGAGGATTGTACCAACATTCAAGATATACAAAAACGGTAACCGGGTGAAGGAAATGGTGTGCCCGAGTCGGGAAATGCTGGAACACTCGGTGAGGCATTACAGCTTTTAGTACTAATGACTCTACTCCTTGGTCCACCCTCCTTTTTTTTTGTGTTTCACTTCTTGCTACTACCCAAATGTCTATTTTGTTGGGAACTCTTTCCACTACCCTTCCAATCTTTCCCTCCCACCACATAAGGATTACCAGGTACCTGTGACATAAAACCAGAGCTACATAATAATCCCATTAGCAGCCAATGCCAGAGGAACCCACAGATAAAATTAGCTTTTAGTTCCCCCCCTTTTGCAGTTTTCATTTATTCATTCATTCCTCATTGCTCTAGGGTTCCCTGTTCTTCTTCCTCCCTTTCACCTTTTCCTTAATTTCTCTCCCCCTCTCTTTTCCATTTTCAAAGTAGGCCAGCCTGGTTCTTGTATCACTACTTTCATTCAGTGGGAAACTTGAAAAAAGAAAAAGAAAAAGAAAAAAAAAAGGGAGAAACAATTGAGAAATATGTGTACAATTTAATTGAAAAAGTGGATACTTAGTTTTACATTTTAGAGATACAGTGAGAGGACTGGCAGGCAGGCAGGCTGGTAGCAGAGGATCTGTACATGTATATATGTGATGATATATACACATCATCTGAAGAAGCCATGAGGGAGATGATTGGATGTCTGGTGGGTACTGAGTTACTGGGTTAGTGAAAGAAGGATGAATATGTTGTCATTAATATTGTTGTTTCTTTTTTTTTTTTTTTTTTTTTTTCTCTCAACCATTTCGTCAATAAAAAAATTCCCATTTTTTTTCCTCTTTTCTCTCTGCAACTCCATTATTAAATTGATTTCAATCACTTGGGACTGGGGATAGGGTATAAGAAAAAGCAATACATATGTTGATAAATGAAGGCTGGTTTTTTCTTATTAAAGAGTTGGGTGGGTAGTTGACACCATTTAATGCTTATATGTGTGCGTGTATATATATAAAACTAGTGCCCTATAGGATAGGGGATAGGAGAGAGCTAGATTAGTCTAAAGAACTAAAACATCCATTCCCCTAACTCCACATTATCTGTTTCTTAAGTCATTAATGCATGTTAGCTATTCCATTATAGGAGATTTGAGTTGATATTATATATATTTTGTTTGCAAGTGAAGTTGTTTGCTGCCTTTGTCATGTGAGGGGGCATTCACATGTGGGCATTTAAGTGTTGTTTAGTTGAAGTATTTGCCCTCTTAAACCCACCTAAACCAAAAAAAGGGACCAAAAGTACAAATGGTGGGTGCCGAAATGAGCCGGGTTTGTGTTGCACCTTTATCAATGACCATGACAAAGCATAGCAACACGGGCACACAGCCCTTTCTTACTTTGGAGGGCTGTGTTGGACCCTTTGGGCCACGTGATGTGCTGTGCCAATGAATGCTGTCTCTGGGACAAACTTAGATTGGAAAAGTAAGAGCAAAAAAACCAATGGTTTGATTGGCTACAAGACAAATTGATTTAATTAAATCTTTTGTGGGTATATATTAAATTAGAGTGAGGAAAAAGGAGCTATCAGAAAAGCTAAGGCTAGTAGCTTAGTTCCAAAAGTTTACAGGTTGTTCAAAGATTCCCCCCATTCCATTCATAAAACCTTTGCAATATCTGATTGGGGGTAGGGGTTTCTAGACTTTTACCTTTGTATTGTCTTTTCCCTATTTTACATGAACCATTATTGAAGCCATCCTATCATCATCACATCCTCATCATCTATTTTTCTTTATTCTTTTTAAAAAAAAAAATATATAAGTTAAAATTGTTGAAGCCATCCTCATCATCATATATATATATATAAATATAAAAAGAATAATAATAATTGCATAAACTGTTGAAATTTTATATGATTAAGATATGAAAGCTGTCAACATTAATAGATTTTTGTGGTGTAAAACTAACAAAAAAAGGGCATTGGTTTTGCTTGGATGGAACGGAAAAGGGAGAATAATTTGGCAATGTCAATTGGGCAAACCTATCAATATTAATTTGATGTGAACTATGGATAATAATGTGATGGACATAAATAAATAAAGTAATTTAGTTTAAAGAAAAAGAAAAAAAAAACAATGATGATAATTCGGCACGTGTGGGTGGGTTGCACGTGTTGAAATGGGCCTACGTTGTAAAAGCCTGTCATTTTTTTTCTTCATTCGGAAATGAGGGACGGATCCAAAAAAGTACGTAAAAAGTACTGTAGAATTACCGTTTGTACGGAGTACGGTGAATTTTTGTATATTTTTATTCCAATTAAGTATTTGTTTTTAACTTTTTATGGCAGGGAATATAGCCGTTGTGGGGTAATTTTAGTTTTATTTATGTGACCACAAAAACGCTGCCGTTTTGAGGTGGTTGACCATTCATTATTCATTTATTAACTTGATTGAATTTTTTTTTTCTTTTTTTTCCTCCCAAAATCAATTCCTTATTGGTGTAAATTTCAAATTCATAGAATCATACGAGATATTTAATTTTTTTTTTTAAATATTTTATTATACTTCTATATGGCACTTGTCAACTCCTTAACCCTGTTTATGGAGTCTAAAAATTTCATCCACAGTGTACCAGATAATTTCCGGCTATACATAATTAATTTGATTTAAATTAAAATACATCCATAAGTATCATATTATTTTACTTAGCGGAGTTTTTAACCTTCACAAGTAAAAGGTAAGAAACTACTGCATGTGTCTTTTGATAGTATTTAGCTTTTTTCCTTTTAATATAATATAAAGACAACTTTTTAAACTTGCTTTTGAAAGTTAAAAAATTAAACTAGTAATATAAAATAAAGGGTTAATATGTAATTTGTCATTATTCTTTAAGTGGTGTCAGTATATACTTCCGTTTAATTGATTTTTTTGTCATTATATTTATGAATTAAAGATAAATTTATCACTATACTTTAACTCTATACTGAATTTTGTTGCTTTACCTTTTTTTGATTTACATTTTGCCACTAAAGTTATTATTGAATTTTTCAATGCAATTTTAATTTAAAACAATTTAAAGAATAAACTTAATAAAAATTATTTCTATATTTTTCTTTAATATTTTAATTAATATAAATTAATATTAAATAAAAATGGTTATTTTATAAGAAAAACTTAAAAATTTTCTTTTATGATATATGTATTTTAATTTTTCAAGTTTTTATTTTTTTAAAATAGAAAATGTAACTTAATTAGTTGTTTTTTTAATATTTATGAAGTTAAATTTTTGTTAATCAAAGTAAAAATATTTCCTTATTAAATTATGCTATCAAATTATCAAAATTAATCTTGATGGGTAAATTTTAATAAAATTCAAAACTTTGATGTAAAATTTTAATCGAAATAAGATTTGAAATATTTACTCATATTTTATAATATAGTCACAAATATTAATAAAAACAAAGTATAATAACAAATTTCAATATTAATTTATAATATGATGATAAATTTACACTTTTAACTCTAAAATAAAAATAAAAAGTTAGAAGCCAAAAATTTAAAGGCAGACAATTTTTTAATTAGGTTATATTCTAATTTTTGTTTTTTAATGTGATTAGCAGCTTCTTATACTGAATATTAAAAACAAAATGAGAACATTGACGCAAATGTCAGGATGGCCGAGTGGTCTAAGGCGCCAGACTCAAGTTCTGGTTCTCGTGAGAGAGCGTGGGTTCAAATCCCACTTCTGACATTTTAACCTTCAAAATATAGTGTTAGTCTTTATATTTAAAAGCTATTTATTGTTTTAGTTTATAGGTTTATGATTTGTAATTTAACCATTAATGTCGTAAAACCTAATATTATTTTAATTTTTCCGATTTAAAAACCGTAATCTAATTTCCTCCCAAATTTTATATGGTATCGATGTTAAAATTTAGTTTTTAAATAATATTTAAAAGTTAAAAAATATTATTTTTTCTTGATTTAAAGATCATAATTTAATAATTGATGTCATAAAAATTAAAATTATTATATTTCTCGATATAAAAACCATAATCTAATAGTTGATGATGTAATATTTTCGGTCATATGTCAAAGCTGGCAACGTTTCAAAATATAACAATTAGAGCACTTCAATACTCTCCAATTCTTAAGAGATGGTGAGAAATGAGATAATTATACTAATAATTACAAACAATTACATTAAAATCTAATTATCATGTGACTATCTAAACACACCAATACATAGATTTAAATATTAAGAAGGTATTATTCTACACAATAAAAGTATTTTAATTTAATGATACATTATTTAAAAATATGATTACATGTTATTTTACTAATTTCATTTAAGTAATCTGAAAAGATATAAATTTTCATGCATTTTAACCCTTTAAATATTAAGCTGTATTTATTATAAATTATTTGCACTTAACAAAATACAAACCAATGATAACTAGGGATATAAGTTTAATGATAGAGATGGAATGAGCTGTTCAATAAAGTTACATAAGATACTTTATTTTTATTATTATTTTTATTAATAAATGCATTATCAAATACTTTCTTACATTAAATTTGGTTTTTAAATTTTAGAGAATTTTTTTTTATAAAATAAAAATTATATAAATTTATTATTACATTTTATATTATCAAATAAAATGTAATTACTACCTCTAATTACTCAGTACAACAATAGAAGCCGAAATGCAATTAAGACTTCTGCATTATATATTAAAAGCCACAAGAGTTTTAGTTAGAAAGAGGCAAGTACTGAGCAATTGAGAAGACGGGTAAAAAAATTGGAAGAATTTGCCAAATATGTCTCCAAATATTCCAATGGAATAATTAAATTAAAAATGATCACCTACTTTAGTCAACAAAATTTAATCAATTACAATTAGATTTAATTATTTCGTTTAAACATTTTGCTATATTAGAGAATTATCCCTTAGTTTGAGCATTTCAGAGTTTTTGAGAACAATGTATATTATCTTACAAGTTCAGAGATGAGACTGCACTGCTTCCAACTCAGGTTGCAGCTGAAAGCTTTGCCAATATCAGACTCTTTCAAACATTAATTCTTCTGAATTTCCACATTAACTTCAACATTGAATAGCTTACATTGCATAAAAATGTTATTTTAAGAGCACTAACGGTTCCGCCACTTGTATTATGCACCCATCGCATATAAACGGGTCCATTCCTTAGCTGCAAATAGTCAAGGAAACTGAGAACAGTCAATCGTAAGAATCACAGCATATCAGCCTTGATTCTAGTAGTGATCTAAGATTGCAACCATGGGATTTTACCTGTCTCCACGGCTTCAGCCTCATTTGTTTTCCAGTGCTTAGCAATGTTCTCCGAGAGTGGATCATCAGGATTAGGAGCACTCAGGAGTGCTTGAATGCTAGCAATAAAGATAATAATTTTAGTATTAACCTAAAACTCGATCAAGATACCGCAATAACTTAAGATAATAATGTCTTGAACCCAGACACAAAAGAATTCCCTTTCTAAGTAATAATACGTACACACACACATACACACAAACATATAAATATATTTGCATTTGAAAAAAAGCAGTGAAATCTTTCATGCAAAACAAAAGCTACATAAATAGGCATTGGTGGAAAAGAAATATTCAACTGCCATCTTTACTTGTAATCTCTCATTTTCCAGAAAAAAAATTATAACTATAATGACATGTAATACGTTCTAAGCTTCTTACTCAAGCCATCTATTGTGATTTACAGTAATAGGGTTACATCTCACAAAAACTTATAATACCTCAAAAGTACAGTTCGAATCTGGAGAGCTGGACTCCATTTGTCTTTGAGAATATCAAGGCATATTCTTCCAAGCTGCAAGAAAGCTCAATTCTTAGAACAATAAAATACACCTTTAGCACCAAAAAACAAGGACAAAAGAAGGAACAGGTAGAGCTGACCTTATCGATGTTAGGATGATATATCTTTGTAAGAAATCGAACCTGTTACAGCAAATTTGTTAAGGTGGATAAAAATACAAAATATACCAGAAAGGGCAAAACTACTGGAAGATGGAAAAGTTCTGAGAACCAAACAATGAAGTCCAATCACCAAAAAAAGGACGAGGTCCTAATTTTCGGAAATCAAACAATTAAGTACCGATCACAAGAAGCTAATGAATCTCAAATGCCACCTATCAGCCATACAGAGTCCAATTAGGAGAGCAAGCACGGATTAGATCATTAGCACCAAAAGAGTTGGTTCTGCGCAACTAATTGAAGGCAAGGCATCCACAAAAGTAAAGGTTCTTCCTAGGTGAAAGTAAGAACGACTTCCGAAAGCCAGTGAATATAACATACTATTAGATGTTCATTTCCAATATACATTTTCCTCTTAAATGTCATTAAAGCATATAATCATATAGAACCAAAACTTCACCATATTGAAAGGAAAATAACACAATTTTGCAAAAAAAAAAATTCTGTTGAACCTGAATCTATTAGAACGAAGGTTGAAGATCACATAGCAATAGCAAATTATTGAAAATCATATGATTGCAGATGAATTTCTCCAACTAGTTAAAGAGATGAAAGAGAGTTTGATATTAGAGAGCTAAGAAGGTCATGGAAATTAGGCTGTTAATAATAGGATGCATTGATAGTATATGTAACTCCATCTGTTCAGTAAACTGAAGGTCATAGAATATAGTACCTATTAGATAGAGAGCAATTCAAAAACATTTTTAAGCAGATAGACTACAAATATGTAATATGATGCATGTGTGCTTCAACACTGACTAACAAACAACTTAACAAGTGAAGGTCGAGCAAACATTGACAAGCTAAAGGAAGTTATATCCTTAATCACCAAGAAGAACAGAAACTGATGGAAACTAGATGCACTAACAGTAAAAACGTGACAGATAAAACAGTCACACAAAGCAAAGACAGCATTCTCTACATGTAAACTAGTGCATCCCTAATTCATAATAAAACCCAATGTAAAGTCAATCAATATCATATATCAAAGGAACATCAATCGAGCATACCCCAACAGATGCCAAAACATGAAGATCATGCTAAACATTAAGAATAACTCAATGCTGACTACCTTAGGAGCAGCCATGGGATATTCTTCAGGCAAAAATAGTTCCAACTTGAAAACCCCTCCTAAACAAATAACCAAACAAGAAAATGCATCATATCCTATACATAAATGCAGAATGAAAAAAAAGGTGATGAGATATTACCAGAAACAACTTCCAAAAACCAGACTAACCACAGCATAAGACTTAAAACCATGCTAATTGGACTTATATTTCAACACTCAACACTGAAAACAAGGGCCCCTTCTTTCTCATTAAAAGATAGAAATGAAGTAATATAGACACCGCATAACCATTTTCTCAAATAAAAAATCATACTCTTAAGGCATATAGAGGTCATTTTAATGACTAAAAATTGGCAATGGTGTCAATCTTTATGTATTCAATCAGTTGAGACCCAACTATTATACAATAACTGCTAAAATTTTACATTTCTAACACAGAAAAAGCACAACCCATCAGATTAAAAAAATCAACTACCTTCATATGGAGATTGTGTTGGACCAAGGATCATCACATTGAAATATCGCATATTATCCTCTGATGGTGAGGCACTAATTCCAGGCGCTGTATTTAAGGGAAAAACGATAAAATTAAACATTTTTCAGCCCATAACATTTAAACCAAAAAAAAAAAAAAAAAAGCGATAGCAAACAATATTCAACAAGAATTTCAAAAAAAGAAGCAAAGTATTTACCTGGTTCACTGAGGAGACGCTGAGTTTCCTGTTTAGATCAAACATAAAGAAACAAAAATTAAGCATGAAACATTTACATAATTCACAGAAACAAACTAGGAAGACTTAAAACAATTTACTGAAGCTTCTGATTCATTAAAACCCCAAAACAATTCAGCTACCAAATCAAACTCTAGAAACACAGAAAAAAGAACACAAATTTTTTTTTTTAAAAAAAGGAAGATTTTCTGAGGGTTCCAATGTGGAAACCGAGAAGGATGAGAGTGAGATCGAAAGAGAAACCTTAATGATTCTTCGAGGGAGATTAGTGTTGGCCATTGGCGAGATCGATGGGAAGGAAAAAAAAAAGTATTTGAGGGTTTTGGGGATCTAGAAATGGAGAGAGATAATAAAATTTAAGATTCTTTGTATATAAATACCAGTGCCATGCCATGCCCACCACACGTGAAAAAAACCTATATAAAATGAAATTACTTAAATCCCTTCTTTGGAAGTCATTATTTGGCGAAAATTTTAATTCCTCCCGTAAAAAAAAAAAAAAAAATACTGTTTAACGCACTTGAATTCTTGTTCTCTTATACTAATAATAATTTTAATATTAATTAAGTTAAGACTCAATCAAAATATATAAATTCAATACATATTAGAAAAAAACATATTTATTTCATATATATTACGATAGTACATAAAATAAAAAATAGTAATACAAATTTAAATTTGAAATAAAAAAGATAAGTGATAGCTCCCGTAAAAAATAGTTTTTCAAACTTGATTAATGTAAGTCAAGAGAGCAGTTAAATATTACTAATTAAAGTGATTTATTGGTAACTCATACACTAAAACATGCTTAAAAAATAATACTTTTACTAAAGGTAACATTAAAGTTTTAGTTATCACGAACCATATAGAAATTAATCATCACATAGCAACATAAGATTTTAATTATCATCGAGCCAGTGCAAAAAAATGAAATTTAAAATGAAATTGAACATTCTCATAAAAGTTATTTAAAAAATAAAAAAAAATTAACTTTTAAAATATCAACCTAAGATTTTGTAACCTCGCTACAAGAATAAAAATAGCAACCTAAAGTTTTGTAACCGAATCAATATTCAATTGACCTCACTAATATCACTAATAAAACAAGAACTTACAATTTTAAAATAGTAACATAAGGTTTTGTAGCCGAACCAATATATAAAGTTCGGTTAACCTCATTAATCTCACTAATAGAACTAAATACATCTTCACTATTTCCGTCCAGTTGTTTTAAAATTCTTCCTTCTTGATCGTACTTAATTCTTATGGGATTCGGAACATCATCATCGATCTTTCCAAGCCTTCCTGCGTTTAAAGCTACCCAGAACTCTCCTTTATCATTCATCCTAATATTATCAGGAACTCTAGGTAGCTCAACAAACACTTCGGGCTCAAAATTATTTGTTCCAAGATTGAACTTCAATATTCTTCTTCGTGTTGCTTCCGCCACCAAAAGAAAAGAATGATTTTTGTTCAAAGCTACTCCATTTGGAAACATCAGACCTGTATATATAGCCGATGTATTTTTTGTATGTAGATCATATTTTAATAACCTTCCGCAATTATCAGTTGATCTGGATAAAAAATATGCATACCTACACATAAATATTAAAAATTTAATTGAAAATTATATAAATATTCAAAAAGTTGAATTAAAAAATTCCAATAGTTCAAAAGAAAACCATACCTTCTCTGAAAAGTAGTACTACTATCTATAAAATAGATAACTCCTGTACTACTATCAATATCTAACCCATTTATAAACTTAAATAGGATTCCTTCAATCGAGTTAACAACAGTTTGTGCTATGCCACCATTAGGTCCAATCATGAGAAAGTCAAAATAAGCATCACCGATGTAGAGATCACAAGTTACTGGGTTAAATTTCAAACTCAATGGCCTTCCACATATTGGTTCAAAGTTAGGATTTGTAGACCCATCGCACAACTCTCTTTTCCTAACCCAATAAAAAATCCATTTGTTAGTTAACTATCTTTACAAAAAGATTATAAGTTAATGAATGCGTGAAGAATACAATTCAATATGGATACCTAATTAACGAAGGAATAGCAAACTCTTTCCAACCAAGCTTTGGTCCATGCCATTTAAGTATCAGGCCATCAGATACTCCAATGTATGGCCCTTCGCCTTTACAATTAAATACGATACTTTCAAGACCTATAACTTTAGCAAGGTTAATTAATTCATAATCATTCGAGATAGTAACATTCTGCTTTTGATCAAGAAATCGTTCAACAATTTTTTCAACATCATGCTTTTGATAAAAATCCTCTGGTGAGATTGTTTCACACATAATGCAAGGTAAAGCATTAGTAACAAAAGCTTATATTTCTTCATGACTAGAAAAAGCTAATGGAATTCGAACACGTTAAAAATAAACCGAAAATAATTAGCTTCTATGGAGCTTAAAGAAAAAGTGAACATGGGATATATGTTTATAGGGTATGTAATTACTTGGTAGGGATATATAATAAAATTTCAATTTAAATTAAATCCCTAAATATAGTTAAAGTTTCGTTTAGATATAATATTTTTTATTTAAGACGATAAAAATGTTATTATAAAAATTAAAAACTTGGGTGTACTTAAAGATAAAAAGTCTATTATTTTAAGTTTTTACTATTTTTTTAATTAAACTAAAATACTGTTCTCCTATTTGGAGAAATAAGCTTAGTTTTACTTTAGTCATATCTCCTTCGCAAATTAATTGCTGGTCTTACTAACAAATAATTAAATAATTTAATCACACAATCTTTAAAACTTAGTACACTTTTATTTAAACTTAAATACTGTTCTTGTATTGTGCTTTGGTTTATTGTGGTATACATATTTTTAATATTTGTGGTTATTTTAAACCATAATCAAGTATATTCATTACACACATAAATATACATATGATAAAAGAAGAAGGGATACTATTAGTTTTGCTTGTGGTAACACTAACAACAAATGCATGGTTTCAAATTGCAAATATATATAATGAATTGCTTGTAATTTTCTGATTTGTGAGTGTAATGGCCATCTCCCAATGTCCCACCATCTCCAAAATGGCTTATCCTTTTTATCAATAATTTTCAATGGGGATCATCACCGACTAAAAAGCATACATAAAAAAAAATAAAAATTAAAATAAACTGCAGGTGTTTGAATGGCTTCAGAATAATGGATATGTAGATTATTGAAGTTCTATTTATGATACACGATCAATTGTTTTGAGGACGTGGATTTTTATTTTTTTTTGAAAAGTTTTTAAAATTGTTCATCAGAAGTTGATGAATTTCTTAATGGATCAGTATTATTTTTAATTGAAGTTTCATCCCCAACTTTTTGAAGAGTTCAAGTGCTAGAAGTGGTGGGTTTAACAAAACAAGATCAAACTATACGTGGCGCACGACCACCTATAAAGGGGAGGTGAGCATATGCCTTTAGTAGAGAATAAACTCATGCCCTTGATGTCACTAATAACATTTGAGAGCAGCGGTTCAAACCATAACAAATGCAAATGAATATTCTCCACGTCGCAACTAAATGAATTTACTGTCATGATAATGTGTTTAAAATTGAGATGGGATCATGATAATAACTCGGATAGGGACGAAGAAAGTACTACTTTTAAATAAGCTGAGCATCTTTTAGTAGGTGATGTTATGAAAGTTCAAATTTTATTGAATTGAAATTAAAACTGTACTTACCAAAAAAAAAAAAAAATCAAGGTGGAGGAATTGGAAATGATTTATTTTAGCATATATTCAAACAAAATTTTTTAAGCCACAACTAAATGAATTTGCGGGTACTCCTATTACCGAAGAAAAGTGGTAAAGGAGAGGAGAAACAAAATTCATGATAATTAATGATGATGAGAATCAGGTCCCCCTGGACTTCGCCGTTTCGTCTCGTATGGAATTCCTCCATTTCTTTCTATGCTTGCTTTAATGGCTTCCCTGACTTCTTCAATCAATGCACGCTTGGACTCAATAATGGCTGCTTCAGGGTGTTGTTTATCTGCAACTGCCAATGCTAACTGGTCTATGCCTGAAAATTGCTTGGATTCGAAGTGTCTGTAAGTTATCTCTTCATCATGTGTATTAGCCTTATACTGTGATTTTGATTCCATTTTCAATGCCGGATCAGCGATCGAAAATGGATGAAACAACCGAGTTCCAGAACTCGAAACCAAGAACAAAACATGCAGAGAAAGGCAGAACAGAACTTTGAAGCTAGCCATTGAGAGTTATCAAATTCAGGGTTGATAGTTGCATAACTTGGTGGTGCATGAATAGGGTATATATAGGCTTCATTGCCATCCTTTTCCAAGATATTTTATGCTTCGTCAAATGCACACCATTTTATTGGAAAGATAATCTTTTTTTTTTTTTTTTCTTTTTTGGGGTCTAGAGATGAAATTTTAAGTGCTGGCATTGACTTATTCATAAACCAACACTTGTGGGGGGATTCACTCAAGTCCAAGAAAGTTTACCGACTTTGAAGATGAAATTAATGCCCCACTAGTCCAAGATTAACTTTGTTTTAGCATAAAGATTAAGTAAAGAATATCCATTTAGTTTTTAATCTTCTAAGCTCTAGCGTTTTGACAAAAAGGAAAAAGGAAGTGTTCCATGTCAGGGGTGTTGGCATTTTGCATCACATCAGCATTTGTTGGAAAGCAGTGTGGTCTGGATTTCCATTCCCTCTCTGATTCTTTCTTGCCAAACAAAGGGTCATTGCTAATTTACTCTCTCTCTCTTCTTCTTCTTCTTTCCTTTTTTTATTTTTGCTTGCCCTTTTTCTCATTTCTTCAAGATCAGAAGAGCTTGAAAAAAAAAAGCTGCTAACTCAAGGCCCTGTTTTAACATTATTAATTTGATGAAAAATGGCAGAAGGAAGATTAAGATTGCCTAAATTGTTTCCTTAAAATTTTCCCCTTAACATAATAGATTATGTGTCACTAATTGGTAATAAAACTCGCACCAAAACTATTAGATATTATCTATTTTGATCTAAAATTTATCTAAAGAAAAATGACACAAATTGAAGTCTCTCCATAGTATAGTATCATAATGAATCCTCACAATTTCCTAATCTGATATATGTGCCACGTACTTTGGGCATCATTTTAGTCAATTAACTCAAGATATTCAACTCTCTCATTAACAAAATTCTCTACATGCTTCTCAAGCCTGTTTGTGGAAACTAGAAAATGTTAATTGATTCCACTAAGAAAGTATAAAATGATTCAAAGGGTATAAAGATATATGAAATGGCTGAACCTTTATCCTCAGAATATGCATCTTTTTGTATAATACATGCAGACTTCTTTGACTTAAACAACTCTCTTCCACTCCACAGTCCAACTATACAATAAAAGTCACAATGAGCAGCTCTTTTAACAGTCCAACCATTTAATAAATGCACAATGCAGTTTAGATAAAATAAATTATGGCTTAATGCATCACTAAGTCCTTAAAATATGCTTTTTTTTTTAATTTGGGTTTTAAAATTTTCTTTTCCAGATTAAGACTTAACGTTATTGTCTTTTTACGTTAAAAAAACCGACAAGGATATCCTACCAGTAATAAAATGTCACACGTCTTATATTATATTATAAAGATTTTTCTTTATAGTTTTTAAAGGATTTTCTTTAACACAAAATGATGGTAACTAAATGACTAGAATAACAAAAGACACCAGTTTTGTGAATTTTGACTGTACCACAAAATGAAAGTATCTGCTTTGGCTCAAATTTCAGAATATCACATTTAGAGTATCCAATATCACAATCTCAACTGTGTTGGTTTTTCCTTCTAGGATTAACTTCAAAATTCTGGTGGTTCCTTCTTGGTGGCTGCTTGCAGTATGATATGATGATGGTGGTTGATTCCTGGCTATTATACGATTTCAGGGTTAGAGTTTCTAAATATCCAATGCCTGCCTACTATACAATTTCTAGTTTCAAAGGTATAAATTGAAACTATGTAATGATTCGAGAACAAAAGATGATATATGTGATTTTTTATTAACTTTTATATTTCTTAATACAGGAAATTGAAAAAAAATAATAAAACATTCTCTTAAAAGTCACTTAAAAACAAATTAGACTTTTAAAATAACAACCTAACATTTTGTAACCTAGCTACTACAATTAAAATTGCAACCTAAAGTTTTGTAATTAACCACTCTAATTTTACTAATAGAATGAAAACTTAAAATTTTAAAATAGCAACATAAGATTTTGTAACTGAACCAATATATAAAGTTCGATTAACCTCATTAATCTCACTAATAACTAAATATATCTTTACCATTTTCGTCTAGTTGTTTTAAAATTCTTCCTTCTTGATCGTACTTAATTCCTATTCGATCCAGAACATCATCCCCGATCTCTCCAAGCCTTCCTGCGTTTAAAGCTACCTAAAATTCTCCTTTATGGTTCATCTTAATATTGTTAGGAACTCTAGGTAGCTCAGCAAACACTTCGGGCTCAAAATTATTTGTTCTAAGATTAAACTTCAATATTTTTCTTCATGTTGTTTCTGCCACCAAAAGAAAAGAATGATTTTTTCTTAAAGCCACTCCGATTGGAAACATCAAACTTGTATATATAACGGATGTGTTTTTTGTATGTAGATCATATTTTAGTAACCTTCAGCTACTATCAGCTGATCTGGACAAAAAATCTGCATACTTACACATAAATATTAAAAACTTAATTAAAAATTATATAAAATTATATAAATATACATATGATAAAAGAAAAAGGGATATTATTAACTTTGCTTGTGGTAACACTAACAACAAATGCATGGTTTCAAATTGCAAATATATATAATGAATTGGTTGTAATTTTCTGATTTGTCAGTGTAATGGCCATCTCCCAATGTCCCACCATCTCCAAAATGGCTTAGCCAGAACAGAAAAATTAAAAAGAGCTCCATCCTTTTTATCAATAATACTCAATGGGGATCACCACCGATTACAAAGCATACATAAAAAAAAGAAATTAAAGGTGGATGATAAATGATAAGGCAGATTTTATTTTAGAAAATTTTTTAAAATTATTTGTCAGATTTTTTAATGGGTTGATATTGTCTCTGATTGAGGTTTCATTCCTAACTTTTTGAAGAGTTCGAATGCTTGAGGTGGTAGGTTCAACAAAACGAGAGAGTTTTGTTGGACCGGACTATACATAGAGCACTACCACCTATCAAGGAGACCTTAGTAAAGATTAAACTCATGCCCTTAAATGGCATTAATGGGTAAGTGTACTACCACTTGATGTCATTAATAATATTTGAGAGCAGCGGTTCAAACCTTAACAAGTACAAATAAATATTCTCCACATTACAACTAAATAAATTTTCGATCATGATAATGTGTTTGAAATTGAGATGGATCATAATAATAGCTCGAATAGAATGGAGCAAGTACCATTTTCGAGTAAGCCGAGCATCTTTTAGTAAATGATCTTATGAAAAGTCCAATTTTATTGAATCAAAATTAAAATTCTACTTAACCGAAAAAGAAAATTAAGATGGAGTAATTGGAAATGATTTGATTTAGCATATATTTAAACAAAATTTTCTAAGCCACCATTTGCGGGTTCTATTATTTCCGAAGAAAAGTGGTAAAGGAGAGGAGAAACAAAATTCATGATTATTAATGATGATGAAGATCAGGTTCCCCTGGACTTCGTCGTTTCGTCTCGTATGGAATTCCTCCATTTCTTTCAATGCTTGCTTTAATGCTTCCCTGCCTTCTTCAATCAATGCACGCTTGGGTTCAATAATGGCTGCTTCAAGGTGTTTTTCATTACAAATAAGTATTTTCGGTTGAATCTTTCGTCGGAAATAATTATGTCACTAATAGTTTTAAATTAGAAAAAGATTTTCTATTTACTTAAAGCTTTTTCCAAAGGAGACGTCGGGTGAAATTAATTTCTATCACTATAATAAAATTATAAATTCTAGCATTTAAAAGAAAGTTTCCACTAAACAAATAATAATGGATAGGGCAGTGTTGGATCGGATTGAATGAATTTGAGTTAATCGAGTTGATGGATCTTATTTTATCATCCTGTTTTAAATTTGAATTTTTTTTTGAATCGAGTCGAGTAAGATGAAATTAGAATAAAATCGAATCGAATATATTTGTTCGAGTTAAATTTAAAAAATGAATTTGGGTCCTTGTAACCACTGTCACCCACTGTAATCAAATTTGTTATTAACTTTTCTTCTCTCATAATTTATTTATTAATCTTTTATATACGGGTTAATTTCTTTGCTTGCTTAGTTGCTTCAATTATCTTCTGATTTTTGTTACCATGTATTTTGAAATTAAAAAATATATTAAATGTAAAATGTGATTTTTTAATAAAAATATTTTAAAAAGATAAAATGTGAAATTGATACCAAAAAAAAATTTAACAAAAATATTTTATGGCATATCATGAATAATTTAATTTTAACAAAAATTGATAATGTTTCAACATGATTAAAGCAAGAGCATTGACGTTGCTGGAATTAAGCTAGATTGGTCTGTCAATCTAGTTTGACAAAGGGATTAAATCAATCTTTGAGCAAACAGCTTAAAACAATAAGAAATTGTAGTTCAAAATAAAAATAATAAACAACTGTTGAAATGTTTTACAATTTTTTTTAATTTTTATTAATTATTATGATTTTTTTAATTATTTATAAGATTATTATTGTACCGACACTTAAATGGGGAATCGGTGATCTAAATGTTTGATCACCGGTTCAAATTTTTAAAACATTGTCTTGGTTAAATAGTAGAATTGTTTTTTTAAGATTCTTTGAAATTAATAATTTAATTAATTAAATGAAGATTTTCAATTTTGACCCTACAAGAAATTAAAATTTTAATTCAAATAATTTTAAAACACAATTTTTAACTATGGCCCCTCCCAACTTTTTTTTATTTGATCTTGTCCTCCCCGATGCAAAATTTCTAATTTTGCCCCTATACTAACTTGACAGATGGCAAAAAGGTTGTAGTACACATTTTAGAATCAGACATGAATGCACACTAACTATCATCCGCAAACAAAAGATGATTGATGCATCAACAATTTCTCCCAACCTTGTTGCCTTAATTTTTTCGCTTCCAATCGTATAAATGATAGTATAAAATGCACAAAGAGAAATTTCGAAGATAAATGGATTCTGATAAGCTTCCATCAATCAAATTTCGATAAATAACTCTACGGATACATTAGTTAATAAACTGTAATCAATGTAAACCATAAAAACCATTAATTCAGGTTTCATATCTATAAAATCTCAATTGATCTGATCATAAATTAGCTCCAAGTCTTTTTTAATTTACTCGGATTAAATCATTATTTACTATTCAAGGAAAAAAGAAAAGAAGAAGAAAGGATAAAAAATGGGTTTAAAATATTCTATTATAAAATCTTCCTTTTTATCATACAAATATTGGTGAAAAAAAAAGCTTACCATCAACAACGAAGCCCATTTCTTCAAGCACTTTGACACACGCCTTAGTATCAACATCCTCCGGCTTTATCTTGAACCCTAAATTATTGGTCTGTCGAGTTAGATCGGTCACCCCATCTCTTCTCGTCAGCATCACTCTGGCTTTCCTCCACGATTCCATCATCTCGTTGCAATTGTTCCTCGGGCTCTCTATCAAGCTCACTTCGCACAGTTCGTCCTCGTGATCACCTTCCACCGGGATGCTATACATTCCCAATTTGTCTGAAGCCGCGTCTTTGCGAATGAAATTACAAGGGCCACGATTGATGTTTTTTCCATTTTTTTATTATATTATATTATATTATTTTTTATTTTTTTATTCTTATTAGTTTTCTTCTAGTTATGTAAGTTTGTAAAAAAAAAAAAATGGTAAATTTTTAGAGAGGGACTGAGCTATTTTTTGGCTATAGAAATTATTCAAATTTTTTGTTTTCAAGGGAATTTTTAATTAATCAAACCAACCTGAAGAAAAGCAACTAAAATTATCTAAAAATAGTGAGTGAGACTTGTTCTTTATTCTGCTTTTAATTGGTTTTATTAATTTGTTAGTGAAATGATAATTTATTATTATTATTATTTACATAATTAAGAGGAAAATAATGATAAATAAAATTAAATAACTTTAGGTACATATTTTATAAGGGAGAAAAAGGAGGAAGAAACCAAAAAAGGGTTGATTTTAAAATCTAAATTTTAATTTACTTTTAAGAAAAAAAATTGCTATAAAGTCATTATATAAATATTTATTGTATAATTTAATAAAAATTTTAACCAATCAATAAATGAATATATATTATTTACCTCGAAAATCTACATAATAATTAAAGAAGTTCATGAGGGCTGGGTTTATATATAATAGTGATATATTTTATATTTATCTAAGCCCAATCAAAATATGAATCTCAAATTTTGCTTAAACTCGTCTATATTTGTAAATTTTTAATTCAAGTCTGTTTTAAGATATGCAAATTTACAGTATCTTATATATTGAAAGATACACTATATTATTATATATTTAATTTTATTTTATATAAATTCTATATATATATATATATATATAAATAAAATAAAACAATATATTATAAAGTAGAAAACAAATCGAGCCAAGCCTAAAATTAATTTATATTTGAAATGATTTTATTTTTTTTAAGCCTATTTTTCTAATCAGATGACCCTACTCTTTATTAGAAATTTGAACACTCAGCAAGAATTTTGTGGAAGTGCTTTTGTAAAAGAAAAAGAAAACAAAAAAAAAAAAAAGGGAAATTACATTTCTGACCATTAACTATTAGTCTGTTTTTGTTTTAATCATATGAAAATCTTTCATTAGATTGAAACAAAAATACATGCATGCATAAAGAAGCTGTAAATTATATAAGCTTAAAAAGACCCAAGATTATACGTAAAAACAAAAACCGGAAGCCTCAAAAGGCATTACTTGTATTGAAAGCACAATGGATCAGTTCCAATGGAGTTCCATTCCAATCCATTTTTGGGCAATAATAAACACTTGCCGCAATATATATATATATATATATATATAAAAAACGAGTCTTAAAAGCATAACAGCATAATCATACAGCTTTAAAGAGCATTTATATATATATCCGCCTCTTTTGTTTACCTATAAGAAAGGTTTTCGCCGAAATGACATCAGTCTTTGATGAATAATTCATCTTCTCTGGACTTAAAAAACTATAAGCACACCTCGTGTAGTAGGTCGGTGGTTTAACCGGTGTTTTGCATGCCAGCAGCAATACCCTTCATGGTCAAGATGAGGGTGTCCTCCAAACCAGGGGCATACTCGCTTGTTGGGTTCAGTTTCACAAGTTCATCAGCAGGTTTGCTTGATTCCATGATCTCTTTAGAGATATGTGGCCGCAACTGCACGTTGTAATTTGGGTCACGGATACGTTTGAGTGTGTAGGCCTGGCAGACATTTAGAGTGGTGATGTATGAATCACGTAGCCGGAGTCTTTGCTTCAGGTAGGGATCCCCTTCGAGAAGATCCTTGTGCCCAGCAATCTGATAACCGTAAAGAAGAAAAGAGTAAGTTGCTCGATTTTTTTGAAAGATGTAAGTAACCAGAAGCATCTATATGCGATCCAGGCCAAGGGAATTTACCTGGAGGAGAAGGCTTTTAGTTTCTTCAAAGTTGGTTCTCAACCGCTTTCCGAAAGACCAGAGTTCCTCAGAAACAAGAAGCTTATCGTATAAGGCTGCAATCCCGGGATCTCCTTTTGCAAAGACCATTTCAACCAAATCAATTGTCACTCTGAAGAAAGGCCATTCATTGTACATCTCCCGCAGCATAAGGAGATTCTTAATGTCCTTCTGAATGACATGTTTAAATGCAGCTCCAAATCCGAGCCAAACAGGGAGATGGAATCTTGTCTGTGTCCATGCAAAGATCCATGGGATTGCACGAAGAGATTCGATACCCCCACTTGGCTTCCGCTTTGATGGTCGGCTTCCAATATTCATTCTACCGTACTCCAACTCTGGTGTAGCCTACAGAAAAAAGAACAGGTATTAGTTAATCCAAAACTGCTTTAATTAGCTTGGAACAAATGGCATGGTGTTCAGAACATGATAATGCAAGTTCACTTACAAGGCGGAAATATTCAACAAATCGAGGTTCTTTGAAGACAATGGAACGGTACTCCTCAGTAGCAACGACAGCCATTTCATCCATCAGTGCACGCCATTCTGGTTTTGGTGAAACTGGTGGGTGCATGCCATGCTCAAGTGTGGCAGCAGTAAAACGCTGGAGTGTTCTAAAGCACAAGTGTTCCTCTCCGAACGATTGCTCAATAACTTCACCTTGAACTGTAACCCGAAGTGAGCCGTGAATTGTTTCTGGTGGTTGAGATAATATAGCAAGATGGGTGGGACCACCACCTCTTCCAACAGTTCCACCACGACCATGGAACATCGTTAGCTTCACACCAAATTGCTTAGCAACATTGATAAGCTCCTCTTGAGCTTTGTATAACTGCCAGGCAGCAGAGAGACGGCCAGCATCTTTACCCGAATCAGAATACCCAATCATGACTTCTTGCTTGCCATTGATCCGATTTCTGTACCAATCTATCGAGAAGAGCCGAGCCAAAGCAGCAGGTGCAGCCTCCAGATCTGCAAGCTTCTCAAACAGTGGAACAACTCTTAATGGTTGCTTCACGTGGCATTCACGCTGTAGGAGCTCAACAGCAAGAACATCAGAAGGAGCAGTTGCCATTGAAATGATGTATGCTCCAAAGTTGTCTGCCGGGAGCTCTGCTAGGACACTGAAGGTATCCAAAACATCAGAAATTTCTTCTGTTTTAGGAAGATCAGGACCAAACAATGGACGCCTTCCACTTAGTTCAGACAATAGCCATTCCTGCTTTTGTTCTTCAGACCACTCTCGGTAGGAACCAATTTCCAAGTGCTTGGTGATGGCATCTAAGACATCGCTGTGGCGGTCAGACTCTTGCCGAATGTCAAGTCTGACAAGTGAGAGGCCAAAAGTTGACACTTGCCTCAAGAAATCAAGAAGACTTCCATCAGCAATTGGCCGGTCACCACAAGAGCAAAGTGACCTATAACATAGTTCAAGCGGTTCCAAAAACTGCATAAAATTTAAGAGCAAAGAGTTAATTAGGGCAGACGTTACAATGAGGGCAGAGAAAGTGAAATGGAAGTTTTCAAGGCATTATTGTCCCAGCACATAAAACGAAAAAAGGAGGAGTTAAAAAATCGGGTTTTCCGGGCCATTTTCCTATTGTTATTAAGGCTAGATGTTAGCCGAGGGGCAATCTAATGTAAATCTGTATTTTACTCATGATGAGTAGGTGGATTCCAAACTCATCATAAGACTGATATATGATAAACCGACAGAGACCTGCTCAATGTTGGTGAAAGTTTCCTCCTCTGGAATGTCAGAGATACCATGAGACAACATTTGGCGAGACCTTTCACGTGTCTGATACAGCTTGTCCCTAACATCACCAAGAATAACACGGTAGGGTTCATTTGGAGGAACTTTTTTCCAGAACTCTGCATTGAAGTAACATCAAATGAGAACTGAACCAGTGACACGAAATCAGTTGAGCAAGATATTATAGAAACTATCATTTCCAAGTCGCGTAAATCATCACATGGCATTGGAAATCTTGTCAGAGAAGCATATCTAGTTTTAACTTCCCTAAAGTCTAAATATATTCTTTGAGCATTTTATAAAAGATACACTATAGAAGATTCTGTCACGTATGGGGAATTAGAGAGAGAAACAGTATTCTCAATACTTCAAAGTATATTCTGAAAACACATGCAAAAATAATAGCTGGACTTACATTTTTGTTCACATGGTCGCATGAAATGCATGTAAAGCCCATTCGGAACAGCTATTTATGTAAAAAGTGCATCATCTAGATTTAGGAAAAAAGGTAAACAAAATGGAAACCGGCATATTTCTAAAAGTATACCTATGTAGTGTTTAGCATCTCTCCTTGAAGATCTATGAAGTTCGTCTGCACGAACACGAAGCTCATCACTGCAACGCCACATTGACATCTGCAAAGATACATCAATAAGGATTGGCCCAAAATGGATCCTTTAAATAAAGCTCATAAGAAAGTGTTACATGATACAAGCTAAATACCTCAAACATCAGATCCTCGATTTGGGAATAGTACAAATTGGCAGCCATCATTCTAGCCAACAAGCAAACATCCCTTGTGACCTCAGGAGTTACCCTTGGATTGCCTGCATTATATATCAAGCAAATATTAACAAGAAAAGCTTTTGTGCTACAGGGTAAAGTCTATTTTTATATTCAGTTATCCAAGTAGGAATGTACCATCACGATCACCACCCATCCATGAAGAAAACTGAATAAGTGGCGCATTATAGGGAACACGTTCATTAATTCCAATGTTCTTCAAAGCTGTGTCAACTCTCCGCAAGAATTTGGGGACACCTTTCCATACTGTTTCATGGAAGTAGCTCATTCCCGCCCTCATCTCATCTTGGGGAGTTGGAGGAGTCCTTCGAATCTCATCTGTACGAAATGCGGCTTGAATCTACATGGAAAAGGAATTGAAACAAAATAAGTGAGAACAAGTCATCTCCTTTGTGACATGGATAGCAAGTTTATTTACAGATAAACAAATATCATGGCACAGTGATATACCTCACGCTGTAGAGCTTCATCAAGCTCCTGCTTATCATCTGGAGTAATATCTTTAGCATACAACTGAGCTAAACAGTTCCTTATCCTGGATGTAATGAAAACAACAAGTTTTAAATTCGAAATTGCTTCTTTGCTGTACTTCTCAGGATGTAATAAAAAAGACATTAAGCTACAAGAATCGAAGAACAAACCTTCCGTGCTTCTGAAGTAAAGATCTACGAACAGATTGGGTAGGATGAGCAGTGAAGACCAGATCCACAGTCTGGTTCTTAAGTGCATCAAAAACTTCCTCAGGAGACTTCTTGAGATCAACCACAAGTCTCTTGAGAGTTTCTTCGATATCCGATTCAGTTGTCGCAGAGTTCTCATCGGCAAAATCACCTTTCTTCAACTTGATCCTTCGCCGGTAAGCAATCTGAACTTCCTCAGCCAAGTTAGCCAAGTTAAGCATGTGGGAGAAAGCCTTAGCTATAACAATGGAGTCCCCTGGATCCAAACTAGTCAAAACATTCCCCAGCTCCTCAAGTTTCTTGGGGTTACTCTTCCCTTCATACTCAGCAGAAAGTTCATAACATTCTTGAACCTAATCAAATCAACCACACAAAAAAATGGTACAATTTTATCACTGTAATTCACAACACAAATTTCAAGATCAAATCAATTTATTTAGCATCTTCCAAAGAACACTATGAACCGTATCTGAAAGTAATACATAAAACCAGGAAATAAGATTCTAAGTAATCCAAATGTGAAACTCTCACAAATCAATGTACAAACAATTGATAATAAAGTAGTATAATGTTACCATGTGCATTAGTTTTAAACATCAAACTATGTATATGCAATTCTTGATGAATGACATACCGTTTCCCTAAGATCCTCGCCGTGTAAGTCTTGAAGAATATCGAGGAACCGGTCCAAAAGCAAAGCATCATACTCCACCAATTTATCATCTTCACTCACTTTAGCAGGAACCAAAGCACGTAGCTGTGCATCAATGGAAGCCAACTTCTCTAACTTGCTATTATTGTTATTAGTAGCCATTGCCACACCCGAATATAGAACTTAGCTTTTTTTTCTTTTTAATCCCTGTGGACCATTAAACAGGCTAAATTTACCAAAATAATAAAAACCAAAATTGGGTTTAAAAATAGCAACAAAATCTGACCAAGACCTTGAAGAGTGGAATCATCAAAAATCAAAAGGTTTTTACACAACCCATAGTTTTAGGAGAAAATATAGCTCTTTGTAAAAAAAAAAAAAACAAACTTTAAAGTTTTTGGAGAAAACCCAGATTTGGATATAATCAAATAAAGATTAGGATAAAGAAGTGTACCTGAATCAGGGCAACTGAGAACCCAACTTTGGACCAGAAAAAGAGGGAGAGAGAGAGTGTGTGAAGCTAGTTAATGAGCAAGTAAACAAAAGAAGACGATTATTTATAGAGGAAAAATAACAAATATTGAAAAAAATTGGGTTTTTCTCAATTTTTATATTGTAGAAATTAGTGTGGACGACATTGGAGTAGGAAAGAAAAACAAATTAGAAAAGGTAAAAAGCAAATGCAAACTACTTCTTCTTCTTCTTCTTCTTCTTATTTTTCTAATTTTAATTTCAGAATTTGAGTTTACTTTAGTTTCTTCTCCTTCTATTTTCTAAATTGTAATAAAGGAAATTTAATTGATTTAATGAAGTAACTTTTTTGAGTAACTCCTTGTAGTTTTTGAAAATTAGAAATTTAGTCCTTATATTTTTATTTTTAAGAATCTAGTCTCTCTACTTTTTAAATTTTAAAATTCAAGTCCAACTGTTATCACTTTTAATTTTTTTTTGTAGTGATATAATTAAAAAATGACATTGAGATGAACTTGAATTTAAAAGTACAAAAACTATAACATATTTTAACTTTTTTTTCTAAAAATTTTTATTGCCAAATTAAGCTCAAGATATAAGTACTTACTATCCTCATTAATTTTATAAAATTAACAAAATTTGGAGGAGTGATAAGATATGTTTTCGGCTTCGAAAACATAATCTCTCCCCAATCCATCAATAGATGAATAATGTATTTTAGCGCACTCGAACTCACAGATTCTTGCATTGACAATAATTATTATACCAAATAAATTAAGATTCAATCCGTACTCAAATATTTTTACCTCGTAATATTTTATATAATAAAACGTAGAAAACAGGTTAAGAATTGATTCCTCTTTGGTCCACTAATAGACATTGATGCTTACACTGTAAACGCATAGATCATGAAAAATGTATTATAAATTAAAGCATAAAACTTTAACAAAGGATAATCTAGTGGATATGCTGATGAATGAGATACCAATTAATTGATCTTAATTAAAAATATATTTTAATTTTATCAATACTGTACTTTTTGATGGGTTATCAATGTATAAAAAAAAGTTGGATCAAAAAGCAAAAGCCAAAGCAACTAATTTTCTAAATTGTAAATCCTCTTAAGCACACACTATTAAAAGTTGAAGAATATATGTAAAAGGTTGAAATGCTTCTACTTTTTGAAAATAAAAAATTTAGTTTTTGTATTTATATTTCTAATAATTTAGTCACTCTATTTTTCAGTTTTTAAATTTCAAGTCTAACCGTTAACATTATTAATTTTTTTATTAAATTTGTTGGTATGACATTTTGAGATAAAAAAAATTAATTACTTGATAATCATGTAATTAACCCGAATTTAATAAAAAAAATTAATAGTTGGACTCAGGGGCAGAGCCAAAATATTTTTTTAGGGTGGCCGAAATTAAATTGTAATTTTTACGATAGTAAAAATGTAAATTCACCATTTGAATAACCTATATTTTTATAATTTTTAAAGGATTAAATCAAAATTTTATCATTTTTAGGGGGTGATCAAAGTATAATTTTATCTTTACTAATTTTAAAATTTTAAAGGACCCCTACCAGACTCTCTAAATACGCTCCTGATTGGATTTAAATTTTAAAATCTAAAAATTACAGAAGCTAAATTCTTAATTTTTAGAAAATACACTTTAACCTATATAAAAATATATAAATTTATTTTGTATTTTGAGGTACTAAATAATGGTAGAAATTTAATAAGACATGAAAAATTAAAGTTTAAAGTTTTAATATTATTTGTTTTTGCACTTTGATTGTTAATGAAATTTCATTTCTCTCAAAAATAAATTTAATATTATTTTCATAATATAGACTTCAAAATTTATATATACACATATTTAAAAAAAATAATTTAATATTGATCGAAATCAATTTAATCCTTGTTAAATTATAATTATGTCTTCACATGAGTGTTGGCTTGGATTAATAAACCATGTTGGTCAATTGTCAGCACTCACGAGCATCAACATGACAAATAATGGTGTTTGAATAATCTAAATAATTAATGTAGTTTCTTAATTGGATCACTATCATCATCTTCTCTTTTATATGTATTAGGACAAATTGTATGGACTAATCAATATGCATAATTTAGTGAGATATCGTATTTGATAATTATTTTAATTTTTTATTTAATATAAAATTTTAAATGAGATATTAAATTATCATATGTGTATTTTTATCTAAAATAATATATTAATAAAATTAAAAGTTTAAAAAATAAATAATCTTTTAAAATCAGTATTTACTTTATCAAACAACATAATTGTATTCCTTACTTGTATTTACTAATTTATCAAACAAATTATACAAATTCACCATTTATAAAATTTAGCATTAAAAATTCAATATTTTATTTTTCGACACTTAAATTTTCAATTTATCAAACAGACCCTTAGTATCAATTCTCAGTCAGGTCTCAATTCAGTTGAACAATTATTAAATACTATTCTTTTTTTATAAAATAATAATCGTTATTGTGAGGGTATTTTTGTCATTTCAAATAATGTGAAATTTTAAAAAAGAAGAAGAAGAAACTTGATTAGATTTGAACTCAAAACACTATAATTTTTAATGCCTTCACTATTTTAACTAAAACTTCATTTGATCTTTAAATTTATACTTTTTCACTCACACCGTGAGTGAGTGTACCATAATTTATCAACACTTTCACCCCGTATGGTTCACTTAATATAATTTTAAGGATGTTAATCACACTACTAGCTCAGTAGTAAACTTATGTTGGTTCAGGGGCGAAGCCAGAAAATTTATTTAGGGGTGACGAAATAAAATTTTAATTTTTAATAGTCTATATCTTTATAAATTTTAAAGGATTGAATTAAAATTTCATAATTTTAGAGGGGGCAAAGTACAATTTTACCTTTACTAATTTAAAATTTTAAAATTTTTTAAAAAGTCAAAACAACAATTTTTTATTTTAGAGGGGCCAGGGCCCCTGCCAGCCCCTTTGGATTCGCCTCTGTGTGGGTTTCAAGTTAAGCATGAAGTTCATAATTCAATCTTTGTAAGTCATTTACTCCTTCCCCATTGTATTGTATTATTCCTTTTATAAAGCAACAAATATTATTTTGAGAGTATTTATATTTTTTTATATTTTTGATAAATCTAGAAAAATATATAAAAATTATATGTTTTAAACCCAAGAATTTATGGTCTTTATTATCTTAGTTTTACCATTTTAATCAAAATCACATTTAATTTATATATTTTTTAATAAATTTATTACATGGATATTTTTTTCGAATTTTAGTTGAAAATAACTTTGATTTTTTTTTAAAAAAAATACACTTAACTATGAGTTATTATGTACTTTATTTATTTACATGATCTTTTGTAAGTTTGATTAAAATTTACACATATAATTATAATCACAAATTCTTATCTATTTATATGGATAAATAAATTATTTTCCAAATATTAGTTATATGATCAATCAAATCATGCATCCCTCATATGAAAAAAATACATATTAGTTAATTGTCACATCACATTTAAGCCAGGCTTGTTGTTTTCTTAAGTGATCATTGAATAAATAGATAAATAAAAAATATATATATTAAACTATACATGTTATTATGTATATGTTAATATTTATGTAATGGTCAATCATAATGACAAATGTGTAGCATTATGTGCTCAAATAAGGGCATGAATGACACAACTCCTCATGCATGTGATGAAAAAAAGACAAAGAGATTGACATGAATCGAATGTAATACCATGTGGGTTGGTTGGTAATTTGGTATTAGTACAGACAACTTCCTATAATATTAGGTTTTTTTCATGTGACCTTTTTCTGTTGTTAGCTCAACAATGTCCCTTAAATATATTAATATGTCATTTAATAATAATAAAAATAGAAAGCTTCGAATACTCTTGAGTAGTTGGTAATCAATTGTTCTCATTGTTATTTAATTTTCATCATTACTTTTTATTTTTATAGTTTAGTGGGTTATAATTGAGATTTTTTGATACTGTGCCATAATCCATTGTCACATTGAAATTAGATTTTAATAATAAATTATATTTAATTTATAGATGGGTTTTTAAAATTTTTCATAGTTATTTAAATTTAGCTTTAAGGTACCCGAATTTAGCTTCATAGTTTAATTTAATTCAAATAAGTCATTTATCGTAAATACTAATTTGAACCAACAACTCAAGTTTAAGTACTAATTTGAACCAAGATATCAAGTTTAGGTATTTAATTGGATCAAAATAAATCAAGTTCAGATACCTAATTGAACAGAAAAAAATTTAGCTGCCAATTTGAATCTTAAAACCAAATATAGGTGCCAAAATATATATTAACCCTTTTTCGTTTTATAGCATTTAACCTATTGTGATTCCCGAGACTAGGTAGCATAGATATCATTATGAGAGAAGTAGATAGTTGAAATGATAATTTATACGACATAACTAGAAGATATCAATTCTTTTTACACATTGAAATCTTTAAAAGAGGTCTATGGGATCATATGGATGTTGGTCCCTATTTTGACTCTTGTATTGAGAATCACAATAAGTGTACTAGTAATTGTCTGGTTATAAAGAAAGTCTCCCCAACTCATAAATAAGAGGATAATGCACTTCAGTGCACTCGAACCCACGTCCTCTTACATTAACAACATACATATACCAATCGAATTAAGACGCAATCGGTCTCATGTACACAAACTTAAACCTATTGAATTGTTATAACTTATTAGTAAAAGTCTAAAGATAGATTAATTCTTTTTCATATAGACAACTGATTTTTTATCCTCAACTATAATCTCTGTTGTAATTTATTTTTTAAATTACTGCTTTGCTTCTCCAAAGTATTAATTAACGATAAAAGAGGGTTTACTCAAGAATAGAGCCTCATTTTCAAAGTGCAATGAAGTCAAATATTGACTATGAAGGATACGAACCAAGGGTTATATAGGGAGGTAAAGTTGCATGACGATAGGGTCGGTTGCTTATTAATTCAACCATTGACAACTTATCAAATTTATATTCATTTATTTATGTATTTCTGAAAAAGATGTGATAAGTGAAGATTGTGTGTGGCAGTCAAAAACAGCATATTACCGGATATTCTTTTGAGATTCTAGTCTCCATAACCTTCGTTACTTGACCAATTGACAAAAAGAATTGTGGGTCCACTATGGAAATAAATTTGTGGACATAATCATTTCCCTTCAAAATATATGTACAATTTTATTTAATAATATAAAATTATAATAAACATAGTATGATTAGGCCAAATTCTACTCGGAGTTTATTCAAATCATAACATTGTTATAATTTTTTTCAAGTTATTGGTAATTTTTAAAAATATATTATACCTAATTAATTTAGTTATGATCCAATTTTTTTAAAAAAAATCTATTTTTTTTTTAACTATTGTGTGGCTAAAAAAAATACAAACTTAACGGACTTTTTCAACCACATGGTAGTTTAATTTTTTGTTTACAAATTGAGCATTCTAGACTGTTATATAATAATTAATTTACGAACAGATAAACCGGTAAGGTCTTCATGCAGAACATTCAGAACAAAATTAGGGGGTTAAGACCAAATGTGCCAATGTCTATTCCTTCTGCAGCCTTTGCTAAACAATCAGCCAACCTATTGCATTCACGATACACATGAGTTAAACTGGCATTCCAATCATGCCTCAGCAAGTTCGAATCGCATTTACGGTGTGTGATTTCGGATGATTAATTATCAGATTCCCTTAATATGGTGCAACGCTTCCAAACAATTTGATTCTAACAACGCATCTCGACAACCAATCTTTAAAGCCTATTCAAAACCATCAAGTATATCCCAAAGTTCTGTCTCATATACAATGCACTGTCCTACTTTCCTTGCAAATTTTAGACACCACAAAACATTTGCATTTCGAATCAGACCACAATGCATAATTTATTTTGGGGGAATAGTTGATTTTTTTCTAGGTGCCAAATCAGTAATAATTTTATGACTGATTTTAAAAAAATAATTAACCATGCTAACAATAATAACACATAAAGATCCCCAAGACACTAGATCCAATACCCTATTATAGAATAGGTTAAAGTTTTGGATCTAGATATATAGTTGACTTGCATAAAAATTATATTATGATTATAACGTGAAGACCATTATTTTATTTTTAATTCGTTGGAAGATTCAACAACAACCACTTCTAGGGTGGCTTATTTTTTCTTTCTTAATTAGCCTATGCCAAATTGAGCATTAATAAACGCAGTAAATTAATCTTAATCTCAAAAAATAAAAATAAAAATGCATCTATTTACATTAATATTGTCTGGTTTAAATAAATGTAAGTTGGTAAGAAAAATATTGGATTTAAACCTTAAACCATATTTCAATTAAAAAAATAATAATTTTAAAAAATTTGACCTCAAATAGCACATATATTAATTAAAAGAAAAAACGTTTTTAGAAACTTCTTTAGGTTTATTGATTATTTGGGAAAGCTTTATGGAGTATAATATTCCATCTATTATTAAATTTTACCCTTTTTTTGTTTATCTTAAATTCTCAATAAAGAAAGTATTATTATTGTGATTGGCTGATTTTTCCTTAACAATGGGAGATTAAGTATAAATATGAAATAGTCAATGAATGAGTTATTATTGCCTAAATTTTAGTTAAATACATTGAATCTAGCATGCTTCTTATGGCCCATAGGGGGACCATTTTGAAAATCACAATGCATGGTGGTGGTTGATTGCCCTTGCTGTAATTTCTATTATTTTTTAAAAAATATTCATCTAAAATTTGTCAATTTAGAGCTACCTTTATTTCTCTTTTTCTTTTGTCCCACTATAATCTTTTAAAATTTTTGGTTGGAAGTTCAACTTAAAATCTTTTAGTGTGTGAACCTTTGTATTGGTATGGTAGTTAAGGTGTTCACTATTTTAGGTGTGGTTTGGGTTTAACTCGCGTTAATCTTATTGTTGTTAGGATTTTACCCTCTTCTTGTAATTCATCAAAAAGAAAATCTTTTAGTATGTTTTTCTTTTATTATGGTACACTTACAATATGAGTAAAATTATTGACGAAATAAAATTATAAAAAATCACCAAACTGTAAATGAGTAAATTGCTTCGTAAACCCCTTACTTCATAAGTACAAAGCATACAAATGAGCCTACCATTTTTATACCTGATGTTGTTCTTCTGCCCTTTTAGGAGGTAGCAGTTAAGAGTCTGAGAAGTTGCAAGTTCCATATTTTTTTTTCTGAAACCTCAAAGCATATTTTGAGCATGCTTATGATGGAAAAAAATAATAATACCATATCTGTACTTGTATAAGTATAGTATTGTTATTCCTTTATGAAAAGTAGAGCAATTTGCCTTTGATCGTGGCTTTCGGAAAGTTATCATCCGGACTGACAATCTTGAAGCAGTTAATCTCATTCATGAAGGAGTTCGTGAAGGTTCTAATTCTGCTTTAGTTACGAGAATCCTTTTGATATTGAAGCAATTAAGTCATTGGAATCTTCAACATATTCCAAAAGAAGAGAATGGTATTGCAGACAAGATAATCAAGCTTAGGAAAGATAGGGAACCTAGGTTGCGGTTAATTGATAAGGATTATGTATTGAGTTTTCTCAATGTTTGATCTTTGAGTTGTAATTTTTTTTTTTACAAAAAAAAAACTAGAGCAATTTACTCACTGAAAATAATAAAAAATATGAAGTTTATAAAACAATTTATCCATTTACATTTTGGTGTCATTGTGAGGCGGCACCCTTAAACCCATTTTTTTGAGCTGCCAATAAAAATAGAAAATTTACATATCAAGTCTCTAAATATTTTAGACCATCACATTTCAGTCTAGTGCCGTCAATTTATCAGGCGACATCATCAGAACACTGTAACAAATGCCTATTTTTGTAATTAATCAGTTTTTCATACCTTTTTCGTAATTAATTATTTTTTATATTAACTGGATAAAGAACACTTCTTTTTCCTAAATTTATTAAAATATAAAAACCTTTAAAAAAAATTATAGTTGAGTATGCCAAGGCAAAAACAACTCGGTTGACTTGATAGTTTTTATTTATTTATTTATTAAACTTTCACAATATTAATTAATTAATTTTTGTTAGTAGTAGTAGGCCTCATATTTTTTTTTTTCAATTATGCATATTTATTTATTTGATTTTTATGATAAGTTACCTGAATAAGCTATCTCATTCTCAATTATTAAGTGGGCGGTTTATTAGATAATCAAAAATTAACTTATCACATCTTATATATATAGTAAGAGAGGTTGTGATCCACATAATTAAAAATTGAACTACAACAAAATTGTGGAATTAAAAATGAAAACTAAACTCAATTATTCATACACTCATGCTCATATCATATGACATGCTTTCGCGGTCCATATCAGTTATATATAATTATTCATATTTTCAATTATATTGGAATAGTATAAAATTTTAATCACAATGTTCCATTTTAGTCAGATTCATGACAACATGTGTGTGTGTTGAAGTTATATATCAATAAAAAAATAATGGAAATTAAAGTGAATTTGATTGAGACTGGGGGAATAGAAATGTCAAATTTGGGACTGAAAAATGAAATGCTTAAAGAGGACAAATTATATTCGTATCTTTTACTTTCTTTTTTTGTTATCTTTAAATAAGTATATATTCTTTTTTGAAGGTATTCATTTAAAACCTTGGTTTTATGGTTGAGGAAACAAATCCAAAAAATCAGAAATTCATTTTGAATTATACAATATTCGGTTTTATTATTAATTTTTGAAACAAAAGTTGGATATCTTCCTAATATCACGGTTCTGTTACAATCTATTCTACCGAAATGTCAAAATTTATTCTACTTTATAAACACTCTAAAGTAAAATCTTCTCTTTTTTCTTCCCAATATCACGGTTACAATCATTTATACAGAAATGTTGAAATTCCAAAATTAAAGCTTGTGGAGCTATCTTGTACGTGATTAATGATTAATTTAGTATTGTTTTTGAGAAATATTTTTAAAACGTGTTGTGAAAGAGTAATTTTGAGAAGTTTATAAAATACGGGTTAAAATTATCTTTTGTTTTTAAAAGCGTTTTTGTCAAAAGTTGCTACAAGTATAAATTTAAAAAAAAATCTATTTTTGCTTTTGGGTTCAAAAGTACTTTCAACCCCTAAAGTTGTTTGTTTAGTGTTGTTTATAACTCTAAAAGTGCTTTTGGGATCAAAATTGCTTTTGAAAAACAATGCTAAATTAAGCCTAACTCAACCTCCGCATCCTTTCTAGTATCCTTTCTATTTGAATTTATTTTTCTTATTTTTTCATTCTTTTTAAATTTATTTTCCTTTCCTTTCCATTCTTATTTTTGGATTTTCCCATTTCTCTTTTACTAACAATAATAAAAATATATTTTTAAAAAAATAATAATAAAATAATGATAATTACAACTAATTTAATGGGCAAGAATTATACCCACAATGAAGTTTGGACTAGGTCAAAAGGCAAAGAATGACCCAAGAAAAGAACTCACCTGCAATTAGGCTCAACCAGTCCGAAGAAGTTGGGAGCCAACAGTTTGGTTCACTCGTATGATGGTGCTTTGCCACTATTTGCCATTGTTCAGAAAAGTTTGAGCATTTTTTTTGATCTGATATCAATTCATTTACGAACGAAGACTAATCTGTGGAAAAATCAGTTGAGGACAGCTTGTCGGCCAGTGAAATTCGCCCAGTACCTCCAGACCATTGCAAAAGGTTTAAGATCGAAAAACAGGTTGATTATTTTCTTTCTAGCATCATCTTTTTGTCTTACCAACACAGAGTTTGAGATATAGTAAGTAATTAAAATAATTTTTTTTTTTGGATAATCTCGTTTTGATTATATCTGTTTTTTTTAACACAATGCCTAAAATTACCCATAGCCCCTCCCCAACTCATAAATAGAAAGATAATATGCTTTAACGCACTCAAACCCATGTAGAAAAAGATAATATGCCTGTGCCAATCGAGCTAAGACTCAATTAACAACTAAAATAATATATTAAATGTAGAAAAAGAAAAACAAAACATATTATTAAATATGTTAAATGGAGGTTTATTACTTGTAATAATTTTGTCTATAAATTTTTGCTTGTGCAGTCTTCATTAAACGATTAAAATTTAACTCTCGACCTTAAAATAAGATGATTCAAAGTGGGTCTCAAAGTTAAAAGATATATTTTTTATCGGTTAGAAGACATCTCAATCTAAAAATGTCAAGATCTCATAAAAAAATTAATCGCAACTCGACTGATTTTCCAGAATTAAGAATTGATAGATTTGGTGAATTTAATTTAATTTAATAAATTACACCCCATTTGCATAAAGAATCAAATGAATGATAAAGTTAGATAAATGAGTCACATTCGAAAATGAATGTGTTTTCTCACTAAGTATAAAAATGACTTAAGAATTAATTTAAATTTTTTGAATTATTATTTAATTAAATAGTTGAAGTTCAAAAATGGATTGAAATTAATTAGTCATTGTGAATTCGTTGAATATGAAAATTAAATATATTTTCTCATAAATTCTTTTACGGTAAAGTTGCTACTGAATTAGAATTGAGTTGAGAAAATATTTAATTAGAAAATGAATTTATCTGATTAAATTAATTTATAAATAATATTTATTTTGGTAAATAGAAAAACATGTATTGAGTTGGATTAAATTATAAAATATTAAGTTAAAAGTTCAAGAAGCACATATAACTGAATCCAATATAAGAGAGACCCAAACTCCCCTCATAGGAGTGACAACCTTAGTATATTTAACTAGGGAGTGCCACCCCCTCTTATAGTTAAACTAGAAGACTAGTTTTTCTATTAAATAAATAATATCATTTGTATTTTCATTTGTATTTTACTAATTCAACCAAAATTCTTTTATCTCTTCCTATAAATAGAAATTGTTTATGGTTCTATGTTTGGTTCGTAATTGTTCGAGCCCACACTTGAAGCAACTTGTGGTACGAGAATATTAGAGAAGACCGTTCAGTTGAAAGCCGAGAACGTTTAGGATTTGCCTTGCTCAAAACACATGTACCTTTCGGGAAAATTTTTTTTGTTCTAAATATCACAAATCAGTCCGATTTTCAAAATTTTAATTTTCCGCTACGATAGAAAACCGTTTTATTAAATCGAATTTTTCCAACATGTACTTCCTGAATCTATCAGGCTCAACAAGGGTCGTCCGTTCGTTACGGCCTATAATTGCATAGTCTTTGCATGTGCCTGACCAATAATAGCATGTAAGGAGATTTTAGGTTCTCTTCCTAATTCTTCGATATTCTCCTCTACCGTATCTCTCAATTCTAATCAAAATAAGTTTTTGCACCTGTCGAAACCATTTTAAAATCGGATTTTGAAAAAAAATGGGATCGACTTTAAAAAATAAAATGGGAGTCGCCACCAATCTCTTTTTACTCAGGTGTGATTGGATCACCTTGTAAAACGTTTTATTTCAAAAACATTCAATTTTGGTCTACAAAAACAAGAAAACGGGTTCGGGAGTCGGTTACGTATGAGAAAGGGTTAGCACCCTCATAACACCCAAAATTGGTACCTAATCGATAAAATCATGTCCGAATGTTGAAAATAAAGAAAATTAGAAAATATGATCCTTTTATTAGAAAGAAAATCAGAACTTACTTATCACAAAGAAATAAAGTACTTTACCCAGTAAGTTAAGGTATAGCACCTCATGACTTTGAAATTAAGCTCGTCTTTATTTTAGAAAATTCCTACCTCGAGACGCAAACATCGAACCCAGTAAGTTAGGGCACAATGTTTTGAATTCCCAAGAATAGGTTTTTTTTATTTAAAACTTGAGATTTCTTTATTCCGAAGGAATATAAACATCACATCCAGCACGTTAGGACACGACATTTTTTAAAACCATCGTAATTAAAGTCATCTCATGATTTACAAAACTTGTTAAAAGGGTATTTAGTTATTTAGCTAAACGGAAAATCGCAACCCAGTACGTTAGGGCACTATTTCCCGAATTTCTAAATACCAAAACATTGCCTTATTTTAAAAGCTTTTAAAAATATAATGGTTTTGCAAAAATTGACTTTTATTTTAAACAATAATCATGCAACAACATTGAATTTATAGAACATAAATATTAAAAGCAATTATAATACATTAACATTTAATATAGACAACTAAAATAACTACATTAGGGTAATCATAAAATGATAAAGAAATAAAAGGGTATTACATAGATAAATATATAAAAAAATATATGTAAAACAATAAAAAATACTAAATAATAAATATATAACTTAATACATATAAAAGATAATACATAATAATATATATAATAATTTTGAATAAAGATATTTAAACAAATAATATAAATAATATATGTAAAAAATGTTATAAAATATAATAAACTTTATACAAAAATAATTTTTTTAGAAAATAATATATGATATGATATAATACTATATAATATACAAAATATAATATAATAAATAAAAAATAATATATAAATTATTAAGTAAAATAATATATTTAATAATATATGATAAAATAATACATATATATATATATATATATATATATAATTTCACAACATTAATAAATATAGGAAAATAATATAAAATATATAATATAATAAAATATTTTAATATACTGTATAATAATAAAAATAAAATAAAACAAAGAAAATAGGGGTCAAATTGCAATTAAAACAAATTAAAAGAACCAAATTAAAACACTCATTAAATTACAGGGGTTTAAATGGCAATAATGCCAAATTTCAAAACGGTGCCGTAATAGACTTAACCTTTAATGCAGCCCGAGGATTAAATTGAATAGCAATTAAACTTTTGGGGTTAATTTTATAAAAAAATGAAAATGTGAATTGGACTAATTTAAAAACAATAAAATTTCGGAAGGACTAAATGGATAAATAGACCATTTGAAGAAAACGCGCGGATCCTGAGGACCGGGTCGGGTCAACGCGCGGATTCTGGGGGCCGAAAACGTCGTCGTTCTCTGTTTGCTATAAAAGTTAAAAACAGTTAAAAAAATCATTTTATTCCATGTTCTAAAAAAAAAAGCGAGAGAGCTCAAAATGCTCTCCCTCTCTCCGGCCCCATGCGATTTCCGCAATCCTTCCGCGAGGCTCCGGTGTCCGATCACTATCTGTGCGCCGCCAGACGCGCTTCCTCCGACGGTGGTCAGAAAACCCAAAAACCTCCTCTTTCGACGCCAAATCAAACGGTAAACTCTTTTCTCTCTTTTTTAGTGAATATGTATACAAAAACACATGAACAAAAAAAATAAAAATAAAAATAAATAAGACGGATATAAAAAAACACCTCTATTTTTTATTTGCTTGTATATTCTCTCTTTTCGTGTGTATTCTCCGTGCCTCTTACAAATTTTTTACCAGGCTTTTTATAGCCTTCGAAACAAAAAATAAAAAAAGAAACAAAATCATTGCCATGTTTGTTTTGCTGCCGTCCTTCCTTTTTCTTGCAGGTGATCAAGAAGATCTCGGCGATGAGGGCGTTATCCGAGCGTGAATCGCGGCGTGACGAGGGGTGGACTGAAGGATGCGAGAGTCGATTGCGGCGCGAATCTGAGGCGCTAGTCTTGCGGCGCCTAGGGTTTCCTCAAAAACCCTAGGTCTCTGGGTCTGTTAAAGATTTGGGCCCCTTTGGGCCGTGTGAGCTTGGGTCCTAATTGGGTCTGTTTAGGATCTGGGTTAGAGGGGTCTGGGTGTATTTGGGTAGTTGGGTAAATTAGATTTGGGCTCTGTACATGGACTGTTTGGACATTTTGATTTTTTGATTTTTTGATTTTTTCTTTTTTGGTCTGTGTGGGCCCGGGCAAAAATGGGCTTTTACAGCACCGATTATGTAGTCGGAATGTGAGTAAGAAATTTCAAGATTATGGAGTATATGTACAAGTTCTATGCTACATCACTTCTATAATTTGGGTAGGGGTTTGCTTGCACAGAGCAAACAATGGAAGAAACAATGTAGATCAAAGTCAACTACCCATCGACACATATTAGAGGTTCTATATGATTTGTCGATTGATGATATTGTTATGGGCGAAATTATTGATGTTAATTTGGAAATGCGATTTGAAGTGGATAAAGAGAAATTTTATTGGGAACAGAGGAAGAAGGCCAATTGGTTGCGGCAAGGGGATAAAAATACAACTTTCTTTCACAATTTCACTAGCTTTCGAAGATGCATTAATAAAATCCATGGATTGGAGGATAACTTGGGGTCGCTTAGAACAAACTTTGATGATATATGGAGGGTTGCTTAACATTACTTTTCAGCGTTGTTTACTTCTCAGAGGCATGGGACTCAGAGCACTTGTTATCAAGTGTTTCTCGCTGTATTACAGATGATATGAATAATATGTTAATGTCATCCTTCACAATGAAGGAAGTGATAAGAGCCGTCAAAGAGGGGTCTCCTACTAAAGTACCGAGCCAAGATGGGATGCCAAGTATATTTTATCAGAAGTATTGGACTATTGTGGGAAAAGATGTGTAGCTGTTCTACAACACTATACTCGTTATGCTTCAAGAATTTCAAGAATTCCTTAGCCTCGTTCTCAGTTACTGGCTCGTTAACAGGTGATTCAAGCCTAGCCGTCTTTTCTTTGTTATGCTCAACTGCTAGGGTTTTTCCTTTAATGGGCTCAATTCTTGCACTTTCAGGGTCATAGCGCCTCTCACTACGTGTGAAGAAGCCAATATCTAGGCCCTCTTCTAAAGTGTTAACCGAGTTCTCTTCTCCTGAGATCATCACATTGCAGTTATAATTCTATGGAACCCTTTTGCTATCCCCGTAGGGAAAAGCCACGAGTTTCTGAATTATGACTCTTAGCACAGCTTGTGTTCCCGCTTCATTACTTCTTGGTCGTGAAATAATCATCACCGGGTGGTTGACCTTGTAGACTTTCTCCGTCGATCCTTCCCCTGAGGCGCAAACATTTCTTTCTTTCAAGCCTTTGATGTCTTCAAAGAATTCAATTTCTTTGCTATCTATCATGCTTTGCACTTGAGCCTTGAACTCAACGCACTCTTGGACCTCATGACCTTCTTTAGTGTGGAACTCACAGTAGCTCATTACTCCTTTGGGTCTCTCCTCTGAATCTTGCATGATTAATCATCCATCTATCATTTTTTGCTAAACCCATTTTAATGGAGTTTTTACTTCCGCAACATTGGTTTTGGTCCTCTTTCCTCCACTCTCAATTATCGCTTTTACCCATTGGTCTGAATGACTGGGTCACAGATTTCCTCCCACATCAGGTCTCGAGGGATCATCGAACCTTACAATCCCCATCTTGATGAACCTTTCAATCAACTTTTTAAAAGTAGTGCAGTTCTCAATTGAGTGTCCCGTTATTCCTGCGTGGTACTCACATTGAGTATTCGCATCATACCATTTTGGGAACAGAGGTTGCATGGGTTTTAAGTAAAACGGGGATACAACATGTGTGTCGAACAAATTCTGATATAACTCTCTATATGTCATCGGGATGGGTGTGAATTGGAGTTTTTCCGTGTTTGGCCTTGAGTTAGATTCTTGCCTCGAAGGGCCTTGATGGCTGGTTGTCACAGTCCTTGGTTGACCTACAGTGACCGATTTTGAATAGCTCTTATTATACACACTTGTTGTGTTTACTTCATTTTCTTTCTTTCTCGGGGTAGGTCTTTTAGCGTTCTCCCCCGCGTCTATTCTCCCACTCCTTATTGCATTTTCAATCATTTCTTTGGACATTACTATATCTGAGAAGCTCTTGGTAGCACTTCCCAGCATGTGGTTAATGAACGGGGCTTTTAGAGTGTTTATGAAAGGCATTGTTGTCTCTTCTCCAGAAGAGGTGGCTGAACTTGCGTTGCTACCTCTCTCCATCTCTGAGCGTATTGCCTAAAGCTTTCACTTTGTTTCTTCTCCATGTTTTACAGCGTAATCCTATCGGGTGTCATGTCAGTCACATGGCTGTATTGTTTCATGAAAGCCTGTGCCAAGTCTTTCTATAAGTTGATTTTGGCACAGCTTAGTTTGTTGTACCACTTGGCAGCCGACCCGATCAAACTATCCTGGAAGCAGTGGATTAACAATTGGTCGTTATTGACGTATCTCGTCATCCTTCGGCAGAACATTATGATATGGGCTTCAGAACAACTAGTCCCATTGTATTTTTCGAATTCTGGAGTTTTAAATTTTGGTGGGAGCACCAGATCTGGGACTAAGCTCAACTCCTTAGCATCATCTCCGCAAAGGTAATCAGCATTCTCCATAGCTCTGAATTTCTCCTCCAACCACTTGCACCGATCTTCTAACTGTTTTGGAAATTCTACTCTTGCTATATCTATTTCCATCATATCGTCCAGATCTGGAACAACGGGGTTGGTTGGATTATCTTCGGGATTGAATCCTAAACCCGTTGGGTGATTCACCAGTGCTGAGGTGCCGGCTTAATATTGTTGAGGTCTTATGGTAACGGGTATCCTTCGTGGATATGTATCTGGTTGGGCTTGGACATTCACTGGGGTAAAGCCTAGGGGGTATGTAGGGTCTTCATTATCATCCCCAGAGTTAACCACAGTACTTTTCCCTTTTTCAATCCCTTGGCTAGCAACTAGGTCAACTGGCTTATCATACTTCGTTGAGATTCTTGTATTTTATCCCTCATGTCTTGCTGTACCTTAGCTAATTGTTCCTGCAGCTGCGCTTGCAACTGATCTTGCATGTCTTTTTGAATTTGTTCTAATATCTCTAATCTTTGATCCATGGCTTTGGTTTTACCGCGGGTACCGTAACGATATTCAGTTGGAAGATTCTTGTTGGTTTCCAGGGTAACTGTCATAATTTCGATTAATTAGGGTCTTTTTATGAAATTTAATGCATATGATGAAATATACACTACAGCAAAACTGACTTATAGGGGCATTTTTAGTAGCGTTTTTATGTAAAACGCCACAAAATTCAGACTTTAACGGCGCTAACAAGAAAACGCCGCTAAAGGTAACCAATAGCGGCGTTTTTAACAAAAACACCACAAAATAATTTTTATTTCAAAACAAAAACGACGTCATTTTAATAACAATATAAAAATTGGAAAAATTTAGCGGCGTTTGTTAAAAAAACGCCGCTAAAGGTAACCAATAGCGGCGTTTGTTCAAAAAACGCCACAAAATATTTTTTATTTCAAAACAAAAACAACGTCGTTTTAATAACAATATAAAATTTTGAAAAATTTAGTGGCGTTTGTTAAAAAAACGCCACAAAGTATTTTTTATTTCAAAACAGAAATGACGCCGTTTTAATTACAATATAAAAATTGGCCACAAAATAATTTTTATTTCAAAACAAAAACGACGTCGTTTTAATAACAATATAAAAATTGGAAAAATTTAGCGGCGCCGCTAAAGGTAACAAATAGCGGCGTTTTTTTTAAAAACGCCACAAAATAATTTTTATTTTAAAACCGAAATGACGTCGTTTTAATAACAATATAAAAATTTGAAAAATTTAGCGGCGTTTGTTAGAAAAACGCCACAAAATATTTTTTATTTCAAAACCGAAACAATATCGTTTTAATTACAATATAACAATTGGAAAAGATTAGCGGCGTTTTTTTCAAGATTGACTTATAGCGGCTTTTGTTAAAAAAATGCCACAAAATATTTTTTATTTCAAAACAGAAACGACGCCGTTTTAATTACAATATAGAAATTGGAAAAAATTAGCGGCGTTTTATTCAGAAACGCCGCTAAAGATTGACTTATAGCGGCGTTTCTAAAAAAAACGCCACAAAATATTTTTTATTTCAAAACAAAAATGACGTCGTTTTCATGTAAATATAAAAAGTGTAAAAAATATGCGGCGTTTTTATCAAAAACGCCACTAAGGTGGCCTTTATTCAACCTATTTCAAAACAAAAAAAAGCGTTGTTTTGATCATTAATTGTATAATAATTCAATTTTAATTTACGTTTAGTGTTTAATTTTTTTGCCTTAGTGTTAAGGGTTTAGCATTTAGTGTGTAAGGTGCGGGTCGTAGGGTTTAGGGGTTAATGTTTATAGTTTAGGGTTTTAGTTGTTTAGAGTTTTTGATTTAAGGTTTAGTATTTATGCTTTTAGGGTTTATATGTTTATAAGGGTTTTTAATTTAAGGTTTCGTGGTTTATGGTGTTTTAGGGTTTAGAGTTTATAAAGGTTTATGATTTAGGGTTTTGGGGTTTATAATGTTTTAGGATTTAGAGTTTGGGGTTATGTGTTTAGGATTTTATAGGTTTTAGTGGTTTAGGGGCCGACTTAGGGTCTGGATTTAAACAAACTAGTGTTGTATTGCTCCTTACATTCTGATCCATCATCCAAGTGGCCATCATGTATTATTTTCGAAAACTCATGCAGTACTCTTTCATCCTCTTCGATCTATTATTATTTATCTAATTTTTTATACTAATTAATTAAAATAAAATTTATTTGTAATTTATTTTTTAAAATATTAAAAAAATTAATGACAGGTAGAAAAAATTTAGAACTAATAGCATTAAAAAATATATGTTAAAAATGAAAAAAAATAAAATACTATTATTTAAAATACTTTTAAAGTTTTTTGGGTATATGAGTTATATATTATTTTACTTTAAACTAAACGGTGCCATTTATCTAATTATTTTAAATATTACTTAAATTTTTAAAAAAAATTATTTATTTAAATGCAAAAATTAAAATACTATTATTTAAAATAATTTAATTTTTTTTGGGTATATGAGTGATTGTTTTTAATTTATATATTAAATAACTTTAAATTTTAAAGATTTCAAAATTTATCCAATTCTTTTAAATATTACTTAAACTTTAAAATAAAGAAAAAAATTGGATTAAATCATTAAATATATATTAGTATAAAAAATATTAGCGGCGTTTTTAACAAAAAATGCCGCAAAAGGTAAGAAATAGCGGCATTTATCAAAATCGCCGCAAAAAATCATTTTATTTTAGTTAAAAACGGCACCGTATTGTTAGCGTTTATCAAAAATTGCTTAACACTTTCTGTTCCCCCATTTTTAGATTTCCCGAAATCCCTAAATCTCATCTCTTTGCTCTTCCTATTGTCATCTCTGTTTCCAACAATCATTCTCTGCACCTTCCCTTTAAATTTGCTTAATTTCTCCCTTTTCTTTTGCTTTGATTTCCACTCTCTTCCTTTTTTACAGTAAAAGAAAAGTCAGACCTTTATTTTCTTTTTTCTTGAATCCCCTTCTCTTTTGTCTTTTTTATTCAAAAAAAACACATTTGTTCTTGTTCATTTCGACTTTGAAAAGAATTTCTCATCAAGAGAAGAAGATGAAGAAGAAGCTCTTAATAAATCTTGTGGTTTAATCTATTTGAGGTAAGTTTTGAGACACGAATCTCAGTTGAAAATTTTTATTTATTTTCATTTACAAATTAAATAAATTCAGTGCCATATTTCCTTTTTCAATTCAATCTGATTCTCTTTTATCTGCCTCAACTTTTTAACAACTTCGTTATTATTATTTTTTGGTTCACAGCTTTCATTAATATCTTACAATGATTTTTAGACAGACATTGCAAGGAAACGCGTTTAAAGTGTTGGATCATTTGGTAAGTTTCTATATACTTTCAAAAGAATAAAACATTATTGTATCATTTTTGTTTTTTCAATTCTCAAAGGAATAAGTTATGAATTTGTCTCTTTGCTTTCCTTCAACTATTTTACATTTCGGATATGTATTATTCTCACTGGTTTCTTTCTACTTTCCTTCAAAGAATAAAAGGAATATGTATTATTCTCACTGGTTTATTTCTACTTTCCTTCAACTATTTTACATTTCGGAATAAAAGGAATTGTTATGTGAAATCAGACTAACGACAATGCCTGAGTTTTTCATTATTGGTTTTTTTATATACCAACAAGGAAAAAAAGTTTCAAAGAAGCTCAAGGCAAAAACCTTAAGAACTGAGGCTCCTTCTCAATCCGTTGCTGCCACAAGGTAACTTTATACTTTATAATTTTAATTCATTACTCTTGTGATTATTGTATTCACAATCTGTTAAAACAGACAGAATGTTAGCTGAGAAAGTAAGAGGAAGTTGTTAGCTTGGAACATTGTTTAGGTTGAAAGCTTGGCTTTAAGCTTGGCTTTAAACAAAGGGTGTTTTTAAATGGTAAAACCAAACATAATACAAATATGATATAAAAAAAATAAAAACTAATGATAAAATAAACAGAAAAGCAAAAAAACAAAATAAACACATTTATGAAATTTCGACGGTTATATAAAAGCATTCACTGCATTCAAAGGACCTTAGCCATCGTTGTTTTTGTGGATTCTAGGCAGGACATGGTGCTTTGATGGTTTGGCTGACTTGTTGGAACAAATATAGACGTGATATTGTAGAAAATAACAAAGCAATTCCTCAATTACTGCATTATTGAAGGTACTCAAATCCCTGCACTCAATCTTGCAATGTTTGATGGTGGTGTTTGATCTTATGACATTGTGTTTGATGTTATGATATTACACAAAAAATAAAAAATTTACAATTTAAACACCCATGTCATATAGTTATTCATTTTCGGTTGCATTCTGACTGAATCTGGTTGCATTTGAAGCACTGAACCTCTTAGTACTTCTTGTTCTGAACATTATCCTCTTTTGGTTGAAACTTCCTATTAGAGTTGATAGCACCAAAGTCTCCTTGAGGCTTACTGAACATTGTTAACGCAATTAAAAAACAATACTACTTTATGAAGCTTATTAAGCTTATTAATTGTCTATAATCGTCCACTTAAACTTGTAATAACGACTGCAGGAAGACTACAATTTACTGCACACTTCTCAGCTCTTCAATTATACACGGTTCTAAGGTTGTCGGAGTCTTTGTTGGAACTTTCCAAAGCATTTGAGGTTAGTTTCCAATCTAAATATGTTTTGTTGCTGTAATTGAGGTCTAAATATGTTGTTAATTGAGGTGTTTAATTGCTGTAATTTTCTCTCTTTATTTTCATTTTGCTTTAATAAAAATATTAATGTGTTGAAATGTTAAAGTAGATAAAAGAAAATGAGACCTAAATACAATACCCATCAAGATACTGAATTACTTGTTTTTGTTAAACTAGATTGCTTATTGCTCTTACTCTAGAAATTACTCCATTATCTGACCTTGAAATTATTAAAGTGGGACTAGAATTGTAGTTACAACTGGGTTATTCTAAGGGGAAATGTTCTTAGTCCATTACATGGTTCAGTCTAAAGCCTCAACATTGTTAAATTTGAATACCACCTCCAAACTTATTATGTTGCACATGCAACCTATGTCGAGTCAAATATATTATATAATTTAATTTTTTAATTATTTTAAATTAAAACTTTCAAATAAAAAATATTTTTATTTATAAAAATTGAATTAATTTAATTAATTATATGGGTTAATTTAATTAAGTATATAGGTTGGAAACCTAACGGGTTGCCTTATATCTCACTGTAAGATATAACAGATCCTCCCCAGGTGTAACAATGCCACGTATGATGAATCTTAAAGAATACATAACTTACATAATTTTAAGATTAAATTCCATAACTTACATAATTTTAAGGTCAAACTTCATAACTTACATAATTTACATAACTTACATAGTACTCAGTTATATATATGAAATTATCATTACTTACATAAATTATAAATTAACAATTTAGCCGTGTAATTTATTGTCAACTTTGGACTTCAACAACTACGAAATGAATAGGACTTGGATGAATTTGTCAAGGGTAAGCAACGACTATCGAAATGGAGTAGAAACTTTTCTGAATTTCGCATTTCAAAATGCAAGCCAAGAGAATATGATTCTTTGCCCGTGTAAGAAGTGTTGCAATATCAATTGGCATTATCGTGAAGTTGTCTACGAACATCTAGTTGTTGATGGCTTTGTCCGGGGGTACAAAAAATGGATTTTTCATGGAGAGTGTACATCTAGTGGAGCATCTTCATCGATGAATATAGGTTATCCTCATACTGCTTACAATCAGAATGTTAGAGATTATAACATGGAAGGCATGTTGCGGGATGCTTTTAATATGCGCAGTGATGGTTTCGGGTCCTTTCCACCTGAATTGGGTGCAACCGATGATTATAATTTTGGTGGAAATACTTTCACCGAATGGGGAAGAAGTGTACCTGATGAACAGCCAAATGAAGAAGCGGCGAGGTTCTACACGTTACTTGGTGAAATGATTGAAGAACTGTATGAGGGATCAAAATTTTCCAAACTGTCTTTTTGTATTCGTCTTTTTCTCTTGAAATGTTTGGGAGGATGGACCAGAAACTCGTTGACAATGCTGTTACAATTTCTGCAAGAAATGTTCCCATTTGCGAAAATCCCTCAATCGTCCAAAGACATGAAGAAACTGATAAAGGATTTGGGCCTTAGCTACAACAAAATTCATAGTTGCCGAAATAACTGCATGTTGTATTGGGGCGACCGGATAAACCAATAGTGCTGTGATGTCTGCGGTCAATCCCTTTGGATTAAAAGAAATGCAGAGGATGGTAATAAGGATGAACACGATACACAGTCAAGGAAGCAGCCGGTTAAGATTTTACGGTATTTCCCGCTAATACCAAGGCTTTAAAGGCTTTTCATGTCGTCGAAAACAGCCAAGTCAATGACGTGGCACCATGATGGACGAACCGATGATGGATTGTTAAGGCATCCTGCAGATTTTTTAGCTTGGAAATCGTTTGACTCCAAATTTTCAAGCTTTGCAAGCGATCCTCGGAGTGTGAGGCTTGGGCTAGCATCTGATGGATTTAACCCGTTCAAAATCATGAGCACTGCGTACAGTACTTGGCCTGTGGTGCTAGTTCCTTACAATTTGCCTTCATGGGTTTGCATGAAACAATCATCTTTCATCTTATCCATGATTATCCCTGGAGAGAAAGGGCCCGAAAATGATATTGACATATATTTGGAGCCACTTATTGATGAGTTAAAACAATTGTGGGCTGGTGTTGAGACATACGATGTACTGAGAAAGGAGAACTTCAATTTACGTGTAACATTGATGTGGACTATTAATGACTTCCCGGCCTATGCCAATCTATCTGGTTGGAGTACCAAGGGACGTTATGCTTGTCCTTGCTGTGCTGCGCAAACATGTTCGCAATGGTTATATAATGGGAATAAGTTCTCTTACATGGGGCATCGTCGGTGGTTACCGGAAAATCATAGATTTAGATTTCAGAGTAATCAGTTTGACGGTAATGAAGAGTTAAGAGAAGCTCCTTCGCAGACCGGTGGATCTGAAATATTGTTCATGTTGAAATATATGAATTTTATTTATGGGAAGATGAATCAACCGCCCAACACGCAAAGAAATCGAAGATCAAGGGATGAATCTGATGATGAATCTGATGAAGAGGATGATCCTAATGAGGCGGATTTGTGGAAAAAAAGAAGCATTTTTTTTGAGTTGCCTTATTGGGAGTATCAGATTTTACGACATAATCTTGATGTCATGCACATTAAGAAAAATGTCTGCGAGAACATCATTGGGACTATTTTGAATGTCGATGGAAAATCGAAAGATAATCTTCAGAGTCGACTTGATTTAGTCCACATGGGAATTCGGTGTGAGCTTCATCCCGAAGCACTTCCGAATATGAAATATCGGTTGCCCCCTGCTATTTTCTCAATGTCGAAGACGGAGAAAGAAGTGTTCTGTATGGTGTTGAAGGATATAAAGGCCACAGATGCGTATGCATCAAATATATCCCGATGTGTGAGTCTTAAAGATCGAAGACTATATGGCTTAAAATCGCATGACTATCACATCTTGATGCAAGACTTCTCGCCAGGTTGCTATATACGGTGTTCTATGTCCAAAAAGGTGACGTCTTGTGTAATTGAGCTGTCCAATATAATGAAAGCCATTTGTGGCAAAGTTTTGGATGTTCAAGAACTTGAGACACTACAAGATCGAGCCGCATTGACTTTATGCAATCTGGAAAAGATCTTCCCGCCTTCCTTCTTCACAATTATGGTGCACTTGTTAATTCATCTCCCCCGTGAAGCAATACTTGGTGGACCCGTTTTCTATCGATGGATGTATCCCATAGAAATGTCTTACTTTATTTGCAAATTATTCCTCCATTCACCTCAATGCCTTTAGTTGCAACTTCTGATAATGTTGTATATCGTGTTTAGGTTCCTATCCAAATTGAAGTCTTACTGCCACAATAAGCGTTATCCGGAAGGATCAATTGCCGAAGGCTACTTGGCAGAGGAATGTATGACTTTCTGTTCGAGGTATTTGGAAGATGTCGAAATAAGAATGAAAAGACCAAGTAGAAATGCCGGGCTCACAGATCATAACTTGGCCGAAACTTATTTATTTCAAAGTTTCGGAGAACCGATCGGCAAAGTCAAAATTGCAGAATTAGACGATATATCGTGGGTCCAAGCACATCGATACGTTCTTTTTCATCACGATTCAATGGAACCTTTACGCAAGTAAGTTCTAGAATTTGATAAATACTCATCAATTATAATTTGTTTGTCTTCTAACAAAGTAACCCTTTTTTTAAACATAACGAGTACAAACAAATATTGAGAGCTCGTTCACGGTCCCGAAGATTACATCGACGAGAAATTAATAAGTTGTTTACAGAATCACTTCATGAATGGTTAAGCCAAACGATTTGCAATTGAAGTTTTCATTGACAAGTAATAATGTTTTCTCGTAACATTTATAATTACTCAATTTACTTTCGATTAAATAGGTTTGGAGTCGGAATGAAGTAAATGACGAAGTTAAATGGCTTTCACAAGGTCCAAATAGAATAGTGAAAAGATATAGTGCCTTCCTCATTAACGGATACAGATTTCATACAAGGTATCGCGAGAGATTGAGGAGAACCCAAAATTGTAGAATTGTTGTTAATTCTTCAATTACAAGTTACGCTAGTGCTAGGGACAGTAATCCTATCGAGGGGAATCTGGAGTATTACGGACTTATTACTGACATCATTGAGTTGGATTATTACGGCAAATAGAAAGTTGTCTTATTTCGAGGTGATTGGGCTGATGTGAATACGGCTCGCGGAATTAAAAACGATCAATATGGTTTTACAATGGTGAATTTCTCTCGATTGATTCACATCGGAGAACAACTATTAGACGAGCCGTATGCGTTTTCTTCTCAAGTGAAACAAGTTTTTTACTCAAAAGATCCAACTGATGAGGGTTGGTACGTTGTACTTCGAAACACCCCTAGGGACTTGTTCGACATGGGCAACGAAAGTAGTAGAGATGAAATCGTTGAAAGATCAGAAACTCAGCCTTTTCCCGAACAAAACCTAAATGAAAATATCCCTAGTACTAGTACACAATTTCAATGGGTTCGTCAGGACGTGGATGAAGATATTTACGAATTATGATGTAGTAAGATTTTACAAATTTTTTTATTTATATGTAATATTATAATTTTAATATTGGTCATTTTATATAATTTAACTATTTTATATGTACCATTATTGTTGTCATTTGTTACTAAAATTTTAACTGTTTTATGTGTATTGCAGGAAAAATGAGTAGAAGAAGATTGCGAGATTTAAATATTGTAAATTCGGAAGAGGGCAATAGCGAGCAAAGAAATGCAGTAGTTGGATCTCGAGTGTGGGTGACATAGATGATCACCGCAAATTACAAAGTAATGTTAAGTTTATTTTACATGCATGTTGACTTTAATTATTGATTCATTGTTCAATTTTATTATAACAATAATATGTCATTGTTCACCGAGATCGTGGGATGCGCAGAGGTCGCGGACGTATAATCGCTTAAAGACTTATACTGAATTAAATCACGTCGAGCGTGTGAAAGTAAGGAGAAACACTCATGGCCACTGTTGGCCCCAAGCTCGAGTTCTAGCAGGCTATCCGGCATTATTGCACGGAATGCAAATATGTTGCCCATCAATTACGAGTCATGGCATCACATGCCTGATGCAAACAAAAAACAAGCTCTCGATAACGTTAAGGTAACAAAACGTGAATGTAATTTATATTACTTTGGTTGAAGTTTCATTTATATTTACTTTCTAAACTTATGTTTTTTTAGGAGAGATTTGCTTTGGAGGTCTCCGATGACTATATAAAGAAGACACTGGGAAAAAAATGGAGAGACCATAAAAGCACACTTAAAAAAGAATATTTTAAGAAAGAAATCAGCCTCGAGGATAAATTGCGAAATGTCCCACTGGGAATGTTGAGGTATCAATGGGAAGATGCGGTTAGATTTTGGAACTCAAAGAAAGGAGAGGTATTACCTAGTTGTAAACTCTTATAAATTTTTCGGTTTATAGTATTTACTATATACGTAATAAGAATTTCATTATGTAGGACCGTGAGCGTGTTGGAACGAGCAGCAGGCAGAAATAAAAATTCACACACACGGCAGGGTCCAGAAGTTTTGCTTCTATAGCTGATGCCGAGGTATGATAATTTATTAATTCTGTCAAATATTAGTAACTTTATACTATTAAATTATATTTTTACTACTATACTGTAGGAAATCTCCACCAGTCAAAAAGTTGGACGCGTTCAGCTTTTTGAACTTACGCATAGGAAGAAGGACGAGTCTCCGATGACATTCAAAGCTGGAGAGATTATGGTATATTTACTTAATAAAATTTAATAGTTTAATTATTCGTTACGAGTTTTAAATTAATAATGTTAAGTTATGTTGCATTCATTCTTATCAGTATATTTCGTTTCTAACTTTTTCATTAATTTATTAGGAGAAACTAAAGGAGAAGAAGGCACATGATGATGAGGCGGCCGCTTGAGTGATAGTTCTCATGTTAATCTTGAGGATATCGATAATGAAATTATTACCGATATTTTGGGTCCCGAAAGGTATGGTCGAAATTTTTATGCTACATTTGTCGTTTTTGGCTTCATTTATATGATATATTTGTTATTTTTATTACCGATGTTTTGGGTCCTAAAAGGTATGGTCTGTCCGATTTCAAGGATCTGATGTTATCCCAACCAAATATTTTGGATCCGGCTCCCAACGAGATATGCCTTCCAGGTAGTCAATCGCAAGTCAAGTTCGAGGTTAAAAGACCAAATATCTCGGATGCAAGCGAGCACACGGTTCAAAGAAATTGCCGAGGTTGAAAGAAAATGTGAAGAACTTGAGCCGATGCAAGCGATGGAGGCGGCAAGCGCAATGGAGGAGGCAGAGCAGAGCAAAAATACGATGAGCTCCACTCTGACTTGCAGATGATGCACGATGTTTCAAAGATCGCCGAAGGCGTCATCTTAGTCCCTTAGTCCCTTATTTTTAACATTGTTACATTTAACATTAATGTTACATTTAACATTGTTACATTTATTAATTTATATATATCTTTTATTAAAATTGAACTATCGTTTAGATTTAATGCTTTTAGTGATATTTAAATGTTATATTTGTTGTTTTGGGTTGAAATTATATGCAAGCTATCTCTTTGTTTTTGGTTGGTTTTAATGCGGGAAGGGTAGGATATTGAAGAAAATAAGCATTGCAAATCTGTGCAAATTAGCAGCGTTTGTTTTAAAAGCGCCGCTAAAAGTTGTTTTAAAAGCGCCGCTAAAAGTCAATACCTTTAGTAGCGTTTGTTAAAAAAGCGCCGCTAAAAGTCAATACCTTTAGCGGCGTTTGTTAAAAAAGCGCCGCTAAAAGTCTGACTTTTAGTGGCGTTTGTGTGAAAAGCGCCGCTAAAAGTCTTGACTTTTAGCGGCATTTTTTCCCCATAAACGCCGCTAAAGTTTGCGGCGCTTTCTTTAGCGACGGTTTTTGTGGCGCTTTGTGAAGCGCCGCAAATACTATTAGTGGCACTTATAAACGCCGCTAAAAGCAAAAAAAAAACGCCGCTAAAAGTTTGTTTTGGTGTAGTGATAATTCTGATGAATGAAATGAATGTAAAAAGAGGCATTGATTCTGATTCAATTCTATTAGAATAACTTTACCAGAAAACAAATATCTTTACATAAAACGAATATATTATATATACGGCATTGCCCTAATACTCAAAGCCTTGACTTTCCTAAGAAGCCAAGCTAATTCTTGGCCCCGATCTGATTCTGATTCGTATTTTAAGCTTAGCATGTCGGTTTGAACAGCTAGGGTTTGCAAATAGTTGGCTACTTCCCGTACTTGAGTCACAGCTTCGCCCATGATATAGTCTCTATCTTTAATCTGACCTTGAGAGCATTAGAGTTGCTCTTTCCAGTGTTCATTGTTCGTTTCAAGAAGCTTAATTCAAAGTTCACAATTTTGCACTGCGCCCTCGAGCTCTCCTATCATTCCCTTCAAATCTTCAATCTTATTTAGGCTTGTTTTCAACTCAATTACGGAGTTGCGACTATGATATTGATACAATGACCTTTCTAATTCTGCTACCCGAGCTCTCAATCTAACCTTTTCATTTCGACTTTCTAACAAATCCCTTTCTAGGGCATTTTCTCAAACTCGATAATCTTGGAATTTCCTTTCCCACTGATCAGCTCTAATATTTTCTTATTTTATTTCTTGCCGCTATTGTTCCGATGTTTTACCCAATATGGAAGTCCTCATTGACAAACGGAGCTTCTTATAATCGGTTTTTAGACTGTCCAAGTCTTCTTCAGCCTTGTTTTTTCCTTTCCGCATTTTCTCAGCTTCTAACTTCTGGATGTCAACGTCTAATCCTAGCTGAATCTTTTCCTCTTCCAACTTTTCTATCTTTTTCCCCACTCCGAACTCCTCTTTTCAAAGTCTTGCTTTATGATTTCCAACTCAGACGGGATCACTTGTAAGTGCTCTTCTATCGGTCAAGCGTTTTCTTGGCTTGACGCAGAAATATTATCATTGACTTGTTTACCCCACCACCAGTCATATTTGGGGGTCGTCATGAGATTTGCCGTAAATCTTTTCATTTTGTGAGTTTGGTTCCAAGTGTTCGATATTTCACGAACCTTCTTTTTGTAATTATCACCTATGTACGCAAACTCATATTGAGCCAACCCTTGCGTTGCCGGTATAAATTATCTCGACCTATACTATCTCAATACAAGTAGAGGGGCATATCCAATAGCTCCCTATATCCCGAGTAGAGGAATCCAGTCGAAGTCTCCACATCGATACAAAATCTCATCAAGGATCATCCAAGGAGCCCTCCATTCAACATATTTATCTTGGAGACCTTGGAGAATTGCCATCCACTTTTCTTTCGAAATGTTGTCTCGCCATGGGGTAGCCACGCATTCTTTCAACAGAGAGTAGTTCTCAGAGAATTCTCGATAAGAGACCTTTTCTATCTTCCAAAAGTGGCTATGAAACCAGGCTAGCAAGAGTTGTGCACATCCAATAAATCTTTCTTCACCCGCTCTTCGGCACGTACTTAAAGATCTAAAAGTTTTAGCCAAAATTGTCGGGACGGGCGTGACCCTTTTGTCAAGCCAATCAAATAAATCTAAAACTGCATCATCTATGTGCCCTAGTGCTTTGGGGAAGATGACCAACCCGTAAATACTTAAGGCGAAGACGTCGACTCTTTTCTTTGTATCTAGATATGCCAAGATCAAATCCCGTAAACTTTTTCAAGGGATGCATTTACTATCTCCCTTTTGTTTAATCTGGGCCGCGACCCATGGCCCACTCATCCCAATTATACTCATTAGCCTCTTTAAGAAAGTCGGGACATTGGCGGCTCTAGAATAAGCACCGTCGGCTTGGATCCTCGGGCAATGGAGCAAAGTTGTGTACTCTTCTACGGTGGGCACCAAATCTACTTTCCTAAAAGTAAAGTAACTATAGGTGGGATTCCAATATTGGGCTAGAGCTCGGAATAAGTGCTTATCCACTTTGATATCGAGTAAATAAGGCAAATCACCATAGTCATGGTAGAATAACTGCTTGGTTTCGTCATCCTATTGGTCCCATATTTCTTTCAACTCTTGAAGGTTATTCTGAGTCACACTGATGCGAGTGAAATCCCATAATTCTGGCATATATCCCTCTGTCAAGTTGTCACCCTTCTCTTGTTGTATCTTCTTGGACCATATTCGGACGACCGTATTGTCTTCCACTTTATCAAGAAATCCCTTTTCATGGACAAGCTCTCTATTTAGCAACTAAACGTGAATCAACACCCTTTTCTATGATAAAAATGCAATGCAATCATAACCAAAACAAAACGAAACAAGTCAGTACATTTCATACAAAGCTAGAATTCAAAGCAAGAAATAATAAATAGAACACCTATTCGGGTGACCACTAGAGGTTTGGTATGGTTCTACCTAGGGTAGGTTCTTAGTTATCATTATATGCGGTTCGGTTCTAAAGTAAAGGTACCTGAACCAGTAGATTCCTCGATCCTCACCCATTATAGGCTCATACGGACCGAGTTCAGTTCAGAGGAATACATTTCCCTATGGCTATAAGAAATGAAGATCTCACGAAGATATAGGTACGGATGTATCCCGAAAGCGATCCACTATCCTATATGGAGGTGAAGACCTCACAAAGGAATAGTTTCTCACTCCCACTTAAGAAGAGCAAAATGGAACGATTGTGCAATGCAATATACGTGAAAACATACAAAGAGAAAATTTCGAACCAATAAAATACTAGCTTGTTATATAGCTCGAGATATCGAAGGAAAAACATGAAGGATGAAATGCAATAAAGAGATCGTTAATTTAAACCAAATTATCAACTTTCGACAAAAAGACTAAAAAAGTAATCAACTCGCGGCTTGATTCTCTTATTTTATCCCCAGTGGAGTCACCAAGCTGTCGAAACCTTTTTGAAATCGGCTTTATTTTTTGAAAACGAAAATGGAGTCACTACCAATCATTTTTATGAGGTGTGATCGGATCACCTCGTAATTTGATCATTTTACTAAAAGCTTTGATTTATTATAACACTGATTTTCGGTCTACAAAATTCAGGAAATGGGTTCGGGAGTCGGTTACGCATGAGGAAGGATTATCACCCTCATGACGCCCAAAATTGGTACCGAATTGATTAATTGATGTCCTAATGTCGAGAATTGAAAATTTGAAAAGAATTTAAAACACGATCCTACTTTGCATATTATTAAAATCTGACTTGACTAAATTAAATTAAATGGAAAGGGTCTTATTTCAAGTTAATCGAGAAGAAGGACCATGCCCCGTGAGTTAGGACACGACACCTTGAATTCTTGAAAACCCGAATAATCGCCATTCGATTGCTACCTAAATCTTGCTTTTTATTGTTTTAAATAGGATATTCGATTATTTCAGTTTTAGAAAGATGTCATACTCCGTAAGTTAGGAGCACAACTCCTCAAATTCCAAAAATAACGAACATTGCATAGGTTTTAAGTATTTTCTATATGTTAGATAAAATGACTATATTTTTTAAACGATGTACGTTTAATTTATTTAGGCAGAGTGTAAAAATGAATAAGTATATTTTAACACGACGGTACGGTATTTAAGAAGATAAAACAAAATATTGATGAGTAAAATAAAATGATATTTAAATGATAAATAAATCAATAAATGAAATAAAAACGAATGAAAAGTTAAATAAAATGTCGTGCTAGCGAATAAACAAATATGAAACATCTATTTATAGTAATAATGGCGATAATCATGTCGTAAACATTATCATAATACTAATATGCATAATAGAAATAATAATAACAATAAGGGCAAAAAAATATTCAATAAAAATGGAAACATAAATAACACAACTTTTGAGTACTAAAGAAAGGTACAAAAAAAATAAAATAATAATTCATAAAAGGTTGAAATTAAATAAAACAAGGGCTGAATCGAAATTAAAATGAAATTATAAGTCTAAATTATAATAATATAAATGAATAAAGGATTAAAACGTGACGCGCGAAAAAGAGAAAGGTCCAAATGGGAAATTATCCCAAACCCCAGGACACGCGTCACTCCACAAAAGGTCAGCGAACGGGGGACCAAATTGAAAGAAATTTGAAATTAACAGTGCAATTAAAAAAAAGGAACAAGAAAAACTTAGGACCCAATTAAAAAGGGGTCCAAAACCGGAAGGACCAAGGTCGCAAATAGACCTTTGCCGCGAAAACACGCAGATCTTGCTAGCGTTCGGGTCGGGTCGGCTTCAAAACGACGCCATTTTGAGGCTTCCAGAGCCTGGCCAAAACGACGTCGTATATATCCTAGCTATTATAAATGCAAAAAAATTCTTAAAATTTTATTTCTAAACTTAGTTTTTTTAAAAAATATTTAGGTTTTTTTTTCTCTCGTCTCTTCCACATTCGGCCCTGGCGCCGGTGAGTCTTCGCCATGGCCACCGGTCATCGGCGATGGAGACTGCCACCTCCGGTGGCCGAAGATCGCAAAAAAAAGGGGTATTTTCATCCCTATTTTTTGGGGAATCCGGATCCAGGGTCAAAATCCCTAGATCCGATCGAAGTTCGACAGTAACAAAGAAGGGCTTTTCGACTTCCAGTCATCCTCGACGCGGCTTTAGGCGAACCCCTAAGGGTGCGCCAGCCTTTTAAGTCAGAGAGGACTCCGGCGACGGCGTCAAGGTAATAACCCTTTTTATTTCTTGTTTTATGTTTTTATATAAAAAACAGATTCAAAAAAAAAGAAAAAGAAAAAGAATCACCTTCGAAATTTTTGTATTCTGTTTTTTGTTGATTGCTTCTATTTTTTTTTGTATTCAATTTCTATTTCAAAAAAATCTCCCTTACAATCTGTTTTTTTAGGCTTTTTATACCGATTGATTACAATATATTTTCCCCTTTTTTGTTGTTTCTGCTACTGTTTGTTTCTTTCTCTTTGCAGGTGACGGTGTGCGGTCAACGGCGGGATGGAGACCCTTGCCTTTGCCGTTTTGGTGCAAGGGTTGCAGAGGCGCGTTAGGCCTCGGGACGAGGGGCCTCGGGTGGCGTGCCTGCGAGGTAGCAACGCTGGAGGCTAGGGTTTTTTAGTTTTACTGAAAAAATATTTAGGTTATTGGGCCACTGGGCCGTTAAGATTTTTTTATTTGGGTCATTTGTAATTGGACTTGAACTTTTATTTAATATTTTATTTTGTTTATTTATTTTTTTGGTTTCTTATTTGGGCGGGATAAAATTAGCATGTTACAATTTGTCTTTGGAAGAAGAAAACAAATGAAGAACTAGCTAAATTAATTTCCTTAATGGGATTTTTTTAACTACCAATAATAATGGTATATTGTCCATTACAAGCTTTTGTCTTCGACATGTGGAAACAGGGCAATGTGGAAATAATGATATTGTTCCTCTCATTCTTCAAAAGTCACCTCATTTGAAACATCTCAGCTTTAATAGTGTAAGTAAAGCTGTGATCACTTGTTTTTTTTTTTTTTTTTTTGTTGAATCCATCCTTTGTAATTAAAAAAAAAAGTATTTTTATGTGTAGTTTTTCTTCAACCGGGGATTCATGTGGTGCCCACCAGAAAGGGCCCCAAGTGTTTGACATTACATCTTGAGATTATACAAATTCATATACTCTGTGGGAGGAAAGAAGCCATGAAAATGATTGAATATCTTTTGAATAATGGAAGGGTGTTGAAACAGACAGCTATAACTATTGCAAGGGAGGAAGGTTTCAACAGATTAATTGGATTTTCAAGGGCTTCTGCAGGATGCAAGATTGTGGTAACAGAGAAAGTAGACTAGGCTGATGTGTAAGTATGGATTTAGATATTTATTCCTTGAATGTATAGCTTGGCTTGGCAGTTGGAAGGTAACTTAAATCAATTATCCTAAATCTATTTCTTACATTCAAGTCTGTAATTTGCAAGGGATTCTTTCACTCAAGTTTGTAAATTGCAATGATTATTTATTACCGATGACATCATATTCATTGTTTTTGTGAGCAATTTCCATAATATAATTTATAAATTTACTTGGATTTAATATAAGCATTCATATGGAGCCACTCTACCATTATATATTTGATGATACATGCAGAAGATGAACAATTGCTGTTCGAAACCTTGATTGTTCGAATCAGCTTAGTTGGAGCTCACATTGCTCAAGTTAGGAAGATTTTCATCACAAACATTTGCTCAAATTCGGGATAATTGTATACCAATCCGAATTGGTATAATCGATCCGATAAAGTGTGGGAATCAACCTAAGATGCAGAATGAAGTCCATATGGGTTCACAAAGTCTGCAAACTTGTCTATAGTTGACACATTTCTGTGAAGGATTTACTAATAATACGATACATTACTTGCTACTTTCTCATACAAATTTTGTACTTGTTTTGCCTTCATGGCCATGTATTCTTCGAATTGGAATCCCTCAAATAGATTGCTTTGTAAAATGTGCTTCCACAGGTTGTTCTAATGATTGGTTAAACCATTAAGTAACACATTCATCTTATCAGACCAATGAAGATTAATAATTAAATCTTTTTTAATAAAAGGAATATTTTATTTTAGTATCAAATTCGAGATTGCTTTTCAGAATTTCAAGATCTATTTTATTTAAGCGACCATTGAATTAATTTTCCTTTTTCTGGTATAAATTTAATCAAACCCAGGAGTTTGATACTTTGAAACCATGAAAGAGTAACAACGCTTACTGCTTCTCCACTCATCCTCTCTTTTCTCTCCTCCTCAAGGTCTTTCCTTTCCTTCGAAAACCAAACCATACCTCTTTTCACTTTTGTTGCTAACAAAAAAAATGAACTTTTTTTTTTTTTTAGGAGTGAAGCTATCATATGGGACAGCAGGGTTCAGGGCAGATGCATCCATCCTTAAATCAACAGTTCACAGAGTTGGGATATTGGCTGCTTCAAGATTGGTGCTACATTTTAGTGTTCAATGATGGGGTTGGTGCCGATTACGTACAGAAAGAGAAGGTTGTTCCACGTGGAATTGGTTCCAATGATGTTGGATTAAGGTGCACTATCTCTTCATATTTGGGAGTAAATTACTGTTATCAACTGTTTACAAGCTAATTAGTCTTGCACCTACTGAATTGTTGATCAAAGGTTAAAGGCTCATTTTAATTTCAACTCTTTCTGACAAGTGCATATGTTAAATAAGACGACAACTAAACATGAAACAAACTTGTAATGTTCTTTTCTTTTTATAACTGGTGTTTGATATTTCATGTCGTCGTCATTTACAAATTTTCGATGATCACTCATTGACTAGTACGACAGCTATTTTGGATGGTTGATTCATGATGATATTTGACTCTGTTTTTCGTATGATAGTTGCTATGGTATTTCTGGTGTATGTTATGAAATCTGGTCATGCTCCGAATTTTTCTTTATCAGGTGCGCAAGGTAATTAATGAATGAAGTCCTTTTCTTTTAAGAATTATCTATGATAGTTTATTGAGTATTATTTTCATTTTTTTTTTTTTTTGAGGATCTGAACAACAGAAAGCTGCTCTGAGACTACTCTCAGTCATTAAATTGATCAACCAAGCTGTTGGAGATGCTTTGAGTTGCTTGCTCTTGGTTGAGGCTATTTTGCAACAAAAGGGTTGGTGAATACATTAATGGAATGAACTTTACCAGGATTTACCTAGTCGACAACTTAAGGTCAGTTTTCTTTTTCACTCTCGAGATCATATCTACCTTTTCTCGCTAGTTTTCCATATTTTGACTAAGACCTTTTCTTTTGCACCTTACAAGGGAGCAAGTATGATATAAGTGCGCAAAATTAGCTTAAAAATATGTTTCTTGTATGCTTCCATTGCTTGTGTTAGGTCAAAGTTGTAGACAGAACAGCTGTTGCAACAACAAATGCCGAAACCGTAGCTATTAGACCCCCTGGCATTCAAGAAGCCATTGATGCTGAAACTGGTAAAATTTTGCCATTGATCTTATCTCAATGCATGTTTTGGTGCTTATACTCGGCTTATTGTATGGTTCAATTAATCTCACTTTTGGGGCATATTTTTGAAAATTTTTATACAAAATGCAGTGAAGTACCCTAAAGGCCGGTGTTTCATACGACCATCAGGTACAGAGGATGTCATTCGTGTTTATGCAGAAGCCTCCACCCAGGAAGCTGCAGACAGCTTGGCCAATTCTGTCGCCAAAATTGTTGACCGTTTTCTAGGTTTTGGAACCTCTCAGCAGTAGCTTCCCTAATCTTTTTACATTTTAACAGAGGTCACAAAATGTTAAACAGCTGGTTCTAGTTTTAACCAACTTACATTGCCGAGTTCATGATTTTTTTTTATTTTGTTCACGGGTTCAGGATTAGTAGATTCAGAAATGGAGATATAGATTACTGTGGGTGCTTTATAGTTTATACTTTTATAACATTAAACTTTGTCATCTTACTTCTGGCATTGTTCAAATTGAGCTTTCACTCTACTTTGAACATTACAGAGCTCCTTTTCTGTTCAGTCTCGATTCGTTCATACACAAAAAAGAACCCGAATCCGAAAAGCAATGAAAACTTGTACTTAATCCAGGAAATACATTTTAAATTCAGTTTATTGACTACATATACATTTATAGATGATTGTAAACAAACTTTAACTACTTTTAATATGTGATTCAAACTCACAAATACTTATTAGCAGACAAAAAATAAACTGGAAAATACAGAGGAAAAAGTACAAATACTTAATAGGATTCCCATCACTTGTTGGGTGCCTTTATGTAACCAACATGGGAAGAGTTAGAGGCTTTAGCAAGGGTTTTCAACTCATTAGCGATCCAACATTTGGATGTTTCCCTGTGGTAAAAGTACCCCAAACACTTGCAATCAGAGGTGCATTTCCTCCCACAATCACTCTCCTTTATCCCTTCTCCTTCATTGTACTGGCTCATGAAATGGTTCACTCCTTCTAGCTTGTAGTAGCTGAAATCGTTCGGTCTACAGTTCACCTTCTTCGGCTGACAATTCCGGCTCCAACCGAGTAATCCATTTGGTGACGGGCAAGCAACGCATTGGTTCTCCTCACAGAGCCCAAAGTTCCCACACCTCTCCGGCAGTTCACATTCATTGCCCCATATTGAGTCCCTAGAGAAGAGAGTGAAAGTCTCTTCCCATGCCTGTGAATCAACCTTGTCATAGTAGGTAAAAACCCTCAGGTTTCCATCGATCCCGAGTCGAAGAATCGACAATGTGCTGTTATATTTCGGCCTTGTCAAGATGAGATTTCCGGTCCCGATGGACGAGTTAGCCACAGTGTAGTCTAACAAAACGTCATAAGCAAAACCATCATTTGTTTCCTCGACATTTAGTGTCACAGTTTGTAAAGTACCATCTTGTGTACTTGGCCAAACGGATGATTTGAAGTAGACAAGTGGTTTAGGAGAGTTCAGTCCCTTGTACTGCAAAACCAACTGTTTAGGCTCCATCACCAAGCTATAGGCTCCGTTGACATTGTTTTGGGCAGAAGCCCGGCTCACAAGCTTCGTCGCCCCTCCGGCTCTAAGCGACTGACCCACCAAGAGTGTATCAGTTGGGTGATCAAAACTTTGCCAAATGAACTTGCCATTGGAATCGTGTAACACCATGTTACCATTAGGCAACAATTGGAACCCTACCACACCTTTGTTGGCAGTGTTACTTTGCCAAGCAATCCGACCATCGGCATCAGCCAAGACAAGGTTCCCGTCAGTCCCGAGAGAGAACGTGGCGTTCTCGCGAACAGGGTTCCCCCTGTTGGCCTCCCAAACCCATCGGAAGAGCGACTCGGAACGTGTTGTAGCCATGCGTAACGCAAGGGTGAAGGCATTAGGGGTGGTGTTATAAAACGCAAGCTGGAAGGGGGCATTAGCTATGCTTATGACACGGTAATCTGCACCATATTCAACAACAAAAGGCCCAAATTCCCCTTCGTTGACAAACCTAAAAGTTTCAGATGGAGGAACAACAGCTTTAGCACTAAAAGCAAACAGCAACAACAAGGAAAAAGACAGCAATGACATGGTGAGAGAAGAGTGAAGAGACATTTTTGGATATGAAAGCTTTGATGATATGGAGATGGAGCAGCCAAGCATGGTCTATTTATAAGGATTCAAATTTCAATAAAGGCACATTGGATACCATCAAAGTATAATAAAATAAGTTCATGAGATTAAAAAATTGGGTTTTCAAAAATATTTTGAAAAAAAAAAAAAAAACAATCTTTGCCTTCTACTAGAAGATATCAATCTGATCCACAATGATTTTGACCTTATATTATCTTAAGGTGCAGTCGATGTTGACGTTCCAAAATCTGGTCAGCCAAGTTAAAGCAGAGGCTGCTACAATGGAACTATAATTATTCTTCGAATTGCACCGCCGACTGAACAATTTTCCCTTCAAAGTAAGCCATTTAAATGTTTAATTAGCTTCTCTTAAATATAGGGTTAGGATTGACTTAGCCTAAATATTTAAGTCGATTGAAAAGAGAGTAATTAAATTTTGGTTTAATTCTCCCCACAGTCTGTGTAATCTTAAGACCTTTAAAATTTAATCCCTATGTCTTTAACTCCAAAAATTAAATCCCTCGGGTTGTTTAGCTTAAAATTTAAATTTTAATTGATAATAGTATTAATGAAATTTCTTTAAATTTGAATACCCAAGTTTGAGTTCATCATGAATAATTGCGATGAGTCTCCCGTCTCACTCATCATGCATAATTGTGATGAGTCTCCCGTCTCACCATACACATTTACCATGTGAGGGTTTTGCCTTTATGTTGGTTTGATTCTATATTATAGCTGATCGGATATATATTTGTACTTGTATTGTATTTGTAACAGTAAAACTTTAAAAAAAAATCAAAATTCTGGTTTAAAAATTGAATGAAGTCCAATTGATAACTCAAATTCAATAAAAGTGTCATCAATTGTACTTTAATTTTCAAACAAACAAGTAAAGGGACTAGAATGAAAGGTAGGACTTAAGTTTAAAGTTCTCAATATTACAGGGAGTGGAGGAAGAATAAGACCTCAACTTTAATAGTTTGGCAAAAGTTGGCTGCTCAATTAATAATTAAAAGGGTCTTGCTTGACCAAAATAATTTCAGGATTCTAGGCCCACCCGCTGTCATTTCCTGTCTTGCATTATCTACACTTGGCATTTTAATATTCCTATAAAAGGGAAAACAAAAATCAAAGCTAAAGCATCAATCATTTATACCATAATAAAACGACATAATTTAGGTGAGACGCCAAAAAACGTTTCTTCAATTTGCTACAGACAAGACAGTTCTTATGGTTACGTGCATGCCTCTGTTAGACTATTTCATAATTTGTCATGTTTTAAGATTTATAAAATATTGATAAATAAATAGGATTTAATTAGTTAAATTTAGAGGGTCAGCATCATGTAAATTATCTATTAAGAGGTCAAGATTATGGAAAAACTTGGTCATCAAAACATTAATAAATAAATTCATTATGAATTTGCGTAAAAGCAAGCTGGGACACGTAGTGTGTCTAAGTGATCTTCCTTTCTATATTTTTAATTGTAGAACAAAATTTATATCTACAATCGTGGGGATAACCAATCATATCATATCCTACTTGTATTATTATTATTTTATCTATATTTACTGGCAAGCAAATAAAATTTTGAAGTTCAACAAGGAAACTAAAGTAGTGTCTCTTAGGTTTAGGTCACTATATGTATATTTTAACGTGTCCTATAAATATTTATAAGTGATTTTCAACTCGTGGCATCAATTTAATCGGCCAATAAGTAATGGATAATTATTTGGTGCAACATAAATCTACTAGTACTCTTACCATGATGATGAGTGTCTTTTGAGTAGTTTTAAAATTTTTAAAAATTAAATAAATGAGATATTTGTCACCACCACCAACTTGCTTGTGAAAAAAAATTAGTTTTCACTCTTAGTGCACCTGATAAAAATAATTTCGGTATAGATATAGATGATTTGTGTATTTAGTACTACTTCAGTTGGTTCTCGGTTCAATTGATTCAACTAGCTAATTCAGTGTGTTTATGAAAATAATGCCCTAAACTAGGGGTGAATTCGGAAATTTTTTAGGGGACCAAAGCAGAATTTTCTCTTATATTAATTTATAATTTGATCATTTATAGAGAACTAGAATTTCAATTTTCTAATTTTTAGGAGGCCAAAGCCCCTGCCCTAAACCTTAACTACACATTTATATTTATTTAGGTAAATATATTATTCACTTTTAGTTTAAAATTTTAATGATAAAAAGAGATGTTCATAAGTCATTTAACAATTTATTGGATTAAGTCATATCCACGATTTATGTAATAAATATATTTATTAAAATTTGAGGTAGAAATTAAATGTGGTTAAAATGATAAAATTAAATATTTAAAATTCATTATATCTGAATTCAAATTTCATCGTAATTAAATTATATTAATTTTATATACAAATATAAATAAGATGAAAATACCTTCATAATAATATAATTACTTTATTTATAAAAATATACTTTACTAATTTTTCAGTGTTAGGAGATATTGTAATGGATAAAGACGAGCAAGCCACCGTTGGTTTGAGTCTTTTGTGATGGCTTTGAAAGTCATGAAGACATCAAGCTTAGCTGTGGTGCAATTACATCTAAATGGCGGGCCGGTTGGAAGATAAGGCAACAAAGCATCTCTACGGGACCCTCGCTTGTGGTTTAGGTTGCGCTGTATCTGGTAACAAAATTTTAGCTATTGCTTTCATATTCAACTTCACAATTTAAATATCTTTCAATTGTTTAGATAAATTTCTCTCTAGTTAAGGGTTCGATACTTGTCTTAGGTATAGAATACCTTTAAAACACATGATCAATATCTAATCTTTTAATGAACTTACATAATGTGAAGGATTAATTCACTTCGATATTAAAAATAATTTTTTTTTTTAATGTTTGATCATATCAATTAAACCAACAGATACTTGGAGCAATAATGGCTTCTCACAAGCACTTAAAATATATGAATTTAAATTCTGTTATCTTCCATCCCCTTTTCTCAATATTATATTGATAATACCAATCAAAACATGATGCAATATAGAAATTTTAGATCACGATATTTCAAGTTAATGGTATCAATTTAATCTATAATCTAAGATTTTAACAAAAATAAGTAGTGATTATAATAGTAAGGTATATTGTACTTTTAAAGAGAATATAAATTAGACCTGTTCATAGTAAAAGTTACTTGTTTAAACCCGAAGGTCTTCTTAAAATTTGAGAGGATTTGAGTAAAAATATAGAATGAGCTCAAGCTTAAATATTCAAAGCCCAAACCTGATTTGACATTTTTTTTTAAAGTTTGTAATATTTTATACTATGCTATTTTTATATATTGTGTAATTTATAATACAAAAAATTAATTCGATAATACTACTGTAGTAGGCCCAATTTGCCCGGGCCCAAACCCAAATAAATAAAACCAAAATAAAAAAAAATAAAAGAGTCCAAGTCCAAATTATTACAAACCCAAAATAAAAACCCTAAGCCCAATCAATAGGCCCACAACCTAATCTAATTCAGAAACCCTAGGGTTTCTAACTCCCATGTGCGCCGCTGCCCTCAGCCACGTCAGCACACTCGTCCCGAGGTCTGTCACTCTTTTACCAAAGAGGCAAGAAGACCGCCTTTCACGCCTCCGTTGACCTCCCCAGCACTTGCAAAAGAAGAGAAAGAGAGGACAGAAACAATATGCCAAAACAGAAACAGTAGCAAAACAAATAATAAAACAATATTGTAAAACTGGCTATAAAGCCACAAGCAAAAAACGATTGTAACCGGGGGGGGGGGGGAGGGGGGGACACACGAGATTAATCAAAAAACTCAAAGCAAAAAAAAGGTGATCTTTTTATTTTCGTTTCATTTTTGAAATAACAATAAAACATAAAAAACCGATTACCTGTCGTTGGTCTCCTCCTTCACTGTCGTCGCCTCTTCCGAGCCAAAGGCTATCGAATCCCTAGGGATTCGGCCAGGGCCGCGGCGGAGCTTCGAAAACCAAAAGGTTTTCTCCTCTTTCTGGAAGATCGACGTCGGTTTAAGAGTTTTTGACTCCAAAATCAGAATCATGCGTTTAAAGACAAGCAAGAGGGTGTTTTATTTTTTTTGCCGGCCACTGCGGACGGCGGCCAGTACGACGGATCCCGGTGGCTCCCTTGGCCGGATTCTGGGCTATGCCCAGAGAGAGGGGAGAGGTTTCTGAAATTTTTTTAGAAATGGGAATGAAATGTTTTTTTTTTTGAATTTTTTTTGATTTAAATAGGTGCATGAAACGGTGCCGTTTCGGCCATTACTCACAGACGTCAAAACGATGTCGTTTTGACAAGGTCCGCGCGTCGACCCGACCCGCTCCAGGGGATCCGCGTGTTTTGGACTAAGGGTCTATTTACCCTTTTAGTCCTTCCGCTTTTTCAGCCTATTTCAATTTTATACTTTTCTATTTTTTAATTTTATCACTAAATTTTACTTGGTTTTCATTTTGATCCTCCAACTATTTGGCTTCTTGGAACGCTGCGTTTAGGGTCTGAGAATAATTTCCCATTTGATCCTTACTCCTTCCCGCGCGTTCGTATTTGGTCCCTTATTCCTTTTTTACTATTTTACAATTTATCCCCTTAAATTTCATTTTAGTTTTGAGTCAGTCCTTATTTATTTATTTGTTTATTATAATTTAGACCTGAGATTTCGTTCTAATTCCGATTTAGTCCTTTATTTATTTAATTTCAATCCCTTTTCATTCGTTTTATTTTATTTTAATTTTTTTATATATATTTATTTGTTATTGTCTAGTTTTCATTTTGAAATTTATATTGTTCATAGTTGTACATTTTTGCTCTACTGTCATTATTATTTTCTTTTTTTATTTTATTTTTTGTTGTTATATTATTATTTTTATTATTCTTGATGTCTTCATGACATGTTTACTTAATTTTTTTATTATTATCATGCACTTTTCATTTTATTTTATTTTATTTTTAAGATTACCTCATTTATTTTATTAATATTATGATTTGATCATTAATATTATTGTTATTATCACAATTACGGTTGTATCATTAAAGTATTCCTCTACCTGTTTATTTATCATTCTATCCACATAGCTATTATATATTATTCCATTTATCATTATACTATACATTAAGTTTGGATATATTTATCCATTGATGTATTATATTCAAATAAAATAAATATATATTGTTTAAATATTACACCTATTATTATAATTCAAAACGAATTTTCAAAAAATAGGCAATGTTTGATTTTTGGGAAATTCGAGAAAACGTACACTAACTTACGGGGTTTTGATTTCCTCATTGAACCTAAATAACCGAATATCCTTTTAAATTTTAAAATCCATAAGATTTCAAATAAAAATAAAGGCAAGCTTATGCTCGAAGGTTTGAGATGCCGTGTCCTAACTTACGGGATATGACATTTTGTTATTTTGAGACGAGAGGGTCATTAACGTTTATTTCGGTTTATTCAAGCAATTTGTGATTAAAAATAACATAATACAAAGAGGGATCGTATTTTAAATTCTTTTCGAGTCTTCAACTTTCGACATTAAGACATTAATTAATCAATTAGGTACTAATTTTGGGCGTTACGAGGGTACTAATCCTTCCTCGCACGTAACTGACTCCCGAACCCATTTTTGAATTTTTGTAGACCGAAAAATATTATTTTAATAAATTAAACCCTTTTATTAAAAAGATTAAATTTCGAGGTGATCTGATCACACCTCATATAAAAAAGATCGGTGGCAACTTTCATTTTTCTTTTTTTAGATAAAAGTCGATAACAAAAAAAAGGTTTCGACAGCTTGGCAACTCTGCTGGGGAAAAAATAAGAGATTCAAGCCACGAGTTGATTATTTCTTGTCTTTTTATCGAAAATTGATAATTTGGTTTAAATTTACGATCCTTTCGTTGCATTTCATTTTTATGGTCTGCATCATATTGATATGTTTACTTTATTGGTTCGGGTCTTTTAATATATCTCCGCATATCGCATCGCATAATCGGTCGATTTTACCCTTTTAAGTGAGAGTGAGAAACTATTCCTTCGTGAGGTCTTCACCTCCGTATAGGATAGCGGATCGCTTTCTGGATACATCCGTACCTATGTCTTCGTGAGATTTTCTTCTCCGCATAGCCATAGGGAAATGTATTCCCCTGAACTGAACTCGGTCCGTATGAGCCTATAATGGGTGAGGATCGAGGAATATGCCAGTTCATGTACCCTTACTTTAGAACCAAACCGCATATAGCGAGCCCTAAGAGCCTACCCTAGGTAGAACCGTGCCGAACCCCTAGTGGTCACCCAAATAGGTGCTCTATTTATTATTTCTTGCTTACTTTATCTTTGTATAAAATGTACTGACTTGTTTTGTTTTGCTTTGACTGTGATTGCATGACATTTTCATCATAAAAAATGTGTTGATTCACATTCAGTTACTAAATAGAGAGCTTGCCATGGAGAACGAATTTCTTGATAAAGTGGAAGATAATGCGGCTGTCCGAATATGGTCTGAGAAAACGCGACTAAAGAAAGGTGATAGTCTGATGGAGGGGTACGTATCAGAATTGTGGGACTTCACTCGTATCAGCGTGACCCAGAATAATCTCCAATAATTGAAAAAGATATAGGTGATGGGGTAAAAGAGTCAACGACAACATCCCTAGGCCAAGCTAAGAAGGCACTCGACCAATGGAGGAATACCTGCAAGTGATCCCATCTAAGCTAGAGATTGTAAAGCAGGAATTCGAAAAAAAAAAGGAATTCAGAGCTAGGAAAGAAGATAGAGCAATTAGAAGAGAAAAAGATACAATTAGGACTAGATGTTGACGTTCAAAAGCTAGAGGCCGATAAACTGAGAAGAGGAAAGAATAAGGCCAAGGAAGATCTGGACAGTTTAAGAATGTATTACAAGAAGCTGCGTTTATCAATGAGGACTGTCGGGCTGGGAAAGACATCAGAACAATGGCGGCAAAAGATCAAAGAAGAAAAGAATAGATCCAATCAATGGGAAAAGAAATGCCAAGATGCCCAGGTTCGAGAAAATACTCTAGAAAGAGACCTATTGGAATGCCAAAATGAAAAGGTCAGATTAAAAGCCAGGGTAGCAGAACTAGAAAAGTTAGTTCATCAGTATCGTAATCGTAACTCCACAATTAAGCTAAAAGCGAGTTTAAACAAGATTGAATAGCTGAAAAGAAAAATAGAAGAGTTCGAGATCGCATTACAAAATTGTGAACTCTGAGTTGAACTCCTTGAAGCAAATAACAAGCACTGGAAAGAGCAACTTCGCCGTTCTCAAGGTCAGGTCAGGGATAGAGACCATATCATGGGTGAAGCTGTGGCTCAAATACGAGAGGTGGCCGATCATTTGCAAACCCTAGCAGTTCAGGCTGACGTGTTAAGCTTGAAGTATGAATTAGAATCGGATTGGGGTCAAGAGTTAGCTCGACTTCTTAAGAAAGTTAAGGCTTTGAGCATTAGGGCAAAGCCGTATATGTAATCTGTTTTATGTAAAGAAATTTGTTTTCTAGAAAAGTTGTTCTAATAGAATTGAATCAGAGTCAATGCCTCTCTTTGCATTCATTTTATGCATTTGCATTACATTGCATCATATGCATTAAATTTCACAAAAAAGACCCTAATTAAACGAAATCATTTCAGTTAATCTGGAAACCAACAAGAGTCAACCAACCGAACATCGTTACAGTACCCGCGCCAAAATCAAAGTAATGGACCAAAGATTAGAAAGGCTAGAGCAGATTCAAAAAGAGATGCAAGACCAGTTGCAAGCGCAACTGAAATAACAATTAGCGAAAATACAACAGGAGATGAGGGATCAGATACTGGAATCCCAAAAAAGTATGATAAGTCAATTGGCACAGTAACTGGCTAGAGGACGTGAAAAAGGGAAGAGCATCAACTTAGGAGATGATAATGAGGATTTTATTTACCCCTGGGTTTTACCCCGGTAAACGCCCAGGCACAACCAGAGGCGTACCCACGAAGGGTACCCATTACAATCAGATCCCAACAGTATCAAACCGGTACCTCAGCACCGATGAACTACCAAACAGGCTCAGGTTCCAATCCGAAGGATAACCCAACCAATCCCATTGTTTTTGATCTAGATGATATAGCAGAAATGGAAAAAAAACAAGAGTGGAACTGCCAAAGCAACTTGAGGATCGATGTAGATGGCTAGAAGAAAAATTCAGAGCAATGGAAAATACTGATTATCATTGCGGAATTGATGCCAATGACCTAAGTTTGGTCCCAGATTTAGTGCTCCCTCCAAAGTTTAAAACTCCAGAGTTTGAAAAGTATAATGGGACTAGTTGTCCAGAAGCTCACCTCACTATGATCTGTCGAAGGATGATAAGATACGTCAATAATGATCAACTATTAATCCACTACTTTCAGGACAGTCTGATCGGGTCAGCAACTAAATGGTACAACCAACTGAGTCGTGTCAAAATCAATTCATGGAAAGACCTGGCACAAGCTTTTATGAAGTAATATAGTCATGTGACGGACATGACACCAGACAGAATCACGCTGCAGAACATGGAGAAGAAGCAAAATGAGAGCTTCAGGCAATATGCCCAAAGATGGAGAGAGATGGCGACGCAAGTCCAGCCACCTCTTCTAGAGAAAGAAACCACGATACTTTTTATTAATACTCTGAAAGCCCCGTTCATTAAACATATGTTGGAAAGCGCTACCAAGAGCTTCTCAGATATAGTAATGTCTGATGAGATGATTTAAAATACAGTGAGAAGCGGTAAGATAGACACGAGGGAAAACACCAAAAGATCAGCCTTGAGGAAGAAGGAAAATGAGGTGAATAATGCATGCATATATAACAAGGGCTATTCAAAACCAATCACGGTAGGCCCACCAAAGACAGTAACTACTAGCCATCAGGACCTCCAAGGTAAGAACTCAACCCAAGGTCAAATATAGAAAGGCTCCAGTTCACACCTATCTCGATGACATATAATGAGCTGTATCAGAATCTGTTTGATGCACATGTGGTATCCCCTTTCTACCTGAAACCTATGCAACCTCTATTCCCCAAATATTACGACGCAAATGCTCAATGCGAGTACCACGCGAGAATCACAGGGCACTCAATTGAGAACTGCACCGCGTTTAAAAAGTTAATTGAAAGGTTCATCAAGATGGTCATTGTGAAGTTCGATGATCCATCGGAACCTAATGTGGCAGGAAATCTGTTACCCAATCATTCTGATAAAGGAGTAAATACGATAATCGAGAGTGGAGGAAAGAGAACCAAGATAAACGTAGCAGAACTGAAAACCCCACTGAAATGGGTTTGGAAGAAAATGGTAGAGGAATAATTAATCAAACATGATTCAGAAGAGAGGCCTAAAGGGATGAGGGACTACTGTGAGTTCCATGCTAAGGAGGGTCATGAAATCCAAGAGTGCATTGAGTTCAGGACTCTAATGCAAAATCTGATGGATAATAAGGAGCTAAAATTCTTTGAATATGCCAAAGGCTCAGAAAAAGAAGATATATTCACCTCGGAAGAAGGGTCAATAGAGAAGGTCTATAAAGTCAACCACCCAGTGGTTATCCTTTCACGACCAAAAGAAATGTTGGAAAATTTGAACTTCAATGCCATATCCGAAGGAAGAATTGGGGGAGAAAATTTATTAGGCATCTGCCCCTATGCACCTGGAAGTGTTCTAAACAATTGGACTGCGGAAGAGATTCCTGTAGTTTTTAGAGCTAATTCAGAGTAATGTTCAAAACACGCTTATTGCTCTAAGCCTAGGAGCAATAAGAATCCTTTTATGAAACAGGCTTGTGTCCAACATCTTTATTTTAATAAAAATGCATCTTTGCGTATCATCTTGAGCAAATATTCTTTTATTCTTTCATTTTATTCATAACCATACTATATAGATAATTATTCTTAGATTCTTTTATTATTTGGATTTTTCTTCATCCCTATAACAGGTCTCCAGATATCAATGATATGAGCGACATTACTACTGACTCAGAATCTCCTTTTGAGCAATATATGTGTATGGAGGATTCTCAAGATTTTGAAGATGGTCGAGACTGTAACCTATCTCCTGATTTCTTGAGAATGGTAAAACAAGATGAGTAACAAATCCTACCTTACAAAGATTCAGTGGAAATTGTGAGCTTAGGGGAGGAAAAAGATGTGAAGATTGGAGCTTGCATTACCGCAGAGACGAAGCGAGACCTTATGGAGTTACTTCAAGAATTCAAGGATGTCTTCGCATGGTCATATCAAGATATGCCCGGGTTAAATACTGATATCGTGGTACACTGGCTCCCCATAAAGGAAGAGTGCAAGTCAGTTCAATAGAAGCTCCGAAGGATGAGGCCCGATGTTTTACTGAAAATAAAAGAGGAAGTCGAAAAGAAATTCGATGCTGGTTTCTTACGGGTGGTTAAATACTCAGAATGGGTAGCCAATATCGTCCCCGTCCCTAAAAAAGATGGGAAAGTACGAATGTATGTAGCCTACGGAGACTTGAACAAAGTCAGCCCGAAAGATAATTTTCCATTACCGCATATCAACACTTTAGTGGACAACACGGCAGATTACTCACTGTTCTCCTTCATGGATGGTTTCTCGGGATACAACCAAATAAAGATGCATCCTGAAGACATGGAGAAGGCCACATTCGTAACCATGTGGGGAACATTTTGCTATAAGGTGATGCCATTTGGACTGAAAAATGCGAGCAACGTATCAAAGAGCCATGGTAACTTTGTTTCATGATATGATGCACAAAGAAATCAAGGTTTATGTCGACGATATGATGCCATTTTTCGTTTTTTTAAATAAAAGTCGATAACAAAAAAAAAGGTTTCGACAACTACTATAATGTAACCATTAAAAAAATTTAAGAAGATTATATATAAAATTTTAATAATATAATGTTACAAACTTTAAAAAAAATGATTTGGACTGGGCTCGAGGCTTGAATGTTCAAGTTTGAACATAATCCATATTTTAAATGATTTTTTTATTTTTGCACAAACTTATTTTTTTCCTTTAATATTTTTACCCAAGTTTTGGAGTGTACTCGACAGATAGCACAACTATAAACGAGTATAGTTTTCCTATTCTGTGAACACTACAGAGTTCCTTTACTATTTAGTACCATTCTATCTCTATTCGTTTATACGCCAAAAGAGAAGAGCCATGAGAACTTGCACTTGATCCACTCAATGCATTTTAAATTTAGTTTATTGACTACACATACACTTGATTGATACTTTTAAATAAAACTTTAATTTGTAATTCAAACTTACAAATACTTATTAGCAGACAACAAAAAAAACTGGAAAATACAGAGGAAAAAGTACAAATACTTAATAGGATTCCCATCACTTGTTGGTTGCCTTTATGTAACCAACATGGGAAGAGTTAGAGGCTTTAGCAAGGGTTTTCAACTCAATAGCGATCCAACATTTGGATGTTTTCTTGTGGTAAAACTACCCCAAACACTTGCAATCAGAGGTGCATTTCCTCCCACAATCACTCTCCTTTATCCCTTCTCATTCATTGTACTGGCTCATGAAATGGTCCACTCCTTCTAGCTTGTAGTAGCTAAAACCATTCGGCCTACACTTCACATTCTTTGGCTGACAATTCAGGCTCCAACCGAGTAATCCGTTTGGTGACGGATAAGCAATGCATTGGTTCTCGTCACAGAGTCCAAAGTTTCCACACCTCACCGGTAGTTTGCATTCAGTGCCTCATATTGAGTCCCTAGAGAAGAGAGTGAAAGCCTCTTCCCATGCCTGTGAATCAACCTTGTCATAGTAGGTAAAAACCTTCAGGTTTCCATCGATCCCGAGTCAAAGAATTGACAATGTGCTTTTGTATTTCAGCCTTGTCAAGATGAGATTTCCAGTTTCAATGGACGAGTTAGCCACTGTATAGTCTAACAAAACGTTATAAGCAAAGCCATGATTTGTTTCCTCAACATTTAGTGTTACAATTTGTAAAGTACCATATTGGGTACTTTGCCAAACAAATGATTTGAAGTAGACAAGTGGTTTAGGAGAGTTCATTCCCTTGTACTGTAAAACCAACTGTTTAGGCTCCATCACTAAGCTATAGACTCTGTCAACATTGTTTTGAGTAGAAGCCCGACTCATAAGCTTCGTCGCCCCTCCGATTCTAAGCGACTGACCCACCAAGAGTGTATCAGTTGGATGATCAAAACTTTGCCAAATGAACTTGCCATTGGAATCGTGTAACACCAATAATTGGAACCCTACCACACCTTTGTTAGCAGTGTTACTTTGCCAAGCAATCTGACTATCGGCATCAGCCAAGACAAGGTTCCCGTCAGTCCCGAGAGAGAACGTGGCATTTTTGCGAATGGGGTTCCCCCTATTGGCCTCTCAAACCCATCGGAAGAGCGACTCGGAATGCGTTGTAGCCATGCATAACGCAAGGGTGAAGGCATTAGAGGTGGTGTTATAAAACGCAAGCTGGAAGGGGGCATTAGCTATGCTTATGTGTTAAGGCTTATATAACCAGTAGGTTGTTAGTCAGTTAAAGAAGTCAGTAAGTTGTTGGTTCATATTGAAGTTGTTATTCAAAGCTTATATAAACTCCCAACAAAGAAAGAAAGGTAGAAATAAAATTCAAGAATTAAAAACAGAATTCATTTTCCAGTTATAGTGTTTCTATACTAATTCTCTCTTCTTCAAATCAATTTAAGCAACAACCTTACCTAGTTCCTAACATGATATCATTCGCCGGCTGATCTTGGGATCTATGACCACCGCAAATTTTGTCGATTCAGCCTCGGTTGAGCCGAGTTCTGCATCATTCAGTGGTGACCTTTTGATAACTTCATTTCCACGTCATGAAGTTGTTAAGCTTACTGAAGAATCCTACATTGAATGGCAGCAACAAGTAAAGTTAATACTTGACGGTTATGATCTTCTTGGCTTACTTGATGGCACATTACCTCCACTGGCTCAGTTTGTTCATAATACAGACGGCTCGTTAGCTCCAAATCCATTAGCTCAAGTATTCAAATAGCAAGATCGATTCTTAACCTCATGGCTCCTCTCCATGATCAGTGCGTCTCTACTACCGTCCTTCATTGATGTTAAGTTGGCCTACGATGTTTGGATCATGGCAACAGTTCTCTTTACGGCTGATACGGGGGCCAAACAGTCGTGTTTGCGACATGAACTACATTCACTAAAGAAAGGTAACATGTCCGTTAAAACTTACATTACTCGGATTAAAAATCTCTGTGCTTTGTTGGAGACCACAGGTTCACGAATTTCAGACAAAGAGAAGATTGAAATCATGCTTGCCGGACTGTCGCCAGAGTTCGAGGCTGTCATCTCTTCGGCCTCACTGTCGATCGGTCTCCTCTCTTTTCACTGCTTCATCAATACTCTTGTGGAGTACGAAAGCCGATAAAATTGTGCGATCCTGGAGCTCTCTCTTCATGCGAATCATGTTGAGCCCGCGTCATCTCCGGTAGTGGAGAATTTGTTCCGTGGCGGGTGTTCGAACCCTCGTGGCCGTGGGAGGTCATTTCGGCCCCAGATTTAGTGTCAAATTTACAATCGATTTGGACATCTCGCTCAACGGTGTTACTACCGTTATCACAAAAATTCTGATCTCTCACCGTCGACGCCTCCAGTGGTACACTAAGACGGTTCGGTCGCGTCGCGTGGGCTTCAATCCGACGTGGCTCCAGCATATGTGGATGACGGAGATGTCTTGTCTGGGAGAAATGTAGGTGCTGAATGGGGTTTTCATCAAGTCAAATCCCCTAGGGTGAGTTATTATCCTAATGTTGGTCAAAATCAATTTAATGTTGGTCAAAATCAATTTCATGTGGGATAAACTCAAAATTATGGGATGGCTGACTACTATTATGGGCAACCCGTACGTGGGCCATAAGTGGTGTTGGATAATTTTCCCAGGCTGCATGGGCCACCTGTAATTGGGCGTGAATTTGGCCAATTTAGGCCTGAATTTGGCAGCAAATTGGGGTGTCTTATGGACAAAGGCCGTACAATAAAGGGTCGAATGCTGTAATGGCGGGTGGTGGCTTGGTTCCATGGCACACGAAACCACGAGCCCGGGTGTATTCCAGCTCCGATCCGTGTATTGGGCTTCCTCGACTAGGTGATCTACATGCCTCTGACTATTCCGACACGTCCGGGTCTCACATTAACACTACTCAAGACGGTTCTAATGATGGTGGTAATGATTCTTATATTCCCATGCCTATCGGTACCACGTCCTGGTACCCTGATTCGGGTGCAAGTCATCATGTCTGCCGAGATCCGGCGGCGCTTCGTGACACCACACCATACTCAGGTATGTCTTCTCTCTTAATGGGTAATTACACCCCTGCTCAGATTTCGTTGATCGGTAATGGTATTTTACCCACTCCATCTAGATTGCTATGTTTATCAAATGTATTATGTGTGCCAAGTATACGAAAGAATCTCTTATCGGTATCTCAATTTGCTAATGATAATGAAGTGTTCTTTGAGTTTCATCCTACATATTGTGCTATCAAGGACATAAAGACGAGGGAGATCTTGCTAAAGGGCCACATACGTGACGGGTTATATCACTTTTCGGTGCCTGCTGAAGCTCCGTTCACTGCTCACACGAAGGTTCAAAATAAGGTTGTGAAATGTTCTGTGTTTGACCTGTGGCATAATCGTCTTTGCCACCAGTCTATTTTTGTTGTTAAGAGTGTATTAGAAAAATGCAATATCAATTTTAATAAAGGTTGTGCTGGTCGTATCTGTACTGCATGTAAAAAAGAAAGGTCACATAAATTGTCTTTCTCTATGTCTACTACAGAATATCAACCATTTGAATTGATTGTTTCTGATCTTTGGGGACCCGGGGCCGTAGCCAGTGAAAATAAATGGTACTACGTGTCATTTATTGATGCATGCACTAGGTTTACATGGATCCATCTTCTCAGTCAAAAGTCTCAGGCATTCGAATGTTTCGTCCGCTTCCAGAACTGATCAAGACGCAATTCGGCAAGCCCATCAAACAATTTCAGAGTGACTGGGGTGGAAAGTACCGGCGTTTACGTCTGTTCTGGCATCTCAAGGGATTGTTCACCGATTAACTTTTCTTTGTACTTCTGAACAAAACAGAATTGCTGAACGCAATCATCGGCACATTGTGGAAATAGGCATCACTTTATTGGCTCAAGCAAATCTATCCATGGAATACTGGGGATACGCATTTTGTTGTGCAGTACATCTCATCAATCGTCTTCCAACTGCAGTTCTACAATGACAGTCTCCTTTTGCGGCTCTGTATGGTCATGATCCTACCTATGATCATTTACGGGTTTTTGGCTGTTGTTGTTATCCTTACTTACGTCCCTATACTACACACAAGCTGGAGTTTAGGGCACAACCTTCCACCTTTTTGGGTTACAGTACTTAACACAAAGGATATCAATGTCTTCTTTCGAGTGGTAAGGTTGTTGTGTCAAGACATGTTGTTTTTTATGAAAGTAAATTCTTATCATCTAACGATAAATCTGAAAGTCCAGATTTGGAATTTGGCATGACTGTCTCAACGACTATTCCTCTCGTTTGGAAAGTCTCCGCCTGCCCAGTGGAACACTTAACAGAGTTGTTAAATCTCTTTAATTCATCATCAGCTGGAAATGTATCATCTTCGCCTGGCTCGCTTCCGACTGGCCCTACTGGTACGCATGAACCTAGTCCTCCAACTACCGGTGATACTGTTGATTTAACCAGACTCACGGGAGATGTTCCATCCTCATCTCGTGGTCTGAACCACATAGTGTCTGAAGCCAACACTCATCCAATGGTGGCTCGAGCTAAGGCATGAATTTTCAAACCCAAAGCCATGGCCGTTGAAGCTATAGAACCGTCCACAATAGTGGAGGCATTCTCCTCTGCTAAATAGCGTGTTGCAGCCCAGGCCGAGTATGATGCCCTTATTCGCAACTCTACCTGGGAGCTTGTTCCTCTTCCATCAAATTGCAAGGTCATCGTGTGCAAGTGGTTGTTCAAGATTAAGAGAAATCTTGATGGTAGGCCAGATTGGTGGCCAAAGGCTGTTCTCAAGTTCCTGGTTGTGACTTCAAAGAAACATTTAGTCCGGTTGTCAAGCCTGCTACTATACGTATTATTCTATCCATTACCGTGTCCAGAGGGTGGTCTCTTCGACAGGTCGATGTGAACAATGCCTTTTTAAACGGGGAATTAGAAATGGAAGTGTTTATGCAATAACCTTCGGGTTATGTTAAGTCTGATTCGACTGGCAAGCCGCTTGTGTGCCGCCTGAAGAAAGCTTTATATGGCCTCCGTCAGGCACCTCATGCCTGGTTTGAAAAGCTGAAGCAGTTTATTGTGTCTATTGGATTCGTCGTTTCAAAGTCTGATGCGTATTTGTTTATTTGAATCCAGTCTGACTCCACTCTTTATGTCTTGGTGTATGTCGATGACATTATTGTTACTGAGAGCCTGACTACCGCAATTGATCGGTTTGTTCGATTTCTCAATGATGAAATCTCGCTCAAGGATATGGGTGATCTTCACTATTTCCTTGGGATCGAAGTCAGTCGAAATACCTCAGGGTGTTTCCATTTGTGTCAGGCAAAATACATACGTGATATTCTTGACCGAGCATCGATGACAAATGCAAAAAGTGTCCACACACCGATGGTGAGCTCATCCACAGTATCCAAAAACGATGGTGAAAGTTTAGCAGATCCAACTGAATATAGAAACCTTGCTGGTGCGCTTTAGTACGTGGTGCTTACTCGTCCTAACATTGCTTACGCTGCGAACCGGATATGTCAATTTATGCATAGCCCTACCAATGTTCACATGGCTACACTGAAACGTATTTTGCGGTACCTATGTGGTACCATTGATTTTGGAGTTATTTTTCAGCCATCCGCCCGTTTGTCGTTGAATGCGCATGCCGACGCCAACTGGAGGCTCAATTTTGATGATCGTCGGTCAACTTTAGAGTACTGTGTTTATTTTGGATCCATCCCTATTTTTTGGGGGTCTAAGAAACAACAGGTGGCCGCTTGGTCTATGGCTGAGGCGGAATACCGAAGCCTTGCCGTAGCCACTAGTGAAGTTACCTGGCTCCTTTCGTTACTTTAAGAACTACAGATCAAGTTAGATGATACTTCTACTCTTTGGTGCGATAGCTCCGGTGCAGTAGCTGTCGCAGCTAACCCTGTTTTACATTCTAAGTTCAAGCAGTTGAGCTGGATCTGTTTTTTGTTCGAGAGAAAGTAGCGGATGGGTCTGTTATGGTAGGCGAGGTTCCAGCCTGTGACCAAGTAGTTGATATCCTTACCAAGCCACTATCGGCAACGTGTTTTGCGCGTTTTCGTACTCTTCTTCGGGTCTTACCCACGGAGAAGCTGGGTGAATGTTAAGGCTCATATAGCCAGTAGGTTGTTAGTCAATTAAAGAAGTCAGTAAGTCAGTTAAAGAAGTCAGTAAGTTGTTGGTTCAGATTGAAGTTGTTATTCAAAGTGTATATAAACTCTCAACAAAGAAGAGAAAGGTAGAAATGAAATTCAAGAATTAAAAACAGAATTCATTTTCCAGTTATAGTGTTTCTATACTAATTCTCTCTTATTCAAATCAATTTAAGCATCAACCTTACCTAGTTCCTAACATTATGACACGGTAATTTGCATCATATTCAACAACAAACGGCCCAAATTCTCCATCGTTGACAAACCTAAAAGTTTCAGATGGAGGAACAACAGCTTTGGCACTAAAAGTAAACAGCAACAAGAAGGAGAAAGACAGCAATGACATGGTGAGAGAAGAGTGAAGAGACATTTTTGGATATGAAAGCTTTGATGATATGGAGATGGAGCAGCCAAGCATGGTCTATTTATAAGGATTCAAATTTCAATAAAATAAGTTCATGAGATTAAAAAATTGGGTTTTCAAAAATATTTTGAAAAAATAATAATCAATCTTTGCCTTTTACTAGAAGATATCAATTTGATCCACAATGATTTTGACCTTATTTTATCTTAAGGTGTAGTTGATGTTGACACTGCAAATTCTGGGAATTCTTTCAGCCAGGTTAAAGCAGAGGCTGCTACAATGGAATTAATTATTCTTCGAATTGCATCACTGACGAAGAGTTTTCCCTGGTCGTGAAATTGGTTGTAATTTTATTACATATTTTATTTATTATTTTAATATAAATTAAGTAACATATAATAAAATCTCAATATCAGTTGTGAAGTTAAAACTTTCCGTGACTCATGTATTAAATAATTATTTTTAAATTAATCCACTTAAATGTTTAATTAGCTTTATAATCAGCTTTTCTTAAAGTTAGGATTAGGATTGAATTAGCTGAAAATTTAAGATGATTGAAAAGAGTAATTAAATTTTGGTTTAATTATGTTCACTGTCCCTGTAATCTTAAAACTTTTGAAATTTAATCCCTATGCTTGTTTAACTTAAACAATTAAATTTAATTGATAAAAGTATTAATGTACTTCTGTTAAATTTGAATGTGTGGCATATTAATCTTTAAATCAAATACGTAGAGAGATTAAATCTATGGAATGAAAAGCAAAGGGACTCATATTTTCAAGAGCATAAGGACTGCATGCAGAATTAGACCTTAAATAGGCCGGGGACAGTAAAGGATGGCTGCTAAATTAATAATAAAAAGGGTTTTGTTTGACCAAAATAATTTCAGGATTCTGGGCCTCCCTGCTGTCATTTCCTGTCTTGAATTATCAACACTTGGCATTTTAATATTCCTATAAATGGAAAAAAAAAATCAAAGCTAAGTATCAATCATTTATACTGTTATAATAAAAGGACATAGTTTAGAAGGTGAGACGCCAAAAAACTTTGCTTAAGACAAGACAGCTTTTTTAACTCTTATGGTTACGTGCATGTCTCTGTTACATTAATAATATAAAGGACATGCATCATAATCATATAGTTATCTGTAAGAGTCTAGATTATGGATGAAGAACTAAGAAAACTTCGTCATCAATTCATTAAATTCAAAATCATTTGCGTGAAGCAAGCACGTATGGGCACGTGTCTATGTGTTTTTTTCTATATTATCATATATAAAAATTAACTTTTATTTGGTTTATCGTGTTACGAATACTAGATTATGACATATTCATGAAGTAAGAAAAAAAATTTATGCAAAAAAAATAAAAATAAAAGTAAAAGTAAAGATCATGAAAATACATACAAAATAATATTTATTGTTTTATAAAATCAATGAGATTTTGATTGCTTTACAATTAAGTCGGGATCCATCAATTAACCTAGTTGATGAGTGACATATTATCTTGGTCAAATGCTTAATGTATAGTATAAATATTTATAAAATTTATTTATGTAACAAATATATAATTTATATACAAATGATATTGTGGTTGAAATGGTAAAATAAAGATATTTAAGATTATTGTGTCCTAAGTTCAAATCTTATTACGTGTATTTTTATATATTAAAAATGTAAAAAGATAAATAAAAAAAGCCCTCAGAATAATATAATTTATTTTGTAAAAAAATTGACTATTTAATTATTACTTAACTGAATTAATGTCCTATTAACTCGTGATATCAACTCAATGAATTGAGTTATAAATGTGTCTAATAATTAGCAATCAAACAAAATTTTGAAGTTGAACAAAACCTCCATTAATGAATAAAATAAGAAACCCAATACACTTTACTTACATGACAACTTTTTTTATTATACTAGAAATATAGACCGTCGGGTAAATAATAAATTTTAATAAATATGGGTAAACTCATGTTATAAGATTATAGACTGTCGTCACCGACAGAATTTTGCAACCACAATGGATAAATACGAGCAAAGGCAACAAACCGTGAGTGGAGTCTTTTGTGATGGCTTTGAAAGTCTTAGCTTAGCTGTGGTGCAATTATATTTGAATGGCGGGCCAGTTGAAAGATAAGGCAACTCAAGCATGTTGTTTTGGTTACGCTGTATCTGGTAACAATGTTTCAACTATTGCTTCAAATGTTTGATTGTAGAATCAAGTCGACACGTATTTGAATCATTGCTCTTGTTAAGATTCACCACATCAATTCAAACAGAGACAAAGGTAAAAAGGTAAGCAATAGTTGGTCCCAAAATAAAATATTCTATTTTTGCCTCAAAAAATTATGATCGTCAAAATAAAAAAAAATATTTAATCCTTTTAAAAAATAATGAAATCATAAACTAATACATGATAAAATTATAATTTTAACCTTTAAAAAATTTATGATTCAATTTATCTTTGAATTTAGAATTTATTTTTTTTCATTTTTTTAATTAATGTATTGGACATACTGGTCAAAGTTTATGCATCAAAAAAATTATTATGTATCAATTTAATTTAATTTAATTTAATTTAATAAAAAATTAGATACCCACCCAAATTCGAAAAATTTAAAGAAAAACTTAGTTGAAAAATAAACTTAATTCCTGAAAATATTTAGGTTTAGGAAATGAACTTTTTTGGAAAACAAGTTGACTAAACATCAAATAATAATCAAGCCTTCAACCTAAATGCTATTGATAAGTAAAGGATGATATAAGTGCTATGAAGATTTTATTATTTTCAAATCATTTTTATTAAACTTTCTTTCAAAAAAAATTTGCTACAAATTTTAAAAATAAATAACCTTTTAACTCATATGAGAATATGTTTCAAGGTTGTCATTTTGATTTTATCGAGAATTTTATGGATTTAAAGGTAAAGGGATGCACCAACAATTGTTAGATATTGGTTTTGGTGGAGGGTTTTGTCTCTTGATTCTATCAAGACAAAGTGGTTCTGTTGAAAGTCCAAGTGCCATAAAATGTGATAGGTTCATAGTGGGAGTGTAACGCCCCAAAATTTCCTATTTTTGTTTCTGGATAATTTTGACACAAATGTGTATCTGCTTCAATGGTTAAGTGTTCTGGGTGTGTAGGGATGGTCGGAGATGGTGTGTAGAGGCTGGTGGGTAGGATCTTGACTTACATTCTTTGTATGCATCTTGTGTATCGAGATGGGCTAAGGCCCTAATTTATATCTGGCCCGAATCAGACTTTGGCTTAGGCCCCGCATCGCATTTAATCGATAATCGTTGTCCGATTGTATGCATGTCTTCTGTGGGGATTACACAATAAGTTTACGTAAACTCACCCCTTTCTGTTTATCTGTACAGGTAATCCCCAGACTTAGACGGATCGGTGTGGCGGAGGACTCAACGGTGACCACATGACTATTGAACTGAGTTAATTCCATTAAGGTTTTTAATTTCTATTATTTTTAGGGTGTTTTTGATGTAATTTAGACTTTTCGACTGTTTGTCTTTATTTTGGGATTTTAACTGATTTTATGGATTTTTAAACTGTAAAACTCAACGAAAACTCGTTTTAATTTAAAACAACATTTTCCCTAAACGCGAACGGTTTTATTAAAATATCACGGTTTCAAAAGCTTCAGCTATAGAACATGTTTTTAAACGAATCGAATTAATAAGAAAATACTTTTAAAACTGACGAGGGATAAATAGAAGATAATAAACGGAAAGGTCTTAACTTGATAAACTTGATTTCAAATTCCATTCCATGTGACATTGCCAAATTCGGCCATAACGTCTAGGCCGGGTTTGGGGTGTTACATTTAGTGGTATCAGAGTCAGGTTTCAAAACTCGGCTGTGGATTTTGGGTTTTAAAACTTGGTTTTTAAAGAACTGATTTTCAATTGACTTGAAATGATTTGACTGAGAATATGGTACACCGAGTCTCCGGCGCTGATCCTGTAAGTATTCTGATAAACTGTTCTGGTATTATAGGTAGTCTATTCTAAAAACACTCTAGTTAGTGTATACTGAAACTGTAGTGAAACTGGAACTGATAAAGACTGTACTTGCAAAAAACAAACACTGAATCTATGATACTGCTTACATAAAACATCTGTTAATAAATACTGAAACTGTAACTGATTCATAAAATTCGTAATATAGATAAATCTGAATAGACATGAGTGCACGAGGTATCCGTGGACGTGGTACTCGAGGCCGAGGTAGAGACCATAGGGGGCTTGAGCTGAGTCCTCTTCTCTGGGCAAGACATCTTAGAATCTGGACACGAGTGAGACACACTGTGTCACTGCTCATCGAGGCCCGGGGTCTCAAAGTCGATCAGTGGGGACGACGCCTTTATCTCAAGCCATCTTGAGGATATTAGAGAGGTCGCTGGGCTCAGTGCGGATCTCGGGGGCGAGGGTCGATGAATCGGCGACTCGGTCTAATGGAGCTGAGTTGTTTAGGGGTGTCACAGGAGTAGCCCCTAATGTGGCTGAGTATTGGTTGAAGGCCACAGAGAGGATTATGGACGATCTGGACTGCACTCCCGAGTAGAAATTGAAGGGTGCGGTCTCCTTGATTCGTGATGAGGCTTATCAGTGGTGGCTGACTGTTAAGGAGGGTACTCAGCCTGAACGTTTGACTTGGGAGTTCTTTAAGACTTCGTTCCAGAGTAAGTATGTAGGAGCTAGCTACATCGATACTCGTAGACGTGAATTTCTGAATCTCACTCAGGGAGATCGATCTGTGGCCGAGTATGAGGTCGAATTCCTGAGGCTGAGTCGCTATGCTCGAGGCATGGTGGGGGATGAGTATGAGAGATGTGTCCGTTTTGAGGACGACCTTAGGGATAATCTGAGGGTACTGATAGCTCCGCAGAGAGAGCGCGAGTTCTCCGTTCTGGTAGAGAATATGAAGATTGCCGAAGAGGCTAAGCGCCAAAACTAAGATCGTGAGAGGGGTAAGAACAAGAGGGAGTCGGAGCCCTCGAGTTCGGTACAGAGGTATAAAAAAAGGCCAGGGCTGATGGACCAGTTAGAGCTGGGTCCCCTGTTGCTCCTATTGGATTGTAACTATGTGGAGATTGTGGTAGACGCCATTAGGGCAAGTGTTGGAGGAGGACTGGGACGTGTTTGAGGTGTGGGTCATTAGAGCACCGCATTCAGGAGTGTCCGCTGAGGGCCGATCAGATGCAAGCTCCTGGTTTTGGTACTGCGCAGCCATAGAGGGTAGTTCAGTAGCCATCGAGAGGCCGTGGTCGGGCTAGGGGTGGTAATGGTATGGGCCGTGGTCAGAGAGCACCAGACAGAGGTACTGAATAGACTGATGCGAAGCAGTCTGTTCTTGTTTATGCTGCTCGTCGCCGATAGGGCAGAGATGCTCCTGACGTCATCACCGGTACATTCTTTATTTTTGATGTACCATATCTTGCTCTGATAGACATAGGATCTACTCATTTCTACGTAGCCTGTTCTGTTTCTGAAAACCTAGAGTTATCGGTTGAGAGCACTACGATTGATGTCACTGTACTGAGTCCGTTGGGGCAGTCTGTTCGGGTTAGCAAACTGTATAGAAATGTTTCGCTAGAGGCTCAAGGGTCGATATTTTTGGCTAATCTGATGGAGCTTCCGTTTGGGGAGTTCGACCTGATTCTAGGTATGGTCTGGTTGGTAAAGCACCGTGTCAGTCTGGACTGTACGACTAAGAGGGTCGTCTTGAGAACTAAGGAGGATGACGAGGCGGTCATGATTAGAGAACGTCAAAATTATTTGGCTAATGTGGTCTCTACACTGGTGGCCGAGAAACTAGTTCGTAAGGGATGTAAGGCGTTCTTGGCCTATATTAGTGTTTTTACATTTTCAGGGACTCTCTTGTAAAGGATATCGGAGATTGTATGATTTTTTCAAACGTCTTTTCTGAGGAGTTACCGGGTTTACCTCTGAATCGAGAAGTGGAATTTGGGATTAAGCTTCTTCCTGGCAAAGCTCCGGTGTCTATCGCCCCCTATCAAATGGTACCAAAAGAGCTTACAGAGCTTAAGGCTCAACTGCAGGAACTGTTGGACCATGGTTTCATCCGTCCTAATGTGTCCCCGTGAGGAGCACCGGTGTTGTTTGTTAAGAAGAAGGATGTGACCATTAGGATGTACATTGACTATCGACAGTTGAACAAGCTGACCATTAAGAACAAGTATCCACTTCCGATGATCGACGACTTATTTGATCAATTCCGAGGGGCTTCTGTATTCTCTAAGATTGATCTCCAGTTAGGGTATCATCAGTTGAGGGTTAAGGATGTGGATATTCATAAGACTGTTTTTAAGACTCGTTGTGGGCATTACGAGTTCCTAGTTATGCCTTTCGGGTTGACGAATGCACCAGTCGCATTCATAGATCTGATGAACCGAGTGTTTCAACCCTATCTTAACCAGTTCGTCGTGGTCTTCATCGATGACATACTACTATACTCTAAGATTTAATATGAGCATGATAGGCATCTTAGAGTTGTGCTTCAGATTCTGCGTGAGAAGCAACTGTATGTTAAATTCAGCAAGTGCGAATTCTGGCTGAGCAAAGTAACTTTTCTGGGACACGTGGTTTCTGCTGAGGGGATCTGTGTCGATCCTCAAAAGATTGAGGTTGTACTGGATTGGAAACAGCCTAAGAACTTGTCTGAGATCAGTAGTTTTCTAGGTCTGACGGGTTATTATCGGCGGTTTGTAGAAGGTTTATCACTGATTGCAGCACCCTTAATTAAGCTGCTACGTAAGGGTGTACCATTTGTCTGAGGCGATGTGCAAAGAATCGAGCTTTGAGAAGCTCAAGATCTATTCGGCCGAGGCTCTGTTACGTCTGACTGAACTGGAAAAGGAGTTTGTGGTTTCTGATGATGCGTCGTCATGTGGGTTTAGGTTATGTTCTAATGCAGGATGGTAAGGTTGTGGCATATGCGTCTCGTCAGCTCAAGACGCATGAGGCAAACTATCCGACACATGATTTGGAATTGGCCGCCGTAGTCTTTGCTTTAAAAATCTGGAGGGACTATCTGTACGGTGAAAGGTGTGTTATCTACACTGATCACAAGAGCCTCAAGTACCTCCTTACTCAGAAGGAGTTGAACCTTAGGCAGCGTCGATGGATTGAGCTGCTCAAGGATTACGACTACACAATAGAGTATCATCTTGGTAAGGCCAATGTGGTGGCCGATGCTCTAAGTCGTAGGGCGATGTCTGATTTCTGATTTGAGGGCGATTTTTGCTCGTCTTAGTCTGTTTGATGATGGAAGTCTGTTGGCCGAGTTACAGGTTAAACCGACTCAGATAAAAAGATTTGGGATACACAGCTAGAGGATGAATCGTTGGGTCTTCGATTTCGTCAGATTTAGAGTGGTAGCACTACTGACTTTGGGTTGAATAATGATGGAGGTACTCTGTTTTCATGGTCAGATTTGTGTACCAAATGTTACTGATCTGAGACATTCTATTTTAAGAGATTCGCATAGTAGCCCTTTATGCTATGCACCTCAGTGGGAATAAGATGTATTGAGATTATCGAGAACTGTATTGGTGGCCGGGGTTGAAATGGAAAGTTATTTATTTTGTGGCACGATGTCTGACATACTAGTAGGTTAACGCTGAGCATCAGTTACCTTTGGGTTTGCTACAGCCGGTTAAGATTCCGCTATGAAAGTGGGAGCGAGTAACGATGGATTTCGTTAGTGGGTTGCCTCTAACACCCACTAAGGAGGATTCTGTTTGGGTCATCGTGGATCAATTGACTAAGTCTACGCACTTCATCCCGGTAAGGACCGACTATTCTCTTTAGAAATTGGTGAAGCTCTACATTTCTGAGATAGTGAGACTGCATGGGGTTCCAGTGTCGATTATTTCTAATAAGGATACTCGCTTTAAGTCTCAGTTCTGGAAAAAGTTACATGAGGATCTAGGTTTGAGATTGGACTTCAGTTTTGCGCTCCATCCTCAGACCGATAGTCAATCTAAGAGGGTTATTCAGATACTGGAAGATATGTTGAGGAGTTGTGTTATCGATTTTCGAGGCAATTGGGAGGGTTATCTACCGCTAGCGGAGTGCACCTATAATAACAGCTTCTAGTTTAGCATTTAGATGGCACCTTACGAGGCTCTGTATGGTCTTAAGTGTCGCACTCCCTTTTGTTGGACTGAGTTGGGTGAACGTCGAGTCTTGGGTCCTGAGTTGGTTTCTGAGATTGATGATAAGGTTTGACTGATTCGGGATTGTCAGAAGGCAACTTCTGACAAACAGAAGTCCTATGCAGATTTGAAAAGACGTGAGATTGAGTATTCTGTGGGGGACTTTGTGTTTCTCAAGGTCTCGCCATGGAAGAAGGTTCTGAGGTTCGGTCGCAAGGGCAAATTGAGCCCTAGGTTTATTGGGCCTTACCGAATCCTGAAGCGAGTGGAACCGATCGCTTACCAGTTGGAGTTATCTCTAGAGCTAGATCGTATTCATGACGTTTTCCACGTCTCGTTGTTGAGGCATTACCGTTCTGATCCTACTCATATTGTCCCTGTTGAAGAGATTGAGGTTAGGCCAGATTTGACATTCGAGGAGAAGCCGGTTCAGATTCTGGATCGCGATGTAAAGGTTCTTCGGAAGAAGTCTATCCCTTTAATGAAGGTATTGTGGTGTAATCATAGCACTGATGAGGCCACGTGGGAGCTTGAGGATGCGATACGTCAGTAGTATCCTCATCTGTTCTGATAATGTAAATTTCGAGGTCAAAATTTCTTTTAGGGGGTAGATTTGTAACGCCCCAAAATTTCCTATTTTTGTTTCTAGATAATTTTGACACAAATGTGTATCTGCTTCAGTGGTTAAGTGTTCTGGGTGTGTGTGTGAGGTCCCAAGATCAAGCCCTAGCTTTGACAAGTTTTGGTATTTTTCTGATTTAAGCCCTACCTCTGCTCAGTGGGCTTATATTAAATTATCTGTAAAACCATATCAGAATGAGCCTGCTAGTTCAAGTGGTAAAAGAGTATGGGTGTTGTGTGGAGGTTCTGTGTTCTAATCCCTATGCGAGCAAGGGAGTTTAATTTTGCTCAGTTTTCAGGCAGAGTTTTTGTGGAATTAAAATTCTGAAGTGGTTGTGATTAGGGTGTTAGTGGGAAGTTGGGATATCAGATATTAATTTTTATTTTTAATTTTTTTTAAATCTTCTCTTTCCCAAAAACCTCTGACGCCAATTCTTCCTCTCCACTGCTGCCGAAATTTTCACTTCTTCCTCCACTTTTCGAGTATTCAATTCACCTTCTTCTGTGTACCTTTTGACTACACTCGTTCGGTAAGTCATGTATGTTTCAATTTTATCTTTTTGTGGCTAGTGTTTAATGAGGATTTCGTGTTTTCCTTCGATTAGGGGAAAGTCAGGAAGCTGGGGGTGCTCCTGAAGTGATTTGAGCGCTAAGGGGTGTCTTCTCGTTAACGGTAAGTATTCGGTTACATTATTAAGAAATGTAAGGTTTTTCGTGGTGAAATAATCTCGTTTAATTTTCTTAATTGTTGTTAAATTCGGGCTCTGTACATCAATTTGTAGGTCTTGGAAGGCTTATGAGTGGTTTCGCATCGAATCGATAACATGTGTGTACCCAAAATACAAAGAAACGAGTTTTCGACAAAAGTCGAAAACCTTACTTTTGATGCCACACGGACGTATGGTCACCCGTTTGGTAGGCCGTGTGCGGCAACAAGGTCGTGTGATCGACGAAGGCCAGGCCGTACGCAAGAGACAATCGTGTAATGGCCGGGGTATGGCCGTGTAGGCCACACGGGTTAACCGAACTGGGCGCGTGGGCTACACGGGCGTGTGGGCCCACACAGACACGTCACATGGGCGTGTGATATCTTGGTCAGGCCGTGTGATCTACACGGGCAAGGCCAATCTAGGCGTGTGGGCCATACGGGCACATGGACGTGTGGGCCCATTTAGCTAAAATGTTTCCTAGAGTTGCACGGGTCGCCCAAGTCGACTGTGAACCTACTGTAGGGTCTGTAAGCATTATTGAGACCCTAAATTATGTGATCTGAATATATAATATACGTATTGAGCATGTTAAGTTTATGCATGTTTACTGATTCGTATGTATGACCGATAACTGAACTGTAACATATAAGCATGTAATTTCGTATGTCTGCATTGAGCATGTTTAGTTGCATCTGCATTGGGGTGGGATGATTGATTATTTGAGGAAGTGTACTGAAAGGCTTCCATGCCTATTATCTGGCAGCTCAGCTGCAATATTACTGATATGTGTCGCATTCGGTACGACTTGGTGTGTAGGGCTGGGTGGGTGTTTTAAACCCCACATGGTGTGTGGGGATGGTCTGAGATGGTGTGTAGAGGCTGGTGGGTAGGATAGTGACTTCTATTACTGTATGCATACTGTATTTGAGATGGGCTAAGACCTTAATTTATATTTGAAACTGAATATGTACTGGGCTTAGGCCCCAGACTGCATTTGAGTGATAACTGTTGTCTGATTGTATGCATGTCTTCTGTGGAGATTAACACTGAGTTTACGTAAACTCACCCCTTTCTGTTTATTTGTACAGGTAATCCCCAGACTCAGATGGATCGGTGCGGCGGAGGACTCAACGGTGACCACATGACTATTGAACTGAGTTAATTCTATTAAGGTTTTTAATTTCTATTATTTTTGGGTGTTTTTGATGTAATTTGGACTTTTGGACTGTTTGTCTTTATTTTGGGATTTTAACTGATTTTATGGATTTTTAAACTGCAAAACTCAACGAAAACTCGGTTTAATTAAAAACAACATTTTCCCTAAACGCGAACTATTTTCTTAAAATATCACGGTTTCAAAAGGTTCCGCTATAGAACATGATTTTAAACGAATCGAATTAACGAGAAAATACTTTTGAAACTGATGAGGAATAAATAGAAGGTAATAAACAGAAACGGTCTTAACTTGATAAACTTGATTTCAAATTCCATTCCATGTGACATTGCCAGATTCGGCCATAACGTCTAGGCCGGGTTTGGGGTGTTACAGGGAGTGCCTTGTACGATGCCTGAGAAGATGAATCATGTGTAATTGTGCATGGTTAGACCCAAATACATTCCCTATAGCATATAAGACATTTTTAGATGAAAATGCTACAACTTGAGCTAGCATTATTGATACAAACAAATGGGTTAAAGGTTAAGGACAATTTCCCCGGTGGCCAAGAGTTATACAATAGTGAAATAGTGATGGAGGGTCTTTAGAAGATGGTGGTAGAAAGTATGGTCTTTAATTGTGTCTACATGGTCTTGATGCTGGTTAACCCTAAAGGTCTTTAAGGAGTCCTTCTTGCAAATCTTAAGAAGCCATATACCCTTTGAAGATTAGGAGTCTACCATATGTATGCTTGAGAGATAAGGATGTGTTGTCTTTGTAGGCTCCCTTGGCTAGGTTGGGGATGTGACCATGTGAGGGGCCACGTACAAGACACGTAAGGGATAGCTAATTATAGCTATGTAGGGTAAGGTCTTGTCCTTTGGCAAGGTCTTTTCTGGTGAGGTGTAGTTATATAATAATTGTAAATGTCCTTAGACAAATGATGTAAGTGTAGCAAAGTATATCGAGTGCAATGGAACGTTTGGTACTAGGAACATTTGGCTCATGAACAACAGAAGTTACTTCTTCTAAAGGTTTCTCATTTTGGTACTAGGGAAATCCTTCTTTCAAGTGGCCATAGGTTCCATATTGATAGCATACTGTTGGAAGAGACTCGTACTTTGTGGATTCTTTTGGCAATCCAAAATTTTGAAACAAGAGGCTTTGGAAAATCTAGCAAATTGTCCCATTGAATCTTTATTAGTCTGAAGATCAATCTTGATTAAAGTTCCAATCATCTCTCCAATCTCCTTAAGAATTCTTTTTTTATACAAAATTCTTGATAGATTAGGAATAAAAAATCCACACTACAACTTTGTGGGGGTATGTATGTAATGTTGTAAATTGAGGCATCCATGGTTGGACCGTCAAATAGTGTTCGAAGATCACCCAAGATCCTTTAGAGAGGAAATTAGTGTAAGCCTCAAAAGATTCAAACTTTGTGAGATAATAATCATTCTCAATGTCCGTCAATTGAAATCACATTGTTGGTTTCCATAAGGAGCACACTTTGTTCCACAAAGCATTATAACATATTTTCCTCCCAAACAACTTAACAACAGTAGTCTTGGACATGTTTTTCTCAATTAGTGAATGAACTCGCTTAGAGAAATCAATGGAAGGGACACCATCAATGATCTCCTTCCTCACATCATCACCTCTTAATTCAATATCATTATCTGCCTAGGAGTCTTCCTTAGAGTTGTCCGCTAACGACGAATTCATCACCATGTCCCTGAATGAAACCGTTTTGGGAGTAAAAAGATCCATAGGATCTTCCCTTCCCCCATCATCTGGTGGATCCTCCTCTCGTTGCCTGACCTTCTTGGTTGCCCTTCCAAGGCTTCCCCTATTCGGTCCATTCATTTTCTTTACAATGTAGTAGTATTTACCAAATGTTTAACATACGTATGTTCAAACAATAAATATCATTCTATTAAATTTTATATTGAAATATTATAATTTTTTTTCTACACTTATTTCCAAAGATAATAACTGTCACACCCCAAAAACTGAGTTAGAGGAATCAGGTTTGTGAAAACCGAAAATGGTCATGCCTCGATTTGTAAGGTTATCTTTGAACATTTATAAAATCGAGGGTTTGAAATAGATACTGAAATTAGGGTCATAAATAATTAATTAAAGTATTAAAATAATATAATCAAGTATGATTATATTAATTAATCTAAAATGAAACTTGATTACGAGGTTTAATTTGAAAATAGTGTGTTTTAATTGAGTTAGGACCTAATTGGAAAATGGGTAAAATGAATTAAAATATTAATAATGCGACTTGACTATGAGTATTAATGATTGTATATAAACTAAAATAGGAATTTGTTAAAAAATATAAAGTTAAATAAGTTAATAAGAAAAAAATTGAGTAAATGTGTAAGCTAATGAAGAATATGTAAGTTGAGCTAGAAATAAATATATACAATTGAGTGACTAAAATTGTAACACCCTTAACCCGTATCTGTCGCCAGAATAGGGTTACAAGGCATTAACATGCAAAACACATGTCATATCAATTATTTACTGTTTATAAGGTCAAAATCGAATCAACAAGACCAAGTAATCTTCCATAATTCAAAACACATAATATAAAACTTTATACACATGTACATACTAGATTTAACTACTAATTCGAGGCATAAAAATTAAAACTGTTCATCTGCGTCAAGTTGACTAAATTGACTATAACTCGAGTTACGAAACTCGAAATTTAGATCTGTAAATTTTCCTTGAAACTAGACTCATATATTTTCTTACTAAAATATTTCCAGAATTTTTCATGTGGCCAATTAGTACAGTTTAATCATTAAAGTTTCCCCTATTTCACTGTTTGATGGTTCTGACCTATCTTTACAAAAACTCAATTATCTCATTGTACAGAATTTGAATAATGTTCTAGTTTATTCAAATAAAAAATAGACTCATTAAGGATTCTAAGAATATAAACTATAATCCATGATTATTTTTTTACAATTTTTAATAATTTCTCCAAGACAGAACAGGGGATCACGAATTCATTCAAAACTAGTCTCACTAAAATTGAAATATCTCATAATATAAAATTTATTTTCCTATTATGTTTCTTTCATATAAAAATAGACACAATAAGATTTAATTATATATCTTATTCACTTTCTAATTCCATTTCTTCTATTTTTGGTGATTTTTCAAAATCACATCACTGCTGCTAACCAAAACTGTTTCATTGCAAAATATGGTTAACTAGTTTATAACATCTTTACTCCATTTCATTTAAACTCTATACATTAACCATACTTATATATAATAAAACCAAATCAACCAAAACCACAACCAAACATAATCATCGAGCCAAAATATAAATTCCAAGATTAACAAGATGGACAAGCCATTTTCGCATGGCTTATATTTACAACATCAAAACATCATCCAAATATTAGGCTAGCCTATACATGCCTTAATTTCAAAATCCCAACATTTAAAGTACCAAAATAAGTCGATAGTGTGGATGACTTTGACGGCGAATCCCGAGCTCGTAGCTTACTACCGAAATCTATAAAACAGAATAACAGAACACACAGAGTAAGCTAACTTAGCTTAGTAAGTCTTAAGCAATTAAAACGAATCAATTTAAACACTCAAACATTTTAAAACAATTGCTTAATATCATATAATTTATAACTTAACACATTTGGTCTATTATTGCCGAACGCCAATACCTCATTTAACTTAATAATCATCACTATCTTGCCTTTAACAAACAAATTACCATTTCGACATAAGGTTCAAATATAAAATATCAACTCTTAACCATCTACTCGTATTACATATGCATATAATTCAATAAAATCACATATATATATACACAAATAAGTAAATGCTCTGTACTTATTAACTTTGCATAAATAAATGTATATACACATGTCCATTTGACATCTCATATATTCAAATGTCTAATATTAAAGTAATAACAATGTGTCCACATAATCAAAAGGCCGAATACACATGAACATTAGTTTCTTTCTAGCTTGACAAACTTCACATATATGCTTACCTATTTGATCGAACATGAATACTCAATTAAATAACTCATGAGCACATACCTGTATGGCCGAATATAAACAAACTCGTATTATCATTGGTTTGCTCAATAAACATATAACTAGGTAAGCTCATAAACCATAAGTTGATATTACTTCACCGGTTTAAAACCTACTAGGCATAAGCCTGAATTTCACACCGGCACTAAGCCTGCTAGACCCGAGGTCTGATATCCATTCACCTAAGCAATAAGCACGCTAGGCAATAAGCCCGAAAAGTTCACCAGCCCAAGGCTTGCTAGGCTCTAAGCCTGAATAGTAATACTTTAGATTATCTCACATGCATCGTTTCATATATCAAACGTATTACTCATTTCGAAATCCTGGTATGATCAATCAAATAGCATATAACAATCAAATATCTTAACCAACTCAAATATTTACATAGTCAAATTTGGCTTTTGCATAATATATTTACAATGTTTCCATAATTCAGCATATAATAGGTTACACAAATAATTTACGACGTATATTTGCTAAAAGACTTACCTAGGATACTGTCGGACAACAAAAACCGGCTATTCGATAATTTTCGTTTTTCCCCGATCCAAGTCCGTTTTCTTTTGTTCTTGATCTAAAAATGTTCAAATTAAGCTCATTCAAACACATTTATATTCAATTTAGTGCTAAAACACATAAATGGGTAAATTACCATTTTGCCCCTAATATTTTACACTTTTACTATTTAGTCCTATTTGCACAAAACATAAAATACAGAAAATTTAGCTAAACACCCTTAGGGCCGAATATTCCTATACTTCATACAAGTCCATGCATTTCATTTATTTCACATTTTAGTCCCTCAAAAAATTATTTTTGCAATTTAATCCAAATTACTCAAATTCATCAAAAATCCAAAGACAAAACATATTAATCTAACACATATATTTCATAATTCATCCTTAAACAACATAAATAACCAACTATCATCAATAGCTCAACTCAAAATATTCATCAAACTCAAAAATTAAAGCATGGGTCTTGAAGTATTCGAAGCAACGATTTCAAAAACGTAAAAATTATCAAAAATCGAAAACTAAACATACCTTATTCAAGCTAAATTGTTGCCGAAATTCAAAGCTTCCCTAAGTTCTTTTTCTTTTCTTAGTTTAGGCTATTCCTTGAGAAAGATGAATATGTTTTCATTTTTTTATGTTATAAAGTATATTATAATAATTTATTATTAAATTACTAAACTAACCATTACTTATAATTATTCAAACACTTTAACTAATGGACATAAATGTCTTATGCCATCCACTATCCTCTAATAAGGCTAAATTTTAAGTTTAATACTTCCCCTTTAAAAGACAACATCAATTTAGTCCTTGCAAATTAAACTACCACATTTATAATTTATTCGATTAAGCCCTTTTTTGCTTAATTAAGCACACAAACAATCAAATTTTTATACGAAACTTTCACACATTATAATTCACATATATTTAACACAGAAAATAATATTTAAAGATTTTTCAGACTCGGATTCATGGTCCCGAAACCACCGTTCCGATTAGGGACAAATTCGGACTGTTACAACTCTCCCCCCTTAGGGATTTTCGTCCCCGAAAATCTTACCGGTAAATAGGTTCGGATAACGCTCTTTCATCGTATCCTCTGACTCCCAAGTTGCTTCCTCAACTCCATGCTTTTGCCACAGTACTTTAACTAAGGGAATTTTCTTATTTCTCAATTCTTTTATCTCCCGAGCCAAAATACAAATCGGTTCCTCTTCATACGTCATATCAGGCTGAATCTCAACCTCTACCGGAGAAATCACATGTGAAGGATCAGATCGATAACTTCGAAGCATCGAGACATGAAAGACATTATGAATCTTTTCTAATTCAGGTGGTAGTTGCAATCTATAAGCAACTGACCCGATACGCTCTGTGATTTCATACGATCCAATGAATCTCGGACTCAACTTTCCTTTACGATCGAATCTGAGTACTTTCTTCCACGGTGAAACTTTCAAAAATACTCGATCTCTAATATGAAACTCAATGTCTTTACGTTTCAAATCTGAGTATGACTTTTAACGATCTGATGCAGCTTTCAAACTATCACGATTCATCGCTACTTTACATTCGGTTTCTTTAATCAAATCAACCCGTGTATCTTGTTTTCACCGAGCTCGGTCGATTACAATGGTGTCACGACATTTTACGGCCGTATACAAAGCTTCGTAGGGGTGTCATTTTGATACTAGATTGAAAGCTATTATTGTAAGCAAATTCAATCAAAGGTAAGTATCGCTCCCATGTACCTTCAAACTCTAGGACGCAACATCTCAACATATCCTCAAGTATCTGAATGGTTCGTTCGGACTGACCATCTATCTGAATTCCTCGGAACACATATTCAGCCTTTGAACTTCAAACAGTCATTCTCATCAATTCGAAACTCTGACTCAACATTACTTTCACACTGAACTTGTTTTGCCATCAACTTTCTGAGTATTACAAATTTGTTGAACAAAAAATGGTCTTGCTTTTAATTCGGCTACTATCGCACCATCATCAGACATATCCATATGCGCGTTCATCGCACGTAGAACAAATAATGATTTTTGACTTAAGGCATCCGCAACAACATTAGCTTTTCCCGGATGATAGTCAATCAATAGTTCATAATCTTTCAACAGCTCTAACCATCGGCGTTGTCTCAGGTTTAAATATCTTTGAGTCATCAAATACTTCAGGCTTTTGTGATCTGAATAAACATGACATTTCTCACCGAACAGATAATGACGCCAAATCTTTAATGCAAATACAATGGCTGCCAGTTCCAAATCATGTGTCGGATAGTTTCTTTCGTGTGGCTTCAACTGTCTCGAGGCATAAGCTATGACTTTGCCTTCCTGCATCAAAACACAACCCAAACCATTCAAAGATGCATCACTATAAATAACAAATTCTTTACCCGGTTCAGGCTGAACTAACACTGGAGCTTCTGTCAAAAAAGCTTTCAACTGATCGAAACTTTTCTGACACTTTTCTGACTACTTGAACTTAACATCTTTTTGTAATAGCTTTATCAACGGTGTAGCTATCATAGAAAAACCTTTCACAAATCGTCTGTAGTAACCAGCAAGCCCTAGAAAACTTCGAACTTCAGAAACATTTCTCGGTGGTTTCCAATCAAGTATAGCAGATATTTTATTCGGATCAACCCGAATACCTGAGGCTGAAATAACGTGGCCCAGAAAACTAACTTCACATAACCAAAACTCACACTTGCTAAACTTAGCATACAACTGTTTATCTCGCAAAGTTTGTAGCACAAGTCTCAGGTGCTCAGCATGCTCGATTTCATCTCTGGAGTAGATCAGAATATCATCTATAAACACTACCACAAACCGATCCAAATACTGACTAAAAATCCAATTCATCATATCCATAAAAACAGCAGGTGCATTAGTGAGTCCGAAAGGCATAACCAAGATCTCATAGTGTCCGTACCTCGTTCAAAAAGCAGTCTTTGGCACATCGAAATCTCTGACTCGCAACTGATAATAACCCGATCTCAAATCTATCTTTGAAAACACTGAAGCTCCTTTCAGCTGATCAAACAAGTCGTCAATCCGTGGCAACGGGTATTTATTCTTTATAGTCACCTTATTTAACTATCAGTAATCAATACACATTCGCATAGTTCCATCTTTCTTTTTCACAAGTAGAATTGGCGCACCCCAGGGAAAGAAACTCGGTCGTGCAAAACCCCTATCTGTCAACTCTTGCAACTGTGCTTTCAACTCTTTTAATTCAGTAGGTGCCATCCGATACGGAGCTATCGAAATCGGAGTCGTCCCCGGTACTAATTCAATACCAAACTCTACCTCTCGAATAGGTGGCAAACCCGGTAATCCTTCAGGAAACACATCCGGATAATCACACACAACTGGTACAGATTCAACTTTCTTTTCAGTCACTTTACTATCAAACACATAAGCAAAGTAAGCTTCATACCCTTTTCTCACAAACTTCTGAGCTAACATCGAAGATATTACTGCTGGTAACCCATTCAGATCATTAGATTCAATCCGAATAATTTCACCGTTCTGACATCTCAGATCAATAATCTTTCTTTTGCAATTAACAACAGCATCTTGCAAACTCAACCAGTCCATACCCAAAATTATATCGAATTCATCAAAAGGCAACAACATCAAATCGGCTGGAAAACATGAATTCCAAATTATCAACGGGCAATTTTTACACACTTTGTCAACCAAAACACACCGGCCCAGGGGGTTTGATACTCGAATCACAAACTCAGTAGACTCAACAGGCAGAGTCTTACTGGATACTAATGTTTCACACACATAAGAATGAGTCGAACCAGGATCAATTAAAGCAATAACACTAGTATCATAAAGAGTGAAAATACCGGTAATAACATCTAGGGAAGAAGCATCCTCACGGGCGCGTATAGTATATGCTCTAGCAGGTGCACGAGCCTCAGATCGAACCGCTGTATCCTTTGTTCCTCTCTGACTGCAACCTACATTACCCGAATACCTGGGTGGTCTACCTCGCGCTGACATGTTGCTTGGTCTCGCATTCTGAACAGTCTTTTGCTCGGCTAACATCGGGCACTCCCGGATAAAATGATCCATCGATCCATATTTAAAACAGGACTGATCATGCAATCTACAACTCCCAGAATGCCATTTTCCACAATGCTTGCACTCAACCCTGTTCTGCTGAACGTTACCAACACTGGCAATCGATGTGGCTCGGGAACCCGCATGAGGTCGGTCTCGGTCTCGTCTAGAAAAGTCTGAAACAGCTTTAAGTCGACTAGAATCATCTCTGAACTTCTTTGATACCGAGTGAAAAGTCTTACTCGATGATCGTTTACGAAAATCTTTGGCTTCAAATTCAGCTTTTCTTTTCTCTTTTCCAAGCTCTTCGGCTTTACAGGCTCGTTCAACAAGTACCACGAACTCTTTAATCTCAAGTATGCCGACCAGCAACTTAATGTCTTCATTCAAACCATCTTCAAATCTTTTACACATGATTGCTTCGGTTGAAACACATTCGCGAGCATATCGACTCAGCCTTACAAATTTCTGTTCATACTTAGTTACAGTCATACGACCCTGTTTCAATTCAAGAAATTCTTTGCGTTTTTGGTCGATGAACCTCTGGCTGATGTATTTCTTACGGAACTCAGTCTGGAAAAATTCCCAGGTTACTTTCTCTTTCGGAACCACCGATACTAGTGTATTCTACCAGTGATATGCGGTGTCTCGTAATAAAGATATAGCACATTTTAAACTTTCATCTGGAGTACATGATAGCTCGTCGAACACACGGATAGTATTATCAAGCCACAGCTCAGCTCGTTCCGCATCATCATCATCATTAGCTTTAAACTCTTCGGCCCCGTGTTTCCTGATTTTATCAACAGGAGGCCTGCTAAATCTCATCGGATCTATCATTGGAGGTACCATAGGTATCAAAGATGGATTATTCAGGGGTAGAGGGTGTTGTACAGCCGGATTAGTCCGGATATACTGTGTAAACCAATCATTCATCATTTGGTAGAAGGCTTGTCTAGCCTCCCCCTCTGGATTACTCGAAGTAGGTCGAGAATCATGTGCGCCCCCGGCATGGGATTAGGCGCTACGCTCTCGACATCATCAGCTACGGCTCTATCGAGATTCATTTACTATATAAAAGCACAATTCAGATGTTAGAAGTCATCACACTATCTAGACTCACATGCTCTACGGTAGTCCTAGAATCAACTAAACCGTAAGCTCTGATACCAATCAAATGTAACACTCTTAACCCGTATCCGTCGCCAGAATAGGGTTACAAGGCATTAACATGCAAAACACAAGTCATATCAATTATTTACTGTTTATAATGTCAAAATCGAATCAACAAGACCAAGTAATCTTCCATAATTCAAAACACATAATATAAAACTTTATACACATGTACATACTAGACTTAACTACTAATTCGGGGCATAAAAATTAAAACTGTCCATCTGCATCATGTTGACTAACTTGACTATAACTCGAGTTACGAAACTCGAAATTTAGATCCGTAAATTTTTCTTGAAACTAGACTCATATATCTTCTTACTATAATATTTCCATAATTTTTCATGTGGCCAATTAGTACAGTTTAATCATTAAATTTTCCCCTATTTCATTGTTTGATGGTTCTAACCTATCTTTACAAAAACTCAATTATCTCATTGTAAAGAATTTGAATAATGTTCTCGTTTATTCCAATAAAAAATAGACTCATTAAGGATTCTAAGCATATAAACTATAATCCATGATTATATTTGTACAATTTTTAATAATTTCTCCAAGACAGAACAGGGGATCACGAATTCATTCAGAACTAGTCTCACTAAAATTGAAATATATCATAATATAAAATTTCTTTTCCTATTCTGTTTCTTTCATATAAAAATAGACAGAATAAGCTTTAATTATATATCTTATTCACTTTCTAATTCCATTTCTCCTATTTTTGGTGATTTTTAAAAATCACGTCACTGCTGCTAACCAAAACTGTTTCATTGCAAAAGATGGTTAACTAGTTTATAACATCTTTACTCCATTTCATTTAAACTCTATACATTAACCATACTTATATATACTAAAACCAAATCAACCAAAACCACAACCAAACATAATCATCGAGCCAAAATATAAATTCCAAGATTAACAAGATGGACAAGCCATTTTCGCATGGCTTATATTTACAACATCAAAACATCATCCAAATATTAGGCTAGCCTATACATGCCTTAATTTCAAAATCCCAACATTTAAAGTACCAAAATAAGTCGATAGTGTGGATGACTTTGATGGCGAATCCCGAGCTCGTAGCTTACTACCGAAATCTATAAAATAGAATAACAGAACACATAGAGTAAGCTAACTTAGCTTAGTAAGTCTTAAGCAATTAAAACGAATCAACTTAAACACTCAAAACATTTTAAAACAATTACTTAATATCATATAATTTATAACTTAACACATTTGGTCTATTATTGCCGAACGCCAATACCTCATTTAACTTAATAATCATCACTATCTTGCCTTTAACAAACAAATTACCATTTCGACATAAGGTTCAAATATAAAATATCAACTCTTAACCATCTACTCGTATTACATATGCATATAATTCAATAAAATCACATATATATATATACACAAATAAGTAAATGCTCTGTACTTATTAACTTCGCATAAATAAATGTATATACACATGTCCATTTGACATCTCATATATTCAAATATCTAATATTAATGTAATAACAATGTGTCCACATAATCAAAAGGCCGAATACACATGAACATTAGTTTCTTTCTAGCTTGACAAACTTCACATATATGCTTACCTATTTGATCGAACATGAATACTCAATTAAATAACTCATGAGCACATACCTGTATGGCCGAATATAAACAAACTCGTATTATCATTGGTTTGCTCAATAAACATATAACTAGGTAAGCTCATAAACCATAAGTCGATATTACTTCACCGGTTTAAAACACGCTAGGCATAAGCTTTGAATTTCACATCCAGGCACTAAGCTCTGCTAGACCAGAGGTCCGATATCCATTCACCTAGGCAATAAGCCTGCTAGGCAATAAGCCCGAAAAGTTCACCAGCCCAAGGCTTGCTAGGCTCTAAGCCTGAATAGTAATACTTTAGATTATCTCACATGCATCGTTTCATATATCAAACCTATTACTCATTTCGAAATCCTGGTATGATCAATCAAATAGCATATAACAATCAAATATCTTAACCAACTCAAATATTTACATAGTCAAATTCGGCTTTTGCATAATATATTTACAATGTTTCCATAATTCAGCATATAATAGGTTACACAAATAATTTACGACGTATATTTGCTAAAAGACTTACCTCGGATATTATCGGACAACAAAAACCGGCTATTCGATAATTTTCGTTTTTCCCCGATCCAAGTCCGTTTTCTTTTGTTCTTGATCTAAACATGTTCAAATTAAGCTCATTCAAACACATTTATATTCAATTTAGTCCTAAAACACATAAATGGGTAAATTACCATTTTGCCCCTAATATTTTACACTTTTACTATTTAGTCCTATTTGCTCAAAACATAAAATATAGAAAATTTAGCTAAACACCCTTAGGGCCGAATATTCCTATACTTCATACAAGTCCATGCATTTCATTTATTTCACATTTTAGTCCCTCAAAAAATTATTTTTGCAATTTAATCCAAATTACTCAAATTCATCAAAAATCCAAAGACAAAACATATTAATCTAACACATATATTTCATAATTCATCCTTAAACAACATAAATAACCAACTATCATCAATAGCTCAACTCAAAATATTCATCAAACTCAAAAATTAAAGCATGGGTCTTGAAGTATTCGAAGCAACGATTTCAAAAACGTAAAAATTATCAAAAACCGAAAACTAAACATACCTTATTCAAGCTAAATTGTTGCCGAAATTCAAAGCTTCCCTAAGTTCTTTTTCTTTTCTTAGTTTCGGCTATTCCTTGAGAAAGATGAATATGTTTTCATTTTTTTATGTTATAAAGTATATTATAATAACTTATTATAAAATTACTAAACTAACCATTACTTATAATTATTCAAACACTTTAACTAATGGACATAAATGTCTTATGCCGTCCACTATCCTCTAATAAGGCTAAATTTTAAGTTTAATACTTCCCCTTTAAAAGACAACATCAATTTAGTCCTTGCACATTAAACTATCACATTTATAATTTATTCGATTAAGCCCTTTTTGCTTAATTAAGCACACAAACAATCAAATTTTTATACGAAACTTTCACACATTATAATTCACATATATTTAACACAGAAAATAATATTTAAAGATTTTTCAAACTCGGATTCGTGGTCCCGAAACCACCGTTCCGATTAGGGACAAATTCGGACTGTTACAAAAATAAGCAAGAAATAAGACATATATTGAATGGTTAGGCGCTAATGCATCTATCAGGTGGAGAAAGTTGATGTTTTCTCTCCTGTTTGGGTATTATTGGCCCTTGTTGCATTATACAGTTTTGATTTGAAGACTAGGAGTCTTTTAGCTTCCAAGATCGAACACGGTTTAGAATTGGTTGACATTCTTCAAAATTCGAATTAGGCCCGTAACGGGAAACGAAAAAGGAGGCGTGATAAATATGAGTCAAGGTGGAATTTTGTGGGGTGTGCCTTGTATTCTTCTCTCAGCTAAACTCTGCTATTTTCCCCCAGTTAAACTCTGATTATTCCAAGGATATTTTAGTATGATTACAACTCTAATCTTAGCCTATTTAAAGGGGTATTGTATCCTTATTTTAAGAGGCCAATCAGAAAATGGGCTTTTCTTTAGGGCAACAAGATGTAACCGCATATGAGTTTTGGTGAGAGTTTCCTGGTAATTATGGAGGGTATCTTATACCCTTTTGTGAGTGCCTTATGAGATTTAAGGTTTTGTTTATCGGTTTGCTCTTTGAGACTTTGAGCTTTGTATTCGAGGCTTTGGGTAATGTATGTTTAGTACATTTAGGTTAATTTTCCCCATATTGTATTATCGTTTGTTTACTCATTTATCGAAAAGTCAAAACCCCCATTGTCTGTGGTTTTCTCCTATTTCAGACCATAGGCCACATAAAATATTTGTATTCGTTCTTCTCCAATTTTATTATCTCGTTGTTTATACAGGTCGATCCCCAACAAACGATTAAAAAGAATTATGACAAGATTATAAGTTACAATAAAAATTGGAAAGATTAATAATTTATTAAGTAAATTAAAATAGTGTATATTAAATTTACTTAATAAAATATTAATAGTTTAGAGTTTATGTTAAAATATGCCATAAGTAAATTTATATTTTAATTTAGCAAAAAGGAAAGATTAATTAAAATAAAAAAGAATTATGAAAAGAAGTAAAAATATTAATGTATTTCATCTAATAAAAATGGTTTGGGATTATCATAAAAAATAAAATTTACGGTAAATATAAACACAAACTACAAAGAGAAAGAATAATTACAATAAAAAGTAAAAAAGAATATCATTAGTTTATAATATTTTTGGAGATATTTTAAAGATTAAATAACATTAATATAATCTATTTTAAATTATTTAAATATTTTTAATTACAATAATTTATTAATGATTCTCAAAAAATTATTAAAAAATTTAACCAAAAACTATGTTATAAAAAAGATTAAAAATTTAATACACACAACTTATCCATAGAAATTAATTTTCATATATAATATTTAAGTTTGGAATCAAATAATATTTCTATATACAATTTTTTTTTTTAAAAAAGAAAAGAAAAGGAATATTTAATTTTAGAAAAAGAATATATTATGTAATTTGTCGACAATTTTTATTATAAAAGATTTAGTATTACTAGAGAAAACACGTGGCCTGATTTTGATTTGGATAATGTCGGGAGCATAATTGCAAATTGCTAAGGTCGTTTTCTTCTTTCACCTTATGGTTAAGCGAATCTCTGGACATTTTCAAAGTCAAACTATACTTTATATTTTTACGTTAGAAAAACAAATACGAGGAATAGTAAGGTTTTCAAAATTAAATTAATTATTCAGAGATTATTGATTCCATTAAATAAATTATTAAAAGTGATGAAAATAAAAAAAACAGAAAAAAAAAAGTAAATTTAGTTTAACTGTCAGTTTAATTTAATCGATTCATACTGATTCACAAGTTAATTAACCCAAAATCTTATTCCGGACCAATACCTCAACTAATCCTACTAATCCAACTAATTTAATTGCCCAATCTTCTCTAATTTCGAAAACCATGAGGAATAAGATATTTAGACTTAAATTTGTTTAAAGATTGGATTTATTTATCAATAGATTTGATTTAGGTTGATGGAATGTTCTTGTATTACGCATTTTTAACTGATTTAGTCCCTCTATTACAATTTGAATATTTTTAGTTTTTTTTTTTTTTTTTTGAAATGTGCATTTTCAGTTTTGATGTCAATTTTTTTTTTGTGTGTGTGAATCTAATTAAATAATTTGATGACATGATATAATATATATACCTTGGATTTTTTGTATAGTTAAATAAATATTATATATTTTCTTTTATTTTTTTAGTTAAAATTAATGTATCTATTGCCGGTATCAATGATTAATATCTTCGCTGTGGGTGCTCTCTATAACTAGTCATGATATGTGTTTTATTCTTATGAGCGCGGACTAACCCCCGACTACATGTTTAGGGGACGAGGTGAGCAGTAGCGAAGCCAGTGGAGTTGGCAGAGGCCTCGACCCCCTTAAAGGCCCCTTTATAAGTTATAAAATTTTAAATTGGTAATGGTAAAATTGTACTTTGACCTCCCAAAATGATAAAAATTTGATTTAATCCTATAAAAAGTATAAAGATATAGGCTATTAAAATAGTAAAATTGTATTTTTATTGTAAAAATATACAATTTAATTCCGCACAAAAAAAATTAAATTTTCTGACTTCGTCCTTGAAGGTGAGCAACCATCACGCCATACCTCATGATTTTCTTTTTCTTTTAATGTGAAAAAATATTAAATTACAAAATATATCAAAGTATATATGTCATGTCATTACATATTTTTAAAAATAAGTTATGTCAAAATATTTGATAAAACTTAAAAAAAAAAAGATATTGGCATCGGGATTGAAAATGCTCAATTTTGAAAAGTAAATATTACAAATAATAAAATTATAATAGAGAGATTAGATTTATAAAAATTGTATAAAACAATGACTTATATCTAGAATTTTACCAGTATTATTATATTTAAAATGTTATAAAAAATAAGTTTCATTTAGGAAAATTAATGTGGAAGGTGGTCAGAATTTGAGAAATATAGAATACGTATGACTGGTGGTGTGATCCGAGATACAGATGGTTTGTGGTGTTTGAGATTTGCAAAGAACAAAGGATTGTGTAGAGCATATAGCATAGAACTCTGGGGCATACTTAATCTTGAACAGGCTTGGAAGCTTAGTTGTTGAGATGTGTTGTTAGAATCAGATTGTTTGGAAGCGCTACACCATATTAAGGGGAACATGATAGTTAATCACCCGGAATTGCATGTCGTAAATGAGATTCGAGATTTGTTGAGGCATGATTAGAATGCCAATTTAACTCACGCGTAAAATTGGTTGATTGTTTAGCAAAAGCTACAAAAGGAATAAACATCGACTTTCACTTTTGGTCTCAACCCCTGATTTTGTTCTGAATTTGTTGCATGAAGACCTTACTGATTTATCTGTTCTTAAATTAATTATTATGTAATCGTTTGGAATGCTATTTCTTTTAAACAAAAAAAAATTCATTTAGGTTCGGGCCTCAAGTGAATAAATAATAGACTTTTATTTAAGCAACTCTTTTTGAATGTATCATATAACATGTTTATGTGAGAAAAAAATCTAAGTAAACAGTCAAAGCATCATGAAATCCAATTAGATCTTGGACTGGGATGAAAGGAAAAATAGCAGTCAATGAAATTTTTACAGCTAAATCTACAACTTGTTTAGGCAAATGAACTAAAAAAAGTCGGTAGTTTTCTTCGGAACCATTAAATGTTATAAATTTTGTTTTCTTTATAGTCAATTTTTTTTTATAAAAAATTAATTTCTTATTATTTTAAATATATAACTGATAAACATTTGTAAAGAATATATATTTTAATGATATTTAAGGAATTAGAATTTTAATTCTTAAAAAAATGTGAGATATTTAAACGAATGATTGGTATTATAAAATTGATTAGATTTATAGATATTCTTTTTCATGTTGTACTTGTATAAAATTAAATGGGGTATAGGAAGGCCAAACGCGTGGTCATCTCTTTGACAGTAATACATAGAATCTGGGGTGTGTATGTCTCTATTGATGCACACAGTATTAAATTTCTCAGCGGCAACAAAGCTAATTGAAGATAAAATGGGGACATTATCTTCAATTTAGTGGACCATAGATTGCTTCAATACAATAGCATATGCTCTGTGATTCCAAAATCTAAAGATAATCATTCCCTCCACCCAAACTATAGCTTACATTTGCTTCATTTTAAGATGGAGTTCCATGGATGATTAACATTAACTATGAGCTAACTCCTTAGTTTTAATCAACTTTTTTATAAGGAATTATAAATTTATTTTGATTTAAATTCGAGACCTGTCCTGTCCTGTTTCACCCCGACTAATATTAGAATAACACCTACCTTGCCTCAACCCGAAACCTGACCTGGGTCGGGTTTTTTCCCTCCCACACTGAAAAGTCTTATAGCATGATTTGATAATGATAGCTAAGCTCAAGTGGGCACATGTTGAGGAAATTAATCATAAAGCCAAACCTGATTTCTTTTGACTTTGAATGCCACCATTAATCCCCCTTTGAAAACCCCTACTTTTATATACCACTCCTATTATCTCATCCAAACACGTTAACTCACAAGGAAAAAACAATTGAGCTTTAATGGCTTCTGAATTATCTTCCCTTTTCTTTCAATTCATTTTCATTTCTGTCTTTGCCTTTGCTACCACTCTAGCCAAAGTCCCTGCAAACGAAACCTTTGAATTCATCAATGAAGGGGAGTTCGGAGATCGGATTATCGAATACGACGCTAGCTATCGAGTGATCCGAAACGATGTGTACACTTTTTACACCTACCCTTTTCGCCTTTGCTTCTATAATACCACTCCTGATGCTTACATTTTTGCCATGCGAGCTGGCATTCCCAACGACGAAAGCCTAATGAGATGGGTGTGGGACGCTAACCGGAACGATCCGGTTCATGAAAATGCCACCCTCAAATTTGGCGAGGACGGGAATTTCGTGTTGGCGGATGCGGATGGTCGTGTCGTGTGGCAAACCAATACGGCTAACAAAGGTGTCACTGGGATTAGGTTACTACCAAATGGTAACTTGGTACTGTTTGATAAAAATGGGAAATTCATTTGGCAAAGCTTTGATTACCCTACTGATACTTTGTTGGTGGGTCAATCGGTTAAAATCAACGGTCGGAACAAGCTCGTTAGCCGAAAATCTGACATGGACGGCTCCGATGGACCGTATAGTCTGATACTAGACCATAATGGGTTCATTATGTATCTAAATAATTTGGGCCAGCAACTTATTTACGGGGGCTGGCCTACAAAGGATTTTGTTGACATTGTGACATTTGCTGCGGAGCCTCAAGACGTTAATGAAACAAATACCCCTTACGAGTTGGTGTTAAGTTTAACACATCTACAAACTCAACTGAGCACTTCCCCGGCAGGCAACGGCCGGCGACTCCTCCAAGTTCGTCCGATAGGTGGAGCCAGCACAAGAAACCTTAATAAAGTCAACTACAATGGCACATATTCATTCTTAAGACTCGGATCCGATGGAAACCTAAGGGCTTTCACATATTTTCCCCCAGCGAGTTACTTAAAATGGGAAGAGAGCTTTGCTTTCTTCTCAAGTTACTTCATTAGGGAATGCGCTTTGCCATCCAAGTGCGGCACATACGGGTTATGTGACAATAGAATGTGCGTGGCTTGCCCAAGTCCGAACGGGCTGTTGGGTTGGAGCGAAAGCTGTAAACCACCAAAGACGGTACCTTGCCGGGCCGGAGCTAAGTTCGATTACTACAAAATCGTGGGGGTGGAACATTTTTTGAACCCATATTTGGATGATGGTGAAGGTCCAATGAAGGTTGAACAATGCAGGGACAAATGCAGCAAAGATTGCAAATGTAAGGGATTCATTTACAAGGAAGATACATCAAGGTGCTTAACGGCTCCGGTGCTTGGGACTTTGATCAAAGATGTTAATACTACATCTGTGGGATATATTAAGTACTCAAAGTAGATTTAATTATTTTGTGATTTTGTATTAAAGTTTGGTGAAAATTAAGGTTATGTAATTAGTATTAGGTCATTAAGAACTCATATAATTTCGTGTAATGCTTAAATAAATTATGAAATGTCGTATGCGTTTCAGTACAACGTTGTACAATATATATCCTTACAAGTAATTTCATAAACTTATTTCCAAATTACTATGATATGAACTTAAAAAACTAAATAAATAAAGGTTTAATGACAATTTTGGCCACTAATGTTTGCATGTTTTGTCAAAATAATCCTAATTGTATTTTTGAGCCTGTTTTGGCCATCAACTTTTGTTCTTTTTTTCAAATTATTTTTTCTAATAGATTTAATGAAAATACCATTAAAAAAGTTAACGGGGGTTATGTGAAATATTTTTAATGAGATGTAATTTATTACTTAAAATAACCTTATAAGATAATTACATGTGAAAAATAATAAATAAATAAATAATACATGAAATTAAAAAAATAACTCTTAATTTAAATAAAATAAACATAATTATCTAAAAAAAATTAATTCAAGTAGAAAAATCTCTTAGTAAATAAATGTATGAAAGATTGAAACCTTTTGAAAAAAAGAAAAAAAGAAAGATTAAAACCTTGAATTAATTCATTAAATCTGCTAGAAAAAGCAGTTTGAAAAAAAATCGAAGGTTGATGGCCAAGAAGGCTCAAAAATACAATTAGGACCATTTTGAAAAAATATGCAAATATCAGTGACCAAATTTATCATTAAACCATAAATAAATTAAATTTTAATTATTTAAATCTTATTGGATTCAGTTTGGGCTTCATGTTTTAGGTTCTATCTTCGAACCTTGGTCTTTGCGTACTCCATATTGGCCCATCCCTAGTGCAATAGCTTGATTCTCAAATGCCAGGGCTTATCAAATTTTTCCTGCTTTTCTCTAATTGGGCAATGGAATATTCATCAGTTAGGCCCATATATAATTAGTTGATTTGGGCTAATCATTTGATGGACTAAATTTGAGTTTTTTTTTACAATCCAATAAAATTTGTTATGAAGACATCCAAAAATTTAGGAAGAAAAAAAAAACAAAAAAACAAGAGGTTTTTTTTTTAATGCTAATTTAATTAAAACAGTGATCGAATTAATTAAAAGCTTTTCGTCCATCGTATTGAATTATTTAAAAATAAAAATTTCAATTTTATATTATATTATCTAATAACATAATAGTATGTTTTAAAAAATAGAACTAAGTGATTAAAACTTAGAAAGAGTATAAGTGATAATTTAACGATTAAATCATCATATTCCATATTTCATTAATATAGGTTATGCATGTTAAATTTGACGTCAATTAAATTTAAAGTTTTACATGCATGACAAGTACAATTGTATTAATAAATTTAACGGTTAAATCGTTAAAAATATTAATCGTACAAAAATATACAAAGGTATAAGTGGGTCCCTTCCTATATGTATATGATAAAATGAAAATCTTTAAACATATTTACCCTCGAGTGAATGATTGCCGCCATGATCCTCGAACAAGTTAAAAACATCAAAAATAAACATTTGAAGGGGATTTATAAGTAGGATCAACAAGTTTAGATAAATTCACAACAAACATTTTTCTATTTTTCCTTTAGTGATGCAGCTTTTGGTTTGTTGGTTGTTTTAATTCGATATCCCAACTTCTGTTTCAATATAGATTAGAACAAGACAGTTTAACAAATAGATTATAAGAGGAGATTAAGGCAAGGAGAGAAATTAATACGTGATATTTGTTGTTAATGTATTTCGGATTCACCAATCCTGTTTTGCTGATCCTCGCTTAGTGAAAGATTTATTCAACAATGGATTTGGAAACCTATTGGTTAAAACTAACTCTACCCTTACATCAAGAAGCAACCCAAAAAATCCTCACATACAAATAATAAAACTCTCTCCAACAAATACTTAGAAAGAGTGTCGAAAATACTTAGCTAGAATAACAAAACAATAGCTCAGTAAGATACTCAAAAACTACTCTCTAAGTGATGCCAAACATTTGCCTTTCTATAGGCTTTCTTCAAGTCCTCATCAAGCAGGCCTTTCGATAGGCACTCATATAAAATCTGAATTTATCTTTTATCTCTATAAATTATCTCATAAATTCTTTAATAAGCAAGTCTCCTACTAACTTCAAATACTCTTAAAAGATAAGGATAATAACAAGGATAAAGTTTACTTTCAATCAAACTTTCTTCTTCCTTCTTTCCATTCAAAGCACAAGCTTCTAACAATCAAATACATCGACTGCACTTTAACTGTCCCAACATGCTGTCTCAAGTGCTATCCTAACTTGTTATCCCAAGTGTTTTCGAACAAAGAATGAAACAATGCACCACAGGCAGTTAAAGTCCCAATAGATGTTTTGTAAAGTTCAACTAAATATTTTGGAGTAGGACATATTTGAGACCAATAACCTTTAGTTCTGCATTCATAACAAATATTTTCATTGTTTTGCACCATATTATTCGTTTTAGAATTTATCTCATGTTTGATCCATTTCATTGAATTCTTTTTAGTAACTTTATTTCGAAAGTTCAAAAGATCGATAATCACTCTAATTCTTCAAGAACTAGTTAAGCTACTAATCTTTCTTATTCATGTTCTTGGGTGAAACAGGTCCCTTATATAGAACTTTTCGTCATAAATACATAAGGGATGATACATTTCATACTACAATATACCAGAACGTATACATGAATTAGATTAATAGAGAGATGATGATACATTTCCTAATGCCATGTACTATATGAGTATATGAATTCCATAAAGCATACTAATAACCCTTTATATATCTAGTCATCCATACGTTTTAAATTAATACGTTGTAAAACAAAAGTTAAATCTTCTCTTAAGTTAGGTTATTTGTTCAAGCTCGAAGTCCAACTTGATATTTGAGAGGATTTGAGTATAGATTCGAAAAATATATTTGAACAAAAAAATTAAAATCATTTAAAAGTGGGTCGGATTTGAACTCTAACATTCAAGACTCAAGCCCAACCATGGTTTATCCGTTTTTAATATTATATATATTATATTATATTATATAAAAATTAAATCTATAATAATATAAAAATATTAGATTATCGATGTTTACAATTCTAATAAAAATATATAAAATTTTAAAAAAAAAATATATTTAATCCAACCAAAAAAAGCTAAAAATTATAATTCACAAAGTTTGCCACTCTCCAATAATTTGAGCATCAATTTCTACATGAATATTATGAAACTTTTAACCAATCCCAAATCTGTCAAGGATTTGGATATGAGAAAGGTGGGTTACCTTTATCTTTTTTTTTTTTTTTTTTTTTTTGCCTAAGAATAATATTTTAAACCCTTCACTACCTGAATGGAATAATTAAATTAACCTTTGATTTATAGGTTTATTGGAAGGTGATGTTGACAATTTTAATGCTTAAAAAAATTCTACCACAAATACCTTTTTAGATTAATTAATTATTACATGGTCAATTAGCCAGCTTTGTGTCATCATTTCTTTGGTAGTATTGGCTTAGATTTCCATCCTAAGAAGACACCTTACCATTTCCCCACCTTCTAACACATTGAAATATGGGTAGGCAATAGGCATTGATTCTCCTACATTAACCCATAGTAATTCTTTGCCACAACTTTCTTTTGATCTTTTTTTTTTATATTAATATATATATATATATATATATATTTTTTTAAATAGTTTTTAAAGGTTTTTGGTTAATTATTGCTTATAGATATGGTTAACTATTCCTATATTGTAATTTTTTTTTTTAAAAAGGAAGAAGAAGATTACTTTAACCAATATCAATGGAAGTTAATTAATGTTTCTTTTTTCCCCTAAAAGGATGGTTGTTTTCATTTCTTCGACCAACATTCCAAAATCCCATTTAATCTTTTTGGTAGTTGTTCTTGTCATATATTCTTGTAGAGCAAGTAGTAGCATTCATTGCCTTTTATATGCATGAATCCCAAGGAAAATGAAATCCCAATTAATAAAGCGCATGGGAATGGGGTGAGTATATAAACCTTTTTTCTCCTCTTTTCCTTACATTTGAAGCCCAACTATTGGGTGAGCATCCACCTTTTCTCTTCCAATATAAGAGGCTCAAGATTTGTTGTCAAAGATCTTCCTTTCCCAAGCTGTTATTTGCCTTTTCTCCTTAAAAAGGGATCTACCCATTGGAGGTGTTTATAAATTGAGTTGAATCAGATTCAAATTAAATTTATGTATAATATTAATTTAAAGATTATTTCGATTAAATTTTATATAGTTAATTGTTTAATAAAAAAATTACGTAATTAATCTTAAAAAAAAGAATTGAAACTTAAAATTTACAATTAATTCCTCTATCGTATGAGACCACCTTTGTGTGTGTATATATGCCATCTTAATTTAGGGTCTGAACTCAATGATTGTTGCATCACTTGCAATGCATCAAGATTATAAGTCCAATTATAGTTTCCTCTTAATTAAACTTGATGGACCCCAGTGAGTATATAAATAAACAAAATGTATGTATGGATGTGTTAATATATGTTTGACAAATAGAATGCTTCTCCATTATTTTCTTGTCTCCAATCAGATTTTCTTTCAAGGTAAGACAAGATGCTCATCATGGTTGCCAAATTTTTATCTTAGGGATTAATTAGTTGTGACAGATTTAACATTTTTAAATGTTTGTTTAAAATTTAGAGTAACTCTTTTATATATTTATATTTAAAATTAATTTAATTAAAATAAAAAAATTACATCATATATATCAAATCATATTTATAAAATCGTACCTAATACTAAAGTCATAATTATGAACCTAATAGATGATCTGACCCATGAACATGTTGTGTGAGCAGCAGATCAAAGAAAAGATAACTTTGGGAAGAATAAAATTACATGTTATTTAGGGAGCAAATAGCCTCTTTAAATAGGCTATACAATTAACGTAACAAAAAAAAATGCAACTAACTCCTAAAATAATGGAAAGCATAACAAATTATTCAAAACAACTACTGCCTGTAGATCAGGACTGTTGAAAAAGTCTAACAAGCTCTCCCTTAAACTAATATTAATTTCTAATATCAGTTTAAACTAAAAAATCTTGCTAACTTCCTGTATTTGACGCCTTGCAAACTCCAAGCATTTGTCGTAGCTTTTGAAATGTTGCAAGTTTGAGGGCCTTTGTAAATATATCTGCGATTTGATCTTCACTTTTGCAATATACCATATCGATCTCTTCATTATTCACACGATCTCTCAAGAAATGATATCGGACATCAATATGCTTGCTTCTCCCATGTAAAATAGGATTCTTGGATAGCTTTATGGTTGAACTATTGTCACAGTAGATAAGAGTAGGCCCCTTTTGCTTGAAATGAACTTCCTCAAGAAGCTTTCTCATCCAAATGGCTTGGCGGACACATCGCGATCACGACTACAAGTTCTGCTTCAGTTGTTGATAGAGTGACAATTGGTTGCTTTCGTGACGACCATGAAACAGCTCCTGATCCCAACATAAAGACGTAACCAGATGTACTTTTCTTATCATCTTGGTCTCCTGCATAGTCACTATCCGTAAACCTAATCAAGGCTGATTTTTCTCCCTTCTTGTACAAAATCCCGTAGTCGATTGTACCCTGCAAATATCTAAGGATTTTTTTGCCGCTTGAAGATGCATTTCCTTTGGATGTTCCATGAATCTGCAAATAAGATTTACAGCATATGTTATATCTGGTCTGGTCGCAGTGAGATACATTAGACTTCCTACGATTTGCTTGTATAAAGTATTATCGACGTCTCTTCTATTATCATCTTTCACCAACTTTAAACTTGTCTCTGCTGGTGTACCAACCAACCGGATTGCAGTCCTCCATTTGAAACCTCTTTAGAATCTCCTGCACATACTTTCTTTGAGAAATAAAAATACCTGTATCTGATTGTGCAACCTCTATACCCAAAAAATAATGCATTCTTCCAAGATCCGACATGTCATATTCAGCCATTATGGATTTTTTAAACTTATCAAACATAATCTGATCATTCCCGGTAAATATCAAATCATCGACATACAAACAAATCATCAACAATTTCCCGTCATTTTCCATTTTCACAAAAAAAAAGGTATGCTCATAAGGACCCTTCTTAAAACCATTTTGGAGAAAATAAGCCTCAATACGACTATATCATGCTCGAGGGGCTTGTTTGAGTCCGTAAAAAGCCTTTTTTAATTTATATACATTATGCTTTTCTCCAATCTTAATATAGCCAGGAGGTTGTTTAACAAATACCTGCTCATTCAAGTCTCCATGCAAGAATGCCGACTTGACATCTAGTTGGAAAATCGGCCAAAAATTTTGAGTAGCCAATGCAATAACCAATCTGATTGTGTCATGCCTAGCAACTGGAGCGAATACCTCATTATAATCGATGCCGAACTCCTGACTATAACCTTTCGCTACCAAGCGTGCTTTGCATTTGTCAACTTCACTGGTTTCCTTCAGTTTCGTCTTATAAACCCACTTCATATCAATGGTTTTATGTCCCTTTGGAAGCTCAATTAACTCTCAAGTTTTGTTTTTTTCAATAGCTGCAATTTCATTATCCATTGCTCTCTTCACAGGATCACAATATGAAAAAAGAGTAAAATAAGTTAGTGGATCCTCAAATTGATCAATTCTTGGGACTTCATAATCCCTCATCCAAGCAGGCCTTCTTCTTATCGTGATGGTGTTGGCTCTGTTGCAGTTTCAGGTTTTTGAATTGTTTCTTACTCATGTGATGGCTCCAAATTATCCTCAACGTGTAGCTCTTCTACTAGAACATTCCTTTGAACTGTTGGTGTATCCCAACACCATAACTTTTCTTCATCAAAAATCACATCCCGGCTGATGACAACTTTCTTAGTGCTAGGATTGTACAACTTGAATGCTTTAGTACACTCACTAACACCAAAAAATATGTATTTTTCTCCTTTGTCTTCTAACTTCGTTCTTTTTTTATCAGGGACATGTGCATAAGCAATATACCTAAAGATTCTGAAATGACTGACATCGGGTCTCCTTCTGATCCATGCTTCTTCCGGTGTCATATTTCGAACAGTAAAAGTTGGACTCTTATTCAGAATGTGAATGCTCCAATTGACAGTTTCTGGCCAAAACGTCTTAGGAACTCTGCTTCGCTGTAATAAACTTCCCACCATGTTGAAAATGATTCGATTCTTTCTTTCGGATACACCATTCTGTTGAGGTGTATAGGCTGCTGTCAATTGTCTTTTAATTTCATACTCTTCACAAAATTGGGTAAATTCATGCGAATTATATTCTCCTCCGCGATCAGTCTGCAATACTTGTATAGAATGGCCTGCTTCTTTCTTCACAATTGCTTTATATCTTTTAAAAGCAATTAAAGCTTCAGATTTTTCTTGTAAAAAATCAACCCATGTTTTTCTACTCATATCATCTATAAAGGTGATAAGATAACGTTTACCTCGATTTGAAATGGGATTAATTGACCCACAAATATCAGAGTGCATAGGATTAATTGGCCCACAAATATCAGAGTGCACTATCTCCAATAGGTTTCTCTCTCTTTCAATCTTTCCTTTTGGAAATGGTTCTCGATGTTGCTTACTGAGCACACATTCCTCGCATACATATGCAGAACAAGAAAATTGTGGGAGGCCAGCTACCATGTTTTTTCGCTGAAGCGTTTGTAAGCCTCCAAAATCGAGATGACCATAACGAAAATGCCATAGCTGCATTGGATCAGATAAGTTTGCTGCAAAACATGGCTGAGAAAAATGATTGAGGTAGAGCAGAAACATCAAATTTGCTGTCATTGCAACTTGAGCAATTAATCTTGATTTTCCATCTTGAACTTGACACATCCCATTTTTAATTTTGATCTCATAACCACTCTCTTGCAACTGACCAATACTTAACAAATTGGTCTTTAAATCTGGGACATAAAGGACATTAGAAATGATTTGAGTAACATTCCTTTTATTTAGAATAGTTACATGTCCTTTACCCATCACCGAGATCTTCGTATCGTTGCCAAACTTCACATCATCTCTGAATGATTCATCAAGAGTTGAAGAAATTGTCTTATCTCCACTCATTTGATTTCTGCATCCGATGTCTAAATACCACAAATGCTTGTTGGTAGGTTCTTTTGCATGACATACCATCAACAATGATATCTCTTCATCTTGGTCACCTTCTTTTCCAATAAAATTGGATCCTTCCCCATGTGTATCTAAAAAAGTGGTTCGGCACTCCGATTTGTAGTGACCATACTTGTGACAATGATAGCACTCAACATTTGTTTTGTCTGCTGACTGTGTTCGATAACCGCCATGTCTTATCCATCTTTCCTGAGATTGGTTTCCTGAATTCTGTCGATGGCCATAGCTTCCTCTACCACGACCTCTGCTACGACCTCTGCCTCGACCTTTGTCATTGTGGCCATTCGATTTGCGTCCTCCATTGCCTTTAACCAAATAACCTGATGAAACTTTCAATGCTAATTCTGCATTATCTTGCTGCTGCAATTTTCTTTCATGAACTAGCAATGAACCCTGCAATTCATCAATGAATAAAAGATCAATATCTTTTGATTCCTCAATGGAACATACCACGTAATTAAACTTTGGTGTCAGTGAGCGAAGAATTTTTTCGACTACAATTGATGCGTCGTTGAAAGCACCAAAAATATCCTATTCCCTGTAAAATAATAAAAATAACAGTAAATGGGAAGTAGGGTCGAATCCTCAAGGACCGGATTGTACGAATGCTCGTTCTTGAAATCCTAGACAATTTCTTGACCAAGAAAACTTGCGTTCCTGGAAAAATAAAAATAACAGAATTAAAAGTTTCAATCTGGAAAAAATAAAAAAAAAACAGAATTTAAAGGGAATTGAAATTACGAGAATAAATTGCGAAAATTAAAATAAGGAATATGAAAGTAAAAGAGTTTAGAGTAAGTTTCTTATGTGGCGAGATTCCAGCCTCCAGTTGCCTCGATCCGCCTTGGGTTCAATCCTTGGCTTTTAGATGATCCTTCTCAAACCGAATAAGCCAGTTATAGTGGAAGAGGACGCCTACGACCACCAACTCCAAGGATTTAGACTTCGATTTGGAGGAACCTGACTCTAGCCAACAATCGCTCTTGTGGGATCATCTTATGCTAGATCAACGTTTCTCAATGGCGAATCCCACGCCATTTTGTCTCTTGGGCTCGCCAACCTTTAACGCAGTAAGCTAACGAACCGACTGTGCAGCCTTCCCAAAATATACAAAGCGGCCATTCATTGCACACGTTGAAAAGATCACTTTTTAAGGGACATGGACAGAAGCGTCAGCCCCATAATGCGGAGAAACGAAGAATACCCTGTTGAGAAGGCTAAGTACGGATTCTAAACCTCAAGAACCCTTTTTTGGGGATTTTTGGCAACCTTTGGCTAGATGGTTTTTAGTGGCTCATGGTTGTGGTGGAAAAGAAAAGAAATATATAAAAATAGAAATTTTATTAAAAGGAAATATGGAAAGAACAAAAGACTTTTGGGGAGAGAGTTACAGAAAAAAATAAACCCTCCATTTGAGTCACCTCTCTTCCTATTTATAGTGCTAAGATAGATAGACTAGTCCTACTTAAATTCCTAAAGATAATTACAAATAATTAAAGATAAATAAAATAAATCCTAAATTAAATAATCCTTAATAATTATTTTAATATTAATTATCCTAATATAATCAAAATAGAGTCTAATAGAATAAAAACTCTTCTTTTTGCATTTCAACCCTTGTATCCTCCATGCTTGCACTTTTGGCACCAACTTTTCCCTTTGTCGCACATTGGCCCATTTTATCTCTAAATTCACGCTTTTGGCCCTTAATTTCGCTTTTGCCTCCAATTTAGTCCCTACAAGATAAAAGACCATAAATAACCCAAATTAGTAGAACCATACTCAAAATAAATATGCAATTAGCACATAAAAACATGACGTTCTAGAGTATTATCAAATTCCCCCTACTTAGCCCATGCTTGCCCTCAAGATTGGTTTCTATCCACTGTGAAAATTAGATCCTAAAAGAAATTCTACTCCAAAGTTTTATAAAAATTAGTCAAAAATGCATATGAAAAATAAAGAGAACTTCTAAGCTTGCTTTAAGTAAAACAGAAAAAGTTTTCTAATTAAAACACACAGAAATTAAAATCGTCTTGAATTATTTCATGCTATTTAAGTAAATTACCAAACCTACTAAGACACTCTATTTATTCCCTCCTTTAGTCCCCAACTGCAATTTTATTAGTACTATTTTTCCTTTTTTTTCCCTTTATTATTATTATTTTTTCTCTTTTTTTTACTTTTTTTATTATTTATTTACTTAGGAATATATTGAACCTTTTGGCGCGAAGAGAGATGACAACCCAAGCACCCCCCCACCCAAGTTACTCATTAACATACTCCTAAAGATTATTTATTTCCGGTTAGCGGAGTTTTACCCATCATGTCACACAACCTTTTGCGAAGTAGAATGACAACCCAAGCACCCTACCCCGTTACTCGATCGATCCACGTTACGAGCCACACTCATAACCTTGGTTAGTGGAGTTTTACCTATCACGTCACACAACCTTTTGACGCGAAGTAGAATGACAACCCAAGCACCCTACCCCAGTTACTTAGTCAGTCACGTTCCAAGCTGCACTCATAACCTTGGAAACATTTATTAAACAAAATTTATACGAAATTTTAATTTTAAGAGGACCTAAGAGAAATAATCAAGTGTCAAAAATAAGTTTTAGTAACCACCTAATAGACATGAACATAATTTAGGCATGCAATTGTATTAAGTGTCCACTTTATATTAAACTTGATCAATTTTACGAAAAGGAAGATAGAGTTAACTTATTAATCATAATTATTTTTAGCCTAATAAAAATAAAATAGTGGAGATAAAATCAAACAAACAGAATCATAACTAACTCAGTAGCCAAGAATCATGCATGTAGGTCAAACAGTGGCAAGTCGTGGTCAAATTCTTGGGCATGAAAAGCGACAGAATATTCTTAAAAAAATATGGACAAAATGGAGCCTCAAGCAGCAAACATAAATCACATCAGCAGACGACAGTAATACGAAGAGTACCTTCCCCCTACTTAAAACACATTGTCCTCAATGTGGACGCAAAAGAAATTAATAGGTAGAAAAGTTTAGAAAAACTCCCCGTGTAGCTACTGTCTATTGCGGAGGATGGCAATAAGTTCGGTTAGTTGCTGGCCAAAAGTGTCGAGTCGAGTCTCAATGCGCTCCGTTTACCTAAGCAAAGAAGAGAAATTTATTAATATTTAAATAAAAGAAATTAAAAAGAAAAGAAAAGAAATAAATAATGAAAATAAATGAAAATAAATCATAAAAGAAAAATAAAGATTGGGTTGCCTCCCAACAAGCGCTTGTTTAACGTCATTAGCTCGACGACTTAAATGGTTCTAGGGTGGCTCAAAATAAATCTTTTTAATCGAGTGAGCTTGGAAATTCTCATTTTTCATCACATCCACCATATTTGGGTTTAATCGTCCTTGCGCCTCTTTCATTGGTTTCATATTTTCCTCCAAGGGGTTAATTCCTTTTAAGTCGGCAATGGTCTCATCATTCTCCAAAAATGTGAATTTGAGATGCTCGAGAAGTTGTTTTAATTTCGGATCTGATGCCTACACAACAGAAGGTAAAAGTTTAGATTCCATAGGAGCCAATAATTTATTAACAGATTCAAAATCATCAAACATCATTTTAGATTTATCTCCATAAGATGACTCAAAAGTTTTTTTCACCGATGAGTTAATTATGTCGACACGGTTTATGTCACGATCTCCCCATCAAACTCCATCGTGAGGGTTTCGCTTCGTACGTTAATCTTAGTATTTGCAGTACTAAGGAAAGGTCACCCCAACAAGATGTCTGAAGACTCGGGAGCGTTATCCTCCTCCATTTTTATCACATAAAAGTCTGCAGGGAAGATAAGCCCATTGACTTTGACTAATACGTCCTCGAGGACTCCTTCGAGATGAACAACGGACTTGTCTGCCAATTGAATGCTAACACATGGTTTTGTCAAAAAACCTGCGTTAAATGATTCATAAATAGAATATGGCATTACATTTATGGAGGCTCCTAGATCACACATAGCCTTTTTAATTCCCAAATGACCTATTTTGCATGGTACTGCAAACATGCCCCTATCCTTACATTTTACCGGCATTTTCCACTGTAACACTGCGGACACATTTTCACCAACATTCACCCTTTCATTACCTGTTAATTTTCGCTTGTTGGTGCAAAGCTCTTTAAGAAATTTAGCATACCGCAGAATTTGCTTGATGGCATCCAACAGCGGAATGTTGATCTCGACGTTCCTAAATGTTTCGAGGATTTCCTTGTCCTCCTTACCTCTTCGACACTGGTTGAATCGTTCTGGAAATGGAGGTTGAATTTTAGGCAATGGAGGTTTCGGTCGGACCTGTTCGTCTTTTTTAGGTTTTTCCTGTGAGATTTCTTGGCCAAGATTCCTGTCGGAATCGATTCCATCTTTTTCCACTTCGCAACGTCCACCGCATTTGCGCGTGTTGTCTTGGATTCGGTTCTGTTTTGTGGCGGCAGCTTCCTTGAGAGTTCAATTTCTCAACCGATATGGTCAATTCTCTTATAGATGCCTCGGTTTTCGTTGAAAATCAAGCATATTAGCTGCTAATTTATTGACCAAAGTTTCTAGAGAATTACACAATCTTGTGGTCATTGTGAAACTCGATTCTGGTATGGCTGGTTATGTCATGGGTTGGCCCCATAACTTAAGTTAGGGTGATCCCTCCATCCTGAGTTGTAGGTATTAGCGTAAGGGTCGTATCGCCTCTGTGGTGGGCCAGGAAAATTTCTCACTGCATCTAAATGAGCCATAGAGTCATCATACAAACTGGGACATGCATCAGTTGTGTGCTCAGGTGTAGCACATATTCCACATAACCGAGCTGGTTTAGCTTTTTCTGCAATAAGAATATTCATCATATTAGTAAGTTTATCAAGTCTATCTTCTATTATAAAATTACTTAGCCGTGAACCTTCCAGGGGTTCAAGATTAGCTCAGCTAGCGAGAATTTGCAGCCATTGTGGAGATTAAGTCCCTTGCTTGTTGGGGAGTCATGTTGACCAACGCTCCTCCACTAGCGGCGTCTACCATGTTCATCTCCATTGGTTTCAAACCTTCATAAAAGTACTGGAGGAGAGATCGCTCTGTTATACCATGTTGTGGCCAGCTCGCACACAACTTCTTAAACCATTCCCAATAATCATAAAGAGTCTCTGCTTCTTTTTGCCTTATTCCAATGATCTCCCTTCTTAGCTCGGGCCTGCTCTAGATCTTTGGAAAAAACACATTGAGAAATAAATGAGATAAATCAGCCCAAGTAGTAATAGATCCAGGAGGTAAATAAAATAACCATTCCCTAGCTGAATCTGCTAGGGAAAAAGAAAAAAGCAGCTTGATTTAATTTGATCCTCAGTTACGCCTTGAGGTTTCATACTCAGACAAACCATATGAAACTCCTTCAAATGTTTATGGGGATTTTCATTTTGTAACCCTCAAAAAGTTGGCAGCAACTGAATTAACCCTGACTTGAGTTCAAAATCGGTATCCATAGTAGGATATGCGATACACAATGGCGATTGTTCTGTCGGAGCTTTGGCCAGTTGCCGAATTGTTTGAGCCATTGGTTGACGTACCAAATTCGAGTTTTCATTAACCCTAGTTTTAAGCACTTCTTCAGGTGAATTGATTTCTACTTTTTTGCCTTCAAAAGTTTGAGTAGGGTTTTTGTTAACCCTAGACTCTGCTTCGTCGTCGATCCTGATTTTTGACGGTGGATTACTTTGAGTCCCAACAACCGTTGACTACTTTTTTCTTAGCTTTGTTTCCTTGTGATTAGCTTTTGCAGTCTTTTCAATTTCCGAGTCAAACGCAAGAGTTCCTGGAGCAGATCTGGTCATAAGAAACAAAAAAACAAGATTAGTACGTTATCGATCCCCGCAACGGTGCAAAAATTTGATGCGTCGTTGAAAGCACCAAAAATATCCTATTCCCTGTAAAATAATAAAAATAATAGTAAAGGGGAAGTAGGGTCGAATCCTCAGGGACTGGATTGTACGAATGCTCGTTCTTGAAATCCTGGACAATTTCTTGACTAAGAAAACTTGCGTTCCTGGAAAAATAAAAATAAAAGAATTAAAAGTTTCAATCTGGAAAAAAAAAAAAAAGAATTTAAAGGGAATTAAAATTACGAGAATAAATCGTGAAAATTAAAATAAGGAATATGAAAGTAAAAGAGTTTAGAGTAAGTTTCTTATGTGGCGAGATTCCAGCCTCCAATTGCCTCGATCCGCCTCGGGTTCAATCCTTGGCTTTTAGATGATCCTTCTCAAACCGAATAAGCTAGTTATAGTGGAAGAGGACGCCTACGACCACCAGCTCCAAGGATTTAGACTTCGATTTGGCGGAACCTGACTCTAGCCAACAATCGCTCTTGTGGGATCATCTTATGCTAGATCAACGTTTCTCAATGGCGAATCCTACGCCATTTTGTCTCTTGGGCTCGCCAACCTCTGACGCAGTAAGCTAACGAACCGACTGTGCAACCTTCCCAAAATATACAAAGCGGCCGTTCCTTGCACACGTTGAAAATATCACTTTTAAGGGACATGGACGGAGGCGTCGACCCCGTGTGCGGAGAAGCGAAGAATACCCCGTTGAGAAGGCTAAGTCACGGATTCTAAACCTCAAGAACCCTTTTTTGGGGATTTTTGGCAACCTTTGGCTAGATGGTTTTTAGTGGCTCATGGTTGTGGTGGAAAAGAAAAGAAATATATAAAAATAGAAATTTTATTAAAAGGAAATATGGAAAGAACAAAAGACTTTTGGGGAGAGAGTTACAGAAAAAGATGAACCCTCCATTTGAGTCACCTCTCTTCCTATTTATAGTGCTAAGATAGATAGACTAGTCCTACTTAAATTCCTAAAGATAATTACAAATAATCAAAGATAAATAAAATAAATCCTAAATTAAATAATCCTTAATAATTATCTTAATATTAATTATCCTAATATAATCAAAATAGAGTCTAATAGAATAAAAACTCTTCTTTTTGCATTTCAACCCTTGTGTTCTCCATGCTTGCACTTTTGGCACCAACTTTTCCCTTTGTCGCACATTGGCCCATTTTATCTCTAAATTCACGCTTTTGGCCCTTAATTTCACTTTTGCCTCCAATTTAGTCCCTACAAGATAAAAGACCATAAATAACCCAAATTAGTAGAAACATACTCAAAATAAATATGAAATTAGCACATAAAAACATGACGTTTTAGAGTATTATCAACAACCACATCCTCTATTTTCTCTCCAAATGTTCTCATCTTGCTGATGATAACAATTGTTCTTGAGAAGAAGTCAGAAATGGTCTCCCCAGATTGCATCCGATGAAGTTCAAACTTTGAGCGAAGTGCCTGAAGTTGCTGCCTCCTTGCTCTGGTTGATCCCTGGAATTTCTTTTTCAACGAATCCTAAATGTCCTTTGACGTATCTTTGCAAAGGATGGTCTCCAAGGTTGAACGGTCAATCGCTTGAAAGAGATAATTCTTTGCCTTAAGATCTTTCAATTTCAAGGCGTCAATTTCTAGTCGTTGTGCATCTGTTGTTGCTGCCAACTCCAAAATTCTCATAGAGACAACTTGCCAATACTCCTTGGATCTGAGAAAATTTTCCGTCAACATACTCCAATGATCGTAGTGACCATCGAAGCGAGGAATTGATGGTTGTACAAAACTATCAGAGGCCATTTCAGTTGAATAAAGGAGGGGGAAAACTATTGTTTATCGCTAATTAACCTGGCTCTGGTGCCACTGTTGTGTGAGCAGCAGATCAAAGAAAAGATAACTTTGGGAAGAATAAAATTACATGTTATTCAGGGAGCAAATAGCCTCTTTAAATAGGCTATACAATTAATGTAACAAGAACAACTTATTCAAAACAACTATTGCCTGTAGACCAGGATTATTGAAAAAGTCTAACAGAACAGTACTTAATGTTAAAGTCATAATTATGAATCTAACAAATGATTTGACTCATGAATAGGATTAATATCATCAATGTTTGTATTTCTTTTTATTTCCTTTGTTTTTTTTTCTTTCACTTAATTTCGTCCCTTTCTTATTGTTCAGAAAAAAAATTGTCCCTTTCCTAGGCTTCCTATTTTGGAATTGCAATTTTAATTGACTATTAAATTGTTTCAAATTTTTACATAGTTTTTAAACATTTGTTGATCTAACATGAGTGCTACCACAAGATCTTGTTTTTCTCGAGAAAATTGACTATTAAATTGTTTCAATTTTAATTCGTTCTAATTTCTGATTTGAGATAATACTTGATAAATTTAGTTGAACTAATTATCGCAATTCCAAAATCTAGAATAATGCTATATTTTACAACTATTATTCCTTATATTTCAATTCTGTCATATAAATAGTAGATTAAGGTCGATTGAGTCTTAACTCGATTATAATGGATATTATTATCAATGCGGGAGATGTGGGTTCAAATGCGCTGAAGCGCATTATCCTCCTATTTATGGGTTGGGGAGGGGCTATAAGTAGTTCTAGGCATTGTGTCAGAAAAAAAATATATGATCAGAACTTATATTGAGATTGATAAAAAAAAAAAGTAGATTAAGACTTAGCTTGGTTGGCATCACCTTTATTACCAGTGTAGGAGGATTCTATTGTTTAAAGATTAGAGAGGAATTATAAATAGTTTTAAGCATTATAAAAAAAAGTCATTAATAATGTCACATTAATTTTGTAATCATATGTTGGGGGTGGTTTAAGAAAATGCGAGTATAAAGGTATATATTTAAAAAAAATTATGAGTTGTGTAAATATTCTTAATTTATATTTAATATTTTTCTTATGTTTTTGAATAATCTCACTAATTGTAATACTTGTAGTATTAAAGAAGTAAGAGACTAAGAGTGTATATATATTAGATATTTTAATCGAAATAGAATGTAGTAGTTCTTACACTAGTTTAGAAATGAAAAACAACATAAAAAGAAAAAATAAAAGGAGAAATGAAATCCTTTTTTTATATTATTACCATAGTATGCATTCATGTGTTTGGGCGGATCAAGTCGGGTAGGATTATATATGATATTGGTGTATTTTATGTTTGTATAAGTCTAATTAAATTTAAAATAAGAGTTTTAAAATTTATCTAAATATATCTATATTTATAAATAATTAGGTCAAACCTGTTTTAGATCTGTTTATATTATTTTTTAATTTTTTTTAAAAATGCTAATTTTAATTTATTATTCAATAATTTAATATATTTTTTATTTAATAAAAAAATTAAATATAGACAAATTTAACATATTTTTAATGTTTACATTAAATTATATATTATTATAAAATTAATTTTAATATGATACAAGTTATATAGTATATAACGATAAAATAAAATGTATTACATAATTAGAAAATGGGTTGAGTTAAACCAGGCTCGAACCTTAAATGTTAAAATTCAAGCTAGACTCATATTTTAAACGAATCTAATATTTCTCTATGCCCAATTTTTGGACTTTATATTTTTATTTAAATCTTTATTTCGAATACAATTTTGAGCTTAAATAAAAATAAAAAAAGCGATAAATCTAGAGAAGTTGTATGTATATACATTGTATTTTGTACCTCTAATAATAATACAACACTACAGACAAAAACATTATTGAACATAAGCTTGCATTATAGCTAAAATTGGTAAAATTGTTCCGTACGTCATATACTATATTATAAAAAAATTTATTTAATGTAAATGAAGTTTTGATTTAATAATAAGATTGAGGTTTTTAAGAATTTTGAAATATTATGTTTAAGTTATATGTGATTTTTATTTATTTATTTTGATTTAAATTTTATTATGTGTAAGTTTGGTTAATTTTAATGTGAAGGGTTTAGGTTTAATTTGGCAATTGGCTGACAGTTGATAACTGATTGTTGATTGCAGTACTAGTTTGACCAATCGATTCTATTAATTATTTATTTAAAAGTATTTGGTAAAACTTAGCTGATAGTTGAAAGCTGATATGCTTAAAATGACAAATAAGGGTATGCCACAAATAAGAGCATGTGACAAAGGGAAAATTTTTTTAGCATTAACTGTAAAAAACATTGTCCATCCCAGCTTTTTTTTTTTTTTTTGAAGGTTTTAGCTCAATAAGTTCTTGTAAACCTCTATTCATCAAACACTACAATTAGAAGATTTGACTATCAAATCTTCCATTTGTGCCCAAATTAACTAAAAATACCTAAAATTCTGTTTACCAAACACCCTCTTAATCTTTTAAGAGTCTAATAAAAATAAGCTAATTGATTAAAATATTGCTTGATTATTAATTAAATAAAAGAATTTGAATTCAAAATTCAAATAAAATATGAAGTTAATGAGGAAAAAAAAAGTAATTAGTCAAATTAAGATCCAAATTAAAGATTGAACACGCAGCTGTCACAATCCACAAGCTGGGCAGCCTAGGAGACATTTCACGTGCATCTCAATTACCGTTCTTCAACCAAAGACAATAATGTAAACCTTTGTGGTTGAGGCTTTATTCCACTTCAATTACGCTAATTTATTTCAAATTGTAATTTAATTCCAAAATTAAATTTAAAATGTAATTATTTATTTATTTATTTTCTTGCTAAATATGGGCGGAGGTCGATTTGAGTAGATTTTTTTTGAACAATCACATTATAAGTTTTAATCATAAATATTAAAAACCTTTGTAAAATAATTGAAAAATCAATTGAGCACCTAGTTGAAAAGTGCTATCAATTGAGCCCTTAATTGAGAGTTAGCAATCAATTAAGCCCGTGACGAACCATTAATTGCTGACATGGCATCTAACGTGGACACATTGATTACATGAAGGGCTTAATTGGTTTTCTAATTATTTTATGAGGGCTTAATTGGTTTTCTAATTATTTTATGTGGGGCTTAATTAATTTTTAGGAATTATTTAAAAAACCTCAAAAATTTATAAAAATAATAAAATTTAGTAAAGTTTATAAAAGGAGTATTTTAAAATTTTTATAAGATTTAATAATTTTTAATAACTTATATGATTTTTATAATTTTCTAATTTTTTTCTAATATTTTTATAAATTCTGATAATGTTTAAAAACTTTTTAACAAAAAAGTACTACTCTTTTTTTGTTTCCCCTTATACACTATCTTACATCATACTTTAAATCATCATTATCAATGTTCATTGCATCATATTTCCTCGACCAAAATCATTACTCATTACTCATTTTAAATTAGACCCCTTACTCGACACTCATATAAATTTGGTCAATATCACACTTCAAGCTCCCCGTTAAAACCAAATGCAAACCTTCAAAATAACAAAATTTCCTACAATTTTCTTATATATATATATATATATATATATTATAATTTTGATAACATTTTAAATAATTTTTATCAAAATTTTCAATTTATATATTTTTTCTATAATATTTCTTGTATTTATATTTTTTATTTTTTTATACTTTGTCCAAGCCTGTTTCTATTTGTAAATGATAAACTTAAGTTTATTTAAGCTCTCATGTTTTAAAAAGTATAATGATTTCCATTTAATATTTACTAATCATATATATATATTACAATCATTTTATATATATTTGTTAACTTTTTAAACATAAATGATTTAACATATATATTTTAATATTTACATTAATAATATAGTATATTTAAGTTTTATATAATAGAAATTACATAGTGTATAAAAAACATAAATAGGCTTGAAACTAAGTCGAGTTCATGTTAGAGTTCATAGTAACTTATAATATAAATGAGTCTATTTTTTTTTCTCTAAACTTATTTTTCGAGCTTAATATTTTATCTAAATCATTTTAAAATTCGAATAAATCTATTAAATTTAGACAAATTAAGTTTAAGTTGTGTTTACTATTTAATAAAATTTAATTATTCCACCGAATTTCTAAATTTGGATTTATATTAACCACATTAAAATATGAAAAAGGAGTTTCCCATGGAGAAGAGTAATTTATAATTGGAAGCCGTCATTAAAAGTCTAAAATGGGTGTATTTACATTTGAGGAAGGGTGGATGGATATAATTTTCAATTATAATGTAGTTAAATTAACAAATGTTGCATTAATTACAGAAATAGGTAAGATTGATTTCAAGCCCTGGGAAACGTGTTGATGAAGAAAATTCTATTTTCTTTTCACTAATGCAATCTATTATTGTCATGATTTTATCGATTTAAAACATTCTTGTAACATGCGATATGCTTTTATGTTATCATATCTTCTTTGCATAATTGTTTGGTACATTATGAATAATTGAATCTGGATTACTAATTGACAAAATTTTCTTATTCAACCCTTTTCCCTCCTCTACAAGTATCCTCCTCTCTCTCTCTCTCTCTCTCATTTTTATTATTATTATTATTATTATTAGCTTTACTGTATATATATGGTAGGAACAGATTTTAACATCCCATTGGAAATTATGATATATAGGGTAACTTATAAAAATAGTCACTTTTGTTTGCCTCAGATTACATTTTAGTCACTTATGTTATCGTTTTGTTACGAAGTAGTTACTCTGCCATTAAGCTTCGTTACCTCCCTAATGGCAATCCTACATGACAGTCCAAATGGGTTTTAAATGTCAACTTGGATAAGATTAGTTTTTTCAGTCAAAATGGAAAAGAAAACTAAAAGAAAAAAGAGACGAACGTTTTTTTTTCCAATTCAAGGTATAATTAATTTAAAATTTTGAATTAATTAAATTAAAAACCTATTATCGTCCCAGTTGGATATCCAAGTTGGCATTTAAAATCCATTTGGACTGCCACATAGGATTGCCGTAACAAAACGATAATGTAAATGACTAAAACGTAACATTTCAAACATAAGTAACTAAAATGTAAACTGAGACAAACAAAAATAACTATTTTTATAGTTTACCATATATATATATATATTTATAAAATTATAATTGTAAGATACTTTATGTGAAATAACATAATGAGATTTTTGAATTAAAATGGATAATACTTTTCAAGTTAAGTGTTGGCATCCATAGTTGGTATATAAGCAGAGCTAAGTGGTATACAATAAGAGTCATCTCTAAAATCAGAGATGAAGCCAAGAGGTGGGCAAGGCCTTAACCCTTAGTCAAAAGGGTTAGTTAATAGTATTGAATTTTCATTTTAAGCTTTTTAATCATTCAAATAATTTGAAAAATTATAATTTTAAACTTTTTTTAAATTAATAATTTAATTTAATTCTTTTTAGAATAAATTTTTTATCTTTGACCCCTCTTAAAATTTTATCTTGATTCCTTTGATAAATTTTTTGACTTCATCCCTATTTGAGATTAATAGGGTAACGGAGAATTTGAATTTAATTTAAGTAAAATAAAGCATGTTACTGCATGCAAATTACTGGCATTCTTGGGAAATTATGATATATACACAAAAATACAAAGAGTGTTTGGAAGCATGCTTCAAATTTTGAATCCAAATGTCAAATTAGAAAAAAGAAATTATTATAATAAAGTAAAAGGAAAACCCATAAAGGAAACAACAAAAACATCACTTGTAATCAAATATTATAATATTATTAAAATCATACATAAGTGTGTAATGTGTATATATATAATATAATATTAGTTACGTGTTAGTGTTTATTTTAAAAATAATATTATTAGAAAAGATAATCATAAAACGGAATTTAATATTACCAAATATATATATTTAATGCCATGAACAGAAGTGGGAGATGTGTTGATGGTGGTGTCAATGGGGGTATAGTGATGGTAGTGACTTCCATATTGAAGAAAAGTTGTTACAGTGACAGAAGAATTCTGAAAACACCCTGAATTCCTCCGTTGAAACTTTGAAACGTGGCGGCGGCTTAACCATTTTCATTGGGCATTCATGGTTTTTGGTATGGGATTTAGATGTTACTCCATCACTGCTCATTATAATATACACAAAAATCCTTTTTGAGGGTCAACCAGCTAATCTAAATTATACTGTATTCCATCATCATCGGGAGTCAAAATCAAACTGTTGAAAACAAGGAGAGGTTATTTTTAAGCTGTATTTATCACTGTTTCTTTGTCTTATAGGTCCAATTCTTAATTTCGTCCCTCTAGTTCATGAAGATTAAGAACTTAGTCCTAATTTATTTGTTAGAATTTGATTCATGTACTTTACAAGAACTAAAACATTAGTCTCTTTAAATTGTTGATTTTTGCTAATTAATAATGTAAATTGTTTAAATTGTTGATTTTTAGGTCAATGATTTAATGGCAAAGGTTTAACAGTTTTGTCCAATTGGATTAATTTCTATGTTTTAGTAAAGTAAAAATAATTAAATTCAAATAAATTAAAGTAAAAGGACTAAGTTGTAGATTTTAATAAAATAAAGGAGAGTTGTAAAAGATAAAAATAAACAATATTTTTTAATGAAACAGTGGTTGTAAAAAGTTCTACTAAATAAAGTTATCTGACTTGACCTAAAGTGTCATGAAATACAAAAAAGGGGCTGCCAATATTAATTCCACAAATACCACATGGATTAAAGAGTATTAATTTATTTCTTAATTTATAGATCAAATCTTAAAAAGAAACAATATATACATGTATGTGATAATTAATAAGATAACACTATTTACTAAAGAATTTATATATATAAAAACCCACAAGAATAAAAGTGCAGACGATAAATTTTGTTTTTTTGAACAATTTCATTAGTTCTGATCATATCTGTTCTTTTTGATACAATGCTTAGAACTACTCATAGTCCCTCTCAAACCTATAATTAGGATGATAATGTGCTTCAGCGCACTCGAACTCATATTATCCTACATTAGCAATATTACCCATACCAATCAAATTAAGACTATAATAAATAAAATTTTCATCAGGTTGGAGGGTGATGGGGGAGTATAATTAATGCAACCTTTTATCATCTTATGATCCTATATATTCTCTAAGATTATAGATTCTATGGAGTGTAATTTTTGGTAGGGTCCAAAATTGGAAAATTTCTTATTAATCAACTAAATTCTAACTAGGGTTAATTTAATTCAAGGTAAAAAAAGAAAAGAACAGGTCAGAAATTTTAAAACTTAGTGGTAATTAGACTAATGTAGTCTATAATGATTGCTTGGATGATGGAAGCATAATTATAAATATATAGAAAAAAATTAAAAAAAAAGCATAGTTAATGCTAATTGTACGATTAAAGGAAGAAAATATTGTGATAGCTAGAAAAAGAAGAACTAAAGCACTTTCATAGGCCCCATTGCTTGTCCCTTCAATTAGCTCCATTGATGTGATCTTCATTTCCCTATCTTCTCTGCAAATTTTCTTTCCTTTTCTTTTCTTTTTTTCCTTCTTCTTTGTGTAGACAGATACAATGATGTCAATTAACAAAGGGAAAGAAATAGCCGAAGGTTCTTCAGGACCAGCTGCTGTTGTTGTTGGTGCTGTTGGTGCTGTTGTTGGTGGTGTTGGTGGTGTTGGTGGGGGTGATCAGCGGAATCCACCGCCGTTGAGCAGGTACGAGTCGCAGAAGAGACGGGATTGGAACACGTTTGGTCAGTACTTAAGGAACCAAAGGCCACCGGTTGCACTTTCTCAGTGTAACGCTAATCATGTCCTTGAATTCCTTCGTTATCTCGATCAGTTCGGTAAGACTAAGGTGCACTTACAAGGTTGCGTGTTCTTCGGGCAACCGGAGCCGCCGGGGCCATGTACGTGCCCTCTTAGACAAGCTTGGGGTAGTCTCGACGCTCTCATCGGTCGACTCCGAGCTGCTTACGAAGAGAATGGCGGTTTACCGGAGACCAACCCTTTCGCGAGCGGAGCTATTCGGATTTACCTTCGTGAAGTGAGGGACTCACAAGCGAAAGCTCGGGGAATCCCTTATAAGAAGAAGAAGAAGAAGCGGAATACATTGAAGGCTAACGAAGTTAGCTCAACAAGCTTCCCCATTCAGCAACCTTGATTTCTTCTTGGTATTAAATAGTGGTAATTAATTTAATTTACTCATTTTCCCTTTCATCATAAGTCATATTAGCTTAGTTAACAGTACAAAGATCTGTGCTACTGCTATCCATAACCATCCAAATACAAGAAAAATAATTGAAGTTTACTGTAATTAATACATTAAATAAGCTTTAATTATTACTTTATAGGAAGAAAAATATTGAAAAAGCCTGTATAAAACTTTGACATTCAGTCCAAACATTTTAAAGTTCTTTTTCCATTGATAATATAAAGTTATAAACCCTAGTGCTTCAAAACCCTAATTTGTATAGTAGCTTTGTTTTAAGAAAGACAAAATATAATTAATATGAATAACAGGAATTGTTTGCTTTCAACATACAGAAATTTCGCCTTAAAAAATCTCTCTTACATGCAAAAATCTGTATAGTTTTAATGGTATTGTAAATTTAATATAATTTCCCATTTTCAAGCTTTTAGGATTCTGCACTAACTTGTGCTCTCCATTAATGGCCATAATACTTTAAATATAATATATGTATATATATATATATATATATTAATGTCCTTTTTATAATCTTAACAAAATTTCATGATTGAAGATCTAAGGACAGTAGGATAAACCCAAAATGCTTGCTCATTGTCTTTGTTCTTTTGCTGGGGATAAATAAGCTATCACTAAGATATCCTACACTGGATATATAATAAGATTAAAATCTATTAGATTTATAATAATTATATTAATAATAGCAGCTTTTTTTTTTTTTTTATATCTTATAATTTAACTTGCCATTATATGAATGTCTTTTTCTTTGATGATAATTCTATATGCAATCGACCAGAATCAGATTTTCTTTTGTCTGTATCATAAAAGTGCTAATTGTTTCTCTATTTTATAACCCATAAATGCTCTGCAGCTAATATTAGTGTCAAGCAATATGACAAAAAAGAAAAGAAAAGGAAAAAAAAAAAAACCCTCTGCAAAAGCACCATAATTATACTTATCTATGATCATGAAATTGCCTCAAATCATTAACAAAATTTCACTATCATATCCTTTCAAATTAGCTCAAAAACTCCCCAATGTTTTGAATAATTTCAATTTTTTATTCAGGTCCTAAAATAAAAATTCCAAGAGTATTGAATCAGTTTGCTACTGCTACAAATCATCATGGCCAAAGCTCCTTCATCAAGATATTGGTAGATAGCTAGTTTATCAGCACTGTGTTTATTGTTTTTAAATGAGAATCAAAGCAGGAAATGGGGGCAATATATATATATATATATTAAACTGGAGTTGAAGAGGGTAAGTTGCTTTTTATTTTTATTTTTGTTCTTATTTTTATATTTTATATTTTCTTTTCTATTTCAAGTCAAGTTAATTAGTATTTTGTTAAATGCAGTCAAGTTTGTCACATAAAACTATTCTCCAGGTATATGTATAATTTGATGATGCAAATGACTACAATAATTTTGTACTTCAACTGTTCCAAATTTTGTTTTTATGATTTTGTATATAAGGGGATCTTCTTCAACATCTAGGACTAGGAGGATGGTACATTGCACATTAAATTATTACATGAAAAGTGCTTAGCTCTCTAGGACCTATATATATATATATATATACAATTATCTTTAGTCTAGATTATCACTGGAAGGTACAAATAATAATATACCAAATATGTATGAATATAAAATTATAGCATGAGCAATTAGGCATGTTAATTCCATGAGTTGTGTTTTAAATATTAGGATTTGAAGGGTCATGGCAGTCAAAATAATATAAGATTATTGGAGACCCTTTTTTTTAAATATTTTCTTTTCCTATTTCATAGTTTCCATTCCCCCACTTAAATATCTTGTCCCACATCTTCATAATGTTCTTTGATTTATACAGTGCATCATTGGATCCCTCTTCAGGGTTAATAAAAAATTACATAAGCTAGTAATTACTGTGATTAATGTTCCCTCTTTCACTCAATGATCAAATTTCTCTTAATTCCCACCATTTTGAACTTTAAAGTGCAAAACCCATCCATTTCAAGCTCCTTAACTAGCTTTAGTTCATCTGCAATGGCCATTTTTTTTTTCTGATGTTTTCAAGAAAACAACACTTCATGTGGTTTTTATAATCCTTATACCTCTCTTTATGAGGTGGGAGTCCTCCCATCTGGAAATTTCCATGTCTATATATATATATATATATATATATTAAATTTTTGGATTGAATATATAGATATAGATAGAGTATTATAATTATTATATATATATATATATATATATTAAATTATTAGATTGAATATATAGATAGATAGAGAGAGCAATATTTTTTTTTAATGGAAGAGTATTAAATTATTTTTCTTTCAATGGATAGAGTATTACATAGGACATAGTATTTCCTTTTTCTTTTGTCCAGCATATTTCCATATGGATTTTAAAATCCATCATGACTCGAACCAATTTACGTAATATGAATTGAGTTGTGATAATATAAGTTAAAATTGTTTTCTTTAGATATTTATAGGTCTTTCAAAATTTCGTAACTTTTAAATGTGTCTCCAAATATTCAAATCCACGTCATCAAGTAGATAAATTGATATACATTCAATAGAGTACACTCATTTACCTATTGTGATGTGGGTTCGAATCTTTTTTAGAGGCACACTAAGCGACAATTTTGAGAGACCTCATAGATTGAACATATCATGACACTTACTATATATATATAAAAGCATCCCCTATTAATTATTTTCCTATCTAGAGGAATAAATTAAACTCTGTATACCATTTTCTATGTTTTTGCACTCATGATGAGTATGATCTTTACCTCTCATTTTTGTTGTTTTAAGTATAAGATGATCAACCTTGATGAACATGTTACCTTTCCTTTCAATTTTTCATTGTATTCATAACATATAGCATCATAAATGAGTTGGGAACTAATCATATATGATAATTTGGGGTGAAAACATTCTAAATTAATCAACTATAAACTTGTAGGTCTATGAACATTAGTGTCAAACTCTAGAAAGTGTAAGAAAATAAAATGAACCTCTTTATGTACAAACTAAAATTTGAATTGATATGATGAATACTAGTATAGAAATACTTTAATGATTAAGAGTATTGATTGTTTATTTGTCCTACATACCTAAATAAGAAATAGTTCCAAAATTTATAAATACCTAGTTTAGAATTAATTATTGCAAACACCATGGCCCCCATTTTAGAAAGATAAGAAAATGGTAATCATTATAAAATGCTAATTAAGAAAAAAAAAAAAGAGATAACATCATGGTACATGTATCATATAATTAAATCTGATCAACTTCAGTCAATCATATAAAAAAAGTATAAATGTACTAGGAATTAAATTTCAATGAAATTTGATATACTAAAGGTGGGACATTGAGAATATAATGTACAATTATCAAAGTTGGAACATATAAGCAAAGTAAAGATTCTTGAAGTAGCTAAAAAGGTAAAAAAAAATCAAGTCAATAAAATGTTCTGCTGAAAATTATTGACAAAGTTTAGGGACAAAACTGCAATAACCTAATGCAACTTGAAAAAAAGCAATTTCCTTAGAACCAGGAGAGACTGATATGCCTTGAGGGGCCATGGAAAGAAATTGGTGAACATATATAGCTACATTATAGAGTTGTCTCATTACTTGTCATCATAAAACTATGGTATAATTTCTCTTTCATTCTTTTAGAAAGGAGGGTGTGGGAATAGGAAAAAGGGTTGTAGATTCTAAGATTTGAATCTCAAACATGTTTGATATCGTCTCTTAAATGTGATTACATGAATCTGCGGAGTTAAAATTTTGAATTTTCTTTCCCATACAGTTCAAGTAAACCAGTTAAGTTGCTTTCTATCAATCTGATGTGTACCTAACCATTATTCTAGGCTAGTTCAATGGTAGTGTCACAGCCACAAACATTGGATGTCTCTCAGATTGTACTAGGAAGATGAAGTTATCTTGATTTGTAGACTGCAGTTTGGACTTTCAGATAGATATTTCTTTCCAGTCATTATAGCCCCATCTTTTTAGCCAATGCCTATGCATTAAGGATGTTACATTTGCTTCAATTCTCAGCACTAGCAAAAAGTGGGGGCATCCCCAACACTAATGACACCTTATTCTATACCCATTTCTTCATGAATTTGCTGAAGAAACATGATGTGTGTGTGTGTGTGTGTGTGTGTGTATTAGATGCAACATCCATAGAACATTGACAGCACACTTGCAACTTGGCTTGTATTTTTTTTCTCCATAATGTTCTGTCAAACAGGCGATTAGACAAGTATCATAAAAATAGGGAATGGGGGGTAGGGGGAGGAAAAGGGATTGGGTATTGGCTTTCATGTTATTTTCAAAAAATCAAATGCTCCATTAGGGTGAAAGTACTTGAAAATGGAATATAGTCATAGCACTAAACCATGGATCAAATCAATGGTACGATGAGAACTATGATATTATCAGGAGCAAATACAAGCATGAAAAATACTGCATAAAATATCATAACTTCAATAAATCTAACTCTTTATCTATTTGTTCTTTTGTTAAGTGCTAGAATTAAGAAGTGTACATTCATTTGCTCAATCTATTCCCTTGTCTCAAATTTCTCTTTAAATATTGTATGCATTTTTCTTGTATGCATATATGTTTCCATGTTGCAGAAATTGCAACACTTAGGAGGGAAAGAAGAAAGGATGGAAAGTAGTTAACCTTAACTATTTTATTAACTAAATCTTCATCTTCACTCCTTTCTATCTTTCTTTCTAAGCAAAGTTCGAAAGTAAATGCAAATACTTATATAGACATATAGAATCATTGTAGGCTATGGGAAGTGTAATTAATGTTTACAACTAGTTATGGGTGAACTTCATAAAGGTTACTGATCTGCTTCAAAGAAAGAAGATCTGTATTGATACTTAAATAGAATTGTTAAAATTCTTACCAACAGAGTATTATTTCAATTGATACGGTTGTTGTTGAATAATCGAGAGGATGTGGATTTCAACACACTTAAGTACTTATTATATTTCGTTTTAAGGGTTGGATGTATAAATAGTAATAGGATTCGTATTAAAAAAATATTGCTAAAATTCTTGTCTAAGTAGTTCATTCAAGGCTATTTAAAGTTTCAAAATAAAGTATCTTACAAGAGATGAGAGATCAATGTTCTAAAATTTAATTTAGTTTTGACAGGATTATTTGTAAATAGTTGGATTCAAACTTGAAAATCACATAATAATGCTCTTCGAATGATTATTGTCAAGAAATTTGTTTTTTTATCTTTTTATCGTTTCAGATTCTCTTTCTAATAAACAAGATAAAAAATATATGATTTGACTAATAAAGATATTATTTTATTTTTCATTTTAAAGAGCTACTTTTAAAATATATCATCTATTCATAAGATTCTTTTATAATAAAATAATCATTAATAGATTTACTAAAGATATTGTCCAATCACTAGAAAATCTGTCTCGCTTAAAGCGTGTCCTAATAATATATTTTAAATGCGGAAAGCATATACAAACAAGATCTTCAACAGTATTTTAAAGATGAAAAGATATATTTCAACCTCAATCATTTCTTCTTCTCCAAGCAAGTTAAAAATGCCCTAAAACTCATTTCATAGTATTCTAAAACAAATAGGTAAAAGAATGCCATTCCGTCCCACTCCATTTCTTTTTCAAAGACCCTACCTTTGTCCTAGTCATATGGCAGGTTTTTTGAAGGGCTCTTAAAGTTGCACTGTTGCAGCAGGTTTCAAACCAATAATTTAATCAGACTTTCTGTAATACTGTTGATGAACAAGGGATTAAGATGGCTTGACTCCATGAAAATGAAAGATAATAATGGTAGTGCGTGTATATATATACATATATCAAGGAAGCAAAATACAAGTTTCTATTAATTATTCAATTTTATATTCCAACAAAACAGCCATATTTTTGGGGGAAAGGAATGACAATTACGAGGATCGAACCCTGATTCTTGGGATGCCAACAAAGAATTATTTAGTATTTTAACTTCCCATAGTGCAAATACCAACCAAAAACGGGTTCTTTAAGCTCAAATCACCTGAAGAAAATTAAGGTGTTTATTTTAGGAGGAACCAACACTTTCCTTGCTGCTTAAACTAATAAGAAATGGCTCAAGAATTTGTATTTATCTCAAAACACATATATTGAAGCTTGGGAGCTGAATCTCTACAATCAACAATCATAGTTGCAGATAGATACAAAAAGTGAGTGGCATTTCTGCTCAGGGGATGGGTTTGTTACATTAGGGAATACTCGCCTGCTGCAGGTTCAATAGAGCAGGTTTTGATGTCAAAAGTGGAGATCATTTCTGGATTCAAAGTCTTGAATCAGCTTCTAGAGGAACCAGGAAACATGGCAAAGCCAGTATCTCCATAAAAATATGAGTACTTTTCATTTTGTTCATCAACCAAAATTCTACTTTTTCAGCCAAGAGTCAAAAATTAGAGTTCAAATTGAGCAACTATGTAACACCCCAAACCCGACCTAGACGTTATGGCCAAATCTGGCGATGTCACATGGTAGCATTTTTCGAAATAAATAAGTTGTCGTGGAAACCTCTTTTCTATTTAACCTCTTTACAAAATATTGTGTTAATTCTAAGATGCGTCGTTCAGTTAAAAAAACGTAGTTCATTATCACAAAGTTATGCTTTTTCAAAACGTTGTTAATTTTCAAAACGTTACTTATTGCGGAAGCTTTTAAAACAGTTTGCGTATTTGTGTGTATTTTGTTAAAACATTTGATTCGTTTTGAAAACTCGATTAACCCTACTACTAGTAGTTGTAAATCAAAATAATAGAAACCCCAAATTAACCATAAAAATAAAAAAAAGGCCATTATTACAGTAAAATACCCCAAAATAAAATCAAAATTATAATTAAGTACTAAAATAGAACGAAATGGGTCATGTGGCCACCGCTGAGTCCTCCGCCGCACCGATCCGCCTATATTTGGGGATTACCTGTACAGTTAAAACAGAAGGGTAAGTTTACGAAAACTCAGTGTGTAATCCCAAATAGCACAAACAGACAGAGAGAAGACAATCACAATCTGGGCCTAAGCCCTATTCAAAATCAGTGACAGTATCAGTTTGGGCTTTAGCCTATCTCAGTACAGAGGCAGTCATACATTTGGGCCTTGGCCCATTCTGATATCGATGTCGATGCAAATATCACAATATGCGGTATACAAGTCCTACCCAGCCAGCCTCTACACTCCATCTTCGTCCAACCCAACACTCCATGTGGGGATATAATCAACCCACCCATCCCTACACTCCAAGTAGTACCAGTTCTGGCAAAAGACTAAACGATGGTTTGCAAATGAGCTACCGGTAAGTTAGGCTCGAAGCCTTTCAGTACACTTCCTCCGATCCATATAAACCCATCCCCATGCAATGCATCATACAATCATGTCATGTCAAATCATGGTATTATATATGTATTCAGTACAATTTTAACAGCATGCTCACAATACAGTCGTACATGTACATATATAAAGTACATGGATATAACAGTCATTCAGTCAATTAGGGATCTAGGTAATCTTACCGACCCTACAGTGGGTCCACAGTCGACTCGGGCGACCCGTGCAACCTTAGCAATCAAACAGTGAAAATTAGGCCCACATGTCCATGTTGTCGGCCCGTGTGGGCCCACACGCCTGTGTGGCCCGCACAGCCCAAAATGGCCTATCCACACGGCCTGGCCCAATAATCCCACACGCCCATGTGGTTCACTCGTGTGGGGCCCTCACGCCCGTGGGGTCCACACGGCCCAATTCGGCCCGGCCTATGAATCGCACATGGCCTGCCTCGTCGATCACACGGCCTTCCACACGGGCGGCCACACACCGGTGTGGTGTCGACAGTCTCAATTTTCGGCTTTTCGCCGATTTCCGTTTGCGGAGTTGTGTTTACACACCTGGTTCCAATTCTTTGCAAAAGTACTCCTGAGCACCCAAGACATATCAATTGACCAGTATAACCCTTTATTATACACCTCAATCAATAACCAATTAACTAAAATCGGAAGACATAATTCTAACACCTTAACCGAACTCTTACCTTACGAACACCGGACGTTTCCCTCTACAATTCGGCACCAGCACAGCCCTTCGCTCCAGACTTTCGGCTGTCATCACAATTAACAAAGATTCCCCAATTACCAACTTAAAAGCCGAATATTAAAGCACACTTATTAATCGTAAAACAACGATTTAATCAAGACCCTAATACCGAGGGCGGTTCAATAAGCATGATCCACTTACCAACGACAACTCTGTCCTTAACGCTCCAACCTCAGCAGTAGCATAAACCGATCACTGCCTTTCGCCTACCATAAGTAACAACAATCTCCTTAGTCATCAACCAAGAATCAATTAACAAACGGCGAAAACACTACTTACCAAACACACAAAAGCAAAACAGAGAAGACTAGTTGCGGCACGTAAAAGAGTTTAGAGAAAGAATGTATTAATGGAGAAGCCAAAGCAGTAGAAGAATGAAGTTTTTCAGCAAGCAATCGGCATCAAATAAAAGGAACAAGACGGCACAGTGAGGGAAGAAAAAGAAGGAGTCGGCAAGAAAAGAGGCAACTCTCGGCAACCGAAAAGAGAAAGGGGTAAACCAATGGCCAAAATCGGCAAGAATGGAAAAGAAGAAAATTTCGGCAGAGGTTCGGCAGAGCTGGGGGAGGAGAACAGCAGAAGAAAAGAGAACTTTGGGGATTTGAAAAAAAACCAAAATAACAAAAATGAAGATTTCTGCACACCATTATCCCCAAATCCCTCAAATTTCTCCTAAAACCGTCCAACCACTCCCATCCAAATCCCTTAATTTTCTCTCCACACTTCCCACTACACCTCTACCACTTCGGCATTTCAGTTTAGCTCAAACACTACACGACACCACTAGCAAAAATAATACTCAAGCATAGCTCGAACCCAAGACCTCTAACATTTTAACACACCACCTAACTATCAGACCAGCAGGCCCATTCTGACATGTTTTTACAAACTTTTAACTATAAGCCTACTGAACAAAAGCAAGACTTTATTCAATTAAAACAAAAATTTAGCTCAAGACAAGGCTTGAACTTAGGACCTCCCACACATACACACCCCTAGAACACTTAACCACTGAAGCAGACAAATATTTGTGTCGCAAACACACAGAAATAAATATAAGATATTTTTGGGGCGTCACAAACTATTATGAGAAGACATCAATCTATATTAATAGTCAAAAAAATAACTCCAAAGAACTGGCCTGTTGCATCCAATTATATCACAAGAAAAACATGGATCTTTCTTCATTTAGGAACAATTATCATTCAGGCAGTTCTCATAAGAGGTTGAACTATTTCATCTCTCAAAACCAGGAAGGAATTGCCCCTTGCACTAAGGAATGACATAGTTCAGGCAGATATTTGAAAGAATACATGATCAAAACGCATTAAATCTCACGTCCCATTCTGTGCTGAGTTGCTTACCTACTCATATTGATTGTTATTCTCCTATAAGTTAGTTGCACTTTAATTCCACTGACTTCAAGATTTTGGCGCCTGAAATGGGATAGGCTATATGCCAATTTAGGCTCTTTCAAAGCCTGCTCACATAAAGATCAAACCTTTTAAAGTGGTTAAATAAGGACCAAATCTTTTTGGACATACTCAAACAACCATTCTACACATAATGACCAATAAAATATATATTAATATACTATTATGTTCAATAACCATGAAACTAGGTAAAGCATATATAGTTTATCTTTTCACACCATATAACTAAAGAAATACAAAATAATTACAACAAACCTTAGGCCTAATTCTTATTTGCAACTCTGAAAAAGTTTGATGCTTATATAAGCAGGAAGGCTTAATCTTTACTTGACCACTTTGAAAATTTGATCTTTATGAGAGCAGAGCCTCAAAGGTTTAGGTGGCCCAAATTGAGCATTTATCCAATGGGAACGAGCTTGTAATATGCACTAATTCATTGTGCGCAGAATCTCAACAAGAAACAACTAAATCAACCATGATATTTTCACATTTCAGAACACTTCGATGCAGTCCATATTCTAGCATATTCTTGCAGTCCGCTCCCTTTGTGCTGCAGAAAAGGAGATTTTTTAGAAGCCTCAAGCCTTGCTATACATAGAAAGACTGTTCTTTCTCAAGTAACCTTGTTATGGATTCATTGAAAAAAAAAAGTTCTTGCCATGGACTCCATACCCCCAATCATCATAGTAACTTCACTTCTCTCTTTCAGCCATTTGCAATTAATCAAGCATGCAAAAGGCAGTAAAACTTACGGAATTCTGAATGACCTTTACTTCAGGTTAACTTCACTGTTTAAAACTAGTAGCTTACTAGAAATTTATGAGCAAACCCGCAGAAAGAGAGCTTTCACACTCCCAGATAGAAAATTCGAAGTAGGGAAGACAAAACCTACATTCCTTTTGCAGGAAGGGCCTCAGCTCAAATATTCTCTTGGCGGTCTGTCAATTTTGGAGCAAAATCTGCGTGAAAAATCACTTACTAGGAAGTAATAAAATAATTTTCTGAATCTACAGTCAGCTGCTAGTAAAATATTAATCTATTCATATGAAGAGTAACCCGACCAGAAAATGACATGAAACAGTGGTAACTACATTACAAATACAATAAAAACTTCAAAATGGTAATACATTATTGAGGACAACTAGCATACTAAAGCAAGACACAAACAAAAAACATTAGAGAAACCATGATATGAAGATCCATAAGAACTGATAAACTCACATATAAAGTGGAAACTTAACCCAGTTGGATCGCATCTTAGCTGCAAATAATAAGTAGACAATATGAAGAAAAGAACTTAAAGCAAAATTTAGTATCCTATTGACTTAACATTGCTTATCTATTTTAAATTAAAAATAATTTAAAAAAAAACCTCTGGAACAGTGCCTTGAAATTTAGAATCTTGAAGAAATAAGGGGAAAAATAAACTTGATGCTATATTTATCAGATTTCAATAAAATTGCTTCTTCCATTGTTATGGTGATATCTCCACTTAATGCATGTCCATGCATAATGTGATGCATTCCTCTCAGGGGGCCAGACCAGTCAATGCTAATAATTAACTGATCATCTCTGACAAAATCTGAGTTTCACTAGAAACCATCTATGAAAGTAAATTCAAAGAAACCAGCAGGCTCAAACAAACACAAACACAAACACAAAGACATTAACATATACATATGCCATTTTAAAAGTTACAAAAAGAATATCACTCAAACATCTATAGAAAGATATATCTCACTAATAGGCCCATGAATACATAGACGCATACATATTTTCCAAGCTAAAATATATAGAGCTATCGCAAGATTATTGCGTTGATTGAGTTGGTTAAAGCAGTCAACCATATTAGAGAAATGTCCTGTATGGCAGTTTCTCAAGTCTTATTTTCAGCTAATCAAAAGAACTCAATCTATCAAATAGCTGGGGTCAGGTAGCACTATACTGATAAGATCAAAGAATCAATTCATTACAGATATGAATACTTGGTTATGGTCAAAATGTCCTTTTAGGCCATACTTTTACTAGTCACTGCAAAGCTTTTGAACCTCCCTGCAGTTCATATCCTCTACCAACCAGGTAAAAGGGGAAAAAGCTTGAACAAAGCACTAGAACATGCATAGGCTTCAAATGTACAACAAAAAATCAGGATATTTATTCATTCCTAACATTTAATAACTAGCACAATAAATATACTTAACTGGCTAAACCACAAGCATGTACAAGAGCCAAACGCCAATCAACCCCTTTTGCAAAATGCAAGTTGATTTGACATCATGAGGTTGTGATTCAAGGATAAGATGTGAATTTAACCAAAGGGCCAATTTATAGAAAAAAACTCAGGATCTAGCCTAACCATAATGTTCTCAAACTAACAATTTAGATTCCTCCATGGCATGATTTTGAGATGAACTGTCGTACTTTAAGCTTTTTGTGACTTCAAAGAAATGTGCAACAGCTTCTTCAGGAGTCCCAACTAGAACGCCATGACCCAAATTAAGAATGTGCCCACGTGGTCCTGCACACTTGACAACCCTGAAAAATAGAATGCAATAGTTTAAACAACTGGACCAATTAGAAGCATATTTAAGTTATATTTAACACAGAAACAGAAAATCAGGATTTAAATGTGACTGACTTTCTTACATTGTCATTTGAATGCCTTTGAATATACCATCATACATATTCATAAGTATTCCTTAAGTCAATAGTTGGTCAGGCACACAGGATTAGACATTGAGTCCTCAAGTTAGGTACAAAACTTTAGCAAGAATAAAACCAAGTAATTTAAATTGAAAATGGCATTCTTTACTACCCATTTCCCTCCTTTTTTTTATTTGGTGGCTGGTGGGGATACCGGGGGAGACAATTTGAACTACCACTACTAAAGGGCGCCCTCCTAGCGACCTGCTCCAACATGATAAATCTACCGAACCATCTTATTATAGTCAAGTGGCCTTTGTGTGTGTGTGCCCGTAATATTAGCAACAAAAGAAACAAGAATCTAACTTAAAATATAGATAAAAGTTGGCAATATAATAAGGGAATTCAAACACAAAGTTCAATGGATATGAAAAACCTTTGGATTTCCTCCGTTACAGCTGGAAGTGGAGAAAACAAGTAAGCAGGGTCAACATTTCCCTGTACACTGATATCATTACCCAACCGCTTCCTTCCATCAGCCATATCAACTGTCCAGTCAAGTCCAATCACATCAACCCCAGTTCCTTTCATGCGCTCAAGCAGGCCACCATTCCCATTAATGTAGAGAACAAGAGGTATCTTAGGGCATTTATTCTGTACTATGCTCACAATCTGCAATTTTAGGAACCCAACAAATGAGTACAAGATAGACATTAAAAGGTATAGAAATATGTTATCTAAGGCAAATTTTCTCAAACCACTCAATAGGAGTCGATTGCTGGTTGGTAACAGAAGAAAGTCTGAGCTAATGTCTCTGTCTCCTCCTTTTTATATATAATTTATAAAATGCAGAGTCCTTCGTTAAAATAAAATAATTTTCAAAATTCTTAACCTTGTAGGGCTTTGCTAGCTGCTTTTTGCTAGAACCAAAAAGCAAAATAAATTTTTAGGTTCACAGGAAACAATCTTTTGAAGAAATTAAAAAAAAAAAAAAATTTAACTTTCATGGATGAGAACATTCATTCTTGCACTTCTATCAAATGATATACTTGATTGGCTTTACATTTTAGTCATTCACTCATTTTAGGGAAATATGATTTTGTTTCTTATACCAATTTTTCAGTAAGTAAAAAGTTAGTAGAGAGACAGCAATCCAAACAGAGCCTGGAGTAACATAAATAGTTCAATAATAGCCACATTGGTAAATTAACAACAGAACTAACAGTCAAGGCAAAATACAAGAAAACTGTTCTACTCAATTCGTGCACCGTTTCATTAGCTCTATGACAAAAATAATTAGCTCTGCAATTTCTAAGCAACAAGGTGAGAATGATTCAGTAAGGCAATATAATGATGCTTTATCCAACCAAGTTCCAAAGTACCTCTGTTATGTAAGGCTTTGACCACTGCTCCCACATATCAGGTGGTAGTTGCCCACCCCATGAATCAAATATTTGTATGCAATGTGCTCCAGACTCCACTTGGTAAATAATGTATTCAGATATCGCTTTTGTTAAATGAGAAAGAAGGGCCCTCAATAAATTTGGTGCTGTGTGGCACATACTCTTTACGGTTGTGTAAGTGCGGGTTGTACCTCCCTCTACTATATATGTTGCAATTGTCCAAGGTGCTCCAACAAAACCCAGCACCGCAGCGTGATCTCCAACCTACGTAAAAAAGAACTTATAAAAAATAAAAAAGGAAAGAAAAAGAAATTTGGCAATTATAAAATTTGTATATTAGTAAGACATTGTCTATACAATGCATGCTATTAAAACAGATAAATCACCTCCTGGCGCAAAATCTTAAGGGACTCCCCAACAAAATGTAGTTTCTCCAGGTCAATAGGGTGCAATGCCTTGAAGCAATCCTCAGAGCAAATCGGGGACTGAATGACAGGACCCCTTACTTCTTCAATGTCAAACGGGACACCAAATGCAGGCAGTGGAGTAAGTATATCGGAGAAAATTATCACTCCATCAGGGTGGAAAGCTTCCCAAGGCTGCAAAGAGATTTCCACAATGAGATCAGTTGTCTCAGATCTCTCTCTGAAGGATGGATGTTTCTCTGCAAGCTTTCTGTAAACAGACATAAACCTTCCTGCCTGGCGCATCATCCATGCAGGAGGCCGACTTACAGGCTCTCCTCTTGCAGCTTTAACCAATAATGGATCTAAAAGAAAAGATGAATGGAGATAAAGAGCATAAGTTGATAGCATCTCTAAAGTCCAAACACAAGAATGTTCTTGCCGTTCCTGGCATACAACATAATTGCAAAAATGACTTTTTCACTAGCAAGGAGAAATACTAGTCAAATTTGTACAGGTTACAGAAAGGGATCTCAAATTCATCATCTTGATTAGTTAATACCACGGAAGTTCATGGATTTTATAACAAACACCATTAAGCATATTATCATGATATCATCTATTTAAAAAATAAATAAAAGATTGTAATTTTTCATCATTATACAATTGGATATTAAAGCTTGCAGCGAATTTTTGCATCCTAAAACCAAGGCATTTAAATCCCCATCCATGCTTCAATCATTACACGACTCACAAACATAACTTTAAACGAATGTAATCAATTTCAACCACGGCCTGGCCTTATCTTCCAACCAAGTTGGCATTTTCAGAACAAACAGTCTTCATGATCCACATAGAGCGTTTTAATTGACCCCATTTCCCTCATAAGGTGCCAATCCTAGCTTCTTACCAAATGCATCCAATTCTAAATAAAATTCTCCTAAAATTACAACCTTTTTATCACTAAACACCCAAAATTACCCAAAAAAATCTAATTAATAACCAACCAGAAGCCACTTTAAATCAACCCAAAACAAAAGAAATCCAGAAAACTAAACTAAAAAGAAAACCAAAGAGATGAAATGAACAGAAAACTAAACTAAAAAGAAAACCAAAGAGATGAAATGAACTTTACCAGAAGTAGTAGAAGAGCAAGCTATAGAAAACTTCTTAATTTTCGTTCTTTTAGGAAATGAAACAAAAGCTCCAAGGAAATTATTATTTTCATTAGAGTGGAAACCCAACTGAACTGTCAAGCTTGAGGATTGAACTCCCAAGGAACTGCAAGCACTGCATGAAAAGTAGAAGAAGAAGTAGAACAAAATTAGAAAAAATAAATTCTAAAAGGGAGTTGAAATCCAAATATCCTATTTTCTAACTGAAATGGGATTTTGACCTTCTTAGTGTAAAGAAGCTCATTCTTTTTTCCTTTTTGTTTATGAGGAGAATTTGCGACACAGAACTTTGGAGTTGGCGGAAGTTCTGCAATCTGTTTTCTGATCGTTGAAATGAAATCGATAGTTTGACTTTGTTATATAGTAAGCTAAGTTGATGCTTGTGATCTTGCCACCTCAGAATATTGGATAAATCAGATCCCTACAATCTGTTTTGAAGTAAATATTGTGTTTTCAGGTTTTGGATCCGACAAGTCAGACTATCAATTTCTAATTCAATTTGTTTAAATTAAATAAATTATTAAAATTCCAGGTCGAATTAAAAATTCAGCCTAGTTTGCCCGAAATATGTTTAAAATTTTACCCGGATAAAAATGCTAAAATCAAGGCCTGAGCTGCTAAAAAATTTATATACTTAACTAACATTAAAATAGATGCAACTTAACAAGTTAACAAATACCTCTAAAATAATAACAAAATTAATAATAAAATAAATTTTATACAATATCCAAACAATAACATCAAAATAGTAGCAACATAATAGTAAAATGGTAGCAAAATAATGAGAAAACAATAAGAAAATAGCATTAAAAAGAAAAAAGATAGTAGATTTTTTTTATCCTTTAGTGAATTCGAACCAGGTTGGGCTCAGGCTAAAAATATCTTACTCGAGGCCCAGCCTGTTTTTTAAACTTGCATTTTTTTTTTGTCCAAACCCATTTTTCAAGCCTATATTTTTATCCAAACCCTCTCACATTTCGGACTGGCCTTCAGGCAGGGCCGGGTGACCCGACCTATTATATCAATTGGTAAGATAATCAATGTTTTTTTTAAAGATTGATAAGAAAAAATTAAGTCTACTTATACTTTCAATCCTTATACTCTTCCAACTTTTGAAAATTACTTTCTTTTAAATTTTAGGATTTTTTTCTTATACAGAACTACTTGTATAACTTCTTAACCCTTAAATATAAAGATAAACGCATTTCAATATATTCGAACTCATGTCTTCCTATATTAATTTAATTAAATCTAAATTTGTGACCATTTTAATAATCAAAGACCTAATTTAAAAATTAAAATCTAGCTAATAACATATGAAAAGTGAAGGCATAATCAGTACTTTTTAATAAAACTTAAAAAGAAAAATCAAAATTCAATCAATTAATGAGACTAAATTGAATTAAAAATCAGAAATCTAATTTATATAATTTCCAATTAGGGTTTAACATATTTCACACGATAAGTTTCTCAACAAATGAGAGGAAATTATTAGAAGCATAATATCACCGACGACTTGTGAGAAGAGAATGGAATTGGCTTATTTGCTCTTCCCCATTAATGTTCATCAAACACAAAAAATGTGAGATATGTGTAACAATCCACTACTCCCACACCAACAATTAAATATCATCTTCAAGTTTTGTCACCCGAAGCTACGTCCCATAGAGACCTTTTCACATAAACGGAAACCATGAACGCTAGCTGCAACAAAAAAGACAATGAATATTATTAGTAAGAGAGATTCATGTTTTACAATGATGCACATTGGTGCATAAACAAGTATTGTATGAGGAAGAAATGGAAATCCTTGAGGCTGTTAAACTGTAAATAATAGTCTAATAAGAGCCGATGCGATGTCTAGTGGCTTCTCAGCGGCCTCAGCTACTTCTTTTTCTATATCCTATTCTCAAGTCTTGGGATTCTGTCTTTTGGCAAGACATCCAATGGCATACACGCAACAACCATGACAAAAAAACCATTGCCCTAATAATATACTGAACAAATGAACTTCGGATGGAAGACCCGACCAAGTGAGGGAAGACCAAGTTTAACAATCTAAATGAAAGATATCCGCACATATTTAGCTCTGCTAGAGAAAAAAACATTTCCATCGTTTTGCATATATCTGCTACTAGCAAAGACAGTTCCACATGCTCTAATGTAGCATGAACTAGATTATGGGATTGGCAGAGATGAATGGTTGAAAATTCAACTTTATCTAGATTATTCATAGAGAAATTTAAACTATGGTATAAAGTCAAAAGGATAGACGTGTATAGTACACCAAAAGTATCTGAATATACTTGGAATTTAATTCAGGTAGATTATACATGGCATTTGGTTGCAAAATAATACTTCTAGGATCCAACGAAGTTCGTTATACACTACAAAAGCTTAATTTTAGGTTGAGTTGTCAAACTAAAGGTCAGATAGAAGAATCACCTAAGTTCATTCAATTGCGAAAAATGTGAAAAAGGAAAAGGATGCAAGAGTAGAAACACTTACCATTTATTTGGAGTATCCATATGCACGAATTTTGATTATATAATTCAAGAACTCCAAATAAAGCAAGTCAAGAATCAAAGGAGTCAAAATACTAGTTTCCATTCGGATCAACTACATGAGACGTTAGAAAAGCTCATCTAGCTGGAAACGACCACCTTCTGCTAAGACCGTATCCAAAATGAGATTTTGCTCTTTTATTACATGTGTTTCGCACTTCATCGTGAAGAATGGTGTAGTTTGAGCTGCTTATATTTCTAGAGTAGCAAAATTTACTACCATCGTAATTGTATGATTGTTGGGTACTTCCCACTCCACTCACAACCAGGTTGTCTTTTATAACCATTACACCCTTTCCTTGCTGCAAATTTCTGAGTGAACTGCTAGGCGACCTGGCATCGGCATCTTTAAACTTCTTCTCATTGAATCCTAATGTGACATTAGCTACCATCGATAAAGTTCCATTTCCTTGATCGACATCATCGGTGTATAAGTACAAATGAAACCTCTTGAGTGATTTCTTTGATTCGACATTAGAAGTTGGCAACTTTGCATAAACACTGTCATCAAAATGGATCGTCTGATTCACAATCTGTAGATTCCCATCCTTGCCCATCAACATGGAGTTGCTATACCTTAAATCTTGAATGGATTCAGTCGTGACCATCCCATAAGTGGACTTGACCCATCCAGTAGAGGATACGAACCTGGATGTATTAGTAACAAAGGTTCCATTCAATCCCTTAAAATCTAACACAGAAGAAACAGCAAGAGGAGCCACTTTATGTTGCAAAAGCTTCCCTTCGGTCTTTGCACTATTGCTATCTAACCATAGATGCAAATTGGCATCAATGTACCACACATTCAAGGCATTTGTAACACCAAAACTGAGTTTATGTTTTTTTCCATCCAATAAACTCCCCAGAAAGGGACTAATTTCAATATCATAAGTAGGGAGATCAAATGAACCGATACCACTAATGGGTCGCCATAAGAGCGGATTGATTCCTCCTGTGTAAACCACAGTAAAAGGCCAAATGGCACCAACTACTTCATCATCCAAACTAACCACAACTTCTCTAAAAGGTCCATTTCCAGCAAAACCTGTAAGATTATTGGCAGCAATATACTCGTTTGGAAGATTCCCATACCAAAACTCATCATTCTCGTGAAATGACACATACACCTCCAATACAGCCCTATAAACATTTTGAGGAATTTCAAATTCCTTCACTTTAACATCAGTAGAATTCTCGATCTCATACCACAACCCATCATTCAATGGCAAATCACGCGAAAAGGGTATGATTAAATCAGCTTTAGAACCAAACCCAGACCCTAAATTTCTTGCCTTTTCCTCATAAAGGTTCATTTTTTCCACAGCAGGGTAAAAATAAAGAGTGACATTGACATGGTAAACACCGGTATAAGTTTTGTCAACAAGATTTCCCATATAAATAGCAAAATTTTGAGTCTTGTTGGATAAAAGCAATGAGGAATACCTTGTAATATCCTTTTTCACACTCCAAATGATCCCAGTAGCTCTAGGTTCAGCTGTGCAGCTTCTCAAAAGCTCCACTCCAGATAACCAAACTCCAAAAATCCTGTCAAATTGCCTTCCTTTGCAGGTAGCATTCCATTCCAGGACAATCTTGGAAAATTCCTGATATGGGCAATCGGCTGGAAAGCTGTAGTTTGCCAAAACAGGAGGTTTGCCATAAGTGAAACCAAAGTCATGTTGAAGGACAGAGAGGGTACAAGGCGTGGTAGTTGGGACATTGATGGGTTTGGTGACTTCAAAAAAGAGAGTTGGTAGAATGGTGGCATTGGTTAATGGTTGGGAAATAAGGGATGATCTGAGGAAGGTTTTGGAATGGTGAAGATTGGCTTTGCAGAAGAGAGGGTCAAGAAACAGAAGGGGAAGAAAGAAGAGCAAAGGGGAGAAAGAGGAAGCCATGGATGGTCTGGTTGGTGTTTGGTAAGAAAGGGTTGCTGATTTAAAGGGTACCAAATTAAGTTAAACTTATGGAGTTAAAAACAAAGTCTATGATTTTGATTTAAGATTTTCTCTGAGAAAAATACATCATAGAAAAAGTTAGAACTTGGAATTATTGGGGGAGAGAAACAAGGGATAGATTTGGCAATGCATTGGAAAAAAAACAAATCTGATAAGAGTACAAAGTGCACTGATGACATTACATTACAGATGGGCTAAGCTCATCTTGTCTTGTAAGGTCAGCAAGAGAAAAAGCATCAAAATTGACAAGAAATGGTATGTATCATGGGAAAATTACTCATGATTGAGGTATTTTAGGGGTAAAATACTCAAATATATCAAAAAAATTAAAAATTTATGAAATTGGGCCGGTTTCTAGAAAATTTATGGAAAAAGGTCATTTTCCATCAAAACGCGTCCACGTCAGCGCGTTTTGAGGGGAAATGCCAGCAAAGCGCGCTCTTGGGGACGCGCTTTGTGCCACCTCAGCAAAGCGCGCCTACGTGGACGCGCTTTGTTGACGTGGACACAAAGCGCGTCCCGTGGGCGCTTTGCTGTTAACAACCACAAAAAATTTTTTCCCCTATAAAAACCCCCCAACCCTTTTATTTTTTTCACACTTTAATCCTTCTCTCAATTTTCTCTCAAAGTCCTTGAAATTTACTCTCAAATTTTAAAATAATCATTTATTATTTACAAAAAAGTCCTTTTTACAAAATAGTCCGTTTTACAAAATAAGAATTTTATTTTTATTTTTTATTTTTTGTAATTTAGTTTTAATATATTTAATAAATTAAAAATTTGTTTTTATTTTTTGTTTGTAGTTTAGTTTTAATATCTTTAATAAAATAGAATTTGTTTAATTTTTTATTTAAATTTAATTTTAAAAATAAAAGTCCAATATTTGTAATTTTATTGTAACTTAAAGGTTTTTTTTTCTTTAAATTAGTCCTTCTACAAAAGTTCACCGTTTTCATCAACAAATAAATAGAGTTTACATAGACACCAAGAGACAAAAAAAGTTAAGAACACTATCAACTATTCCGACTTGGACACGAGCGAGATGTATGGCCTGGGTTCCTACACCATCCGCACACCTACCTTGGTTGCTCGTTTCTTCTGATATCCATATTGTTTGCGTATTCTAGTCGAGCAAGGTCGACCCTTTGGTTTGCGCCTCAATTGTCTATCCGGCAATGACTTAAACGAGCAAGCGATACCGACGCGGCCACTTACGTTCATCCGGGATCAGTGGGAATACGTGTCTCGACACGCGTTGTACATGTTTTCTAATTTGTAAACTTCGTCGACATAGCTCATGGGATCAAGACGGAGATTCGACAAAGCCGCAAGTACACGAGCGCATGGGTAGCGAAGTGCATCAAATATCCCACGATCGCGAGTCCTATTTGTCAAGTGTACACGATCGCCCGCCAACAATACCTTGATTCGATGCTCACAAACTCCGTCACACGAAACCATAGGTTTGTCGCGATCGTGACACACCGTGTGTGCATGGTGTTGGCCCGTGCCTTGCCCTTGTTAATTTCTTGCAAGACCTTCGGGCTCCATACATGGCCTCCTTGCATTTGGCCTTTATAACTCGCTGCTCGCTTCGGAAATAGTGCCGCTAAACGAAAATATGTCTCTCGCACAACCGATGTTATCGGCAGATGACGCATTCCTTTTAGAATAGAATTTATGCATTCGGCCAGGTTTGAGGTCATGTGACCATATCGTAGGCCGCCGTCATATGCTTGTGTCCACTGTTCGAAAGGAATATTGCGTAGGTAATTTGCGCCTTCTTCGTTAACTGAGCGCAAACTTGCCAACATCTCGTGAAAATGGTCCTTATTGATCTCGTACCCTGCCAATATAAGTTGATATCGAATATTACATACCACTCTTCAATTGAGAATAAATTGAATATTACAAATGAAATTATATTAATAGATATTACATACCCATATTGGTCACTTGTTGTCGCTGACTTTTAGATCGATGTTGCCCGTAGTAGTTGGATGCAACATGTCTTAGGCAATATCGATGGTGTGTGCGATGCCACAGGCTTCCCTGGCGCTCTATTGCGGCTAGTATTCCAGGGCCCCGATCCGATATAACACATATATCAGGTTGGGGGCAGACATGCCTCCTTAACCTAGATAGGAAGAAATTCCAGTCATCAGCTGACTCCCCCGGTGTTATTGCAAACGTAATCGAAAGGTTTCTCCCACTGTCGTCCTGTGCCACAGCTAGCAATAGCCGATGCGTATATCTACCATACATAAAGGTACCGTCAATTTGTACCAATGGCTTGCAGTATATAAATGCATCTCGGCATTGCTTAAATGTCCAGAAAAGACGCTTGAACACTGCGCATCCACGGAGCAAACGATCGTTGTAGTATCTTTGGTTCCGTTTCAAGGTCCGTTATCTTTGCTCGACATATCTCTCCAAAGACTGACACCACTGCCACACTTCATTATATGAAGCGTCCCACCGACCATGCAACTTTTCCAATGCCTTCTGCTTGGCTATCCAAGCCTTCCTGTAAGAGGGCGTGTACCCCAATTGGCTACGAATATTGCCAATTAAGGCCGGCACTGTAGTCTTGGGATCGGCCTTCACCGTCGGTATTATTAAGTCAGCCAACATGTCTGAATCCATCTTCGGATGATCTTGTGTAACACCTGTCAACGAAGTACGTTAAATAATGCAACATTACGTAATATTAGTATTATTCAAAAATATTGAACACATCGTGATACTGTACCGGTAAGACATGTATGTGGACCTTTTTACTTTTTGATCTTTCACAAGCCTGTCCTTTTCCTCAACAAGGCCATGATTTTCATGAACATGTACCGTCTTGCACTGCACACTTTGCCTCGTACTTGTCGAGCTTGGATTTAACCACGTCGTAGTTAACCCCGTTCTTGATGTTGTATTGTTTCAATGCAGCAAGAAAAGCATCCTTGTTGGAAAACTCGTTACCAACTTCTAATTCGCCCAAATCCAACGACGAAGTTGTACGGTCACGCGTCCGGTGTGGTAGTTCAGGAAACTCCAATGCATCGTTTTGAGATAGATCGACATTGTGCATATGGGCTGGAGGCGAGTACGCCCTGAATAGCGGATCTTCTTTTTCTTCATCTGAACCGCCCTCAACATCTTCAAGTACTGTTGGAACAGGCTCCGGTTCAGAAAATAATCCAACTTCTGCACCATCGGGCCCAGGTTCTCGAGGTGGATCCACATCCGACTCATCATCTGATCCACCATAATCTACAACGAACGAGGCCCTCTCGCGGTGGATGTCGTGGGAGTACATTATCCCTCCTTAAACATCTTTCGTAACGTCCCCAATCATATGTAGATTGCCAACCACTAGAAGTTGATGACATTCCCCAATACGTATTTCTATCATCGGACGTCGAAGGAAGGATATGCATGTCCCATCCACCAACCGAGTGTCGTGCGGGGGTTATGTTTTCCATACTACCACTAAACACGGGCACTTCCGTATTCTGCCTCCCACTAACAGAGTGTCGGTTTGGGGTCGTGTATTCCCCCCGAACAGAAGTAGATGTTGAGGTCGAAGGAAGATCACTTGGCGATGAAAATTGTACATATACCTCAAGATAGGGTGATCCACTGGCTAGATGAGTCTCCACCATTGCCTCAAAGCTTCAAGGACTTTTGATGTCGAATGATTCATATCTCACCGGATCAACCGAAGCGTAAAATCTATACTTAATAGACTAAACTTTCATTGGCGTTGTTCCGAAGATTTTACGCCTAATTCTTTTGCGAAGTTCTAAGAAATCTATGTTCCGATTAAACCCCAATCGCGTTGTGCTCTCCGATAAAAAAACAACACCATTTTCGGTGTCACAAACCTCACCATCGTAGTAAATAACAGAATTAATACGTTCACTCATTTTCAGTTTCTATTTTTCTTTTGCCTCAATTTCTCTTATGCAACCTGAGAATGAAATTTGGTTGATTTATAGTCTAATTTTACCGGAGACTACTGTAGCAAAAGAGCGTCCACGTGGGAGCTCTTTTCAGTACTCCCTAACGACAATGCATCTCTTTGGAAGCGCGTTTGGCCATTTGTTTGTTCAGAAACGTTTTCTCAAAATTATTTCACCAGAGACTACTGTAGCAAAAGAGCGTCCACGTGGGAGCTCTTTTCGCTTCTCTATGCGACGATGCATCCTGCTTTGAAGCGTTTTGTACCACCGCTTGTTCGTAAATGTCTTCTCAAAATTATTTCACTGGAGACTCATCAGAGTAAAAGAAAGCGCCCACGTGGGAGCTCTTTTCGCATACTCCTGCCGACGAAGGCATCCTGCTTTAAGCGTTTTGGCCACTTGTTTGTTCGAAACGTATTCTCAAAATTATTTCACCGAGACTCATCAGTAGTAAAAGAGCGCCCACGGGAGCTCTTTTCAAGACTCTCGCCGACGATGCATCTGCTTTGAAGCGTTTTGCCACTTGCTTGTTCGAAACGTCTTCTCAAAATTATTTCACCGGAGACTATCTGTAGCAAAAGAGCGTCCACGTGGGAGCTCTTTTTAGTACTCTTATCGACGAAGGCATCCTCTTTGAAGCGTTTTTGGACATTGTTTGTTCGAAAACGTCTTCTCAAAATTATTTTGCCACTACAATTGTCAAAAAAATTCAATTAATTTTTGGGCTAATATATTTTTCCCAAAACCCTAAATATATTTTTACCCTAGCCCAGAAACCTTAAAATTTCATACCCTTATTGGACGGGGAAGGAAGGCAAAAACGCGTCTCGTCGGTAGCGTTTTCCTGGTTATTCAGCGAGAAAGCGCGCCTTTCGGGGCGCTTTGTGTCCATGTCGACAAAGCGTTCCTACGTGGGCGCTTTGGCGACGTGGACACAAAGCGCGCGTCCCCGGGCGCTTTCTGGCATTTCCTCAAAACGCCTTGTTGACGTGGACGCGTTTTGATGGGAAATGGCCCTTTTCCGTAAATTTTCTAGAAACCGGCCCAATTCCGTAAATTTTTAATTTTTTTGGTATATTTGGGTATTTTACCCGTATTTTAGCCCTTATTTTACTTCATTTCAGCCATTATCAGTGTTTATTATTATGTATTGGCTTGTTTCAATTCGTACAAGATTATGATATTTTAAATCAATTTTCAATAATTTTATCTTATTTATTATTTTTAATAATTAATTTTAAAATAATATATAATTGTTTAAGTGAGGTTGTTTAATAAACTGAAAGTTTAAGTATTGAGAAATTAAGTATTAAAAAATTATTGAAATTTTAAATATTTAATTTAAGTTATGAAATATGTTTTGGTATATTACTTGAAATTAAATATGGAATATAATTAAATTTTTTTGATAAATTTAATTTTTAAAAATTTAAAGGTTAAGTATTTAAAAATTAATTTTAAAATAACAAAAATAACTAAAAATTCTATATTAAGTGATAATGTAACACACCCAACCTAGAAGTTTAAGTCGAATTTGGACGAGTTACACCAACATATTGAAAACTGATTTCAGTAATTATCCAGAAAACATTCAAAACTTTACTTGATTCATGGCGGAAAAATCTTTTTAGAGTTTAATGTTGAAAACCAAAATTCGTTTTGTTGACTTGAGTGGTTTTATAGTTTCACGTTAACAAATACTGACGAATTTAGCAAAAACCAAGACGAGCTCAGAAACAGACTACAAACCCAAAAGATCAAAAGCATTTTTACATTATTGTAAAAAAATCTGAGCTCTCACACGTCGTTCGATCCTAAGTCAAAGACTTACCCTCTTGCATCAACACACAACCGAGACCATTAAACGACGCGTCACTGTAAACCATGAACTCTTTCTCCGGTTCTGGTTGAACCAAAATCGGCGCCTCAGTCAACAATGTTTTCAATCTCTCAAAACTCCGTTGACATTTCTCAGTCCATTCAAACCTAACATCCTTATGTAACAGTTTCGTCATCGGGGTAGCAATCATAGAAAACCCCTACGAAGCGTCTGTAGTATCCTGTCAAACCCAAAAAACTTCTGACTTTTGAGACGTTTCTCGGCAGTTTTCAATCCACAATAGCCGAGATCTTACTCGGGTCAACTCTAATATCATCACCCGACACATTGTGTCCTAGGAATCCGACCTCTCGAAGCCAAAACTCACTCTTACCAAATTTAGCATACAACTGCTTATCTCTTAAGGTCTGTAAGACAATTCTCAGATGTTTTGCATGATCACTCTCATCCCGAGAATAAATCAATATGTCGTCAATAAAGACAACCACAAACTTGTCCAAATACGGTCGGAAGACACGGTTCATCAAATCCATAAAAATTGCAGAAGCGTTCGTTAAACCGAACGGCATGACCAGAAACTCATAATGGCCATACCTCACCTGAAATGCAGTTTTCAGCACATCTTATTCCTTAACCCTCAACTGGTAATAGCCAGACCTCAGGTCTATCTTGGAGAATACTGTGGCTCCCTTCAGTTGATCAAATAGATCATCTATCCTTGGTAAAGGATACTTATTTTTTACCGTCACCTTGTTGAGTTGTCTGTAGTCTATGCACAATCTCATCGACCCATCTTTCTTCTTCACAAATAGTACCGGAGCACCCCACGGTGAGTAGCTCGGCCTTGCAAAACCCTTATCCGTCAACTCTTGCAACTGAACCTTCAATTCTTTCAACTCTAATGGTGTCATTCTATAGGGAGCAATCGAAATAGGTGCCGTTCCTGGAACTAACTCAATTCCAAACTCGACCTCTCTAACTGGAGACAATCCGGGTAACTCTTTGGGAATACATCCGGATACTCACATACCACTGGCACTATTTCAATCTTTACCTCAGACTCTTGAGTATTCAATACAAAAGTGAGATAGGACTCACATCATTTTCTCAAGTATTTCTTGGCTACTAAGGAAGAAATCATCACCTGTAGATTATCTGACCCTCCTGATTCAACCCGAATAACAACTCCATTTTCACATTTCAATTCAATAAATTTACTACCACAGTTCACTAAAACACTATGGGTAGTCAACCAATCCATACCAAGAATCAAGTCAAATTTATCAAACGGCAACAACATAAGGTTTGCCGGAAAATAATGACCCATAATTGTCAAAGGACAATTCCTACACACCTTGTCAACTAACACATGTTTACCTAACGGGTTTGACACATTTACCACAATTTCCGTAGACTCAACGGTCATGCTCAAACTAGATGCCAGTCTCATGCAAATATAAGAATGGGTAGACCCTAGATCAATCAAAGCAATAACAAAGGTATCATGAAGAGAAAAAGTACCCGTTATTACATCTGGGGATGATGCCTCTTCGCGAGCGCGAATGGCATAAGTCCTTGAAGGTGCCCGACCCTTCGGTCTCACAGTAGAGTCTCGTGACGCACCTCTACCACTAGTCCCACCTCCTGGGTTCTTTGGTGGCCTACCCTTTGCAGATACATTGCTGGATTTTATCTCTTGCTTCATTTCCTTGTCATCCCTCTCGGGGAAATTTCGGATGAAATGGTCGGGGGAACCACACTTATAACAATTCCGGTTGTTTCCCTAACACTCTCCAATGTGATATCTACCACAACTTGGACACTCCAGTTTGGTCTTCGGATTGCCCACACTTTCCATCGAGGTGGCTTAAACTCTTGAACCCGAACGAGTGTTGCCTCAGTCTCGATGTGAATATCTAACTGATGCAGTCGTCCGAGGATTTGCTTCCTTGGATCTTTTCGACTGTGCTTAGTATAATTTGCCCATCGGCCATTTTCTTGCATCTCGAGCCTCACTCACAGCCCTCCTCTTTTCCTTACTCAGTTCTTGGCCTTACTTGCCCTGTCAACCAACACTACAAACTCTTTTAACTCCAAAATACCAACTAGTAGTTTAATATCCTCATTCAGCCCATCTTCGAACCTCTTGCACAAAATAGTTTCCGTTGACACGCATTCTTGCGCGTACTTGCTAAGCCTAACAAATTCGCGCTCATATTCCGCCACAGCCATTCTTCATTGCTTTAACTCAAGGAATTCCTTCCATTTCTGGTCAACAAATCGCTGACTTATATACTTCTTTCGGAACTCCTCCAAAAAAAAAGTCCCACGCCACTCTCTCCTTTGGAACCACTGATGTCAACGTTTTCCACCAATGGTATGCCGAATCTCTTAGCAAAGACACAACACATTTTAAGCTCTCCTCAGGTGTACAGGAGAGTTCATCAAATACTCTCATTGAGTTCTCAAGCCAGAACTCCGCCCTCTCAGGGTCATAATCTATATTAGCTTTAAACTCCTCATCCCATTGCTTCTGAATCTTATCTACCAGGGGCTTCGTTATCCTCACTAAATCTATACCTTGAGGAGCCACTGGAACTGGCTGAGGTATAAGAGGAGGTGGAGGAGGTTGAGCATTAGGATTTGCTCGAACATACTCCAAGTACCAGTTACTCATCATCTGGAGAAAAGCTTCCCAAGCCTCTTCTTCTTGACCCCTAGTCTCGGGTCCACTCTGAACAGGCGCGGTCCCTTGAGCGGGAGCCGGCGCGGTCCCTTGCGCGGGAGCCGGCGCATTACTAGCTGCATCATCAGCAGTCGATTGATCGGGATCTATATACTATATAAAACAAAGTTTAGAATCATCAGAAGCCACCACACTATCATTATACGCTTATGGCATGTATAGCTAGACTCTTACACACGCTACGGTAGTCCGAGAACCGACTAAAACATAGCTCTGATACCACTAAATGTAACACCCCTTACCCGTATTCTATGCTGGAACCGGGCCCAAGGCGTTACGGACTTAATCCACTTGATCACACCACTTTAATCCCAACTTGACAACTCTCTATAGTCACCACAACGATCTCATTAAGGACTCACGAGGCCTTAAACATACATAAGAGGGATTTCGAGACCCTACCGGAAACCTTTGCGATCTTAAAATTTTTCACCAAAACAGGGGTGACACGCCCGTGTGAAATGGGACACGCTCGTGGGGGCAGACCGTGTGGTCACACACGCCCATGTCCCTACCCCGTATATAAAAACTTGGGTATTCTGTTTGTGTCACACGGCCTAGGCACGCACCCGTGTGGCTAGCCCGTGGTCGACACTGACTTACTACCTTAACATACAGGGGACACACGGCCAAGTCACACGCCCATGGGCTGACCGTGTGTCACACATGGCCTAGACACACACCCGTGTGGCTACCTGCATGGACAAGAACAAGGCTACTTGCCAAGATCTTTTCACCCCTCTAGCTCATACAACATGGATCCATTCAACACATCATCAAACAATTCATGTTTTGAAATATAAACTTCCATGGACAACTACATCTTTTCATATATAACAAGGTGAGCCATCAACCAAGGCATTATACAAAATAGTTTTTCCATCTAAAGGGCCATCACATCCTTGACCAATATAACAAAATAAACTAACTTGTCTAGCCTCTATACATGCCATATACAAAAGCGCTGAGTCTAAATATACCGAAATGAGCTGATAGTGTGGGCGATCTTCCAAATTATCTGCGTATCTCGACCCAACTTTTTGGCTCTATAAGACAAGGGAAAAGAAAGGGGAGTAAGCTTTAAGCTTAGTAAGTTTACATATAAATAATTAACTCCATAGTATGAGCTAAACAACAATTAGCATTATACTAAACAAAGACAACTCACATTCACAATCATGTTTACATTCATTCATTTGCATACCTACTCCCAACACCACAATTTCTTATGATACAACACATCGTAATTCCTTACTAATCCAACCCCAATGCCAAATCACTCAGTGGTTTCGCACTTAGCCCACCATAAATCGTTAGTATGGTAGTATCGCACATAGCCCACCAAAAAGGATAATTATAGTGGTATCGCACATAGCCCACCAAACAATAAATAGATGATGGTATCGCACTCAGCCTATCGTAGTTAAGTATTAAGATGGTATCGCACTTAGCCCACCCTCAAATATTGTTATTACACATTTACAAGACTATTTCGTCATTCATACGAAACTACACCATAACTATCAAATTCAATTCACTTAAATTATACATGTTTTCAATCATGCCATTTACCAATCAACATCAACAATGTATATATATATAAAATGTATTGTTTACACATAAACTTACCTCGGTATTCAAAATGTATGAAGACGTGTAATTTAGTCCACGACTTTGTTCTTACCTCGGTTTCGATCCGGGCTTCATTTTTCTTGATCTATAATGATAAATCAACTCATTTAATACACACATTGACTAAATTGACTCATAACTCATACTTTGGTAAAATTACCATTTTTCCCCTAAACTTCCTCATATTTACACTTTTGCCCCAAGACTCGTAAAGTGATTTTCATTCAACTTTCTTGTATTTCATGCTTAGCTGATTCATTTTCTCAACTACAGCAATATTCAATTCTCACTATCTCACTCATGTATGACCAATTTCATGACTTTCACAATTTAGTCCTTACATGCTATTTTCATGAAATTCACTTAGAAAAAGATGTTTATTCTACATCAAGCTTTCATAATCTTCCTTAAAACATGAAAATACTTGCATGTCATACATGGGTATATTTTTTAACATTAATCCTAGCTCAAATTATAGCTAGAAATAGCTAATTCAAGTTACGAGGATCTCAAAAATACGAAAAATATTAAAAACGGGGCTAGGATGCACTTACTAGCAAGCTTGAAAGATGAACAAACCCTAGCTATGGGGTTCTTCAAACTTTCGGCCAAGCTTAGTGAAGTTGAACATGAATTTTGACTTATTTCATCATTTTTAATCATTAATTAGCCAAATGACCAAAATGCCCTTTTTACTAAACTTTCAAATTTTACCCAATCATGCCCATTTTTGTCCAAAATATAAAAATTGGGAAAATTGCTATTTAAGGACCTCTAATTAATAATCCAAAGCTATTTCATACTTAAAGCTTCTAGAATCTCAAATTTTGCAACTTTTGCAATTTAGTCCTAATGGACATTTCAATCACAATTTAATAAATTTACTTCATGAAACTTTCACATAATCATGCAAACATCTCATAATCCTTAAAACTCATATTTCTACTTCGAATTTGTGGTCTCGCACCACTATTCCGACTAGACTCTAAATCAGGCTGTTACACCATATGTTAGACATAAGTTGATCAACTACTTAACACATATGTAGCTACCATAGCATGACATTACAATTATATCAAAACAAACCATTACTAGTCATTCCAATTGCTAGATTACAAGCATCATTTACATTCACATGCCAATAGGGCCAATATAACCTATACATGCCATTACAACCATAACTGATTTACCATATATATACCGATATAGGCCGACGAATAGTGTGAGTGATCTTCGCCGAGCTTCCAATCCAACGAGCTTTCGATTTTTTATAAAATAGGGAAATAAAACTAAGTAAGCATTACATGCTTAGTAAGTTCGTATAACATGGTACTTAACTTACCATTCATTCTATTTTGAGGTAACTAAGTAAGGCACATTCAATCAATTTGACCTCAAGCCCTACACATATCTTCATTTCCTTTGTTAGTCAAATATTCCATAATAACATCAAAACATATATGGGCTCAACAACGATCAAGTTTCTAGGCATATATGCTTTCCACAACATGTATCCATTTAACATGTATAAATCATCACTTTATATTACTAGTATAATTTCATGTAATTCATCTCGAGTTCAGATTATTTCATATCAGAACTTTACTCATATTACTCGAAATATCAATGCCACACGAGTAGTACACTTAAGTTGTACAAATCTATAATCAAGGATGAACATACTCATCAAATAAATTCCATGTACAAATATCATCATCTCATATTTCCATGTATCAATTTTCACATATCATCATTTTCATGTATTTCAGACAGATACGTGTAATAACTCATTTCATTATTCATATCTTCTCCTGTCTGGATTGTTACCCATTGAATTTATTCGGAATATCGATGGATACACAGGTAGTACACTCGAGGTGTACAAATCAGGATCTGTCAATTCATGTCCAATGGTACCCATAAGGTACTATTTCAGAGAGTACACTCTCGAGCCACACATGTATACAACAGGATTACCAGTCCAGGTTAAATCCTTTTTATGACATATGCTCTAAGGAGCTTGATCTCGATTACCCGTCCGGGCTAAATTCTTTTAGAAATGAGGTCAATAGGATTTCTCAACCGAGCTAAATCCCACCAGCAATAAATGCAGTGCCTCATTCATTTCGGGAAATCACATATCCATCGATTTTCATTTATTCAAATGGGATTTAACATTTTTCCGAACATAATTACTCATGTGATTATTACATCTATTTATACAATTTTATAGAATAATTCCTTTAATCACATTCAATATTCAAACCAAGTACAAGAATAACCTTTTATCATTTAAATCATGCATCATCATTTATCTGGTATTTCTCGGATATGTTTACAGGACTTAACTTTTGTTAAGTATTCTTGATCATGTAACAAAGTTCATATTTATAACATTCAAATAATTTACACATATACACATTCAATACAAGCATATAAATATACATAATTTAGTTACACGAACTTACCTCGACAAATGTTCGTGTACGTAAAATCTACTAATCTGACATTTTCCTCTTTTCCTCGTTCTAACTCCGAATTTGGTCTATCCAGATCTATACGAGTAAATTTAACATCAATTTATCAGATTTTATATTCATGTGGACTCAATTTACACCCTAGGAAAAATTACCATTTTGCCACCAACTTTTCCATAAATTCCAATTACGTCTCTAGGCTCGAAAAATAAAATTTATGCAATTTACTCCCTATTCCAAGCCTAACCAAAATTCCATCAAAAAATTTACAGCACATGTATTCATAAAAATTCAGAATTTTTCATTAATTTTCACAACTTTACATTTTAGTCCCTAAATCATGTTTTCATCAAAAATCACTTTGTAAAAGTTGTTTATCTATCAACAACCTTTCATTTTCTACCAAAAATTTCTAATTTTCAGCATATACATCCATGAACCATTTTCCATACTTTGACAACTTTTCAAATTGATCTCCCAAATAGATAGATTAGGCTATCCCGGTTTTAAAAATATCAAAATTACTAAAAACGGGACAAGGAAACTTACCCAATTTGGCCATGAAAGTTTCTTCTCTCTCTCCTAAAGTTTCCATGTATTTTTGGGGAAGAAGATGAGAAAATAAGATGATATTTCTTTTTATCATCTTTTAATTAATTAAATTATTTCAATTTCCAATTTAGTCATTGCCCTTTTTCTAAATTTCCATGGATGAGTCACCAAAATATCTACATGCTTTTTATTAATGGTCTAATTACCATATAAGGATCTTAAGTTTTGAATTCCATAGCTATTTGATCCTTCTAGCTACTAGAATCCAACTTTTACATTTTATGCGATTTGGCACTTCTCGTAATTAAACACATAATCGGTAAAATTTTCTTATCAGAATTTTCACATGACATTTCTAACATAATACAGACCATAAAATAAAATTAAAATAAATTTTATTTTCGGCTCAAATTTGTGGTTCCGAAACCACTATTCCGATTTCATCGAAATTGGGCTGTTACAAAACTCTTATATATTAGATGCTTATATAAGTTAGAATGTGCTAGAGTTGATAGCATCTATCTATTCATTGAGGAACTTGTTGATTGGTTTTACAAGGGGAGAACTTAAAAGAGAACAATCTAGATTTTTAGATACAAAATTGAGGTCACTATATCAAGGTGTGTTAGGATTTAAATCCTCTGTTATATTTAGATTAAAAATGATAAATTTTTTCATTGAACTAGATTTCACAAATATAGAAAAATCAAATTACGTAAATAATTTATTTATATTTTTCTTTATTCTTATTGTAGTGCCACTAAAAGTACCTATTTTCACGGATACTTATGCACTCTATTTTTCTTACGTAATTAGTCGCTGTAGGTTGCAACATAATCTGTATATATGATTGTGAAGTAGCGTTTTTCATCCACTTCCCTTACAAAACTATCTCACAAACTTGTTTGCTAGAGGTAAATCTTTGGTGGAGTGCAATTACATCTAACTTGATTGTATAGGAACAAATTTTTTTTTTTAAATCAAAATAAATTGAATATTTTGGGGTTCAAATTCGATTTATATTTGCCTCGCTCCGAAAAATTTACCAAAATACTTTTTTTTTTATTTTATAACTTTTTTTTTCCATAAAAATTATAGATTTTTTATGCAGTTTAATTAAGATATATATATATATATATATTTAATATAAACCCACTAATGCCATGAGAAAGGATTGTATAAAACAGGTATATTATCCATTTTCAATAGTTTTATGCCACATCAGTATTCTTATCCTGAATTTCAAGATTTTAATTTGGATTTGATTTTTTTCAGGATGAAAATGCTGAAATTCAGGATGAAAATATTGATGTGGCATAAAACTATTGGAAAATAGATACAGATGACGTGGCGTCACTGTTTCATACAATTCTTTCCATTGATGCCATTACTACTTGGAGAAGAACCATTCACACGTGTAGCCCGACCATTGGGTACCTAAGCGGCGTCTGAGGGTTTCAAAACAGTTAGATTATATTTAAGATTGATACCCAAACAAAAAAAAAAAAAGTAAAAACAAGAAATGAACCACAAAAAGGAAATTAACCAACAAAATCTAAAAAATATGAAAACAACAAAATAAAAAAAAAAAAAACCCCTCAGGTCCAAAATTTCTTCTCCAGAACCTTCAGAGCCCTCCTTAGCACTAATAGATCGGCGAGGTAAACCAGAGAAAACAGTGTATTCCAGTACCATCAACCTGGCAACCTCTTACAACACTTTATAACATTTTAACTATTTACATTTATATATGTTTTAAGTGGATGCTTTTACCTTTTATAACATTTTTAATATATATTTTATTTAACTTTATAAAAAATAATATAATATAAAATATTATGTAATATTTTGGATGAGTCGAGTTGGAATAAAATAAAAATTTCTTTCGAGGTGATAAATTCAAGTGCCAAATTTTTAAATATCAAGTTTGGAACATCTTCAAAGTGAGAAACATAAAAATCAAGTTGAAATAAGGCAGGTGAGTAACGTTGCATCCGTTTCTATTGTCATCCCTACTAAAATTTTACATACAAACAACTATATAAAATAGAGAATTACTTATAAGTGGGTGTTGCAATTTCTTTCAAAACTTCAAAACAAACAAACTTCTTACCCAAGTGCCAAATCCCAAACCATTAAAGCTGAAAAACCAAAGCAAGTTATCACGAAGAACATCCCCAATCAGAACATTCCACGAAAAGAAGATGCTATGGATGCAGAACATACATGCCAGCTTGTTCTTATAGCAGCTGAGGAACTTCATCTTTTCTTAGATTCTTTTTGGAAGTTACCTGGCGGATGAAAACAAAAATTGTCACTTTGATTTTACAAAATCATTGAGATTTACCTACTTTAGCATGGAAATGAAGCACATTTATTTTAATGATATTCAGAGACTCACATAATAAAGATGGATTTGCAGGACTAATTTCATTTCTTCTGAAACCAGCTTGAAAATTTATTTTGTAATTCTCTCTCGATCATTCTTACAAGCCACCGCGGTTTTCTTGTTGTGAATACAATGTATGCCATGCTAATTCCTAATATCATTCCACATCCATACCCCATCATCGCAACTTTCCAAATAAACGCTATTCCATTTCCATTACCTTCTTCATCTTGCACTGCTTCTGGTCTTTCATCATTGTTACATTCCTCTGACAATGGGAATCCACACAAACCCAAGTTCCCTATATAAGAGTCGATCTCAAATGTACCAAATTGCTTGCCATGGGGGATTGCCCCTACAAGATTATTGTTTTGAAACCTCACCACTTCAAGAAATGTTAAATTTGTCAATTGAGAAGGAATTCTGCCACTCAACTTGTTAAATGAGAAATCTAACGATTCAAGTCCTATCAAATTCCCGATTGATGTTGGGATAGGACCAGTTAGGTTGTTATGAGAGAGATTGAGTGCATGAAGCAAGCTAAGCTCTCCAACTACCTCGGGAATTTTTCCATGGAATCCATTCATCGACAAATCTATAGTTGAGAATATGGGCATACGTACTGTAATTGCAAACTGTAGCTCCAAGCCTTTTATTGTTACATTAGCAGGTAACCGATAACTATCATTTCGATCTTTAATTACTTCCTTCAGAGCCTTAAGATTTTGGAAGAACTTGGTTGGCAATAAGCTAGTGAAGTCATTATGAGAGAGATCAAGCATTTCCAATTTGGAGAAGGAAGAAGTTGCATTGGAATCTTGAATGGAACCATGGAACTTATTAGATCTCAAAATAAGAACTCGTAACTTTGGAAGCATGCCTAACCAATGGGGAAAGGTATCACTTAAGTGGTTACCTGCAACAATCAAAACTACCAGTTCACTGCAATTAATCAAAGATAGCGGCAGTATCCCTTCCAATTGATTGTCACTAAGGGCAAGATATCTCAAATTATTATTTCGATCACAAACGCTATCCGGGATTGTACCTGAAAGCTGATTTCCTGAAAAATCCAGATATTCAGCAACATTCCAGTTACCAATATCAATTTGGAGAGGCCCTCTTAGAAAGTTGGAAAACAAGTGTAGCCGCTGGATATGTTTAAGTCTTGTAAAGGTAGTGGGGATGAATCCAACTAGATTATTCCTACTAAGATCTAAAATTACCAAGTTGGTAAGATTGCCAATTTCCCCTGGAATGCTGCCACCAATGTTGCAACCCGAAACATAGAAATATTGAAGAGAAACCGAGAGATTTCCTATAGAAGCTGGAAGGTAACCAGTGATCAATGGATTTCCTCCGAATCCCAAGAATCTCAAGTCATTGCACTTTGCTAATGATGATAGAAAGTTGATTTCCGAGGATGAGAGTGTGCCACTGAAATCATTATACGCTAGGTCCAGCACTTGTAGATCTCTTAGGTTACCCAAGGTAACTGGAATATGTCCTGCAAAAATTAATGGCTTCAAACAATGGATTCTTTGTTTTGCAAATTTCAATACGGTAAAAAAAATATTTGTAATCAAATGTGGGCAAATAGAAAGATAATGGGTAGGGTCTTGTTTTGGTGAAGTTGTTTGTTTTTATCGAGTATGGTTCTTCGAAGTTGCCTTTTTTTGTGCAAGTTTTTGTTTGCTCTATGGGCGGGTATTGATGGTGGACTTTGTCATAATTATGAGGGTGTATGTCACGTACAATACACGTGATTTAAAATTAGTATATATAAAAATTCAATTTATAAAAAAAAAAAGTAACAATAGTGAAAATGAGCATAAATAGTAGTGAAAAAAAATACCATAAAATACCTGCTAAAGAATTGTTGGATAATTCCATGGTTCTCAAATGTGTTAGATTACCGATGGTTGGAGGAAGATGTCCTCTAAACAGATTGGTAGAAAGGTTTAATATTTCTAAGTTAAGAAGATCTCCAATTTGGTGTGGGATTATACCTGTATTATCAAATTAATTTATTAAACAAATATAAACATTATTTGTAATCTTTTTTTTTTGGATTAAAATATCGAGACTCAATAGTACAAATTTTTAAAAAAATGGAAAAAAAAAAAACTCAAACTCAGCAGGATGATAGACCAAAAAATAGTATGTCAATAATTAAAAGGTGAATAGAGAAAAAAAATTAAAAAATGTAATAATTAAAAATAGTATGTCAATAATCAATTGGGCGCGCTTTCTGCACAATTAGTAAGAAAGCACGTCTAACTGAAAGCATTTTCCAATAATTACAAAACTAGACGCGCTTTTTAGACAGTTGGCAAGAAAACGCGTCCAACTAGGTGAGCTTTTCTGATGACATGTCAAGAAAAGTTTGCCTAGTTAGACGTGCTTTCTTTGTAATTATTGGAAAACGCTTCTAGCTGGGCGTGTTTTTCCTAACATATCAATAGGAAAACTCACCTAATTGAACGCACTTTTACACTCTGTCTTCAAAAATGACATATTTCCCTAAGTTTTGAAAAAAGGGCCTATTTGATCATTTTTTTTTAAAAAAAAAGACATATATTGTCTATTTAGCCAATTAATGACTAAGATAGAAAGAAAATATAGTTTTGTTAATAATTATAATAATATTATGGTTTAACTCACTATTTTTCTTTTGAAGTATACCTATTTTCTCATTTTAGTATCTATTGTTTTTTTTTTTCAATTTGATACCTAAAGTATCAATCACTTCCCAACTTGATACCTAAAGTATGTTTCCGTTATATTTTTTAATCCATTTTTTATAGATGTTAAAATAAAATCTCATAGGCAATCACAAAGTGCCATGTGGTGTCTTTATGTAAAAAATAAATATTTTGTTTTATTCAATGTATATACACATTAAAAAATATAAAATAGAAATAAATATATAAAAAATTTAGAAATATATATAATCTAGAAAATAAACATATATAAATATAAAAAATATAAAATAAAATATAAGATAATTGAAAATAAATTAGTTGAAATTAATAATATTATTACAAAAATCTAATAATATTGTAAAAATTATAAAAAATTGCAAATTAAAAAAAAGTTTAAAATTCTTTTATAAAATTATAAAAAGGCATTTAAATTTCAAGTTTTTTTTTGTAATTACTTGAAATTAAATACCTTTTTAATTTTTATAACAATTTCAAGTTTTATATATTATTTTGAACTTTTAAAATTTAAATTATATATTTTAGGATTTTATAAAAAAATATTTTAATATTATATTTGATTTTATTTATATTTTTAATCAATATAATATATAATATTGAAATAAAAAAGACACTTGGTGTATTCTAATAGTTCCACATGACCGATCAATGCCGGTCAATGATAGGTCAAAGTAAAGAGTGTTTTAGTTTACGAGAATTAACCGGTCACATGACACTATTAGAATACACAGGGTGTCTTTTTTTTTTAACATTATATATTATATGGATTAAAAATATAAATAAAACAATATATTATATATAAAAATAATTTAAAAATAATTTTTTATAAAATCCTAAAATATATAATTGTAAATTTTAAAAGTTCAAAATAATATATAAAAATTGAAATTGTTATAAAAATTAAAAAAGACATTTAAAAAAACTTTGAAATCTAAATACCCTTTTAGAATTTTATAAAAAAAATATTTTTAAATTCTTTTTAAAATTACATTATTTACAATTTTTTTACATTTTTTGTAATAATATTATTAATTTCAACTAATTTATTTTTAATTATCGTATTTTTATAAATTTTATTTTTAGAAATTATATGTTTTTCTAGATTATATATATTTTTAATTTTTTTATATTTTAATGTGTATTTATATTTAATAAAAGAAAATATTATTTTTTACATAAAGACGCCTCGTGGCGTTTTGTGATTGGATATATGATATTTTTAACATTTATCAAAAACTGGATTAAAAAATATATAATGAAGGCATAATTTAGGTATCAAACTGAGAAATGATTAGTACATTAAATACCAAATTGAAAAAAATTAAATACGAAAAAAAAATATTTAAGAGCTAATCAAAATATGTAATAGATAAGCATATAAATCAATCTTCCAACATTGAAGACAAAATCAATCTTTCAAAAAGAAACTTTGCTTCATTGAAATAAATATGAAAATATTTAAGATTTTTATAATTAATTAAAATTATGAATTTAATATGCTATCATGATTGATGAAAAGCATGAAGTTTAAAGAAAAACTTTAAGAGTGTTGGAATGAAGAATTTTGAAAATTTAGAGATTTAGCAAGTTAAAATGCTAGCAGGTATAATTATTTTATTTGGATAAATAATTATATCAGAAATAAATGTTACAAAAAGTTAAATATGTATATCATTATATTAGCAAAATTTTATAATTATTTTTAGTAAAATAAAAATTTTAAAATATATATTAGAATAAAATATAAAATATTTTTGAAATTTTAGTATTTACTCTATAGTGAGACCATATTTATAAAATAAGATAAAATTATAAGTAAATTTGAAAAACCACCTCTTTCAATAAAATTTGAAAAGAGAGTTCCCTTTTGAAATTATGCACTAATTTTGAAAATTTTCAAATATTTTACTTAACTCACATTTAAAATTTTAAAAATATTGATATAAATGAAATTCATCCTCCAAACACACCTATAAAGTTTTATTTGGTATAAAGGAAGAAGAAAGAATTTGAGGTTTTCCTATACTACACTGGGAGAAAGATAACAAGTTTTTTAAATGCTAAAACTGCGTACAAATGCTTTTCGTTTTACCTTCGATCAGGTTGTTGTGGAGTTGAAGTATCCTAAGCATTGTCAAGTTTCCTATTTCTTTTGGTAGAATCCCCTCCAACTTATTATCCGCCAACTCTATATCTTGTAATTCTTTACGCTCGAATAAAGTCATTGGAATTTTGCCAGAGAGTCTATTCCTTCCCAAATACAGCACTTGCAATCTAGGTAGGCCTTCAAACATATCTGATGGGATCTCACCTATGAGATTGTTATGGCTCAAAGACAAGTATTGAAGTTTAGGGAAAGAACCAAACCATGATGGGATTTCTCCATCAAAACTATTAAAAGATAACCTTATATATTTCACCCGCTGCAAATTAACCAACTGGGCGGGTAATGGGCCATGAAAATTGTTGTTCCTCATGTTGAGCCAAGCAAGGAAAGATAGATTCCCAACGTGAGGTGGTATAGTGCCAGAGAGATTCATGTTAGAAAGATCAAGAGCTATGATTCTTCGGTGCCGAGATCCACAAGTGACACCGATCCATTTGCAAACAGAGAAAGCAGTAGACCAATTGGTTATTGTCAAGAAATTTTGAGGATCATTAATGACATGAGCTTTCAGTGCGAGAAGAGCAGACTGATCTGTGCTGATATTGGTGGTTGTTTTGGTACAGAACGAAACCACAAGGTTAAGCAGCAGCAGTGCTACTATAAGAGCTGGAACGAAGCGAGTGTTCCCCATGAAGTTTCGTGGAAATGGAACTTTGTGATCAGACGAAAATTTTTGAATTTAGATGATTGGAAAAATGGGTGCATACCAAAGTCTTAATGGCGTTGGCTCGTAAAAATATAAATTATTCCGAATACAAAAGGGATATATTATAGAAACAGAGTACCGTTATACAAAAAGGCATAAAATATTCCTAAAAAACCATAGAATGAAAAACTCCCGAACAGTGGTGCCTAGTCTTCGTCAGCCATATACCCATCGCTCTAATATTACACCTTGTAATTCACCCTAAGTCATATCAAACAATATGAAAAAAAAAAATAGTAATTGCAATAGTCATGGTCATTGATCCTAGCATAGCAGACATCGACCCTTTTGTTGTGGGGATACGTGATTTCTTGTTGCAATTTCTAAGCATTCACACTAAACTGGAAAAACAACAAGAATAAAAAGAAAGGTGACAAAGATAAAGAGTACTGGCAGTCCTTAAAGAAAAAGAAAAACATGGCTAGTGTGAACTAGTGTGCTAGGATGTACCTTGACTTTGTAAAATAATAAAAAATGCCAGTCAAATCTTAATTAAAAATGATGACCAAGTGTGCTATGATGTAATTTCTATTTTGAGAGTGAGAGATATACGTAACATTAAGTCATTTCAAATAATATGAAAGAAAGATAGTAATTGCAATACTAGTGGTCTTTCTTCCGACCAAACATCAACCCTTAGGTGTTGGCATCTGTAATTTCTTATTACAATTTCTAAGCATTCACACTATATTGGAAAAAAAAAAAAGGTGAAAAAAATAAAAGAGTACTAAGAGTACTAGTACTCTTTAAAACAAAAGAAAGGCAACCTATATATTATAACCACAACTTTTGTCCATTTATCGAAAAATCATAATTTATTTCATTTTAATTTAATTCTAAAACGATAAAGTAAAATAAATTAAAAGATAAAATAATTTTTCCTCTAAAAATTCAAAAACTTCTTATAAAAATTCAAAGTAATTTCCTACAAAACCCCAAATATTTCCTTCATATTGAAAAACCTAAAACTAATTTTAAAAAATGAAAATGAAAAAAATAAATTGATTTTTCCACTAAAAACTCAAGTTCTTCCTATTAAAATCCAAATAATTCTCTGCAAAATCTCAAGTTTTCCCTTCCTTTTATTGAGAAAAAAATTGAAATTAATCCTAAAATTAAAAAATAAAAGAAATTAAAAAGATAAAATGATTTTTCTAACCCAACATAAGTTAATTCTTAAAAAATATATAAAAAAATTAAAAATATAAAATGAGTGACTAAAATGAAATTTTATTTAAGTTGGATGACTGAAATAATTCTATGTAATGACAAATTAATAATGAGTGATTAAAATGATAAAAATATGTAACATCAATACTCACATTACAAACTTTTTATTTTTAGTTTTAAAAATAAAATTTTATAAATGTTGTGGAATTTGTCAAATTGATACCTTGACTAATGACTTTTAACAGATTAAGTTATGATTTGTCTCAACCGTCCCTTTAATTACATGACTGGGTCAACCATTGATGTGTTAAATTTCAAATTATTGGCCCCATCTTCACTTTCCTACTCTTTTCTTTATTCATAAATTTCTAAGAGACATCCGTACGAAGTCTTTTCTTCACTTTTTTAATAGCACATCTTTAGAGAGAAAACTTCGAATATATAGTGTCAGAAACTATTTTTTTGTTATTGGAAAATGGGTCGACTTTAAAAATATGAAAAACGGAGTCGTCACCAATCTTTTTTGAAGTGAGATTGGGCCACTTTTGAAAATGTCTTGGTCTACGAATTTTAAGAAAACGAGTTCGGGAGTCGGTTACGCACGAGGAATGATTAGCACACTCGTAACGCCCAAAATTGGTACCTAATTGATTAATTAATGTCCTATATCGAAAATTTGGAAGATTTAAAATATGATTCTTTTTAAAAAAGAAGAATAAAATATGAGCAATCAGACCCTCTTATCTCGAGGAAGTAAAATGTTACTCCCAGTGAGTTAGGGTACGACATCTCAAATCCTCGAAATTGAGCTTGTCATTTTGACTTTCAAAATTAATGCGTTTAAATCTAAGAAGGATACTCGGTTATTTGGGGTCTAATGAAAAATCGAAACCCAGTAAGTTAGGGCTCGATTTCCCAATATACCAAACACGGAATATTGCTTTTGTTTTTTGAAATCCCTATCTCGAGATAACAAAACGTCACATCCAGTAAGTTAGGACACAACGATTTTGAACTCTCAAGAATAAGTTTTTATTCAACTTTTAAAAAGAAAGTAATAGGTTCTTTAGACCCGAAAAGAGAAATCGAAACCCAGTAAGTTAGGGTACGACTCCTTTCGAACCTTAGAACACAGAGGGTTTACTTATTTTGAAACGAAAACTATAATGTGTCGAATAAAATATGATATGATTCAAAATAAAATGTAAAACGAGCTGCTATGCTAGTCTATATAACAACATTACGGTGATCGAATACGAATAACAATAATGAAGGTAAAAATAAAATACGATAAAAAAATAAAATAAACCAACAAAATAAAATAAAAGAAAACAGTAACATAAAGTCAATGATAATAATAATTATGAAATATACTAACACACAAATAATAAAAGAATAATAATAATAATAAAAGGTTAAAAAAATATTAATAATTAAAATAATGATAATAGTATGTAATAAAATATAAAGTAATAAAAGTCATAAATAAATAAAAATTAGTAATAAAATAGTATAACAATAAATATAAAAATAAGTATAGCATAGTAAGAATAATAATGATAAATATAATTATAGATAATAATATATAAAATAGGGGTAATAAAAATATATATATGTAAAATAATAGTAAGGGAAAAAAATGAAATATTAATAATAATAAAAGTAATAAATATAATGATAATAGATACTAAAAACAATAATATATGTATAATAACAATAGATATAATAGAGAAAATACGACTATAATAATAATACTATACACATAAAAAGTAATAAAAATATTAAAAATAATTAATTTAATGATAAAATAGCCAAAATAAACGAAAAAGGACTAAATCGGATCAAAAACAGAAGCGTGGGGCCGAATTTAAAACAAAAAAAGATAGAAGGGTTTAATTGCAATGCGCGCGCAACCTGGAGGGTCCAAAACGGCAATTAACCCCTCCCCTAAAACGGTGCGTTCAGTGAGGATCTAATTGGAGTGACAAATCAGATTTGGGGCCAAATTTAAAAAATAAAAAAGTGAAATGGGACGCGATTAAAACCATGGCGCAAACTGGGAGGACTAAACGCGCAATTTACCCATTTAGGGTAAATGCGCGCGGATCCAATGCTGGATCGGGTCGAACACGCGGAGCCCCCACACCTTCAAACGGCGCCGTTTGTCTCACGTTTTAAAACAAAAAAAAAAAACACTTTCTTTCTCTTTTACCACCTGCTTCAAAAAACAAAAACCAGAATACCCCTCCCCCCTTTTCTCGTTTTCTAGGGTTTGAACCCCTTTTGCAGCGAGCTCGTCGCGAAGGCGCCTGTGCCGGCGATCGGAGGAATCAAGGTATGTTTCTTATTTTATTTTGATAAAATCCAATCTATATATATTATAGTTTTGAAAAACAGAATATAATAAAACAGAAAACGACAGTACTCGAAAATAATGAAAAAGAAAAAAATATAAAAAATAAAAAATAAACCTTGACTGATTCAGTGTTTGTTTCGGATCAATTTGTGTATTTTCTGTAACACGCGCTTGTATTCTTTGTGTAAATTCTGTAAAAAAACAGTAGTCCCTTTACAAGGATTTTCGTGGCTTTTATAGCCTTTGAGTTTTACAACTGAATCTCTTGTTTGCTGTTGTTTTGTCCTTCTTTTTCGCAGGTGAGGCGACGTGGAGGCGTACAACACGGAGAGGAGCCGTGCGGCGTGGGGCATGACTGAGAGGCGTGCGGCGCGAGGTCTTTTGGTGCCTCTAGGGTTGGCTGAAAAGTCTGGGCCATTTGGGCCTGTAATATTTTGGCCCTGTTTTTGTTTTAAAACTGGGCTATTGTTGTAAGGTAGACTGCTTTGGCACTGTCTGTTGGGCTCCGATTTAAAATTGGGCCTTACAGCTGCCCCTCTTTGCTCATTGTCGTGTAACGAAAATAGAGCAAAGACTTTAAAATGACCAATTTTGCCCCATCTGGTTGAATGATATTTAGGTAGCTTCATTCTATCCACTGCATCCTCCAGGGTATAGGACATTTTTTCCGATCTGCTCCACACCTGCTTAGTGGAGATAAGATCTGTATCTTTAGCCTGCTCCACTCCTGCTCAGTTGAGATAAGGCTAGTGGCTTAAATCTGCTCCATTGCCGATACATGGAGATAAGATTCGCCATTTTTGATCTACCCCACTCCTGCTCAGTGGGGATAAGATCTGTAATTTTCGATCCGCTCCACTCCTGCTCAGTGGAGATAGGATCTGCTATCTTCGATCTGCTCCACTCCTGATCAGTGGAGATAAGATCTGTAATTTTTGATCCGCTCCACTCCTGCTCAGTGGAGATAGGATCCGCTATCTTTGATCTGCTCCACTCCTGCTCAGTGAAGATAAGATCTGTAATTTTCAGCCTGTTACCCTACTGCTTAGGGAATTAAGGCTCATCATTTTCGATCTGCTCTACTCCTGCTCAGTAGAGATAAGATCTGTATTTTTTAGCCTGCTCCGCTCCTGCTCAGTGGAGATAAGGCTAGGATCTTCAGTCTGCTCCATTGTCGATACATGGAGATAAGACTTGTAATTTTCGATCCGCTTCACTCCTCGCTTTCGGTGAAGATAAGATCTGCTTTCTTCTTTTCTCCTCCTCCTCCTCGCCAGTGGAGATAAGGTCGGGATCTTCGATCTGCTCCATTGCCAATACATGGAGATAAGACTTGTAATTTTTGATCCGCTTCACTCTCGCCAGGTGAAGATAAGATCTCAGAAACTTCGATCCGCTCTACTCACCTTCGGTAGAGATAAGATCTGCATTCTTCAGTCCGCTCCATTGCCGATACATGGAGATAAGACTTGTTGTTTTCGATCCGCTCCTCTCGCTCGCCGGTGGAGATAAGATCTCTTGTTTTTGATCCGCTCTACTCTCGCCGGTAGAGATAAGATCTGCTTTTTTCGATCTGCTTCTACTCCCGCCGCAGAGATAAGATCTACTATCTTTAGCCTGCTCCACTCCTGCTCAATGGAGATAAGGCTATAATCTTTGATCCGCTCCACACCTGCTCGGTGGAGATAAGATATCTTTGTTTTCGATCCGCTCTACTCCCGCCGGTAGAGATAAGATCTGCTATTTTTTCAGTAACTCCCATCAATTTTGCTACATTGTCCTCTGGGGAACCTACCTGTAGGATTGATTTCATGGAGTCTATACTTGTGCCAAATGATTTGGATGTCATGAAAAAATGCTCCTAACCATGAGTGCTATATGAATGGATGCAAAATGTCATGAGAATGGTCCATTTTTTAACTTTTGGGTTATCAGTGCTTGCTGTTTATTAAGGTGATATTCCTGATTTGTGTCTTCTTTGCTCAACTGATACTTCTAACAGAGAATCTGAAGATGTCGTCACTGCTTAGACCCTTATCTCAAGTGCTCCAAGCCCTTTAAACCTGGTGAATTCTAAATAATTGTCCTGTTTCGGATTCTTGCATTATTTAGAGACTTTCGGAGTAATACGCAAAACCTCTTTTGTGAACACATCATTAGTTCAGTAATCATTACTTCAACATGAAATGCTTGGAAAAAGATTATAGAAATGAATAAAACTGCAATTTATTCGGGATAAAACCCGTGAAAAATGGATTGAGCAAAGGAAACAAATTCTACTAAAGTACAAGAATGAGTAAGAGTGGAATTGGTGCCCCAGATATCACAGCCTGAGCTTTTCTGTACGAACTTCTTGAAGACTATTCTGAGTTCAACATGTATCTAGGAGATCTGTGGTACTTTGCCACTACCCCGAAAATGTAGCATATCTCCTCATTGTCAATTCAGGTATAGGGTGACGAGCTTATGCCCTATTTCCCCCAAACATTTGAATCGCCCTTTACGGGTTTTCAATTCAAAGCTCCTTTGGTCTCAAAGTGCCCTTTGCGGGTTTTCACATTGGCCTCTTCGGGTTTTTTTTTTGAACTCAAGACGCCTTTTGTGGGTTTTCGCCTTGGCTCATTTTCCTTCCTAAGCGAAATACTTCTTCACTGAGTCTGCATTAATTGGATTTGGCAGGCTTTTGCCGTCTATTTTGGCGAGTATCAACGCTCCCCCAGAGAAGGCCTTCTTTACAACGTAAGGTCCTTCCCAATTAGGCATCCACTTTCCCCTGAAGTCTTTTTGCATAGGGAGGATCTGTTTCAATACCAAGTCTCCCTCATGGAAACTCTGGGGCGAACCTTCCTGTTGTAAGCCTGCATCATCCGCTTCTGGTACATTTGACCATGACGGATGGCTCTTAGCCGTTTTTCCTCAATAAGATTTAGTTGATCATATCGAGATTGAACCCATTCCGCTTCATCCAACTTCAGTTCTGACAAAACCCGGAGAGAAGGAATTTCAACTTCGATAGGCAAGGCTGCCTCCATCCCATAAACCAATGAGAAAGGCGTTGCCCCGGTAGAGGTTCTGACAGATGTTCGGTAAGCATAAATGGCAAGCGGTAACTTTTCATGCCAATCCTTGTATGTTTCAGCCATTTTCCCCACAATCTTTTTGATATTTTTATTAGCTGCCTCAACGACGCCGTTCATTTTTGGGCGATATGGCGATGAGTTATGGTGCTTGATGTTGAACTGGCTGCAAACTTCCTCTATTGCACTGTTATTTAAGTTCAAAGCGTTGTCAGATACGATCTTCTCCGGTATACCGTAGCGATATAATCTCTTTCTTTAAAAACTTACTAACTGCCGTCTTCGTGACATTGGTATATGAAGTTGCCTCTACCCATTTGGTGAAGTAATCGATGACCACGAAAATGAATCGATATCCATTAGACGCCTTCGGTGAGATCAGCCCAATAACGTCCATGCCCCACATTGAGAAATGCCACGGAGAAGTCATAACATGAAGAGGTGAAGGAGGCACATGAATCTTGTCTCCATAAATCTGGCACTTGTGGCACTTCTTGGCGTAACGGATGCAATCTCCTTCTATCGTAGACCAGTAGTACCCGAATATCATGATCTTCCTGGCCATTGTAAACCCATTGGCATGCGTCCCGTAAACACCTTTATGGACCTCTTCCAGGATTTTCGTAGCCTCAACAGCATTGACACATCTTAACAACACCTGATCTTTCCTCTTTTTGTACAGGATCTCTCCGTCTAAGACATAGTCATTAGTCGGTGTTCTCAACGTTCTCCTTTCATTTTACATTTACTTGATCGGGATATTCACGGCTCTTTACATATCGCGAGAATATCATGATACCAAGGATGATCACCTCTTTCCTCTTCTTCGTTGATATTGCAGCAGTGAGCCGGGATTTCACAGATACTCATTTGGATAGGCTTCATACCCTCCTGCTCATTTACTCTGATCATAGAGGCTAACGTGGCCAAGGCGTTAGCCATCTAATTTTTGTCACGTGGGAGGTAAAAGAATGTGATATCATCAAACTCCTCGATTAGCTCCAAAACCAACTTTCGGTAACTGACCAATTTGGGATCTCTCGTTTCCCATTCCCCTTTGAGCTGATAGATCACCAATGCGGAATCTCCATATACTTCTAGCAACTTGACTTTGTGGTCTATTGTAGCTCGGATTCCCATGATGCATGCTTCGTATTCAGCCATAATATTTGTGCAATCAAAATCCAACTTGCAAGTGAATGGATAATGGTCTCCGTTCGGGGATATCAGGACTGCCCCAACTCTATTACCAACGGCATTTGATGCTCTGTCGAAGTTCAACTTCCAAGGGCGATCTTCTGGGGTATCTTCTTCAGTTGTCGCTACAAACATCAGATCTTCATTAGGAAAATCAAAGTTCAAGGGTTCGTAGTCGTTTAGCGCTCTACAGGCTAGAAAATCAGCTATTGCACTCTCCTTCACAGCCTTCTGGTTCACATAGACTATGTCGAATTCAGAGAGCAAAATTTGTCATCAGGCCATTCTTCCATTCAGAGCGGTCGACTCCATCATGTACTTGAGAGGATCCAGTTTAGAGATTAACCAAGTCATATGGTACAACATGTACTGCCTCAACCTCCGAGTTGTCCAAACCAAGGCACAACATAATTTCTCAATTGGCGAGTATCTCATTTCACATTCAGTAAATTTCTTACTGAGGTAGTATATCGCTCTTTCTTTCTTCTCTGTCTCATCGTGTTGGCCGAGTACACATCCTATTAAATTATCGAATACTGTCAAATACAAAATCAATGGTCTATCAGGACTGGGTGGCATTAATATTGGAGTATTAGACAAGTATTGTTTAATTTTGTCAAAAGCCTTCTGGCATTCGTCGTCCTAGACACCTAGGTTGTATTTCTTCAGAAGACGAAATATGGGGTCACATTTCTCAGTCAATTACAAAATGAACCGGGTAATATAATTTAGTCTTCCTAGAAACCCTCGGACTTCCTTCTGAGTGCGTGGCAGAGGTAATTCTTGTACAGCTCTGACTTTCTCTGGGTCGACCTCAATTCCTCTTTCACTGACCACGAAACCAAACAGTTTCCCTGACCTAGCCCCAAAAGTGCATTTGGTTAGATTGAGCTTCAGCTGAAATTTCCTCAACCTCAAGAACAGTTTCCTCAAAACCTGCACATGCTCCTTTTCTGTTCAGGATTTCGCGATCATATCATCAACGTAGACCTCGATCTCTTCGTGTATCATGTCGTGAAACAGGGTTACCATGGCTCTTTGGTATGTTGCTCCCGTATTCTTTAACCCGAATGGCATCACTTTGTAATAAAAAAGTTCCCCACAAGGTTATGAACGTGGTCTTTTCCATGTCTTCAGGATGCATCTTGATCTGATTGTATCCAGAGAAACCATCCATGAAGGAGAACAATGAATAACCTGCCGTGTTATCTACCAAAGTGTCAATGTGAGGTAGCGGGAAATTGTCCTTTGGGCTGGCTTTGTTTAGGTCCCTGTGATCGACACACATTTGTACTTTTCCTTCTTTCTTAGGAACAGGAATGACATTGGCTACCCATTCTGAGTAGTTCACCACTTGTAAGAACCCAGCGTCAAATTGCTTCCTGACCTCTTCTCTTATCTTTACTGCAACATCTGGTCTCATCCTTCGGAGTTTCTGTTGAACCGGCTTGCATTCTTCTTTTATAGGGATACGGTGTACTGGAATATCAGCGCTCAACCCCGGCATGTCTTGATATGACCACGCGAAGATATTTTTGAACTCTAGTAGAAGTTTAATGAGATCCTGCCTTGTTTCCTCATTTATGCAAGTGCCAATTTTCACCTCTTTCCCTTCTTCCAGAGTCACATTCTCAATTATCTCTTTGTGAGGTATGATTAGCTTCTCTTCCCGTTCTACCATCCTTAACAAATCTGGGGATACACTACAATCTGTCATCATCCGTAAAGTCCCGAGGTCCCTCTAGGCACATGTCTTGTTCATCGGGAATTCTCGGATCCAAATAAGATGTTGCTCATGACATCGATATCTCGGGGACCTATGGTAGGTACGAAAGAATATTCAATGAAATGAATTTAAGAATGACTTATTTATGCGTTATGATTATGAATGGAATAGAAAAGAAGTAACAGAATAATTGCACGGTATGGAAGAAAAATGCACTTTTATTGAAAGTAAAGATGCTTGAACATGAACCTATTTCACAAAAGATTCTTATTGTTCCTAGGCTTGAAACAACAAGTGTGTTTTGAACATTACTCTATTTTAGTCCTAAAAACTACAGGAATTTCTTCCGCAGTCCAGTTGTTCAGAACACTTCCAGGCTCGTAGGGGCGAATACCCTCCAAGTTTCCTTCATTCGGACTCTTTTTAGACACAGCATTGATGCTCAAAGCTCTCATCATGTCTTCAGCTGTTTCTCTATTCATATTTTCTGACCATGGATGGATAATTCCCCCCGACACGAATGTATTAGAAATATGGGGAAAAGTCATTGATCCACATTTGACCTCGGCACCATTCAATCGTGCCCTTCGTCTCTCACGCTTTCTTTCTAATTCTTCCATTCTCTGCTGAGTATCTGGCCTATGCCCCAGACCAAAACGATCGCACTTGTCAACCAATCCCGGTACTTCAATCCGTCCGTGAAGGTATTTTTTGAGTCCCCTCCTAGGTAATGCTCCTTTTCCAACTGTCAGTTGTAGGCCCATCCTTGTTGCTTCGGAGATTCTAGGCGTCGAGATCTTGCTTCCTTCAATGATGAAAGTCGCATTTACAAATTCCAATGACCTGAAGGATCACTCTATAGCCTCAATATCATTCTCTATGTACGGCACATCACTAGTAACGGACGCGATGATATCTTCCTCCGCATTTATAGTTATCAGCCGACCTTCTGTCACCAACTTTAGCTTTTGGTGCAATGACGATGGTACGGCTCCTGCTGAGTGGATCCAAGGCCTCCCCAATAAGCAATTATAAGAGGGCTTGATGTCTATCACGAGAAAATCTACTTCGTATGTATTGGGACCGATTATGAGGGGTATCTCAATCCTCCCCATCACTTTTCTTTCAGTGCCATCGAATGCTCTCACTATGTTTTGGCATGTTTTTATATGAGAGCTGTCTACCGGTAACCTGTTCAGCGTAGATAAGGGCAAGACGTTCAGTGCCGACCCATTGTCAATTAATACTCCCAGTAATGTATACCCTTTGCATCGGGTAGTGATGTGTAAAGCCTTGGTGGATCCCATGCCCCCTGGCGGAATTTCATCATCACTGAAAGAGATGAAATTGTCTACGCTTATGTTACTAACGAGGCGGTCTAGCTTGTTTACCGAAATGTCATCAGCGACATAAATTTTGTTCAACACCTTCATTAGCGCGCTGCGGTGTACCTCTGAATTTAAGAGCAAAGCCAGTACTGATGTAACATCCTAGGAAGGGCCTATGCATTTTCCAGATCAATTGTATGAAATGACAAGTCTTAAGTTTTATGAATAAATTTTTGATACTTTTGGAAACCTAGAAATGAATGAAAATGAAAATGGAAATGAAAATGGAGATGGAAATGAAAATGGAAATGGAAATGGACATTTTTGGAAACTTAGACATTTTGGAAACCTAAACATTTTTGGAAATGATCCAAAAATGGAAACTTGAACATTTCGGGAAACTTGGATATGTGAGAGAAATAAAGGAGTTTTATTCACATAAATATGTGAATAATAAGAGAGAAATAAAGGAGTTTTATTCACATAAATATGTGAATAATAAGAGATAAATAAAGGAGTTTTATTCACATAAATATGTGAATAATAAGAGATAAATAAAGGAGTTTTATTCACATAAATATGTGAATAATAAGAGATAAATAAAGGATTATTTTCTAATGAGATAATTGAGGAGATAATTGATGGATTAAAGGCTTTTATCTTTTAAATAAAAGAGACAATATTATCAAAAAGAGGAGTGGTGGCCAAGTAAAGGACTCCTAGGTGATAACTTTGGCTATAAAAGGAGGACAGGAGGGCTACTCATCAACATTTGCTCCTCTTCCTCTCTGCCGAAATTCTCCCTAGGCAAAACCCTCTCTGCGAATTTTCATTAAGCAAAAATCCTCTCTTTTTTTCTATTTTCTTCTCCGTTTCTCTTTGTTAAAATTTGAATCTTTGTGGATTCTAAGAAAGAGGGCAATCATCCACAACATCAAAAGGGGATCTTTCGGAAATCTAAGGATCTAAGGTAAGGATTATAAATATAAATATGTGGTTAAAGATTATGATTCACGTTTTCAAAGTTAGATCTAATCTAACACGGTTATAGGATTTCAACAGCTTATAAAGGAATCCTCTTCATTTGGAATCCCATCATAAGGTAAGGGATATTCGGCCAAGGCATAATTTGTTTAAGTGTTTTCCATTATTTCAAAAACCGAAACCGACATGGTTACATACCTAGTATTAGCCGATTTCAAGGAAGAGGAATTCTAGCAATCTGTTGGGACTTGATTAAATCAATTCGGCAACTAGGTAAGTAATTCTACTTCTAGTAGGATTTGGTTTTAAGACCAAATAGGTTTATTTATATGTTTTAATTAATGGTCGAATATAGGAGTGAAAGATCTAGATCGGTAGATCGCTCTACGAAATTCACGGAAACTATTAAGCGAAAAAGGTGTGTACTCTTACTAACTTTCAATAAATTGCATGGCAATCATTAGATATGTAAATATGTAACAAGATGTGAATGTGGCTAAGCACCACAAATGTGGTAAGGAGTACCAGTGCGTTTTTCTACTTTTGATAGGATTGTGAATGTGATATATTTTGAACATGTGATTAGTAACATGAATGAAAATTTAGTATGTGAAATATGTTATGAAATAATTGGGGCATTCGGGATATTTGTGGAGGAAGAAAGTGAAGGTGATGACTACGGTCTCACCAACGTAAAGTGGTGACTACGGTCACATAAAGTGAAAAGTGGTAACCGGTTACATCCAATGAATACGATGTCTAATGACACAACATAAGTGGGCGATGAGCACGTCATTGCGGCGATCGCCTTCGATGGTGTGTAGCGGATGGAGGGTCGACTTAGTAGTCCCCGCGTATACAAAGTTGGTACGGGTGGTGTGTAGCGGATGGACAAATAGGTTTGGATTTGGGTTGCATCATCCTTTATTTTGTATGAACATGATATTGATATGACTTGTATGCCTCGATTTGTTGGAAATTAGTACTATGTACACATTGAGTCTGTTGACTCACCCCGTTGGGGAATTATTTTTCAGTGATGAGCGATAATGGACCGGTCGGCGAGGAGCTAAAGGTGGCCATGCATCGCTTGAAGAAATTATTTGGAATTTGGACTTTATGAAATTTTAGTACTTTATTTTGGGTTTGAATGATGTAATAAGGCCTTAAGGCCCAGTTGGATTTTCTTTATTCTGTTTATTTTTATTTAAATATGATACAAATTATGTTTGATTAAAGATAAGTAAATTTATTTCTTTTAAAATAATAAACCCAAAAATTGTTTTGTCACCTTATTTAAGTTGGATTTCAGAATTTATTAAATAGGTTTCAAATTAAGCCCAACCCAAAACAATTTTTTTTAAATTACACAAATTTTCTCTAAGTCATTTAGAACATTGAAAACCGATTTATTTAAGGAACATACCAGATCCGGTTCAGGCTCGTGGGCGGGTGTGGGAGTGTTTCAAGCGATATGCGTGTCATTTGTTTGTGTAATCTGTTCCACAACATTGTACTCATCATGCTTTAGGAACTTCAAAAAATCTTTGGCCTCATTCTCTGTTATGGGTTTATTAACCGGTGACCTTGTCTTCTCTTCTCCCCCTTTTTCAATGTGTTCGGCTTTCGGGTTTGGTATGCCGGCCAAACTCCCCTTCGCTAACACTGTCACAGTGCAATTGTAATCCCAAGGCACCCTCTTGTTATCCTTATAAGGAAAGGTTACGGGTTTTTGAATTACCACTCTTGGTGCCACTTTCGCTCCTGCTTCATCAATTTTTGGTCTTGTGATGATCACTATTGGGCGATTAACCTCCAAGACCTTCCCTGCTAACCCACCTTCGGTGGTGCATACATCATCTCCTCCTGCAGAGTCAAAGAACTCCAGCTCTTTATTATCCATTAACCCTTGTACTAGGGCTCTGAATTCGTCGCACTGCTGGATCTCATGGCCTTCCTTGTTATGGAACTCACAGTAGTTCATTGCATCTCGGGATTCGTTCTTCAATTCTCGCTGAACCAGCCCTCTTTTCCGCATCTCTTTCGAAACCTCCCTTAATGGGGTTCTTACTTCAGCAACCCTCTACTTGATTCTTCTCCCTATACTCTTGACTATCGCGCTTACCCCTTTATCTGTATAATTGGGTAACAGTAACATAAAGTCAATGATAATAATAATTATGAAATATACTAACACACAAATAATAAAAGAATAATAATAATAATAATAATAGGTTAAAAAATATTAATAATTAAAATAATGATAATAGTATGTAATAAAATATAAAGTAATAAAAGTCATAAATAAATAAAAATTAGTAATAAAATAGTATAACAATAAATATAAAAATAAGTATAGCATAGTAAGAATAATAATAATAAATATAATTATAGATAATAATATATAAAATAGGGGTAATAAAAATATATATATGTAAAATAATAGTAAGGGAAAAAATGAAATATTAATAATAATAAAAGTAATAAATATAATGATAATAGATACTAAAAACAATAATATATGTATAATAACAATAGATATAATAGAGAAAATACGACTATAATAATAATACTATACACATAAAAAGTAATAAAAATATTAAAAATAATTAATTTAATGATAAAATAGCCAAAATAAACGAAAAAGGACTAAATCGGATCAAAAAGCGTAAGCGTGGGGAATTTAAAACAAAAAAAAAAGATAGAAGGGTTTAATTGCAATGCGCCAAACCTGGAGGGTCTAAAACGGCAATTAACCCTCCCCACACAACGGTGCGTTCAAAGAGGATCTAATTGGAGTGACAAATCAGATTTGGGGCCAAATTTAAAAAATTAAAAAAGTGAAATGGGACGCGATTAAAACCATGGTGCAAACTGGGAGGACTAAACGCGCAATTTACCCATTTAGGGTAAATGCGCGCGGATCCAATGCTGGATCGGTCGAACACGCGGAGCCCCCACCTTCAAACGGCGCCGTTTGTCTCACGTTTTAAAACAAAAAAAAAAACACTTTCTTTCTCTTTTACCACCGCTTAAAAACAAAACCGAATACCCTCTCCCCTTTTCTCGTTTTCTAGGGTTTGAACCCCTTTTTGCAATGTGAGCTCGTCAGCGCGGCGCTGTGTTTGCGTGATCGGAGGAATCAAGGTATGTTTCTTATTTTATTTTGATAAAATCCAATCTATATATATTATAGTTTTGAAAAACAGAATATAATAAAACAGAAAACGACAGTACTCGAAAATAATGAAAAAGAAAAAAATATAAAAAATAAAAAATAAACCTTGACTGATTCAGTGTTTGTTTCGGATCAATTTGTGTATTTTCTGTAACACGTGCTTGTATTCTTTGTGTAAATTCTGTAAAAAAACAGTAGTCCCTTTACAAGGATTTTCGTGGCTTTTATAGCCTTTGAGTTTTACAACTGAATCTCTTGTTTGCTGTTGTTTTGTCCTCCTTTTTCGCAGGTGAGGCGACGTGGAGGCGTACAACACGGAGAGGAGCCGTGCGGCATGGGGCATGGCTGAGAGGCGTGCGGCGCGAGGTCTTCTGGTGCCTCTAGGGTTGGCTGAAAAGTTTGGGCCATTTGGGCCTGCAATATTTTGGCCCTGTTTTTGTTTTAAAACTGGGTCTATTGTTGTAAGGTAGACTGCTTTGGCACTGTCTGTTGGGCTCCGATTTAAAATTGGGCCTTACATACAGCACTTGCTTTTTCGAATGAATTATAAGCCTTACACAAATTTTCTTCATCTTGGCTCTACTATTAAATTTGACTATAGATACTAACTTAATTAGTGGTTAAGGGTTTAATTCTCATCCAAATTAATAAAATACTACCGTAATTGCAATACTACCTTTCTTATTTCTCAATATATTTATTGGAGTGAACTCTCAATACTGAGTTGAAGAAGTACCTCCTGATGCTGTTGCGGTTACTGAAAGGGATCGACATTTGATGCAGCAGACTGAGCAGGCTAGATCGATCATTGCTTGAGTTTTTCTGGAAGACGATCGGAACTTTTGAATTTGGATGATTGATACACAAAAGAGAAGATGAAAGGCTTCTTTATGTGTTTTGGTCGTTTTTATGTTTCTTTTCTTTTTCTTTTTATTTGGTATGTTCTTTATTGTTTTGTCAAGTCTGCTTGCCCTTCAAGGATGTGTAGATGAACACATATATTTGAGTTTGGTGTGTTTTGTTTTATTTTTAATTTAAGAAGTGCCTCCGTATTTTCTCTAAATAAAAAAAAATGTTGGAAAAAGGATGATTCTTCCTACATTTATTAGTGGACCTAGAAATATTTAGATGCAATGGCTTAGTACAACAACTTGAAAAGTCGTACTTTTTTTATAACTATAACATGCAATCCAGAATGGAAAGAAGACTAATTATATATATATATATATGAATAAAATAATTTTATTTATTAAAATAAATTACATTATCATTTTTGTGTCTGCTAACAAATTCTTCTTTATGTTATCTATTTAAGAAAATATCAAAGACAATACAATATCAAAGGGCAAATACAACATTTCCTTTGAACATTGAACATAGTTTAAATTCAAACAACTCGAAGAAAACACACCAAAGCTATAGATTTGACGAAAAATGAAAAAGAAAAACCTAAAAAATAAAACAGCATACAACGTCTCATAAACGTAACAAAGCCCAAAAATACTAATTTACAAATGCAAACACTCGTATGATCAAATTGAACAAGAAGCAAAGCAAGTTATCCTCCAAGGCCACCTTGAACTCCGAAAACATGCTATTTCTGGCCAAAACATACAGTAGCAAGGCTGCATCTTCCTCTCGAACCACTACATATGACAAAAAGAAAGAATAAGCCTAGTCTGTAAACTACAAAATCAGAAAGAAAAAAAAAAAATCTAATAGATGGTTAAAAACGTACCTTGGAATTTGGGTTCAGTGCATGTTTCTTTTTCCTCTAATTCTGCAAATCCATCTTGTAACATTCGGTTTCCAATATCTCTCAACCATTCTTACAAACCACCAAGGCCTTCCAGTGGCGAACACAATGTAGCCAGTGCTCAATCCTAGCACTACTCCACATCCGTATCCCATCATCACAAGTTTCCATATAAAGGCTACTGGAGAACCTTTAGCTTCCTTACGCTTCGGTGCAGGTGGTTTCGGTCCCTCACCATTGCCGCATTGCTTTGTCAAGGGGAAGCCACATAATCCCAAGTTACCGTAATAGGAATCATTCTCAAAAGTGTTGAATTGGTTTCCATGAGGGATGGGTCCCACAAGATTGTTGTGTGAAAAATTTAACACTTCGAGAAACGCCAATTTTGTCATTTGAGAGGAATCTCGCCACTGAGGTTATTTGATGAAAGATCTAATGATTCAAGTTCTACTAAGTTCCCCAACGATGGTGGGATATTACCGGTGAGGCTGTTGTGAGACAGGTTGAGCACCTCAAGTGTACGAAGCTCTCCAATTGCCTCCGGGATTTTTCCAGAGAATCTATTATTTGAAAAATCAATGGCAGTGAAAATGGGTAACGTTCTTATATAGTCCAACTCCATTTCTGATTTTTTCCATGTTACATTGACCGAAACTTGATCATAGAAATGTAGTGCGTAAAGCGGAGTCAGTCCTTCCTTATCGGATTCTTGTAAGACTAGTTCACTTAGGTTTCTTGCATGCTTCAGAGAATTTAGATTTTGGAAGAAAGTTGTAGGTAAGACTCCATTAAATTCATTCCCAGAGAGATCAACAATTTGCAATGATGAAAAGGATGGTCTAATATCTTCGGAAATGTTCAAGAGACCATGAAACCTGTTGAATCGTAGGATTAAAACTTGCAGAGCTGGAAGTGCACCCAACCAACGGGGAAAGGTATCATTTAACTTGTTATTTGCCAAATTTAAGAACTTTAAAAAGGTACAATTGATCAAGGATCGTGGCAATGGCCCTTCCAACTGGTTGTCATTAAGGGCAAGATTTATCAAACCATTGTAATCAGCACAAAAATCAGGGATTTTTCCTTTAAAGTTATTCTTTTGTAGGTTTATGATTCTTGGACCATAACTCGAACTTCCAAGACATTTCGGAATTATTCCACCCAAGTATTTTCTAGATAAATCAAGAATCTGAGGGAAAGTCAAATTACAAATAGAAGGAGGGATTTCTCCTGTCAAATTGTTATTTGAAATCCAGAATTCTTCCAATGAAGGTGGTAGTGGAGCTAGAAGGGGACCCTGGAGTAGGTTAGAACGAAGATCCAGGATATGAAGATTCTCCCCTGGAAATTGCTCTAAACTCATCAGTAAATTGTGGGAAATATTTAAATAGAACAATTGCTCCCAACCTTCTGATTCCCACTTGAAAATTGAACCCTTAATTGCATTATTAGAAAGATCAAGATAACGCAAGCTTTTGGCTGATCTCAAGATATTCGGAAATTGTTGTACATTGCAAGAAGAGAAGTATAAAGTCTCGAGCTTTTGAAAAGTGGAGTTAACACCATCGTCACTACTGAATGATAGCAACTTGTTATTTGAAAGCTCAAGCATTGTAAGATTCTTCAGCTTTGAAAGCACATCTAACTTGATGGCACCACTAAAATTATTTGACGAAAGAACGAGTGTTTCAAGGTTCTTCAACTTTAAAAGCATATCTGACTTGATGACACCACTAAAATTATTTGATGAAAGATCAAGTTCGATCAGATTTGCAAGATTGAAGAACGAACTTGGTATTTCACCATGCATGTGATTATATGCCAAATAAACCTCTTGAACTGAATTAGGCTTTTGAATCTTGTCAATTGGACCGGTGAGACTGTTATTACTAAGGTCTAAATATTTTAAAGATTGCAAAGTAAAAGGCCAAGATGGAATTCCTCCGGTTAACAAGTTATCATTTAGAAAGAACTCATTCAAATTCTGAAGCCCTGTTACATGAGTTGGGAGGGGACCTTCTAGTCTGTTGGATGATAAGCCTAAATGAGTAAGTTGTTTAAGGCTGAACAGAGTTGAGGGAAGCTGACCTTCGAATTCATTGAGGGATAAATCTAGAAAGGTGATTTTTGTGAGGTTTCCAATGGACGCAGGAATTGACCCTCCAAAGTGATTATTGTAAAGTTTAAAGTACTTGAGGGTACTGCTCCAATTGGACTTAGGGAGATAACCTGTTAAAGAGTTCCAACTTATATCAACATGCTCAAGGTACGTTAGCTGGAATATTTCACTAGGGAATTCCCCCTTTAAATCACAAGACTCGAGACGCAAACGCTTTAGAGACGAAGGCAAGTTGTTGAAGGAAGTAGGCACAACATCAAACATATTTACACTGTTAAGAAAAAGGTTTTCTAATTTAGATAAGTTTCGTGTAAGCATGGCAAAACTATGGCTATCAAATTTCAAATGGTTATTTTGAGAAAGATCAAGTGAAATCAGTTTTGCTGGCAAAGAAATATCTGATGGAACTGAACCGGAGAAAGAAGAATCAGAAAGATCAAGATGTATCAAACTTACTAACTGACTAAACCCGAACGGAATCGAAGAACCATTGAAATCATTGGAAGCAAGGTTGAGCCGTTTGAGTCCTTGAAGGCGAAAAAGGCTAGTGTTTGGAGAAAGAGAGCCAACAAGCAAAGAGCAACTAAGGTCGAGGCCAATCACTTGACCAGTTGCCTTATCACAACTGACTCCTTTCCATGAACAGCAATTGGTGCTTTCATTCCAGGAACTTGTTTTGGGATAACAAGAGGAATCATCACCAGAATAATCAATGGACATGGTGTTCTTGAATTGGAGCAAGGCTGAGGCGTCTTCTGGTAGACATAAAGGAGTTGGCTTAAGAGAAGAGATAGACAAACCCAGACAACAACCGACAACGGAAAGAAAGAACAGCACTAAGAGAAGACTACGGATTTGACACAACCATATAAATTTTCCCATTTTAAAAATATTTAAAGCAAGCGATGGCAGGAGACAAAGTTTTAAGGAAATGAACTTGGAAATGTGCTGTGTTGAAGGCTTAAGGTATGAATGTGGAATAATGGGGGGCGAACATTTATATCATTTCAAGTCCACTATAAGTCTTTTAAAATTCTTTAAATTCCTAACGTGGAACTTGCAAGCTGAGATTTTTTTTCTTAATTGGATCTTTTGAATCGATTAAATCTTTTCTAAATCTCTTAAAATTTCATTTATTTCTATTCGATTTTTTTTATATATTTTAAAAAATCAATTGTTGCTTGATTAGGGTTGGTCATTTATCTTTGCTTTTGCTTTTGTGAAGTCTCATAGTAATTGCCTCAGTGCGTTGGTCTTTCAAATGATATATGCTTTTGCTTTTGTACGAAAACTTAATAAAAATTAATGAAAGGACATCAATTAGGTCCCAATACTTGAAGCTATTTAATTTACCATCTCAACCTTTATTTTTCTAATATTTTAGTGATGATGAACATATGAATTTTAATTTCTTGAGCATATATGATAAGAAAGATGAATAATAAAAGTAATTTTATCTAAATAATAATAAGTTAATATTTAGAGTAAAACCAAAAATCTTGAGCACTTGCCTTCTTTTTTGTTAAAAAAATATTTTCTTTTTTGCATTGAGAAACTTATTGCATCTTGGCTTTAACCTTGCAATCTGAGAATTGTTTATATTTAAAAACTTATTTTGAGAGTAAGAGATATATGTAACTTTAAGGATTATTTCAAACAATATTAAATAAAAAGAGTAATTGCAGCAGTCATTGGTGTTTGTTCCTATCACACATCGATCCATTTGATGTGGCGATTTGTGATTCTTCACAACGTACGTTGTTGAAATTTCTAAGCAATCTATATATTATAATTATGATAGATACTCAATTATTTGTCATCTAATTATAAAAAGGTATAAAATGTCACTCAAGTATTAGTAAATTTCTTTTTTAATTAATCAATTATAAAAAATTACAAAATAATCACTCAATTATTCAATTTTATCTTTTTTCATCATCAACGGATTAACAGTAATAACTTTTAACATTAACATAATAACAATTTTAATCTTCAACATTTATATATTATATCAATTTAATTTTTTCTTTTATGAACAATCAAGCGAGTTTTATAAAAATAAAGGAACTAGGTACCAAAAGTCCATTACAACGGCAAAGAAAGATGCCAAAGCATGCTACAAGAATAAAAGAACAAAAAACTGATGCAACATCAAAACAAAACAACACAATCAACACCAATCCTGAAACATAGAAAATCCTATCTCCCCAACTTTATCAAGAGCATCCACCATGAAACTTCAAAAGTGTTTTACAAGTTGAAAAACTGACCGAATCAAACTTTACGTTAAAAAGAAGACCTTACGCCAAACTTTGCCATACTAACAGTAATGCCATGTCCATACAATCTAAAACCGTTCAGTCTCTATATTGCTCTAGTAACATCTCTCACACTTTCGTATCGAATGAACCCAAACCTATGCCCACTCTTTCCCTTATTTAACGGAATAAAAGCATCAATGACCTTACCATGGAATTGGAAAATATGCCATAAACCTTTCCAGTGGATTTTCGGTGGTAAAATATCGATAAAAATGGTTTGACAACTCATCTGATGGCCTTTTTTATGTGGTTGTGTAGTGGTGGTTTATCTCTCCGTCAAGCATTCATCTTCTTCTGTGGTTCACAAATTGATTTTCTCTTGAACCAAATAGATTATTACGTACGTATTGACCAAAAATCTTTTTCCAGTTTAAATAGAATGACCAAAAGGGGAAAGAAAAACCAAGTTATAAAAGTATAATGAGAAAAGAATTCACATCAATGACGTATTATAAAAGTTCCCATTGTTTTCAACATTTACATATTATATAATTGGTATTTTTACAGATTTCTTTTACTCTTTCCTCTAAAAAGTTTCAAAAAATTATTAACTAAATTTAATTTAAAATATATAAAAAAATGAAAATACCCAAAAATTAAGATATTTTTTATTTTTTTTTATTTTTAAAATTAACCCTCAATATTATAAAAAAATAAAACTGCAAAAAAATGTACACAATATATAGATATTAAGAGTTATATTCATTTTAAAATAAAGATAAAATTAATGAAATGATTTATAAATGTTGAGGTTAAAATTACTATTTTACTAATTTTAAAAGCTATCACTATTAACTTGTTGATGATAACAAAGATAAAATTGAATAATTAAGATATATTTTATAATTTTTATAATTAAGTGATAAAAAAATTAGTAATAATTAGGTCATTACTATCGAAATTTACCCTATAAGGGACAACAGACAAATAGTGAATAGTAGTGGCGAGCAGTCTATTGACTTGAAACGATCTTGGTCAACTACTTCCAACCAACAAAGTAAGTCTTCGACAACCCTATCCACGTAATGAGCGGTCATAATTATTAAAATACAATAGAACTAACTAGTAAGCTGTCATTAATTATTATTAATCTTTTTCTTTTCTGTCTTTAGCATGAACTTTGTCTTTGGTGCCTGCTTCATAATTAAGGAAAAAATACAATACCACTAGTATTATATAAATATTATTTCTTTTAATTTTTCTCATTATAATATTATTAATTTTAATTTCCCTATATTTGACAATATTTTAATGTTGCATTTTGGCTAATCACATGAAACTAAAATACAAGGGGACTTAAATTTCAAAATATATGTGTGTGAACGCCAACTTGAGGGCGAAGCCAAATTCCTTTAAACAGAGGAAGGTGCAGGTGGATCTGTATGTCTTCCAATTTGCACTACAGTAAAACAGATTTTTAGCGTCGTTTTTTTAGGCCTTTAGCGGCGTTTATAAGCGCCACTAATAGTATTTGCGGTGCTTTTAGAATTGCCGCAAAAAATGCCGCTAAAGCAAACGCTGCAAATTTTAGCGGCGTTTATGAGAGAAAAACACCGCTAAAGGTCATGAGTTTTAGCGGCGCTTTCCACACAAACGCCGCTAAAGGTCATGAGTTTTAGCGGCGCTTTCCCCACAAACGCCGCTAAAGGTAATGACTTTTAGCGGCGCTTTTTTTTACAAACGCCGCTAATTTGTACAGATTTACAATGTACAATTTGTCCAATATCATACCCCTTCTGCACTAAAACCAACAAATAACAGCAAATATAGCATATAATTCCAACCCAAAATAGCAAATGTAGCATAAAAATCACACCAAATGCATTAATTCTAAATGATACTTGAAATTCAATAAATTAAATGAATTATAACTGAAAATATTCTTACAATAATGTTAAGTGTAATAATGTTAAAAATAATCTTACAACGAGAAACTAAATGTCTAAGATGGCGGCTTATGCGATCAATGAAACATCTCGCATCATATCTTTGAAGCCTGTAGTTGAAGCTCATCGTATTTCTCTTACTCGCTCTGCTAGTATCGATCATCGCCGCTTCCTCTTCCGCACCGCCACCGCTTCCTCCCTCATCTTCTTCTTCCGCCGCATCCGCTCTAAGTCATTCTTTGGAGTTCTTCATATTTTCTTTGAACATCGACAATTTGCTACCTCGGCTCAACCGTGTGCTCGCTTGCATCCGAGTTATCCGGGTCTTTTAGCCTCTGAACTTCAAAGACGAGATTGACTCTCGGAAGGCATGTATTGCTGGGAGCCAGATCCAAAATATTGGGTCGGGGTAACACCAGATCCTTGAAATCGAACCCGACCATACCTTTTAAGACCCAAAACATCAGTGATAATTCTTTTATAAATATACTCAAGATTAACAAAACTATCAATCGAAGCGATCGTACCTTCGGGACCCAAAACATCCAGTAATAATTCATTATCAATTTCCTCAAGATTAACAGAACTATCGATCAAGCGACCGCTTCATACTCCGCCTTCTTCTCCTTTAGTTTATCCTAATAAATCAATGAAAGAGTTAGAAACGAAAATATATAATAAGAAGGAATGTAACATAACTTAACATTATAAATTTAAAACTACAAACGATGAATTAAACTATTATAATTAAACATTATAAATATTTATAATAAATCAAACTTTATTAAGTAAATATACTATAATTTCTGCAGCTTCGGATGTCATCGGAGATCCATCCTTTTTCCTATGCGTAATGTCAAAAAGCTGAACTCGTCTAATTTTTTGACCAGAGGAGACTTCTTACATTATAGCAGTAAAAATATAATTTAATAGTATAAAGTTATTGATATTTGACAGAATTAATAAATTATAATACCTCGGCCTCAGCTACACAAGCAAAACTTCTGGACCCTGCCGTGTGCGTGAATTTTTGTTTACATCACGCTTGTTCCAACTCGCTCACGGTCCTACATAATGAAATTTGTATTATGTATATAGTAAATACTATAAACCGAAAAATTTATAAGACTTTAGAAGTACGTAATACCTCTCCTTTCTTTGAATTCCGAGAATCTAACTTGATCTTCCCATTGGTACCTCAACATTCCGTGGGACATTTCTTAATTTTTCGTCGAGGCTTATGTCTTTTTAAAATATTATTTTTTCAACGTGCTTTTATGGTCTCTCCATTTTTACCCAATGTCTTCTTAATATAGTCATCTGAGACCTCTAAAGCAAATCTCTCTGAAAAAACATAAGTTTAAAAGTAAATATAAATGAAAGTTAAACCAAAGTATTATAAATTACATTCACGTTTTGTTACCTTAATATTATCGAGCCTGATTTTTGTTGGCATCGGGCATGTGATGCCATGATTAAGTAGTTAATGGGCAACATATTGGCATTTTGTGCTAGAATGCCCAAATAGCCTGCTAACAGTCGAGCTTCAGATCCAACAGGCTGGCCATGACTGTTTCTCCTTACTTTAACACGCTCGACAGGATTTAGCTCATATAAATCTTTAAGGAGTGTACGTTCCCGACCTCTTCGCGTCCCCACCACCTTCAAATGAAAAATGATATATTATTATTATATTAAAATTGAAAAATGAATCAATAATAAAATTCAACATGCATGTAAAATAAACTTAACATTACTTTGAAATTCTGCAGGCTCGTCATCTATGTCCGGCACACTAGAAGATCCAACAACTGTTTGTTGTTCACTATTTGCTTCTTCTGAATTTGGAGTATTGTGGACAATACTTAACTCTCGTAATTGTCTTCTAGGCATTTTTCCTGCAATACACATAAAATAGTGCAAAATTTTAGTAACAAATAACAACAATAATAGTGCATTTAAAATAGTTAAATTATATAACATGACCAATATTAAAATTATAATTTTACATATAAATAAAAAATCGTAAAATCTTACTACACCATATTTCATAAATATCTTCGTCCACATCCTGACGAACCCATTGAAATTGTTGACTAATACTAGGGATATTTTCATTCAAGTTTTGTTCTGGAAAAGACAAAGTTTCTGATCTTTCGACTATGTCATCTCTACTTCCATTGCCCATGTCAAACAAGTCTCTAGGGGTGTTCCGGAGTACAACGTACCAACCCTCATCAGTTGGATCTTTTGAGTAAAAAACTTGTTTCACTTGAGAAGAAAATACATATGGCTCGTCCATCAATTGTTCTCCATTGTGAATCAATCGAGAAAAATTCACCATTGTAAAACCATATTGATCATTTTTAGTTCTGCGAGCCGTATTCACATCAGCCCAATCTCCTCGAAATAAGACAACTTTCCATCTGCCATAATAATCCGACTCAATTATGTCAGTAAGAAGTCCATAATACTCCACATTCCCCTCGACAGGATTATTGTCCCTAGCACTAGCATAACTTGTAATTGAAGAATTAACAACAATTCCACAATTTTAGGTTCTCCTCAATCTCTCGCGATACTTTGTATGAAATCTGAATCCATTGATGAGGAAGGCACTATATCTTTTCACTATTCTATTTGAACCTTGTGAAAGCCATTTAACTTCGTCATTTACTTCATTCCGGCTCCAAACCTATTTAATCGAAAGTAAATTGAGTAATTATAAATGTTATGAGAACACATTATTACTTGTCAATGAAAACTTCAATTGCATACCGTTTGGCTTAACCATTCATAAAATGATTCTGTGAACAACTTATTAATTTCTCGTTGTTGTAATCTTCGGACCGTGAACGAGCTCTCAATATTTGTTTGTACTCACTATTTTTAAAAAAAGGTTTACTTTGTTAGAACACAAACAAATTATAATTGATAAATATTTATCAAATTCTACAACTTACTTGCGTAATGGTTCCATTGAATCGTGATGAAAAAGAACATATCGATGTGCTTGGACCCACGATCTATCATCTAATTCTGCAATTTCGACTTTGCCGATTGGTTCTCCAAACTTTGAAATAAATAAGTTTCGCCAAGTTATGATCTCAGAGCCCAAAGATTTCTACTTGGTCTGCTTCATTCTTGTTTCAACATCTTCTAAATACCTTGAACAGAAAGTCATACATTTCTCTGCCAAGTAGCCTTCGGCAATTGATCCTTCCGGATAACGTTTATTGCGGCAGTAAGACTTCAATTTAGATAAGAACCTAAACACGATATAGAACATTATCAAAAGTTTCAACTAAAGGCATTTAGGTGAATGAAGAAATAATTTACAAATAAATTAAGACCTTTCTATGGGATACATCCATCTATAGAAAACGGGTCCACCAAGTATTGCTTCACGAGGGAGATGAATTAACAAGTGTACCATAATTGTGAAGAAGGAAGGCGGGAAGATCTTCTCCAGATTGCATAAAGTCAATGCGGCTCGATCTTGTAGTATCTCAAGTTCTTGTCATCAAAGGCCAACTCAAGAGCCAAAGTTGAATAACAAGCCAAGAAAGAGCAAGCTATCGTCTAACAACACCTTAATCATACCATTAAACCATTGCGTTGAAAATGACCCCAAAAGGTAAGAACAGAGGTTTCGACCCAAATCTTACAGAAACAGTTCTGCATTTTCCCTCCAATTCACCTCAGATCCAACTATAACAAATAGAATGAAAAAATTAAGTCTAAATTACTATATATGTATTATCAATTAATAAGTAAATACAATTTTTGCTCCAAGTTTAAGCAAAACATATTTGAATCTCACCCATGCAATTTGGATGAAGTGCTAGTTTCTTTTTCTTCCAATCCTACGGGCCCATCTTGTAAAATTCCTCTGCCAGTCTCTCTCAACCATTCTAACCAACCACCATGGTCTTCCAGTTGTGAATACTATGTATCCCGTACTCAATCCCAACACTACTCCGCAGCCATACCCCATCATTACAAGTTTCCAAATAAAGGGTATTGCAGAATCTTCATCTTCCACAAGCTTTGGTGTGGGTGGCTTTCGTTCCTCGTCACTACCACATTTCTTTGATAATGGGAAGCCGCATAAACCTAAGTTTCCAGCATAGGAATCAATATCAAAAGTATTGAATTGATATCCAACCGGAATTGGTCCGAAAAAATTGTTTTGCGACAAGTTTAGTACTTCCAGAAATGTCAGTTTCGTTAACTCGGAAGGAATTCTACCACCAAGCTTATTAGATGACAGATCTAATGATTCAAGTGCTGCCATATTTGCCAATGACGGTGGTAGGATATCGTTTAATCTGTTGTGTGAGAGGTTGAGCACTAAAAGAGCATGAAGTTCGCCGAGTGCCTCAGGGATTCGTCCCCTGAATCGATTGTTTGAAAAATCTATGAGTGTGAAATTAGTTAATGATTTGTCCAGATCTAGCTCTATCTCCAACCTTTTCATGGTTACTTTCACATATTTTTTATAGTTTTCGGGACTAGGTAAACAAGAAAGACCAACTACTCTACCACAGTTTCTCATTTGATTTGGATCTGAAGCCGCAACTAATTTCATACGTTTAAAACTTTGGAAGAACTTTTTTGGAAAGGGGCTAGTGAACTCATTTTTAGAGAGATCAAGAATTTGCAAGCTTAAAAAGCTAGAGGTAGCCATGGAATAGTCTAGGCGACCATTAAATCTATTAGACTTTAAGATAAGAACTTGCAGTTCTGGAAGTACACTGAGCCGATGGGGAAAGAGATCGTTCAAGGTGTTGTTTGCTAGGTTCAAGAAACGTAGCAAGATACAATTAACAAGGGAACGTGGCAATATCCCTTCCAATTTGTTGTCATTAAGAGCAAGAGTTGTCAAACTACTTAATTCAACACAAAAATCAGGGATTTTGCCACTCAAGTTATTCTTTTGTAGGTTTATGATACTGATCCCCCGACTAAAATTTCCAAGACATGATGGAATAATTCCCCCAAAGTAATTCTTAGACAAATCAAGAATATCAAGTGAAGTCAAATTACAAATTGAAGGAGGTATTTCTCCTGTCAATTTGTTATCTGAAATCAGGAATTTATGCAATGAAGGTGGCGGAGCTGGAAGAGGACCTTGGAGTAGGTTGGAACGAAGATCTAGGGTAAGAATATTCTTCCCTGGAAGTTGCTCTAAACTCGTCAATGAATTGTTGGAAAGATTTAAATCAATCAATTGTGAAAATTGAACCCTGAATTTTGTTATTGGAAAGATCAAGACTTCTCAAGCTTTTCGCAGATCGCAAGAAACTCGGGAATTGCCTTAACTTGTTATTGGAAAGATTAACTTCAGTGAGATTCTTCAACTTTGATGGAACATCTAAGTTGATAACACCACTAAAATTATTTGTCGAAAGATCGAGCGTTTCAAGACTCTCTAGCTTTGAAAGCATATCTGATCTAATGTATCCACTCAAGTTGTTTGATGAAAGATCAAGTTGGGTAAGCCTTGAAAGACCAAAGAAAGAACTTGGTATTTCACCATGGATGTCATTATCCGCTAAATAAACCCTCTGAATTGAATTAGGCCTTTGAATTTGATTGATTGGACCTGTGAGATTGTTATTACTGAGGTCTAAGTATTCTAAAGATGGCAAAGTAAAAAGCCAAGATGGAACTCCTCCTTTTAGTAAGTTATCAGTTAAACTGAAGTCCTTCAAATTCTGAAATCCTGTTACATGAGTTGGAAGGGGACCTTCTAGCCTATTGGCTGATAAGTCTAAAGAAGTAAGTTGTGTGAGGTTGAACATCGATGGGGGATATTGACCACAAAAATTACAATCAGAGAAATCCAAAGTAGTAAGTTTGTTAAGGTTTCCAAAGACATCTGGAATTTGTCCCTCTAATTTGTTATAAGAAAAACCAAGATAGGTGATTTTTGTGAGGTTTCCAAGTGAAGAAGGAATTGACCCTCTGAAATAATTACTGGAAAGGTCAAAGAATTTGAGGGGACTACTCCAATTGGACTTAGGGAGATAACCTGTTAAAGAATTCCATCTTAGATCAACATACTCTAGGTACCCAAGCTGGAATATTTCACTAGGGATATCCCCCTGTAAATCACAAAACTCGAGACTCAAACGCTTTAAAGACGTACGCAAGTTCATGAAGGAGGTAGGCACAACATCAGACATATTTACATAGCCAAGTAAAAGATTTTCTAATTTAGATAAGTTGCGCGTAAGCATGTCAAAACCGTGACTGTCAAATTTCAATTGATCATTTCCAGAAAGATCAAGTGAAATCAATTTTGATGGCAAAGATATATCTGATGGGACTGAACCACTGAGTAAAGAATCAGAAAGATTAAGATGTGTTAGACTTACTAACTGATTAAACCCAGACGGAATCGAAGCAGCACTGAAATTGTTCAAAGAGAGGTCAAGTCGTTTGAGTCCTCGAAGGCGAAAAAGGGTGGTGTTTGGAGAAAGGGAGCCAACAAGGTTAGAGCAACTAAGGTCGAGGCTAATCACCTGACTGGTTGCCTTATCACAAGTGACTCCTTCCCATGAGCAACAGTTGGTGCTTTCATTCCAGGAGTTTGGTTTGGGATAACAGTAGGAATAAATAACAGAATCATCAATGGACATAGTGTTCTTGAATTGGAGCAAGGCTGAAGTGTCTTCTGGTAGACCTGAAGGAGTTGGATTAAGTGATGAGGAAGACAAACTCAGAGAACAATCGACTACGGAAAGAAAAAACAGCACAAAGAGGAGACTACGGATTTGACACAACCATATAAACTTTCCCATTTTTGGAACCTAATAAGGAACAAGCTATGAAAGGAGGCAATGTTTTAAGGAAAACGGAATTGGAAATTTGCTATAAGTTGAGGGTTGTAGGCTTTAGAGATGCTATGCGAAAGTTGATTCATTGGCCTATATTTATATTCTCTAATTTCATGTGGAGTGTTATAAAGTCTTTCCCGAGTCTTTAAAAAAACTTATTTTAACAGAAAAGACCTTTCTTTCCAGGTGTTCTTTTATTATATTATTTCAATTATAGAATATCATTTTTGTCTTTTATGTTTTATTTTATTCTTTTAATTACGCGTCAATATGATATGTTTTCTCTTTTTTAATTTAATTCTATATTCACCATTAGATTTCTTAAATATTAATATTGTGAAGTGGTCATTCATATAATAACGAAATTAGATCCCGTACCTACAAATTCTTTTAAATATGTGAGTTCATCTGCAGTTATGAGCTCATTCAAAATTGCGAGCCAATCAAAGATGCAAACTCAACCCAAGTTGTGAGCTGTTAAAGATTTTGGCGAACTGCAAGATGAGGTGTGAACAAGGTTCACATGCGTTGAAATCAATGGTTTTTTTGTTTAGTCTGTTTGTTAAATTACCTTTTGTCTTTTTCTAAGTTTTATTTTACTCCATTTTAATTTAATTGTATCAGATTTCTTGAATGTCAATGTCAATAAGTGTAGTGAGTTTGTTGATTCCTTTGGCAATTAATATATGTCCTATATATACACTGAATTAAGAGGAAACGGCAGTGCACCTCCTAAAGGGGATGGCTAGTGTGAACAAGTGTGCTATGATGTAATTCCTCCTTTCACTGTGAGACAAATAACTGTAAGTCATTTCAGAAAACATGGAACAAATATATTAGTTTACTAATTTCATGGTCTTTGTTCCCAGCTACTGTAATTTCTAAGCATTCACACTAAAATGGAAAACAAAACAAATAAAAAAATTTAAGAGAAAGGTGTGGAAGACAATTATGCATGATTGATGAAAAAAAAAAAAAGTAGTACTGGAGAGCAGTATAATGACTTGATATGGTCTTGGTCAACCATGTCCACAGGATAAAAACTAATTCATTTAAAAGAATGGTTACTGTTTTTTATGTTATTGCCCGCTTAGTAGCTTGAAATTAAAAGACTACAAACATAATTTCGTATTTAATATCTGCACCAAATCAAGATAACTTTTTCTCAAATAAAAGATTTCCATCCACTCTGCTATTTTATACTAAAGAATCGGTAAAATTAAAATATCAACGTCACAATTTTAAATTTTAAATAAAATGAAAAAAAGTTAACCCTAATTTTTGTTTCGATTCATTGCCACTAGAGTTAATTCTGACTTTTATTTCAACTCATTTTCACTCGAGTTAATTGTTTTTGACTTTTGTCATCAATGTCAAGGGTAATCATAGCGATATAATGAGAGTTGATTTTTTTATCTATTAGCGATATAATTTTTGCTGTTAAACAAGCACAAAGGTGACGATTTGAGCATTACATTGGCTAGGTAGTTTCGAAAATAATCCCTATTTCATAATTTTCTCTTCTTTCGAGCGAGGTTTCGGGTTAGTTTCACACACTTAATTGTTAGTTTGACAAATCACACGTCTGGAACTCACGAAACTTACATTAGCTCATTAAGTCACAATGATCAATGTCGAAACCTTTTTTTCGAAAATTGACTTTTTATTTTTTTAAAAATGGAGCCGCCACTAATTTTTTTAATTAGGTGTTATCAGATCACCTCAAAACTTGATCATTTTAATAAAATGTTAGATTTACTAAATGATTTTTGGTCTACAAAATCCAGGAAATAAGTTCGGGAGTCGATTACGTATGAGAAAGAATTAGCACTCTCACAACGCCCAAAATTGATACCTAGTTGATTACTTGGGTCATAGCGTCGAAAAATGAGAATTCGAAGGGAAATTAAAATGCGACCCCGTTTTACATGATGTTATTTAATTACAATATCGCTAACTGAATTAAAACTTATGTAAAAGGCCTTCTTATCACAAGGTAATCAAAACGAAAAGGTCATGTCCCGTAAGTTAGGGCACGACATCTCGAATCCTCAAAAATAAGATTGCTTATTGTTTAATTATTACCTAAATCTTGTATGTCTTTTAATTTTGAATAAGATATTCGATTACTTTGGTTCAAAGAGAAAGTCATACTCCATAAGTTAGGAGCACAATCCCTCGGATTTCCCCAAATAAAGAATATTGCCTCGATTTTAAATTATTACTTATGCATCATGTAAAAACGAATATAACATTTAATGCGATGTGCGATTAATTTATTTGAGCATAGTATAAAAAATGGATAAATATATTTAAGTATATTACTTGCCATGGTAATGGCAAAAATAGAACAAGATAATTACGTGGGTGAAAATGGAACTATAATATAGAAAAATAATAATAAGAATAAAATAATAGTGATCATAATAATAATACATCTATAATAGTAATAATAATATGATGGTAACAATAAATAATTATGACATAGTTAGTACCGCATTTAATGAAAAAATAAAAATGTAAATAAAATGGGTAAAAATGTAAATGACAATAATTAGAAATACTGAAAAATAAAAATAAAGAAAAATAAAAAATGGAGGGTTAATTAAATAAATGAAGGACTAAATTAGGATTTAAAAAAAACTTAAAGCATGAATTGCAAAAAAATAAAGAAAGGGGAATAAAGGACTGCCCATGACGGCGGCGCAGCAAACAAATCAGGTAAAAAAGAATCTTTTGTTTGTTTTCCCTTTTTTATTTTTTTTACATTGAAAAAAAAAAACTCTCTTTGTAATTTGATTTTTTTTTTGTATTTTTTATTGAATTTCTTCGTAAAAAAGAGAGAGAGAGAGAGAGAACCACAAGTGGTTCTTTGGTTTTTTATAGTCGAAATATAACATATTATTTTTTTGGGCAAAACTCCAGAAAATACCAAAAAATAACAAAAATTACCGGAAAGTATAGGGTTGAAAATTAATGACCGGAAAGGGCAATTTCCCCAAAATCGCGTCCCCGTCAGTGCGTTTTTGGGAGGTGCGACCTAAAGCGCGTCCCGGGCGCGCTTTGGGCCACGTCATCAAAAACGCTCCCCGACGCTTTTGACGTGGCCTAAAGCGCCTCCGGACGCGCTTTTAGGCCGCAAATTTTTTGACCGTTGGGGGCCCAACGGTCGAGAAAAAAACCCTATAAATACCCCCAACCCTTCATTTTTTCACAATTCAATCCTTTCTCATTTTTCTCTCAATTTGCTATCAATTTGCTCTCAAATTTCTCTCAAATTTACGCTTAAATTTCAAAATAGTCCTTTACTATTTATAAAAAGCCCTTTATAATTTTTTTTTTTAAACCTATTTTTGGAAAACTTTTAAATTATTTATCGGAGTACAATGGTCGGGAATTATGTCGCCTAGGCGAGGACCACATTGCCGCCCAAAGAAAAGAAAATGGTAAGTTTGAATGTTAATTTTTCAATATTATTAAATTTTTAATTATGCAATTTTAATTAATTTAGAATTTTATAATTTTATAATTTTTAAACAATCTGTAGATCGGGTGTTGCAATGTTATATTCGCAACATGCCCGGTCCCCATCGCCATTGATCGAGAATTACTGCGCGGAAGCGGGTTTTTGGCACGTGGCCACGATAGCCCTGGTTCAAGTTGGAGCCGCTTTGATCGGTAGCGTTGATAGAGAGGTGGAGACCGAGAGACGCACACTTTCCATTTGCCATGCGGAGAGTGTACCATCACCTTGGAAGATGTGCGATTCTGATTGGGATTACCGGTGGGCGGGTCGGTGATCACCGGGTCCGTAACATCTCTCGATTGGATGGCGTATGCTACGAGCTTCGGGTGCCATTCCTGATAAAATTCAAGGAGCTCGGATCGATTTGGCTTGGTTACGAGATCGCAATCCCGCAAATTAATGAAGGTTCGATCAAGAAGAAAGAATACGGTATCTGCGCATATACATACTTGAATAATTGGAGGCTATCTCGATGCCGGACCTCTCTAGAAACCTCGTCCACCGAGATGGCTCCTGAAACTTGTTGATTTCAGAGCGTGCCGGTGAATTGAGTTGGGGTCCGCCGTGCTATCTATATTATACCGGGAGATGTGCGAGCGTACGCTGCCGAGTAAACAAAAAAATCGGAGGTTGCCTATCACTACTCGCAATCATGGGCATGGTTTCGTAAACAAAAACTCAATCGCGTGTGTTCTCCGATAAGAAAACAACACCATTTTCGGTGTCACGCACTTCACCATCGTAGTAAATAACAAAGATTAATATCGTTCACTCATTGCAAGTGGACGGTGTAAAAGTAAAATTATTGTACTAAAAATCACACTAAGTTCAATTCCCAGAAAGAGAGGTGGATCACAAGGATCACTTAAGTACCAAGTCTTTCCTAGCTGAATATCCTCAATCGTAATTTAATAGCACAATAAATAACTACGATCACACTCACAAGATATGAAAAAATTTTGCCTACGTCTTGGGCACTAACAAATATATTTCACTCCAAAAATAAAGTGAAAATTTACAAATAGGGAGAGAGAGAACAATGCCTTAAGTAGAGAATGGCAAATTGTGGGATGAAGAAAATGAGAAATGGTTAGGCCTATTTATAGTTGAGGTTTAGGGATCAAACTTACAAAGTACCTATTCAAATAGGGACCAATATTGCAATTACCCCATACCAATTTTCACATCACATCAACTTTCGGTGCCTAATTTTGGAGCCATTTTCTTCCCACTTGCTGCCACCATATTTCCCGGGAAAAAAGCCTAAAGCGCGTCCTGGGAGCGCTTTTAGGCCACGTCATCGAAAGCGCCGTCCACGGGCGCGTTTTTGATGACGTGGCCTAAAGCGCCCCCAGGGGACGCGCTTTAGGTCAGACTCCCCAAAAACGCCTCGACGGGGACGCGATTTTGGGGGAAATTGCCCTTTCCGGTCATTAATTTTCAACCCTATACTTTCCGGTAATTTTTGTTATTTTTTGGTATTTTCTGGTTTTTTGCCCTATTTTTTTTCTTTTTCTTTTCTTTTTTTTTGCTTTTCTGCTTCCTTTTCTATGTCTTCTGCAGGTGATGGCGGCAAGGACAAGGGAGGTGGTGTCAGGCCTCAGACGGCACGCCTGCTGATGTAGCGAAGGGAGCGATGGCTAATGGTGTTAGGGGGGCTAGAGTTTTTGAAAATTTTTTAATGTGTTGGGCTTTTGGGCTGTTGGGTATTTGGGCTTTTAGGGTTAGTTTAATAGATGGATTTGGATCATTGGGTTTGTAAATGGACTAATTTTTTTTTTTTTTTTTTACTTTATTTGTTGTTTTGTTTTTCAATTTCTGTTTTGATTTGGGGCGGACAAAATTTGGCATCTACAATCGACAACCAACTAACCAAAACGAAACCTTACGTTCGACAGTTAAGATTTTAATACGAAATCCCCAAAACCGATATTCAACTACTTACCACGAAAATTACAGCCACCAAGCTGTTCCTAATCTGCCGGGGGATCGCTAAGCAAAATTTGATTATCTCCTAATAGCACAAGAACAAAACCCAATGTCAAACACAAAAAAAGTCAACGAGAACCTCTGTTTATTTTAACGAGATTTCCCCCAAAAACATAAAAAGAACAACCGTAACAACAACTTGCCGACTTGTCACAAACTCCCCAACTAGGAAAGAACAAAAATGGAATGAAATGATAGGGTCACCAAAAAAAAGAAAAGCTTTTAATATACAGGATTCAAACTCCAAACTAGAGGTAAGCTGAAGCCTTACACTAAATTAGTAAGACTCATTCTTATCACGATCCAACAAAAACAAAAGATAAGACCAAATGCCCAAGCTTGACATAATGCCCAAAATTAATAGAAAATTCAAAACAAGGGAATCAAACCCAAAACCCAAAGTAGACATATACGGTACTTAACCAACAAATCAGATTATATGACATACTTAAACAATCTAAACACAAGAAAATTGGGGCGTTACATGGTTGATCTCAAGAAGTCTCCTGAGGAAGTTTTCGATGCACTTAAGAACCAGACTGTGGATCTGGTCTTCACTGCTCATCCTACACAATCTGTTCGTAGATCTTTACTTCAGAAGCACGGAAGGTTTGTTCTTCGATTCTTGTAGCTTAATGTGTTTTCTATTACATCTCGAGAAGTACAGCAATGAAGCAATTTCGAATTTAAAACCTGTTGTTTTCATTACATCCAGGATGAGGAACTGTTTAGCGCAGTTGTATGCTAAAGATATCCCTCCAGATGATAAGCAGGAGCTTGATGAAGCTCTACAGCGTGAGGTATATCACTGTGTCATGATATTTGTTCATCTGTAAATAAACTTGTTATCCATGTCACAAAGGAGATGACTTGTTCTCACTTATTTTGTTTCAATTCCTTTTCCATGTAGATTCAAGTAGCATTTCTAAATAAATCAAGAATCTCAAGGAAAGTCAAATTACAACTAGAAGGAGGGATTTCTCCTGTCAAAGTGTTATTTGAAATCCAGAATTCTTCCAATGAAGGTGGTAGTGGAGCTAGAAGGGGACTCTGGAGTAGGTTAGAACGAAGATTCAGGATATGAAGATTCTCACCTGGAAATTGCTCTAAACTCATCAGTAAATTGTGGGAAAGATTTAAATAGAACAATTGTTCCCAACCTTCTGATTCCCACTTGAAAATTGAACCCTTAATTGCATTATTAGAAAGATCAAGATAACGCAAGCTTTTGACTGATCGCAAGAAATTCGGAAATTGTTGTACATTGCAAGAAGAGAAGTATAAAGTCTCGAGCTTTTGAAAAGTGGAGTGAACACCATCGTCACCACTGAATGATAGCAACTTGTTATTTGAAAGCTCAAGCATTGTAAGATTCTTCAGCTTTGAAAGCACATCTAACTTGATGGCACCACTAAAATTAATTGACGAAGAATGAGTCTTTCAAGGTTCTTTAACTTTAAAAGCATATCTGACTTGATGACACCACTAAAATTATTTTATGAAAGATCAAGTTCGATTAGATTTGCAAGATTGAAGAACGAACTTGGTATTTCACCATGCATGTGATTATATGCCAAATAAACATCTTGAACTGAATTAGGCTTTTGAATCTTGTCAATTGGACCGGTGAGACTGTTATTACTAAGGTCTAAAAATTTTAAAGATGGCAAAGTAAAAGGCCAAGATGGAATTCCTCCGGTTAACAAGTTATCATTTAGAAAGAACTCATTCAAATTCTGAAGCCCTGTTACATAAGTTGGGAGGGGACCTTCTAGTCTGTTGGATGATAAGCCTAAATGAGTAAGTTGTTTAAGGCTGAACAGAGTTGAGGGAAGCTGACCTTCGAATTCATTGAGGGATAAATCTAGAAATGTGATTTTTGTGAGGTTTCCAATGGACGCAGGAATGGACCCTCCAAAGTGATTATTGTAAAGGTTAAAGTACTTGAGGGTACTGCTCCAATTGGACTTAGGGAGATAACCTGTTAAAGAGTTCCAACTTAGATCAACATGCTCAAGATACGTTAGTTGGAATATTTCACTAGGGAATTCCCCCTTTAAATCAAAAAACTGCTCGAGACGCAAACGCTTTAGAGACGAAGGCAAGTTGTTGAAGGAAGTAGGCACAACATCAAACATATTTACACTGTTAAGAAAAGGATTTTCTAAGTCCGTTTGTTTATATGTAAAAGGTTTTACGGAAAATGTTTTCTGCATTTTCCTGTGTTTGTTTCATAGAAAATAGTTTGGTCAACGGAGGTAAAATAAGCCCTTTTTCCTGTAAAATGACTTACCCATTTGAAAAGCGTAAGTCATTTTCCGAAAAAGAGCTCATGTATAAATAATTTTATTTTTTTATAAAAATTAACTTAAATCAAGCTTAATATTATTATATTGATAATAAATTTTATTTTTATTTTTAAAAATATTTAAAATATTATATTTTTGAATATTATTAAACATACATATTTAATTATTTATATTTAGTCTTATAATAAATTATTAATATAATAAATATAATTTATTATTTTAATAAATTATTTAATATTTCAATTTTATTTTAATAATAAATTTTAAAAATAATAATTTTAAATAATATTATTCACATATTATTGAAAATATTCAATATTAATATTTATTACAATTATAAATATATTAATAATAAATGTTTTGTAGTATAAAGGTTAAAATATGTCATAAGTCTATGTACACTTTACAGATTTGTAATTTAATCTTTGTACTTTTATTTTCAATAATTTAGTCCATTTGCTTTTCAAAATTGAAAATCAAGTCTAATTGTTGACATCGTTAATTTTTTTTGTCAATTTTTTTGATGTCACATTTTTAAATAAAAAAATACTTACTTAGTAGTCGTGTAATTAAAAAATGACGTTGCAATGAATCTAAATTAACATAATATTTTTAATATATGCAAAAACAATGTAAAATATAAAATTATAGATAAAAATAAATTCAATTAAACAATGAAAAAAAAATCTCAAATGTATGTTTGTTTAATTGAAAATAACTTTTATGAAATATTTTTAAGAAATCTACCAAACAACAGAAAATATTTTACACAGATTCATCTAACCATTAGAAAATATTAGCTTTTCTAAAAAAGTAAATCATTTTCTAAAAATTATTTTTCGAAAATCATTTTCTGTAAAATAAACGGAGCATTAGATAAGTTGCGTGTAAGCATGGGCAAACTATGGCTATCAAATTTCAAATGATTATTTTGAGGAAGGTCAAGTGAAATCAGTTTTGCTGGCAGAGAAATATCTGATGGAACTGAACCGGAGAAAGAAGAATCAGAAAGATCAAGATGTATCAAACTTACTAAAGGACTAAACCCGAACGGAATCGAAGGACCATGAAATCATTGGAAGCAAGGTTGAGCCGTTTGAGTCCTTGAACAAATTAAAAAAAATAAGAGTGATTTTTCTCTTGAAAATTTCTATCTGTTTTTATTCGAATTTTTCATATATTTTAAAAATCATACGATCATTTACATTTGCTTTTGCTTTTGTGAAATCTCATGGTAATTGCTTCCGTTTTTGTTGGGCCTCTGTTTTGATTACGCGTTGATTTTTCAAATGATATGCTTTTGCTTTTGTACGTGAACTTAATAAAAGAATAATGAAGGGACACCAATAATGCTGCCACCAATTAGGTCCCAATACTTGAAGACCTTTATTTTTCTAATATTTTAGTGATGACTAGCATATCAATTTTAATTTCTTGAGCATATGGATAATAAAAGTAATTTTATTTAAAAAATTTAAAACCTAAAATCTTGAGCACTTGCATTTTTGTTGTTGTTAAAAAATGTATTATTTTAGGATATTTTCCTTTTGCATTAAGAAATTTATTGAATCTTGGTTTTAACCTTGCAATCTGAGAATTGTTTATACTAAAAATTTTATTTTGAGAGTGAGAGTTATATGCAACTTTGAGGAACATTTCAAACAATATTAAACAAAAATAGTAATTGAAGTAGTCATCGATCTTTGTTCCCACCAGACATCGATCCTTTTGGTGTGGAGATCTGTGATTCTTTATAATGTTGTTGAAATTTCTAAGCAATCATACGAAAAGGGTAGAAAATAAAAATAAAAAGAAGGGTGACAAAAGATAAAAACAGAAATAGTAGCACACACTTTAAAAAAGAAAACGGAAGGCAACCTATATAGTTTAATTATGGATAAATTTTATTGATAAGCACCTAATTATTAGTATTTGTTAGAGTTATGTGATCTAAATTTCTATTAAAAATAAAATACAAGTGGCAAGATAGAGGGATCTATGAGTGCGAAGGCCAATTAGAATAAGATCTTTTAACATTACTGCATTACTTTTATATAACTTTAATTAGAATATGATTTTACAAAGCTATAAATAAATAGACGTAGTCTATACTTCTGTTGCATCATTCGAATTCAATATAGTGAATTTTTTTTCCTCCTCTGCCCGTGATTTTTTTTCCTTAGAGGGTTTCCACTTAAAAATATCTGTGTGTTCTATTTTTCTCTTTTTATTTGTGATTCATTATCATTATCGAAGTTCAATTTTTATAATATTTTTTATTATTTAATTATAAAAAAATAAGAAAATGATCACTTTATTATTTAATTTTACCTTTTTTTATCACTGACAAGTTTACAATGATAACTTTTAACATTGATATAATAACAAATTAAATCCTCTACATTTATATATTGTATCAATTTAGTCTTTTTGTTTGAGTTTTATAAAAATAAAGTTACTAGGCAGCAAAAGTCCATTACAAATACTACTGGAATAAAAGAACAAAAAAAACTGATGCAACATAAAAAAAAAAAAAACAAAAAAACAATAAGCACCAATCCTGAAACATAGAAAATCCTATCTCCCCCGCTCTATCAGGAGCATCCACCATGAAACTTCAAAAGGATTTTAAAAGCTGAAAAACTGACCAAATTAAACTTTACGCCAAAAAGAAGACCTTACGCCAAGCTTTGCCATACTAATAGCAATGCGATGTCCATACAATCTAAAACCGTTCAGTCTCTATATTGCTCTAGTAACATCTCTCAAACTTTCGTATCGAATGAACCCAAACCTACGCCCACTCTTTGCCCTATTTTGCGGAATAAAAGCATCAATGACCTTACCATGGAATTGGAAAATATGCCATAATCCTTTCCAATAGATTTTCGGTGGTAAATTATTGATAAAAATGGTTTGATAGTGACTCATCTGATGGCCATTCTTATGTGGTTGTGTAGTGGCGGTTTATCTTACCGTCAAGCATTCATCTTCTTCAGTGGTTCACAAATTGATTTTCTCTTTAACCAAACAGATTATTACGTATTGACCAAAAATCTTTTTTCCAGTTTAAATAGAATGACCAAAAAGGGAAAGAAAAACCAAGTTATAAAAATATCATGCAGATAGGAATTCACATTAATGAAATGCAGTCCGTATTATAAAACTATCACTAGCCCGTATTATAAAAGTATGAATTTATTGTTGATTCTAAAAAAAGTTCATCTTTAATCTTTATATATATATATATATATGATTTAATTTAGTTTTTTTGTAATTCTTTAATTTATAAAATTAAAAAAATAAATTTATTAACTAAATTTAACTAAAAGTATAAACAAAATAAAACACTCATATACGCAAAATAATCCATTTTATTTTTTTCTCATTTTTTTAAAATTAATGATAGTTAGATTATTATTACAATTTACCCTAAAATTATTTATGGGATTGCAGAGAAATAGTCAGTAGTGGAGAGCAGTCTATTGACTTGGAATGGTCTTGGACCAAACACTCTTGGTCAACCACTTCCAACCGACAAAAGTAAGGCCCCGTTCTTCATTCCATCTGTGATGGATGTAGAAAAGTCCTTTTCACTAAAAAGCAATAAAGAACAAGGGCCAGTGGAGAAATTATTTTAACGTTTGTGAAGTACTTTTTTACAGATGAAAAAGCCAAAAATTTCTCATTTTCTCAGAGTAAAAGGACTTTTGGCAGCCAATTTACTTTTTTTATCCTTGTTATTTCTTCTCCAAATAGACGTGAACACTTCCAGAGGATTTTCCCTTTCTCTCTTCTATTATACTTCAGTTTCTCTTCTCTTGATCTCTCGCCCGTTGGATTCGATCAATCGGTAAGTTGTTCTGGTGATTGCTTGTTTGATTTTTGGTATGTTTCTGCAAACCTTAATTTGGGTTTTGTTCTCTCTGTTGGTTTGAAACTTATTGTTTTGATTTGGGGAATTGAGGGTCTGAAAACTTATTTTTTTTTCTTCTTCATGGGTTTGAATCTTGATTTCTTGGAATTGAGGGATTGAGGTTAGTCGATACCTAATCTTTGGAGGGTCTAGAAATTTGAAGAAGCAAATATCAAAATAAAAACTGAAAAGCACTTAATTATCTTGTCTTGTCACAACAAAAAGATCGAAGATGGTACCAACATGTTTATATTTGTTTATAAAAGGCATTACAGGCATGAGGAAGTTTAATAGTGATAGCTTAACACATACAAGCTCTTTCTCGCCTTATAAGTTTCTAAAATTTAGTCCTACTTTGATCATGTGGTGCATAATATATTACTAATCATGCAAAAGGAAAGTGCATAAAACCTATGTTTAACATAAGAAACCTAATAATTTCTCGATTTGGTAGAAAAGTTCTAGACCTAGAAGTTTATTTAATGTAATGCTTAAAAAGATAACTAAACACTCATAATCTATGTTGATACTTGAAATCATTATTTTTAAATGTGCTCTTGTTTCTTTGAAGACTTCATTTTAAATGTGCTTTTTGTATGTAACCTATTAGACATTAGCTTTTTAACAATTGATTATGACTATTTCCGTCACATATATTTGGCCACTGTGTATAATTAGGGGACATTGGATGGTCTTAATCGATGCTGCAAAGGGCTTTGCAACACAACCTCCCGATTTGTCACTTTATCCTGCAGATTTTGTTGTAATATCTTTTTATAAGGTAATGTATAAGACCATTCTAAACTTTTTGGTAGGTAAATATTAACTCCTTTTTTATTCTGGAAAGGGAGCAAACCAGAAGAACCTAATCTTACATAATGTTGTTTTGCCATTGCATTGTCCTGAAGTTGTTTGGCTATCCAACTGGACTTGGTGCTCTCATAATTCGAAATGGTAAGTAGCTGAGTTTGTAGATTACTAGTTTCAGAAGTTAGACCCTGATGGTGGTGTTAGGAGTTTTTTGTACACACTACACAATAGTAAGATAGATGCTATCAGATATTTTTGCATGTGCATGTGTCTAATTGGTCATTGTAATGAAGAAAGGAATCTTTTCTCATTAAGCATCATTCATTTGCCCTTTTATTTCTTTGATTGTAACAATGGAGCTTGGACTTCCCTCTTCTTTCTTGTTTTCCATTTTTTTTCAAAAGAATGAGTCTTTCTGCCATAAAAGATCTAGATTGGTTGACATTGCCTTTGTTGCCGATTCGATTCTGGTGATTTTCTTGTTTACGACAATACGGATCATCCCTGACAATAGCAGTTTGATTTTAAAATTGGATCTAGCTAGAAATTTCTGGAAACAGAAACATTTGATGAGTTGTGAAAGAAATAGATATAATGAGTTTTTTCGTTCCCATTAAACAATGGGTTTTGGCATTCATTTATTGGTTGATTTATGTTTCTCTTTCTTTACGTAATCTCTAGACAATTCCTGATTAAAGTAAAACAAAGTTTAAGAACAGGGAGTCTTTTTCATTATGGTTTTCTAATATCTGTTTTTCCTTTTCTTTTTCTTTTAGATGCTGCTAAGTTATTGAAGAAGACCTATTTCAGTGGAGGTTTGTACTTCGAAGTCTTATTGATGGATATATTTAATGTAGTTGTTTTGTTAACTATAAGTTTTACAGAACCTTCATTCTTTGCTTCAATTGTCGACATTGACTTTGTTAGAAGAGGAGAAGGTGTTGAGGAGCAGTTCGAGGAGAATGTCACTGGGTGCTAACAAGGCAATACTTTAATCTCTCATATTCAAGAACTTGCACCACTTGCTGAATTCATTGCGCCCCCATCAAGTAAAAGAAAAACATTATCGCATTATCTCGACTTCTTTTGTTCTGCTTGGTAAATGCTTTTGAATCCATTCAGCTCTATGTTTGTTTTTTGTTTTTTGTTTATGCAGGCTAGAGCAACACTAATTCACATTCTAGAACTTCAGATACAACAGCGTAAATAAGCTCTGGAGGATATTAAGAGGTATGTTCCTAAAAATATTGGAGATCTTTGCTCCCAACTAATTTTTCTGCCGAAAGAGAATGATTTGTTCTTTGAGCATGCTTTGAAGAATTATATGAAATATGATCATTTATGCCAATGATATTGGTTAATTGGCTTAGGATGAAATTGAATCTTCTCATTTTTATCCCCTTCCTCGTTTTAAGATATGAAATTGTTTGTTACAAAGCATATGGTAGTCATTGTTGGTGTCGGGTCCATTTTTGGTAAAATTAATGTTAGAGGAAAATATTTTGATACACATGTTAACAAATATACTTATGTGACATTTGATTTTCTTGATTGCTTGACTGAAACGAATCTGTTTGTATACACAAAGGATGAGTACTTCGGCGATTGAAGTTAGTGGTGAAAAAGTGAAAGCAATGTGGGATAAGAGATTGAGAGAAATATTTTGTGATATTTGTATTAAAGAGATATTGAAAGGCAATAGGCCTAGTACTCATTTCACAAAAGATGGATGGTTGAAAATAATGACCAACTTTGAGAAAGAAACGGGCAAGGGTTTTTCACAAAGACAACTTAAAAATAGGTTGGAAGCCCTAAAAAAAGAATGGAAAGCTTGGAAAAAACTTAAAGGCGAAGATACTGGTCTAGGGTGGAATCCTATAAAAAGAACCGTTGATGCATCGGATAATTGGTGGGAGAGTAGGCTAAAGGTACATTAATAATTCTGAATATTTTTGTTTTTTTTTTCTTTTCTATGAGGTTATTGATAATTACTGTTATTAAACTATCATTTTATATGTAGGTTGTGCCTGAAGCTCAAAAATTTAAAACATCGGGCATTGATCCTGAATTCGAAGGGAAGTTGGACCAAATGTTCATGGGGATAGTTGCAACAGGTGATAAAGCATGGGCACCTTTTTCTGGTACACTCCGTATTGATTTTTTTGAGGATGTTAACAATGAAATACCTGAAGAGAATGAAGAAGAGAATGTGAGAAACGATGTTCGCATTTTAAATGATGTTCACATTTCAAATGATGTTCACATTTCAAATGATGTTCAAATTGATGGAAACGGGCAAAAAAGAAAAAACCCTGAGATATCAAGTTCACATTTTAAACCTAGAAGAAAGAAATCCTCAAAGCAAATTGGAGGGGCTGCAAGATTGTCCAGTCAAATAGAAAAATTATGCAATGCAGCTGACAATATGAGTCAAGCCACAGCTAGTTTGACTCCTGTTATGGATCCATATGGTATTCCAGAAGCAGTCAAAGTGCTCGATAGCATGTCGGAAGAAGTTCCAGAAGCTAGTCCGCTATACTTTTTCGCACTTAGATTATTGCTCAATAAGGACAAGCAAATTATGTTTTTATCAATTAATCCTAAGATTAGAGCTTTGTGGCTTAAGACGGAAATGGAGGATAGTTGAAAATTTTAATGGAGGATAGTTGAAAATTTTCTGATCTTCTAGTGTTTAGAGATATCTATTATGTGACTAAAAAAAATGCTAAACTAGTTTTATCAATAGTTATTTATGTTTGGTTTTGGATATTGAATTTATGTTTTATCAATGGTATTTTGTTTATGTTTGGTTTTTGGATATTGAATTTATGTTCTACTTATTTATGTGTAATCTACTTTTATTAATAGTTGTCTATATTTGGTCTTTGGATATTGAATTTATGTTCTACTTATTTATACTAAATTAGTTTTATCAATAGTTGTTTATATATGATTATGGATGTTCAATTTTATTCACACGGTGATGAGTATAGTTGAGAATTACAGCGGTGATGAAAGTGATGATGAACGGGAAAGAAAGAGATTTTACAACGCGTGGAATGTTTTAACCGATTATTTGTTGTTGCATCTTCTTCCGTGCAATTATATCACGAGAAGTATATATTGAAGCAACCATGCATGAATTCAAAACAGTCGGTGAGACATGGATCCGAGATCCTTGACGGTCACGAATCACGTTGTATGATTAATTTTAGGATGTCTAAAATGGTATTCACAAGTTTGTTGAGAGTTTTGGAGACAAGATACAACTTCCAAACTTCAAGAAACATATCTTCTACTTTGAAATGTTGGGAATTTTTTATACATATTGGGCACCGGTGCAAAAGTTTCCCAATGTCGAGAAAGATTTCAAAGGTCTGGATCAACAATAAGTCGATACTTTGCAATTGTGCTTGAGAAAGTTTCAAGGATGGCCACCGATCTAATTGCACCGAAAGATCCTTTTTTAGCTCAATACCCAACAAATACGTAATGATTCTAGATATATGCGCATTTTAAGGTTAAAATTTAATTTTATCTTATTATATTTTTAATATTTTTGGTCGACTAAAAATATGCACGAGACTAATATGATTATTTGTTCAGGATTGCATAGGTGCAATTGATGGTACTCATATTGCCGCTATTCTTTCACCAAATGAACAAATTCCCTATATTGGAAGAAAATGTATCCCTACTCAAAATGTTATGGCAGTATGTGATTTTAATATGTGTTTCACCTTTGTCATGGCTGGATGGGAAGGATCGGCACATGACACTAGAATATTTCTTGATGCAATTCGAGATCAAAATATAAATTTCCGCACCCACCAAATGGTTAGATATTTTATTTATATGTGATTTTTTAAAAAATAAAGTATAAGTTCTTTAATTGATAATTTTTATTAAAAAAATTATTGAACTAATTGTTTGTTATATTATGACATGTAGGAAAATATTATCTTGTTGATTCTGGATATCCTCAAATGAAAGGTTATCTTGGACCATATAGAGGTCAGCGATATCATTTACCTGACTTTTGTAGAGGTAGACCAGTATCTGGTAAAGAAGAGATATTCAATCATTCACATTCATCATTACGTAGTGTGATTGAACGAACTTTTGGTGTTTTGAAAAAAAAAAGGGTCATTTTAAGGGATATGCCAAGTTATAGTTTTGAAAAGCAAACGATGATCGTTGTTGCTACAATGACGATACACAATTTTATCCGAAAACATGTCGGTCGAAATGATGCAGATTTTATGGAATACGAAGATATTAACTGGGTATATGAGAATACTATTGATTCAGAAAATGCGCATGGTCGAGAAAGTGATGATGATGACAACGACGATGATGGTGGTGATGATGACGGTGAATCAAGCAATTGAAGTGGTTTTGAAATGGAATTAACAAGAGATGCTATAGCTTCTAGTTTAATGAATTTACTTTAAATTGTAAATGCTATTGTAAAATTTTTAGTATTTATATTTGGTATATAAATATTATCCCTTTTTGAAACTTTAATCCAAATATAGGTAATATTTTAATTTGTTACGTTTATGTTTTCTATGTTATGTTAATATCTAATATGAGTTTTACAAATGTGTTAAAAGCATTAAAAATAAAAAAAATAATTTTTAAAATAATACAATTGTGTCAATATCTAATTACAAATATTTAATTATTATATTTAAATATTTAAATATAGTTTATATATTCTAATTAAATTTAATAAATAATTAATATTAATTACTTAGAAATATTTAAAATTAATATTATTTATTAAAATATTAACAATAAATTATAATAAATTATTTTTTATATTTTTGCTAAAATATCATAATATTAACTAATTTGAACATTATTTAAATACATATTTATTACTTTATAATATCATGTCTAAAATAGACATTTTACTTCTCAAAAGCACTTTTTGACAACAATGCCAAACACTTAAATTTTTTCAAAAGCACTTCTCAAAAGTATTGTCAAACTGGTCCTAAGTCTTCGTCAACACTATCCACGCAATGACATTACAGTATTCACTGGGTTCACACTTTTACTTTTATACTCAAATTTTTTTTATTTTCCGGATTTTAAAATTCAAATATATTTATAATTTTGTTAATTTTTATTTAATTTGATGATGTGATATTTTAAAATTAAAAAATTTAATGACTACCCATATAATAAAAAGAAATTGTTATAATAGAGATGAATTTAATAGAAAATTTTAAAGATATTAACTATTATACTAGTAATTTAAAGAAAAGGTATGTCTTCTAATTTGTCATCAAAGACTAATCCGAGGATGGAAGCCGAATTCCTTAAAAACACTAATTTCAGTTCATCATAATGAAGTAAAATTTTTTGTTACTGTTTTTTTTAAAAGATAAATTTATGAAAGTATTACAATCAAAATAAATAGAAATATTAATAATTTAGATTAATTAATAATATTATAAGATACAAAGATCAAGTTAATTTGAGCATAGTATAGATATCAAAATCAAAAATTTAACCATTGTCTAATATATTAAAAAAAAAAAACAGCAAATAAATTTTATTAATATCCAAAAATAAATCTTAACAATCCTGAAAACAGAAACAAAGCAAGAATTGGCAAATTATAAACAATTCAAACAAAGATGACCAAAACTACTAAGTTTTCTTTGAATATTCAAGAAAAGTTTTACTCAAACATAAAACACACCTGAAAAAAGGAATTAGAACAGTACATATTCTTACAAATACAAACACCCATTGTATTAAAGTCGAATAATAAGCCAAGAAAGAGCAAGCTATCCTCTATCATCACCTTAATCATATCTTTAAACCACTGCGTTGAAATTGAACCCAAAAGGTAGGAACATAGGCTTCGAACCAAATCTTACAGAAGCAGCAGTTGTGCATTTTCCCTCCAATTCAGCTCAGGTTCAACTATGAGAAATAGAATGGAAAATTTAAGTCTAAATTTCTCTACATGCCTTACCAATTCAAAAGTAAATACAAATTTTGGTCCAAGTTTAAGCAAAACATATTTGAATCTCACCTATGCAATTTGGATGAAGTGCTAGTTTCTTTTTCTTCCAATCCTGTGAACCCATCTTGTAAAATTCCTCTGCCAGTCTCTCTCAACCATTCTAACCAACCACCATGGTCTTCCAGTTGTGAATACTATGTATCCCGTACTCAATCCCAACACTACTCCGCAGCCATACCCCATCATTACAAGTTTCCAAATAAAGGGTATTGCAGAATCTTCATCTTCCACAAGCTTTGGTGTTGGTGGCTTTGGTTCCTCACATTTCTTTGGTAGTGGGAAGCCGCACAAATCCGAGTTTCCAGCATAGGACTCAATATCAAAAGTATTGAATTGAGATCCAACCGGAATTGGTCCGAAAAATTTGTTTTTCGACAAGTTTAACACTTCCAGAAATGTCAGCTTCGTCAACTCGGAAGGAATTCTACCACCAAGCTTGTTAGATGACAGATCTAATGATTCAAGTGCTGCCATATTTGCCAACGACGGTGGTAGGGTATCGTTTAAGCTGTTGTGTGAGAGGTTGAGCACTAAAAGAGCATTAAGTTCACCGAGTGCCTCAGGGATTCGTCCATTGAATCGATTGTTTGAAAAATCTATGAGTGTGAAATCAGTTAAAGATTTGTCCAGATCTAGCTCTATCTCCAACCTTTTCATGGTTACCTTCAAAATTTTTTTGTAGTTGTGGGATCTTTCAAAACCACCTTCACGACAAGAATCATCAGCATGATCACAACCACTCTTTTGATGTGGTTGTGAAGCCGCAACTAATTTCATACGTCTAAAACTTTGGAAGAATTTTTTCGGAAAGGGGCCAGTGAACTCATTTTTAGAGAGATCAAGAATTTGCAAGCTTAAAAAGCTAGAGGTAGCCATGGAATAGTCTAGGCGGCCATTAAATCTATTAGACTTTAAGATAAGAACTTGCAGTTCTGGAAGTACACTGAGCCGATGGGGAAAGAGATCGTTCAAGGTGTTGTTTGCTAGGTTCAAGAAACGTAGCAAGGTACAATTAACAAGGGACCGTGGCAATAACCCTTCTAATTTGTTGTCATTAAGAGCAAGAGTTGTCAAACTACTTAATTCAACGCAAAAATCAGGGATTTTGCCACTCAAGCTATTCTTTTGTAGGTTTATGATACTGATCCCCCGACTTAAATTTCCAAGACATGATGGAATAATTCCACCAAAGTAATTCTTAGACAAATCAAGAATATCAAGTGAAGTCAAATTACAAATTGAAGGAGGTATTTCTCCTGTCAATTTGTTATCTGAAATCAGGAATTTTTGCAATGAAGGTGGCGGAGCTGGAAGAGGACCTTGGAGTTGGTTGGAACGAAGATCAAGGGTAAGAATATTCTTCCATGGAAATTGCTCTAAACTCGTCAATGAATTGTTGCAAAGATTTAAATCAATCAATTGTTCCCAACCTTCCGATTCCCATTTGAAAATTGAACCCTGAATTTTGTTATTGGAAAGATCAAGACTTCCCAATCTTTTCGCAGATCGCAAGAAACTCGGGAATTGCCTTAACTTGTTATTGGAAAGATTAACTTCAGTTAGATTCTTCAACTTTGATGGCACATCTAAGTTGATAACACCACTAAAATTATTTGTCGAAAGATCGAGCGTTTCAAGACTCTCTAGCTTTGAAAGCATATCTGACCTAATGACTCCACTCAAGTTGTTTGATGAAAGATCAAGGTGGGTAAGCTTTGAAAGACCAAAGAAAGAACTTGGTATTTCACCATGGATGTCACTATCCGCCAAATCAACCCATTGAATTGAATTAGGCTTTTGAATTTGATTGATTGGACCTGTGAGACTGTTATTACTGAGTTTTAAGTATTCTAAAGATGGCAAAGTAAAAAGCCAAGATGGAACTCCTCCTGTTAATAAGTTATCAGTTAAACTGAAGTCCTTCAAATTCTGAAGTCCTGTTACATGAGTTGGAAGGGGACCTTCTAGCCTATTGGCTGATAAGTCTAAAGAAGTAAGTTGTGTGAGGTTGAACATCGATGGGGGAAGTTGACCACTAAAATTACAATCAGAGAAATCCAAAGTAGTAAGTTTGTTAAGGTTTCCAAAGACATCTGGAATTTTTCCCTCTAATTTGTTAGAAGAAAAATCAAGATAGGTGATTTTTGTGAGGTTTCCAAGTGAAGAAGGAATTGACCCTCTGAAATAATTACCGGAAAGGTCAAAGAATTTGAGGGGACTACTCCAATTGGCCTTAGGGAGATAACCTGTTAGAGAATTCCAACCGATATCAACATACTCTAGGTACCCAAGCTGGAATATTTCACTAGGGAAATCCCCCTGTAAACCACACCAGTCGAGACTCAAACACTTTAAAGAAGTCAAGTTCATGAAGGATGTAGGTACAACATCAGACATATATACCGAGCCAAGTAAAAGATTTTCTATTTTAGATAAGTTGCGCGTAAGCATGTTGAAACTGTGACTGTCAAATTCCAATATTTCATTTCCAGAAAGATCAAGTGAAATCAGTTTTGATAGCAAAGATATATCTGATGGAACTGAACCACTGAGGTAAGAACCAGAAAGATTAAGATGTGTCAGACTTACTAACTGATTAAACCCAGACGGAATCGAAGAAGCACTGAAATTGTTCAAAGAGAGGTCAAGTCGTCTGAGTCCTCGAAGGCGAACAAGGGTGGTGTTTGGAGAAAGGAAGCCAACAAGGTTAGAGCAACTAAGGTCGAGGCTAATCACCTGACCTGTTGCCTTTTCACAAGTGACTCCCTCCCATGAGCAACAGTTGGTGCTTTCATTCCAGGAGTTTGTCTTGGGATAACAGTAGGAATAAAAAGCAGAATCATCAATGGACATAGTGTTCTTGAATTGGAGCAAGGCTGAAGTATCTTCTGGTAGACATGAAGGAGTTGGATTAAGAGAAGAGGAAGACAAACTCAGACAACAATCAACTACGGAAAGAAAGAACAGCACAAAGAGGAGACTACGGATTTGACACAACCATATAAACTTTCCCATTTTTAGAACCTAACAAGGAAAAAACTATGAAAGGGGGCAATGTTTTAAGGAAAACGAAATTGGAAATTTGCTATAAGTTGAGGGTTGTAAGCTTGAGAGACGCTATGCGAGAGTTATTCACGGGCCTATATTTATATACTCTAATTTCGTGTGGACTGTTATAAAGTCTTTCCCAAGTCTTTTAAATTTATTTAAATGTGTAATTTGTTTATATTTCATAATCGGTATCGATCATTATTTTAGTTAATTTAGCAGGGTGTTTAAATTTCGGTTAAAATTTAGTTAATTGATCAAATTAATTTAATTCGATTAATTGATCTAATTCAGCTGGGAGTTGATTAATATTTTATTGGAAGTTTGATTATCTTCGATTTGAAATTATGTAATTAACCAAATTAAATGAACCAACCTAATTTAATAATTAATAATATAAATTATATGCAGTTTTAATTCGGTTAATTCAATTAATTCGGTCAAATGAATATTATAAATTTATTTTTTTATATGTTTTATATTTGTTTTAACTAAAAAAATAAAATTATATAAATTTCGATTAATTTTATTAATCGGTCAAATTAATCAAAATATTTCAATACAGTTAATTCTTTTTTAAATTTCTTTTTGATTTGATTAATAGTTAAAATATTAAAAGATTTAATTAATTCAATAAATATTAGTTTAATTCAATTAACCGTTCGATTAACTATTTAAATACCTATAATAATTTATCATAATTTAAGTAGTGTGAACAAGTGTGATATGATGTAATTTCTCTTTTCACTGTGAGACATAACTTTTAAGTTATTTCAGAAAAAATGAAACAAATATAATATTTGCACTACTTTCATGGTCTTTGTTCCTAGCAACTGTAATTTCTAAGCATTCACACAATAAAAATTGGAAAACGATATAAAAAAATAAATTAAAGAGAGAGGTGTGGAAGACAATTATGCATGATTGATGAAGATAAAAGTAGCACTGGAGAGCAGTATATTGACTTGATATGGTCTTGGTCAACCATGTCCACATAATAAAAATTAATTCACTTAAAAGAATGGGTACTGTTTTTTTATGGTATTGCCCGGTTAGCTGACTATAAAAAGAGTAATGTGATCTTGGGCTAATGTGAAAGTAGCTTGAAATTAAAAGACTATAAAAATTAATTTAGTTTTTATTGAGCCTCTATCTTTTTGATAAATTATAAGAAGAGAGTAAAATTATAATAACAACGCGATTAACATAATTCGAATTCAAGCCACACCCAAAATGATGAGTTCCCTAACTATCAAATCACACACAAAATTTTGTCGGGCCTCTATTTTGATTACGCATTGATTTTTCAAATGATATGCTTTTGCTTTTGTACGAAAACTTAATAAAAAAAATAATGAAGGGACTGAGACAGCAATAATGCAGCCACTAACTAGGTCCCAATACTTGAAGCTATTTAATTTACCATCTCAACCTTTATTTTTCTAATATTTTAGTGATGACTAGCATATGAATTTTAATAACTTGAGCATATATGATAGGAAAGATGAATAATAAAAGAAATTTTATTTAAAAAATAATAAGTAAAACCTAAAACATAATTTCATATTTAATATATATGCACCAAATCAAGATTAACATATATAAAAATTAAAATATTCTACAATATGCTAAGTTTTTCTCAAATAAAATATTTCCATTCACTCTGCTATTTTATACTAAAGAATCGATAAACTTTAAGGAAACTATATTATAATGAAAATTTTAATACTAACCTATTGTATATTAAAGTATAATTAATTACAAGAGAAGGGTAAAGCCCTAACACTAACACAATTAGCGCGATTCGAATTCAAGTCACACTTGAGACGATGAACACCTTAACCATTAGTATAATTAAAGTACAATGAAAAATTGACATAAATACAGATAAGTTGTAATACCCACAATTTTTTAAATGGTTATTATTGTAAAAGCTCAATAATTTTGTGGTTTATTAGTTGTATTTTTATGACACTCAATTTTATATGTCTTTTCATAGAGTTTTTATAAAAGAAAAGAAAATTTATTTACTTTACTGTATTTTTATTAGTTTTGGTAATTTGGGAAAATTTAACTCTAAGGAAGGAGAAGTGATGCGAGTCTCAAGGCACAATTTTAGATCCAAGAATGTGATGGACTCACACTATTTTAAGGCTCAACAACAATGTCAAAGGCCAAGCAAATCAAACCAAGATTTGATCAAAGACAAGATTCGAGGAAAGGGAGAATGATACATGCACGAATGGGGTAAAATTTATTAAATTTCCTTCACTGAAACTGCCAACTTTCAAGTCTGGGAAATCAACAAACTTGCGATGACGTTTTGGATGGATCCTGACATTTTTGGGTTGCGATGTCTTCATGGGCTTGAAAGATGTAAAAGAATGTTTTGTAGGAGCCCCACTTTTCCACTCAAAAGGTTTAGTCTCAACATGTTTTGGCAGCCACTCAAAAGGTTTGGTTTCAACATGTTTTGGCAGCAACTTATTAGTAGCATAAGGAGGTCTCGAATTCTTGAAAGTAGAATTAGAACTTGTACCTCGATAATAGTGTGATGCGCCAAATGGACGAGATTGATGTTGCTGAAATTATTGTTCAGTCTCAATTGCTTTGTGTACAATCTCCTCAAGATCAATATAGGTTTGAAGATTAAGAGCATTGGCTATCGAAACGTTCAAGCCATCTACAAATCGCACCACGGTAGTATCTTCATCCTCTCGTATATTTTCTCTTTGCATAAGCATATCCACCTCCTTAAAATACTTATCAACAGATCGATTACCTTGAACAAGGCGTTGAAGTCTAGTTTTGACCTCTTTGTAGTAATTAGAAAAAGCGCAACGCTTTCGCATCACCAATTTCAACTCGTCCTATGTTTCAATTTACCCTTTCCTAGTTTCTTTTTCGATCAATTCCAAGTTGAATCCACCAACTCAACGCATAATCTGAAAATCCACGGGTCGCCAATGGGACTTTTTCTTCTTCCCGACAGTTATAGTAACGAAACATAAGTTCAATTTTTTATTCCCACTCACAATATGCTTCAAGATCATACTCCCCTTGGAATGGTGGAATGTTGAACTTTGGTCTAGCTAAAAAAATGTTGCCCATGGTCATTATCAACCAAAGTTTCATCATTTGAACAAGAGACACGTCGAGCATTATTTGCACGAAGACGAGGATGATCAACCTTATCTCCCCAATTACGACTCTGACACTCAATTTTGGTACTTAGACATTTAAATTTCTGTTGATCCTGTCTAGAATAGTGTCACGTTGTTAATCTCGAGCATTTCAAACCTCTTAATCCCTTCTCAACTTCTCAATCATAGTATTGCGATCATTATTAAAGACTAAAAAGAACACAACACTCAAGAAAAGAAAAAATTAAGCAAACCTCATTGTTATGCACTCAGAAATAAAAATTAAATTCTTAATGAGGTAAGAATTAATCTTGTAAGTATTTTAAAAAGTGGTTATATCAATCAATCAGAATGTATTAGAATCAACTAACAAAGCAAAGAATTGTATTGCACGGAGGAAGGAATGTGCAACGTGATTTAACCTACTAACACCAGAAACAATAAAGTGTTAGAATGCATACAGGAACAATAAAAAGAAAAAAAAAGGAAAACCTAAGGCTAAGAGTCAATGAAAATAGTTGAAACCTAAAAACCCGAAAAATTACGAAGCAACTTGACAAACTTTGTTCGAGGTGTTCCCAATTTCCAAAAATCACGAAATTTAAACTGGAGCCTCCTCAAATAATGTAGATTTGATCTGGAAAGTTTCAACACAAAATTCAACCCAAAAAATATTTTTTTATTTTTTTCTTATTTTTCTGTAATTTTTCGATCACTTTCGTAACACCCCCTAACCCGTGTCCGTCACCGGAATAGGATTACAGAGTATTACCGGAACATTCAGAACATTTTCAGATAAATCATGTCAATCATTATTCATTAACCGAGATCATCCGTAACGTCCCTTAGATGGACCCTCGAGGCCCAATACGAGCATTAGAATCGAGTTGGGACTTGATCGAGACCTCTATGAATTTTTTTGCAAAATTTTAAAAATTTTCTAAGGTGAAAGGCTCACACGCCCGTGTGGTCCAAGGGACACGCCCATGTTGTAGGTGGTGTTGAAAACTAGATAGCTCTCTGACTTGCGCCACATAGCCATGCCACACGCCCGTGTGCTAGGCCTTGTGGATAATTAATTTAATTCGAATTAGGTACAGGTTTCACACGGCCAAGACATACGCCCGTGTTCTAGGCTGTGTCTCCCACACCGCTGAGACACACGCCTGTGTCTCTGCCCATGTGCTCAATTCTGAGCATTTTGTTTTCTCAAATTTAAGGTGCAGGAGATACACGGCCTAACTACACGCCAATGTACCCAACACACGGCCTAGACACAAGCCCGTGTGTCTGCCCGTGTGGACAAAATAAAGCCATTTCCTAGCCTCATTTGTCACTCAATTTTACCATTTTCCTGCACCAAAACATACCCAGTACAATCCAACCATTGCAAGCATTCAAATAAGCAATTTCATCATTCAACATGGCCTATCATTGCATGCGTACATGTTTACTGTCCTACCTTGGTTCAATTCATGTGTTAAACATGATTTGATCAACTACTTAACATAGACATATGGTTACCATAGCATAACATTACAAGTATATCAAATCAAACCATTACTAGTCGTTCCAATGGCTAGATTACAAGCATCATTTACACTTAGATGCCAATATAGCCAATATAGCCTATACATACCATTACAACCATAATTGATTTACCATATTGTACCGACATGGGTCGATAGATAGTGTGAGTGATCTCCGCCAAGCTTCCAATCTAATGAGCTTCTGATTTACTCTAAAACAGGGCAAAATAAAATGGGGTAAGCATTGTATGCTTAGTAAGTTCGTATAACATGGTACTTAACTTACCATTCATTTTATTTTGAGGTAACTATGTAAGGCATATTCAATCAATTTGACTAAAGCCATACACATCTCCTCATTGACCTTGTTAGTCATATATTCCATAGTAACATCAAGACAAGTATGAGCTCAACAACAATTAAGTTTCCATGCACTAATGCTTTCCACAACATGTATTCATTTAATATGTATAAATCATCTCTTAATATTACAAGCATAGTTTCATAGTAGTTCGTTTCGGGTTCAGCTTAGTTCATGTCAGGACTTTACTCATATTTTGTGAATATTAAGGTCACACAAGTAGTAGTACACTCAAGGTGTACAAGTTTATAATCAAGGATGAACTTATATTCATCAACCAAATTCCGAGTACAAATATCATCGTCTCATATTTCCATGTATCAATTATCACATATAATCATTTTCATGTATTTCAGGTAGATACATGTAATAACTCATTTCTTATTCATAATCTTCTCATGTTAAGAGTTTTACCCGTTGAATTTATTTGGAATATCGATGGATACACCGGTAGTACACTTAAGGTGTACAAATCAGAATCTGTCAATTCATACTCAGTAGTACCTTGTAGGTACACTCTCGAGCCACGTATCATATATTATAATTACCAGTCCAGGCTAAATTCTAGCTGTAACATATACTCTAAGGGCTTTGTCGGATTACCAGTCTAGGCTAAATCCTTTATATGACAAAGAATTCCCTATAGAGTCCGATCTGGATTACCAGTCCAGGCTAAATCTAGCCAATTAAGATTACCAATCCAGGCTAAATCCTAATTGAAACATATGCTCGAGAGGCTCATTTCGAATTACCCATCCGGGCTAAATCCATTCTGCAACACATACAGTTTTATTAGGGGAAACACATTTATCCATTGACTTCCATTTATTCAAACGGGATTTAACATTTTTCAAGCATTATCAGGCATGTGATCAATCTCATACATTTTTACATTCATACAATTCAAGTGTTCACATTCAATTCAAGTATAAAATTTACATTTTCATCATTTATCATTTATAGAGCATTATTGTTGATCAGGCACATTTCATTTATCGGGCTTTGAAGAATATGTGATAATTTCACATAATTAAGGCATTTATACAATTCACAAATACAACATTTAATTCAAGCATAAAAAATATATACAATTTAGTTACACGAACTTATCTCGACAAAGGTTCGTGTACAAACATCTACTAATCTAACATTTTCCTCTTTTTCCTCGTTCTAACTCCGAATTTGGTCTATCCGGATCTACACAAGTAAATTTTACATCAATTTATCATATTTTACATTCATGTGGACTAAATTTTTATCCTAGGTAAAATTACTATTTTGCCCCTAACTTTTTCATAAATTCCATTTTCGTCCCTAGGCTTGGAAAATGAAACTTGTGCAAATTACTCCCTATTCCAAGCCTAACCAAAGCCCCATTACAAATTTTACAGCACATGTATTCATAAAATTTTAGAATTTTTCCTTCAATTTCACAAGTTTACATCTTAGTCCCTAAATCATTTTTCATCAAAAATCACTTTGTAAAAGTTGTTTATCTATCAATAATCTTTCATTTTCTACCATAAATTTTTAATTTCCAGCATATACATCCATGACCCATTTTTCATATCTTGATATCTTTTCAATTTATCCCCCAAATAGATAGTTTAGACTATCTCGATTCCAAAAATATCAAAATTACTAAAAACAGGATAAGGAAACTTACCCAATTTGGCCATGAAAGTTTATTCTCTCTCTCCTAGAGTTTCCATGTTTTATTCTGGGAAAGATGCTGAGAAAATAAGACGACATCTAATTTACCATCTTTTAATTAATTAAAATTTTCACTTTCCAATTTAGTCCTTACCCTTTTTCTATATTTCCATGGATGAGTCACCAATAAAAATCTACATACTTTTCTTAATGGTCTAATTACCATATACCTTAAGTTTTGAATTCTATAGTTATTTAATCCTTATAGCTACTAGAATTTAACTTTCGTATTTTATGCGATTTAGTCCTTTCGTAATTGAGAACTCAATCGATAAAATTTTCGTACCAAAATTTTCAAGTGTCATATCTATCATAATATGGACCATATAATGATATAAAAATAAATTTTATTTTCGGCTCGAATTTATGATCCCGAAATCACTGTTTCGATTTCACTAAAATTCGGGCTGTTACAACTTTTTTGAGGGAAATATATTTTATATTGATGTGGTCGTTAAGAGCACCAAAAATATCCTATCCCTATAAAATAATGAAAAAGAATAGTATAAGGAAAGTAGGGTCAAATCCTTGGGGACTGGATTTACACAAGTGCTTGTTCCTCGAAATCCCGAACAGTCGTGCCCAAGAAAACCTGCGTACTTGGAAAAAATAAAAAAAAATATAATTAAAAGTTTGATTGAATTGAAATTGCGAAAATTAAAATTAAAATTGTAGAGATAAACAGAGTTGAGAAAAGAGTTTTTTTTTTTTTTTTTTATGGAGAGATTTTAGCCTCTGGTTGTTTCGATCTGCCTTGGGTTCAATCCTCGGCTTTTAGGTGATCCTTCTCGAATAGAATAAGCTAGTTATAGTGGAAGAGGACGCCTACGACCACCAGCTCCACTTAGATCTTAGACTTACGATTTAAAGGAACCTGACTCTAGCCAACCATCACTTTGGTGGGACCGTCTTATACTAGATTATCGCTTCTCAATGGCGAATGCCACGCCATTTTGTTTCTTGGGCTCAACAACCATTGACACAGTAAGCTAATGAATCGACTGTTCAACCTTTCCAAAGCATACAAAGTGACCGTTCTTTGCACAAGTTGAAAAGATCACCTTTGAAGGGACATGGACGGAAGCGTCAGCCCCGTAATACGGAGAAATGATGAATACTCGTTGAGAAGGCTAAGAGCGGATTCTAAGCCTCATGAACCCTTTTTTATGGAATTTCGACAACATTTGGCTAGATAAATTTAGTGGCTTATGCTTTTTGGGGAAAAAGAAATAAACGTAATGAAAATGGAATTTTTTATTGAATAATATGAAATGAACAAAGGCTAAGCTTTTTGGGAGAGGGAGTGTTTACAGAAAAAAGATGTGTCAAATTTGTGTCACTCCATCCTCTATTTATAGTACTTAGAAAACCTAGTCTATTCTTAATTAAATTCTAAAAGATAAATAAATATAAAAGCTAAAATTAAATCTTAATAATAATCCTTAATAATTATCCTAATATAATTAGAATTTAAATAGAGCATTGTGCTATAAAATCTCTTCTTTGCAATTTTACCCCCAAATCTTTCACACTTTGCATTTTCGGCACCACTTTTTTCCTATTACGCGTGGTGGCCCATTTTATCTTTAAATTCACTATTTTTGCCCCTAAATTTCCTTTTGTCTTCAATCTAGTCCCTATAAGATAAAAAACCATAAATAGCTCAAATTAGTAGGATCATACTCAAAATAAATATATAATTAATACATAAAAATATGTCATTCCTGAGTATTATAAAATTCCCCTACTTAGCCCATGCTTGCCCTCAAGTATGGTTCTTGTCCACTGTGAAAATTAGATTTTACCATGACAGAAATGTCACTCCAAAGTTTTATAAAAACTAGGCATCATGCATATGAAAAATAAAGAGAACCTTTAGCTTGCTTTAAGTAAAAACTAAAAAATTATTCCAATTTAATCACACAAAAATCAAAATCGATTTGGATTATTTCATTGAAATTAGGTAATTTACTAAACTTACCAAGATACCTTATTTGTTTCCACATTTAGTCCCCAAATGCAATTTTATTATTAATACATTTTTTTTTTTGCTTAAGAATATATTGAACCTTTTGACGCGAAGAGAGATGACAGCTAAGCACCCCACCCCGGTTACTCAACCCAACATACTCCTAATTAATTACTGTGTTATATATTTTTTTTGTTAAGAATATATTGAACTTTTAAATGTGAAGAGAGATGATAACTAAGCACCCCACCCCGGTTACTCAGCCCAACACATTCATAAAAAAAATTGTTTAATTCTAGTTAGCGATGTTTTACCTAACACGTCACACAACCTTTTGAGGCGGAGTAGGATGACAACCCAAGCACCTTACCCCGATTACTCAGTCAGTCACGTTTTAAGCTGCACTTATAACCACGGAGATATCAAAATTTATTATAATGAAACATAATTTTAATTTTGGAGGACCATGAAAAACAATCAAGTGTCAAAAATAAGTTTCAGCGACTACCTAACAGTCATGAACATAATTTTAGCATGCAATTATATTAAGTGCCCTCTTTTCATTTAGATTTAATCGATTTTACTATAAGCAAGATAGGGTTAACTCTATTAATCATAATTATTTTAGCCTAATAGAAATAAAACAGTGGAGACAAAATCAAACTAGCAAAATCATAATTAACTCAGTAGACAAGAATCATGCTCGCAGGTCAAACAGTGGGCAATTCCTGGTTAAAATCTTGGGCATGAAAAGAGGCAGAATATTCTAAAAAAATAAATGTGAGTAGAAATGAGCATAAGACAGCAGCAACAGTAACACAACAGTAAAAATAGTAGATAAAATGACAGAAATAATAAGGAATGCCTCCCCCTACTTAAAACACATTGTCCCCGATGTGAAAAATAATATTAATAAATTTGATGAAAAGAAAGGGTTTAGAACACTCCCCATGTTGTTTTCGTTACTATTTTAGCCCAGTTCTAAATTTAATTTTTTTCGATTCCTCGATTCTCCTGAATATAAGAAGATAGATAAAATTTATTAACATGCAAGAAAATAAAGAAAATATAAATATAAATATAAATATAAATATAAATATAAATAAAATAAAATAAAATAAAATAAAATTAGGTTGCCTCTCAACAAGTGCTTGCTTAACGTCGCTAGCTTGACGCCCCAACTAGTATTGGGGCTGTTCCAGCTGAATTCTTTCATTCATATGGGCTTGGAAATTCTCCTTTTTTACCACATCCACCATATTTGGGTTCAATCGTCCTTGCGCCTCTTTCTTTGATTTCGTATTTTCCTCCAAGAAAATCTTATGTGTGCATGTTAAGGGGTTGATCCCTTTTAAGTCGGCAATGGTCTCATCATTCTCCAAAAATGTGCATTCGAGATGCTCGGTAAGTAGTTTTAATTCCAGATCTGGTGCCTGCACAATAGAAGGTAGAATTTTAGTATCCACAGGAGCCAATAATTTAACAGATTCAAAATCATCAAACATCATTTTAGGTTTATCTCCATAAGATGACTCAAAAGTTTCTTCTACTAATGAGTCAATTATGTCGACACGGTTTACGTTCAAATTTTCACTAGGATGACAATAGCGCCATAAACATTAAACTTTACAATCTCCCCGTCAAACTCCATCGTGAAGGTTCTGCTACGCACATCAATCTTAGTATTTGCAGTACTAAGGAAAGGTCACCCCAAGAAGATGTCTAAAGACCCAGGAGCGTTGTCCTCCTCCATTTTTATTACACAAAAGTCCGCATGAAAGATAAATTTGTTGACTTTCACCAATATGTCCTCAAGGACTCCTTCGGGATGCACAATAGACCTGTCTGCTAACTGAATGATAACACATATTTTCATTAAAAAACCCGCGTTAAGTGATTCATAAATAGAAAAAGGCATTACATTTATGAAGGCCCCTAAATCACACATAGCTTTTTTAATTCCTAAGTGGCCTATTTTGCATGGTATTGCAAACATGCCCCTATCTTTGCATTTCACTGGCATCTTTCACTGTAACACTGCAGATACATTCTCACCAATGCTTACCCTTTCATTACCAGTTAATTTTCACTTGTTGGTGCAGAGCTCTTTAAGGAACTTGGCATATCGCGGAATTTTTTCGATGGCATACAACTGTGGTATGTTGATCTCGACATTTCTGAATGTTTTGAGGATCTCCTTGTCCTCTTTACCTTTTCAACATTGATTCAATCGTCCTGGAAATGAAGGTTGAATTTTAGGCAATGGAGGTTTCGCTCGGTCCTGTTCATCATTTTCGGGCTTTTCTTGGGCGAAATCTTGGCCAATATTTCTACCAGGAATTGGTTCCAGTACTTTTCCACTTTGCAACTTCACTGCATTTACGTGTTGTCTTGGATTAGGTTCCATTTGTGATGGCAGCTTTCCTTGTGAGTTCATTTTCTCAATTGATGTGGTCAACTCTCTTATAGAAGCCTCGATTTTCTGTTGAAAATCCTTTGTTTCCTTTCGGAAATCAAGAGTTCACCGTAGTATTTGTTGTTAGAAATCAACAGTTTACCGTTCTATCTACTGTTGGAAATCAAGCACATTAGCTGCTAATTTATTGACCATGGTTTCTAGAGAGGTACCTAAATCTTGCGTTTGTTGTGGAAACCGATTTTAGTATGGCTGGTTATACTGCAGGTTTGCCCCATAACTTAAGTTGGGATGGTTTCTCCATCCTGGGTTGTAAGTATTAGCGTAGGGGTCATGTCACCTTTGTGGTGGCCCAGGAAAGTTTCCCACAGCATCTAAATGGGTCATAGTATTGTCACACAAACTAAGGAGTGCATCAGTTGTATGTTCGAGTGTTATACAAATTCTGCACAGTCGGGTTGATCCTGTTATTACTGCAAAAAGAGAAATCATGATATTAGTAAGTTGACCAACTTTATCTTCTAAAGTTGAAATACTTAGCTGGTGAACCCTTCTAGTGGGCTCAGGATTAGCTCGGAATTGCTGAGTATTTACAGCCATCGTAGATATCAAGTCCCTTGCTTGTTGGGGAGTCATGTTGACCAATGCTCCTCCACTGGCAGCGTCCACCGTATTCATCTTTATGGGTTTCAAGCCTTCATAAAAGTATTGGAGTAGAGACTGTTCCGTTATACCATGTTGTGGGCAACTTGCACATAACTTCTTAAATTGGTCCCAATAGTCGTAAAAAGACTCTACTTCTTTTTACCTTATCCCAACGATCTCCTTTCTTAACACAGTTGCACGCGATGCTAGAAAAAACCTATTGAGAAACAAACGAGAAAGATTAGTCCAAGTTGTAATAGATCCAGGGGGTAGATAAAATAATCATTCCCTAGCAGAATTTACTAGGGAAAAAGGAAAAGCACGCAATTTGATTTGATCCTCAGTTACACCTTGAGGTTTCATGCTAAGACAAACCATATGAAACTTTTTATTAGATGTTTGTGGGGATTTTCATTTTACAACCCACGAAAAGTTGGCAGTAATTGGATTAGACCTGACTATACACAATGCACAATGGAGGTTGTTCTGCGGAAGCTTCGGCCAATTGCCGAACCGTTTGAGCCATTGGTTGATGTACTAGATTCGGGTTTTCGTTAACCCTAGCGTTAAGCAATTCTTTTGGTGAATCGACTTCTACTTTTTCGCTTTCAAGTGTTTGAATAGGGTTTTTGTTAACTCTAGACTCAACTTCGTCGTCTACTTCAATTTCTGGCAGTGGGTTACTGTGAGTCCCAACCACCCCTGACTGCTTTTTCTGTAACTTCGTTTCCTTGCGATTGGCTCTCGCAGTCTTCTCTATTTTTGAATCAATCACAAGAATACCTAGAGCAGATCTAGTCATAAGAAACAAAAGAAACAATATTAGTACGTCACCAGTCCCTAGAAACAGTGTCAAAATTTTTTGCAGTAGTTGAGAGCACAAAAAATATTCTATCCCTATAAAATAATGAAAAAGAATAGTATAAGGGAAGTAGGGTCAAATTCTCAAGGACTGGATTTGAAAAAGTACTTGTTCCTTAAAATCTCGGACAGAGTCATGCCCAAGAAAACCTACATACCTAGAAAAAAAATTAAAATAAAGAATTAAAAGTTTGATTGAATTGAAATTGTGAAAATTAAAATTAAAATTGTATAGATAAACAGAGTTGAGAAAAGAGTTTTTTTTTATGGAGAGGTTCCAGGATTTCACATAATTAAGGCATTTATACAATTCACAAACACAACATTTAATTCAAGTATAAAAAATATATACAGTTTAGTTACATGAACTTACCTCGACAAAGGTTCGTGTACAAACATCTACTAATCTAACATTTTCCTCTTTTTCCTCGTTCTAACTTCGAATTTGGTCTATCCGGATCTATACGAGTAAATTTTACATCAAGTTATCATATTTTACATTCATGAGGACTAAATTTTCATCATAGGCAAATTTACTATTTTGCCCCTAACTTTTCCATAAATTTTATTTTCATCCCTAGGCTCGAAAAATGAAACTTGTGCAAATTACTCCCTATTACAAGCCTAACCAAAGCCCCATTACAAATTTTACAGCACATGTATTCATAAAATTTCAGAATTTTTCCTTCAATTTCACAAGTTTACATTTTAGTCCCTAAATCATGTTTTTATCAAAAATCACTTTGTAAAAGTTGTTTATCTATCAATAATCTTTCATTTTCTACCATAAATTTCTAAGTTCTAGCATATACATCCATGACCCATTTTCATATCTTGATAACTTTTTAATTTAATCCCCCAAATAGATAGTTCAGACTATCCCGATTCCAAAAATATCAAAATTACTAAAAATAGAACAAGGAAACTTACCCAATTTGGCCATGAAAGTTTATTCTCTCTCTCCTAGGGTTTCCATGTTTTATTTTGGGGAAGATGGTGAGAAAATAAGATGATATCTAATTTATCATCTTTTAATTAATTAAAATTTCCACTTTCCAATTTAATCCTTACCCTTTTTCTATATTTCCATTGATGAGTCACCAATAAAAATCTACATACTTTTCTTAATGGTCTAATTATCATAAGGACCTTAAGTTTTAAATTTCATAGCTATTTAATCCTTATAGCTACTAGAATTTAACTTTCGTATTTTATGCGATTTAGTCCTTCTCGTAATTGAGCACTCAATCGATAAAATTTTTGTACCAAAATTTTCACATGTCATATCTATCATAATATGGACCATATAATGAAATAAAAATAAATTTTATTTTCAGCTCGAATTTATGATCCTGAAACCACTGTTTCAATTTCACTAAAATTTGGGCTGTTACAACTTTTTTGTGGGAAATATTTTTTATACTAATGCGGTCGTTGAGAGTACCAAAAAATCCTATTCCTATAAAATAATGAAAAAGGATAGTATAAGGAAACTAGGGTCAAATCCTTAGGGACTGGGTTTGCACAAGTGCTTGTTCATCGAAATCCCGGACAGAGTCGTGCCCAAAAAAACCTGCGTACCTGGAAAGAAAACAGAATTAAAAGTTTGATTGAATTGAAATTGCGAAAATTAAAATTAAAATTGTAGAGATAAACAGAGTTGAGAAAAAAAGTTTTTCTTTATGGAGAGATTCCAGCCTATAGTTGTTTCGATCTGCCTTGGGTTCAATCCTTGGCTTTTAGGTGATCCTTCTCGAATAGAATAAGCCAGTTATAGTGGAAGAGGACGTCTACGACCACCAGCTCCACTTAGATTTTAGACTTACGATTTAGAGGAACCTGACTCTAGCCAACCATCGCTTTGGTGGGACCGTCTTATACTAGATCATCGCTTCTCAATGGCGAATGCGACGCCATTTTGTTTCTTGGGCTCGACAACCACTGACGCAGTAAGCTAATGAATTGACTGTGCAACCTTCCCAAAACATACAAGCGACCGTTCTTTGCACAAGTTGAAAAGATCACCTTTGAAGGGACATGGACGGAAGCGTCAGCCCTGTAATACGGAGAAATGATGAATACTTGTTGAGAAGGCTAAGCGCGGATTCTAAGCCTCATGAACCCTTTTTTAGGGAATTTCGACAACTTTTGGCTAGATAAATTTAGTGGCTTATGCTTTTTGTGAAAAAAGAAATTTTTTATTGAATAATATGAAATGAACAAATGCTAAGCTTTTTGGGAGAGGGAGTGTTTACAGAAAAAAGATGTGTCAAATTTGAGTCACTCCATCCCCTATTTATAGTACTTAGAAAACCTAGTCTATTCCTAATTAAATTCTAAAAGATAAATAAAGTTAAAAACTAAAATTAAATCTAAATAATAATCCTTAATAATTATCCTAATATAATTGGAATTTAAATAGAGTCTTGTGCTATAAAATCTCTTCTTTGGACTTTTGCCCCCAAATCTTTCACACTTTGTATTTTCGGCACCACTTCTGTCCTATTACGCATGCTGGCCCATTTTATCTTTAAATTCACGCTTTTTGCCCCTAAATTTCCTTTTGTCTTCAATTTAGTCCCTACAAGATAAAAAACCATAAATAGCTCAAATTAGTAGGATCATACTCAAAATAAATATATAATTAATACATAAAAATATGTCATTCCTGAATATTATCATATACTCTAAAATACTGCCAATAAATAGTATGTAAAATTTCAGATTGAAAAACGTTTACCCACTGAAATATAGACAGTTAAAAAAAAATGTGTTTTTGAGGCTATTTGCTGGAAATCAATTTTATAAGAACAAAAAAAAAACCCCTAAAACACCCAAATCTGATACCAATGATAAAGAATGAGGCAGATGAATGCGGAAGCAGATCGTAAAGTTTGTTCATGTCACGAATTTGACTTAGGGCTCTAGACGTTCGAAAATAAATTTGGATTTAAACCTGAAACGAAATCGAATCCAAGTCAAATTAAATAAATAAATAAAATAAATCAAATATTAGAACAATAAGGAAGAAAATAAAGAAGATAGATTGTTAAAAACTCTTCTAAAAGAAACTCAAGAAAAATTATTGAAAAGAAAACTTGAAAAGAATTTATTAACTCAAAAGAGAAATAGAATAATAATCAATTGTCTCCATTGTGTACAATGGAAAGACCTATATATAGACTAGCTAAATAAATCTAAATAAAACTCTTAAGTATATTAGAACTCTAATTTAATCTAAATAACTTAACTTTCTTGTTATCTCAACCAAGAATTTTGTGCTAAAAAACTATAAGACTCCAAAGTAAGATGAAATTGTTAACACAGATAAATCTGAATAAACTGTGATGATTTCTTATGTTTTAAATTTCGAAATTGATTTTGATAAAACAAACTTTTTAGTTTTAGTATTAAATTTTTTTATTCAAAATCATGTTTTTTCTTTGTAGAAATACCAAGTAAAATTTGAGAATGACTTCAACTAAGCCAGATCATCTCGATGTTTAGGACGATTTCAAAATTTTTGAAAAATAAAAAATATTTTTATCCAAATACATATTATTTTATTGGAAACCATACTAAATTGATTTTTATTAATATATTAAAATTTCTTATAATATGCATGTATTTTATTAAAATTTAATTTACTTACTTTTAAGGTAAAAGATAGTTTTATTAAATTGTACAATTATCTTAATTTATTAAGGGGATTGCTCCACAACTAAAATGTATTAGGATTATCATGAAAAGTCATAGCTTTGATCAAATTTTGATTTTCAAGTTCCATTCTTAAATTTTAAGTTATTAGGAGATTTATAAAAATTGTTGTTCAAGTGTTGGTTCAATAGACCGGACAAGTGACTCAATATTCTTTTGGTGTTTAATTCTCGAAAATCTGCTTCAAATATTCTATGGTATTTAAGTAATATATGATATTTTATTCATGTTTTATGAAAATTAGGTTAAACATGCCAGTATGGTTTTAACTTAACAAAGTGAAATTTTGAATTAGTTAAGTGTTAGTATTTTTCTATATTTAAATAGGATTATGTGATTATTTTTGGGAAATATGTTTTTGAGCTATGCTTTTCGTATATCTATGCTATTCAAATAATGTTTTGTTATATTTATATATAATATGTTTCGAGGAAATATAATATTGAATTATGTCTTTTATATGAAGTATGTTTTATATGTATATTTTAGATATTACAAGAAATTCAATTTTCTGATTTTGAATTTGTTTTCAGGACGCTATGTTTCAACCCTGATAACGGGGTTAAATATTCTTCATGTTGACATGTATTTTGCGCTTAGAAATAAGTTTCGATCGTGTCACTAGGTTAGAATAGTGGTTTTTGAACCATTACTATTGGTGGAGATTTATGGTTTTTATTTTGACCCATTTTTATTAGGGTGAATTGTGATTTTTAACTTTTACTATCGAAGTTAAGAGTGATCATGGCGACAAAAAAAGAGTTGATTTTTTTATCTATTAGTGTATTTTGAAATTATTAATTTTTATTAATTACTGTTTTAACATGAAATATGTTTTGGATTATGTCATGACGGGTTACCTATAAATTTTGCAGTTACTTATTTTCAATAAGATATTTGGCCAAAATATTTTCATGTTTGCTTAACTCAATTAAGAGAAATGCTAGTTACTTGATGAGTAGTTAAACTCGGTCCTTTTAATATTTTTACAAGTTTTGACTTCAATTATCAACCTAAGAAATTTGAGGCGTGATGATATAAGATATTATTTCATTTCTTTGGAATTTTTGCGAACAAACACCTATCCAAAACAGAGAACTCCTTATAGGGGTGTTGCAATTTATTTCAAAACTTCAATACAAACTTTTTGACAAATTCTCAAAATTCCAGACCATGAAAGCTGAAAAACTATGGAAAAAATTTGAAAAACTGGAGCAAGCTACCACTCAGAACATTCCATGAAGAGAAGCAGCTATATGGATGCAGAACATGCATGTCAGCTCGCTCTTATAAAAGTTGAGGAACTTCATCTTTTCTCAGACTCATCTCGGAAGTTACCTGATGAATGAGAATAAAAATGGTCTAAGTTTGATTTTACAAAATTATTGAGATCTATCTACTTATAATTAATTTAGCATGCCAAAGAAGGAACATTTATTTTAGTGATATACAGTAACTCACATAATGAAGATGGATTTGCAGGACTACTTTCTTTTCTTCCCAAGCCAGCTTCAAAATTTGTTTTGCATCTCTCTCTCAACCATTCTTACAAGCCACAAACACCCATAAAAACAAAACAATACATCTACCGGTACAGAACTGATTGCCTTGAAAAAAAACATTACGATCATTAGTAAAGTTTAGCACACGCAAACTTCTTGCGAAAGGCGAAAATCCCAGACCATGAAAGCTGAAAAACTATGCAAAGAAAAGCAGAAAAACCAAAGCAAACTATCAGTAAGAACTCCCATTATCAGAACATACATTCCATGGAGAGAAGCTGCTATGGATGCATTACATACATACACCTTGCTCTTATACAAGCTGAGGAACTTCATCTTTTCTCGGACTCATTCCTGATGGATGAAAATAAAAATAATCAATTTGTGATTTACCTAATTATTCATTTAGCATGGAAAAAGTTGCATGTTTATTTCTATGAAATACAATAACTCACATATAAAGATGGATTTGCAGGACTACTTTCTTTTCTTCCCAAACCAGCTTGAAACTTTGTTTTGCAAATCTCTCTCAATCTTTCTTACAAGCCACCGCGGTCTTCCTGTCGTGAATACAATGTCTCCCATGCTAATTCCTAATACCATTCCAGATCCATACCCCATCATTGCAACTTTCCAACTAAAAGCTATTCCATTTCCATTACCATTAGCATTATCTTCCTCATCTTGTGCTGGTTCTGGTATTTCATCATTGTTACATTCTTTTGATAATGGGATTCCACACAAACCCAAGTTCCCTCGATAAGAGTCGTATTCAAATGTATCAAATTGCTTCCCATGGGGAATGGGCCCCACAAGATTATTGTTCCAAAACCTTAACACTTGAAGAAATGTCAAATTTGTCAATTGGGAAGGGATTCTGCCACTCAGCTTGTTAAATGAGAGATCTAATGATTCAAGTGCTGCCAAATTCCCAAATGACGGTGGGATAGGACCAGTCAGGCTGTTATGAGAGAAATTGAGTGATTGAAGCAATCTAAGCTCTCCAACTACCTTAGGAATTTCTCCATGGAATCCATTCATCGACAAATCTATGCATGTTAATAAGGGCATACGTACTTTCAGCGTAAACTCTAGCTCCAAGCCTTTAATAGTTAAATTAACAACAAGGGAATACCAATTACCATTGTCTACGTATTCAGCCTCTTTCATAGCCTTGAGATTTTGGAAGAAATTGGTTGGCAATAGGCCAGTCAAGTCATTATGAGAGAGATCAATAATTTGCAGTTTGGAGAAAGATGTGGCTTTGTAACTTTGAATGGAACCGTGAAATCTATTAGATCTCAAAATAAGAACTCGAAGCTGTGGAAGAATACCTAACCAATGAGGAAAGGTATCGCTTAGATTGTTGTCTGCAACATTCAAGAATACCAGTTCACTGCAATTAGTTAAAGACAACGGTAATTTTCCTTCCAATTGGTTGTCATTAACGGCAAGATATCTCAAATCATTATTACGATTACAAACTCCGTCTGAGATTGCACCTGAAAAATGATTTCCAGAAAAATCCAGATATGTAGCAACATTCCAGTTACCAATTTCCCCTGGAATGCTCCCACTAATGCTGCAACTCGAAGCATCGAAATATTGAAGAGAAACCGAGAGATTTGCTATAGAAGGCGGAAGGTAACCACTGATTAATGGATTACTTCCAAATGCCAAGGCTGTCAACCCACTACAATTAGCTAATGATGACAGGAAGCTCCTTTCCGAGGATGAAAGTGTTCCACTTAAATCATTATCCGATAGGTCCAGCAATTCTAGATCTCTTAGACTGCCCAAGGTAACTGGAATATGTCCTGCATTATCGATACAGTGAACAAATTCAACCTAACCATATCATCCCTTTCCCAATTTTCTAATTCATTGGGTTGGGTTCTATTCCTAATTCTCACAAGGCGCATATATATATATATATGCATACTAAACTACTAATTAGTGAAATTGAACAGTGAAAAAATATTATATAATACCTGTTAAAAAATTATGGGATAAATACAGAACTCTCAGACCTGTTAGATTACTAATTTGCTGTGGGATTACACCTGCACCATAGAATTAATTTGTTAAACAAATGTAAAAAAATGGTTTGTTATCGTACCTCTTTTTTTCTTTAAATTAAAAGAGGTATGGTCCAATAATCCAAATTTTATTGCCTATAATTGATTCTACATCTAATATACACTCTTAAATCAAATAAGGCCCAATTTGTAATTTTCCCTTTTTATTAATTTCCATTTACTTTTGTTCTCTTTCTTTCCTAATCAAATAATTATTATATGTGAGTTAAGTAAGTTGCTCACGTCAGAACTTATAATTTGGATAGAAATCTCATATTTTAATAAATAAAAAATTATTTGGGTAAAGATATATAAAGGTTACTTTAAAAAAAAAAGAAATAATTCAGCATTTTCTTTTTCTATATTTTAGTCCTTGAAATATTATTATAAAAATTATGAAATGCACAAGGTTAAAATATTAAACAAATTTGTAGAAATTAAACATAAAATTCATTAAGAAATTTTAAAAAAATCAATATAAATAATGAAGAAATGTGATATAGTATTAGTACTTATTAAATTATTACTGGGTAAACCAAAGAGATTCAAACGTTGAAGTGCAAGATATTAACAAGCTATTATGATTGATGAAAAGCATGATGATTTTTATTAAAAAAAAATTACTTGGTAAAAGAAAATTTGAGGCTTCCCTGTCAAGCAAAGCAGACAATTGCAGTCGGAGAAAGACAACAAAATAAGCTAAAATTGAATCCAAATGCTTTTTACCTTGGATCTGGTTGCCGCGGAGATCTAGAGTCCTAAGCATCGTCAAGTTCCCTATTTCTTCTGGTAGAACCCCCTCCAGACTATTGAAATCCAAAGATATATTCTGTAACCCTTTGCACTTGAATAAACCTATTGGAATTTTCCCAGAAAGCTTGTTGCCAGACAAATAAAGCTCTTTCAATGTGGGTAGACGATCATACATATCAGATGGGATAGGACCAGTGAAACTGTTATTGCTCAAAGACAAATACTGAAGTTCAGGGAAGTAACCAACCCATGATGAGATTTCTCCGTTGAAATTGTTATCAGACATGCTTATAAGTTTCAATCGATACAAATTAGTCAACTGGACCGGTAATAGATCATGAAAATTGTTGTACCCGATATTGAGCCAAGTAAGAAAAGATAGATTTCCCATGTCAGGTGGTATGGTGCCAGAGAGACTCATGTTAAAAAGATCGAGAGCTATGACTCTTTGATTACGAGATTCACAGGTGACACCGACCCAATTACAAATTGAGATATCAACAGACCAATTGGTTGTCAAAAAATTTCGAGGATCACTAACGACATGGGCTTTCAGTGCAAGAAGAGTCGATCGATCTGTGTTGATATCAGTTGTTTTGGTAGAGAATGAAACGACAAAATGAAGCAGCAGCACCGCCATCATAAGAGCCATAATTAACCCAGTGTTTCCCATCAAGTTCTGTGGAAATACAACTTGTGAGAGGGAATTTTTTTTAATTATACATGATGGAAAAAAAAAGGTCTACTCCAACTGGAGAAATTTGTGTTGAGACTTGTTCTGACGTTGTTTTTATGAAGTTGATTTTTCCTACAAAATTTTATCATATATAGAAAACCAAATGAAATTTTCTAATTCAAACATTTGGTAGTAATTTGGCTACATCTATGATTTACTGACGACTTCTAGCCTATAAAATTTGTGGTCGACTTGACTTATAATTTCCTATTCAATATTTTCAATAAGTACGTCATGGTAAGGAACTAATTTCATGACTCATAAAAATTGTTGTCGACTTGACTTATAATTTTCTATTCAATATTTTCAATAGGTACGTCATGGTAAGGACTAATTTCATGACTCTTATAAAAATTGTTGTCGACTTGACTTATAATTTCCTATTCAATATTTTCAATAGGTACGTCATGGTAAGGAACAAATTTCATGACAGAGTCAAGCATTGATGTATTAAATTTCAAATGATTTGGCTCCATCTTCACTTTCCTAGTTGCTTCCAAACGTTAAAAGTCATTCTGAGAAATCACTGGAATTGCGTCCATCCTTGTTCACTTCTTTAATAGCATTTACTGTTTCAAAGTAAATAGGATGAATAAGAGGCCTGTGAAGTGTGAATTTATTTTCAGAGATGAAGCACTTGAACATTGAAAACGGACTTTATGACTGAGTCAAGCATTGATGTAGCAATTCATTTCAAACTTATTGCCAAACCGTCAAAATCCCAAACCATGAAAGCTGTAAAACTATGGAGAAAAAGAAAGCTAAATAATTGAAGTAAGATATCAACTAAGAATTCTCTCAATCAAAACTTTCCATGATAATTGTAATTGTTTTCTTTTTTGTCTAAAATGATGTCTTAACTATTGAAATTTATTCCGGACTCATGAACGGTTCTACCGATAAAGCAATCTGCAGCAAAAGTCTCCATTTTTCTCTAAACCTTTTTAATATTTTAGTGATGATTAGCATAGGAAATCTAAGCCATGATTCTCATTCAAACTATTTTTTGATAATAAATATGAAAAATAAGATATAAAATAAAATGAGTTACCGTTGGTTTTAATCTGCCTAATTGAAATTAACTCGTGAGTTTGCTTCTTGTTTAAATTGTTGTCTAAATAGATTGTCCAAATACGAGATTGAACAAGCTAGAGAACATGCAGTAATAAAACAGTGTGGATAAGGAGAGCTAAACACACAATGTATTGTTTATATAATTCCCTAATAATTTTACTTTGTAAACCTTTATTCAATAAATGATTTATTCAACAATTGATATAATCATCTCCGTTAAAGCTTAATCTATTTTTACAAAAAAAAAAATATTACCTCGATAAATAGTCCCAACTTATTACAATTACTTACCCAAATATTTCACTTACAAACAATTTAAACAGTCACAAATAAAATCTATTAAATGATTGCAAAATTACAAAAAAATGTTGACAGCAAATAAACTAACAAAATCAGCGAAAACACTCTCCCAACCAGTGATGGATCTAGGGGGGCGACAGGGGCCGGCCCCTTAATATGAAAAATTATTCATTTAAATTCTTTAGAAATTTTAAATTTTAAATTAATAAAATTAAGATTACACTTTGACTTCTTAAAAATGATAAAATTTTAATTTAATCGTTTAAAAATTATAAAAATATAAATTATTAAAATTTAAAATTTAATTTTAACCCTTAAAAAAATTTTCTGACATCGTCCTTGCTCCTAACTTCATCTTCAACTTGCCAATTGCAACCTATTTAGGCAGCCATTCATAACAATTCTGAATAAATAAACTCTAAAAATTATCTTAAGATAAAGTCTAAAAAACCTATTAAATCATTACCAAAACCACCAAAAATAAAAGCTGAAGGATAAATATAAGTTTTATCCAATAAAACAAGTGGATTACAGTCTTCCTTAAGCCACTACTTTCAATTTGCAAGGTTTGAGACAAAAAAATAAAAAAAAAAAATAGGCCTTGAGCCAATTTGCTTATGATAAAATCACCTCAAGTAAAAAAAAAAAAAAAAAAAAAGTTAAAATTTGAAACTTGAAAAAATTAAAAGAATATATCCAAAAATTGAAACTATATATAATTTTTTTTAAAAATTGTAATAATTCTTTTTAAAAATATTTATCAACTCAAAATTATTAACAGTACTTAGTGACGTACTTGCTCTTAGTAATTTTTAAAATTACCTATTCAAATTGTAATTATATCTATGATAATTTTAAAAATTAAATATTTAAACTATAATTAATTTTCTTGGTTGTTTTATTCCATTAAAGTTCATATTAATGTGTTATTTCTATTAAATTCAAATATAAATTAATTTATCTTAGTAAATAAAATTAATCATTTATTATTAAATTTATTAGAGTCTTAGTTCGATTGGTATGGGCGTTATTGTCAATGCAGTAAAAATGGGTTTGAGTGTACTGAAATGCATTATCCTCCTATTGAGAAGGGATTACGGGTAATTCTAGGTATTATATAATAATAATAAAAAAAGATATGATCAAAACCTATAATGAGATTATTCAAAAAAAAAACTATTTATTATTGATAACTCATAAGATTATAATGAGATTAATTAAATTAAAAAGCATCTAATCAATTTTAGAATTAGTATATCTATAAATCATAAAGGGATTTAAACTTTTATAATTACTTGATAATTAATATTTAATAGTTGAAATAAAAAAACGTGACGTAATTGGAAAACTTATTATTAATTTTGCTGACCAAACTTTAAGCATGATTGAATTGAACAACCAATGCAAGTTATCCTCCAACGACACCTTGAATCCTATCTTAAAACCACTTGCACCGTAAACGAACCCGGAAACTATCCTCTTTAATTTCTAGCCAATTGTATTGTAGCAAGGGTGCATTCTTCTCTCAGCTTCAGTTCGAACCACTGTACATGACAATAACAAGAGGAAAGGGATTAAGTCTAATCTCTAGATTACAAAACCAATGAGAAATTAATAGATGGTTAAAAACATACCTTGAAATATTAAATTCAGTGAATGTTCCTTTTTCCTCGAATTTTGCAAACCCACCTTGTAACATTCGGTTTCCAATCTCTCTCAACCATTCTCACAAACCACCATGGCCTTCCAGTTGTGAACACGATGTAGCCGGTGCTCAATCCTAGCACTGCTCCACATCCATATCCCATCATTACAAGTTGCCATAAAAAGCTTATTGGAGAACCTTCATCTTCCTTGAACTTCGATGCAGGTGGTTTAGGTTCGTCACCATTGTCGCATTGCTTTGTCAAAGGGAAGCCACATAATCCCAAGTTTCCATGATACGAATCGTTGTCAAAAGTGTCGAATTGATTTCCATGGGGGATTGGTCCCACCAGATTATTATCCGAAAAATTTAACACGGTAAGAAATGTCAAGTTTGTCAACTGAGATGGAATCTTGCCGCTGAGCTTGTTTGATGAAAGATCTAATGATTCAAGTTCTACCAAATTTCCCAACGAGGGTGGGATATGACCTATGAAGTTGTTGTGAGACAGGTTGAGCATGTGAATTGCATGAAGCTCTCCAATGACGTCAGGGATCTTTCCATAGAATTTATTGCTTGAAAAATCAATGCCAGAGAAAATGGGTAACGATCTTTTGTACTCGAACTCTATGTCTGATCTTTTCGTCGTTACATTCACTGAAATTTGACCATAATAATCGAGTGCTAAATGTTGAGACAATCCTAGATTTTCCCAGGCTTCTTGAAACATTGATTTATGTTTGCTTATTGCATGCTTCAAAGCATCTAGATTTTGGAAGAAAGTTGTAGGCAAGAGGCCAGTAAATTTATTCTGAGAGAGATCAGCAATTTGCAATGATGAAAAGGATGGTTTAGTATCATTGGAAATACTCAAGGGACCTTGAAAATTGTTGAATCGGAGGATTAAAACTTGCAAATCTGGAAGTACACCCAACCAATGGGGGAAGGTGTCACTTAACTTGTTATTTGCCAGATTTAAAACCTTCAAAGAAGTACAATTACTCAAGGATCGTGGCAATGGCCCTTCCAATTGGTTGTCGTTAAGTGCAAGATTCATCAAAGCATTGTCATCGACGCAAAAATCAGGGATTTTTCCACGAAATTTATTCATTTGTAGGTTTATGTTTAAGATCTCGTGGCTAAAATTTCCAAGACAAGCCGGAATAACTCCTCCCAAGTAATTTCTAGACATATCAAGGACATCAAGTGAAGTCAAATTACAAATTGAAGGAGGGATTTTTCCTGTCAAATTGTTGTTTGAAATCCAAAATCCTTGCAATGAAGGCGGTAGTGGAGTCAGAAGATTGTGGAGTAGGTTTGAACGAAGATCAAGGAATTTAAGATTCTTCCCTGGAAAATGCTCTAAACCCGTCAGTGAGTTGTAGGAAAGATTTAAAACAATCAATTGTTCCCAACCTTCTGATTCCCACTTGAAAATTGAACCTTGAATTGAATTATTAGAAAGATCGAGAACGCTCAATTGTTTGGCTGATCGTAAGAAATTTGGAAATTGCCTTACGTTGCAAGAAGAGAAGTATAAAGTATCGAGCTCTTGAAAAGTAGTGTTAGAGCCACTGTCACTACTCCATGATAGCAATGTGTTGTTTGAAAGATTAAGTTCCATAAGCTTCTTTAGCTTTGAAAGCACATCTAACTTAATGACACCGCTAAAACTATTTGATGAAAGATCAAGTTTTAAAAGATTCTCTAACTTTGAAAACATAACTGAGTTGATTACACCATTAAAATTATTTGATGAAAGATCAAGTTCAGTAAGATTTACAAGATCAAAGAACGAACTCGGTATTTCACCATGGATTTCATTGTAGCCCAAATCAACCTTTTGAACTGAATTAGGCTTTTGAATCTGGTTGATAGGACCAGAGAGCCTGTTACCACTGAGGTCTAACTCTTCTAAAGATGGCAAAGTAAAAGGCCAAGATGGAATTGCACCGGTTAACAAATTATTACTTAAACACAAAATTTTTAGATCCTGAAACCCGCGTACATGAGTCGGGAGGAAACCCTCTAGACTGTTGTTTGATAACACTAAATCAGTAAGCTGTTTAAGGCTGAAAAGTGCAGAGGGAAGTTGACCTTGGAATTCATTATTAGATAAATCCAGAAAGGTGATTTTTGTGAGGTTTCCAATGGATGCAGGAATTGACCCTCTAAATTGATTATCATTAAGGTCAATGTACTTGAGGTGACTACTCCAATTGGAGCTAGGGAGGTAACCTGTCAAAGAGTTCAAGCTTAGATCAACATATTCTAGGTACCGGAACTGGAATATTTCTGTAGGGAATTTCCCCTTCAAATTACAAAACTTAAGCCCCAACTGCTTTAGAGATGAAGGCAAGTTCATGAAGGAGGTAGGCACAACATCAGACATATTTACCAGGTCAAGTACAAGATTTTCTAATTTAGATAAGTTGCGCGTAAGCATGTCAAAACTTTGGCTACCAAATTTCAAACCATTTGAAGAAAGATTAAGTGAAATCAATTTTGATAGCAAAGAAATATGTGACGGAACTAAACCAGAGAAGGAACAACCAGAAAAATCAAGATATGTCAGACTTACTAACTGACTAAACCCAGATGGAATCGAACCACTGAAATTGTTGAAAGAAAGGTCGAGTCGTTTGAGTCCTTGAAGGCGGAAAAGGCTGGTGTTTGGAGAAAGTGAGCCGACAAGCATAGAGCAACTAAGGTCGAGGCTAATCACCTGACCAGTTACTTCATTACAAGTGACTCCCTCCCATGTGCAGCAGTTTGTGCTTTCATTCCAAGATTTTGTTTTGGGATATGCACAATAAGCAGATTCATCAATGAATAGGGTTTTGCTGAATTGGAGCAAGGCGGAGGTGTCTTCTGGTAGACACGAAGGGGTAGGATTAAGAGAAGAGGAAGGCAAACTCAAAAAAGAATCGACTACGGAAACAAAGAACAGCACAAAGAGGAGACTACGGATTTGACACAACCATATAAACTTACCCATTTCTAGAATCTAAGAAACAAGAGATGATAGGAGGCAAAAGTTTTAAGGAAATGAAGTTGGAAATTTGCTATGAGTGGAGGCTTGAGAGATGCTATGCGAAGGTGGATTTATTTATATCCCTTAATTTCACGTGGACTGTTACAAGTCTTTCCCGAGTCTTTTAAAATTATTTAAATTTCTTGGAATGTGAGATTTGTTTTATAATAAAGATAAATAATAATTTTTTTTTTATAAATAGAAGGATAATACATTTTAGCGTATTCAAATTCACATCTTTATGCATTGACAACAATGCCTATATCAATTGAACTAAAATTCAATTAATTTTTAATTAATCATTTTTAAATATAAATTTAATAATATAATTAAAAATAGAAAGTATTCTCTCCCGTTTAAAATATTTCTAAAGTCCTACTTATATATAGTATTATAGATAGATATCACCTTTTACGTTTGCTTTTGCTGTTAGTAACTCTCCTACTTTTTGGTTTTGTTTACCTCTATTTTAGGGACACGTTGATTCTTTTAGATGATATGCTTTCTTTTATTAAAGAAAATAATGGAGGGACCCAATATTATTGCCATAATTAGATCCCAATAATTGAAGTTTTACTAGCAGGGTGTAATTTTTTTTTTCCATGAGAATGATCAAATTTATCTTCCAAGAGTAATATTTTTATACGGAATGTAGGAACATCTTAATAGTAGTTAAATTAACTTTATTAGAGGATCATGATTTGGCTAACCAATCAACAATCATATTTTTTTTCCTGTTTACAAATTGAATTTTAATTGATATAAATTATTGAGATATTATTTTTATTTTTCTGACGAGAGTCATTAAAGATGTGCTTTTCACGTAATCTTTAGGATGTAAATTTGATCGTATTAACAATCAGATTCTTGAATCTCTACGCCGGTAAGTGCAGTCCAATTTCATGAGTTTGTTTGTTCATTTAACAGTTAATTAGGAGGAAATGGCAGTGAACATCTTAAAAGTGATGGCTAGTGTGAACAAGTGTGCTATGATGTAATTTCTCTCGAAAATATCTACTTACATATCTTTGTTCCTAGCTACTGTGATTTTTAAGCATTCACACTAAAAGAAAAAACAAAAATTAAAAAAAGGGCGTGCAAGACAATCATGCATGATTGATAAAGATAAAAATAGTAATACTAGAGAGCTGTATATTGACTTGAAATGGTCTTCGTCAACCTTATCCACATAATAAAAATTAATTCATTTAAAAGATTTTTTTTCTCAGCCAAAATTCATATTATTATAAATAAATCAAGTTACTGAAATATCAGTAACATTGCAATCGATAGACAGTAATTTTTATTCTTTTAGCAAGGAATTAATTTAATTATATCGATTATCGGATTTCTTGTATCTATACCAGTAATGATAGATTTAGATGAGTGGTAGAGCACAGTACGGTGTGTTTAGCTTACTTTTTGTTTCATGCTATAATATTTCTATAATATCTAATCTCATTGTCACATTTGTTTTTATACTAACCGCAGCTAAACGCACTATCCATCTAAACCCACCCTAAATTTAGTCCAATTTCATCCGTTTTTTTATATAATATTATTACATGGGAATAAATAAATAGGTACAAACATATAGATTTCAAGGCAATTAACATATAGAGGGATTGTTAATTTATTTACTCATTTTCGATACAACACCACCATTAACTTCTATAGTTGTAAAGTTTAAATTTAATACAATAAATATTTTAAAATTATTATAAAATAAATAAATAATTAAAATATTTATACTAATACATAAAGTGATATATCATATTTAAATAAATCATACAGAATACTTCATTAATAAAAACAAAAATATGGTACATAGTATTATTCTATTAATGAAATTATAAACCCACTTGAAATTTTCAAATAATAATTTTCATTATATATAATTTTTAGTTTAATATCTTTTATGATGATTTTGTATTCTTATTTTACCTTACTACTACGTTTGAATTTAAATACATATTTTATCATTAATTTTAATTTTATTACTATAATATTTAATCTCACTACTAAAATGATTAATCTTATAATTATCATAATTTTTAATTTTATCTGAGCCAATTGTATCGCTCAACCAAATCAACGACCTGGCCACACGGGCGTGTGACCCTTATTTGCAAGTTTTTCCAAATTTTCCAATTTTATTTCAAAATGACTCCAAAATGTTTTCAAATTATTTTTAGGTCCCCGTAGCTCGATTTAAGACCCGTGAGTGTATTTTTACTATAATTAAATTATGTTACTGAATATTATTAATTAAATCGCATGATTGTTCTATTGTAAGTTAAATGTTCCGATTTGTACCGTAATTCTCTGTAACCCTAATCCGATAACGGAGATAGGTTAGGGTTGTTACAAATAACCTACCAAGTTAGGACGAAGATGCGACATGCCAAGGGTCTCGGCTCAGCTTATATATTAAAATACTTATTCTCAGTATTTGATATATTATTATTTAAAGATTGTATTATTTTATTTCGTACAATGGCATGAGACATTTGGGTTGTTGTTTTCTGCTGCTAAAGTATAATTAAAATTTTGAGTAATAAATAAATCTATAATTAGGGGTGAGCAAAACTCGATTCGACTCGAAAAAATCGAAAAAAATTCGAATTTCGAGTTAAACGAATTGAGTTATTCGAGTTAATCGAGTCAACTCGATTTTTTTTTTCGAATTTCGAGTTCGAATCGAGTTGAGTTTTCGAATTCGAATAACTCGGATAATTCGAATAATTCGAATATCAAACTATAATATTTTACATTTTTACCCCAAAGTCCCAAACCTTTTTACTTTTCCCTCAAAACTTTTACTCCTTCCCACTTTCCCCAAAAACTTTTACTCCTCCCATCCCAACCCCCAATCTACCCAAAATCTATTTCCCACCAAAATTTTACTCTCCCATTTACTTTTTCTCAAAATTTTACTCCCAAAAACCCTCAACTTTTTATTTTCCCCCAAAATTTTTACTCCCTCCCACTTTTCCCCTAAAACTTTTACTCCCTCCCTATCTCACCTCCCATCTACCCCAAACTCATCTCCCCTCCAATTTTTTTTTAATATTTTCCCTTCAAAATTTTACTCCCCCTATTTACTTTCCCTCAAACTTTTATTCTCCAAAACTTTTTATTTTTCCCTAAACTTTTACTTCTCACCCTTTACTCTCAAATAAAAATCAAAATTATCCAAAAAAATAACTAAACATAAATAGTAATAATTTTATTTATATCTACTATTTATATTATTAAATTAAATTTCACATTTTATATTATTTATATTATTGAATTGTTTAGTCATATTGAATATTTATATTAAAATTGAATTATTAATTATGCCATAAAATATTCGTGTTTAAAATTTTATATTGGTATCAATTTCACATTTTATCTTTAAAATAACTTTCATTAAAAAAATCACATTTTTACATTTAATATATTTTTTAATTCCAAATACATAGTGACAAGAATCTGAAGATAATTGAAACAACTAAGCAAGCAAAGAAGCTAACCCGTATATAAAAGATTAATAAATAAATTATTTGGTGATGAAAGTTAATAAAAAATTTGGTTAAGGTGGACAAATTTTATTACGATGGGTGACAATGGTTACAAGGACCCAAAATTATTTTTTAATATTTAACTCGAACAAATATATTCGATTCGATTCGATTCGAATTCCATCTCACTCGACTCGATTCGAGAAAATTTCAAATCAAATTAGGATGATAAAATATGATTCGTCAACTCGATTAACTCGAAAATTTTTTATTCGATTCGATCGAACGCTCACCCCTATCTATAATTAACTAAATTTTTCCTTCTAAGATAAATTAAATGTTTTAAAATGACAGATTTCAAAAACTCCAATAACTCACTGAGCCATTTCGATGACTAATGTAATCTTCTAAATTTGGGTCTAATCTCTAGGCCGGGTTGGTGAGCTTACAAAAATTTATCACACAAACACTTGTCTAAAATAAAGAAGTATTTATAGTGGGTGTTGCAAGTTGTTTCAAAACTTTGAAAACAAATCAACTTCTTGCGAAATGTTAAAATCCCACACCACGAAAGCTGAAAAACTATGCAAGGAAAAACTGAAAAACCGAAGCAAACAATCAGTAAGAACACCCATTATCAGAACATACATCCCACGGAGAGAAGCAGCTATGGGTGCAGAACATACATGACATCTTGCTCTTATAGAAGCTGAGGAACTTCATATTTTCTCGGACTCATTCCTGATGGATGAAATTAAAAATAATCAATTCGAGATTTACCTAATTATTCATTTAGCATGTTTATTTCTATGAAATACAATAACTCACATATAAAGATGGATTTGCAGGGCTACTTTCTTTTCTTCCCTAACCAGCTTGAAACTTTGTTTTGCAAGTCTCTCTCAATCATTCTTACAAGCCACCATGGTCTTCCTGTCGTGAATACAATATATGCAATGCTAATTCCTAATACCATTCCACATCCATACCCCATCATCGCAACTTTCCAAATAAAAGCTATTCCATTTCCATTATCTTCCTCATCTTGTGCTTGTTGTGATCTTTTATCACTGCTACATTCCTTTGACAATGGGAATCCACACAAGCCCAAGTTCCCTCGATAAGAGTCGTTTTCAAATGTATCAAATTGCTTGCCTTGGGGAATGGGCCCCACAAGATTATTGTTCCAAAACCTTAACACTTCAAGAAATGTCAAATTTGTCAATTGAGAAGGGATTCTGCCACTCAGCTTATTAAATGAGAGATCTAATGATTCAAGTGCTGCCAAATTCCCAAATGACGGTGGGATAGGACCAGTCAGGCTATTATGAGAGAGATTGAGCGCAAGAAGCAATCTAAGCTCTCCAACTACCTTAGGAATTTCTCCATGGAATCCATTGTTCGACAAATCTATGCATGTGAATATGGGCATATGTACGGTTTTTGTAAACTCTAGCTCCAAACCTTTTATTGTTAAATTAACAGAGTATGAAAAATAATCTTCATATCCATATTCAACTTCTTCTTTCAGAGCCTTGAGATTTTGGAAGAACTTGGTTGGCAATAAGCCTGTGAAGTCATTATGAGAGAGATCAACCATTTGCAATTTGGAGAAGGAAAAATTGGTTAAGGAGTCTTGAATGGAACCATGGAATCTATTAGATCTCAAAATAAGAACTCGCAGACTTGGAAGCATGCCTAACCAATGGGGAAAGTTATCACTTAAGTTGTTGTTTGCAACATTCAGAACTACTAGTTCGCTGCAATTAATCAAAGATAACGGCAGTATCCCTTCCAATTGATTTCCATTAAGGCCAAGATATCCCAAAGTTGGATTCCAGTTCCCAATTTCCCCTGGAATTCTGCCACTAATGTTGCAGCTCGAAGCATCGAAATATTGAAGAAAAACCGACAGATATCCTATAGAAGCCGGAAGGTAACCACTGATCAATGGATTTCTTGCAAATGACAAGTAAGCCAAGTCACTGCAGTTTGCTAATGCTGATAGAAAGCTGCTTTTCGAGGATGACAGTGTGCTGCTTAAATCATTATTCGCTATGTCCAGCGCTTTTAGGTATCTTAGATTACCCAAGGTAATTGGAATATGTCCTGCAAAATCAATTACTTAAAAGGTAAAGATATGTAAGTTGAAAGGCATTCGAGTGGGTAGTTATCTATCCATCCACTGAACAAATTCAACATTCAACATTCAAAATCAATTACTTATCCATTCACCCCTTTCCCAATTATCTAATCCATTGGGTTGGGTTCTACTCCTAATTATCACAATGAGCAAAAACTAAAAAATGTTATATAACTGTAAACACAATATTATCTATACCTATATCTGTATTAGTTAGTGTTGTCAAAATCTGATTTAATGGATCTATTGAACCATTGAACTACAAATCAAATACGCAACTAATGACTTATAACAGATAACAAGAAATGGAAAAACCGCTTTGAACCGAAAAAAGAAAACTAGTAACAAAAAAAAATCCGTTTAAAACTGAAAAACTATAATTATTATTTAATATTTATTTTTGACAAAAAAATTTTGATTTTTTATGACATTTTGAAGTGGTTAAACAAGTGAAATTAAGAATTGAAGGTCCGATGGATTCAAAAATATTTGTAAATAAAAATATATTGTATCCTATGAAGCATGGATACGAACACGCAATACGGGTACGATACGATACAGACACAGCAACACGATAATTTTTAAAAAATAAGGACACGGATACGACAAAATATGGCAATAAAAAAATATTTTTATGTTAAAATACTTAATATCTAACCTAATATTTTAAATCAATTTACAAATAGCTCAAAACTCTGCTTCTCCTTTCACTCTCAACTGGGGGCACCTATATTCATTGTCACTGTGTGGGAACTATGTCCGAATTTTTTTTGACATATTCTAGCGTGTCCCATACGTATCTGGGCGTGTCCGACGAGTGTCAGTGTCGGACACATGTACGACACCAATACGAGGAGGGATGCGCCGTGTCCGTGCTTCCTAGATTGTATCTCAATTTAGGGATTTGTGCGGAATTTAAATATGAGAAATGAAGATTATACATTTTGGAGAAAAGGCTAAAGTCAAGGCTTAGAAAAATGGCTGTTTGCGACTACAGGCACTTCTCACCTGCTTGTAATAAAATCTTTAACATATTTCAACATTTCATTTGAAATAAAATTTTATTTGAATAGAAATCAAATTTATTAGTAAATAAAAATTTATTTGGATAAACAACCTTAAAAAATGAAATAATTCAGCATCTTCCTTTTTCTATATTTTAGTCGTTGAAATATTATTATGAAATGGCAATAATCTTAGATCCGTGTATATAGTCTTTTTTATCCTGTTGGTAGTAAACAAAATAATTATCCATTAATTATTATAATTTTAATTTTTTTTTAAAAAATAAATTAAAATTTTATCATTTTAGGGTCTAAGTACTTTCTTGCCCCGATGTCACCTTTACACCAAAGTGAAGGTGACATATAATATATTTAGATCCAACTATTTTCAAATTTGAGTAGTTTTAGAAGTATATAATTTTGAATTTAAATCATCTCAATTAAACATTAAGTTAAATGCCCAAGTGTCAAATATTTTACGCATTCATAATTACACATATATAAATTGAAGAAAAAATAAATTTAAGAAAGAAAAAAAAATTCAAGAAAAAAGATGAGTGAAAAAAATATATATAATACCTGTTAGAGAATTACTAGATAAATCGAGAGATTGCAAACATGTTAAATTACCAAATTGGTGTGGAATTACACCTGCACAATCAAATTAATTTGTTAAACAAATATAAAAAATTATTTCTTAATTTTATTTTAAGATTAAAAGATCAAAATACAATGGTCTAGATTTTATATAACACGCTAAATTAAGCTCAAATAATGTCTGTATTGTAACTTAGGCCAATTAATCTATTTCTGTCAAGCATAAAAGATTCAAAACAAGAGTCAATTTTGAAAAATGCTTTTTAAGCTAAATCTGTTTTTTCATATTAAAAGTAATGGCAAATAGATAGTTTTTTTAAGTCAAACTTTTTTATTTCACTTTCCAAACCAAACCAAAAACCAGAAACATTTAATTTGCTTTTCAAAAGCTACTTTTAAGTGCCACTTTATAAATTTGTCCCTGTTGATTCTTAATTTGATCTGCATCAATATTATTGTCAGTGCAAAAAGACGTGAATTTGAGTGTACCGAAACGCATTATCCTCCTATGTAAGGGTTAAGGAGAGGCTATAGGTAATTCTAAATATTGTATCAAAAAGAGCAAATATGATAACAACCTTTAATAAGATTAATGTTCAAAAAAATTAAAAGATAAATATGATTTATATATTTGAATTAAATTTTGCAAATATTTTATATTAATTACTTAAAAAGTATTTAAATTTTATATTTCATATAATGGGTTACCATAATTTAATTTAATTTATTTTATTTGTACTATAATTTAAGTTGAATATTTTTTAATATCAAAATAATATTAAATACCTAATAAATTATTTTTAATTAAAATTTGCGTTTATATATTCCATATATCATAACATTAATTAATTTAAATATCATTTAGATACATATTTTAATATTTTTCGTTACAACAATGATCACCAACAAAGACTGTTGGACAAAGGGTTTAATTGTTAAACTTCTAACTTTCGAAGACTTAAATTGGGTGCATTTTTCACAAAGGGGCTTGAATTGAATTTTTTTTTTTTTTTGTGAAAATGTTAAGGGCTTATTATACTTTTTAGCTTAAAATATTTCAGGTTTGAATATGTTAGAGGTCCTTATACTCTTTTGAAAATTAAAACTTAATCCTTATACTTCAAATTTGAGACGTTGAATCTTTATACTTTTTTATTTAAAAATATTAGTTCATGCATCCCATTTTCCTATTAAAATTTCAAATGTGGATATTATAAAAAAAAGGTAAAATAGTTTTTTAACCTCAGATATTTACAGTTTTTATCATTTTAGTCCTTACTCTTTAAAAATATATAAAAAATTAAAAAGTAAATGAAACTATTAAAAAATGAAACAATGTGATAGCATGACTCAAAAGCAGATTTACCTTTAAATGAAATGGACAAATACAAAATATTGAAGGCATTTATAGAAATTCAAAATAAAATTAATTCAAGGAAAAATAAAAATCTTGGAACTGAAATATTATATAATACCTGTTAGAGAATTATTGAATAACTGGAGACTTGTCAAACGTATTATATTACCGATGGATGACGGAAGAGGGCCTTCTAGCAGATTAGAAGGAATGCTTAATTGTTCCAAATTGAGAAGATTCCCAATTTGGTGTGGGATTACACCTGAAATATTATTATAAAGAAAGGCAACCATATGATGGCATGATTCAAAAGCAAATTTACCACTAATGAAATGCACAAGTACACAATACTTAACAAATTTGTATTTTCTCAACAAAAAAAAAGGTAGAAATTGAACAATTTCATTTAAGAAATAAATAAAAATTCAATATATAATGAAGAAATGGGATATAGTACTTAACTAATTATTACTAGGTAAATAGAAGAAATTCAAATGCTGAGATTCAATATATTTCAAATCGTCTTACCAAAATAGGGGCAAAGCTAAAGAAATTAATTGACGTTAAAATTAAATTATAATTTTTTGGGAAGATTATAATGTAATTTTATTATGTATAATTATTTTATACATTGTTAGTGGAGTAAAATAGTTTCACAAGTTGATGTCATTTATTTTTAAGGTATAATAAAATAATAATTAAATAATTTAAAAAAAAAAGCACTTGTCATTATTTTAGACCCACTTATGAAGTTCTTCTACTTTGTTTTTTTACCCCACTAACAGTGAATAGAATAATTACTCATATATTATTATATTAAATTACAATTTTGGCATTTTAAAGTTTAAGTACTTACTTACCTTGATGCCACCTTTACACCAAAGTGAAGGTTACATGTAATACGTTTAGATCTAACTATTTTTAATTTTGAGTAATTTTAGAAACATATAATTTTGATTTAAATCATCTCAATTAAACATTAAATTAAATTTCCAAGAGTCAATATTTAACGCATTGATAATTACACATATATAAATTGGACTAAAAATAAATTTAAAAAAGAAAAAACAAAAATAAAGAAAAAAGATGAAATAAGAAATGATATATAATACCTATTAAAGAATTATTGGATAAACCAAGAAAACTCAAACATGTCAAATTACCGATTTGATAAGGAATTACACCTGCACAATCAAATTAATTTGTTAAACAAATATAAAAATATTTGTTAATTTTATTTGAAGATTAAAAAACCAAGGTCCAATAATCTACACTTTATTTTATATGTAATATACACTAAATTAAAACTCAAATAATATTTAATTTGTAATTTAGGCCAATTAATTTCTTTATGTCAAGCATAAAAGATTGAAAACAAGGATCAATTTATAATTGGATTTCGAAAATGCTTTCCTAAAGCCTTGTTTTTCTTTTTTATTTAAATTTAAAAATAACAGTAAATAAATATTTTTTTAAGTCAAATCAGTTTTTAAATTTAACTTTTCAAGCCAACTACTTTTGAGTGTAAATTTATAAATTTGCATGATTTATATATTCGAATTAAATTTTGTAAATAATTTATATTAATTATTTAAAAATATTTATATTTTATATTTCATATATTATAATATTAATAATGAGTTACTATAAATTATTTTATTTTTTTATTATAATTTAAGTTAAATATTTTTAATACCAAAATAATATTAAATACTTAATAAATTATTTTTAATTATAATTTATGTTTTTATATTTCATATATTATAATATTCATTAATTTAAATATCATTTAAAATTCAAATGTTGAGATTCAATATATTTCAAATCATAAATGTCTTACCAAAATAGGGGCAAAGTTAAAAGAATTAATTGAAGTTGAAATTAAATTATAAATTTTTGAGAAGATTATAATATAATTTTATTATGGATAATTATCTTATATATTTTTAGTGGAGTAAAAAAGTTTCACAAATAAATTTAGGTTGATGACATTTTTTTAAGGTATAATAAAATAACAATTAAATAATTTTAAAAAGCACTTATCATTAATTTAGGCAAAGTTTTTTTACTTCGTTTTCTTACTGTACTAACGGTGGATAGAATAATTATCTATTTGTTATTATATTAACTTACATTTTAAATTTTTTTATAAAAATCAAATTATAATTTTACCATTTTAGAGTCTAAGTACTTACTTACCTCGATGCCACCTTTACACCAAAAATAGATCTAATTATTTTTAATTTTGAGTAATTGTAGAAGCATATAATTATGATTTAAATCATCCCAATTAAACATTAAGTTAAATTTCCAATAGTCAAATATTTAACCCATTGATAATTGCACATATGTAAATTGGACAATAAATAAATTTTTAAAAAAGTAAAAAAAAAAAAGGAATTAAGAAACGATATATAATACCTGTTAAAAAATTATTGGATAAATCAAGAAATTCCAAACGTCTCAAATTACCGATTTGATATGGGATTATACCTGCACAATCAAATTAAATTGTTAAAAAATATAAAAAATATTTGTTAACTTTATTTTAAAATTAAAAAATCAAGGTCCAATAATCCAAATTTTATTATCCACATTTTATTTTAAATGTAGTACACACTAAATTAAAACTCAAATAATATTTATTTTGTAATTTAGGCCAATTAATTTCTTTATATCAAGCATAAAAGATTGAAAACAAGGATGAAATTATTATTGGATTTCGAAAATGCTTTCCTAAATCTTTTATTTTATTTTATTTGTACTATAAGTTAAGTTGAATATTTTTAATACCTAATAAATTATTTTTAATTATAATTTATGTTTATATATTTCATATATCATAATATTAATTAATTTAAATACCATTTAAATACATATTTTAATTTTCTTTGCTACAAAATCATGTTTAAATATAATCCGAACTTTTCAAAACGACTTTTCAATCTTAATATTAAACTAATCCTTTCGGAAGAATTCAAGAATAATCTTGAATAATTTGATTATTGCTTTTACTTCTAACAAAATAATGGATTTTTTTTTTCAAATCTTAATTCCTAAATATTATTTCAAAAGAAATAGAAATTAATTTTTTTTTCAAATTTCAAACCTTGTATCTTTAAATATTCTTATTTCCTCTTAAAATTTTGTCACCAAAAAGCGTACTTTAGCAAGCATCCACCTGTTTTCCTTTTACCTTTGAACAGGTTGTTGTCGAGATCTAGAACCTCAAGCATTGTCATTGTCAAGTTTCCTATTTCTTTTGGTAGAATCCCTTCCAATCTATTACTACCTAAATTTAAACCCTGCAACTCTTTGCACTTGAATAAACTCAATGGAATTTTTCCAGAAAACTTGTTCCCACCCAAGTAAAGCCCTTGCAATTTAGGCAGACGTTCAAACAAATCTGACGGGATTTGACCTGTAAAATTCTTAACACTTAAAAGATAAGTATTGAAGTTTAATTTCGAAATATTGGGTCCCTATATTTTTTATTTAAAAAAAATTAATTCATACATTTAATTTTTTGTTAAAAATTTGGATGTGGCTATTATAAAAAAAAAAGAAAGAAAGCAAAACACCTTTTTAATCTTCGATATTTACCCTTTTTATTATTTTAGTCTTTACTCTTTAAAAATATATAAAAAATTTAAAATTAAATGAAATTATTAAAAATAATAGCATGATTCAAAAAAGCAGATTTACCATTAAATGAGGTGCACAAGTATAAAATATTTAACACATTTCTAGAAATTCAACATAAATTTAATTCAAAGAAAAAAGAAAGCAAAAAATAAAAATCATGACAGAAGAAATATTATATAATACCTGATAGAGAATTACGTGATAAATCGAAATTTATCAAACATGTTAGATTACTAATGAATGACGGAAGAGGCCCTTTTAGCTTATTGGAATAAAGGATTAATTCTTCCAAATTGAGAAGATTCTCAATTTGATGTGGGATTACGCTTGCACGTTGAAATATTATTATAAAAAGAGCATCCATGTGATAGCATGATTCAAAAGCAAATTTACCACTGCACAATTACATAATTTTTAACAAATTTGTATTTTCTCAACAACAAAAAGGTAGAAATTTGAACAATTTCATTTAAGAAATAAAAAAAAAAAAATCAAGATATTGAAGAAATGTGATATAGTACTTAACTACTCATTATTACTAGGTAAATAGAAGAAGTTGAAATGTTGAGGTCCAATATATTCCAAATCATAAAGCTAAAATAATTAATTGAAGGTGAATATAAATTATAAAAATTTGGAAAAATTATAAGATAATTTTATTATGGATAATTATTTTATACATTGTTAATAGAGTAAAAAAATTCCACAAACATATTTGAGTTAATGCTATTTGTTTTTAAGGTATAATAATTAAATAAAACACTTGACATTAAATAATTTTAGAAGCATATAATTTTGAAGTTAAATAATTTCAATTAAATATTAAGTTAAATGCCAAAGTGTCAAATATTTAACACTTTGATAATTTCACACATATATAAATTGAAAAAAGAAATTCAGAAAGAAAAAAGAAGAGTGAAGAAATGATATATAATACCTGTTAGAAAATTTGTGGATAAATCGAGCTCCGTCAAACGTGTTAAATTACCTATGGATGGAGGAAGATACCCTTTTAACATGGTGTTCCTAATGCTTAGTTCTTCCAAATTGAAAAGATATCCGATTTGGTGTGGGATTACACCTGCACAATCAAATTAATCTTAGTTTTTTTTAAACAATTTTAATAATTAAGACATGTAACAATTAAACATATAAATTGATGTTCCTTAAAATATCACATTAATGCTTAAGCCGATAACCATATTTGCTTCTTTTAATAGAACATGAAAAATATTTTTGATTTTTAAAAATTAATTACAATCATTAAAATTATGAATTGAGCAATTTTGGCGCTATCATGAATATGATTGATGAAAAGTATGAAAATTCTTTTAAAAAAAAGTTTCTTTTTGTTACCTTGCACTCCGAAAGAGACAATAAAAAACTAAAATAACATCCAACTGCTATCATTTTACCTTCGAACATGTTGCCGCCGAGACGTAGAATCCTAAGCATTGTCAAGTTTCCTATTTCTTTTGGTAGAATCCCTCCCATCATCCTATTATATTCGAAATTTATAACTTGTAATTCTTTGCACTTGAATAAACCCATTGGAATTTCCGAAGAGAGCTTGTTGAGGCTCAAGGAAAGCACTTGCAATCTAGGTAGATGTTCAAACATATCTGATCGGATTTGACCTGCAAAACTGTTTCTTCCCAAAGACAAGTATTGAAGTTTAGGGAAGGAATATGGGATTTCTCCGTAGAAATTGTTCCAAGATAAGTCTATATGTTTCAGTCGATGCAAATTAGTAAACTGATCCGGTAAAAAGCCATTAAAAGAGTTGTTCATCAGGTCAAGTGAAGTAAGAAAAGATAGATTCCCAATTTGAGATGGTATAGTGCCAGTGAGAAGCATGCTAGAAAGATTAAGAGCTATGACTCTTTGGTGTCGGGATCCGCAAGTGATACCAATCCAATTACAAACTGAGGTAGCAGCAGACCAATTGGTTTTCAACATCTTTTGAGGATCGCTAACAATATAAGCTTTCAGTGCCAGAAGAGCTGACTGGTCTGTGTTGATATTGGTTGTTGTTTTGATAGAGAATGAAACTACAAAATGAGGTAACAGCACCGCCATCATAAGAGCCAGAATGAACCGAGTGCCGTTTCCCATCAAAATTTGTGGAAGTGCAACAGTTTGTGATCAGAAGTATGCTCCAAAATTTTGTGATGAGATTTGCTCTGCTATTGGTTTTGTATAGTTAATTTTTCTTACTAATTCAATCATATATATAGAAAACCAATGAGGTTTTCTAATCCAAACATTTGGCTGTAATTGTCTACACATATGACTTACTGACGACTCGTAGCTTAGCTCTGGTTGGCTTTGACTTAAAATTTTCTTTTCAGTTGTTTACAATAGGGACGTCATGGTTGGAGATTAACCAAACCCACTTGTATCTTTGAAACAATTGGATATTTTTTGGAAGTTGAATTTATTTTTATTGGATTAAGGGAACCTTGAACTTCAAACAAATTTCCAATAATTTTTCGAAAATAAATTTACTTTTGCCAACTCTGCGAATCAGTGATCAACTCTTTCAGAGCATCATTAAAACTTTAAATTCAAAAGATGAATACAATCAAACTATTTATTCTACTGATTAAATGTCATAAGCAAGGTTAATTTGTTATTTTGTAACTCATTTTTTTGGTAAAAATATTATAGAAATTTTTGTACTAGGAGTTAAATTGCATTTTGCTCATTCTACTTAGAAAATTGATAAATTAATCCCTCTGCATTAGATCAAAGAGCAAAACGATCATTTCTTTTAAAAAATTCATCATTTTGTACCATTAAAAACTACTGCGAATGACAGAATAACCAGACAATGCCATGCGGCATGCCACGTGTATCTCATGATGACATACAGAGACCAATTTTTAACAGTAAAAATTGATGAAAATTTTAATAAAAGGACCAATTTATTTTTTGATCTAACATATAATAACTAATTTACTCATTTTTTTAATATAAAAATCAAAATACATTTGAAAATTAATAAATATATCTACTCTTTTACATAAATAATATAAAAAATAACTAACTACAAAAAAATATGGAAAACAAATTATTACGAAAATAGACATTTGATATAGTGTTTTGACGGTGCCGTCTGACATATTGACAGCACCAGACTGAAATATGATGACCTAAAATATTCAGGATATAAAATTATAATTATAAAAGCTTTAAAAAACTCTTATTATGTATAAATTATAACTAATAGTTAAATTTATAGTTTCCAAATATAATGTGAGCAAAAGAAAACTATTATGAATATCGTTAATTGCTATGCCAAACATAATTTGAAGAGAAAAATTATTATTCGAAAAATAAATAAAACTTATTTTTAGTTGGAATCGACTTTTTTACAAAAACAAATACTTTTTGGTAGAAAAAAACTTTTTGAACTAATTGGTAAGAGACCTTTCGATTTTTGGTATTGAATAAGAATAGAAGAAAATAATAAATAAGAAGGATTTATGAAGCAATTTACCCTATTTAAAATTTGGTGCCGCCACACTGTTACGCGTCACACTTAAATCCTTTTTTTTTTCCAGAAGCCAATTAAAATAAAAAATTTACGTATCAGGTCTTTGAATATTTTAAATTATCACATTTTAATTTGATGCCACCAATATGTCAAATGATACAGTCAAAATACTATAATAAATATCTATTTTCATACTGTTTTGGTAATTAATTATTTTTTATATTATTTAGATAAAAAAGCAAAATATATCTTAATACTGAACTAAAAGGAAATCAAGGAAATGCAGTGCAAATCTTAAAAGGTGATGGCTAGTGTGAGCAGGTGTACTCTCATCTAATTTCTCTTTTGACAATTGAGACATATAACTTTTTAAGTCATTATTTCAGTAGTCAAGGTCTTTCTTTAATGATTTTATTACTCCAATTCCACGAATCCTTTGGCTTTTGCTTTTACTTTTTGGTAACTATATGCCAATTTCTTTCTGTAGTCTTAATTAATTAATTTACTTTCAATTCCTATTGCATAGTTTTGCCTTTTGCTTTTGTTCTTATTCGGCTGTTTTAATTACACGTTGATTGTTCAACGGATATTCTCAGAGAAGCTAGGACAATTTATTTTACTATAATTTTTAGGTTATTTTAGTATTTAATTAAAAAGTGAGTTATTTTGATAATTAATTAATTTATTTAAGTTATTTTAATAAAAAAAACCCATAAAGAGGAAGCAAAGTGATAGGAAATACAAATAATGAAGTGAATTAGTCCTCGACAAACCACCAAAGGAGAGGGCCGAGAAAGTCCGGCTTTTGCAAGTCACCTCACCAAGTTTTTAGCCATTTTATCAATTAACTTAAAAAAACACCCATAATTTCCACCGAGGTTCAGGAGAATATGTAAAGTGATTTATTAGGTTAACAACTCTAATTTTAATATATTTAAATAGATAGATTTTCAAATATTCTATTTGTAAAAACAATTTGTTTAATTTAATTTTAAAATATTATGTAAATTTAAATAATTTAGATTAAAAATTAAAATTTGTATTGGATTGGTGTTACTTTTCAACTGAGTTCAACTTAAGAGAGAATTTTTCAAAAATCTTCTTTTACAAAGCAATCATATTATTTTGAGGATAATTTCATCTTTTCATCTAAAATCTAAAATATATTTATACATGATTGAATTTAAACTCAAAATATTATGATTTTTAATAAAATTAATTTTATCATTTCAATCAAAGTTATATTTAATTATTGTATTTTTTAAAAATTTGTTAAATAAAATTTTCACCCGCTGATCATAACCTAATATAAATAAAATGGGTTGGAGTGAAAGAGCTTGGTTGGACCTTAGGCAAGCCTCTAGAACGTTAATCATCATCATCAGCGACAGCGAACCTTGGTGAAGGCAGTTGTGCAATGTTTCTGCATTTCTTTTACAATGGCAAGCCACACAGTCCCAAGTCGCTGCTAGAGAAGAAATTCTTTTAGAAGTCTGTTTAGAAGAAAAATTTTGAAAATTCTGAGATTTTTAAAATATTAATACTTTAGAATTCATTAATTCAAAATTCTAACATTTGTAACTATTTTGTTTGGATAAATAATTGTTTTAGAAAAATTAATTTATTGGAATTTTATAAATTAAAAATAATTATATTATAAATAAATAATACAAAATTTAATATAGATATCATTATATTTTTTAAAAGTATAAATAATTTTAATAAAATAAGTTTTAAAATTTATATATTAAAATTAAATTAAAATTATTTTTTGAAGTTTAATTTTTTTTTGTCTTATAACAGGACCATGTGTATTAAATCAAATAAAATTTTAAAAAATCACCTCTTCAGATGGAATTTGAGAAAAGAAATTGAGTTTTTGAAATCTCCTAGAGTGCATTTGGACGAAGAGTTTTAAATTCTTTGTGATTTTTAAAATACTAACATTTTAGGATTCATCAATTCAAAATGCTAGCATTAATTGCTTTGTATGGATAATGTAAAAGCCCATTTTCGCCCAGGCCCAGTACTAATTAACCAAAATAAATAAATAAAAATAATTAATAAAAGTCCAATGGTTAATAACAATCCCTTTGTTATTACAAACCCAAATTAACGAGCCCAATAAAAAACTAATTACAGTGGCCCAAATTTTAGCCCAATACCCAAAAGACCTGAGGCCCGATTGGCCCAACAGCATTAACCTATCCAGGGTTTCTGGAAACCTCTAGTGCCGCTCTCCCCCACGAGCAGTTCCCACACGCCGCAACAGTCACGTCATCCCACATGTCCGTACGACGGTTTTTGCCTGCAAATAAACATCACAGCAAGCCAACAAGGAGAAAAGAGAAAGAAATAAAAAGGATTTTGCATATTTTTTTTCGTTTGGGACTATATAAGCCTGAGATACACATTGTAATGGGGATCCCATTTTTTTTTTGTACACACAGAAACGGATACATAAAAAAAAGAATACAAATTAAAAAAAAGAGAGCCAAAGAGGTGATTTCATTTTTTTTCTCTTCGATTTTAAGTTTATTTTCCACTTTTTTTTTACTTGGTATACTCATACGGAATAAAGAAAAAGAAGGGATTTTACCGTCGTATGTCCCCGTCTTCTCCGTCGCAATCGGAGCTAGATGAGGATGTAATCTTCGTGTATTACCACTCGACGATTACGATGGCGATTTTAGTGGTTGAACGGAAAGGTCTTTAAGTGCGGCTGAGAACAGAAACAAAAGGGGCTAGGGTTTAGTTAAAAATGATGACTGATTTGTCTTTTTTATCTGGTTATAACTCATTTAAAAAACGGCGCCGTTTGGGCTTGTTCCAATAGGCTTAAAACAGCACCGTGTGAGCTGACCCGACTTGACCCGATCCAGCACCCATAGGATTCGCGCGTTTTGGTCTCCAAGGATATATTTGTGCGCTTGGTCCCTCCATTCTACGCTGACGTTTGATTGGGCCCTGTTTGCATTTCTTCTGTTCTTTAATTATTTCATTATAATTCACGTGATATTTCAATTTTGCCCAGCTTGAGCGCTGCGTTTTGGGCTATGGAATTATTTACTGGTTTAATCACTGGTCACTTATGCGCATTGTAACTTGGTCCTTGCCTTTGTTTAAACCGTTTTATTCATTTATAAAATAGCCTTTTGACTTCATTTTTATTTCGATTAGATATTTTTTTATCCTTTGATTTATAATAGAGGTGTTCATGGGCCGGGCCGGGCCGGGCCGGGTTCGGGTTGGGCTCAACTAAAAATTTAGGCCCATTTATCGGGCTCGGGTCGGGCCGGGCCCAAAAAATGGGCCTAAATTTTTTCCCAAGCCTGGCCCATATAAAAATGCTAAAACCCAGGCCCGGCCCGCCCGTAATAAATTTTTATATTATTTTATATAATTTTTAAATATATATAATACATCAAAAATACTAAAAAAAATCAAAATAAATATTTCCCAACAAATTGAAAATAAAATTTTAAAAAATATGTAGACTTAAATAACACTAAGATAGATATAACTTAACAAACAAATACCTCTAAAATAATAATAAAATTAACAAATGCCTTTAAAATAATAACAAATTTAACAATAAAATAAGTTTTATACAATATTCAATCAATAACAATAAAATAGTAGCAACATAATAGTAATATGGTAGCAAAATAGGTAGAAAACAACAAGAAAATAACATTAAAAAAAATAGCATATTTTTTTTGTCATTTAGTGAATTCGGGCCGGGTCCGGGCCAAAAATACCTTACCCGAGGCCCGGCCCATTTTTTAATCGGGCCTTATTTTTTGTCCAAGCTCATATTTCGGGCTTATATTTTTGCCCAAACCCTCCCAAATTTCGGTCGGGCCTTCGGGCCGGGCCGGGCCGCCCGACCCATGAACACCTCTAATTTATAATCTTAGTAACCTTTTTTATGATATTAAATTTATTTGTTGTTTTAATAAATTATTAAATCAATTATTTTATTGATGTTACAATGTTTTAATTTGTTTTATACTTCCATTTATATATTCTATTTCAAAATCTTCATTTATATGCTTCTTTATTTTAAATATATATATATATATATATATATATTTGATTTAAATACTATTATATATCACTAATTCACATATATATATATATATATAATTTGTATTAAAATTATCTTATTTTATGTATATATTCTTAATTTTGTATAATTTTATGCATGTATTTTCCTTTAAATCTATATCTATATATATATATATATTATTTTAAATCTATATATAGATATATAATTGTTCTTTTAAAGATCTTATTTTAAATTATGTTTTCCCTATATTATGATTTTTATATACATATGTTATTTATACTATGTTTCATTTTATATTATCAATTTCGAATCAACACGTTTTGGTTAAATTATGTTGTATATTATGTATTTGAATTTCCTATTGCAAAATGTATATATTTTGAACTCGTTTATGTAATATTATGGTTGTTTGTAACTTGCTTTGGATTTCTTTTGGAATTGTTCTTAATTCATAAGTTTTCGAATATTATCGTTAGCATTTGCATAATGTTGATATAAGACCATTGCTATTGTGCATATCTTAATGTGTTCTTTCATATGAAATTATTTTTTTTTAACCTCATTGCATCATATTATTATTGTAACATCCAAAAAAAAAAGATATGAATGATGATGATTGATTAGTGGAGTAGGTGAGGGAGTGATTATGGGAGACAAAAGGAAGGATGGAGAGTGAATTGGGGAGAAAAAAAAAAGAAATGGGAGACAAAAGGAATGATGGAGAGTAATTTGTGGAAAAATTTGGCCAAAAAATTAGATGTGTATGGGGAGAGTTTCGGTCATGAGGGTGGTGTTATTTTGGAGGGTGTTTTTGGTTTGGTTGAGGGGTATGCCGAATTCTCTTCTGTGGTTTTGAAGAAGAAAAAAAAAAACATTTGCCAAGTGTGTAATTGTGACATTTTGGGTCTTTTCTCCCTTTGGTAGTCTTTCTTTCCTCCATTCTCAACTCTCTCCATTCTTCTTTCTTCTTGCCGAATCTCATATCCTTGTCTCATCCGTAGCCATAAGTCAATCGGTGGAAATCGGGATTTATCATCGTTAAGGTAAGGAGTTTCTTCTTGGATTTTTCGTTATATCTCTACTCAGCTATGTTGCAAATCGGATCGAAGTTTCGACTAATCGATTATTTTTAGGGACGAAATCACTCGATATTCTCTACTTGTTAATCCTTCAGAAATAGTGGTAAGCCGAATCCTATCCCTAAACAACTACTTTCTCCCATCGTGGTATTTTCTGATCAAGTGTTATGGTGCCATAGGTGCCGACGATCAAGAAGGTTTAGTCCTTACCGAAACCAGGTGTGTAATCTCATACCTCTCTAAATGGTTGTATGGAATGTTCTGTGATTAGGTCGAAAGACTGAAAAGCCGCAAACCGGCATTTGCGACCACTCGGGCGTACGTATGTTTGAAGTGGTAACCATATTTTGCAATAAAACAGTTTTGGTTAGTAGCAGTGGCGTGATTTTGAAACATCACCAAAAATAGTGGAAATTGAATTAGAGAGTGGAGTAGATATGGATTGAAAGATAATTGAGTCTATTTTCTTATAAAAGAAACAGAACAAGCAAAGGATTAGTATAGTTTGAGATTTTTAAATTTTTGTAAGACTGGTTCAGAATGATTACGTGATCCCCTATTCTGACTTGGAAAAATCATTATAAATTGTAGAAAAATAATTATGGGACATGGTTTATATTCTTAGAATCCTTAGTGAGTCTATTTTTATTTGGAGCAAACAAAAACATTATTTGAGTTCTGTACAATGAGATATCTAAGATTTTGTGAAGAGAGGGCAGAACTGTCAAATAGTGAAACAAGGGAAAATTTAATGAATAAACTGTACTAAATGGCTTAGCCAAAAATTCTGGAAAAATTACAGTAAGAAGATATATAATTCTAGTTTCAGAAAAAAATTACGAATCTAGATTTCAAGTTTTCTAACCCGAGTTATGGTCAATTAAGTCAGTATGACGCAGATGGACAGTTACAAATTTTATGCCCCAAATTAGTAGTTAAGCCTAGGTTACGAAATTACCATAATACCCTTAGAGGGTAAATTACCGAAATACCCCTGGGTTGCGAGATTACTAAATTACCCTTAGCGGGTATGATTTCCAAATTAAGAAAATGCCCTTATGGGCTGAATTCCGAAAATGCCCCTAATGGGCCGATTTGCAAAGTGTTAATGGGCTGAATTGAAATGTGTTAAAGGGTCGATTTGATAAGATTGCCTTAAAGGGCCGATTTGATAAGATTGCCTTAATGGGTCGATTTGTTATATTGCTTAATGGGCCAATTTGATATTTTGCTAAAATGGGCCAATCTGATATTTTGCTAAAATGGACCGATCTGATAATTCGCGAAATGGGCCAAGTTGATAATCTGCTTAATGGGCCAACTTGATAAATTGTTATAATGAGCCATAATTTTTGTAATAAATATCCGAATGAATTATTATGATTTGCTATGCATTATGTACATGGATTGTATGGGATGGGATAATGATGAAGAGAAGTTTTGGTAGCTCTACTACATAATTTTGGTGGCTCTGCCACAAATCTGAATAGTAGCAATGCCACATAAATTCTGTTACTCTGGTGGCTTGTCCACAATTATATTTGATATAAATGGCTTAATGCCTGCGATTGGTGTGTTGGCGGGGTGGGTTGACTGATGATCACCCACAGGTGTGTTGGTTGGTACGGGTGGTGTGTAGCGGATGGAATACTAGGTTTGGTTTGGGAATTGCATTTCATACACATGATATATTTTATACATTATTATGAAAAAAGGGGCTTAGGCCCAAAGTATTGCTAAATGGGCTCAAGCCCAAGATTATACTTTATGGGCTCAGGCCCAAGTCTTTTCTAAATGTGTTCCGACCCAGTGGATGATGGTAAGGGGATTATGCACTGAGTTCTTGTAACTCACCCCCCTCTTCTCTTACCCCCTGTAGGTAATGCTCAGTGACGTGGACTTGGGCCATGGATGACTCGGGTGGAGGCCATACTTCAGAAATGGTGTTTTACTTTGGAACTTTAGATTTCTGTTTTCGTTCACTTTATTATTTTGGGTTTTAAGTTGTAATAAGGCCTCTGGACTATTTTTATTTTGCTTTATGGTTAGGATGTTTTTATTATTTTTCTTAAATTGTTTAAAAAGGGAATTTTCTAAAAACTTAAATAATGGTTTCCAAAACCGATTAACAAATGGATTTGCAAAATAAACTTTTACAAATATTTTTAACACGGAAATTTTCTCTCGAACTAGTAACGATATTTTCAAAAGAAACGGTTTTGTAAGATCAATAGTTTAATTTTATCGATTTATCAATCAAATCTTCGAGGTTAGTAGTATTTTATCAAATCTAACTTGTTTTCTTGATTTTAACAAAGCAAAATTTTAGTACGAATAAAAAAAAGGGTTTAACATGTTTCGTTCGTGTGACATACCAAATCCGCTTATAACGCATGGGCCGGGTTTGGGGTGTTACATTTAATGGTATCAGAGCTCAGTTTACAAAACTCGACTGTGGAATGGGTTTAAAATATGATTTAGAAAATATAAATCGATATTGGAAGTATGGCACACAGAGTCTCCGGCACCAAATCCGTAAGTCCTCTTATTTTATGTTTGAATATATGATGAAATGACTGTAAGAGATAAAACTACTAGAGTTAGTTGTAGTACACTAAAACTGTTAGCTATAAGAACTAAGATTATAGAGACTGAGATGTTAGGAAATTTGATCTGCGAGAAAAACTCTTATGCCTGTTTTTCCATAAAACATTTGTTGATAAACAGTGGAACTATAGACTGATTCATAAACTTCCTAATCAGATCAAATCAAATTAGCCAATATGAGCGCTAGAGGACGTGGACGCGGTAGACGTGGCCGTGGAAGAGGCTGAGGCGCTAGAATTGTGTCTGAGGCGTCGGGACATATGCCTGAAATGGACGCACCTGCATCACCTGTGACTGAAGCTGGGTCACATGATCGTATGAGGGAGGACGACGCTCTGTCCCAAGCAATGTTGCGACTTCTGGAAAGGGTTGCTGGGGCAAGAACTGGGCTGGCAGCTCGTGGGTCAATTTCGGAACGACTCAGATTGAATGGTGCTGAGGTTTTTAGGGGTATCTCGGGTGTGGCCCCAAATGTCGCGGAGTACTGGCTTGAGGCTGTGGAGCAGATCATGGATGATCTGGATTGCACCACCGAGCAGAAACTGAGGGGAGCTGTGTCTTTGTTGAGAGACGAGGCGTATCAATGGTGGCTCACTGTTTGGGAAGGCACTCAGGCCGATCGTGTTACTTGAGATTTCTTCAAAACTGTATTCCAAGGAAAGTATGTCGGGGCTAGGGAAGGAATTCCTTAATCTGGTCCAAGGAAGTAAGACCGTGGCAGCTTACGAAGTGGAATTTCTGCGTCTGAGTCGTTATGCCCGAGGTATTGTGCCAACTGACTATGAACGCTGTGTGCGTTTCGAGGATGGGTTGAGTGATGAATTGCGGGTACTGATAGCCCCACAACAAGAAAGGAATTTTGCTACACTGGTGGAGAAAGCGAAGATAGCCGAAGAGGCTAAGCATTCGGAGCGGCGAAACCGAGAAAAAGATAGAGGCAAGAGCAAGAGGGACTTTAAGTACTCAGGTCCTGCTAGAGGGTTTCAGAAGAGGCCCAGGAATGATGAGCCAGTTCGAGTAAGGGCACCACCACTACTAATCGAATCTGACCATGTCTTGATCGAAAAATGACACCCGGGTGAATGCTGGAAGAGAACCGGTGGTTGTTTCAAATGTGGTTCTAAGGACCATCAGCTTAAATATTGTCCTCGATGGACTGCTCCGAATCATGAAGCTCGTAACTATGATGCACAGCCAGCTAGAGGCGCTCAGCAGCCACCGATTGGTCGTGGGTCAGGTCGAGGTGGTAATGGCGGAGGATGATGTCAGGGTGCACCGGGTAGAGGCGTTGGTTTCAGGGGTAACGCGGAGGAGAGGCAGCCAGGATTGGTTTATGCGGTCAGACGGCGAGAGGATAGTGACGCACCTGATGTGATAACCGGTACGTTCTTCATATCTGATGTACCTGTTACTGCTTTGATAGATATCGGATCCACCCATTCATATGTTGCTAGTGCTGTATCTAGAAATCTAAACATTAGATTTGGGATTACTGCTAGAGAGATGACGATGATTAGTCCGTTAGGACAGTCTGTGATAGTGAATAGATTGTTTAGAGATGTTCCCTTAGAAATTCAGGGAGAAACATTTTTGGCGGACTTGATGGAACTGCCTTTCGGTGAGTTCGACCTTATTTTGGGCATGGACTGGTTGGCGAAACACCGTGCGAACTTGGATTGTGCTGCAAAGCGGAAGACGATAAGAAATTCGGAAGATAAAGAAGTGGTGATGATAGGTGAAAGGAGAAATTATCTATCGAATGTGGTATCTGCTTTAAAGGCAGAAAAGTTGGTGCGAAAAGGGTGTGGAGCATTCCTAGCCTTCATTAGTGCGTTGGATGCCAAGGAATTATCGGTGGAAAGTGTTAGAACGGTGAAAGATTTTTCAGACGTCTTTCTCGAGGAACTTCCTGGATTACTTCCGGATCGGGAGGTAGAGTTTGGCATTGAGTTATTGCTAGGAACGGCTCCAGTGTCCATTGCTCCATATAGAATGGCGCCGAAGGAGTTAGCGGAGCTTAAAGCTCAAATTCAGAAGTTATTGGATCGGGGCTCATTCGACGGAGTGTGTCACCGTGGGGAGCACCGGTCTTGTTCGTTAAGAAGAAGGATGGGTCGATGCGTATGTGCATTGATTATAGGCAGTTGAATAAATTGACGATCAAGAATAGGTATCCGTTGCCGAGAATCGATGATCTGTTTAATCAATTGCGAGGAGCTTCGATTTTCTCGAAGATAGATTTGAGATCAGGTTATCACCAACTTAAGGTCAAGGAGGCGGATATTCATAAGACTGCGTTTCGAACTCGTTATGGACATTATGAGTTCTTGGTGATGCCGTTTGGGTTGACCAATGCGCCAGCTGTATTTATGGACATGATGAACCGGGTCTTCCAACCCTATTTAGACTGGTTTGTAGTGGTGTTCATAGATGACATCTTGGTATACTCGAAGAATGAAGAAGAGCACGATTCGCATCTGCGGGTGGTATTGCAGATATTACGGGAAAAGCAACTTTATGCCAAATTCAGTAAGTGAATTTTGGCTAAAGGAAGTGACCTTCTTGGGACATGTTGTGTCGGCAGAAGGAATTAGAGTTGATCCCCGAAAAGTAGAGGCTGTGTTGGATTGGAAACCACCGAAATCAGTGGCCGAAATTTGGAGTTTCTTAGGGTTGGCTCGATATTATCGGCGTTTTGTTGAGGGGTTCTCGTTGATTGCAGCACCCCTAACTAAATTGTTCCGCAAGGGAGTACCATTTGTGTGGTCAGATCAGCAGCAAGAGAGCTTTGCGAAATTGAAGAAGATTCTGACGAAAGCGCCAGTATTGATTCAACCTGAGGCTGGAAAAGAGTTTATTGTTTACTGCGATGCGTCACACACGGGTTTGGGATGTGTGTTGATGCAAGGTGGAAAAGTGGTGGCTTATGCATCTCGTCAGTTAAGGCCGCTCGAGGTGAATTATCCCACTCATGATTTGGAGTTAGCTGCAGTGGTGTTTACTTTAAAGATTTGGAGACACTACCTGTACGGAGAGAAGTTGATCATTTATACAGATCATAAGAGTCTAAAGTACCTCCTTACACAAAAGGAGTTGAACTTAAGATAGCGGAGGTGGATAGAACTATTGAAGGATTATGACTTCTCAATCGAGTATCATCCCGGAAAGGCTAACGTGGTGGCAGACGCATTGAGTCGTAAGGTGATATCAGATTTGAGAGCGATGTTCACTCATCTCAGCTTGTATGAAGATGGTAGTCTACTAGCCGAACTTCAGGTGAAGCCTGCGTGGGTAAGCCAGATTAAGGAAAAACAGTTATTAGATGAAAGGTTAGGTTCCTTACTTCAGCAAGTAGAAGGTGGTGTAATAAGGGATTTTGGATTGAATAGTGATGGAGTATTGTGTTTTTGCGGAAGAATCTGTATGCCCAAAGATTCGGAATTGAGACAAATGATTCTGCGTGAGGCTCATAATAGCCCATATACTATGCACCCCGGGGGAAATAAAATGTGTCGAGACCTTCGTGAGCAGTATTGGTGGCCAGGGTTGAAACGGGAGGTTACTGATTTCGTGAGTAGGTGTTTAACATGTCAGCAGGTAAAGACGGAACATCAATTACTGTCGGGATTGCTACAACCGGTGAAAATTCCATTATGGAAATGGGAAAGGATAACGATGGACTTTGTTAGTGGGTTACCCTTATCACCTACTAAGAAAGATTCTGTTTGGGTAATAGTGGATCGGTTGACGAAGACTGCTCATTTCCTGCCTGTTCGTATGGATTACTCATTGTAGAAGCTGGCCAAGTTGTACGTAACAGAGATCGTGAGGTTACATGGGGTACCAGTGTCTATTATTTCGGACAGGGACCCTAGGTTTATATCACGGTTTTGGAAAGCCTTACATGAAGCTTTGGGAACAAAGTTAAATTTCAGCACGGCATTTCATCCTCAGTCAGATGGTCAGTCGGAGAGAGTAATCCAGATTCTAGAAGACATGTTAAGGGGCTGTGTGATTGACTTCACGGGTAGTTGGGAGGATTTCCTACCATTGGCAGAGTTTGCTTATAACAATAGCTATCAATCCATCATCCAGATGGCACCCTACGAGGCGTTGTATGGTCGTAGGTGCCGTACTCCAACTTGTTGGACAGAATTAGGGGAGCGACAGTTATTGGGTCCTGAGTTGATATCAGAGACTGAGAAAAATGTAAAGGTAATTCGGGCACGGTTAAAGGAAGCTTCGGATAGACAAAAATCGTATGCGGATCTGAAGCATAAGGATATTGAGTTTGCGGTGGGAGATCAAGTCTTTCTAAAGGTCTCACTCTGGAAGAAGATCTTCAGATTTGGAAGGAAGGGCAAGTTGAGCCCTAGGTTTATCGGACTGTACCGTGTGTTGAAACGTGTTGGGCCAGTAGCTTACCAGCTTGAATTACCTCCGGAGTTGAGTCAGATACATAGTGTATTTCATGTATCAATGTTAAGGCGTTACCGATCGGATCAGTCTCATATAGTACCAGTAGAGGAAGTTGAGATAAGACCTGACTCGTCTTTTGAAGAAGAGCCAGTACAGATTTTAGATCGGGATATTAAGGTGCTGAGAAGGAAGTCGGTTCCGTTGGTCAAAGTGCTATGGCGTAACCACGGATCAGAGGAAGCCACGTGGGAGCCAGAAGATGTGATGCGACAGCAATACCCTCATCTCTTCTAACCAAGTAAATTTCGAGGCCGAAATTTCTTTAAAGGGGTAGATCTATAACATCCAAAAAAAAAAGATATGAATGCTGATGATTGATTAGTGGAGTAGGTGAGGGAGTGATTATGGGAGACAAAAGGAAGGATGGAGAGTGAATTGGGGAGAAAAAAAAAAGGAAGTGGGAGACAAAAGGAATGATGGAGAGTAATTTGTGGAAAAATTTGGCCAAAAATTTGGATGTGTATTGGGGAGAGTTTCAGTCATGAGGGTGGTGTTATTTTGGAGGGTGTTTTTGGTTTGGTTGAGGGGTATGCCGAATTCTCTTGTGTGGTTTTGAAGAAGAAAAAAAAAACATTTGCCAAGTGTATAATTGTGACATTTTGGGTCTTTTCTCCCTTTGGTAGTCTTTCTTTCCTCCATTCGCAACTCTCTCCATTCTTCTTTCTTCTTGCCGAATCTCATATCCTTGTCTCATCCGTAGCCATAAGTCAATCGGTGGAAATCGGGATTTATCATCGTTAAGGTAAGGAGTTTCTTCTTGGATTTTTCGTTATATCTCTACTCAGCTATGTTGCAAATCGGATCGAAGTTTCGACTAATCGATTATTTTTAGGGACGAAATCACTCGATATTCTCTACTTGTTAATCCTTCGGAAATAGTGGTAAGCCGAATCCTATTCCTAAACAACTACTTTCTCTCATCGTGGTATTTTCTGATCTAGTGTTATGGTGCCATAGGTGCCGACGATCAAGAAGGTTTAGTCCTTACCGAAACCAGGTGTGTAATCTCATACCTCTCTAAATGGTTGCATGGAATGTTCTGTGATTAGGTCGAAAGACTGAAAAGCCGCAAACCGGCATTTGTTACCACTCGGGCGTACGTATGTTTGAAGTGGTAACCATATTTTGCAATAAAACAGTTTTGGTTAGTAGCAGTGGCGTGATTTTGAAAAATCACCAAAAATACTGGAAATTGAATTAGAAAGTGGAGTAGATATGGATTGAAATCTAATTGAGTCTATTTTCTTATAAAAGAAACAGAGCAAGCAAAGGATTAGTATAGTTTGAGATTTTTAAATTTTTGTAAGACTTGTTCAGAATGATTATGTGATCCCCTATTCTGACTTGGAAAAATCATTATAAATTGTAAAAGAATAATTATGGGACATGGTTTATATTCTTAGAATCCTTAGTGAGTCTATTTTTATTTGGAGCAAACAAAAACATTATTGGAGTTCTGTACAATGAGATATCTTAGATTTTGTGAAGAGAGGGTAGAACTATCAAACAGTGAAACAAGGGAAACTTTAATGAATAAACTCTACTAAATGGCTTAGCCAAAAATTCTGGAAAAATTAAAGTAAGAATATATATGATTCTAGTTTCAAGAAAATTTACGGATCTAGATTTCGAGTTTTCTAACTCGAGTTTTGGTCAATTAAGCCAGTATGATGCAGATGGACAGTTACAAATTTTATGCCCCAAATTAGTAGTTAAGCCTAGGTTACAAAATTACCATAATACCCTTAGAGGGTAAATTACCGAAATACCCCTGGGTTGCGAGATTATTGAATTACCCTTAGCTGGTACGATTTCCAAATTACGAAAATGCCCTTATGGGCCGAATTATGAAAATGCCCCTAATGGGCCGATTTGTAAAGTGTTAATGGGCCGAATTGAAATATGTTAAAGGGCCGATTTGATAAGATTGCCTTAAAGGGCCGATTTGATAAGATTGTCTTAATGGGCCGATTTGTTATATTGCTTAATGGGCCAATTTGATATTTTGCTAAAATGGGCCAATCTGATATTTTGCTAAAATGGGCCGATCTGATAATTCGCGAAATGGGCCAAGTTGATAATCTGCTTAATGGGCCAACTTGATAAATTGTTATAATGAGCCATAATTTTTGTAATAAATATCCGAATGAATTATTATGATTTGCTATGCATTATGTACATGAATTGCATGGGATGGGATAATGATGAAGAGAAGTTTTGGTAGCTCTGCTACATAATTTTGGTGGCTCACCAATCGAATAGTGGCAATGCCACATAAATTCTGTTACTCGTGGCTTGTCCACAATTATATTTGATATAAATGGCTTAATGCCTGCGATTGGTGTGTTGGCGGAGTGGGTTGACTAATGATCACCCACAGGTGTGTTGGTTGGTACGGGTGGTGTGTAGCGGCTGGAATACTAGGTTTGGTTTGGGAATTGCATTTCATACACATGATATATTTTATACATTATTATGAAAAAAAGGGGCTTAGGCCCAAATTATTGCTAAATGGGCTCAAGCCCAAGATTATGCTTTATGGGCTCAGGCCTAAGTCTTTTCTAAATGTGTTCAGACCCAGTGGATGATGGTATGGGGATTATGCACTGAGTTCTTATAACTCACCCCCTCTTCTCTTACCCCCTGTAGGTAATGCTCAGTGACGTGGACTTGGGCCATGGATGACTCGGGTGGAGGCCATACTTCAGAAATGGTGTTTTACTTTGGAACTTTAGATTTCTGTTTTCGTTCACTTTACTATTTTGGGTTTTAAGTTGTAATAAGGCCTCTGGACTATTTTTATTTTGCTTTATGGTTGGGATGTTTTTATTATTTTTCTTAAATTGTTTAAAAAGGGAATTTTCTAAAAACTTAAATAATGGTTTCCAAAACCGATTAACAAATGGATTTGCAAAATAAACTTTTACAAATATTTTTAACACGGAAATTTTCTCTCGAACTAGTAACGATATTTTCAAAAGAAACGGTTTTGTAAGATCATTAGTTTAAATTTATCGATTTATCAATCAAATCTTCGAGGTTAATAGTATTTTATTAAATCAAACTTGTTTTCTTGATTTTAACAAAGAATAATTTTAGTACGAATAAAAAAAGGGTTTAACATGTTTCGTTCGTGTGACATACCAAATCCGCTTGTAACGCATTGGCCGGGTTTGGGGTGTTACATTTAATGGTATCAGAGCTTAATTTACAAAACTCGGCTGTGGAATGGGTTTAAAATATGATTTAGAAAATATAAATCGATATTGGAAGTATGGCACACAGAGTCTCCGGCACTAAATCCGTAAGTCCTCTTATTTTATATTTGAATATATGATGAAATGACTGTAAGAGAGAAAACTACTAGAGTTAGTTGTAGTACACTAAAACTGTTAGCTATAAGAACTAAGATTATAGAGACTGAGATGTTAGGAAATTTGATCTGCGAGAAAAACTCTTATGCCTGTTTTTCCATAAAACATTTGTTGATAAACAGTGGAACTATAGACTGATTCATAAACTTCCTAATCAGATCAAATCGAATTAGCCAATATGAGCGCTAGAGGATGTGGACGCGGTAGACGTGGTCGTGGAAGATGCCGAGGCGCTAGAATTGTGTCAGAGGCGTCGGGACATATGCCTGAAATGAACGCACCTGCGTCACCTGTGACTGAAGCTGGGTCACATGATCGTATGAGGGAGGACGACGCTCTGTCCCAAGTAATGTTGCGACTTTTGGAAAGGGTTGCTGGGGCAAGAACTAGGCTGGCTGCTCGTGGGTCAATTTCGGAACGACTCAGATCGAATGGTGCTGAGGTTTTTAGGGGTATCTCGGGTGTGGCCCCAAATGTCGCGGAGTACTGGCTTGAGGCTGTGGAGCGGATCATGGATGATCTAGATTGCACCACCGAGCAGAAACTGAGGGGAGCTGTGTCCTTGTTAAGAGACGAGGCGTATCAATGGTGGCTCACTGTTCGGGAAGGCACTCAGGCCGATCGTGTTACTTGGGATTTCTTCAAAACTGCATTCTAAGGAAAGTATGTCAAGGCTAGCTATGTGGATGCCCGAAGGAAGGAATTCCTTAATCTGGTCCAAGGAAGTAAGACCGTGATAGCTTACGAAGCAGAATTTCTGCGTCTGGGTCGTTATGCCCGAGGTATTGTGCCAACTGACTATGAACGCTGTGTGCGTTTCGAGGATGGGTTGAGTGATGAATTGCGGGTACTGATAGCCCCACAACAAGAAAGGAATTTTGCCACACTGGTAGAGAAAGAGAAGATAACCGAAGAGGCTAAGCACTCGGAGCGGCGAAATCGAGAAAAAGATAGAGGCAAGAGCAAGAGGGACTTTAAGTACTCAGGTCCTGCTAGAGGGTTTCAGAAGAGGCCCAGGAATGATGAGCCAGTTCGAGTAAGGGCACCATTGCTACTAATCGAGATCATGACCATGTCTTGATCATAAAAAATGACACCGGGTGAATCTTTGGAAGAGAACCGGTGGTTGTTTCAAGTGTGGTTCTAAGGACCATCAGCTTAAAGATTGTCCTCGACGGACCGCTCCGAATCAGGAAGCTCGTAACTATGATGCACAGCCAGCTAGAGGCACTCAGCGGCCACCGATTGGCCGTGGGCCAGGTCGAGGTGGTAATGGCAGAGGACGAGGTCAGGGTGCACCGGGTAGAGGTGTTGGATTCAGGGGTAACGCGGAGGCGAGGCAGCCAGGACTGGTTTATGTGGTCAGACGGCGAGAGGATAGCGACGCACCTGATGTGATAACCGGTACATTCTTTATATCTTATGTACCTGTTACTGCTTTGATAGATATCAGATCCACCCATTCATATGTTGCTAGTGCTGTATCTGGAAATCTAAACATTAGATTTGAGATTACTGCTAGAGAGATGACGGTGATTTGTCCTTTAGGACAGTCTGTGATAGTGAATAGATTTTTTAGAGATGTGCCCTTAGAAATTCAGGGAGAAACCTTTTTGGCGGACTTGATGGAACTGTCTTTCGGTGAGTTTGACATTATTTTGGGCATGGACTGGTTGGTGAAACACCGTGCGAACTTGGATTGTGCTGCAAAGCGGATGACGATAAGAAATTCGAAAGATAAAGAAATGGTGATGATAGGTGAAAGGAGAAATTATCTATCGAATGTGGTATCTGCTTTAAAGGTAGAAAAGTTGGTGTGAAAAGGGTGTGGAGCATTCCTAGCCTTCATTAGTGCGTTGGATGCAAAGGAATTATCGGTGGAAAGTGTTAGAACGGTGAAAGAGTTTTCGGACGTCTTTCCCGAGGAACTTCCTGGATTACCTCCGGATCGGGAGGTAGAGTTTGGCATTGAGTTATTGCCAGGAACGGATCCAGTGTCCATTGCTCCATATAGAATGGCGCCGAAGGAGTTGTCGGAGCTTAATGCTCAAATTCAGGAGTTGTTGGATCGGGGAATCATTCGACCGAGTGTGTCACCGTGGAGAGCACCGGTCTTGTTCGTTAAGAAGAAGGATGGGTTGATGCGTATGTGCATTGATTATAGGCAGTTGAATAAATTGACGATCAAGAATAGGTATCCGTTGCCGAGAATCGATGATCTGTTTAATCAATTGCGAGGAGCTTCGATTTTCTCGAAGATAGATTTGAGATCGGGTTATCACCAACTGAAGGTCAAGGAGGCGGATATTCATAAGACTGTGTTTCGAACTCGTTATGGACATTATGAGTTCTTGGTGATGCCGTTTGGGTTGACCAATGTGCCAGCTGCATTTATGGACATGATGAACCAGGTCTTCCAACCCTATTTAGACCGGTTTGTAGTGGTGTTCATAGATGACATCTTGGTATACTCGAAGAATGAAGAAGAGCACGATTCGCATCTGCGGGTGGTATTACATATATTACGGGAAAAGTAACTTTATGCCAAATTCAGTAAGTGTGAATTTTGGCTGAAGGAAGTGACCTTCTTGGGGCATGTAGTGTCGGCAGAAGGAATTAGAATTGATCCCCGGAAAGTAGAGGCTGTGTTAGATTGGAAACCACCGAAATCAGTGGCCGAAATTTGGAGTTTCTTAGGGTTGGCTGGATATTATCGACGTTTTGTTGAGGGGTTCTCGTTGATTGCTGCACCCCTAACTAAATTGTTGCGCAAGGGAGTACCATTTGTGTGGTCAGATCAGTAGCAAGAGAGCTTTGAGAAATTGAAGAAGATTCTGACGGAAGCGCGAGTATTGATTCAACCTGAGGCTGGAAAAGAGTTTATTGTTTACTGCGATGCGTCACACACGGGTTTGGGATGTGTGTTGATGCAAGGTGGAAAAGTGGTGGCTTATGCATCTCGTCAGTTAAGGCCGCACGAGGTGAATTATCCCACTCATGATTTGGAGTTAGCTGCAGTGGTGTTTGCTTTGAAGATTTGGAGACACTACCTGTACGGAGTGAAGTCGATCATTTATACGGATCATAAGAGTCTAAAGTACCTCCTTACACAAAAGGAGTTGAACTTAAGACAGCGGAGGTGGATAGAACTATTGAAGGATTATGACTTCTCAATCGAGTATCATCCCGGAAAGGCTAACGTGGTTGCAAACGCGTTGAGTCGTAAGGTGATATCAGATTTGAGAGCGATGTTCGCTCATATTAGCTTGTATGAAGATGGTAGTCTGCTAGCCGAACTTCAGGTGAAGCCTGCGTGGGTAAGCCAGATTAAGGAAAAGCAGTTATTAGATGAAAGGTTGGGTTCCTTACTTCAGCAAGTGGAAGGTGGTGTAATAAGGGATTTTGGATTGAATAGTGATGGAGTATTGTGTTTTCGCGGAAGAATCTGTATGCCCAAAGATTCGGAATTGAGACAAATGATTCTGCGTGATGCGCATAATAGCCGATATACTATGCACCCCGGGGGAAATAAAATGTATCGAGACCTTCGTGAGCAATATTGGTGGCCAGGGTTGAAACAGGAGGTTACTGATTTCGTGAGTAGGTGTTTAACATGTCAGCAGGTGAAGGTGGAACATCAATTACCGTCGGGATTGCTACAACCGGTGAAAATTCCATTATGGAAATGGGAAAGGATAAGGATGGACTTTGTTAGTGGGTTACCCTTATCGCCTATTAAGAAATATTCTGTTTGGGTAATAGTGGATCGGTTGTGAAGATCGCTCATTTCTGCTGTTAAATCGCACGGATTACTCATTGCGTGTGGCCAAGTTATGCGTGCGAGAGATCGTGAGGTTACATGGGGTACCAGTGTCTATTATTTTGGACAGGGACCCTAAGTTTATATCACGGTTTTGGAAAGCCTTACATTTAGCTTTGGGAACAGAGTTAAATTTCAGCACGGCATTTCATCCTCAGTCAGATGGTCAGTCGGAGAGAGTAATCCAGATTCTAGAAGACATGTTAAGGGGCTGTGTGATTGACTTCACGGGTAGTTGGGAGGATTTCCTACCATTGGCAGAGTTTGCTTATAACAATAGCTATCAATCCAGCATCCAGATGGCACCCTACGAGGTGTTGTATGGTCGTTGGTGTCGTACTCCTACTTGTTGGACAGAATTGGGGGAGCGACAGTTATTGGGTCCTGAGTTGATATCAGAGACTGAGAAAAAAGTAAAGGTAATTCGGGCACGGTTAAAGGAAGCTTCGGATAGACAAAAATCGTATGCGGATCTGAAGCGTAAGGATATTGAGTTTGCGGTGGGAGATCAAGTCTTTCTAAAGGTCTCACATTGGAAGAAGATCTTCAGATTTGGAAGGAAGGGCAAGTTGAGCCCTAGGTTTATCGGACCGTACCGTGTGTTGAAACGTGTTGGGCCAGTAGCTTACCAGCTTGAATTACCTCCGGAGTTGAGTCAGATACATAGTGTATTTCATGTATCAATGTTAAGGCGTTACCGATCGGATCCGTCTCATATAGTACCGGTAGAGGAAGTTGAGATAAGACCTGACTTGTCTTTTGAAGAAGAGCCAGTACAGATTTTAGATCGGGATATTAAGGTGCTGAGAAGGAAGTCGGTTCCGTTGGTCAAAGTGCTATGGCGTAACCACGGATCAGAGGAAGCCACGTGGGAGCCAGAGGATGTGATGCGACAGCAATACCCTCATCTCTTCTAACCAGGTAAATTTCGAGTCCAAAATTTCTGTAAGGGGGGTAGAACTGTAACATCCACAAAAAAAAAGATATGAATGATGATGATTGATTAGTGGAGTAGGTGAGGGAGTGATTATGGGAGACAAAAGGAAGGATGGAGAGTGAATTGGGGAGAAAAAAAAAAGAAGTGGGAGACAAAAGGAATGATGGAGAGTCATTTGTATAAAAATTTGGCCAAAAATTTGGATGTGTATTGGGGAGAGTTTCGGTCATGAGGGTGGTGTTATTTTGGAGGGTGTTTTTGGTTTGGTTGAGGGGTATGCCGAATTCTCTTGTGTGGTTTTGAAGAAGAAAAAAAAAACATTTGCCAAGTGTGTAATTGTGACATTTTGGGTCTTTTCTCCCTTTGGTAGTCTTTCTTTCCTCCATTCTCAACTCTCTCCATTCTTCTTTCTTCTTGCCGAATCTCATATCCTAGTCTCTTCCGTAGCCATAAGTCAATCGGTGGAAATCGGGATTTATCATCGTTAAGGTAAGGAGTTTCTTCTTGGATTTTTCGTTATATCTCTACTCGGCTATGTTGCAAATCGGATCGAAGTTTCGACTAATCGATTATTTTTAGGGACGAAATCACTCGATATTCTCTACTTGTTAATCCTTTGGAAATAGTGGTAAGCCGAATCCTATCCCTAAACAACTAATTTCTCTCATCGTGGTATTTTCTGATCAAGTGTTATGGTGCCAGAGGTGCCGACGATCAAGAAGGTTTAGTCCTTACTGAAACCAGGTGTGTAATCTCATACCTCTCTAAATGGTTGCATGGAATGTTTTGTGATTAGGTCGAAAGACTGAAAAGCCGCAAACCGGCATTTGTGACCACTCGGGCGTACGTATGTTTGAAGTGGTAACCATATTTTGCAATAAAACAGTTTTGGTTAGTAGCAGTGGCATGATTTTTATAAATCACCAAAAATAGTGGAAATTGAATTAGAAAGTGGAGTAGATATGGATTGAAATCTAATTGAGTCTATTTTCTTATAAAAGACACAGAGAAAGCAAAGGATTAGTATATTTTGAGATTTTTAAATTTTTGTAAGACTGGTTCAGAATGATTATGTGATCCCCTGTTCTGACTTGTAAAAATAATTATAAATTGTAAAAAAATAATTATGGGACATGGTTTATATTCTTAGAATTCTTAGTGAGTCTATTTTTATTTGGAGCAAACAAAAAAATTATTTGAGTTCTGTAGAATGAGATATCTGAGATTTTGTGAAGAGAGGGCAGAACTGTCAAACAGTGAAACAAGAGAAACTTTAATGAATAAACTGTACTAAATGGCTTATCCAAAAATTCTGGAAAAATTACAGTAAGAAGATATATGATTCTAGTTTCAGAGAAAATTTACGGATCTAGATTTCGAGTTTTCTAACCCGAGTTATGGTCAATTAAGTCAGTATGACGCAGATGGATAGTTACAAATTTTATGCCCCAAATTAGTAGTTAAGCCTAGGTTACGAAATTACCATAATACCCTTAGAGGGTAAATTACCGAAATACCCCTGGGTTGCGAGATTACTGAATTACCCTTACCGGGTATGATTTCCAAATTACGAAAATGCCCTTATGGGCCGAATTACTAAAATGCCCCTAATGGGCCGATTTGCAAAGTGTTAATGGGCCGAATTGAAATGTGTTAAAGGGTCGATTTGATAAGATTGCCTTAAAGGGCCAATTTGATAAGATTGCCTTAATGGGCCGATTTGTTATATTGCTTAATGGGCCAATTTGATATTTTGCTAAAATGGGCCAATCTGATATTTTGCTAAAATGGGCCGATCTGATAATTCGCGAAATGGGCCAAGTTGATAATCTGCTTAATGGGCCAACTTGATAAATTGTTATAATGAGCCATAATTTTTGTAATAAATATCCGAATAAATTATTATGATTTGCTATGCATTATGTACATGAATTGCATGGGATGGGATAATGATGAAGAGAAGTTTTGGTAGCTCTGCTACATAATTTTGGTGGCTCTGCCACAAATCTGAATAGTGGCAATGCCACATAAATTCTGTTACTCTGGTGGCTTGTCCACAATTATATTTGATATAAATGGCTTAATGCCTGCGATTGGTGTGTTGGCGGGGTGGGTTGACTGATGATCACCCACATGTGTGTTGGTTGGTACGGGTGGTGTGTAGCGGATGGAATACTAGGTTTGGTTTGGGAATTGCATTTCATACACATGATATATTTTATACATTATTATGAAAAAAGGGGCTTAGGCCCAAAGTATTGCTAAATGGGCTCAAGCCCAAGATTATGCTTTATGGGCTCAGGCCCAAGTCTTTTCTAAATGTGTTCCGACCTAGTGGATGATGGTATGGGGATTATGCACTGAGTTCTTGTAACTCACCCCCCTCTTCTCTTACCCCCTGTAGGTAATGCTCAGTGACGTGGACTTGGGCCATGGATGACTCGGGTGGAGGCCATACTTCAGAAATGGTGTTTTACTTTGGAACTTTAGATTTCTGTTTTCGTTCACTTTACTATTTTAGGTTTTAAGTTGTAATAAGGCCTCTGGACTATTTTTATTTTGCTTTATGGTTGGGATGTTTTTATTATTTTTCTTAAATTGTTTAAAAAGGGAATTTTCTAAAAACTTAAATAATGGTTTCCAAAACCGATTAACAAATGGATTTGCAAAATAAACTTTTACAAATATTTTTAACACGAAAATTTTCTCTCGAACTAGTATCGATATTTTCAGAAGAAACGGTTTTGTAAGATCATTAGTTTAAATTTATCGATTTATCAATCAAATCTTCGAGGTTAGTAGTATTTTATCAAATCAAACTTGTTTTCTTGATTTTAACAAAGTAAAATTTTAGTACGAATAAAAAAAAGGGTTTAACATGTTTCATTCGTGTGACATACCAAATCCGCTTGTAACGCATGGGCCGAGTTTGGGGTGTTACAATTATTCTATGCTCGATATTATATTTTTGTTTCTCATTATCTAGTGATTCAATAAAAGCATTTTAAGTCGATTTTAAAATCACTTATTTAAAAGCTTTTAAAACAAGGCAATATTTGATATTTGGGAAATTCAAGGAATCGTGCCCTATCGTGCTGGGTTTCGATTTTCTGTTTAACCAAATAACCAAATATCCTTTTAAATTTTGTTCATGTTTTCAAAACAAGGCAATATTTGTGCGTTTGGAAATTCGAGGAATCGTGCCCTATTGTGCTGGGTTTCGATTTTCTGTTTGACCAAATAACCAAATATCCTTTTAAAATTTTGTTCATGTTTGCAAAATAAGGCAATATTTGTGCGTTTAGAAATTCGAGGAATCGTGTCCTATCGTGCTGGGTTTCGATTTTCTGTTTGTCCAAATAACCAAATACCCTTTCAAAATTTCAATGCATGAGCTTTGAGAATTTAGGGATGATCTTGAATTCGAGGACTTAAATTGTCATATCCTATCGTGCTGGACGTGATATTTTATTCCTTCGGAACAAGGGAATTTATAGAATTTCAAAATCATTTCAAACTTTTCGACATTAGGACATCAATTAATCAATTTGGTACCAACTTTGGGCGTTGCGAGGGTGCTAATTCTTCCTCGTACGTAACCGACTTCCGAACCTGATCTTTTGAATTTCGTAGACCAAAATTAATTTCTTTTAAAATTAAAATAAAATATTTTATAGGTGATCTGATCACACCTGAACAAAAAGGATTGGTGGCGACTCCATATTTTTAAAGTCGATCCCCGTTTTTCAAACTCAAAAAAATGGTTTCGACAGATAAATAATAGATTCTTGAAATTATACAAATTAAAAACTAATTATAAAAAATAATTATATTAAAAATAAATAATATAAAAATATTCAATATAGATATTATTATATTTGTAAAAATTTATAAATATTTTTAATAAAATAAATCTTAAAAATATGTATATATTAAAATTAAATAACAATAATTTTTTGATTTGATTTTTTATCTTATGGTGGGGCCACGTGTATTAAATAAAATAAAATTTGGATGAATTTTGAAAAAACAACCTCTTTTTTGTGGAATTTTGAAATTCTCCAACATTTTTATTCAAACAAGTAAATTTATTTTTAAAATTTTTAAAAACCTTGATATAAATAAAATTTCTTTTACAAATCCTTCATTCAAACACACCCTTATTGAAATTAATCGTGAATTTTGAAATTCTCTAACATATTTTCCCAAACAAGTAAATTTGTATTTTAGGATTTCGAAAACTTTGATATAAATGAATTTCCTCATGCAAATCTCTCACCCAAACACATCCTAGGGGTTAAAATTGAATTCTAATTTTTTGAGAGGTTAATATACAATTTTTATCATGTATTAATTTATAATTTCATCATAATTTAAAATACATGTTTTTGGCCACATTGTATCTGCTAAGGGTATTGAGGTGGATAAATCAAAGATAGATGTGATCAAGTATTTACCTTACCCCACTAGTGTGCAGGAAATTCGTTCTTTTGTTGGTCATGTAGGTTTTTATCGATGATATATCGATGACTTTTCAAAGATTAGACAACCCTTGTGTAAATTGTTAGAAAAAGATGTGTCATTTGATTTTGACGAGAGTTGCAAGGAAGCATTCAACAAGTTGAAGGAAGCATTAACCATGACGCTGATCATACAACCACCCAACTAGGAACTCCTATTCGAGATTATGTGCGACGCTAGCAACTACGTAGTGGGAGTCGTGCTTAGGCAAAAGAGTGGGAAAGACCATCATGTCATCTACTATGCCTCGAGAACACTTGATAGTGGCCAAAGCAACTATTCAAGAACGGAAAATGAACTCAAAAAAGACGCAGTTATTACAATTTGTTCAGTGGATGGTTCTTTAAACATTGTCATTCACTTGCTTTATTACAATTTGTTCAATGGATGGGTCCTTAAACATGGTCATTCACTTGCTTGTGGGGGGAATTTCAATCCGAAGAGGATGGCACGTAAGGTACTGGATTGTGGCTTCTTTTGGCCATCATTGTTTCGAGACTATTGTTTGTATTGTAAAGCTTACCCGAATTGCTAAAGAACAGGTAGTTTAGGACCTAGAGATCAAATGCCACTTTACTCAATCTTTACTTGTAAATTTTTATATATATGAGGCACTCATTTCAGGGGACCTTTTCAGTTTCTTATGGTAATGAATTTATTATTCTTGCAGTTGATTATGTCTCAAAATGGTTCGTAGCTAAGGCCACCCGAACTAATGATTCTAAATTTGTTGTAGATTTTTCCAAGTTTTATATATTCTTTAGGTTTGATGTGTCACGGGTTTTAATAAGCCCATTTTTGTAGTCAAGTGGTGGAGACGTTGATGAAGAAATACAGTGTGAAGCACCGTGTCTCGACGACATATCACTCGCAAACGAATGGCAAGCCAAAATTTCCAATAGGGAGGGAAAGAATATCCTTGGAAAAAATGTCAATCCTAATTGAAAGGACTGGAGTTTGCCCCATTGAAAATGTACTTTGGGCCTATTGAACGACCTATAAAACACCTTTAGGCATGTCTCTTTATCAATTGGTCTTTGGAAAACCATGTCACCTCTTTGTCGAACTCGAGCATCGGGCATATTGGGCCATCAAGAAAAGCAATATGAAAATGGACGAAGTCGGAGAACACCGAAAACTGCAATTGCAAGAACTGGAAGAAATCCAAAACGATGCACATGATAATTCTCAAATATACAAGGATAAGACTAAAGCCTTTCACGATAAGTGCATTAACCGAAAAATTTTGCATTTGGAAAATTAGTTTTATTGCTTAACTCTCTTTTAAAACTATTTCCTGAAAAATTGAACTCTAAGTGGATAGGGTGTTACTAATGTTTTTTTTCTTATGGTGTAGTCGAAATACAAGACGTGCTTTGGGGAAAGTACGTAATGTCAATGGACAACACCTAAAACCCTTTTTATGAGAACTTTCTAGAGCATAGCGTTGACACATTGACTCTCGAGCTTCCACCCTATGAGTTGTGATAGGGGCGTTACGTCTAGCCAAAAACGTTAAAGAAAGGCGCTTTTGAAGGGACAACTCCGACGTAATTTAAACATTTTGATTTTTATTTGATTTGATTTTTATTTTCATTTTCATTTATTCTTATTTATTTTTGGGTAAATTACACCAACAATCACTCAACTTTGGGGTAGATAACAAAACAGTCACCTAGGTTTCATTTTAGTCACTCAACGTTTGAAAAATAACAAAACAGTCACTAACGTTATAAAAAAGCGACAAAACAGTCACTGATTAACATTTTTCGTTAATGTCTTAACGAGACCGCTGATGTGGCAAGTTAACTGCTAATGTGGCCAATTAAGTTGCCACGTTGGATGTACATAGTTAAAAAAAACCCTAAAAAACCCTTAACAGAGAAGAAGAAGAAGAAGAAGAAGCAGCAGCAGAAGAAGAAGAAACTGTAAAAGAACAGTACACCCGAAATTCCTTGAAAGAGCATGATGCCCATTCTAACTTCATTCCAAGGATCCTTATATTGTTCTCTGAAGATATAATCAGATTAAAAGTTATAAAAGATGGTGGTTTGGCTTTGAGAGGGAGTTTTGGTGAGCAATTTGCTCTAAGGGGTTGCATCTTTTGGTGGATCAATGAGTCTCTCGAAGATTTTGGACCTGGCTTCCCATAAAGCGTTGGTAACCAGTGAATGGTACATACCAGGCCATAAGCTTATAGGATTCCTAGTTGAGGAAGAATCCGAGCCGTTTGCTGTAAACATTGAAACTACAGGGATGGTTTTAGGAGATGAGTAATTCAATTCCATGGAATTTTGGATGTTTCAGGCGATTCCTGCAAAAGGGTTGGTGACAGCTTTTGATGGTTTCAAGGAATTCCGGGTGTACTGTTCTTTTACGAGAAATTTGGTTTCTATGTAACCTTCTGCCATTGTTGGCGGGGTTTTGTGGTTTAGCCAAAAAAGAGCATGATTTTGAAGAAAAAGATACACCGAATGGAAGCTTCATGCTAAGGAATTTGCATCTTTGCTTACTTGATTTGATTAATTTTGGCATTTTCATCTTCTTACTGAAATTTAATCAACCAAATCCGTACCAAAGATGAAATGCTTTAGTCGAAAATTCATCTTCTCAATAAGAAGCAATACGCTTAAGCACACTACTCAAATGATGCTTCTTTAGTTTTCTTCATCTCAGATTGCTTGACCTGCAATGAAATACAACCATATCTTCATGTGAATCAATTCTTTTACAACATATACCACTTATTTTGTTCTAAAAAATTTGCTAATAATATCATTCAAACACTCTAAAAATGCTTCGTGCACTGGGGTAATTTCAACAAAATTATTGGAAAAACCATATCCCAATCTGGAAAAACCATAAGACCCCACCAACAATGGTGGAAGGTTACAAAGGTAGAGAGCCAAGAAGAAGAAGAAGAGCAAAGACATGGTGTTTCAATGGCAAAGAATTAGACCCTGCCAAATTAGGCAAAGAAGACTTTTTTTTTTACAGTCGCTTCTTCTTCTTCTCCTCTATTAATGGTGCTAACTAGAAAACTAGTTTTTCCAAATTCTTGGTATTTTAAGGTTTTTTTTTTCAATTTCTTCATCCAACGTGGCAAGTTAACTGGCCACGTCAGTTAGTTAACTTGGCATATCAGCGGTCCTGTTAAGACACTAACAGAAACTGTTAATCAGTGACTATTTTGTCACTTTTTTATAACGTTAGTGACTATTTTGTTATTTTTCAAAAGTTCAGTGATTGAAATGAAACCTAGGTGACTATTTTTTTAGCTACCCCAAAGTTGAGTGACTGTTGGTGTAATTTACCCTTTATTTTTTTATCTACCTAAATCCAAGATAAAAAGGTCACAAATTATAGAGGGATAGCTTCACGAGATTTAAACCAAAGGCTTGAAAATAAAAAAAGTAGGTGTTATAGGCCCAATTTGCCCGGGCCCTTGAAAACCAAAATATAAAAACAAAACAAAAAAATAATAAATCCTTTTACAGTCCTGTTACAGAAACAAAATTAAAACAGGCCCAAATACAAGCCTAAAACCCGTTACCCCAAACAGACTACCCATCAGCCCACTTACACCCCAGTCCTAGACCCAAACACAAATGGCCCAAAAGGCCCAAGACCAAACAGAACCAGCAGTGGCCTAGGGTTTCAGAAACCCTAGGTGCCGCCTCGGCAGAAGCCCGAGTGTCGCGCCGCAATCTGCTCTTCGCACCTCATCAGCCCTTGTCCTCGCCGCCTTCAACGCGCATGTCGCCCCCATCGCCAGATCCGCGCATTTCACCTGCACAAAAAAAGAAGGAACGCAGCAACAATGGCAAAAACAGTGGAAAATCTTTTGTTTCCTTTTATTTTGTTATTTCGAAGGCTATAAAAGCCTTCCAAAATTTGTAAACAGGGGGGGAATCCAGAGGATAGATACATTGTTACACACGATACAGAGAAATACAACAAGCAGTTTTTTTTACAGAGGTGATTCTTTTCGCATTATTTTTATTTTTATTTCTTTTCGCATTATTTTTATTTTTATTTCTTAAATCTAAGCTTATTTTTATGTATAAATATTAAAAAAGAAAATAAAAGAAAAGAGTGAGGATTTTACCCGAGTGCCGCCACAGACGACGGCGCGTGCACTGGAGCTTGCGGAAGTGCCCCATCAGAATGCTCAACGGAGGCAGAACGCTAGAGAGGATTTGGTGAAGAGGCTTCTGATTTTTTTTTAAAAAATGGATGTTAAATGTTTTTTTTAACTGGTTTTTTATTTATATAGTATTTAAGAAACGACGTCGTTTAGGGCGAGGATCATGCGCACACGACCGACCCTCCTCGGATCCGCGTTTTATAAAAGGGGAATTTACGATTTCGGTCCTTCTGCAATTTAATTAATTTTAAATTAAGCCCAATTCGTATTTTTAATTTTTATTAAATTAGCCTTAAATATTATTGTTGTTCCAATTTAGTCCCTTGGGTTCTTTGAAGGCTGAAATCAGAACGCTGCCATTTTAAGACTTGGCATAATTGCCATTTTGGCCCTTGTATTTTAACGCGCCTTTTAATTTAATCCTTTTAATTTGTTTTAATTACTGTTTTAACCCCTTCTATTTATTTAATCCTAAATTTATTTTGTTATTATTTTTAATTTAGATTATTTTGTTATTATATTAAACATTTTATCATATTAAATATTTTTTTATTACTTGTATATTAATTTATTAATAGCATAAGTTTTATATATATTTTTATATGTACTAATCTAGTATATATTTAATTATTAATTATTTATTTTATATGGTTTAATATTATTTTTTATTACGTATTATCAATATATTATTTATTATATTATTCTTTATATACATTATATAGTATTATATTATATTATATTATTTTTAAATAGTTGTTCGTATAAAGTCTATTATATTATACAATCTATAATTTATTATTTGTTACATATAATTTTTATGATTTTACATATATGTTTATTTAAAATTATTATATATATTAGTTACTAATTTTTTTTATGTATAATCCTTATATATTATTATTAATTATTTTATATTGTATTATACATTATGATTTTCATTAATTATTATACATTTATTGGTATCTTAATATTCGTTTATTATTGCTAGCATGTTTTTATATATTTATGTCATATTATTCTTTTATTAATTATTGTTTGATAATTTGTAATTATGTAGAATAGCTATAAATATATTGTTGTATACTCCAACCATTGTTTTATAAAATACCTTTCGAATCAAAATATTTATTTCAAATGATTTTCAAAACACGGTGATATGTGATAGTTGAAGGATTTCAAGAAGAATTTTACTCAAACTTATTGGGTTCGATTTTTCTCGTGAAACTTTAGGTATTACCTATCCCTTCTTTCTTCAAAAACTAAGATTTACCAATTTCAAATCAAAAACCTATTCTTGGGAATTCGGATTGTTGTGCCCTAACTTATTGGGTTCGACATTCTACGTCTCGAAGTAGGAATTTCCTAAAATAAAGACGAGCTTAATTTCAAAGTCATGAGGTGCTATACCTTAACTTATTGGGTAAAGTACTTTATTTCTTTGGGATAGGTAAGTCTTGGTTGTCTTTCTAATAAAAGGATCATATTTTGTAATTTTCTTTATTTTCAACATTCGGACATGATTTTATCGATTTGGTACCAATTTTTGGGCGTTATGAGGGTGCTAACCCTTCCTCATACGTAACCGACTCCCGAACTCGTTTTCTTGTTTTTGTGGACCAAAAATGTTTTAAAATAAAACGTTTTACAAGGTGATCCAATCACACCTAAGTAAAAAAGGATTGGTGGCGACTCCCATTTTTGTTTTTAAAGTCGATCCCGTTTTTTCAAAACCCGATTTTAAAATGGTTTCGACAGCTTGACGACTCCGCTGGGGACAAATAAGAGAGTCAAGCCGTAAAATCGATAATTTCATGTCCTATTGTTGAAATTCTGATTTGAAAAATCATCATCCATTTTATTGCACCCTTAAGTGGGAGTAAGAAACTATGCTTTCGTGAGGTTTTCACCTCCGCAGGGGCTAGTGGACTGCTTCCGGAATACATCCGTACCTATGTCTTCGTGAGGTTTTCACCTACGTGCAGCCATAGGGAAATGTATTCCCCTGAACCGAACTCGGTCCGTGTGAGCCTATAATTGGTGAGGATCGAGGAATCTGCTGGTTCGGGTACCTCAGATTTAGAGCTAAACCACATGTAGAAAATCTAAGGGCTTACCCTAGGTAGAACCACGCTAAACCATAGTAGTCACCCAAATAGGTGTTCTATGTTATTTATTTCTTCTGTATTAACGTATTTTCTTCTGTTTTAATTGCATTGCATCATAGAAAAGAGGTGTTGATTTCAAATTCGATTGCTAAATAGAAAAGTTGGTCATAAGAAAATGGATTTTTTGATAAAGTGGATTATAATGCGGTCGTCCGAATATAGTTTAAGTGAATACAACGAGAGAAGTCTGTGAAGGAATACAAAACCTTATCACCCAAGGATTCAAGTTGACGAAGACTATTTGAGAATTACCACGTCTCGGCTTTCTTGAAGAGGCTAACAAGTGAACAGGAGTCGTGATCCAGATCAAGCAAAAAGAGCTAGAGGAGGCATATATTAGAAGTTTGCAAGACTTGACTTTTGCGAAGAAGGGATTCATGTTTCACTTGGATTATGAGGACAAGGCCGTGTATGCGATTCATTTTGTGTAAAGAAATCTATTTTCTAGTAAAGTTTTTCTAATGTAACTGAATTCAGAGTCAACGCCTCTCTTTCTTTGCATTCATGCATTTGTATTACATCACATCATATGCATTTAAGTTATAGAAAGAGTCTAATTAGTTGAAAATATAACAGAGAGAGAGAGAGAGAAGGGAAATCTGGAAGCTGAACACCACTACGGTACACAGGCAAATATAAAGAAAATGGATCAAAGACTTGAACAGTTTCAGAGGATATGCAAGACCAGATCACGAGGAGCAAATGGCAAAGCTCCAAAGAAGAGATGAGGACCAGATCTTTGAAAGCCCAAAAGAACATGATGGCTCAAATGGCCCAAATGATGAGTGGAATAATGGATAAGGGAAATGGTCCCATAGTCAATGCTGAAGACAACGAGGACTTTCCTAGGGGATTCACCTCACCACATGTGCTAACACAACCGGAGGAGTATCCCTAAAGGCCAACCATCACGAGTAGGCCTCAACAGGGGCAAGCTGATCCTAGACCACCCATGAACTTTCAAGTGGGCTCGGGATCTAACCCAGGAGATAACCCTGCTAACCCCGTTATCCCTGATTTGGACATAGAAAAGAGAGAGGGAATAAGAATTGAATCTTCAAAGAAGTTGGAGGATCGCTGTATATGGTTGGAGGAAAAATTCAAAGCTTTGGAGAATGCTGACCATCATCACGGTATTGACGCCAAGGATTTGAGTCTGGTCCCGGATCTGGTACTTCCTCATAAATTTAAGATGCCGAAATTTGAGAAGTATCATGGAACTACTTGCCCTGAAGCCCACATCACTATGTTCTGTAGGCGCGTGACTGGTTATGTAAACAATGATCAACTCTTGATTCATTATTTTCAAGATAGTTTGACGGGAGCAGCTTCTAAATGGTATAATCAATTGAGCCGCGCTAATATTAGCTCATGGAGAGATTTAGCTCAAGCCTTCATGAGGCAGTACAATCATGTCACAGTTATGACGCCTGACCGAATCATGTTGCAAAATATGGAAAAGAAGTCAAACGAGAGTTTCAGGCAATACGCGCAGAGATGGAGGGAAATAGCCATGCAAGTTCAACCACCTCTCCTAGAAAAGGAGACTACAATGCTATTCATCAATACCTTGAAGGCTCTATTCATTACCCATATGATAGGAAGCGCCACCAAAAGCTTTACGGATATAGTGATGGCATGAGAGATGATTGAAAATGCCATAAAAGGTGGCAAGATTGAAGCAGGGGAAAACACTAGAAGGTCTACTCCTAAGAAAAAAGATGATGATGTGAATAATACGAGTGCATCAAAAGTAATTACTGTTAATCAGCCGAGGGTAATCACTGCTGGGCAACAAGGGTCTACAAGACAAGAATCAGGCCCCAGACAAAATGCTAAAAAAATCCAATTTACGCCAATCCCAATGACGTATAAGGAGCTGTATCATACTTTATTAGAGGAACGTATAGTGTCCCATTTTTATCTACAGCCATTACAACCCCCGTATCCTAAATGGTATGACTCAAACGCTCAATGTGATTACCACGCACGAATAACGGGGCATTCAATAGAAAATTGCACTACCTTCAAAAAGGTAGTTGAGAAGCTTCTTAAGTTGGGAGTTATTGAGTTGAATGATACACCCAGTATGGAGAATCCATTACCCAATCATGGAGATAAGAAAGTTGTGATCCCTTGAAGAAATTGAAAGCGAAGAGGGAATCGGGGAATAAAAATTTCCAAGTCCTTACATACTTTGGAAGTTTTTGAACAATGGAACTGTGGAAAAGATCATTGTATTTTTAGAGTGGATTTAGAGTAATATTTGAAACATGCTTGTTGTCTTGAGCCTAGGGACAACAAGAACTCTTTTGGAAATAGGCTTATGTTCAAAATTTTATTTCAATAAAATGCATCTGTTTGAGCACACATTCTTTTATTCTTTCTATTTTATACTGTACATTCTTTTGTTTTTTTTTACAATATTCTTTCATTCTTTATGACCATACAAATAATTGTTCTTTGAATAATTTATTCTTTTGAAATATTCTTTCGAACCTATACTAGGTACCCAGATATCAATGACATGAACGACATTGTTACTGACTCCCTTTTTGAACAAGATATGGGTATAGGGGATCTCAGGATTTTGAAGATGACAGAGATTGTGACATATCTTCTGACTTGTTAAGAATGTTTTAACAAGATGAAAAACAGACCTTACTCTACAAAGGGTCATTGGATATTGCGAGCCTAGGGAAAAGGGGAAGACTGAAGCCTAGCTCACCACAAAAATAAGGCAAGACATCATTGAGTTGTTTTCAAGAATTCAAAGATGTTTTCACACAATTATATCAGGACATGCATTGGCTAATAAGAAGCATGCTAAACAAAGAGGATCGGGCACTGTTGATTCACCATGGAAGAGGACAGCATCAGTCATACCACAAATATGGAATTAAAGAAGACAAGATTCATATGCCTACTCCAGTTCTTCACAAATTTTCCATACGTGGGGCATGGATGTGATGGGGCTAATCTCGTCAAAAGCTTTTAGTCAATATCGACTCATCAGCTTAGTTATCGTTTACTTCACTAAGAGAGTGGAAGTAGCTTCATATGCCAATGTTACAAGGTCGAAGTCATCAAATTCAAATTCATCAAACAAAAAATGAATGAAAAGATCAAATGCCACAAAGGATCGCGTTTAAATAACTGTACAAAGTCAAAGTCTACAGTTTGTCCAAAGATCAGGCAGCATATCACAGTGCAACAAAAGTTACAACAAAAAAAAATGAAAGGTGGCTAAGACTTGTAAAGATTGGCATAAGAAGTTATCACTACTCTCTATGATTATCGAATGTTGGCCAGAACCATCGTTGAGGCAATATCTTACCCATTGGTTTATGGAATTGAAGCATTTTTTTTCTCGATTGAACTTATTTGAAGAAAAGATTAAAGTTATCCATTACGATCAGATGATACGAGCTTAGATTAAAGAAGTTCATCTTAGGGAATTCTACGAAGAAACCTGAGGATGAAAAAGATTTTTCTTCTACAAAACGATTTTAGAAGAAAGCAACTGGGAAGGACTTATACAGGGCCTGTTCTAGAAGAGCATTGATATTGACCGAGACAGATGGTGAAGACTCGCCTAATCCGGTGAATTCAGGGTTAATCAAGAAAGAGTTTACCTAAAAAAGGAAGGACCAAGGTTAAAACCCGCAAAGGGCGCATTGAGTTCAAATTCAAAAAAAGAAGAAGAAGAAGAAGAAGAAGAAGAAGAAGAGAAAAAAGAAAAAGGAGAGGCCAAAGTGAAAACCCGCAAAGGGCGCCTTGAGACCAAAGGGGCTTTGAGTTGAAAACCCGAAAAGGGTGGCTCAAATTTTGAATAAAAGTGGGGCATACAGTAGTTTTGCTACATTTGAATTAACAATGAAGAAGTATGTTACGCCTTGGGGCATTGACAGAGTACTCCGGATCCCCTAAACACATACTGAGTTTAAAATGGTCCTCAAGAAGTTGGAACAAAGAAGCTCAGGTTGTGATATCTGGGGCATCTAGCTTCGTTCTTACCCATTTTTGAAATTCGTTATCTTTGATTACTTTATTCTTTTTTGAGATATACCCAAATCAAATTTCTTTTATTGCTTGGGTTATCTTTGATTAAATTATTTCTCGGAGCTATGCTCCTGACTAATTTCTTTATCGTCCATTTTTGTGACCTTTTTCAAGCATTTTATATTGAAATAACAATTTATGGACTAATAACACTTTCATAAAAGGAGTTTCGCATATTACTCTAGAAGCTTCTAAATAATATGAGGAATCAAACAAGACTATTGTTCGAACTCACACGAAGCCTAAGAAGTGGAAATATTGAAAAATGATTATCTCTTCAGATTCTTTATTGGATAAGACAATTTCGTTGGTGATACCACATCGGAAAATGACGAACAAGGTCAATCCAAGTGTAAAAAATGGATTATTGTCGGGATACCCTGCTTCCATTCAGACACATATATCTGGTCATTACACCCAGGGAATGGTATAACAGATTGAAAGTAATACAAGTTCTGTACCTCTGAGTGGTAACAGAAATATGAAAGAAACCAAATGTCATTCCCCTGAGGCTGCAGTGGGAGATACCAACTTCATGTCCCAAGGTTCAAGCGGGGCTGACTTAGAAATTACAGTGGGGCAAGCTGGTTGAGCAGAGCATGATTGATGAACAAGAATAGAAAAATAAATGAGTGATAACACCTAGAATAGGAATCATACTCATAACATTCTTGTATCATAGCAAATTTCATTAGGAGCATTTGATTCATTTCGGGCATTGCATCCTAATCTTTGAAACAAGAATCATCTTCATAACATTTTCATAACATGTCTAAATAAGATCATTTGATGCATTTCGATCAAAGCATCCTAAATATTGGACATAAACATATACCCATTCTACAGGTTATGTAGCAAGGTAGAAGACATTAGTCTGGTATCCCTGAGTTTGCAGGGAGCAGATTAAAATAGCAGATCTAACAATCCTGAAGTTGCAGGAGCAGATCGGAGACACCAGTCCTATCTCCCTGACCAACAGTGGAATAGGTCAAAAATTGTAGATCTTGTCACCCTAAGCAGTAAGGAACCAAGATCGAATGGCAAGTCTTGTCTCCCTAAGCAGTAGTGGAACGGATTAAAGCCACCAGCCCTATCTCCCTGACCAGCAGTGGAATAGGTCAAATATTGTAGATCTTGTCGCCTTAAGAAGTAGAGGACCAAGATCGAACGGCAAATCTTGTCTCTCTAAGCAGTAGTGGAACAGATTTAAGCCACCAGCCCTATCTCCCTGACCAGCAGTGGAATAGGTCAAAGATTGTAGATCTTGTCTCCCTAAGCAGTAGTGGACCAAGATCGAACGACAAATCTTGTCTCCCTAAGCAGTAGTGGAACAGATTTAAACCACCAATCTGGCATCCCTGAGTTTGCAGTGGAGCAGACCGAAGATCTTAGATCTTATCTTCCTGAAGTTGTAGGAAGCAGATCAAAGATGTTTTAGTCTTATCTCTCTGAAGTTGCAGTGGAGCAGACTAAAGACAGAAGGTTTTATCTCCCTGAAGTTACAGTGGAGCAAATCGACCACAGAGGATCTTATCTTCCTAAAGTTGTAGGAAGCAGATCAAAGATGTTTTAGTCTTATCTCCCTGAAGTTGCAGTGGAGTAGACTAAAGAAAAAAGATTTTATCTCCCTGAAGTTGCAGTGGAACAAATCGAAAACAGAATATTTCATCTTCCTGAAGTTGCAGGAAGCAGATCAAAAACACTTTCAGTCTTATCTCCCTGAGGTTGCAGCGGAGTAGACTAAAAATGCAAGATTTTATCTCCACGGAAGTTACAATGGAGCAAATCGAAAGCGAGAAGATCTTATCTTCCTAAAGTTGTAGGAAGCAGATCGAAGATGTTTTTGTCTTATCTCCCTGAGGTTGCAGCAGAGTAGACTAAAAACAGAAGATTTTATCTCCCTGAAGTTGCAGTGGAGCAAATCGAAAACAGAAGATCTTATCTTCCTAAAGTTGTAGGAAGCAGATCGAAGACGTTTTAGTCTTATCTCCCTGAAGTTGCAGTGGAGTAGACTAAAAACAGAAGATTTTATCTCCCTGAAGTTGCACTGGAGCAAATCGACCGCAGAAGATCTTATCTTCCTAAAGTTGTAGGAAGCAGATCGAGGACGTTTTAGTCTTATCTCCCTGAAGTTGCAGTGGAGTAGACTAAAAACAAAAGATTTTATCTCCCTGAAGTTGTAGTGGAGCAAATCGACCGTAGAAGATCTTATCTTCCTAAAGTTGTAGGAAGCAGATCAAAGATGTTTTAGTCTTATCTCCCTGAAGTTGCAGTGGAGTAGACTAAAGACAGAAGATTTTATCTCCCTGAAGTTGCAGTGGAGCAAATCGACCACAGAAGATCTTATCTTCCTAAAGTTGTAGGAAGCAGATCAAAGATGTTTTAGTCTTATCTCCCTGAAGTTGCAGTGGAGTAGACTAAAGATAGAAAATTTTATCTCCCTGAAGTTGCAGTAGAGCAAATCGACCACAGAAGATCTTATCTTCCTAAAGTTGTAGGAAGCAGATCAAAGATGTTTTAGTTTTATCTCCCTGAAGTTGTAGTGGAGTAGACTAAAGACCGAAGATCTTATCTTCCTGAAGTTGTAGGAAGGAGATCAAAGACATCAATTTGGCATTCTTGAAATTGCAAGAAGCAGAATAAAGCTAGCAGACTTACTGAAATCGAGATGAAGTTCCAATACCTAAAGAGACAGTTGGGATTGGAAGACGTTTGAAGAGGCGAGGATCAAGAAGGCTAGGCTTGGCCAAGACCGGGCAAAATTGGTCCTTCTATTGTCTTTGCTCTATTCTCGTTACACGACAATGAGCAAAGAGGGGTAGCTGTTATAGGCCCAATTTGCCCGGGCCCTTGAAAACCAAAATATAAAAACAAAACAAAAAAAATAATAAATCCTTTTACAGTCCTGTTACAGAAACAAAATTAAAACAGTCCCAAATACAAGCCTAATACCCGTTACCCCAAACAGACTACCCATCAGCCCACTTACACCCCAGTCCTAGACCCAAACACAAATGGCCCAAAAGGCCCAAGACCAAACAGAACCAGCAGTGGCCTAGGGTTTCGAAAACCCTAGGCGCCGCCTCGGCAGAAGCCCGAGTGTCGCGCCGCAATCTGCTCCTCGCACCTCATCAGCCCTTGTCCACGTCGCCTTCAACGCGCATGTCGCCCCCATCGCCAGATCCGCGCATTTCACCTGCACAAAAAAAGAAGGAACGCAGCAACAATGGCAAAAACAGTGGCAAAAATCTTTTGTTTCCTTTTATTTTGTTATTTCGAAGGCTATAAAAGCCTTCCAAAATTTGTAAACAGGGGGGAATCCAGAGGATAGATACATTGTTACACACGTTACATAGAAATACAACAAGCAGTTTTTTTTTTACAGAGGTGATTCTTTTCGCATTATTTTTATTTTTATTTCTTAAATCTAAGCTTATTTTTATGTATAAATATTAAAAAAGAAAATAAAAGAAAAGAGTGAGAATTTTACCCGAGTGCCGCCACAGACGACGGCGCGTGCACTGGCGCGTGCGGAAGTGCCCCATCAGAATGCTCAACTGAGGCAGAACGCTAGAGAGGATTTGGTGAAGAGGCTTCTGGTTTTTTTTAAAAAAATGGATGTTAAATGTTTTTTTTAACTAGTTTTTTATTTATATAGTATTTAAGAAACGACGTCGTTTAGGGCGAGTGGATCCGCGCGCTGACCCGACCCAGCCCTCAGGATCCGCGCGTTTTATAAAAGGGGGAATTTACGATTTTGGTCCTTCCGCAATTTAATTAATTTTAAATTAAGCCCAATTCGTATTTTTAATTTTTATTAAATTAGCCTTTAATATTATTGTTGTTCCAATTTAGTCCCTTGGGTTCTTTGAAGGCTGAAATCAGAACGCTGCCGTTTTAATATTTGGCATAATTGCCATTTTGGCCCGTGTATTTTAACGCGCCTTTTAATTTAATCCTTTTAATTTGTTTTAATTACTGTTTTAGCCCCTTCTATTTATTTAATCCTAAATTTCTTTTGTTATTATTTTTAATTTAGATTATTTTGTTATTATATTAAACATTTTATCATATTAAATATATTTTTATTACTTGTATATTAATTTATTAATAGCATAAGTTTTATATATATTTTTATATGTACTAATCTAGTATATATTTAATTATTAATTATTTATTTTATATGGTTTAATATTCTTTTTATTACGTATTATCAATACATTATTTATTATATTATTCTTTATATACATTATACAGTATTATATTGTATTATATATATTTTTTAAATAGTTGTTCGTATAAAGTCTATTATATTATACAATCTATTTTATTATTTGTTACATATAATTTTTATGATTTTACATATATGTTTATTTAAAATTATTATATATATTAGTTACTAATTTTTTTTATGTATAATCCTTATATATTATTATTAATTATTTTATATTATATTATACATTATTATTTTCATTAATTATTATACATTTATTGGTATCTTAATACTCGTTTATTATTGCTAGCATGTTTTTACATATTTATGTCATATTATTCTTTTATTAATTATTGTTTGATAATTTGTAATTATGTAGAATAGCTATAAATATATTGTTGTATACTCCAACCATTGTTTTATAAAATACCTTTCGAATCAAAATATTTATTTCAAATGATTTTCAAAATACGGTGATATGTGATAGTTGAAGGATTTCGAGAAGAATTTTGCCCTAACTTATTGGGTTCGATTTTTCTCGTGAAACTTTAGGTATTACCTATCCATTCTTTATTCAAAAACTAAGATTTACCAATTTCAAATCAAAAACCTATTCTTGGGAATTCGGATTGTTGTGCCCTAACTTATTGGGTTCGACATTCTACGTCTCAAAGTAGGAATTTCCTAAAATAAAGACGAACTTAATTGCAAAGTCATGAGGTGCTATACCTTAACTTATTCGGTAAAGTACTTTATTTCTTTGGGATAGGTAAGTCTTGGTTGTCTTTCTAATAAAATGATCATATTTTGTAATTTTCTTTATTTTCAACATTCGGACATGATTTTATCGATTTGGTACCAATTTTTGGGCGTTATGAGGGTGCTAACCCTTCCTCATACGTAACCGACTCCCGAACTCGTTTTCTCGTTTTTGTGGACAAAAAATGTTTTAAAATAAAACGTTTTACAAGGTGATCCAATCACACCTAAGTAAAAAATGATTGGTGGCGACTCCCATTTTTGTTTTTAAAGTCGATCCTGTTTTTTTAAAACCCGATTTTAAAATGGTTTTGACAGTAGGGGTTCGTGATTTGAGGCCCATTTGCTGTGTCCAAGGCCCCCGTGCCAAAAACATCAAAGCCAACAAGGGCCAATCCGGCTCCCCCATGCCAGCCAACACCCCCACCCGAGATCGAGGCAACCTTCGTTGGCGCCCCGGCACCCAAAACTTCGAAGCTGTTCGTTTCATGCCCGCACGCCCTTGCGCCGCTTCTTACACCTCCACACTAGCATCGACACCAAAGGGCATCAACGCTTGTAGATCTCTTAGATTACCGAAGGTAATTGGAATATGTCCTGCGAAATGAATTGCTTCAAAGGTAAGTTGAGAAGCAATTGAGTGGGTAGTTATCTATCCATCCACCGAACAAATTGCATATATTTGAACAAAACTTTTTGGTAACTATTTAATGTATTGATAATTGCATATATATATATATATATATATATGCCCCCAAGTACCAAATATTTAATGTATTGATAATTGCTTACATTGAACATAAATTTAATTTAAGAATGAAAGAAAGAAAAATAACAAACACAAAACTGAACATAATATAATATTATGGGATAAATAGAGAACTCTCAAAAGTGTTAGATTATCATTCATATTAAAAGTTGTGCTCAATACTTGCATTTTTTAAATAATAGGAATGCATTGTGCCATTTTCATGCCATTTATAGATGGATAAAAAGAAGTCTCTTTGAACCTTATATTATCATTCATTTACTGAAACAAGGAGCTAAGTTTCTTATCAAATTTAGCCATTCCTTTGCCATTTACTAGCTTTTACTGGACAATGAAATGAGGCATGAATTCTGTCCACAACATACATACATTTCATGGAACCTTAATTTTGTGGTTCTAAGAGAAGCAAACTAAGTTGTAGGTAAAGAAATCAAATTGAGAACAAAGAAGGAACATTTGAACTTTCTATGTAAAATTTTCAATTAAGAAAACGATTCAGCACTGACTGTGAAAAATTGAATGTTGATAATGGCAAAGTATCGCAAAGAAAACAGAAGAAAAAAAAAGAACACACAGGTTTTATGTGAAAACCCTTGTAAGAAAAAATCACGGGTAGAGAAGAAGATAATTCACTATGTCGAATTCGAATAATGACAAAAGGAGTAGACTATGTCTATTTATAAGTTTGTGAAACCATATTCTAATCAAAGTTAAATAGATGTAATGCAGTAATGTTAAAATATCTTATTCTAATCAACACCAAACAGAGGAAGTAGACTTTTGATTTATTATATTATTCAAAGATTGTAATATTTTATTTAAACTATGGCATGGGAATTAGGACTTAAGTTTGTTTTTATTAAGCATGACATTTCATTTGAACATGCAAGATATTAGGCTATGATTGTTACATAATATGCTTGAACCTAGTTTTTATTAAACACTTTAATACCATCTTTTTCGCTGCTAGATGATAATTAAAATGTTAAGGGATAATAAGAAATTTAAACTAAGTTTTCTACTAAATTAGATAAATGTTTTAACTCAACTCTTTTCAAAAATTTCGATAACCCTATTAGGCCATCACAATGGTTGATATAGTCTTCCGAATTCGAGTTTAACGTTTAAATTAGGTTAGGAAAGTTACATAAAGTATTCATGATTGCCTTTTATGTCTAACAAATTTCATTTAAGAAAAAAAAGTAGCATACATTGGATAATTATTTTTGAGTTTGAGTGATTGTAAGATATATAATTTTGGATTTAAAACATTTTCAATGACCATTAAGTTAAATGCAAGTATCAAATATTTGATAAGTTATATATAAAAGTAATAACTCTAAAACTTTAAGTAGTGAACAATATATTTGGCTTCAATTTTTTTAAAATTAACTATCCAATTCTATTTTGTATTTAAAATAAACTATTAATAAAATATTTTCTCATTAATATCAATGTCATAATTTTAAAGTAAAATTCATTATTTGATTAAAATAAAATTTCTTAATTATTCATTTTTATTAAATTAAATATTAACTAATTTTTCTATAGTTGTCATATTTACATAGAATAATCAATCACTATTTTACCTTTTAAAATATATGACAATCAATAAAACAACAATTTTTTCTCAATTTTTATTAAAAGTATTTATTTATTTTTAATTACCATTAAGATTGAAGTCTTTATTAAAGTATATTAATAGGTTTTTATATTAATTTAAATATATACTATAATGTATAACTAAATCATTGTTAATATTATTTTTATTAAATTAAATATTGAATGACTTTTTCTATCATCATTATATTTACATTGAACAGTCAAAAACTATTTGACCTTTTAAAATATATCTGGTAATATTCAATAAAAAATAATTTACCTCAATTTTTTATTAAAAATATTCATTATTTTAATTACCGTTAACTTTGAAGTCTGTATTGAAGTAGAATTTCTTGAGATTAAATATTTTTATATTTATTTAAATATATAGTTTAATATAGAAATTATTAGAACGGTAAAACAACAGCTATAAATCATTGTTAATATAACATAAATTATTTATATATTTACTTTATGATTGAACATTGTAGATTTGTTATACCCTCAAATGCCGACAACTGGTTTTTGCTTTCATTTGGTATATAGGTAAAAAGAATTAAGAGGTAATTTAAAAGAAAAAAGGAACGGTAAGTTAAAAGAATTAAGAGATGAATATTAATTTTTTTAATTTGTTCTCTAAATTTTTTTTTATTTTTTTGGAATTTATTTTTTAAATTTAATCATTAAAATTGAATTTAATTAAGTGTGATGATGTGATACTTTGAGGTTGTATAATTTCGTTACTTACAAATAGAAAAAAATTTAGATGATGTAGTATAATCTCAAATTTTCATATCATCATAACTTAACGAAATCCAAGCTAGTGGCCAAATTGGGAAAAATTATTAAGTTTCAAAATTAATGTGGATTAAAAATATTTAGGGATTGAACCATGTGATGGCTTGATGGTTAAAGGTGTTCATCGCCCCAGATGTGGCTTGGGTTTGAGTCACACTAGTTGCATTTATTGTTCGGGTTTTATCCTGTATTATAATTCACAATATATATATATATATATATATATGGATCAAGGTGGAGGAAGTTGTCAAGTTTAAGGATTAAATTGTTATTTTATCTTGATGTAAAGAGGAAAAAGTGAAAATAATTTATCGGTGATTAAAGTTCTAGATGGGTGATCAAACCATTGATTCTTAATTCAATCTGATAAATAAATTAAAAGTTAAAAATTCTTAAAAATTAAAAAATAATTATGAAAAATTCATAAAAATAAATCTAATTGATTGTCCCGAAAAAAGACAACATGATTAGCTAAAATTTAGCACACAAACACTTGTGTAAAATAAAGAAGTAATTATAGTGGGTGTTCGAATTTATTTCTAAACTTGAAAACAAATCAACTTATTGCTAAATGTTAAAATCCCATACCATGAAAGCTGAAAAACCAAAGCAAACTATCAGTAAGAACACCCATTATCAGAACATATATTCCATGGAGAGAAGCAGCTATGGATGCAGAACATACTTCATCTTTTCTCGGACTTATTCCTGATGGATGAAAATAAAAATAATCAATTTGAGATTTACCTAATTATTCATTTAGCATGGCAAAAGTAGCATGTTTATTTCTATGAAATACATTAACTCACATATGAAGAAGGATTTGCAGGACTACTCTCTTTTCTTCCCAAACCAACTTGAAACTTTGTTTCGCAAGTCTCTCTCAATCATCCTTACAAGCCACCATGGTCTTCCTGTCGTGAATACAATATATGCCATGCTAATTCCTAACACCATTCCACATCCATACCCCATCATTGCAAGTTTCCAAATAAAAGCAATTCCATTTCCATGATCTTTTTCATCTTGCGCTGGTTCTGGTATTTCATCATTGTTACATTCCTTCGGTAATGGGAGTCCACACAAACCCAAGTTCCCTAGATAAGAGTCGTCTTCAAATGTATCAAATTGCTTGCCACTGGGAATGGGTCCGACAAGATTATTGTTTGAAAACCTTAACACTTCAAGAAATGTCAAATTTGTCAATTCGGAAGGGATTCTGCCACTCAGCTTGTTAAATGAGAGATCTAATGATTCAAGTGCTGTCAAATTCCCAAATGACGGTGGGATAGGACCAGTCAGGCAATTATTAGAGAGATTGAGTGCATGAAGCAATCTAAGCTCTCCAACTGCCTTAGGAATTTCTCCATGGAATCCATTGTCCGACAAATCTATGCTTGTGAATATGGGCATAAGTACTTTTATTTTAAACTCTAGCACCAAACCTTTTATTGTTAACACAACAGAGTATGAAAGTAAATCATTTTCATGACCAACTTCTTCTTTCAGAGCCTTGAGATTTTGGAAGAACTCGGTTGGCAATAAGCCTGTGAAGTCATTATGAGAGAGATCAACCATTTGCAGTCTGGAGAAGGAAAAAGTGGTTGAGGAGACTTGAATGGAACCGTGAAATCTGTTAGATCTCAAAATAAGAGCTTGCAGCTTGGGAAGCATGCCTAACCAATGGGGAAAGGTATCACTTAAGTTGTTGTTTGCAACATTCAGAAGTACTAGTTCGCTGCAATTAATCAAAGATAACGGCAGTATCCCTTCCAATTGATTTTCATTAAGGGCAAGATATCTCAATTTATTATTTGGATTCCAGTTCCCAATTTCCTCTGGAATTCTGCCACTAATGCTGCAGCTCGAAGCATCGAAATATAGAAGAGAAACCGACAGATTTCCTATAGAAGCCGGAAGGTAACCACTGATCAATGGATTTCTTGCAAATGACAAGTAATCCAAGTCACTGCAGTTTGCTAATGCTGATAGAAAGCTGCTTTTCGAGGATGACAGTGTGCTGCTTAAATCATTATTCGCTATGTCCAGCGCTTTTAGGTATCTTAGATTACCCAAGGTAATTGGAATATGCCCTGTAAAATCAATTACTTGAAAGGTAAAGATATGTAAAGTTGAAAGGCATTCGAGTGGGTAGTTATCTATCCATCCACTTAACAAATTCAACATTCAACCTGATCATATCACCCCTTTCCCAATTATCTAATCCATTGGGTTGGGTTCTACTCCTAATTATCACAATATTATCTATACCTATATTTGGTTAGTGTTTTCGGAATCAGACTAGATCGATTTGATGAATCGATTGAACCACAAATCAAAATGCAACCAGTGATAGATAACATAAAACAAAAAATTTGCTTTGAACTGACAAAAAGAAAATTAGAAACCAAAAAAATCAAGTAAAAACTGAAATAATTAAAATTATTATTTATAATTTATTTTTAACAAAAAAAAATTAAATTTTTCATCGAGTTCCAACCGATTCAAAAATCTTTGTAGATAGAAATACATTATTTCTCAATTTACAAAATGAGATTTGTACGGGAATCCAAATAAGAGAAGGAGGGATTATATATTTTATCATTTTATGGTCTAAGTACTTACTTACGCTGATGTCACCTTTACACCTTGGTAATTTTAGAAGCATAGAATTTTGAAATTAGATCATCTCAATTAAATGTCCAAATGTCAAATATTCAACGCATTGATAATTACATATGTAGAACCCAATTATTGCCTGGGCCCAACCAAATTAAACAAAAAATAAACCCAAACCCATTTACAAAAACTACCAGACCCAATAACCAAACCCATTAAAGCCCACAATACCCAAACAACCCTAACCCCTAACCCACTTGCACTCGCCTCTGCCTCTCTCCCTCGGCTCGACTCGCCCCCACTCGCCTCTGCGCGCACGTCACGCTCCACTTCCACAGCTCGTCGCCGACCCTCCACCGCCCTCCACTTGACTGCAGAACATTTAAAAGGACAAGACAGAAAGCAAAATGTATAGCAAGTAATCGGCTATAAAAGCCGATTGATTTTCATGTATACTGACCCCCTTTTTTTTTCAATGACAAAAAAAAAAACAAACAGATTCAAACACAAGCAGATCTCAAACACTAAAAAGCATCAAAACGCTAAAAACCCATTAAAAATCGAATCGGTGACTAAAGGTGATTATTATTTATTTTTTTTTTTTCGAAGCCTTTTCTTTTCATTTGCTTTTTTATATATGCATATATTGTTGTTATTTTGTTTCTAAAATTTCTAAAAAAATAAAAAAATAAAACTTTTACCTTTTCCGCCACTGCAGGTATGGTGTGTCGAGCGGCAACACGGCGACGACGAGGAGGCAACCGAGCGACTCGCGGAATCCCCTCCTCCTTTTGGACCTGCAGAGAAAAAAAGGGGAGAGAGGTTAGTTTTTTTTTAAGCAAGCAGCAGAAATGAAAAAGAAAAGGGAAAAATTTGCATTTATAAGGGGACCAAAACGACGCCGTTTTGGCCGGCGTCCTTAAGCCCCAAAACGACGTCGTTTCGCCCTTGACCCGACCCGGTCCGACCCGCTCCAGCCAGGATCCGCGCGTTTTGCCGAAAAAATGGGGAATTTATGCGCGCAGTCCCTCCGCTTTTTCAGAATTTTGTAATCAAGTTTTTGTTTTTTTAATTTGGCCCCGAAAGTCCATTCGGTTTTCAATCGAGCCCCTGCCTATGCTGTGCGTTTTGGGAGGAAAGGGTCATTGCCCTTTTTAGTCCCCCATGTAATCCGCGCGCTCCAAATAGGCCCTTTCTCCCTTATTTTCTTTCGAATTGACCCCCAAAATTCTGTTTTAAATTCAATTTGATCCCTCTTTTAACTATTTTGCAATTTTTACTATTATTAATATCATTATTGTATTTGTTTATTTACTTATTTTATATATATATTTTTTGTTTTTGTACTATTGTTTTGCTTATTATTGTCTTTATTATATTTATTATTATTATTTCTATTATTGTTTTTATAACCATATTATTATTATTATTATTATATTATTATTAATACTAGTACTATATTACTATTATTTTTTTATATATCTATATATCTCTTATTATTACGTTTACTAATTGCTATTATGATTACTATCGTCATTACTTATTTTTCTTTATATTTTCATTATTATTATTTTATCATTATTTCTTATTTTATCATTTTTATTCCTATTACTATTCTACTATTATTATTATTTTATTATTATTATTATTATTATTTCTATTATTATTCCATTATTATCATTTTTGCATTATTATTAGTACTACTATTATTATTATTTTTACTACTTTATATATGACTTACTTATTTATCGGTTTACCACTAAAAGTTCTTTTATTTTTATTACTCTTATTTATTGTCATTTTTTGTCACTTTAACCTATTATTTCCCTTTTTAAGTTACAATAGCTTGTTAGTTTCATTTTTTTTCTTGTTATTCGTACTATTTGTTTATTATTATACCTGTTAATATCATGATTTATTTCTTTTCATTTTTATAAATTTACGTTTCATCAACTTTCACCCGACACAAAATTGCTTTCTTTCCCAAAGGCAATATTCCGTATTCAGAAATTCGAGAGATCGTGCCCTAAAGTATTGGGTTGCAATTTTTCTCGTTTAATCTAAATAACCGAATATCCTTTTAAAACAAATACATTTTTAAACTAAAAGCTTATTCTCGTGAACTCGAGATGTCGTGTCCTAATGCATTTGGATGTGATGTTTTGTTATTCCGAGATAATATTTTCTAAAACCAAGGCAATGTTATGTATTTAGAAGCTCGAGAAAACGTGCCCTAAAGTATTGGGTTTCCTTTTCTCGTCCATTCTAAATAACAAAATATCCTTTCAATCAAATCCATAAGTTTTGAATAAAAGGCAAGTTCAACTTTAAAGGTCGAAATGTGGCGTCCTAAAGTATTGGATGTAACACTTCACCTTAAAACGAGACGGCCCTTGGCATACACTTCCAATTTATCCAAATTTATTCTTCAACAACAAGAGGGATTGTATTTTGAATTCTTAAGTTTTCAACTTTCGACATTAAGACATTAGATAATCAATTAGGTACCAATTTTGGGCGTATCGAGGGTGCTAACCCTTCCTCGTACGTAACCGACTCCCGAATCCATTTTATGATTTTCGTAGACCAAAATTGTGTTTTGATAAATTAATCTGATTATTAAAAACAAACACTTTTTTAAGGTGACCCGATCACACCTCATCAAAAAGGATTGGTGGCGACTCCCGTTTTTTTATATTCGTTTTCAAAACCCACGTCGACCCCGTTTTTTTGCCAAAACTCAAAAATGGTTTCGATGACTTAGCGACTCACTGGGGATCCCAAAAAGAGAGTCAGCCAGTAAATTGATTATTTTTGTCCTTTGTCGAAAGTTTGGAAATTTGATTTAAAAATTTTTTACTATCCTTGTGTTGCATTCATTTGTGTCATTGCATACGATTTCTATTTTCTTGTGCACAAGTACATTGCATGACCGTTGTGGTCGCACCTTTAAGTGGGAGTGAGAAACTATTCCTTCGTGAGGTTTTCACCTCCGTGCAGGATAGTGGATCGCTTCCGGGATACATCCGTACCTATGTCTTCGTGAGATTTTCATCTCCGTGCGCCATTAGGGAAATGTATTCCCCTGAACTGAACTCGGTCTATATGAGCCTATAATGGGTGAGGATCGAGGAATCTGTGGGTTCGTGTACCCTACTCTAGAACCAAACCTCATATAGCAAGCCTTAAGAACCACTGCAGGGTAGAGCCATGCCAAACCCTAGTGCTTACCTGATTATGTATGTTATCCTCTACTTACTATTTATGAAATACTGACCTGCTTCATTTATTTTGCATGGCATATTCATCAAAAATGTATCGATTCACATTCAATTACCAAATAGATAGCTTTTCATGGAAAAGGAGTTTTTTGATAAAGTGGGAGACAATGCGGCCGTCCGAATATGGGCCGAGACCGTGCAGCAAGAGAAGGGTGATAGCCTTGCGAGAAAGGTGCGTGTCGAATTGTGGGACTTCACCCGTGACAGCGTAACCCGAACAATCTTCAAGAAATGAAAGAGATATGGAGCCAATGGGACGAAGGTATCAAGCAACTGTTCTATTGTCATTACGGCGATCTGCCTTACCTGCTTGACATTAAGATAGACCAGCACTTATTCCGAGCTATGGCCCAGTTTTGGAACCCTGCTTATAGTTGCTTTACTTTTGGGAAAGTGGACTTGGTACCTACTATGGAAGAATACACCGCTGCTCTGCTCCACGCTCAAGATTCGACTGACAAAGTTTATGTAAGGGCGTTAATGTCCCACATTCGTAAAAAGTTAATGAACATTACAGAATGAGCGAACAATGGGTTTCAGCTCGAACAAAACAGAAAGGAGATTGTAAATGCATCCCCTGGAAAAATCTAAGAGATTTGATCATAGCACATCCTGAGCAAAGAAAAAGGGTTGACGCTTTAGCCTTGAGCATATATGGGCTAGTTATCTTCCCCAAAGCCCTAGGACATATAGATGAAGCGGTCACTGATTTGTTTGACAAATTAGAAAGAGGGATTACTCCTGTTCCTGCAATTTTAACCGAAACGTTCAGGTCCCTAAGCACATGCCAAGAGCGGGCGAGGAAGATTCATCGGTTGCGCCCAACTCCTATTAGCATGGTTTCATGGTCATTTTTGAAAATGGAAAAGATGTCGTGTCGAATTTTCTCCGAGGACTACTCCTCACTGGAAAAATGGCAACCACGCCAAGACGAGATGATATTAAGGAAGAAAATTGGGTTATGATCTTGCAAAAATTACAAGAAGAGGATGTAGCATGGAGAGCCCTTGGGCGATCCCCGATGAGATTATATATCGATGCGGGGATTTTGACTATGTCCCTATGCTCTAATATGGGGAGGCACATCGGGTATACACCTCTCCTCGTATTAAGACAATACAGATCGAGACAGTTTACACCACCGACACAAGGGTTAACTCAATGCGAGTTTGACTACAAAGGAGAAAATTACAAGAAGAGAGTAAGGGAGATATCAAAAGCACAGGGTCAAATTCACGTAATAAAAGGTTTCTTTGCCAATCCGATGACAACCCCAAATATGACCGTGGAGGAGTCAAAGGATCAATGATAATATCCCCACGCGGACCAAGAAGACATCCGGTCACTAGAAGAGCACTTACAGGTGGTCCCCTCGAACTTGAAATCATCAAACAAGATTTCAAAGGAAGAACCGCGAGTTAGGAAAAAGGATGGAGCAACTAGAGGAAGAGAAAATACAATTGGGATTGGATGTCGACATTCGAAGCTAGAAGCCGAGAAGTCGAGAAAAGGAAAAATAAAGTCAAGAAGATTTAGACAGTCTAAAGACGGACTACAAGAAGCTACGAAGATCGATGAGAATCTGCGGGACTTGGGAAAACGCGTCGAGCAATGGCGTCAAGAAATTAAAAGGAGAAGCATAGAGCAAGTCAATGGGAAAGGAAACTCCGAGACTCAAGAGCGAGGAGGATACCCCGAAAAGAAGTCTAGTAGAGAGCCAAAATGAGAAAGACAAATTAAAGACGCGATCTCGAAATTAGAGAAATCATTGTACCAAAGATCGAAGCCGCAACTCGTGGTCGAATTGAAGGCTAGTCTGAGCAAGATTGAAGAGATGAAAGCAAGAGTCGAAGAACTAGAATCGCTTTTACATGGTTGTGAGCTACAGTGCGAGCTTTTTGAAGTCAACGAGGAACGTTGGAAGCAACAACAATCGCATCACTATCAAAACCAAGTCGAGACCGAGATTATATTATGGGGAAGTCGTGGCCCAAGTACGAGAGGTGGCGGATCATCTACAAGCCTTAGCAGTCAAGCCGACTTACTAAGTTTAATGTACGAGTCAAGATCGGAGAGAGGACAAGAATTAGCTGATCTTCTTGAGAAAGTCAAGGCTTTAAGTATTAGGGCGAGGCCTTATATGTAATCCATTTTATGAAAAAAGACTTGTTTTCTAAGAAAAGTTATGCTAATGGAAATTGAATCAGAATCAATGCCTTTTTGTAGCACACATCTCATGCATCTGCATTACATTGCATCATACACATCAAATCTCACAAAGGAACCCTAAATTATGACAGAGAGAGTTACCTGGAACATCACTACTGATGCGAGAGGCAAAACAAAAGTGATGGATCAAAGAATGGAAAGATTAGAGCAAATGCAAAAGAAATGCAGGATCAAATGCAAGAACGATTGGCCAAGATACAACAGACATGATAGGGCGGATGGAAGAATCCCAAAATAACATGATAAACCCAACTAAGCGCAGCTTGTTGGCCAATGAACGTGAGAAGGGAAGGGCGTTGCTTTGCTAGTTCGGGAACAACAATGACGATCCTGTTTACCCTCCGGTTTTACCCCGCCAAATACCCAAGCGCCACCAGATGCGTATCCCCAAAGAACACTCATTATTATCGGGCCACAATATCGAGTTGATACCACGGTACCAACGCATCTCCCGACCAGTTTAGGTACTAATCCTGGGGAAGGTCCGGCTAACCCAGTGGTCCCCGATTTTGACGAAATGCCCGAAATGGACAAGGCGAAAATGGACTTCCCAAAACAGCTCGAGGATCGTTGCAAGTGGCTAGAGGAAAAGTTTAAAGAAATAGAGACTGCTGACCACCGTTACGGAGTAGACGCTAAAGATTTAAGCCTAGTCCCGGACCTCGTTTTTCCGCCAAAGTTCAAAACCCCGATTTTGAAAAGTACAGTGGGAACCACCGTGTCCCGGCGCACATCACAATGTTCTCGCGAGAATGGCGGGGGCACGTTAACAATGATCAATTCGATTCTCGCTTCAGGAGCATGTTTAACCGGTCCGCGGCTAAATGGTATAATCGGCTTAGCCGTACCCGGATCAAGTCGTGGAAGGACTCGCACGAGCCTTCACGAAACACTACGCTACGTGGCGATATAGCTCTGACCGAATCACGCCCAAAATATGGAGAAAAAGTCGGGCGAAAGCTTTAGGCAATATGCCCAACGGTGGAGGAAGTAGCCACACAAGTTCACCACCGCTCCTAGAAAAGGAGACAACCATGTTGTTCGTCAATACATTGAAAGCTCCTTCATTAACCACATGCTTTGGGCGCCACCAAAAGTTTCTCGATATTGTGTTGTCGGGGAAATGATAGAGAACGCAATCGATGTGGCAAGATAGAGGCAGGAGAAGGTGCTAGAAAGACGATCCCGAAGAAAAGAGAGAACGATGTAAACAACATAAGCAAAAGTTATTCAAAGCCTATAACTGTGAACCAGCCCAGGGTCGTAACTGCCCACCATCAGAGTCCCTCTAGACAGGAATCCAATGCGAAGCAAAATGCGGAGAAAATTCAATTCACACCAATCCCAGTCACGTACAAAGAAATGTACCAAAATTTATTCGATGCACACATTGTTGCCCCGCATTACTTAAAACCCCTGCAGCCCCCATACCCTAAGTGGTATGATGCGAACGCACAGTGCGAATACCATGCAGGAATTGTGGGGCATTCAATAGAGCACTGTCTCGCTTTCAAGAAACTGGTGGAAAGACTCATCCAGATGGGTGTTGTAGAAGTAGACGATACCTCTAATGCGGGGCACCCACTGCCTAATCATGGGGTCAATATGATAGGCGAGAACATGGGAAAAAGAGTTAAGAGGGATATTGCCGAAGTGAAAACCCCAATGAGACGAGTCTGGAAGGAAATGATGAAAAGGGGATTGGTTGTGTCAAGCCCAAGAAGAGAGCATGAAAGAACAAGCAAGGGTTGTGAATTTCACAACATGGAGGGACACGAAATCCAAAACTGTATAGAGTTTAGGATTACGGTACAAAGGCGATGGACGATAAAGAGTTAGAATTCTCTGAAGGCAACGAAGACCAAGAGGAAAGAAACATCTGCGTGTTAGAAGATGAAGCGGGTAAAAACTTCAAGACCGGCTACCCTTTGGTCATCATCTCGCGACCAAAGAATGATGGAACCGAAATAAAGATAACTCAAAGATCGTGATTCGAAACTCGCGGTCTTTTCATCCGAAGATAACAAAAAGGTTCCCGAGAGCTATAATTGCAACATGACGATTCCTGAAAAAGGGGACTCGTCCCAAAGATCGCGAAAAGAACCAGGGGGCCTCCGAAGATCGTGATTCGAAAACCGGCGGCTTTTTCATATAAAGATGACAAAAAGGTTCCCTGGAACTATAACCGCAACGTGACGGTTCTGAAAAGGAAGCCTCGTCCAACGCTGCAAAAGAAAACCAGAGGTAGGCTCCTATACGCCAGCAGATGGAAAGCGCTACGACGCGGTGAATACACGAATGGAGCTCACAAAGGAGAAAACCACGGTAGGCGAACCAAGAAAGGGAAAGTGACCAAACCGGGCGCGTTTATAAATGAGCCAAAGAAGGAAGAAGAGGCTAGGAATTCTTAAAGTTTTTGAAGCATAGCGAATACACGATTAATCGTGGAGCGATTACATAAGCGGTAGCTCGTATATATCTGTGCTTGACTTACTATTAAGCTCGAAGCGCACCGCAACGCATCGATGAAAGTACTAAATGAAACTTATGTTGCTAATGATATCACCGTTAACAAGTTGGATCGCTTTGATTAATAATATAAGCGCCGATAACTTCATTTTCTTTAGTGATGATGAAATCCCTCCGGGAGGTACGGGTACCATCAAGGCTCTCCACATCACCACCCGATGCAAAGGATACACGTTACGAGTGGGTACCGGTCGATAATGGGTCAAGACTAAATGTTTTGCCATCGCGACGCCGAATCGATTACCCATTGACACTCTCACATGAAGGCTCGCCACAATGTAGTAAGGGCATTCGATGGAACCGAAAGGAAAGTTATGGGAAGGATCGAAGTACCTCTATTAATCGGCCCGTATATATGATGTGGATTTCATAGTAATGGATATCGACCATCCTATAATTGCTTCTTTGGGAGACCTTGGATACACTCGGCGGGAAAGCGCTGCCTCGCCATTGCACCAAAAGTTGAAGCTAGTTATAGAGGGTCGTTTGGTGACAATAAATGCCGAAGAGGACGTAATCGCAATCGTGACCAATGGCGCGCCATATTTAGAAGCGAATGATGAAGCAACCGAGTGCTCCTTCCGCTTTTTGGAATTTGTCAATGCAACATTCGTCATTGAGGGAACAAGATCCCAATACCTCAATTATCTAAAACCACGAAAATGGGTTTGCAATCGATGATCGGAACGGAGCCGCACTGGGGAAAGGACTTGGGAAGTATCTCCAAGGAGAGATCGAGGTCCCGAGATTGAAAGAAAAACGAGACCTCTTCGGTTTAGGGTTCAAACAGGGCCTTGAAGCAAAAAGGAAAGAATTAGCAAAAGACAAGAAAGAAGGAGAGCGCGTTTGGCGGAGATGAGATTAAGTGGGAACAGATGATAATTCCTCATATTCTTGAGACCTTTATATCGGGAGGGATTATCCATCAAGGACGAGGAACGAAAGATGAGAAAGCCATAAAAGGAATACAGGCAAACATGCACATCAATGCCATATTCGGGGAGGAAATAGAGGAAGAAAACTGGAATGGTATCAACCCTTACGAGCCAGCAAATGCGTTCTAAACAAGCTCGACTCAGAGAGAGATTCCTGTAGCTTTTAGAACTTATTCAGAGTAATACTCGGAACACACTTGTTGTCTAGAAGCGATAAGTGTCCCTTTTGTGAAAGCATGACTTTTGTATGAGGCATCGTTATTCTCAATGAAATGCATCTCCATTACCTTTTGAGCAAATCTTCTTCTTCATTCATCATTATTATTCTTTAGATATTCCTAAATATTTCCATTCTTCATTCATAATGCCAATAAACATGCTTAGATCCCTTTGTTCTATGAGCCTTTATTCATCTTCATAACAGTCCCCAAATATCAACGACGTGAGCAACACTACCAATAACTCGTAATATCCTTTTGGGCAAGATACGGGTGTGGAAGATTTTCAGGATTCTCAAGATGACCAAGGTTGTGACCTATCTCCCGAATCATTATGATGGTAGAACAAGAGGAGAAATGAGATCCGCCTCGCGAGGAGTTAGTGGAAATAGTGGACACAGGAGACAGGCAGAAAAGAAGGAAGTGAAGATCGGAGCTAGTATTACCAGAGAGACAAAGCGAGACCTCATTGAGTTACTTCATGAATTCAAAGATGTCTTCGCGTGGTCGTATCAAGACATGCCCGGCTAAGCATCGATATCGTGGTACACCGGTTGCCTATAAAGGAAGAATACAAGCCACCCAACGAAACTTCGAAGGATGAGGCGGACGTCTGTTGAAAATAAAATAGGAGGTCGAAAACAATTTGATGCAGGTTTCTTGCAAGTGGTTAAGTACTCGTAATGGGTAGCCAACATCGTCCCCGTCCCCCAAGAAAGACGGGAAAGTGCGAATGTGTGTAGACTACAGAGATCTAAACAAGGCTAGCCCAAAAGATAATTTCCGTTGCCTCACATCGATACCCTAGTGGACAACACGGTACCGGTTACTCGTTGTTCTCCTTCATGGACGGTTTCTCGGGATACAACCAGATAAAGATGCTTCCCGAGGACATGGACAAGACTACGTTCATAACCATGTGGGGACCTTTTGCTATAAAGTGATGCCGTTCGGACTAAAGAATGCGGGAGCGACATATCGAGAGAGCCATGGTAACCCTATTTCACGACATGATGCACAAAGAAATTGAAGTGTACGTAGACGATATGATCGCCAAATCTCGGACCGAAAAGGAGCATGTCCAAGTCTTGAGGAAACTATTCTTGAGGTTAAGGAAATTCCAAATAAAGCTTAATCCAAAGAAATGTACCTTCTGAGCCCGATCGTGAAAACTGCTAGGATTTATAGTCGGTGAAAGGGGGGGATTGAGGTTGACCTGCACAAGGTCAAAGCAATACAAGAATCGCCTCCACCTCGCACGCAAAAAGAAGTTCGAGGTTTCTTAGGAAGGTTAAACTACATCGCTTTCGGTTCATCTCACAATTAATCGAGAAATGTGACCCCATATTCCGTCTCCTTAAAAAACACAATCCAAGTGTGTGGGGCGAGGAATGTCGAAACCTTCGATAAAGTGAAGCAATACACTGTCCAATGCTCCAAAGATTGACGCCGCCTAATCCAGATAGGCCATTAATCCTCTATTTGACGGTACTTGATAACTCAATGGGATGTGTGCTCGCCAACACGATAAGTCGGAAAAGAAAGAAAAGGCAATATACTACCTTAGTAAAAAGTTCACCGAATGTGAGACAAGGTACTCGCCAATTGAGAAACTTTGTTGTGCCTTGATCTGGACAACTCGGAGATTGAGACAAGATATCTTTGTATCATACGACTTGGCTCATCTCGGCGGACCCTCTGAAATACATGATAGAATCGATCGCCTTGAATGGTCGGATGGCCCGATGGCAAATTTTGCTTTCTCGAGTTTGACATAGTTTATGTAAACCAAAAGGCGGTGAAAGGGAGTGCAATAGCGGATTTTCTAGCCGATGAGAGCTCTAGCAGATTACGAGCCCTTGGACTTTGATTTCCCCAATGAGGACCTAATGTACGTGGCAACCATCAAGAGGGTACCCAGGAGGATCGCCCTTGGACACCGAACTTCGACGGAGCATCAAATGCCGTGGGCAATGGAATTGGGGCAATTCTCGTATCCCCAAACGGAGATCATTACCCTTTCACTTGTAGGTTGGATTTTGACTGCACAAACAATATGGCAGAGTACGAGGCTTGTATCATGGGCATCCGTGCCGCTATAGAGCGCAAAATTAGGATGCTAAAAGTGTACGGAGACTCGCTGACCGGTGATTTATCAACTTAGAGGAGAATGGGAAACGAGAGATCCCAAGTTGGTCGAATACAAAAGATTGGTCCAAGAATTGATCGAAGAGTTCGACGATGTCACTTTCAATTATCTCGCCAAGAGACGATAATCAAATGGTCGATGCTCTAGCCACTTTGGCTTCCATGGTCCAGGCTTAAACAAAGCGTAAGATATGAAACCTATCCGAATGAGCATTCATGAGGCCCGGCTCAACATCTACAACGTCGAAGAAGAAGAGAAAAGGGATCGTCCGTATCATCATGATATCTTTGCAATACATAAAGAATCGTCAATACCACGAGCAAAGCGATCGAGAATGACAAAAGGACGATAAGAAGACTGCGTGTGACTATGTCTTGACGGAGAAATCCTATACAAAAGAAGAAAGGATCAAGTGCTATTAAGGTGTGTGGGCCGCAGAGGCTAAGCAAATCCTGGAAGAGGTCCATGAAGGTGTTTGTGGAGCATACGCCAATGGTTTCACGATGGCTAGGCAAATCATGAGATTCGGGTATTATTGGCCTACCATGGAAGGAGATTGCATTGATTATGCTAAAGTGTCATAAGTGCCAAATTTATGCGGACAAAATTCATGTACCACCTTCACCTCTACATGTTATGACTTCCCATGGCCCTTTTCTATGTGGGGCATGGACGTCATTGGGCCAATCTCGCCAAAAGCTTCTAATGGACATCGGTTCATCTTCGTGGTAATCGATTACTTCACTAAGTGGGTAGAGGCTGCCTCATATGCCAATGTGACAAAATCAGCAGATTAGCAAGTTCTTAAAAGGGAAATCATATGTCGATATGGAATGCCCGAGAAGATCATATCCGATAATGCGTTAAACTTGAACAACAGCATGATCGCAGAGGTCTGTGGGCAATTCAAGATCAGACACCACAATTCATCGCCATATCGCCCAAAGATGAATGGGGCAGTAGAGGCAGCTAATAAGAACATCAAGAGGATAGTGGGGAAAATGACTGAGACCTACAGGGATTGGCACGAGAAATTACCGTTTGCCCTTTTTGCTTACCGAACGTCGGTCGTAACCTCCACCGGGCAACTCCTTTCTCACTGGTCTACGGGATGGAGGCAGTTTTACCTATCGAAGTTGAAATTCCATCCCTTCGAGTCTTGTCTGAACTGAAGTTGGACGAAGCAGAATGGATCCAGGCTCGATATGATCAGTTAAATTTGATTGAAGAAAAAAGGTTGAAAGCTATTCGTCATGGTCAGATGTACCAGAAGCGAATGACGCGAGCATACAACAAAAAGGTGCGCCCAAGAGAATTCCACGAAGGAAACTTAGTTTTGAAAAAGATCCTCCCCATACAAAAGGATTTCAGAGGGAAATGGATGCCTAATTGGGAAGGACCTTATGTGGTGAAAAAGGCTTTCTCTGGAGGAGCTCTGATCTTGGCCGAGATGGATGGGAAGAACTTATCAAATCCCGTAAATTTGGATTCGGTCAAGAAGTATTACGCGTGAAAGAAGGAAAAGTCTAAGGCGAAAACCCGCAAAGGGCGCTTTTCAAAAAAAAAAAAAAAAAACGGAGAGGCCAAGGCGAAAACCCGTAAAGGGCGCTTTGAGACCAAAGGGGCTTTGAGTCGAAAACCCGATAAGGGCGGCTCAAATTCAAGACGAAATGTGTGACGATTTTTGTTCTCCCAGAATTGGCAAAAGGAGGAATGTTACGCCTCAGGATATCTACAGAGCGCTGCAGATCTCCCAACATCCATTCAGCTCAAAATGATCTTCAGAAAGATTGGATAGTGAAGCTCAGGCTGCGATATTTGGGGCACCTACCTTTCTTCCTTCTCACTCATTTTTTTGTATTTCAATCATGTTTGCTTTTGTTGATTAATCCAATTCCATTCTTCATTGATATTCATCATTTAAGTTTTTTTAAAAAAACTGTTTTTGCAATTGAAATAACGGTCGATGGACCCATAATGCTTCCATAAAAGGAGTTTTGCCTATTACTCTGGAAGTCTCTAAACAAAGACAGAAACTGAAACAGATCATTGTTTAGAACCAACACGCCTAGGGGTTGGAAACGTCGAGAAAGAGGAGTCTAAAATCATAGCTCATGACTACGAGAAGACAAAAATTGCGCTTGTCTTCGCGGCCTTGATGAATGCAGACGAGCAAAGGACAACCCTAACCATTAAAAGGGGGATCATTTAGCTTTACATTCATACATCATCACATTCGATTAGGAGCATTCGACTCATCATTGCATCCTAATCATTGTAGAAAGACCACCTACATTCGTGCAAGTGTAGTCCATAGTACATTTAGTTAAGAGCATTAGATTCATTCCGATCATAGCATCCTAATCATTTGGCATAAACACAAGCATATGAAACCAAGTCTACAGGATATGTCCCCCTAGAGGACGGAGTATCAACACTGGAGAAACCACCATCCTATTGCCACTGACCAGCAGTGGAATAGGTTGAAGATCATCCTATTGCCACTGACCAGCAGTGGAATAGGTTGAAGATTGTCCTATTGCCACTAACCAGTAATGGAATAGGTTGAAGATTGTTCTATTGCCACTAACCAAAGAGTGGAATAGGTTGAAGATTGTCCTATTGCCACTAACCAGTAGTGGAATAGGTTGAAGATTGTCCTATTGCCACTAACCAGTAGTGGAATAGGTTGAAGATTGTTCTATTGCCACTAACCAGTAGTGGGATAGGTTGAAGATTGTCCTATTGCTACTGTCCAGTAGTGGAATAGGTTGAACACGTTCCTATTGCCACTAACCAGTAGTGGAATAGGTTGAAGATTGTCCTATTGCCACTGACCAGCAGCGGAATAGGTAAAAGATTTCCTATTGCCATTGACCAGTAGTGGAATAGGTTGAAGACCGTCCTATTACCACCGACCAAAGAGTGGAATAGGTCAAATTTGTAGATCTTGTCACCCTAACCAGTAGTGGGGCAAGATCGAAGGCAAATCTCGTCTCCCTAAATAGTAGGGGTCATGATTTAAGCCACCGTCCTATTACCACCGACCAAAGATGTGAAATAGGTCAAATTTGTAGATCTTGTCACCCTAACCAAAGTAGTGGGGCAAGATCGAAGGCAAATCTCGCCTCCTAAACAAGAGAGGGGTCATGATTTAAGCCACCGTCCTATTACCACCGACCAAAGAGTGAAATAGGTCAAATTTGTAGATCTTGTCACCCTAACCAAAGAGTGGGGCAAGATCGAAGGCAAATCTCGCCTCCCTAAACAAGAGGGGTCATGATTTAAGCCACTGTCCTATTACCACCGACCAAAGAAGTGAAATAGGTCAAATTTGTAGATCTTGTCACCCTAACCAAAGAGTGGGGCAAGATCGAAGGCAAATCTCGCCTCCCTAAACAAGCAGGGGGTCATGATTTAAGCCACTGTCCTATTACCACCGACCAAAGAAGAAATAGGTCAAATTTGTAGATCTTGTCGCCCTAACCAAAGCAGTGGGGCAAGATCGAAGGCAAATCTCGTCTCCTAAACAGTAGGGAACATGATTTAAGCCATCATCTTATTGTCTTGGCCAAGCAGATGGAATAAGTCAAGATTACAAACCTTCCCCGAAGTTGCAATGGAGCAGGTTGAAGATGCAAATCTATCCCCGAAGTGCAGTGAGCGATTTAAAATAAACAAGTCTCATCCTCGAAGTCGCAGCAGAGCAAATTGAAGCTATAGGTCCTACCTCTCTGAGTAGCGGTGGAATGGATCGGGCGACAAGATGCGGTGAAACAGAATGAAGCTATCTGTGGAAGAGCACCCAAGAAGTCAAGACTCAACAAGACCGGGCAAAATTGGTCCTTTGAAAGTCTTTGCTCCATTCTCGTTACACAATAATGAGCAAAGAGGGGCAGCTGTAGAACCCAATTATTGCCCGGGCCCAACCAAATTAAACAAAAAATAAACCCAAACCCATTTACAAAAACTACTAGACCCAATAACCAAACCCATTAAAGCCCACAATACCCAAACAACCCTAACCCTAACCCACTTGCACCTGCCCTCTGCCTCTGTCCCTCTCGGCTTCGACTCGCCCCACGCCTCTCTGCGCGCCACGTCCGCTCCACCGCCCACGATCGGCCGCCGACCCTCCACCGGCCCTCCACTTGACCTGCAGAACATTTAAAAGGACAAGACAGAAAGCAAAATGTATAGCAAGTAATCGGCTATAAAAGCCGATTGATTTTCATGTATACAGCCCCCCCCTTTTTTTTCTTCAATGACAAAAAAAAAAGAAACAAACAGATTCAAACACAAGCAGATCCTGAAACACTAAAAAAGCATCGAAAACGCTAAAAAACCCATTAAAAAATCGAATCAGTGACTAAAGGTGATTATTATTTATTATTTTTTTTTCGAAGCCTTTTCTTTTCATTTGCTTTTTTATATATGCATATATTGTTGTTATTTTGTTTCTAAAATTTCTAAAAAAAAATAAAAAAAAAATAAAACTTTTACCTTTTCCCGCCACAGTACGGTGGTCGAGCGAGCGGCGGCGACGGCAGCGGAGGCAACCGGAGCGACTTCGTCGGAATCCCCTCCTCCTTTTGGACCTGCAGAGAAAAAAAGGGGAGAGAGGTTAGTTTTTTTTTAAGCAAGCAGCAGAAATGAAAAAGAAAAGGGAAAAATTTGCATTTATAAGGGGACCAAAACGACGCCGTTTTGGCGGCGTCTAAGCCCCAAAACGACGTCGCTTCGCCTTTGACCCGACCCGGTCCGACCCGCCCCAGCCAGATCCGCGCGTTTTGCCGAAAAAATGGGGAATTTATGCGCGCAGTCCCTCCGCTTTTTCAGAATTTTGTAATCAAGTTTTTGTTTTTTTAATTTGGCCCCGAAAGTCCATTCGGTTTTCAATCGAGCCCCCGCTTATGTCTTTATGCGTTTTGGGAGGAAAGGGTCATTGCCCTTTTAGTCCCCATGTAATCCATGCGCTCCAAATAGGCCCTTTCTCCCTTATTTTCTTTCGAATTGACCCCAAAATTCATTTTAAATTCAATTTGATCCTCTTTTAACTATTTTGCAATTTTTACTATTATTAATATCATTATTGTATTTGTTTATTTACTTATTTTATATATATATTTTTTGTTTTTGTACTATTGTTTTGCTTATTATTGTCTTTATTATATTTATTATTATTATTTCTATTATTGTTTTTATAACCATATTATTATTATTATTATTATTATATTATTATTAATACTAGTACTATATTACTATTATTTTTTTATATATCTATATATCTCTTATTATTACGTTTACTAATTGCTATTATGATTACTATCGTCATTACTTATTTTTCTTTATATTTTCATTATTATTATTTTATCATTATTTCTTATTTTATCATTTTTATTCCTATTACTATTCTACTATTATTATTATTTTATTATTATTATTATTATTATTTCTATTATTATTCCATTATTATCATTTTTGCATTATTATTAGTACTACTATTATTATTATTTTTACTACTTTATATATGACTTACTTATTTATCGGTTTACCACTAAAAGTTCTTTTATTTTTATTACTCTTATTTATTGTCATTTTTGTCACTTTAACCTATTATTTCCCTTTTTAAGTTACAATAGCTTGTTAGTTTCATTTTTTCTTGTTATTCGTACTATTTGTTTATTATTATACCATTAATATCATGATTTATTTCTTTTCATTTTTATAAATTTACGTTTCATCAACTTTCACCCGACACAAAATTGCTTTCTTTCCCAAAGGCAATATTCCGTATTCAGAAATTCGAGAGATCGTGCCCTAAAGTATTGGGTTGCAATTTTTCTCGTTTAATCTAAATAACCGAATATCCTTTTAAAACAAATACATTTTTAAACTAAAAGCTTATTCTCGTGAACTCGAGATGTCGTGTCCTAATGCATTTGGATGTGATGTTTTGTTATTCCGAGATAATATTTTCTAAAACCAAGGCAATGTTCTGTATTTAGAAGCTCGAGAAAACGTGCCCTAAAGTATTGGGTTTCCTTTTCTCGTCCATTCTAAATAACAAAATATCCTTTCAATCAAATCCATAAGTTTTGAATAAAAGGCAAGTTCAACTTTAAAGGTCGAAATGTGGCGTCCTAAAGTATTGGATGTAACACTTCACCTTAAAACGAGACGGCCCTTGGCATACACTTCCAATTTATCCAAATTTATTCTTCAACAACAAGAGGGATTGTATTTTGAATTCTTAAGTTTTCAACTTTCGACATTAAGACATTAGATAATCAATTAGGTACCAATTTTGGGCGTATCGAGGGTGCTAACCCTTCCTCGTACGTAACCGACTCCCGAATCCATTTTCTGATTTTCGTAGACCAAAATTGTGTTTTGATAAATTAATCTGATTATTAAAAACAAACACTTTTTAAGGTGACCCGATCACACCTCATCAAAAAGGATTGGTGGCGACTCCCGTTTTTTTATATTCGTTTTCAAAACCCACGTCGACCCCGTTTTTTTGCCAAAACTCAAAAATGGTTTCGACAACATATATAAAGTATTGACAAAAAAAAATTAAAAAGAAAAAAGAACAATCAAGAAAAAAGATAAGTAAAGAAATAATATATAATACCTGTTAGAGTATTATTGGATAAAAAGAGATATTCCAAACGGGTTAAATTACTGATAGATGGAGGAAGATGTCCTTTAAGAAGGTTGTTAGAAAGGAATAAATGTTCCAAATTGAGAAGATCTCCGATTTGGTGTGGGATGACACCTACACAATCAAATTAATTTGTTAAATAAATATAAAAAATATTTGTTATTTTTGTTTTAAGATTAAAAGATCAAGGTTCAATAGTCCAACACTTTATTCTAAATCTAAAGTACTAAATTAAATCTCAAAAAATGAAAGCAAAAAATAAAAATCATGAAACTGAACATATATATCGGAGAAATATTATATATTACCTGTTAGGGAATTATTGAATAACTAAGTAAATTGGGAAATCTCAAACGTGTTAAATTACTGGTGGTGTAAATTTTATTGGTCCCTATACTATGTATAAATTGTGGATTTAGTTATTATCGTTTAATTTGATCAAATTTAGTTCATGTACTTTTCGAATTCGTCAATTTTAATCCTTATATTTTTTGTAATTTTAAAATTCTAGTTTTGATCCAAACTATTGTAGTTAAATTCGTTTAGTTGAATTTTGTTACTAAACTTGTACTATGTATAAAGTTGTAGATTTAGTCCATATTCTTCAATTCAATCATTCTTAGTCCTTATACTTTTTGAATTTTGAAACCTTTGTCTTGACACAAATATCAACCATTAAACCACTATCTAGCTTTTCTTTATGAGTAGCATGTAAAAATAACAGACTGCTATAGCATTGAACATGTGATAATATGTTTGTCACATAAAATTTAGGAAATAGTAGAACTTAATAAAATTAATAATTATCATTCGATTAGGACTAAAATTTCAAATTTCAAAAAATTAAAAATGACTAAATTAAAATATAGAAACTAAATTCACAATTATACACAGGGGCTGAGAGCAAAATTTAATCAAATTTATTTAACATAAGGTTTTAAATTTTTTAATTAATAATGTTCGAAATTGACAGATCTTCAAATTATAAAACTATCCTTTTCACCTATAACTTCGTATTTTTTTCTCATCTTTAATTCACATATAACTTCCTCTTTTTTCCCTATTTTTCTTTTTCTTTTTATATTTTTCCCGAAGCGTTCCCCTAAGTGGGAGATGAAACCCTCGAGTGGGTCCCCACCAATAGAGGAGCTTCCTCAAGTGGAAGACAAAGTCCGTGAGTGAGACAATGTCTTCTATTGTTGAGGAATTGGATCGACGCCCTCGAAAATAACATTTTAAAGACTTCTCCCAAAAAGAATCAATCCCATCTCAACAAAAATACTTACGTGAATTTTAAGCATTCCAATTCTATTAAATTCTCTGTTAAAATCTAAGTTTTTTTAATAATTATAATATGTAATAGATAATTATATATATTAATCTTCCTAAAAAAATCTTTGCTTGATTTAATAAAATACGAATAATAGTTAAAATTTATATTTATTTTAGAAAAAGAAAAGAATTGAGGATTTCCTACCCAACAAAGATAATTACTATTAATAAAACTCTTAACTAAATTGGTGTTACAGGTTAATCAAGTATCAACTCGGTTAGAAAATGACTAATATATCTTTTTATTAGATGATTACTATTATTAATTTGATGACCTTTTTGCATTTTCATACTTTTATACAATTTTTAAATAAAAGAACTAAAATTAATATATCTAAGGATTGAACCCATATTTAATCGATTTATAAACAAATCCTTTATCACACACAAACAATAATTCTTAAGTAAACTTTAAAAAAATAACTTTTAACATAAAATGGTTTCTCTCACTAAATTTGTGTATTTATACTTCTATCCTAATAAATATTAATAAAATCCTTGATTAATTTGAAATTTCTTTTCACTAACATGATAGCTTTTTGACGTGCTGTAAAAAAATGACAATATCATAATAAACTTTATAGTGCATTTAATATTTTTAATATGATGTATTTACTTATTTTAATTTTTTTTACTCACAAGTTAAATTAATTTTTATTTTAATATTGTACATATTTTATGTGTGTTATAATTATTAGTTTCAAACTTTATATTTCATATTTATCATATGTTATTTTTAAACACACAAATTTATTTTAAATACGTGAGTTATATATATATATATGCTTGTGATAGAATTTCTAATATATATATATATATATATATATATTATCATCTTCTCTTTACGATACCATTGTGCAAACGCATAAGTATTATTGTTTTTGGGTTCTCTTATTTCCTTTTAAAGTTTTGTCATTAATAAGTGTGCTTTTTTTAACTCAAGACTAAATTCAATGAGATCATAGCTAAACCAAAAAGAAGGAAGAAGGGGAAAAAAACAGAGAGCAAAAAAGACTTTTCGAGTAATTAAACGGCTAAGAGGGAAAAAAAAACTCTTAAAGTTTTTATAATTAATAAAAGTTGAAGATATTTAGATTATTAGAATTAATCATATGATTAAAATCAAGAATTTAGCATGATGAAAAGCATGAAAATTAAAAACAACTTTAAAATTTTACTTGGTAAAAAAAAATAAAATAAGAAGTGAAGCTTTCTTACCAAACAAAGCAGATATTGCAGTTGGAGAAAGACAACAAATTAAAATAACATCTAACTACTTTCCGTTTACCTTCGAATAGGTTGTTGTCGAGATATAGACTCCTAAGCATTGTCAAGTTTCCTATTTCTTTTGGTAGAATCCCTTCCAACCTATTATGAGCCAAGGATATATCCTCTAACTCTTTGCACTTGAATAAACCCAATGAAATTTTTCCAGAGAGCTTGTTCTCACCCAAGAAAAGCACTTGCAATCTAGATAGATGATCAAACATATCTGATGGGATCTCACCTACAAGATTGGTAAAGCTCAAACACAAAGTATTGAAGTTTAGGGAAGGAATCAAACCATGATGAGATTTCTCCCTAGAAATTGTTCCAAAACAAGTCTATAAGTTTAAAATGAACTTTAAATTTTTACTTGGTAAAAAAAAAGAAGAAGAAAAGAATTGAAGCTTTCTTACCAAACAAAGTATATATTGCAGTTGGAGAAAGACAAAAAATTAGAATAACATTGAACTGCTTTCCGTTTACCTTCGAACAGGTTGATGTCGAGATATAGAGTCTTAAGCATTGTCAAGTTTCCTATTTCTTTTGGTAGAATCCCTTCCAACCTATTATTACTGAAGCCTATGTCCTCTAACTCTTTGCACTTGAATAAACCTAATGGAATTTTACCGGAGAGCTTGTTCCCTTTCAAGTAAAGCCGTTGCAGTCTAGGTAGATGATCAAACATATTGGATGGGATCTCTCCTGCAAAATTGTTAGAGCTCAAAGACAAGTATTGAAGTTTAGGGAAGGAATCAAACCATGATGAGATTTCTCAGTAGAAATTGTGTTCCAAAACAAGTGTAAGTTTAAAATGAAATTTAAAATTTTACTTGGTAAAAAAAGAAGAAGATAAGAATTGAAGCTTTCTTACCAAACAAAGCATATATTGCAGTTGGAGAAAGACAACAAATTAAAATAACATTCAACTGCTTTCGGTTTACCTTCAAACAGGTTGTTGTCGAGATATAGATTCCTAAGCATTGTCAAGTTTCCTATTTCTTTTGGTAGAATCCCTTCCAACCTATTATCAGCCAAGGATATGTATTCTAACTCTTTGCACTTGAATAAACCCAATGGAATTTTGCCGGAGAGCTTGTTCCCTTCCAAGTAAAGCTTTTGCAATCTAGGTAAATGATCAAACATATTGGATGGGATCTCACCTGCAAGATTGTTAGAGCTCAAAGACAAGTATTGAAGTTTAGGGAAGGAATCAAACCATGATGGAATTTCTCTATAGAAATTGTTCCAAAACAACTCTATAAGTTTAAAGTGAACTTTAAAATTTTACTTGGTAAAAAAAAAAAAGATTTGAAGCTTTCTTACCAAACAAAGTAGATAATACAGTTGGAGAAAGACAACAAATTAAAATAACATTCAACTGCTTTCGATTTACCTTCGAATAGGTTGTTGTGGAGATATAGTTTCGTAAGCATTGTCAAGTTTCCTATTTCTTTTGGTAGAATCCCTTCCAACCTATTATCAGCCAAGGATATGAACACTAACTCTTTGCACTTGAATAAACCCATTGGAATTTTTCCGGAGAGCTTGTTCCCTTCCAAGGAAAGTTTTTGCAATCTAGGTAGATGATCAAACATGTTGGATGGGATCTCACCTGCAAGATTGTTAGAGCTCAAAGACAAGTATTCAAGTTTAGGGAAGGAATCAAACCATGATGGAATTTCTCTATAGAAATTGTTCCAAAACAAGTCTATAAGTTTAAAATGAACTTTAAAATTTTACTTGGTAAAAAAATTAAAAAGAATTGAAGCTTTCTTAGCAAATAAAGCAGATATTGCAGTTGGAGAAAGACAACAAATTAAAATAACATTCAATTGCTTTTTGTTTACCTTCGAACAGGTTGTTGCTGAGATATAGATTCCTAAGCATTGTCAAGTTTCCTATTTCTTTTGGTAGAATCCCTTCCAACCTGTTACCAACCAAGGATATGTATTCCAACTCTTTGCACTTGAATAAACCCAATGGAATTTTGCCGGAGAGCTTATTTCCTTCCAAGTTAAGCTCTTGCAATCTAGGTAGACGATCAAACATATTGGATGGGATCTCTCCTGCAAGATTGTTAGAGCTTAAAGACAAGTATTGAAGTTTAGGGAAGGAATCAAACCATGATGGGATTTCTCTATAGAAATTGTTCAAAAACAAGTCTATAAGTTTCAACCGAAGCAAATTAGTCAACTAAATGGATAATGAGCCAAAAGAGTTGTTTATTAGATCAAGTGAAATATGAAAAGATAGATTCCAAATTGAAAGTGGTACAGTGCCAATGAGAAGCATGCTAGAAAGATTAAGAACTATGACTCTTTGGTGTTGGGATCCGCAAGTGCACCAACCCAATTACAAAAAGAAGTAGTAGTAAACCATTTAGTTTTCAGAATCTTTTGAGGACCGGTAACAACATGAACTTTCAGTGTCTTAAGACCTGACTGATCTTTGCTGATATCGATTTTTATTTTGGTAGAGATTGAAACCTCAAAATTAGGTAACCGAACCGCCATCGTAAGAGCCAAAATGAACTGAGTGATGTTTCCCATCAAAATTTATGGAAGTGCATCAATTGTTATCAGAGGTATGGCCCAAGTGGCAAAATTTGTGATGAGACTTGTGTTAAAGTTCACCACCAACTCAGTTAGTGGCCTAAAATCTTGGGCATGTCAGCAGATGAAATATTTAAATTAGTTTCAATAAAGTTGTTGAATGGTTAGCTAAAATCATAGTTTAAAATCTGATTATGATTTTGCTTCTAAGTTATTCTATTTTTTTAGCTAAAGTTGTTGTAGTTTCAGCCTATATAAAAGGATGTAAATCAATGAAAAAAAAAGTGTATTGAGTTCTTGTTTTTTATTGAGTTTTTTGTATACAATTCATAAAGTGTTATTGAGTGAGTTTCTTTTTTTAACAGCAAATCTTCCCATTTAGTCTAACAGTGTGGTATCAGAGCCAGGTTATTGAGTGAGTTTCTTTTTTTACAGCAAATCTTTCCATTTAGTCTAACAGTGTGTATCAGAGCCAGGTTCGTGAAGATAATTATGGTTGATTTTTCAGTTGTTGGAGTAGTAAAAAAGCTTAATAACCAAAATTACAACACATGGATAACATGTATGAAGTCTTACTTACAGTCTCAAGATGTGTGGGACATTGTTAGCGGAGATAAGCCTTCACCATTACCTCAAGAAGCTAACAACTTGAAGTGGAAGGCCAGTGTAGGCAAGGCTATATTTGCAATTAAAACCACTGTAGAGGAAGAAATGTTAGAGCATATCAGAGACGCTGACACACCAAAACAGGCGTGGGACACGTTGGAAGAACTTTTCTCATGAAAAAATGACACAATGCTGCAGCTCTTAGAGAATGAATTGTTATCAATGAAGCAAGGAGATTTGGTAATCAACCAGTACTTCACTAAGGTAAAAACATGATGCCGTGATATTTCTGAACTTGATTCTAGTTCTCGTATTGCGGATTCTAGAATAAGAAGAATCATTATTCATGGATTGAGACCGGAGTAAAGGAGTTTTGTTGCTGCAATTCAAAGATGGCCAACACAACCATCGCTTTTAAATTTTGAGAATCTATTGACGAGTGTCAAGAAGCTTTGGCAAAACAAATAGGCAGAGTCTCAATTAAAATTGAGGATGTGGCGCTTTTTAGTGGAAAAAGCAAAGAAAAACCAAGGTATAATGTTAGAAGCAGACCAAGAAAGAATGATGGCAAATTGGAAAGTCATCATGGGAGTTCTCAATTTGGAGAAACTCAAAAGCGTAGCAACTAAAACAATCGATTCAACCAGAGGAAGAAATTTGATGGTGATTGCTATAATTACGGCAAAAAGGGTCACATGGCCAAAAGCTGTTGGTCCAAGAAGAAAGTAGTTGAAAGTAATGCAGTGACATATAAAGGAGATGTTCAGAGTGATGATCAGTGGGATGCTGAAGCATCATTTGCTGTGGAAAAAGAAGACTTGGAAATCGCAGTAACAACTTCCCAGAAGATTGACTACAAGACCAACTGGATTGTTGACTCTAGTTGTTCTAATCACATGATTGGTGATTAAGAATAGCTTCAAGATGTTGCAGCGTACAAAGGAAATCGTGTGGTGGTAACGGCTAACAACTCAAGGTTACCTATCACTCATGTTGGTAAGACGACTATCACACCTCGATTTAGTTCTGATCCAATGTCAATTCAAGGTGTTTATCATATGTATGGCATGAAGAAATATTTATTATCTGTGGCACTAGGGGTGAGCGTTCGATCGAATCGAATCGAATCGAATGAAAAAATTTCGAGTTAATCGAGTTGACGAATCATATTTTATCATCCTAATTTGATTTGAAATTTTCTCGAATCGAGTCGAGTGAGATGGAATTCGAATCGAATCGAATCGAATATATTTGTTCGAGTTAAATTTTAAAAAAATAATTTTGGGTCCTTGTAACCATTGTCACCCATCGTAATAAAATTTGTCCACCTTAACCAAATTTTTTATTAACTTTCATCACCAAATAATTTATTTATTAATCTTTTATATACGGGTTAGCTTCTTTGCTTGTTTAGTTCTTTCAATTATCTTCAGATTCTTGTCACTATGTATTTTGGAATTAAAAAATATATTAAATGTAAAAATGTGATTTTTTAATAAAATTTATTTTATAGATAAAATGTGAAATTGATACCAATATAAAATTTTAACACGAATATTTTATGGCATAGTTAATAATTCAATTTTAATATAAATATTCAATATGACTAAACAATTCAATAATATAAATAATATAAAATGTGAAATTTAATTTAATAATATAAATAGTAGATATAAATAAAATTATTACTATTTATGTTTAGTGATTTTTTGGGGATAATTTTGATTTTTTATTTGAGAGTTAACGGTGAGAAGTAAAAGTTTAGGGGGAAAATAAAAAGCTTTGGAGAATAAAAGTTTGAGGGAAAATAAATAGGGAGTAAAATTTTGAAGGAAAATATTAAAAAAATTGGAGGGGGATGGGTTTGGGGTAGATGGGAGGTGAGATGGGAAGGAGTAAAAGTTTTAGGGAAAAAGTGGGAGGAGTAAAAATTTTGGGGAAAATAAAAAGTTTTGAGGGTTTTTGGGAGTAAAATTTTGAGAAAAAGTAAATGGGAGAGTAAAATTTTGGTGGGAAATGATTTTGGGTAGATTGGGGGGTTGGGATGGAGGGGAGTAAAAGTTTTGGGGGGAAAATGGGAAGGAGTAAAAGTTTTGAGGGAAAAGTAAAAAGGTTTGGGAGTTTGGGGTAAAAATGTAAAATATTATAGTTTGAAATTCGAATTATTCGAATTCGAAAACTCAATTCGATTCGAACTCGAAATTCGAAAAAAAAACTCGATTCGACTCGAATAACTCGATTCGTTTAACTCGAAATTCGAAATTTTTTTTCAATTTTTTCGAGTCGAATCGAGTTTTGCTCACCCCTATGTGGCACTATTAACATCTGCATGCCACCATGTTTTGTTTAGTCCACATGGTGTAAAGGTATTCGAAAATGTTAAAAGTCTCAGGAACACCAACCATGCAAGGGAAAAGAATGGAATCTGTCTATGTGGTGTCGGCAGAAATGGCTTATGTGGACAAAACAAAGAAGAATGAGACGACAGATTTATGGCACGCAAGGCTTTGACACGTCAGCTATCACAAGCTGAAAGTTATGATGAAGAACTCAATGCTAAAGGGTCTTCCTCAACTTAAAGTGCGAGATGATACTGTTTGTGCAGGATGTCAATTTGGTAATGCGCATCAGCTGCTATTTGAAGAATCTAAGTACAAAGCAAAGCTCCGTTAGAGTTAGTTCATTCTGATATATTTGGGCGTGTCAAGCAACCTTCAATTAGTGGGATGTGATATATGGTGACTTTTATTGATGATTTCTCAAGGTATGTGTGGGTTTTCTTTATGAAAGAAAAACCAGAGACATTTGCCAAGTTTAAAGAATTTAAAGAAGTAGCTGAAGTAGAGGTTGGTAGAAAAATTCAATGCTTACGCACAGATAATGGCGGGGAGTACACATCAAATGAGTCTTCTACCTATGTAAGAAATAACAAGATTCATTATCAATTCACATGTGCTAACACGCCATAGTAAAACGGAGTTACCGAGAGGAAGAATCGACATCTTCCTGAGACGTTTTGGAGTATACTTCATGCAAAAAATATACTTGGAAGATTTTGGGCAGAATGTATGAAGACCGCTGCTCATGTCATTAATAAACTTCCAACACCAAAGATTGGTTTCATCTCACCCTTTGAGGTACTATGGGATACTAAACCTGCTGTTGTCATTTTTGAGTTTTTGGGTGTATTTGCTATGCATTTATTCCAGGTCATTTAAGGAGCAAGTTCGATAAGAAAGTAATCTGGTGTATCTTCGTTGGATATGATAACCAAAAGAAATGATAGAGGTGTTGTGACCCTGTGACTGACAAATGCTACATATCACGCAATGTAGTGTTTGATGAAACTTCTTCTTGGTGGACTCTACAACAAGTGAAGTTGCTAGATTCTGAAGTAAAAAAAGATCAACCCCAAAGGAAAATAGAGGAGCAGCTTCTTGAGATACAACCAAGTCCTGTAGCTAATGAGGAAATTGTAGACAATGAAGTTGTTGAGACAACAACAAATCTTTGGCGAAATGGTGTTCATCAGAGGCAGGAGGCCGAAATCAATCTAGAAGGTGAAAAAACTTCACAGCCACAACTTAGAAGATCTGTTCGAATGTGGACTTCATGCAGTCCATGCAATGCAACAAACCAGAAGATGCAACAGCAAATGTTACCATGCACACATGCTCCAGTGAAGCTGATATTGCATGACAGTTTTCTATCCCTTTATGCTTATTTTGTAAACATCAGTTGGTGTAATGAAACTTAGTTCATTTAGAACTATGTTAGGTTTGATTTTGATGTAAAATGATGTAATTGGAACTGACATAGCAGATTTGTTGAAGATTACAAGTTAAGCCTTGCTTACTTGATTAAAATTAGTGGCATTAGGTAAGCATTAGGTATAAGATAGATGTGATCTATGTTTGACTTTTGCTACTATATGTAATGGCTAATTTACCAGTGAAATTGTATGAGTGAAAATCAGTAGTATTCATTCAAAAATTGAGCTCTCTTTCTTGTCTTTCTTTCCTCCTAGCAAAATCTGCTCATTTTCTTTCTTTCTTCAACAACAAGCATCGAGCCTTGAAGCTCAAGCTTTTGGTTTGATTGCTGGTTTATGTTCTAGGTTCTAACAACTGGTATCAAGAGCTTTATTCTTGGAGGACCTGTTGCTGTTCGAATGGCTGCATCCAGCTTCTCACCTGCTGCACCACCACCCTTCAATGGAGAAGGCTTTCACATATGGCAGGTAAAAATGAAAACTTACCTGCAGGCTCTTGATCTATGGGAGGTCGTGACAACTGATGTTGAACCAGAACCTCTTCGAGCCAACCCAACCGTGGCTCAAATGAGACAGCATGCTGAGGAGAAGACCAAGAAGCATAAGGCTTTGTCCTGCATCCAAAATAGTGTCTCGGATGTTATTTTTACAAGAATTATGGCTTGTGAGACTCCAAAGCAGGCTTGGGACAAGCTTAAGGAGGAGTTTCAAGGCAATGAAAGAACGAGACAGCAGCAGCTCTTGAATCTAAGGAGGGACTTTGAAAACTTGAAAATGAAGGAAGAGGAGACAGTAAAGAAATATTCTGACAGAATTATGGCTATAGTTAATAGCATCAGGTTGCTAGGAGAGGACTTCAGTGAGGCAAGAATTGTTGAAAAAGTTCTCTCAACACTGCCTGAGAGGTATGAAGCTAAAATATCCTCTCTTGAGGATTCAAGAGACCTGTCAAGGATCTCCTTGACTGAGCTAATTAATGCTCTCTATGCACAAGAGCAAAGGAGAGCAACAAGAAATGAAGAGCATCGAGAAGATGTTTTTCAAGCAAAAGTCAAGCCAACCTCGAGCAACACTTCTGACAGGAGCAAAAAGACCTGGAAGAACAGGCCTAAAAAGCCTGATGCTGCAAGAAACAATGAACAGCCCTGCAGATTTTGTAAGAGACCAGGCCATCCTGAAGACAGATGCTGGTTTAGGCCAGATGCTACATGTCAACACTGCAAAAAGAAAGGCCATGTTGAAAGGGTGCAAAAAATAAAAGCAAGCCAAGGCGATCTCAACAAAAACAACGAAGAAAAGGTTGAAGTACGCGTAGCTGAAGAAGGCAGTGACCATGAAGAAGTTTTTGCAGTGACATGTTCTGTTGCACAAAATAAAGGCTCATATGGCTGGCTTCTTGACAGTGGTTGTACCAACCACATGTCACCAGATGCATCCATTTTTAAAACCTTGGATACAAGCTTTCAAACCAAGGTCAAGGTGGGCAATGGTCAATTTATCAAAGCTCGAGGAAAGGAAATGTCTTGATATCTACTCCAACGAGTAACAAGCTCATTACCAATGTGCTTCTTGTACACGAGATTGACAGAACTTGCTAAGTATAGCACAACTCTTTGGAAAGGGATTTTCAATAGTATTCAAAGGCGAGGAGTGCCAAATCACCGATCCAAATGGATCAAACTTCATGATAGTAACAATGGTGACAAATGCTTTGAGATCGATTGGTCAAGAAGCTCAAGTTCAACCCTACATTGCCTCTGTAGAAGACTCCAAGATATGGCACCGAGACTTGGGCACACAAACTTCAAATCAATGTCCAAGATGGCTAGGGAAGACCTAGTTAAAAACTTCACCAACTCGGTGGTCAAGAAGGTGTGCATGAAGTGTGCCACCGGGAAAACAGACTAGACACTCATTTCCTAAAAATCAAGCACAGAGCTACAACCAAGTTACAACTTGTACACACCGATGTGTGTGGTCCAATGAAAACAGAAAACACTCAATGGTAATGGTACTTTATCTTGTTTATTGATGATTTTACAAGATATCTTGTTGGGTTTATTTTATGAAGCATAAATGAGGTGATTGAAGTGTTCAGAATTTTTAAGGCTGAAGCAGAGACACAAACAGGGTGTAAATTGAAGACCATAAGGTCAGATAATGGGGCTGAATACACCTCACAACAGTTCCAAGCTAGCTGCATTAATGCTGGCATCAAACATCAATTTACAAATGTATATACTCCACAACAAAATGGAGTCAGTGAAAGAAAAAATAGAACTGTGATGAATATGGCCAGGTGCTTGCTGTTCGAGAAAAATGTGCCCAAAAACATGTGGGCCGAGAGGCGATAAATCTTCTGCTTGTCTATTTACAAAATAGACTACCCTCTAAAGCTTTGGCCTCCAAAACACCATTTGAGGCCTGGTTCGGGTTTAAGCCATCCCTGGCACACCTTAGAACCTTTGGCTGCTTATGCTTTGTACAGGTACCAGCAGTCAAAAGGAGTAAACTTGATGAGAGAGCTCAAGCAGGCATACTGGTTGGTTATAGCCTAAACAAAAAGGGCTACAGAATCTTCATTCCTTCAACAAACAAAGTCGTGGTCAGCAGGGATGTAGTGTTCAATGAAAAGGCAAGTTGGGACTGGAAGAAAAATGAACCCGAGGCAACTTCTCAAGAAGAAATTGTTGATCAAGTGCAACTTTGATCAAGTGATCCCGAATTAGATTTGGATGATATTCCAGTAAGGGGCACAAGGTTTTTGGCAGAGATCTATGACAGAGCACAAGTAGCAATTATGGAGCCGAGTTGCTTTGAGGAAGCACAAGCACATCGAGACTGGAGAGCTGCTATGACTGAAGAAATGAAAATGATTAAAAAAAATGAAACATGGGAGTTGGTTCCAAGGCCTCCTAACAGAAAAATCATAGGGGTCAAATGGGTCTATAGGGCCAAGCAGAATGCTGATGGAAGTCTCAACAAATTGAAGGCTAGGCTTGTGGTAAAAGGTTTCAGTCAGAAACATGGTGTGGATTATCTTGAAACATTTGCACTGTGGCGAGACTAGACACCATCAAAGTTCTTTGGTTTCATTAGCGACTCAAAAAGGATGGAAAATCCATCAACTTGATGTGAAATCACTTTCTTAAATGGTTTCCTTGAAGAACAAATCTTTGTTGAATGTACCTCAAGGCTTCATAGTGCTGGAAAGGAAACAATGGTATACAAACTAAATAAAGCCTTGTATGGCTTAAAGCAAGCTCCAAGAGCTTGGTATAGCAGAGATCGATAGCTACTTGATTAGCCTGGGATTCATAAGAAGTATCGGTGAGCCTACAACGTATGTGAACAAAAGGGACTTCAAACACTACTCATAGTCTCTTTATATGTTGATGATTTATTAGTGACGAGGAGGAGATGAAGCCATGCTGATGAATTTCAAGACTAAAATGGAGGAAATGTTTGAAATGTCGGACTGGATTGATGACATATTTCCTAGGAATGGAGGTTATACAAAGCAAAAATGCAATCCATTTAAGTCAGAAGACCTTTGCTGTCAAAATTTTAAGCAAATTCACAATGGAAAATTGTAAAGCAACAAATACTCTGTTGCTATCGGAGAAAAATTATCGAGCTTAGGCTCTTTTGAAAGGGTGAGTGAAACAACTTATAGAAGTCTAGTGGGCTGTTTGCTGTACTTGACAGCCACTAGACCTGATATAATGTATGCAGTCAGCTTACTTGCAAGATTCATGCAATCACTTGCAATGAAACTCACTTCAAAGTCACCAAGAGGGTTCTTAGATACTTAAAAGGCACCTTAGACTATGGCTTGATGTTCACCAAGACAAAAGAGTTGAAATTGGTGGGATATCTGAGGCAGTGGTATCTGGTGGCTCCATAGTTGATATGAAGAGTACATCAGGTTATGCCTTTAGTCTTGGTTCAGCTATGTTCTGCTGGAGCTCAAGAAAACAAAGCCTTGTAGCACAGTCAACAGCTGAGCCAGAGTATGTAGCTGCTGCTGCTGCTGTTAATCAAGCCATATGGTGAGAAAAGATCATGTCGATTTAAACCTTGAACAAAATGGTGCAACAAGGATTTATTGTGACAACAAGTCAGCTGTTGCTATAGCAAAGAATCCTGTTTTTCATGGAAGAACCAAACATTTCAACATAAAATTGCATGTTGTTCGTGAAATGGAACAAGCTGAAGAAGTTGAGTTAGTTCACTGTAATTGAGAAGACCAAGTAGGCGATATCTTGACTAAAGCTCTCAACAAGTCAAGATTCTCGCAAACCGAGAAAACTATTGGGAGTTCAACGCATAAAGTCCAAGGAGGAGTGTTCGAATGTGGACTTCATGCGATCCATGCAATGCAACAAACCGGAAGATGCAACGAAGAAATGTTACCATGCACACATGCTCCAGTGAAGCCGATATTGCATGACGCTTTTCTATCCCTTTATGCTTATTTTGTAAACATCGGTTGGTGTAATGAAACTTAGTTCATTTAGAACTATGTTAGGTTTGATTTTGATGTAAAATGATGTAATTGGAACCGACATATAGCAGATTTGTTGAAGATTACAAGTTAAGCCTTGCTTACTTGATTAAAATTAGTGGCATTAGGTAAGCATTAGGTATAAGATAGATGTGATCTATGTTTGACTTTTGCTACTATATGTAATGGCTAATTTACCAGTGAAATTGTATGAGTGAAAATCAGTAGTATTCATTCAAAAATTGAGCTCTCTTTCTTGTCTTTCTTTCCTCCTAGCAAAATCTGCTCATTTTCTTTCTTTCTTCAACAACAAGCATCGAGCCTTGAAGCTCAAGCTTTTGGTTTGATTGCTGGTTTATGTTCTAGGTTCTAACAAGATCAACCAGATTTCGTAGGCAAAATCCAAAGTATGCTAATGTAGCTGTAACGGAGGAAAAACCTTTGGTTGAGCCAACAACTTATGAAGAAGTGCCTCAAGATTCTGAGTGGGTAAAAGCAATGGAGGAAGAGATTGTTGCATTGGAACAAAACCAAACTTAGGAGCTTGTGCCACGTCCACCAGATGTGAAACCCATATATTGTAAATGGGTTTATAAAATAAAGTATCGTCCTAATTGATTAGTTGAGAGGTACAAGGCTCGGTTAGTTGCAAGGGGATTTTCTCAACAATATGGATTAGACTATGAAAAGACGTTTAGTCCGGTGGCAAAGATTGTTACTGTTCGAGTTCTCTTGGCTCTTGCTGCTAGCAAAGATTGGAAGATGTGGCAAATGGATGTGAAGAACGCTTTTTTTTGCATGGAGAGCTAGATCATGAAATTTACATGAATCAGCCTATTGGATTTGAGAGTGGAGGTCATCCTAGTTTTGTTTGCAAGTTAAAGAAGGCGTTATATAGGTTAAAGCAATCGCTGAGAGCATGGTATGGTAAGATTGCTGAATTTTTAACTCAAGTTGTTATGTTATGGCTCATGCAGATTCTAGACTGTTTGTCAAAGTTAGTGAAGGGAAGTTGGCAATAGTGTTGGTGTATGTGGATGATTTGATAATCATTGGAGATGATAGTGAAGAAATCCACCAAGTTCGACAAAACTTTTCGGTCCGCTTTCAAATGAAGGAACTTGGCCAACTTAAACACTTCTTGGGGCTAGAAATTGATCATACAAAAGAAGGCATGTTTCTTTGTCAAGAGAAATATGCAAAAGATTTGTTGCAGAAATTTGGAATGCTCAATCGCAAGACCATCACTATACCAGTGGAACCAAACACCAAGTTTTGTGCTCATGAAGGGAAAGACTTGGAAGATAGGTTGATGTATTAGTAACTTGTCGGTAGTCTCATTTACCTAACTTTAACTCGACCTGATATTTCTTATATTGTTGGGGTAGTGAGTCAATATATGCAGAATCCCAAGAAACAACACTTGGAAGCAGTTCGACGAGTTCTAAGATATGTGAAGGGAACTCTTGATTATGGTCTTCTATATAAGAAAGGTGAGGTTTGCAAACCAGCTGGTTATTGTCATGCTGACTATGCAGGGGATCACGATACACTTCGATCAACCACTAGCTATGTATTCAAGTTTGGTTCAGGGACAATTTCTTGGTGTAGTAAAAGACAGCCAACTGTGTCCTTATCGACAACAGAGGCAGAATATAAAGCAATAGCCATGGCAGCCCAAGAAAGTAGATGGTTAGTGCAACTTGTGGAAGATTTTCACCAAAAAGTTGATTATGCAATAACCCTTTATTGTGACAATCAGTCAACTATTCGTTTAGCAGAAAATCCTGTGTTTCATGCAAGGACCAAACATGTGGAGGTGCACTACCATTTTGTTAGGGAGAAGATGTTACAAGATGAAATTGAGTTGTCCTATGTCAAGACTGATAACCAGGTTGCAAACTTGTTCACGAAAGGCTTGAGTACAACTAAGTTGGAAGAGTTTTGCTCACAACTTGGGATTGTGAAAAGGTTTGGAGTTGGCGTTGAGAGGGAGTGTTAAAGTTCACCACCAACTCAGTTACTGGCCTAAAATCTTGGGTATATCAGCAGATGAAATATTCAAATTAGTTTCAATAAAGTTGTTGAGTGGTTAGCTAAAATCATGGTTTAATATCTGATTGTGATTTTGCTTCTGAGTTATCCTATTTTTTAGCTAAAGTTGTTGTAGTTTCAGCCTATATAAAAGATGTAAATCAGTAAATAAAAAGTGTCTTGAGTTCTTTGTTTTTCATTGAATTTTTTGTATACAATTCATTAAGTGTTATTGAGTGAGTTTCTTTTGTTTTTTTTTTTTTTTTTAGAAAATCTTTACATTTAGGCTAACAACTTGCTGTACTGTTGGTTTTGTTTTGTTAATTTTTCTTACATATCTGATGATGAGCTGAGACTTGAGGGGGAACTTTTTTTCCATTTATTGTGGCGACCGTCACGTTGCATTACGTATTGAGTGAATGAATTCACGCAGTTAACTATAAAATTATCATTTTATAAATGCTAGGATTAAATTTATTGAACTTTTTAAAATTTGAACGAAAATGACAAATTTCATAAAACTTATCTTAATTTTTTTATATTTATAATTAAATTAATAGAATGTACAAATATTAAAAAAGTTAAATTTATTATTACACTAATAATTTAATCACTATTTTTATAGTAACCGCTGGAGCTTTACTTAGGACCCTTCTATCCGGTTAGCATTGTGAAAGCAAAGCTCCTTGCTATTAGCATTAAGGTTCTGAATAACTTCAAAAACTCTTGTGGGTTTGATTTGACAAGACTTGTCACTGAATTTGATGCCTTAGCCTCTTGCTAATTCTGGTGCACACCGTACCTATATTTTTTACTTGTTAGTGTTAGGTTTTGTTTTTTTTTTTTTAAATTACAAACAGTTATTAGCGCAATTCGAACTTTAAGTTATATTTAGAGCGGTGAATATTTTTAACCATCAAGTCAATACATTAGGTATAAGTTTTGTCTTTTTTACTTCCCTCATTTCATCCTATTAATAAAATTATTGCCTTAAAAAACAAAATATGCGATAGCATGATTCAAAAGTAAATTTACCATTAAATGAAATGCAGAAGTATAATATATTTAGCACATTTGTAAAATTTAACATAAATTTAATTTAAGGTAGAAAGAAAGCAAAAAAATAATAATCATAAAATTGAACATATATGATAGAAGAAATATAGTATAATACCTGTTAGGAGATTAAAAGATAAATAAAGACCTCTCAACCATGTTAAATTGCCGATTTGTTGTGGGATTACACCTACACAATAAAATTAATTTATTAAACCAATATAGAGGTATTTTTTTTTAACTTTACTTCTTTAAAAAAAAATTAAAAGGTCGAGATTTCAACAGTCTAAATTTTATCACCACGCAAATTAAGGCTCAAATCATGAATTTTTTAATTTAAGACAATTAATTTACTTATGTTAAGCACCAAAATCAAATCAAATCAAAATCATGGAATTTTTCCAGGGTTTGTTCCCTTCCTAGTACAGCACTTGCAATTTAGATAGATGATCAAACGTATCTGATGGATCTCACCTGTAAAACCGTTATAGCTCAAAAACAAGAATTGAAATTTAGAGAAGAAACTAAACCCTGATGGAATTTCTCCATAAAAATTATTTGAAAACAACCTTATATATTTCAACCGATGCAAATTAGCCATTTGGACATATAAAAAGCCATGAAAATTGGTGTTCCTCATGTTGAGCCAAGTAAGAAAAGATAAATTTCCAATATGAGGTGGTACAGTACCAGTGAGAAGCATGCTAGAAAGATTAAGAGCTATGACTCTTTGATGTCGAGATCCGCATGTGACACCAAACCAATTACAAATGGAGGTAGTAGTAGACCAATTTGTTTTCAACATCTTTTGAGGATGGCTAACAATATGGGCTTTCAGTGCCAGAAGAGCTGACTGATCTGTGCTAATATTGGTTGTTGTTTTGGTAGAGAATGAAACCACAAAATGAAGCAACAGCAACGCCATCATAAGAGCCAGAGAGAACCCAGTGTTCCCCATAAAGTGAAACAATTGTGATCAGAGGTATGCTCCAAGTAATCTAGCGGTGTTTAGGAATAGTTAATATTTCTTGCAAAATTGAATCATATATAGAAAACCAAAGAAGTTTCCTAATCCTGTAATTGTCTACACATATCACTTATCGGCAACTTGTGGCTTAAAGAAACAGTGGTTGGCTTTGACTTGTAATTTCCTGTAAAATTGTTTTCGATTGGTTTCTTCGTGGAAATTATATTAACGCTTCGTGGAAACATATTAGTGATGATTCGTCACAAAGGTCACTTCAATTACATGAATAGGTTAGGATTGATGGTATCTGGGGAATGATATTGATTTTCAGGTTATGAAAATTTTACTTTGCTGGTTGGAAGTTTGTGCATATGATTTTGGCACCTTTAAGGAGCTTCATTGCAGATATTTTTGGTGTCTCTTGGTTTGTGATCCCACAGTGTTCTTGGGGTTTTCTTTCAATCGAATTTTTGGCATGTTTCATGGCTTTCTATGACAGCTTAAGTTGGTGCTTGGAGGCTCAATGATGGTGTTTTCGTAAGAGCTTTCTTGTATTCTATTCACACTTTTGAGGTGTGTGTTTTTCTTTGACTTGTGTTTTTCATATTGTCCTAATTTTTTTTTTATAATTTTGGTTTGGGTTTGCTTTAGGTGCTCTCGTCGTTCACATGTGTTTTCCATGTTGTACTAATTTTTTAATAACTTTTATTTTGGCTATGAAAAAAATTTGGCCCCATCAATTCACTTTCCTAGTATTTGCTCATCAATTTCAAAGTAATTAGTAGGAAAAAGAGACCTGTGAAGCCATTCGAGAGATCAAGGAACTGTATTTTTTAATAAATTTTATTATGGCTTGAGAAAAAAAAATTGGCCCCATCTTCACTTTCCTAGTAGCTTCCAAAACTTTCAAGTTTTCTCTTTGCTCATAAATTTCAAGAATTATGTCTTAACTGTTTAATTTTTTGTCCTCATAAGCCGTATTAAAAACAGTTTTTTTTTTTTTTTAAAAAAACATTCTCTCAATCAAAACGTTCCATGAGAATTGTAATTGTTTTTTTTAATTGTCTTAAATATTTAAATTTAGTTCCTCATAAGCTAAATATTTGAAGATATATAAACTAAGAATTCTCTCAATCAAAACATTTCATGATAATTGTATTTTATTTAGAAAAATTATGTCTTAATTGCTCATAAGCCCTATCTAAATTTAGTCTTAACCCATGAATAGATGTATTGGTAAGACGATATGCGGCGAGAGTTTCCGTTATCCTCTAAATCTTTCTAATATTTGGGGATCATTAGCATAGGAATTCTAAGCTGTGATTCTTAGATAAGAAAATAAGATAAAAATAAAATGAAATAAAATGGGTTACCATTGGTTCATTTTCACACAAATTATAAAGCGCTATATCTCAAGCCAAAAATATCATGGTAAAACGAATGTCATAATTAATTATTTTTACTTAATTTAATATAATTAAGAGATATATTATAAAATTTATATTATCACTGATTAAAATTAAATTAATTAAGTGATAATATTAAATGATTATTTTATCTCTAATTAATTAAATTAATAAGAGATAAATACTAATTAAAAGAGTTTAGCTTTAGTAGAATACTCAAATGACGAAGTTAAATTCTACATTAATTATCTTTTATTCAAGTGACTAGGGTCACCCTAATCGATTTTGTAATATTCTCGAAAACTCTTTGGTCATAATAGTATTATTTTGAGCAATTATGAGTCAACTTTTTCAGAATAAATAAAATGATATTTACAAGTATTAGTGGAGAAGGTAGTAGGAACTGGAGAAAATTTAAAAGACTGATGTATTGATAAATATTAATTCAGGGTATAGACTAATTTGTAAGGTTTACCAAAATGTTGGTGTCAAAGTGAGAAATTAAAAGTATAAAAAGATAAAATTGAATTAGTGGTGAAATGTGTGAAAACATGGAGAGCAATTTTATCGTAGATCTAGTGAATAAGTATGATGGATAGATTTTTTTAGTTATAATAATATTTTGTTTTCATCATCATTACTACTACTATTATTAAATTATTTTATTTTATTTTATTCAAATATGAAAGATATTTTAGACGAAGGATGGAGAGAGTTCTCCATCTTCTTCCTTGTTCACATTTCACCATTGGAGAGAAAGAAAGCTTACTTTTATTTTGGGTTTGATTGATTATTTTTTTAATTTTTTTAAAATATTTTATTTATAAATTTTTAGAATTTGAATTAAATTGAAAAATGTGCAAAAAATAAAGGTTAAATTTGTTGAATTTTTAAAATTAGGATCAAATAGCAATTAAGCTTTTATGTATTTTTATATATTTTTAAAATTTTTTATATTTTTATGTCCTTTTATAATAAATTATATATATTTGATAATACTCTGGAATGACATATTTTTATGTATTAATTACATTTTTTTTAGTATGATCCTACTAATTTGAGCTATTTATGGTTTTTTATCTTGTAGGGACTAAATTGAAGGAAAAATTAAATTTAAGGGCAAAAAGTGTTAATTTAAAGATAAAATGGGTCAGCATGCGAAATAGGAAAGAAGTGGTTCTGAAAATACATAGTGTGGAAGACTTGGGGGCAAAAATGCAAAGAAGAGATTTTATAAACACAAGACTCTATTTAAATTTTAATTATATTAGGATTATTGTTAGGATTATTATTTAGATTTAATTTTAGCTTTTATCTTTATTTATCTTTTAGAACTTAGATAGGAATAGACTAAGTTTTTTGAGTACTATAAATAGGGGATGGAGTGACACAAATGGCACTAATCTTTTCTGTAAACACTCCCTCTCCCTAAAGCTCTTAGTTTTTTGTTCCTTTCATTATTTCAATAAAATTCCACTTTTATTAAGTTTATTTCTTTTTACCCAAAAAGTATGAGCCATTAAATTCATCTAGCCAAAGGTTGTCGATATTTGCCAAAAAGGGTTCATGAGGCTTAGAATCCGCACTTAGCCTTCTCAACGAGTATTCATCGTTTCTCCGCACTACGGGACTGACGCTTCCGTCCATGTTCCTTCAAAAGTGATCTTTTCATCTTGTGCAAAAGCAGGCGCTTTGTATGTTTTGGGAAGGTTACACAGCAGGTTCGTTAGCTTACTGCGTCAGTGGTTGTCGAGCCCAACAGACAAAATGGCGTGGCATTCGCCATTGAGAAGTGATGATCTAGTGTAAGACGGTTCCACAAAAGTGACAGTTGGCTAAAGTCAGGTTCCTTTATATCGTAAGTCTAAAATCTAAGTGGAGTGATAAGCCATAAAAGTAACATATTTTAATCCCATTCTTTAAGCGTTTTTGGATGATTTATTATATAATTTAGTGAATTTGATGCTCCTAATCATTTAAATTCATGTTTCTATACTTAGGTGAGCATAGGGAAGTGAAAGGAGTGCAAAAAATGGGCCAAAATCGAACGAATAAAGCTGTTTCCAGCATCCACACGGCCTGGGCACTTCCACACGGGCTGGGCACATGCCTATGTGCCAGCCCGTGTTGATTTCGAACCCTACTTCTCTTTTATGCGGAAAAAGCTAATTTTTAAGGTTTCTGAGCATTCTAAAGTTTATAAATACACACTAGAAGACACTAGATGAGGATCTAAGGGAGCACGCAGAGAAGAACGAAGAAAAGACTCGAAGAATGCCAACGGATTCAACTCAGAAGCAGAATCTCCTTCAAGATCGAAGATCTCCATTCAATTTCTTCAGAAGTTTTTGGGTTTCTTTATGTCTTGTTGTTTTCCTAATTTGGAGATGTTTTCCTTCCAAATTATGAACTAATTTCCCTAGATACCTAGGGAAGATGAAACCTTTGATGGATCTTATTATTTGATTTTCTGAATTACATGATAAATACTTGTTTCTTGTTCTCAATTATGTGTACTTATTTCATGTTTTAATGTTTTCAAGATATTAATTCATGATTGATGTGTTTATTTCAGTGGAGCAAAAGTCCCTATTTAAGAGTAGATCTGGCATAATTGTTTCCCTAGATACCTAGGGAAGATGAAACCTTTGATGGATCTTATTATTTGATTTTTTTGAATTACATGATAAATACTTGTTTCTTGTTCTCAATTATGTGCACTTATTTCATGTTTTAATGTTTTCAGGATATTAATTCATGATTGATGTGCTTATTTCAGTGGAACAAAGTCCATGTTTAAGAGTAGATCTGGCATAATTGAGTGGAGTTGCATGCAATCCTAGAAATAGGACAACATAAATCTACCGAATTAGAGTCAAAATCTAATAGGGAAATCCATAGATCGAGTTAATGCGACAATAGGGGTTTTAATTAGAAAGAGATTTCAATTAATCAACCTAGAGTCAGTTATTTTTACTCTCGAAAGAGATATTAATATAATTTAGGGATTTTTACTGATCAAGGCAAGTGAATAAATCGTTTAATTCAGATTCAGAATAATAAGTGAAGTCTAGGTGGATTCTTTCTTGGGTATTGTCTCTCTCATTGGTTTATTCGATACTTTTCTTACTTTACTCTCTATTCATTCTTAGTAATTAGTTTAGTTAATTTTAGATTAAAAATGATTCCTTCAATATATCGGCTAGATAGTAAAAAGATAGTAATTACTAGTACTTTTAGTCCTTGTGGATACGATATTCCCAACTCACCATAGCTATACTATTATTCGATAGGTGTACTTGCATTTGTTGTGATTTTAGTTAGTTCATTGAATCATCATCAAGTTTTTGGCGCCGTTGCATTCCATTCTTATGTGTAAGTTGACAGTAAACACATAAGAAAAAAGAATTAAATATATGTTTTTTGCTTTACTTTTACGCATTTCACAGTTTATTTGCTTTTAGATTTTAATATTAATCTCTAATTATACACTTAAATTCAAATAATTAAAGGTGTGTTTGATAAATTGAAAATTTAAGTATTGAAAATTAAGTATTGAATTTTTACTGCTAAATTTTATAGTTGTTAAATTTATACTAGAAAATTGTTCGGAAAATGAATAAATAAAATATCAAATATAATTATATTATTTGATAAAAGTAAATATTGATTTTTTTAAAATTAATTTTAATTATAATTTTATTAATATAATTTTATATTATTTTAAATAATTATTCTCCACAATTATTTGATTATTATATTGCTTCAGTTATAGCATAGGATATCCTTTTGCTTTTAATCATTTTTTTTTATAATTATATAAGGCCATTTGCTTTTCTTTGGCCTCTTTCCCATTGCTTTTAATTTTTTTTTTAAATTAATTAGTTTACTGCCAATTCCCATTGCTTAGTTTTGCATTTGGTTGGCCTCAGTCTTTAATTACGCGTTGTTTCTTCAATTAATGTCTTCCCTTTCTTGTATTTGTCGATAAACTTATGCGTTGAGGGACCGCATCGCCACTAATTGGGTCCTATATGTAAACTTTATTATATTTCATATTTTGCATAATAATATAAATATCAATATAAAATAAGGTATTAAACGTGTGCCAATTAGATTTTGAGAGTATTAACAAAGACAGCTTCAAGTATCTCATTATTTGTATAGTGTGGATTCTCATTTCACATTGTACGTTCAAACCCTGTCCAGATTTATCTTAATTTAGATTGTTCATCCATTTTTTGCATTGTAATACTCTAATTCTTGTCATAAGCATATAGATTGTAATTGTAATTGTAATTCCCTAATTCCGTCTATGGAAGGCATACGAATGTAATTTCAGTTTTAGTTTTACTTTGTAGTCTTGATTCTAATTAGAATTGTAGTGATATGAAAATTGCCTTTATGATTGAAATGTGTATTTTCGTGCAATCTGTTTTCCATCAATTAATTTTAACGTGGCTAACATATAGACCTTGGGGTTTTTTTTTTTTTTTTTTTACGGTTGAACAAATTAAAAAGAGATGTATAACATGTCCAACCGTAAAAAAAACTGTCAAGATATATTCGTCACCCCACCACATGTTTAACAAAAAAATCACGCCAAATTATTTTTGGAAATTAATGAAAATTTTGTTGGCTTCAAAATTGGAAAACACATTTAAAAAAAAAAGTATAAGCGACTAAAAGTATTAAATTAAAGGATCTATATAGTCCAAGCACCTACTATAGGATTTAACCAAAAATCATCTATTACACTAGACCCGAGTGCTTAATACTTGCATCATTTGAGCCATTTTCATGCCATTTATAGATGGATAAAAAGAAGTCTCTTTGAACCTTATATTATCATCCATTTACAGAAACAAGGAGCTAAGTTTCTTATCAAATTAAGCCATTCCTTTGCCATTTACTAGCTTTCACTGGATAATGAAATGAGGCATGAATTCTGTCTACAACATACATACATTTCATAGAACCTTAATTTGTGGTTCTAAGAGAAGCAAACTAAGTTGTAGGTAAAGAAATCAAATTGAGAACAGAGACTGAACATTTGAACTTTCTATGTAAAATTTTCAATTAAGAAAACGATTCAACACTGACAACTGACCTGAGTCTCCATTCAACAAAAACACTTCGAGAGGAACATAAGGTGAGTCTGATAATGATCCAAACCTGTATGTTGGCTGTAACAATCTGCAACCTTTAGCACACTGGATAGCTAAGACACGTGGTCCGGTTCTCATCTGCCACACCTGTGCACATTCACATACTCAACCACTTGACACAAGAAATTGATATTATCAAGTGCATAACGGTAATTGCATATGAAGATCTAAGAGCTGCATATATAAAGAAAACCATCCAAATGTTGTCTAGTTTTCAGTCCCCAACACAACTCAAATCAGAACAGCAAAGCCAAAAATCAGTCAAATTCATATATCCTGATAGAGTAAATATTAGTAACATTCAATTCACTCATGAGAAGATAAAATTAAGATGTTTCCTTTAAGAGTGAACCAAGTTTTAGACTAATACATCAATCCATTCAAGCAATTATTTCTACTTGAAATATGTAATTACTCGATCAAATCATAACAGCACGGCCCAGTTGTTTTAGTAAGAGTTTTGACTAAAGCCCATGAGTAAAAAACACACTAGGGTTAAAAAAATGGAAACCTAAGGAAATAAAAATCAAAGTTGCCATCATTTTCTTATCAAGCATGCAAGAAGGAAAAAAAATTGAGAGAAAGAGGAGAAGCTCTAAAGAGAAGAGGAATGATAGAGAATGGCTTTTGGTATTACAATTGAAAGAAAAAGTAAGTGAAAGCTCTTTTTTTATTTCTAATGAAATTATTAGGATATATTGTGAAAATGTGGGTGAACATTATTTTGGGGAACACCTAGAAAAGTTATGAAATTTCATATGATTCTTATTAATTTATTGGATAAAACTATTGGAATTGTTCTATTATTTATTAAGAGATAATAATAAAAAAGTTACAACAGCAATAAAAAAAAAGTTACAACAACACACGGGCAAAGGTAAGGGGGTGGATGGGCCCTGGCCCCCCAAAATGATAAAATTTTGATTTAGTCCTAAAAACTATAAAGATATATGCCAATGCAATGGTGAAATTGCATTTTAGCTCTCATAAAAATATATAACTTAATCTTCCCTCCCTCTCCATAGAAAAAATTTGGCCCTTACAACACACCATTAGTTAAGGGTTTTTTTTTATATTCTCCATATTTGTTTTATGGATATTTGGGTCCATGGTGACCCATCCCAACAATATCGTCTCCAAAGTTCGAACCTGCGTTCTCCCTTAAGAGTGCAATGTGCCTTACCATTGTTGGTATTAGTTAAGTGTCAGGCGCAATGCTAAGGCGCGGCTTAGTAAAAAACCTTAATAATATATATACAAGTTGCAACCACCCATAGGCAAGGGTTCACACTGGCTTTTTGCGTGTAGCCCTTATGCACCCCATACCTGTGGATCGTTAGATGATATAAAACCAATAAATGTCAGACTCTTGCTTCTCTTACCTTAATGGTCATAGTATAAAAATAGATTCTCAAGGTCCTAACACAACAAGCAAAATGGGCTCTATATCGAAAGTTACTTGATCTTAGATTTGTAAGCCCTCAACCATTTAAACTATAAACTGGAAATTCCAAATAAAGGACAATAAGGACGAAGTAAGAATATAAAAACCTCAATAATTCCTTTTCGGGGCGCATGAATGGCTAAACAGAGGCAATAGTCACTCTTTCCTGGTACATGGTAAGAGGAACTTGCACGTTTATCATCTCTATTCACTAACATTTCCATGAAAAAGCAGTTTGCATCACGATATCCCTGAAAGAGTGCATGAAAAATACTGCTTAGACCAGAAAAAGGAGCAGTTGGTTCCCAAGAATTCAAAATTATAAAAGCAGAAGAAACCTTCCAAATTCGCACTACTACAAGTGCCTGAGTATCTAAGAGTAATATACGACCAAGTGAATCCGTGATAGCAGCCAAAGTGCCACTGGGTGATAAGGTCAGCTTTTCACCCTTTCTTGGGTAGTCCTTCAAACATGTCAATGAAGAAGCTGGCATAAGTCATGACATCAGTAACTTATTCTATAGGTCTTGGAAAAGCATTAATAAGGAGAACAAAAAATGACTAAGATTTGTGTGCTAAGCCTGTTAGCATTCACAACACCTCAAAAATACACAAAGAACTTGTAACATTCTTTATCTGAGATTATGATAGAAACATACTAAATATTTAACTTCACATCAGAACACACTATGATGAACTCTGTTGCTCAGTATAAGCACATAGTTGAACAGCATAAATAAGCATGTAGCATGAATGAGAAGGAAAATTTATGAAATTAAGAGACTAAGAGCTTGGGAAATACAATAAGATGAGAAAGATGCAAGCAGCATTTCCATGTTTAAATATAAGATATGCTGCTAAACGTACTTGTGAAATGTGATTGTACCAAAGCAATAATGAGAACTAAAGATCAGTTAAAACAAATGTCTATCAACTTCAATAACCTAAAATTTAATTCTGATAACACATTTCTTGAAGGACAATTAAAAGAATAAATGGATTTTGGACAAGCACATACTTTTAGAGATTCATCCTAGGACAAGACAATACCCCAACAAAATAAGGAAACACGAGAAAAAAAATTAACAAACTCCACCTCGAGCAAATGACTGAAGCTTCTCTTCTGGTTTACTGGTTGGTGTTGGTTCACTCCGCCATATCATTTTGGAAAAAGAAGCAATAGTGGAAAATGTGACAGGCATAACTTTTGACAAAATAACTCCTACCAAGGAACGTTTCCTATCTTCTGAAAGTCTTCAATATAGTTAAAAAAAATTTGATCAGTAAAACATAATAAAAAGGAAGAAAAGAATCCACTTTTTATGGAAGGTAAATCATATTATATTTCAAAATGCAGAGAAACTAACCTGAAAGCAGAGATCACAGCATCATCTCCAATGGTGACAGCACAATAGTAACGTTGACTTGACTGCCCAACAATAAAAGCAGCTGAATTCATATAACAGCATAACTTCAGAAAACTTCCATAATTTATTAGAGAAGAACCAAAAGCATAGATAACAATGTACTACAAGGAACAAGAAAAGAACAGAGAACAAGCAAAAACAGTTTTCCATATGCACATTCAAAGTCAAGTGGCCAGTAATTAAGAATAAGAAAATGAGTAATTGCACTTCTAACTCGAGTTTTGGGCCTATAAGATTAAGCAATATAAAAAAAAAATCACCTGGAGCTCCATGAGTGGAGGTGGCATTATGCCAGTGATTGCTGCATCAACACATGACCCATACTTATTAACATTCCATATCTGGTAAGGCAATCTGTCGTCAGAGTTTCCGTTATCCTCTGAATCTTTATTTGATTTCTCATCCCAAAAACGAGAATGAGTTTCTTGAAACCACCTTTGAAGCATACTCTACAATAAAAGAGGCAAGTAGTCTAAGTTAGTCAAACATGTCCCACATATACATATTGATAACATTTTGCTTCTGCATAAAATAAACAGGTAGGCTCATGCCAATTGCAGAATAACTAGTACACTTTCAAACAGCTATGGAACTCACCCGTATATCAGACCCATCAAAACGAGCGATTACACCAGGCATGACAACACAAACATCCTCTGAAGATATATCTTGCATCAGATCTTTCTTAGTTCCCCGAACTCTTAGCTTTATGATTTGTCCGTGATGTACCATCTATAAAATTAAATATTAAACATATGAGTTCACACATTCCAACAGCAATTTACATCTAAACTGATCTCTACCTAATAAAACTAGATACAACTGATTATAACACAAGAACACTCGTATGGCTCATCATTTAATGAAACATATAAAACTTTCAGGTTTATAGTTTCCTCAAAAATTATACAAGAAAAAAAAAAAGAACACCAATAATGTTAATTTCACTTTGCACAAGTTAACTTTTTTACAGCGAGAAGCTCATTCTCCATTGTGAGACATTCCAGCCAATTGAGCATTTGCATTCTAACACACCAAGCCTGGTATGCAACAAAGGTTAAGCATCAACAAACTTATGGCAATAGTAAACTAGACATGTCTTAATGAAGTTAGCAAAGCATAAAATTCAAAAATAATAATAAATAAACCCAGCATTGAATAAATGGAAAATCATCAAACTACAATTTTTTAGATGCTTCTACTACTTCTTTCCAAAAGCATAATATAAAAAGCAATAAGTGCGAAGAATTAAAATTAAAAACACAATCTTTCTATACGACCAAATGCATAATTCTACTTTTACATAATGTAACAATCTTTATTATAAACATTTATTCCAGTTATTGTTCGTTTAATCAAATTACATAATTTTGCTATAAACCAACTTCTCAAGAAAATATCAATTACAAACAAACCAAACCAAAGAAAAATAAGTATATAGAAGCATTACCTGTCTATGAATCAAATCACCACGCAAAGAGTACATCAAAAGGAATCCTCTGGAGGTTCCGATTGCAATCACTTTAATATCATCGAAAACCAGCCACTCGATGGCCGTGATGCGCTCTGCCTCGATAGGTGACAGTTCGGGTCGGATCTTAACCCGAGGTTCGTCCGAGTCGGACCAGCCGAGGATGAGAACAACAGATCGGTTAGCGATTGCGAGAGAATGGGCGTCGAGAGCGCAGAGGACGGTGGTACCGGCATCAGGGGCTAACCAACCTTCCTTTCCGGCACCGAACTCCGTCAAATCTTCGCAGGCGATGCAGCCGAGTTCCGTCAAGTGATGGTAGCTCCGCTTGGACATTGACACTGGATTTCGGATTTCGATTTCGTATTCTTCTTTTTCTCTTGACAGCTGAGTTTATGGAAGGAAAGAACACGTGACTTGTACGATTAACGTCTCGAGCTGTAAAGTATATTTAGAGAATTGGATTAATTATAACAGACATCCTCAAATTATGCTTAAAATCTAAATCAGCTTTTAAACTTGAAAATATTCTAATTAAATTCTCAAATTATCAACATCAGATTATGGTCATTCCATAAGCTTAGCTATTAGCTTATGTGTTAAAAGGTAGCTAAAATGAGATTCTTCCCATTTTCAATTATGGGTTTAAATAAAACATATTATATTCAACTTCTTTCTTATAATTTCGGAAAATATTTAAATTTATATTCGAATATCTATTATCTGAATTCGTTGTTACGGATAATGAATATTTTTTTATACTCGATAATTTAGTTATTATTAAATATCATATTCAAATTTGAACACATCTTTGTAAATTTGAACTCGGAATCATCGGAAACAGCAAATATCCAATCCAGTACGATGATGAACTCAGTCATGTTAAACATGTTCGGAATTTCCACCAAATTCTTATTACTTGAAATATCTAAAACCTTCCAATTTTGATGTTGAAAAGAAAATTGGAAACTTTTCAAATACCAGTAGAGTCATATGAGCTTAACTGGTTTCATGTTCTGTTACTGAAATATCTCAACAAGAGCTGTACATGATCTCCAACAAGATGACAATGTAAAATCAGGTACCCAAAATTCGAAAACAACAGGAAAGCTGATCCTTTTAGCAATTAGCCGGGGGAACTCAGTGTTGCTGTTCGGAAGAATGTGCTCGATTTTAGGGATAACCAATGCGAATGAAGTTTTATTTTCGATAAATATGCTGCCAAGGCAAAGAAAGGCCTTAAATGAAACAATCTAAAGCATAAAGGATATAGAAGATAAGATAAAAGTATAGCTTGAAACTAATAAAGTTTTATTCACAAGCAATTTGAGTCCAGGTTTTGCTGTTAAAAGGATATATAAGATAAGATAAAAGTATAGCTTGAAACTAATAAAGTACCACATGCCGGCATCCACTAACCCGAACTAAGATCTGAAATAGTCCTCAGGAACGTAAAATTTCAATCCTACCGCCTGCAACCATAACAAAACCGTGTAAATGACGCTATTTTAATTAATATATATGAGTTTAGACATTGATCAATATCAATAATTGAGGCATCCAAGTGGCACACAAGCGGAAAACGGGGGGCAGTTTAGAAGATGTGCACTAAAAGGACCATAGTTTCTTCGTTCTTGCAGGTTACAGAAAAAGGGCTAAGCGGAAACAACAGCAAGACCATGGAAAAAAGGTTACAAAATTGTATAACTAGGCAGGAATATTGGTTATTGATATAAAAAGGCCATTTTCAGTATTCCAGCCTCAGCCAAATGCCAGAGTAGAAAGACAAGTTAAGCAAACATAAATCAATAATGAAAACTAATGCTTTCGGAAAAAATGAAATAAAATAATCAATACAATGAACAAGTTAAATGAGACCTGTGCAAATTTTATATCAGCATCACTATGATCATTGGGTCTCCCAGCAGCATCGCCAACATAAAAAGATCTAGAACACAGAAAATCAGAGTTCCCGTCAAATAAATAAACTTAAATGCCCACATCACACGATTATACTAAAATCTTTCATGAATCACCAACAGCAAGTACAAACATGGATACTTAAAAAGTTTAGAATAGTGAAACATAGCGAAACAAGATAACAAAGACGGGAAAAATAACTGATCCATATCAATTGGAATGCCAGAATTGAAATGTTTCTCCATAATGTGCCACATGCCAGGCTTTGGTTTGCGGAAAGGATCAACAGCTTTACCACCAGAACTGCTTATCCCACAAGCTATAAAAACCTGCATGCATATAAAACAAGTGAAGACCTGTCAAATTCATGGTATTCTTACATTATAGTAGAGCACTTCAGAAGCATTCCACGGTCATTTAAAAAGTATGAAATCAAGCAAGAAGATAAGGCCAGATGTTCGTTATAGATGATCCCATCATTACAGAAATCAGTATGGTGATTTGTACTTCATTGTTCAGATAGCATCATGCATTATAAAGTGACCATGAAACCTTTTCAGATATCAGAGAATGATGCCTAACAAGTTGTTTTATTCAGTGCATTCAAAGATCCCAACAGACCTCATAGTTGGACTTTGGATTGTCCCCATTACTACTATAATTGTTCTTTTGCTGCAAACTTTAAGCAGCACATTAGACTTGATTTAAATAAGCCTTAATCTCAAACTAGTTGGGTTTGCCAGATGAAAGTATCTTCCCCACTCTCTCGGTGAAGGGTTCCATCATCTTAAAGGTTTGAGCACCACCTTGATAACACCATTGAGATGAAGACTGGGAGCAATTATTTCAACAAGCACCGTCATGCTGGTTTAAGTTTCAGTGCTAGAAATTATTCAAGATTTGTTCAAATCGAATGGAGGATCTTTCCTTTTATGGAGGAATAATAAAGGTCTACCAAAGGGAGCAAAACCAAACCTGCATTGGAACCTTTACTTTATTGATGAAATTGGTGATACGTCCAATTTTCGAGTCCACAGCTACCTGCCTTTTATTCTTCCAGCGGTCAATATTGGATTCATTTGTAAAAATTACCTAAATATTGCACAACCCAAAGTTGCAATGAGAAAAAAGATTGCAGCTATATTTTCTTAGAAAATAAACAAACAGAAAGCTTTCAGAACACGAGACAAAACCAGCTTAAAGCCCTCTTCATAAAGACTCTGCAGCTTCTCTGGTATTGAAGGATACATAAGAGACCAAGCATCTGCACCTACTCTGAAAGACAAGTATAGATATCAATTCAAAAAATTGAGCAGCTGCTTCAATTCAACACAATAACCATTCCCACATTTATCAGCACAATAACCGTTTTCCCTTTATTTCCCATACCTCCTAAACCTCTAATTCCTATATCCAGCATGGCAGTTATGTTGAATTCTACCCCATCCAATCAAATTGAATGCGTGGGAGGGAAAAATGTTTAAAAGAATTTAACATCATTCAGAACCAAAAACAAGTTAAAAAATGGGCATGCATATCAATGACATAGAACAAATATTCGAGAATTTCATATAACAAAGATGCGGAATCAACTGATAGAAAAACAAGCAATTATTTTATTCATCCGATGCCAATACATGTCAAATTTATGCAAATTCAAATGTATATATCCAGAACAACCATAATTAAATGCACAAAAACTGCATATAACCATACCTTTTAAGAGATGTTTTAGCCAGACAACCATCGAAATCAAAAGCTGCAATTTTACCAGAATCATGGAGACCATCATCCTGAGAAAGATACAGGGAGATGTCACCTTATAATTGAAGTACTCGAGACCAGAAAATCAATTAAAATAAATAACGATTCAAGAACATTAACATGTCTCAACATAAGAAGCATATGGATATACCACCAAAAGATCAAACAAGTAAAATGACAAATAGTTAGAATCTGTAAGATTAAACAAATTATTGAGCTTCTACATCCATTATCATAAAAGAAGTCAATTTTTTCTTCCTTCGTTTCTCTTCTGTATTATATGATTGGCATCTTACCCGCTCAAGAAATATAATTGTCTGGAATGCCTTCCATTTCGGTTCTAATGCAGCATCCTAAAAGCAAAGAAAAAGATACAAACAGGTAAAGGCCGAAAATTTTTCAACAATTTATAAACATTTAGCCCTAAATAAAGAAACTTCTTTAGAATATGTTAAGGTTCAAAAACATCAAGTAAAATATACAATACCTTATACTTATCCTTGATATCAGAGACAGAAAAGGCTATGTCCAACTGAGCTTTCTCATCAGGTGCTGACAACTAGTTGATGGCATACAAAATTAGAACTGATTAGTTGTTGGGGATCCTCAACTACACAAATATCATGAACTCAAGCATTATACATATATATATGCATTAACCACATGAACCAACCACACTTTACACATTTATCCATGCATAGAATAATTAGTGCACGGTCAATTAGGCAGGCTTTGAATTTGGAAATAACAATAGGTGATTACAACGTTATTTCCTTTGTTTATTCTTTAGGTTGCTCAACATACAAGGAAAGTGAAGAAAGGGATAACCCGCCCTTACTTCCTCCACTTCATATCTTCTTTGTTTTTATTCACTTTCTGTCACAACATGGCATAAAATATGAAAGATAAATGATAATAAGTGCAACGGAAAGGTGAAAATGAAAAACTGATTCTCCTTTTCTTTCTGAAGGTCTCTATGCCATGCAAGAAAATGGAAAGGGGTACTCCCCTACCTTAATTTTCTTTGTATTGCTTTTCTCTGATTCAATTTCTTCTTGTTGTTCCCTTTCCTCTTCATCATCTTTTCCTCGCAACTGTTCACGAAATAGATAAATAGTTGTTTTTGTTAAAATTACTTGTTTGTTCTTAATGTAGAGTTTCAGGTAGGAGAGAGAATAACTGAATAGGCAATACATTTTTGTACGACTCATTAGTCATTACACTCATGACGGCAAGGAATTAAACAGAACACAGAACTAGAGTCCTCTTGGACAAAATGGTTCATCATTACACAAACTTGATCTAAAATTCGAATACAAAGCACAACAGTACAAACATAAATCAGACATAATTAACTGGCATTTCTCAAATCACACTCAACTGTGTTATGAAGCATCCAAGCTAAACCAACTACGAAACTCTAAAATTAACCAGTAAAAGATAACAATAGTTCATATTTGCTATCACAGTTCGGGAACTTAACAAAGTACCTGCTTAGGCGATTTAATAGATCCATCAGCCAATTTCTTTAAAGCTTCCTGGTCAACACCCTAACACCAATGACAGAAAATAATCCCTTTTTAATCAAAACCCAATTTTTTTAAATAATTTTTTAGCTGCAAGAGAAAAGGAATTTCAACCTTGAGAGAGTCAAAGCCCTTAATAACATCAAGGGCATCAATTTTTTCATGAAAGCAATCCAAGTGATGCCATTTGGTCATATCAAAGCCCCTAGCATCTCTGGTAACAAGGCCTAACCTCAGGGCCTGAGCAGTAATGGTTTTCCCACATTTCTTGCAAGAGGACCTGCCAGACTTGGCATACTCAGCTACGATTTTGGTGGACATATTTCGCTTTTTCCAAAAGTGAAAAGAAAAATGAGAAAAAAGGTTGGGGCTTTTAGGGGATTCTGGTTTGGAGAAGTGGCAAAACAAATGAGGAATTTTGGGTTTATTGGGGATTGTGAGGATAAAGGAAAGTTTTAGCATAGAAAAAGATGTGGGGCTCCGGTAAGAGCCGAATAGGTTTAATGGGTTCCCGCCATTTTGCGGTAGTTCAGTTGGGGAGCTGGCGTTTTAGTGTCACAGTGTCTTTGCTCTTCAATAATCTTTTATATTTGTTTGGGTGGTGAGAAAATGATAGAAAGTACACACACACACAAAAAAAAAAGTAAAAACAGAGGCTAGAGAGTGGAATGGTCTTTTTGCCTTTTAACCTATTTTCGTTGTCATTTTTTTGGGAGAAAAAGAAGGATGATTTGAATCACAATGTTAAACTCTACAATTTGATATAAATAAATCAATTAAAATATCATATTTATATAATAAAAATTAATAAATTAACATAAATATATTTTTTATTATTATCTTCCTTAAAAATATATTATTATTTATCAAAATATTTTTATATACCTAATAATTTCATTAATTAAAATAGCAACACAATTATCTATTTTAGTTATCAACTATTAATTTTTTTATTTAATAATTAACTTTTCGAAATTAAATATTTTAGTTATTGCCTCTTGCAGTTAGATGAGTAATCGAATATTTACATATTATTTAAATTTAATCTCAAATATTAAAAAATTCAACAATTTTAGCCCTCAATGTTTATAAAATTTATCATTTTAGTTTAAATTTTAAAAAATTCAATAATTAGTCCTCAATATTTACATAAATTGTCAATTTAATTCTAATTCTAAATTTAAAAAAAATTAGGTAACCAAAAATAAAATGAAAAATATAATCAGGTGACAATTTTTATAGTTTACCCTAACACATATTAAGAAGGAGACATTTTTTTTAAATAAAAATAATCCACATTTTAATAAACTAGATTATGACATGTGAAGCAAATATATTTATAAAAGATTGATATAAATAATAAACGAGGTTTTAATTGAATAGAAAAATACAAATATTAAAAATAAAAAAATAAAAAGAAGTTTCAGTTCAAATCTTATTATGATTGCATATTTTTATATAAAATGATAAAAATACCTTTAAAATTATACAATTTATTTTATAAAATAAAAGCATTTTTGTCATTATCAAGTTGAGTTGTGATCAGTTAACTCTTGTCAGACACTAACATAGGTTTAAGTGTGAATGGATCACTACCCAATATTATAAAAAAAAAGATAAAAAGATCTCTCCAATCCCTCTCAATTTTAAAATTTATCGAATTGGCCCCTCTCAAAAAAATTAAAGTAATTTAATTATTGTCAATTTTGAAAATGAGCAACTAAGGACAATTAATCACGAGATTAATGTTTTTCATCAATTGTATATGGTTTTGATTGGTATAATAATAAATTTAGCCCTTAAAGTTTACACATCCTGTCAATCTGGTATTAATTTAACAAATTTATCTCGTAATATTTGAGTAAATTTATAATTGTTGAGGTTGAATTTATTTAAAATTTTAAAATTAAGACCAAAATGACAAAAGTATGTAAACATCTTTTGAAATTGACAGAGATTAAATTGCTTCAATTTTTTTTGAGAGGAATCAATTTGCTCAAATTTGAAATTGAGAGAAGCTGGATAAGTGATTTTACCAAAGGAAACCCTATATTCCAATTATTTTTCAAAAGGAAAAAGAAAAAGGTAACTATGTGTCTTTTAATGCTTGCTTAACGTTGGGCGTTCAGCGTTCTCCTCTTTCCCATGTTTTCCCCTTCTCTGGCATCACTTTCTCGCCCTCCAACTAAAATTATTTAATAAGTCATTCAAGTTGAAGAATCTTCTCCCATAAGATTCCATAAACAAAGGAAAACCCGAAAGAATCCTTGTCCTAATGAACCCGTATGATGAGAAAAGGCTAAGAGACGAAGTCATCTACTTACACTATCTCTGGGAACAAGGTCCCCCTCAGACCACTAATCAAACCCATCAGAAAAGACCCAGACCTTCAACCCAAAACCCCATCAACAGAAGAAAGTTTGCTCATTCTGGATCCCACCCTCCACCCAAACCTGACCCTGGGCTCGACTGGTCAGTCCTTCTGAAACCCACATCACCTTCCTCTCCTGGATGGCCAGAACCCAAGTCTAAACCAGACCCCATGGTCAGACCTGTGTCAATTGAAGACCAAGCTAGGTTTGCCAACATGCAAATGCAAAACAAGGTTCTTGACTGTTGCAAAGAGTTTTTCAAGAAAAGGGTTCGTGATGAAGAAAACGATGATGGTGATGATGATGATGTTGATGTTGATGAAGAAGAAGAAGAAAAGAATGAACTAGACATGTTTTTTATGAGAATTTTTGTGAATAACAGTGAGTTGAGGGGCTACTATGAGGAGAATCATGAGAAAGGTGAGTTCTTTTGCTTGGTTTGTGGTGGCATTGGTGAAAATTTAGGTAAGAAATTCCAAGGATGTGTTGGACTTGTACAGCATTGCATGTCGATTTCGAAAACAAAGTGTAAGACAGGCCATAGAGCTTTTGGATTGGTTGTTTGTAAAGTTCTTGGTTGGGACATTGATAGGTTGCCTGTGATTTTGTTGAGAGGAGAGCCTTTGAGTCGTATTTTGGCTAATTCAAGCGAATCACAGGTAAACTTCTTATGTTTATTTGCATTTTAATTGCCTAATAATTGTATCAATCATGAAGCTGTATGAGTGTTGGATACATGGTATAGATTGTTTGAATTGAGCAATTTGTAGAATTTACATTGATAATTATTGGTTATATGAACTGCTATGAATGGTAAGGTTTGTAGTGTTAAGGATTTATGTTGAATTGATGGTCGGTGAGGTGAGTGAGTCTTTTCCTTATTATTTGCTTAATTAGTGAGGAATTTTGTGTAATATGAGTTTAGGAATTGGATGTATAGTGAAATAAGGACTTGTATCCTAATGGTGTTGAGTGCAGAACACTTTGCAAGGAGAAGGTTCCAATACAAATGTAGAAAATCTTGAAACTGGAAATTCAAGTGGCGAAGTCCGGAAAGATGCCTCTGATTCTCTGGTGAGAGTTCATCTCTTTACTTTTTCTGTTAGTGTTTTTATGGACCATTTGCAATATTGTGATGATAGTGATCACTGCATGATGTGAAGTAATAATAGTTGTTATAGCATTGTAGGTGTGGGGTTGGCATTTCATGGACAATTGAGCAGGATTATTATGTATGTCAGATATGCAAACTTTTGATATTTCAAAAATCAGTTAACAAATTACTTAAATACAAAAGGCACCACTTACTGATATTCCCTTGCCAGTATACTTAGTACCATTGTCTTTATTTCATTCCTAAGAGCACTATAATTCTTCTTCTTAATGTTCTATAAGTATTCAATCTCATGATGTATTTAGAGGAAGGACAATAGATGATTTGAGGCTATGCCAATGGTTGTCAAAAAGCCTAGAGTTTCTCCTAGAATATTTTGAAACTAAGCCTTTTCTGTGAAGTACTAAAGCCAACCTCGTTTATTCAATTCTGTCAGAGCATGCTTTTGTTTAATTTTATCCATGTTGTAGCTTTTTTCAAATGTTCCTTATCCTGACATTGTTCGTGCATTAGTTAATTTTGGTTTTGTCAAGCTCAAGGGTTCGCTTACGTTCAATGCTGCAGGATAAGGGGGGTGATTTAAATGTTATTTCGGGTGATGTAGAGTTCGTGAATGCTGATGGCAATGGATCAGTTAAAAAAGAGGTTTCTAGTAATGATCAGAGTAATGGTGAATGGATGGCCTGTAACATGAGTAATGTGAGTGTAGGACTATTTGTTTTATCATTTTTGGAATCTTTAGTAAACATGGATATCTTCTTGTTCTTGTGAGTTGTAGAATTCCTTAGAGGAGGAGGATGCCAACGAAAATGTTGAAAGTCTCGAGATTTCAGATGGTGAACCAAACAAAGGATTGGTTAATGATCTGGTGAGATAACGGTTTTCTAGCAGTGCTTGTATGTCATATAAATCACCTGAAATTACTTTACCAGAACCTCAACCTTGTTCTTTATATCATACCACAAGGAGCTCTAAAAAGCTTTTCCATGATCCACAAGTTTTTAGAAACTCGTTATTTGGTGAAAGAAAGGCAAATTTGAAAGTATTAAGGTGTTTTCCGGAGAAAAGGGCGAGGAAGTTTATGAGACTAAGTTACCTAATCTTCCCTCAGCTACACATCAATTCTTACAAAGCATTACCTAAGTTTTGCCTTCTGCAAGTTGTTATTTTAGATTCCCTTACTTGCACCCTTGCTTTTGAATGTTAAACTGATGAAAGTCGATAAATGATTTTGGTACCATCAAATCTAAAATAATGCAGGGATTAGGCTCGTCTCAGGTCACAACCACCGGGTGGCCCTGCATAGAATCCATTGATGTGTCCACTTCAACAACTCCGGAATGGCCCAGCTTTGAGCCTTGTACTGCTTCTATCACTCATGTGATTTCTGCCGAAGAACAGATTAGAATAAACATGGTGCAGTGGCAGCTGAATGTCTTTGATGCTTGCAAACAATTCTTATCTACAACAGCCGGATCAGACAGCGATGAAGATGATAATGAATTTGATGAAGATGATTTAATGGATGATGATGGGTCTAATGACAGTAATGAGTTCAATTTCTTTCTGAGTCTTTTCACAGAGAACAATGAACTCCGAAGTTATTACGAGACTCACTGCAGAGATGGGGATTTCTGGTGTTTGGTCTGTCGCGGGATTGGGAAGAAAGATTGGAGGATTTTTAAAGACTGTGTGGGGCTAATTCAGCATTCCACTGCAATATCAAAGACAAAAAGGAAGCAAGCTCATAGAGCTTTCGGGCAGGTTATTTGTAAGGTTCTTAATTGGGATGTTGACCATCTTCCATCGATCATGTTGAAGAACAAACCTTATAGCCATTCCATCAATCATGCTCTTACGGATAAATCAAAGTCCGAGTCAGGTTCAAAGGAGGATGTTGATGCACATCAAAATAATAGCCTGTTGATGAATAGTGAGGTCAGTAATGCACCCATATTGACCTAAATGCTTTCTGGTACCCTCAACTCTTTGCCCTCCTTAAATAGCTTCCATTGCAGAATACCTTGAACGAAGAACCCGACAAAGATGCTAATTTAGAAAACAGAGCTTTGAATATCGGAGCAAATGAAGATAAACCAGAAAATCCCATGGTGAGTTGGTATTTTTCGAATGTTTTCTGTTATTCTCTTGCTTTACGCCTTTCGGGAAGCAATATGGTTTAACCATGTTGAAATTTTAGAATATTGAAGCTGGCATGGCAGTTGCTTTGTTCTTTGCTAACCATACATTGTGAACAGAATTCTTCAGGAGAAAATAACACAAAATCTGAAGCAGACCAATGAGACATGGAGAATTCTAGTTTTGAAGATCAGAGTGAAGAAGATGCTCACCATCTCAAATAGAAGAAATGAATTTATCAAGAAAACATGGTAGCTAGTGAAAGTTTGTGTTAAATAATTGCGCAAGTACCATTAGGGTCAACAACTCCATTTAGTATTGCTCTCTCTATGTGATAAGTGGTAGTGGTTGTTTAGGAATCGAATATTAACGAATGACGTAAAAACGAACGTGTTAATTGAAGACTTATAATATAAATCTTTTGAGTTGGCTTTATCTTTTAAAATAAATAATTAAATTTAATTATGGTATAATGATAAATTTAATCCCTAGTGTTTATCTTATTTGTCACTTTCGTCTTATTTTTTCACTTTGGTTCTCTATCTTTGAACGGAAAAATTACTTCATAGTTGTTGTTGATAATTATTTTTATTTTTTTTAATGGAAGTTTTTGAATTTTTTGAAAATTTTTATTAATCATTATGTGCTTTTCTAATACCAGTTTCCAATTATTTCATTAAATAATGTATTTTTAATTTTTCAAAATATATATTTTTAATAATTAAATGATTAATTAATTTTGAAAATTAATTTAGAGAAAAAAATAACAGTTTTAAAGTAATAAAAATAAAAACAATCGATAGGATAAAATAAATAAAGTATAAAATGAATTTATAAAATTAAAATAATTGGAAATTTTAACCATATAATTGATAATTTCCTTTTTTTTATTGATTTTTGTTTTCATTTTTATATTAAAAAATGGTTTAATATTAATAACCAAACTAATAATTTTTAACAAAAGGGAAAATAATATAAAATAAAAAAGATAAGATATTTAATTAATACCAAGTAAAAAATAAATTATATTATTAAATTTATAATAATATAATTATACTTAATACTAACATTCTATTATTTGTTTGTTCATGTGCTCTTTCAAACAATCAATTGAAATACAGTGGCGGAGTCAGGATGTTAACTTTATTAGGAATGTTAAGTTAAAATTAGACGTGATACGCAGGGGAAAGATACGAGGAAAGTAATGTGAGTGCCAAAAGTAGGGACGGCTCTTTTTATATTCCAATTTTTACTCCTCAAATTTAGCTTCTTCAAGAATATTTTCCATTTGTTTTTATCAAGAATAATATTTTTAATATTATTTGTAATATTATAAAAATATTGGAGGTTTATATTTGGGAGGGCCTATAATGTGAGAAGTTGAAAAATCTTAGACCTTGAGGGCCATAGTCCCTGAATCTCTTAGTGGAAAATCATAAAAGAAAATAATGTCGTAAAGTGAAAAAAAATATAATATTATATTTTATAATGATAATCTCACATATTATTTTATATATCATAATTTTTGTATATGATTTCGTTTTGTGTTTTTTTTATCATATAACTCGACTTCTAATAAAATATTGTATCTCCTTTAGATAATACGGTAATAAATACCTTAGCACATAGTTTATTCACAATATTTTACAAATAAATTATTTAAAATAATAAGACATCACTCATTGAAAAAAATAAATTGTGTAAATTATAATAAAAGTGTAATTGAAGATGAATATAAAATGTTATTTGATATTTCTTGGGTTTTATCCATTTTAAATTTTTTTAATTTATTTTTAATATAATAATATTTAATTTCTCATAAAAATATTTAATGTATATGGGGACCATCACATATGTTGCAAATTATTCTTGGTTTAAATAAGAAACATTTAAATTGATAAAATTAAATAGTTTAAATTATAATTAAAATGTAATTGAAGATGGATATAAAATATATATTAATTAAAAAAAAGTGTCCTAATAAAATACTTATTTTAAGTTTGAATAAGGGGTAAAAGAATAATTTTATTTTTGTCAAATTTTGTTATAGTCCTTATATTATGCTTAAGTTGTGAATTTAGCTCACATATTATAATTTGGTCAATTTTAGTTATTATACTTTTTGAATTGATAAATTTTAATCCTGAACTTTTCAAATTTTAAAATTTTGATCCTAACCCAATCAATAATAGTTGAATCCATTTAATTTTGGTTTACTATTAATCTTTTATAAATTAACTAATTGAGGGGAAAACAAAGTATAAGATAATTAACTATACTAATAATATTTCATAAAAAAAACTATATTAAAATGATAATTATTTGGTACATTTAATTTTGAATGATTATTGGATACTATATCTTAAGAATTCATTTTGAATATATTTAAAAAAAATATTTCAAAAAAAAGAAAGAATTGAAATTAGAATTCAATTTAATTTGTATGTACACATTAATAATAAATAAAATTAATTATAATTTTAATATATTGTTCAAATTTTAAATTTAATGTCAAAACATTAATTTTAATTTTATTAGTTTTAATATTAAAAATTATTATTTTAATAATTAAAAATAAATTATAATTAGATCAAATATAATCAATATCAAAATTTATGAACTTAATGCAAAATCAATTTACATAGGAAGTTATTATAATAGTTTTCCAAGTTTATAATATTGAAAAGGGGTGAAGAAATATGGGAACACATCAAATTTTGTCAAAGTTCAATACCAAAGCTCGTTTAAATCGGTTTGTATGATCTTTCACATGCTATTATTTGATACATTTCATATATATACACATATTATACCATTTCATATAATGATTCAGTTGAAATATCATTCATCAAGTTCATGTTTTATAATCCCCATTAATTGAACTCAGACTTAAGATGGATACATGGATTATCCAACCAACACATCAATCTGGCACCTCAATGTATCATTAGAAAGTCCGAAGTAATTTGCGCTCAATGCTATCATATCATACTTGCACTTAGTGCATCATCGGAAAGAACGAAGTAATTAACGCTCAGCACTATTTATATCATACTGGCACCTAGTGCATCATCGAAAAGATCGAAGTATAAACTCGTACAAAATCTAATCCTATGGCATGCCAACTATATTTGACTTTGCCCGAACAATTAATAAGGTAACCAATGTTCAATAACATATCATTACATATTTAATATCATAGTTTCATATAATTTCCATCATCAATTCATATTACGAATCATTTAACATGTTCATATCATGCTAGTTTTTACTATGTTCCAAATCAAGTCAATCTCCGACATTCAATTTCATCAAACGCAATCAATTCATGAGACAAGTAATGATCTTATCTTAATAGCTAATATGCAACAATCATGTATATATATGTTGAAATTAAATCATAAAAGTACAAATCGAATTTGTCACTCGTCTACGACTCTCATCTTTCCCTCACGAGGCCCATTGTCGTCTTTACTCTTTAGCTACATTCAATAATGCAATTATAAAACAATGTCAGTTCACATCCCAATCACATTAAAATACATAGCCAACATATTTTGTATTTTAATCAATTTAGTCTCTATACTCGCGATACACATATTTTTCCATATTTAACATCGAATCAAAATCCGATTTCACAACCTTTCATTAGGGATCTTATACTTTTCATCTACAACATAATTTCATGAGTTTTCAATTTAGTCTCTAATATTACAAAGTTATCTAACAAGTTTAACTTAATTTCTAACCTAGTCCTTATCATAAGCTAAGCTTATTAGCTACCAATTTCTTCAAATCGAGCTCAAAACGATCAATTTTATTTTAATGGCAACTTGATAAACATCTAACAATTGATCAAATTAACATATGAAATAGCTAGATTAAACTCCCATGATCAAGAATTTATAAAAATCAAAGAAAAAGGCCTGGTTACCTTTGAAAATTAATGGTTCAAGGTATCTATCGAAGCAAGCACAGTAACTAATTCTTCGTATTATGGAGGCCCTTTAAGAGGGTAGATGTTGGCCACGAGTTTTAAAGTTGCTCCATACCCAGGGTGAAGATCGAACCCTCGACTACTAGTTAAGATAGGAGAGACTCTTACCATCTCACCTACCTCCCGTAATTAGTTGAAACTTCATCTTTCATTCCACTAAGTCGCCATATATACTTAGTTTAGTATTTAATTAAACTAGTTAATGATAATTACTTAGTTAATCTTATTTTATATTTTTTAATTGTAATTTCATTAAACAAACCATCATTTCCCACTAACTTATAAAACAACAACCATTTAATAACTATTTTTGGTCCTCTAAATTATTGTTAACTAGGTCCCCAAGCATTTTTTAAATTAAAATTTAATACTGGTTAGATTTTTACAATTTAGTCTCTAAGCTTTAATTAATAATTTTCTCAGTTGAATTATTTAACCAATCTTTAATATATTTTCATATTATCTCCATAAATCTTTCTATTTTACTTTTACGGACTCGGTTTATGAAGATGATATTTTAAAACTGCATTTTCCGACACCGGAAAAAGTCGGTTCATTACAAAGTACATAAAATGTGTCTTTAGTTATTCATATTAATCTATAATAAATAAATTTTTATTATGATTTTGTCTAAAAAATGATTATTTAAATGTCAAATTAGTTTGCTTAATTATTATGATTTTATATAAATATTATCGGCAGATGTTAATTCTATAATATAGTATAAAATAAAGAGTATTCTCATGAGTTAGAAAAACAATGTAACTAACATTTAAAGAGAAGATTAAAGCGTTCTAAAAAAAGAATTAGGGTAAAATATTAAATTAAAATTTTCATTATACTTTAATTATTAAAAAAATATTTAATAATTTTTTTAAAAAAATCTTACCTATAAACAAATCTATCTGAATTTTTGGACATAAGCCCAAATCAGAACTCAAGCCCAACTTATGTTTTTAACTTAAGTGATTAACTGCCACGTCATCTAATAATAGTTAATAGTAAATGGGGATAATACCTCATATAAATAGACGAAGCCACTTTGCTTTTTCGCTGCATTTCTGACCAAGGAAGAAAAATTCTCTTCCTTTTTCCTTTCATCCAATCGACCAAATTCAGAGCTTACAAAAGTAAAATGGCCGGAATCGGACCTTTAACTCAAGACTGGGAGCCCGTCGTTATTCGGAAAAAACCCCCAAACGCCGCCACCAAGAAGGATGAGAAAGTCGTTAACGCCGCCCGTCGAGCCGGTGCCGAGATCGAATCCGTCAAGAAATGTAATTTTTTTTTCCTTTTCAGTTTTTTAACTCTTTTTTCTTTTGGGAAAACTGCGTTTAGTCAGATCATCGGACTAAATACCTAACTTAGATGACAAATTATTATCTCGATTAGGGTTTTTGTTTTTAGTGAAAATAGAGAATAATAAAAATCTAATTTTGTTGATGGGAATTTTGCAGCGAATGCTGGGACGAACAAGGCAGCATCGAGTAGCACTACTTTGAATACAAGGAAACTTGATGAGGAAACTGAAAATCTTGCTCGTAAGAAATATTTTATTCCCTTTCATTTAAATTTCTATTTACCCTATTATAACTGAGTTATATCTGAATTATAAATGAATTTTTTTATGTATGATATTTCCAATTTATTTCTCAAAAGAGAATGATAATTTTAAATTTGAATGTATTGTTTTTTTAAATAACGGTAATAAAATAATTTGTCTATAAATCTGTGTGTTCTGATGGATTTTAATATTTGTATGCTACCAAAGTAATTGTTGATATAAATTTTAAAGTATGTTTCAGAATATGTAATCCTCTTTAACTAGTAGTTTTGTCTTACTAGTCTAAGCTATTAAAAAATAAGAAAAAACTTTGCGTATCATTGGGGATAGAGAGGTTTTATGAATTTATTTTTATTAATAAGTATACTTGTGTGCCCTTTGATTTTTGCTTTTTGCTTTCTTTCGTGTGTTTAGGAACCGGTATGAGCTTTTAATGCATCTATGCATGCTTTGTAAATTGTCTTGATTAGCTTCTCTTTCTTTTGTGAATTTATTTTTATTAATAAGTATACTTGTGTGTCTTTTGATTTCCGTTTTCTTTCGTAAGTTTAGGAACGGATATGAGTTTCTAATGCATCTATGTGTACTTTGTTAAGGTGTCTCGATTAGCCTTTCTTTGTCTTGTGAATTTAATTTCATTAATGAGTATACTTGTGTATGATTTGGTTTCCTCTTTCTTTCGAGTTTAGGAACTGATGCGAGTTTTTAATGCATCTATGTATGCATTGTTAAGATGTTTCAATTGCTTTGGAAGATCAATTATGCTTTTATGATTTTATCTACATATTGTTTTCGTGATTTTCAATTTTACAACCACCTTGGTGAATTGCCTGAGTACATGTTTTTGTAGTTTCCTTCAATCTCTTATATAACAAGTGAGATGCTTTTTTATTTACATAATTGGTTATTATGGTATGATCCTAATCCTGGCCTCCGATCAATTTGTTTAGCTTATATGATTACCGTATGTGTTCCTCTCTGCCCTACTTGCTCCATATGTTTTCACCAGTTTTAAACTTTTGTACACCTTTGGTTTTTAATCAGTGTTTCTATTATGATTTTTGATCTGTGCTTGAATTGATGAACAGATGAACGAGTGCCAACTGAACTGAAGAAAGCCATCATGCATGCTCGAATGGAGAAGAAACTCACCCAGTCTCAACTTGCTCAGGTCTCTCTCATTTATCTATGTGTATGCATGATGTGCACTCCCCGAGAGTGTTATGAGTCTCTATTGTTAAGTTCTTTCGTTAAATCTTTCTTGTCATCTTACAGATGATCAATGAAAAGCCCCAGATTATACAAGAGTACGAATCCGGAAAAGCTATTCCTAACCAACAGATTATAGGTAAACTCGAGAGGGCACTCGGTGCAAAGCTGCGAGGGAAGAAGTGAGGAGGTCTTATCGTTAATCAAACAGAACTTGAATATGGGGTCCAGTTCTTGGGTCCTAAAAAATGGTGATGTAAATAAATGCACTCTACTGTTACTATGGCTCGCATGTAATAACAGCGTCTTCGATGTTATCTGAAGACTATTATGACTATGACTGATGAAATGAAGTGTGTTCTTGACTGTTGCAAGGGATTCTCTGTGCTATTTATGTTTTGCTTTTGTGAATTTAGAGTAAGACACACTCCTTTGATGAACAGATGATGGTTTCAACAATTAGAAACACCAATAAATTGTTTTGGCGTAAACTTGTTGCAACTGGAATTTTGTGCTCGGAATCTAGGGAACATGTCTTTTTCCCCTCGTGAATATGTGACCTGTTTGTGCAGCTTTCGTTGGTTAATTGATTGAATCTGTAGTTGTAACTGTATTGTAGCTCTTAAAAACCAACAAAATGTTGTAGAGAACTTCATGAAACTTGCTCGGCTGCTTCATGCTTCATACTTTAAAGTGTGAAGGTTTGCTTTGTAATTCCAACTCTTCATTTTTAAAAAAAAAAAAAAAGGTTATTTGGACTCTTTATTTGTATTCACCACACTTTTGGGTTAGTTGTATGTGATATTCTCAAACTTAGATTCTAAATGGATCTTTAAATTTTAAGTTATGCAAATCGAGTCTTTAAAGTATTACTCTCGTATCAATTAAGTCCTTCTATTAGTCTTGTCAGCTTTAGTATTAAATTTTAATTTGAGTATGATGTGAAGCAAATTTAAAATATATATGTAGTGTTTAGTACTTTTTTATGTATGATGTCACTAGAATATGCTTTGAAATGTGATAGTTACGACTTACGAATGTAATTCTTTGAAGGTATTGATTAAAATTTCATGGAAGTTGTATTCTCATGTTTAGTTCACCAATTATTTTCTTAGAAATATCATGATAATTAAGGAATTTATCTTTATTAAATAAAGATAATATTTTTGAATTTTATTTTATAATAAATTTTAATCTTAAATATTTGAATTAAATATTTAATAATAAATTTTAATTAATAATTTTTAAATTATTTTTAAATTTATAATTTTAATTGAAAGCAAAATTAAAAATTTGTCTTGCATATATTTTCTAAACAATAACAATAATGCATATATAAAATTTGTTTTGGAATAAATTAAAAAAAAAAAAACCTTGACATCATTATTGTTTTAGTAAAAGCTACCCCATAGGAATATAAAAAAGTTGATTTCAAGTATTATTTTAAGCAAAACTATAATTAATTAAATCATAGGAGTGTAAAACCATAGGTGATCTATCTTAATATTCCTATACAACTTAAATAGAATAATCCTACCTATATTCTGTAAAAAAAAAAGTATTTCGTACATATACAAGTACAAAATCAAGTTTGTAGCTGGGAAAAATAAAATAAAATCAGGGAATAAAACTTGTGAAAAATTCGTTGAAGTAATATAGAAAATCAAGTAAAAGAAAGGATGTAATAATTTCTTTTTCTTTTATGATTATTAAACCCTAAATCAATATAAAATAGGGTTACTTTTGTCTTAACATTTTTTTGTAACTTTCCAATTTATATTGGAAAGTAACTTACCATATTTTATCATGAGAATCACATTACCATATTTATGGAAAAGTAACTCTCAAGGAAAAGTTAAAGTTCAAGTAAAGTCAAAATTGATGGGTTTCTGTTGAAATCTTCTAAGGAAAAGGCTGGATATGAGAACCGGATTTTTTTTAAATGAAAAAATTTAGTGACAGAAATATATCATAGTACTTCAAAATTATTAATTACAGCTAACTAGTTCCCGATTCTCAAATATTCTCAAATTTCAAAGTGTTCTAATTAGGTTTTTAAAGTATCAATATCGTATTAATCAGCTTATTTGGTTAGTTTATTAGTCTAGCCATTTAAATATTTTTACCTAAATTGCTTGGACAACTTGAATCTAACATGTTAGTAAAATGAAAAAATAACCTTATTGAATTTTAATGACATGGTCTCTAATCTTAACCAAAAAAATTATTCTTGTAGTCCATATGAATGTGTTTAAAATTGATTTATAGTAACGTTTGGTATGATAGACGAGGTGGGGCGTATAGCTCAGAGGATTAGAGCACGTTGGACAGGTGAGGGAAGGAAGAAAGATCTCTGATCCAATGGATGCTTGAAAGTGAGGTAAGCCAATCCCATGAGAAGGGTTCGAGCTGAGCTACTTTAGCTAGTAGAAAGCAGTTAGCGCCTATCGTAAAGGGCATTAGGTTCTGAAAGAAGACCTGAAGATCGGGTTGTGAAAATGAAAAATTTTTCCTATTGATTTGAGTGCCGATATTATTATTTTGTAAAATATTAAAGGTTGACAAGGTACGGGAACATCAGTCTGAGAAGTTTTATTTACACTGATATGTTTCTGTCACTAAATTTCTTCTTTTAAAAGAAATTCGGTTTTCATATCCAGCCTTTTCCTTGGAAGATTTCAACAGAAACTCGTCAATTTTAGAAACCCCTTTACCAGAAGCTTCTAACTTGTCAACAAACATGGCGGCCTGAATGCAATGTTCCAACTATTCGAGTGTAAATAAAATACCAAAAGGAAGAGTTAACAATACCAAACAACAAGTACTAATCACATGCTTTTGTCGATACTTTCCCTATGAACACCATTTCCAAAGAAATGCTTTTTTCCTATTCAATTCCCAAACCCTGCCCTCAAATTTCAAGACATGAGAAACTACCACAAGGTACTTGCATGTTGATGCAACTAAAAATCCAAAGACATGTTTAAACCAATAATTTCAGCAAATGTTATTAGATACAAAGAGAAAACATGTACATGATTTTGATTTTGTCTCACCAAGCCAAGGCTCTCCAAACGTTTTTCAAGTGACATTTAAGTAGAAAAAAAAATATTATATTAAAACATGTAGCACAACCATATATATGTATATGATAGTGTACATAAACATAGTAAAATCACTCACAAGCCAATTTTGTACCAAAGCTTGTAAGGCAGATGGCAAAAGCGAGAAAAGCCGATAAGGGCTGCCTATAATCCATGGTGAATGTATCGTCCCCTACTTTACCAAACTGGAGAATGGTTTCCTCCTCTTCTTTCCCTCCCAGTTGGCTCTCTTCAACAGTTGCAGCCAGCTGAAAGTTTTTCACGGATGCTACAGTTACCCGACCGTGGAAATTTAAGCACCAGCACTGTAAATGTTCGTGCCATCTTGGAGCTTTGTTCCTCAAAATTGTATGACCGGATGAGGTATGCTCGGGCATTTTCATCTTGATGTCATCTAAATACTTCTCATCAGCCATATCTTCCGGCATAGGGCACTGTATTGAGCAAACCATCCTCCTAGGACCTCTCGATTTCAACAGATTGAACTTGTAAGACACTTGTCCAACCTCAAAATTGCCAGCTGGAACTTGGGGGCAGATTTGCTTACTTGCAAATCTGCGACTTGCTCTGCTGCTCGAGGGCTTAGCACCACTGTGCGGTGGCTGACTATCATAGATTTTAAAGTTGGTACCTAGAAAATCCGAACTGCAAAGATTTTAAATTTGTGTGTCAGCTTAACATTTTAATCTGAACCATAAAGCATTCTATTTTTGTTGCATCAAGTCAAGTAATAGCATCATAAATATTGTTCCACAAAGATCCTTGAAAAATTTTCACTGCCACTAACCGTATGCAATATATTCAAAGAGGAGATCCTGTAATCAGAGTTCTAGAAAGAGACATCACAAAATACCTCTAGTAAACTTCATGACTGCCATTTGGCCAAAAAAATAAAAAAAGGAATCATGAGTGCCGTACCTTAACTTCCCGACATAGGCATTACTGCCTTGAGATAGTTCATTTGGATCAAGGGATATAATATACTCGATATGAGCACCATGTCGATATCTTCGTGCTGCCAATAGAAACTTCCCCTTCTCGGTGAATGCTGACAAACATCAGGAAAAGATTAAAATAAGGTAGATTTCAACCACTAACAACTAGCATCATCCAGTTGCATGTTGGCTACAAAAAGGGAGAACTACTAATAAGATTAGCTAACATGGGCATGCTCTCAAGAACTAAAATTGAATAACAAAGAGGTCTTAGTATATAAACAAAAGGTAACAAGATATTATACTCGGTAGTCAGTGAACTGTTAAATGTAAAACTAAAAAGAGACAAATGATTGCTATCCTTGCAGGTTTCCATTGCCCAAAGTTGCTGCTTCCAGAAAGAAAATATCACTAGTTTATATCCCGAGAGAGAGAGAGTTGGGGGTAAAGAGGTTACAATATCAGATCCTTATGACTTGAGCAATAGCTTCATATACCTCTTGTCAGAACAAAATGCGCAGCACAGAGATAAACCTGTCATCAAGTTGAAGATAATACCACCACACCTAAAGAAGACTACCGAGACCAGAAACTTAATAAATATCAAATTGTTTACCAACCCGTATCCTTTCTCTCAGAAGCCACAGTAATGATTATTTTGCTATGCTTATTACAAGGCTATTCTGGAAAACAACACTATTGAATTTTTTTTAAAAAAATAGGAAAAAAAAGAAAAGAAAACCCGATTGCATGTAGCAATGAATTCTCAGTTTAATAGAAGCTATTAGTCAATAGAACTGAAGATAGAAATCAAGAACCCAGCACAGGAGACCTCTCTGACACCCTTCGATTACTGAATACAAGAAAGACTGGACAAGTTCTAGTAAAATAAATCAACAACTGCCACCATACATTGTTTTCCAAGCCCAAATCTAAGATGACAATGTGCCATGTATAGAATAGACAGGTTCAGATGATGAAATCTCATTGCCCTTTTAAAGTCAATGGGTGTCTAAGACCATTAAGCAAATTGACAATCATAATCTGAAAGGTTAAGACCAAGTCAAACTGACTTAGGCAAAGGTATTAGGTCAAAAGTCCACAGTTTTGAACCTACCTAGATAAAAGTCAAAAGTTAATTAAGGAGCTTTGACAAAGTGAATTATGTCCCTTTTAACCCCTTTTTCAGCATGTATTACAGCATATCAGACTAATTTACACGTCATGTTTTGCTTGTGAAAAGAGAAAAAAGTACTTACATGGTGAAAGAGCAAGATAAAGGAAGAATGTTGAGTTTTTTTTGTTTCGCTTTATAATACACTGGTTAGGAAACTCCCGTGGACCAGGCTGCATTAGCGAAAGCGAACAAAACCATCAGCCCCAAAACTTATGAACTTGTTCATCAATTGACAACTGTAAATCCTAAATGCATTTCATATTCATAACCAGTAACCATAAAGCAGCTCAAATTCTGAAAACTCCACTTCAAACCAATAGCAATAAGCTAATACATTTAAAGATCGCAAAAGACAAAAATTCAACATTCATTTCTTTTTTTCCCCAATTTGCGAGACTTTTGAATAGGTTATTTTCTGATTATTGCAAGTGCCCAGAAAACAATTCTAACCCTCAAATGATAATTTCCTTATTTATCACAAGAAAAAAAAAAGTGTCATTTCTATTAGAAGTAAACCATGCTATGCTAAAAATTGACCATGCATGAAGTTTAACTTCCAATCACCAATAAATGTTCAAAAAATGTCATTTGATTCAACTTTTGAAACTCTATACCCAGCACATTTCCCCCCAAATAACCCAATATACAGATAAGAAGCACAAAATAATTTCCTAAATTACATACCAAGAACAAAATGCATCGATCAATAACAATTATCAGTAAAGGACATTACCATAACTAGAACCCAAACAAATGAACCAAAATAAAGACTAATTCTACATCAATTCCCCACAAATCATTCCAATGCGCAAACATTTAAAGTCTAAAAAAGTTAAAGTACCCTAAATTACAAATATTTGAAACCTTAATGATACTTACATACACTATCAGATTACGAAATTATATCTCAATTTCAATTTCAATAAAAATAAATAAATTACCTGCTTAAGACAAGAAGGAAAAGTGATTTTGCCGCTATTTTGAGAAGAAGCCTTAACGATCTCTCTCGTAACTTCTCTCCACTTCTTACATACGCAAGCGCTCGAAACCACGTTTTTCCTGTCAGGCCACATTTCTTCACTCGCTTCCACACGCTCCATGATCTCAACTAACAATTCCGGCAGCAACGTCGACCATGAATCCCCTCCATCCTCCGCCGACGGCGGCGGCGAAGACGGTGATGACGTAGAAGAAGACTCCAGCTGATTCTCCCTGGTCGAGACTGTCGTTAACGCCGCCGTTCTGGCAGACAGTCTCAATGATCTCGAGAACCTACGTGAAAGGCACGAGGTTTTCCTCATCGGAGACGAACACGACATCGTTTCAAAGACTCTGTTGTTTGTATATTTTTCTTTTTACACTTTTGAGAGAAGAGATTCAGAAAGGGGGATTTTATGTAAAAAAAAAAGGTACAAAAAACGAAAAAAATAAATGGAGGATAAAAATGATGACGGTTGCAAGAATAACAGCGCGGTGAGCGAAACCGAAGAGGGACAAATAAGATAGGGAGACAATGTGGCGTGGCAAAATATGATTGGCGGTGATCAAACGGCGGTTGGTGAGATTTGGGATTTGTTTTAATTTTTGACTCGGTCCCTTTGAATCGATAATCCTAAAATGTTTGTTTTATGCCCTGTCAGTGTTTTGAATTTTGAGTATGTTGAGTTGTCATTTTGTTATTTTTTTTGTTTGATTTTTTTAATTTCATCCATAAATAAAATTTCTTTTCAAAATTTAAAATTTAAAATTTTACTGTATTAATCAATTTGTTAATAAATTTTATTTTCAAAAAAGAAAAAAAAAACAATATTTTTGTTAAAACAGTTGTACATTTGTTTCAATTGTAAATTTAATCTAATTAATCCAAATTGATTCTCCTAATTTCACATTTAGAATTTAAATGTCAACTTCTATAGTTATTTTTATTAAAATAATATGCAATTTTTTTTTTAAATTTAGAAGTGGAAAATTTTGTTAGGAGGACCGAAATTAAATTGTAAGTTTTACAGTAATAAAAAATAATTTCATCATTTTAATAGCCTATATATTTATAATTTTTAAAAGATTAAATTAATTTTTTATCATTTTTAAGGGGTCAAAGTGTAATTTTACTTTTACTAATTTAAAATTTTAAAAACTTTAAAGGATCTAAACGAAAATTTTTCCATTTTAAGACAGTCAGGGCCTTGCAAACCACCCTAATTACACCCTAGATTGAGTCTTAACTCGATTGGGATGAACATTATTGTCAATCCAGAGTGACAGAATCAAGTGCGCTAAAATATATTATTCTCCTATATATAAGTTAGAGAAGAGATATGATGTAAACCTAGAATCTCAAATATGATAGTTCGCACATTTAAAAAAAAAAAAACCAATAAAATTCTAAATTTGTGTTGTATCATATAGATATTTTTTTAGTTGTATAAAGAATTTTCAATTTGGTAAAAAATTTAGTTAAAGTTTTTAATCAATACCAACTTACATTACCTATAATTTTTATGAGAGAAAAATGAAATGTATGCATCAAAACTCTTATATATTTAATAACATCAATCATGACATAGATTAATAAAGCAAAGTGCATTTAAACAAACAAATTATAAGTTGATACAGCTCTCATAACGAAAGCCTTTTATTTCAACAACATACATATTTATAGGTATAATTTATATATATATATATATATATAGTATAACATTTTAGTAATTATCAATAGCCATTTATTCACTTAAGCAGCTGATTGAATGGCTCAGTTGAGTCCTGCATTATAAAATTCAAAGGAAAAAAAAAATAGTGAATCAACACAAAAATTGAAGTAGCCCATGCATGTTCAACAAAATTTAATGTTGTTGGTTTTAGCTATGGCTTATTTAATGGATCTAATTGAATTCCAAATAAATGTGTATGTAAATTATGGTTTTGGTCCCTCCACCATCCTTATATTTAAGGTATGCAAATTAATAGTAGTTAGGGAAGTCGGAAAACGGATATAACTAATGAATCAAATCGTGACATACATATAAAAAAAGCTGGTTTCAACATGATGAGTTGGAGATAATGTTTTTAAGAAAAAATTTATATCGGTGTCCATTAATTTCTCCTTCCCATAATTTTCCCCAATAAGTGAAACAAAAGAAAAGATAATTATATAGTTTGCATTGCTTCTAAATGGAAGTTAGCACTTACATCATTCAGCTTAGGTTGATTGTCAGTCTCCAGCATCAGTCCAAAATGAATGTGAGGGAAGCGAGCCCACTGTAGTTGAGAACCCCAAATCACACAAACACAAAACTCTGTCAGTGATATCAGGATTGTTCAAATTAGATTATGCTTTTTTTTTTTTTTATGATGAAAGCTAATGTTGAGCTTACATTCTTAGCAGCAGTGCTAAATGCCTCCCTGTGAGTGATATCAGGATTGTTCAGCTTGATCCTTTGAATCTCCTCTCTATAAACATACCCCCATTTTCACCCCAAAAGATTAGAGGTTATTAATATAGAGCAAAAAAATAAAATCAACATAATTAATGATCAAATTACGGTCACTATTACTTGATGAACTGATTGTACAATGAAGGAGCCCTATGCCTCTTGTCAGGAGCTGGGAAAAAAGTCCATGAAATGCACATTTTAAAATCAAAATGAATCACAAATTAAACACAAAATAATAATGCAAGGATACTCACGTCGATTAACAACCCTTTCTTGAGTGGTAGTGTTTATAGTTGTTGCTCGCTTTGGTAACTTGTTCTTGCACCCGGAGGAAGACCCTAAGTCAATTCTGTACTCCGTTGATGTGTAATTAGGCACCTAAAAACCATTAATAAACTAACATCAATTAACTATATATGTTCTGGATTTAAATTGCAGTCACAACGCATTTTCGATTATCTCATCTAAATGCAGTTATTAAATAACAAACGCTATCAAGATTAATTGAAAGTATCGACAGAAAAATCGAAAACCACAAAATAATATCACAACATACAAGTATATAATCACTATAGTTAATCATATTAAGGTATCTTTTATATTTGTTTTATGATAAATGAAGATTAAGTCTTTCAAAGTTTGTGCCACCCGAACTAAATCAATGTATGGAGTATCCTATGGCACTAATGAAGCAATTTTCTGTATTAATCAATGCAAAAAGTATATTATTATAATGTTGATTAATAGCTTTGAATGACCTTAATCACATTTCAAAGTTTTTATTAGGTTCCACTTAAAGCATTAGATTGGGATCTATCTCTTTGATTGGACAAGCATGATCAATGGTTTTGTAAAGTTTTCTGTCCGCAAAAACTTAGCATTATCCATTTGCTTTTTCTCAAATATATATTCTTCAGAAACCTTTTTTAGATTTTAGTTTCCCCATAAAATGAGCTAAAAAGAAAGAAAGAACAAAGGAAAAAACAATACTGAAGTGACTAAATCAATAAAAAATAGTTTCATTGTGCTGAATTAAATAACTTTCACCCGCATCCCAGAAGCAACCAAGATTGATGTTAAACAGAATATTTATATATACACATATATGATATTATATATATATATATATATATAAAATAGCATCCTTGGGATCTAAAAACTGAGGCGTTTATATTTGGTACAATAGAAGACAAAACCTAAGAAAAAGGAAAATTTGGTGTAGTGACCAAAGCCTACAAACCCTAAAATTCTTGCCAATCAAAATCGAAGTGAAATTTTTTGAAATTGAGGCTCAATGAAAGAATGGAAAATCCTGAAACTTTGATTTGCCCTAATTAGCTAACTATATCCTGACCTATGAAAAAGAATATTTAGGAATTTGGTTTTAATCATTGGTCCTTAGAGCAGCTCCTAGGGTTTTTTGAGTGATCTGAGAAAATATGCTTTGTAAATGAACTATTCTTTGGGGCTTTGCAACCCTAGATTTCAAGACCCCATGGAAATTACAGAGATTTTCCTTGGAAAGAGATAAAATCCCAGAAACCCTAACTGGATCTACAAGAAAAAATAATGAAGAAAAAGATGATGATCATAACCTGAACATCTTTTCCAGCCCTTGATTGAAAGGAAGCTGCCAGGTTTACTGAACACAGATTGGTGCACTGCCCACATCTGACTGTTACTGTTTCAAACAAGCTGTTGCATGGAACATTGACCTGCAAAAATCATGTAAAAAATTTTAGCTTATAAAACCCTTTTACATACAAATCATTTGCTTATTAAAACTTGTAGGTGTTTGAAGAACAAGACCTCATATAGAGTTCTAAGATCTTCCAAAGCAAAAAGAAAATAAAAAAAATGTTTTTGGAAGTATATAGAGCTTTTCTTCAACTTCCAACAAGTACAATATCTAGGGCTTTTTATTTATATTTTTTCATTTTTTTAGGGTAGTCAATACTCAACACTGCCTGCCCCCTGGACTTTCTCATTGTTCAAAAAACCTCTTTCCTACATGAAAATGGGGGTTTTGAGGAAGACAACTGAGATGGTCCCTTTCATTTCCTATGATCAGTTAAAAAAAAAAACAAAAAAAAAAAAAGGAGAAGCTTTTGGTCATTACAAAAGAAAAATAAAAAAATAAAAAACACCCCAAGGCAGGTAGTGTAGTGTATTCTTATAAGGAAAAGGTTAAGGTAATCTCAGAGGAAAAAAATATGAAGGAAATGTCATCTTCATTCTATATATCAGCAAATCTATCATCACATGCTTGTTTTCACTACATCTTTCTTTTAAAAAAAATGAATTTAAGATCCATATTTTTTTTAAATAACTTCTCTCAGATCACAGGGTAAGATCTGCAAAAGAAAAGAAAAGAAATATAGAGAATTTATCACTTTTTCTGCAAAAGAATGAGAAAAGAAGTCTTAGGATAGTGACTTGACTTCATTGCATGAAAACCCTAAAATAATTACATAAAAGAAAACTCATCAAATAAGATTCTCCTATTAAGCTCATTAACATAGAGAAGAAGAAGATAAAAGGAAAAAAAAATAGTTTTGAAAGTTAGGGTCTTTAATGTAAAATAAAAACTAGAAACTAGGACATTGCTTATTCATTTAGATATTGAACAATTGAAGACCTAAGCATTCACCTGCAACTGTACAAAGCCATTATGCTTGCAGTAAAAGAAACTGGCATCATGATGATGATATGAAGTCAGATTAATATATATATATATATATATATATATATATAAACATTAAATAAGAAGGGGAAAAAAAAAAAAAACAAGTGCAGGATCAGAATTAAATACCGCAAGAATGATGTTGCAAAGGTTGCAAGGGATGTAGCAGAGTTGTTCTGGTGCAGAATTGTGGGAGCTTGACATTTTTTTTATTTTCCCTGATACCAAACAGGTTTTTACTTTTTTTCTTTTTCCTTTTGAATTAAGTTTAAGACGAAGACGAAGACAAAGAAAAAGAACAACAAATAAAAAAAAAAAACACAAACTTGAGTAAGAATTACCCGAAGTACATGTATAATTATATTATCAAACAACACAAACAATTATATTGAACAAGAAAAGAAGAAAAAAAAAGGGAAATTAATTGAAGAAACTATGATGAACAAAGAAGGTAAAGGCAGACTGAGGAAAACGTGGGATTTGTAGTGCCATGACAGGCAGCACAAAAAAAGAGTACACTCTCTCTCTCTTTCCCTAATATTTTCAAACACATCACAGTCACTCACTCACAAACACTCACTCTGAAGAAAAAGAAATGGAGAATGGGGCCATGGGGGAGAAAGCAGACAAAACAATATGGGGTTGGGGTTGGGGTTAGGGTTAGAAAATAAGGAAAGGGTAGAATCAACTTACAATTCAAAGCTGTTCCCTGGTTTTTTAAACTAAAAACAAACAGTAAACCCTTGACTTTTCTTCTTCTTCTTCTTCTTCTTCTGAAACTACAATGGAAATATAACATATTATATATAATGAATGAAAGGATATAAATTTCTTGGATTAAAAATTATGGGGTTTCTTTTGGGGGGGGTTGAATTCAAAGACATATTCACAAACACATGCAAATGTTGTAATATTTAGGGGACATGGTTACTTTATTCGAGAATATAAAAGTGTTTCAAAGTGTCCTATACAAGGTATTGATAGAATACCAGATGGACCCTGTTTATAGTTGGCTATGAAATAAACACTAAGCCTGCACCATGGGTTTTAGATCTTTTATTTGTTTTTTTTCTTTTTTTTTTTCTGGGAATCAAAGAAACTGTATCGTCTTAGTGTAACTTTGCCAACTCCAAACATCAGTCACCATGGAAACAGCTAGTTCCATATTTATTCGTCTTCACCTAAAGGATTTGTGAGCTCGAATCTTATCAATATATATCTCGTTTCTAATTGTAGATTGTTGGTAAAAGTACTGTTTAGGTCCCTATTTTATAGTGTTGAATGCATTTTGATCCCTGCATTTTTAAAATAAGTATTGTATAGGTATCATTCCAAGGTTCATGGTTAGCCCTGCTATGAATGTTATTTTCAGGGTTTGAAAGTTTTTTATCTAATTAATATAAAAAATAAATAATTAATGAAATGGGATAATAGGGGTATTATTTACGAAATTAGGTAAATTAAACAGTAAAAAATGGTGTCGTTTGACTAATCGGCGGCACCAACGTCACCTGCCACCAATTATTACATTGATGATTAGTTTTGAAAAAATAATAAATTTTTTTGGTGCCGCCTGTAACACCCTCAACCCATATTCGTCGTCGGAACAAGGTTACAGAGTATTACTGGAGTTTACAGAACAAATACAATCAATTCATGTCATTCACTATTTATATCCGAAACAAATCATAATTCAATCATGTTGTCCCTTAAATGGACCCTCGAGGCCCAATTCATGAGTTAGAAACAAGTCGGGGCTAAATCGGGAACTCAGAGAACTTTTCGCGAAATTCCACAATTTTATTTAAATACAGGGGTCACACGCCCATGTGGGTAGGCCGTGTGAGCCACCCGTGTCCCAGGCCGTGTGGGCATTCGATGTGAGGCACACAGCTGTGTCCCAGCCCGTGTAACTCTCTGACTTGGGTCACACGGCCAGTCATACGCCCGTGTGCTAGACCGTGTGGACAATTTAATTTTAAAAAATTAAGTGCAGGATTTTAGTCAGTTTTGTACACGGGCTGAGACACGGGCCAGGTACGGGCGTGTGAGGCACACGGCCTAGCCACATGGGCGTGTGCCCTGTTTTGAAAGAAAATATTCTAAGTTTCGTAAAGTTTCCGTATGAGATCGGTTTGGTCCCAAACCCTCTCTAAAGCATGTTTAAGGTCTCGTAAATCTTCTAAAGGAATAAAGTGATTGTGAATGATGATGATTTGTTGATACATAATGTATGTTTGTGAAATATTTGAGAAATGTTTCGATATGTCTGGTAATGCCTCTTAACCCTCGTCCGGCGACGGATACGTGTTGGGGGTGTTATACCGCCAAAGCAATCGCAGCACCAATATGCATCATGTATAAAATATGTTCTTGAAAAGTATGAATATAAGCTAAAATATATATATATTTTTAATGATACCACCAACGTGTCAGGTGGTACTGGAATAAATTAATATATAATTTCTTTTTTTTTAAAGATTAAAAAAGCACGAAAAGTAAAAAAATCAGCAGGACCCGTAACTGATCGGTCACGTCAGTGTCGTGGCGGCACCGACTTGATGACCTGCCACCGACGTGACAGGTCAGTCACGGGTTCAGCTTTAAATTCCATTTCTAGCTTTTTTAATCTTTTAAAAAAAGAAATTATATATTAATTTATTCTGGTGTAGTATTCGTACTTTTCATGTGCGTATTTTTTACATGATACATATCGGTGCCGCCAATTGCTCAGGCAGCACCAAATTTTTTTTTTCCAAAACTATTCGTGAGTGTAACAATTGGTGGCAGGTGAGGTTGGTGCCGCCGATTGGTTAGGCGGCACTGTTTTTTTACTGTTTAATTTGCGTAATTTTGTAAATAATGCCTCTATTATCCCATTACAATAATTATTTATTTTTTATATTATTTAGGTAAAAAAAACCCGAGTTTGAACTTAAGATCTATATTTGGATCTTACCACTGCACCTAACACCTATTGGTATTTAAAGGTTCTATATCTTAAAAAAAACGAGCAAAATGATAAATTTTTAAATTAATTGAAAAGAATTATTAATTTTATGAGTTGAATTTTAACTAAATGACATGGTATTAATTTAAAAAATGACACAACATGTTTATCGACATATTGTTAAATATATATATATATATATATATATATATAAATAAGCATTCACCTAAGTTTTTTTTTTCTCAAATTGGCATTTAAATTTTATTTTAATGTTCAATTTGATATTCAAACCAAACAATCCAATGAATATTTGAAATGTGTCCTCTAATAAAAAAACACAAGACAAAAAATATTAAAACTCAGATATCAAATTGAACATTAAAACTAAACTCAAATACTTCTATGAGATAAAGAGAAACTCAAATATCAAATTTAAAAAACCCATATACCAAACTTAGATATAAATAGTACATTAATCCTTAAATTAGTATGAATTTTATATTATTTTCGATTGTTACAAAAGAAAATGATCAATTTATTTGTTTTTTACCTACAAAGATTCTTTTTTAAAAAAGAAAAAGAAAAAACAAGAATCAAAATGCAAGTGTGGGTTTCTATACAATATTTTTACCCTAAATAGTTGGAATCATATCGAAATTTTCCTGACTACTTAATTACTGCAAATCCAAAATGAATTAGCTTTTTCACAGTTTAACCTACACTTTTTAAAAAATATATATTATTTCTGATAATTATGGATCAGAATTTGACCAAAAGACTCCAAGAATCATTGTACTGCAAATGTAAATGAGCCAAACAACTTTTGTAAAACCAAATTTCAGAAATGTTGGATAGGGTAAATTCTTTAATTTATTTTAAATGAGAGAGAGAGAGAAATTAATTAATCAATAAAATAATGTGGGATTTGTTGGTTTGAAGGGCGTGGGTCATTTCCGATCCCAATGTTTATACAGTCAGCGATTCACGTGAACTGTAAACGAAAGAGGGTTTTAATGTCTCAGACTGGGGAATCATGAGAGAGACGAAAGGCAAACGTATGTATATAAATATATATGTACGCACTTTGGGGGTGCCCAACGCTGATACCAACATCATTAATTTTATTTTGACAAAAATGTACTCTGCAAATATATGTTTCAAAGCTTAATTACCTTTGTCGAGAAAAGTTGGGGTGTTGGGTTGTTTGTATACATATAGTCAAGTTTTAGTTTCATCATGGCTAATTGATTATGTAGGTTTTGTTTAATTATATTTCGATTTTTTAATATTTTTGTTTTGTATTATTTTATAATTGTTTAGATATGTATTTATAATTATGTTGTATTTGTATTTCTAAATTCTAAAAAGAAAAAAGGCTTAATTATCTTGTTTACTTTTGTATAAGTTGTGTTGAGCTCATATACGGTATTGATAGTATAACAGGTGAAGTTAGAAAAAAAATTCCTTGGAGGTGAGGTGGAATTAAGTTATATGCACTTTGTAGATGGTTTTTTTATGGAAAGAGAGGAAAAGTTGCAAACAAGTGAACGACATGTACCAAGAGAAGGCAGAGAGGAAGATTGAAGCAAATTCGGTAACACTGAGCATAGCGGCAAGTGATCGTCTATAAAGTGTAGAAAGAGAAATATGGTTGATGATAAGGCTAAACAAAGGGAAAATTTATGTATATATGCTAAAAAAAAACATTTGAGAAACTAGACTGTTTTTTTTTAATTTACCGATCTACCCTGTTTTTGGAGATAGAGAGGAAAATATGTCCTGTAGGATGCGTTTTCACTTTGGTAAAAAATATTTTTTTTTCTTACAGTTGGAAATTGAAAGTTTTTAGATTTATTTTTGTCCGTATTTGAGATAGACATGATTATAGTTTTAAGGAATGTTTGAATTTGCGGTGGTATCATGGAGCTGGGTGACCTACAAATTTCATCTGTTGTGTGACTATAGAGCCATCACTCGGGAAGCCGAATCGCATTGCAACTCGAGCTCCAAGTTGACGGTGATTATACTGTCTCGAGTTGAAGTGTAACTAGGGCTTCAAGTTTACAAAGATTATGCTGTCAAAGGATAAAGCATAATTGGGCCCTAGTTGACGGTAGTTATGGGGGCACGACAATTAGTTTTTTTCTCGTCAGAGGAGCATACTTTATAAAACCCACATGGACGTACAAAGAAGAAAAACGATGTGGCCTTCCAATATAATTAAGTAATTCGTGTTGTCCATGTCCACCAAACGCAGTGGCCTTGTTAGTAAAAACATGTTACACCCCAATTATGTCACATGTTATAATAAATGGGTCACTTCCTTTGGTGAACATGGATAAAATGAAATACTTGATTATATTAAAAGGTCACTGCGTTTTTCTTCTTCGTACGTCTGTTTGGGTTTTATAAAGCATCTTCCTCTGACGAGAAAAAATTGGTTGTCATGCCCGCATAACCACTGTCAACTACGACCCCATTTATGCTCCATCCCTTGACAACATAACCTTTGTAAACTTGAAACCCTAGTTACACTTCAACCCCAGATCGTATAATCACTGCCAACTGGGACCTTGAGTTGCAACGCAATCCGACTTCCCGGGTGATGGCTCCATACTCACATGGCAGATGAAATTTGTAGGTCACCCAGCTCCACAACACCACTGTAAATTCAAACATTCCTTAAAACAATAACCATGTTTATCTTAAACACGAACAAAAATAAATCTACAAACTTTTAATTTCCAACCGCAAGAAAAAAAAGAATTTTCTTTTACCAAAGTAAAAACGTATCTTACAAAACACGTTTTCATTTCTCTCTCCAAAAACAGTATAGATTGATAAATTTTTAGAAAATCAGCCTAGTTTCTCAAATTTTTTTTCCAACATATATACATAAATTTCCCCTAAACAAAGAAAACAAGTTCAAAGAATGTTAGAGAAAGAGCTTTAAGAATTAGAATATCAAAGTGTCAAAAGTCTCTTCATGGTTGTGAAAAGGTCATGTTTGTAGTGTTTCAAGAATAAAAGTTACAAAACTAGTAATTAATGAGAGTAACGATAAATATTTTTAAGTTACAAAGACATTAATGGTTCTTTTTATTAAGAAATAATTTTGTAGGTGATACTGAATAAATAAATAAGAACTTACTATGTTTCTAAAAAAAATGTAGAAACACTCAATATTATAGGAAAATGTTAAGAGGAAGACATCTTAACTACCTCCATATCTGATCCACCAAGTCAAGCTCTCTGGAACATTCCAAGAGTGAAGATAACCCAAGAACCTTGTCATATTCTGGGTTACTTCCACTCCTACTTTGGTGATATGAAAAATCTTTCGCAACATCTCTTAAAACGTAAGACAATGATTGTTCTTTGATGAGAATTGTTCCTAAACCATGGTTATTTTGACTTGTTGCAAAATGAGTTGTTATCAACATAGTTGTTCTCAGTGTAGAGGTTGTTTTGAACAAGAATTGTTCTGTGGTGATGCTTTTCTTGGTAGAGTTTGTTTTGAATAATGATTATTCCAGAAAATCAAAATTGTTCTAAATACAAGTTGTTCCAAATAGTGATTGTTCTATAAACATAGTTATTTCGAGCTTTAGCTATTCTCAACAGGAATTATTCTCAAATAACAACTACACTGGATAACAGTTGTCCCAACTAAAACTTTGTTCTGAACATAGATATTTTAGACATAACTATTCTCGAACAACTGTTGTTTTCGAACAACAACTATTCTAAACAAGAGTTGTTGCTCCGGAAGAAATATTAAGTGAAAGAGAAATGCTACTCGTTCCATGCTTGATAGCACAATTTCTTGAAATATAATATTATTTATCTCAAAGAATCAAGAGATAAAATGATAGTGGTCAAAATTGAGTATCTACACGCTTTTATGAGAGTTAAGATGTAATTTCACCATTATATTAACTTAAATCTTTATAAATTTTTAAAGAGTTAATTAAAATTTTATCATTTTTAGGGATTCAATTGTTATTTCAAAAGACTTTTAAAATTGCTATTATATGAATCAAAAGTAGGCAAAAAATTAACAGAAATTAAACTTTTAAGAATAATAAATTTACTTAATTTCGAAATTAAAATTAACTAATTTTTTTTATTAAGAAACTACTATCACCCCAATTCTTTTTTTTCTTTTTGTTTAACTACCAACTCAAATAGTAATAAGATATGATGTTTAAACCTAAGAAACATCAAACTAAAGAAGTAAAAGCAAGAAAGTCTTGTGTGGAGGAATGAATAGTTTGTGATATCTATCAATGTAATTTAAGAATATTAGTTCAGACCCTATGAAAAGAAATCACTTCAACATAGAAAAAACAATAACTACAAAATATTCTAATGGCGGCTCACCAAAATAAATGTAATAAATCACTTTCAAAACCCTTATTAATTAGTTAGGTCAAAACCCAGAATGAAAGGAAAAAAAGGAGGCTATATTTTTCAAAAAGAATAATTCTGACAAATGGTCATATAGGAAGAAAAGACAGCCTAAGACTTGAAAGAAATGGTTAAATGCAATAATAATATTATGTATGAACAGTTGTTTTCACTAAAAAATGGTTTAAAAGAAGATAAGCTAAAGGGCCTGAAAGCTTTCGATTACAGAGGCTAAGGGCTAGAATTAATGCTATGATAAGCTAATAGCCCCCTTCACTTCAGATGCCTTTCACGCAAATTCTTTGTCTGCCATATTCTTAAACTTGCTGCATGCTTAACTCACCTACACAATTAGAAACCCACTATTTATTTATTGCTCCACATTTTCTTAACTTCTGCATATGTGATAAATATTTCTACCTTTTATAAATTTAAAATTTAATTCATTTATTTTTATTTTTAAATTTTTCTTATCTTTATTTTTCAAATCTTAAAGTTTAGTTTCAACTGTTAATTATTAAGACTTAAATTTTAAAATATGAAAAAGCAGATGGAGCAAATTACAAAAATATAAATATAAATACTAAATTCTAAATTTGTAAAAAGTATAAAAACTTATGACATATTTAAACCTATATAATATGATATATTAATATATATTATTTTAGTAAAATATAATTATGGGTCAAATAAGAAAGGAATAAAGCAAGATTTAATATTTGAAGTTTTCAAATTTTTAAGGCGTTTAATAAATTATTGAAAATGAAACATTTAAAATTTTGAATATGTTTGATAATTATTTTAATTTTTTAATTAATATAATTTTTTTAATAAATTAGTGTTGAATAAGATAAGTAAGTACATAGCTACTTATCATTTAATGTAGAAAAAGTAAAACTAATTTTATTTTATTAAAAATTGAAATAAAACTAATGTATTGAAATATTCAAATTATTATATTTACCTTCTATTCAAAATAATATAAAATATTAGATTAATAAGATTAAATTTTAAAAATAAATAATCTTTTAAAGATAAGTATTTACTTTTATTAAACAATAGAATTATATTCAGTACTATATTTACTAATTTACCAAACAATTTTTAACTATAGATTCAGCACTTATAAAATTTAGTATTAAAAATTCAGTACTTAATTTTTTAATTTATCAAATACACCCTTAGTCTCGGATTTTTTTTTTCCATATTAGCCTCAAAACTTGGTCATTTTTCCCGATTTGGTTCCTAAATTTGGATTCCATTCAGAAGGGATGATGTAAAACTATGAGATTATGCCATATTATCACTTAAAAAAAATTAAAACTATAAATATGAAGTGGCACAATTTTAACGTACCACATAATCATACTTTAATAAAATCCAAGATCAAGGACAATATTGGGAAAATTATCAAGTTTTGGAAATATTATACACAAAAAACTTTAAGGATCAAAATGAGAAAAATTACTAAGTTCATGAACTAAATCTTACTTTTATCACAATAAAAAAAATACATTTATAAGGAATCAAAATCTTGCCTCTTACCAACTAATTTCGGCCAGGTCAAGTCCTTATATAAAATTTGGATTAAAAAGTTTTAGATAAAGAAAAACAATTTTAAGCGAATTTTACCCAAATTTAAAAGGATGATATAATTAAGTGGTATGAGTGGTTTACACTTCACATGTATGGTGAGGGTAATCGAGCTGGGGATGCAATGGGAAGCTTAGCATTGTCTCAGAACATGGGTGTCCATTCCTTCAACAGTCCCCCAGGCCAGATACTACAGATTCTGCATAAACATAGCACGGCCTTCACTCTACCTAGAAGGGTGTTAGTGTAGGCTGTCTTTCTTATTTATCTTATTATGAAAAGGATGATGGGAAAAAGTTAGGAGTAAGTTTTTACTAAACATCTGATCTTTTTATGAAAGTTTAAAATCTTCTTCTTTTTTTTCTTCCTACAATACTAAGATGAAAGCAACGCGATTTGAGTTCGAATTAAACGAATATTGATAATAATTTTAATCATCATTACATATAATCAAGACTGGAGTAACATTTAAATAATATTTTTTAAAATGATATTTAAACTATTTTAATTAAAAGTTAAGAAATTAAAATGATCAATTAATGAATTTTATTTATGCTCATCATTTTTTTATATAAAAATAGCTTAAATGTTAAAAAAAAAGTCATCATAAAATATTCACCTTGTTATTCTCATTTTTAATTGTAAATATTTGTGGGTTCAATTCTTTTTTGTTCTTTCGATTGTTGAGTTATATTTGAGAGAGTTGTTTATTTATATATCTACCTTCTAGAGGTATTTATTCATTCCTGCTTTTATTTCTTTATTTGCGAGGGTTTACTTAAGGTTTTAGGTAGAAAACTTTAAGGGAGAGTGATTTTATCTTACCTATTAATAAATGGTGAATCGTAAAGGTTTAATAATGTTAAATTTATTTACCCAATATGATCCTATTTTATCTCATGGTAACTATTACATCTTTCTTCATGAAAAAAGTCAATTACTAACAAGTTGTTATTAAATCTTTTGTCTTAGACAAATGACTCGTGGCTGCATTACTTTTCCATCTATCATGTAATGTTAATGAGAGGATTCCATTAATCCTTTATTGGACTATGAATTGCAATATTGTCAATGAAGTTATGTCATGTAGAAGTCGTATATCCAACGTACCAGTTTTCGATTTTTAGTTATTTAAACTCAGGCTCTTAATACATCTAAAGTATACAAGTCACTCACTCAGGATTGAGGTAAGTAACATTATGAATGTCATAAGTAAATTAATTAATAACCAAATATATAATTAATTCAACTTGGGGTCCTATATGATTTATTGTCAATCCAAGCAATCATATCTACGTTTCTATCTTTTGGGAGTCGACTACTCCAATACCCAAGATAAGATATCTCCTCAATTGTATTTGATAGGCAATATAATAATCCTTTAATCAATTTGCTTATTTTTGATTCATCAAACTATTAACCTTTTAGATTACCTACTAATATAAGTTGTCTTCTTACATTATAACCAACCACATAATATAACTAATTATTAGTTGCATACATCGGAACAAAAAGATATCCTTGCAGCATTGAAACTTTAAACGTAAAGCAATTATGAATTTTAGGTTCAACCTTTATGAATATATTTTTCAAGAGATCATTTACAATAATATTTCTCTCATTAATTTGTTCTCAATTTTCCTTCTTTTCAAATCAATACACAATTCCTGCCTATTCAATGCCACTAATAAATTGCTAAATTTCCATTTGAGTCACATACCGATTTATTCTCATCACTTCTGTAGTTAGTGGGTCAAGTTATCAAGGTCATTCAATTCTCTTCTAAGTTCATTTGTACTCGTTCGAAGTTACTTTGTATCCCTGCGTCATATTCCTTCTAGCCAATGATCAACTCAATCTTCAAGTTCTTTTCTTCAACTTTGTAGATTCAAGTTACCTAGTCTTATCTTCCTGATGTAGCAAGGGAGCAGACTAAATAAAATTGTAGATCTTGTCCCCTCGAGATAGTAGTGGGGCAGATCGAATTTGGTGAATCTTATCTCCGTGTTTTGGCAATGGAGCAGATTCAAGTTACCTAGTCTTATCTTCCTGATGTAGCAAGGGAGCAGATTGAATAAAATTGTAGATCTTGTCTCCTCGAGATAGCAGTGGGGCAGGTCGAAGACGGCGAATCTTATTTTCCCGCGGTAGCAGCGGAGTAGATTGAAGCCACAAGTCTAAATTGGATCGTAGCGCTAGTTCTCGTGCCCTGAACATGCAGCGGGATGGAACGAAACTACTCGAAGAAGAAAAGCACTGGAAGAGGTCAAGATCTGGCAAGACCGGGCAAATTTAGACCTTTTTGAAGTCTTTGCTCTATTCTCGTTATACGACAATGAGCAAAGATGGGCAGCTGTAATAGACCCAATTTGCCCGGGCTCATTAACCTAGTATTAACCCATTTAAAAAAAACCAAAAAAAATAAAATAAAAACCAAAGTCCAAAAAAATAACAGTCCAAATTCACAAAATAAAATAACAGCCCAAATACAAAACCCAATCCCTAAACCGATTTACAGACCCAAAGGCAGAGCAGGCCCGAGTGGCCCGAATGGTTGAAAATCTCGAAAACCCTAGAAGATTCTAGGATCGCCTGGTGCCGCAGCCTTCACCCACGCGCGCCCCGCGTGCATCCACGCCAGCAGCCAAAGCCCCACGCGCGCCCCTCAGCAACAGCCCTTCCACGAGCGAGTGTTCAAATGACACTGCAATGTAAAGCGAAAGAATCACAAAAGAATAGCAGAATACAGTAGAAAGTAGTAGAAGGTTATTAGGAAAAACGTGTAATGCATTTTCTTGGCTATAAAAAGCCAAGTATTGTACAGTAGATTTTTACGCACACACACGGGGAACTGATACGCAAAAAAAATACGAAATCAATAGCAAATAAAAAATCAGAAATTGTTTAAAGGTGATCTCAGATTTCAAATCTTTTCTTTTGATTTCGGATTCTATTTCTTTTTCGTTTGCTTTTTAGTTTTTTTTCTTACTATTGCATGTGAAAATAAAAAGGAAAAACCGAAGCCTTACCTTACGAATACGCCATGGGTTTCCTTTTGCTTCGTTGAAATCGAGGCTGAGAGGGGATCTTAAGGCTAAAAAACATCCACTAAAGCTCGAATACACTAATCGCCGTCTGTGGTGGCGGATCGGTGTTTAAGAGGATGGATCTAGTTCGGCCGATTAGAGAGGAATAGGAGATTAGGGTTTTTTTTTTAATTTTTCTATTTTGTTTTAGAAATGACGGAATGCTCTAATTTTTAGGTTTTGTTTTGGTTTTTATATAGCACATGAAACGGCACCGTTTAGGGCCAGTTTCCATGGTTCTAAAACGGCGCCGTATGGAGCGCTCCGATCTGACTCGATCTGATATCCACGGGATCCGCGTGTTTTTGCGGTGAATGGATAATTTGCGCATTTAGTCCTTGTTTTTTTTTATGCCGCTATTCAATTAGATCTGTCATACTTTTTTATTTTTAATTAATCTCTGTAATTCACATGCACTTTCAATTTAGTCCAACTTGAACACTGCGTTTTGGCTAACTGAAATATTTGCTAGTTTAATCCCTAACTATTTATGCGCATTTTAATTTAGTCCTTAACTCTGTTTAAATAAATGTTTTACAAAATACCCTTTTAATTTTATTCTTATTTCAATTAAGTATTTTTTTAGTTTATAAAATTTATCCATTATTTATTTTTTAGAAATTGTTTTAATAAATTATTTTGAACTATTTTATTGATTTTATAATGTTTTAATTAGTTTTATATTTTCATTTGTATATATTTTAACTTATTCCATAAATATTTAATTTCAAAATATTCTTTTATATATTCTTTGTGTCGATAATTTATATAATATTAAATTTAAATACTCTCATATATTATTAATTTATACATATATATATATATATATATATATAATTTGTACTAAAAAAACGATCTTACTTTATGTATATATTCTTAATTTCATATAATTTTTATGTATGTATTTTTTTCTTTTAAATCTATATATATATATATATATATATTTTATTTTAAATCTATGTAAATATATAATTGTTCTTCTAAAGATCTTATTTCATTATATTTTGGTTTATTTTAAACACCTCCCTATATTATTATTTTTATATATGTTATTTATATTATGTTTCATTTTATATATATTATCAATTTCGGATCAACACGTTTTGGTTAAATTATTTTGTGTATTATGTATTTAAATTTCCTATTGCAAAAAATATATATATTTTTTGAATTCATTTATGTAGTATTATGTTTGTTTGTAATTTGCTTTGAATTTTTTTTGGAATTGTTTTTTAATTCATAAGATTTTGAATATTATCGTTGGCATTTGCATAATGTTGAGACCGTTGCTATTGTGCATATCTTAATGTGTTCTTTCATATGAAATTATTCGTTTTTATAATATCATTGCCATGTGTTATCATTCCATGCTTGCTACTATACTTCATTTTTATCATCGCATTGTAATCGAGATTCCCAACTTACTTGTTCAAATGTTTTTATCCAAATGAACCAAATAAATACTTTATAAGCCAATTTGAAAATTGCGTATTTGAAATTTTTTCAAGATAAGACAATATTTGTGTGTTTAGAAATTCGAAAAATTGTGCCCTAACGTGCTGGGTGTCAATTTTCCGTTCGACCAAATAACCAAATATCATTTTAATTGCATGTTTTGAAAATCAAAGATGATCTCGGTGTCGAGGTATAAATGTGTCATATCCTAATGTGTTGGATGTGATGTTTTTTATTCCTTTGTAACGAGTGAATCTTGAGATTCAATTCAAAATTAATTAACATTCTTTAAAAAGAATCACACCTTAAACATTTTCAAGTTTTCAACGCAAGGACACTAGTTATCCGATTTGGTACCCGTTCTGGGGCGTACGGGGTGCTAACCCTTCCTCGTGCGTAACCGACTCCCGAACCCTTTTTGTTATTTAATTTCGTAGACCAAATTTTTTACAAGGTGATCCAATCACACCTAAACAAAAAAAGGTTGGTGGCGACTCCCCGTTTTCATTTTTAAGTCGATCCCCGTTTTTTTTAAAAACATAAAAAATGGTTTCGACAGCTTGGCGACTCCACTGGGGACTGGTTGAGAGTCAGGCCATAAATTGATTAATTTTTGTCCTTTTGATTGAAAATTTGGAAAATTGTTTTGAAAAATCATGTTTCTTTTGATACATTTGTTGGTGCTATGATTGCAATAATGTCGAGTCTCATAAAATACTTTGGCATTGCATTGCATGATCGTTGTGGTTACACCTTTTAAGTGGGAGTGAGAAACTATGCCTTCGTGAGGTTTTCACCTCCGCATGGGCTAGTGGACTGCTTCCGGGATACATCTGTACCTATGTGCTTCGTGAGATTTTCATCTCCGCATGGCCATAGGGAAATGTATTCCCCTGAACCGAACTCGATCCATATGAGCCTATAATAGGTGAGGATTGAGGAATCTGTTGGTTCAAGTACCCTCTCTTTAGAACCAAACCACATATAGTGAACCCTAAGAGCCCACTTTAGGTAGAATTATGTTGAACCCTAGCGGTCACCTGGATAGGTGTTTGACTATTTTCTGTTTGATTTGATTTTTACCATCTGTATATGATACTAACGTGTTTTCTTTTGTTTATGACTACATTGCATTTCATCATCATAGAAAGGAGGTGTTGATTCATATTCGATTGCTAAATAGAAGAGTTTGTCATAAGAAAATGGATTGCTTGATAAAGTGGGTTATAATACGTTGGTCCAAATATAGTCCAAGTAAACACAACAAGAAAAGGTTGATAGTATATGACTTTGCCTCGTTGCCCGGGGATTCAAGCCAGCAAGGATTACTCGAGAGTCAATACGTCTCAATTTTCTTAAAAAAGCTTATGAGCATCGCGGAGGATAAGTGAGTGAAGAGTCACGGCTTGGATCAAGCAAAAAGGAGCTAGAAGAGGCATCTATTGAGAAAGTTCACGGGACACAACGTTCGAATACGAAGAAAAGGATTAGTGTCTTCACTTGGACTATGAGGACAAATCCGCATATGTAATCCGTTTTATGTAAAGAAATTTATTTTCTAGAAAAGTTATTCTAATGGAATTGAATTTAGAATCAATGCCTCTCTTTCTTTTTGCATTCATTCCACGCATTTGCATTGCATTTCATGCATTTTCATTACATCATGTGCATTAAAATTTGTAGAAAGACTCTAATTAATTAAAAATTATTTCAGTAATCTGGAAACCAGCATCGTTACGGTACTCGCGCAAGAACAAAAGCCATGGACCAAAGGTTGGAAAGAATAGAGAAAATGCAAATACAGATGCAAGAGCAATTGACCAAAATTCAACAAGAGATGCGGGAACAAATGCTAGAATTCCAAAGGAATATGATAGGCCAGCTAACCCAGTTACTAGCCGGAGGACTTGAAAAAAGGAGTGGCCCAGTGGTCAACAGTGTGGATGATGATGAAGACATCGTTTATTCCCCAATAAGTGTCCCGACTCAACCAGACACGCATTCGCATGGGATACCCGTCATTATTGGACCCCAATGTCAGACTGATACTTCGAGCCTGTTGAACTTCCTGATGGGTTCAGGTCTTAACCCGGAGGATGATCGAGCCAAACCGGTTGTACTGGCAGAAACAAAAGAAAAAGGAGAGTGGACTTTAAAAGCCCCAAAGAAAAAGGAAAATAAAGCGAATAGTATGAGAAGTTATAACAAGGGCCATTCAGAGCCGATTACAGTAAGCCAGCCAAGGACGGTAACTACCAGCCATCAGGTCTCCTCAAGGCAAAAACCCAATTCAAGACCGAACTCAGAGAAACCTCAGTTCGTACCCATCCCAATCACGTATAGTGAGTTGTACCAAATTTGTTTGACACACATGTCATATCCCCTTTTTATATAGAGCCAATACGGCCCTCATACCCCAAATGGTACGACGTAAATGGCCAATGCGAATACCATGGGGGAATCACAGGGCATTCGATCGAGAACTGCGTCACTTTTAAAAAGATAATCAAAAGATTCGTCAGATTGGGTATCGTAAAATTCGATGATCCCTCTGGTGCAGAAATTCCGTTACCCAACCTTTCTGTTAAGGGTGTAAACATCGTGAGTTCTATAATAGATAGGGGCATGAGATCCAAGAATGCATCGAGCTCAGGGCCTTAGTGCAAGGCCTGATGGATAATAAATTGAAGAGATCAAATACCCGAAGGAATATTAGGGAATCCGAGCATTAATGACATATCCGAAGAGAGAATTGGGGAATAAAAGTTTCCAAGCCCTTACATACTAGGGAAGATTTTAAACAATGGGACTGTGGAAGGGTTCCTTGTATTTTTAGAGCTAATCTAGAGTAATATTCAAAACATGTTTGTTGCTTTAAGCCTAGAGGCAATAAGAATCCTTTTGTGAAATAGGCTTGTGTCCAGAATTTTTATTTCAATAAAATGCATCCTTTTAAGTAAATATTTTTTTTACATTTCATACTGTACATTCTTTTTTGTTTTAGAATATTCTTTCATTCTTTATTCATGACTATACCATACAAATAGTCATCCTTAGAATCATTTATTCTTTGGATTGCCTTCGTACCTAGGTACCCAGATATCAATGACATGAGCGACATTGTTACTGACTCCCTTTTTGAATGAGATATGGGTCTAGGGGATCTAAGGACTTTGAAGATGATAGAGATTGTAGCCTATCTTTTGATTTGTTAAAGATGGTAGAACAAGATGAAAATAGATTCTACCTTGCAAAGGGTCAGTGGACGTTGCGAGCTTAGGAAAGGGGTAAAGATCGGAGCCTAACTCACCACAAAAATAAGGCGAGACATCATTGAGCTATTTTCAAGAATTCCAAGATTTTTTCGCACAATCATATCAAGGCACGCCAGGCTACTGAAACATGGGTATGCTGAACCCATATTAATGGTTCTACAATGGCCATGGCTAATCAAGAGTTTTGGGCTACTGGTTGACCAAGAAAAGAAAATTGCATCAGTTACGCCGTAAATGCTAAATTGAGGAAGACAGGACTTGTGTGCCTCCTCTATTCTTTCTATATGTGAGGCATAGATGTTATGGGTCCGTTATCGACAAAAGCATCTGGCCGACACCAATTCATCTTTGTGGTTATCAATTACTTCACTAAGAGGGTGAATGTTGCTTCATATGCCAAAGTTGCAAAGTCAGCAATCATCAAATCCAAATCCAAATCCAAATCCAAATTTAAATCCAAATCCAAATCCAAATCCAAATCCAAATCCAAATTCAAACTCAAGTTAAGATTTAAATTCAAATTTAAGTTCAAATGCAAATTCAAATTAAAATTAAAATTCAAATTAAAAAAAATAAAAAAAGTGGCAATAAAGAATGCCAGAAAGGAACATGTCTAACATAATTGCACAATGTTAAAAATTTACAGTCTGTTCAAAGATCAGACACCATATCAGTGCAGCAAAGGCAACCAAAAAACCATTCAAAATTTTTGAAAAATGACTGAGATTTGTAAAGGTTGGCATAAAGAAGTCACCATTTACCCTCTTTAACGTTGGCCAGGACCTTCACCGGGGCAACATCTTTCCCATTGGTTTATGAAAGGGAAGCAATTGTGAGAGGTTAAGATTCCTTTTCTCCAAGCTTTGATTGAATTGGATGAATCAGAATGTCTCCAGTAAGTTTGATTGAAAGTATTCATGGTCGAAAGTACCAAAAATGGATGATACAGGCTTATGACAAAAGGTTTGCCCAAGAGAATTTCATGATGGGGACCTGGCATTAAGAAGGATTCTTCTCATACAAAAGGACTTTAGAGGAAAATAAATGCCAAAATTTGGAAAAACCTTATGTGGTGAAGAAGGCTTGTTCTGGAAGATCATTAACCTTGACCAAGATGGATGGCAAGGACATGCTCAGGCTGGTGGATTCATATTTCATCTAAAAGGAGAGGCCAAGGTGAAAACCCGCAAAGGGCGCATTGAGACCTTTAAAAAAAACCAAAAAAAATCAAAAAAGGAAAAGAAATAAAAAAAAATTTCAATCAAAAAAAGAAGAAAGAAAAAGGAGAGGCCAAGGCGAAAACCCACAAAGGGCGCTTTGAGACCAAAGGGGATTTGAGTTGAAAACCCGAAAAGGGCGGCTCAAATTTGATCGAAAGTGGGGCATACAGTAGTCTCGCTACGCTTGAATTAACAATAAGGAAGTATGTGACGTCTTGGGGCATCGACAAAGTACTCCGGATCCTCTAAGCACATATTGAGCTTAAAATGGTCCTCAAGAAGTTTGAACAGAGAAGCTCAGGCTGCGATATCTGGGACACCTAGTTTCCATCTTACCCATTCTGAATTTGCTATCTTTAATTATTTTATTCGTTTCAAAATACACTACCAATAAATTTCCTTCTGGATTGCATTTGCTATTTTTGCTCAACTTATTTGTTTCGAGCTATGCTCCTAATTAGTTTCCTTCTTATCCATTGTTATGATATTTTTCAAGCATTTTGCATTGAAATAACGATTAGTGGACTAATAATACTTTCATAAAATGAGTTTCGCATATTACTCTGGAAGCTTCTGAATAATAAAAGAACTTGAAACAGGACTATTGTTTAAAACTCACCAAGTTTAAGGGATGAAAATATTGGTAGAGGACGAGTCTAAACTGAGACTATCCCTCCGGGTTTTTGTCAAAAATGGTGATTGAACAAAATGACAAGATACTACGCCAGTAATACAATCTTGACGAAAATGGGCAATGTTAACCCGAGTGAAAAGGGGGAATCATTTTCGAGAAAAATGGTATTCGGCATCCATGCAAATATCATGCATACACATTTGGTTAGGTCACCCGGAGAGTGATTAGTTGATGGAACAAGTTACAGATCCTATATCTTTGATTTGCAGCCAGTTGGATTGAAGGTGAAACAAATTCTATACCCTTGAGTTGCAGTGGGATGGATTGGAAAAGATTCAGATCCTACACCCCTAAGATAAACCCTGAAATTACAGTGGGGTAAATCTGTTGAGCAAGATATAATGGTTTTTTTAGGGTTTTCTGTCGAGAATACCAGCCGAACAAGATGGCAGCATGATACGTCAGTGATAAAACCTTGATAAACAATGAGTGATGACACCTTAAGCTTTTAAAAAGGGATCATTTTCATGAAATTCTGCATCCATGCAAGACACATTTAGTTAGGAGCATTTGATTCATTCCGATCATTGCATCCTAATCCTTAAAAAGGGATCATTCTCATTTTGTATTCATGCAGGACACATTTAGTTAGGAGTATTTGATTCATTCCGATCATTGCATCCTAATCATTGTACATTTAACAAAGGATCATTCTCATGATAGTCTACATTCATGCAAATGTCATCCATAATATCATTCAGTTAGGAGCATTTGATTCACTCCGATCATTGCATCCTAAGCATTGTACATAAAAAAAAGGGATCATTCTCATGACATTCTGCATTCATGCAAATGTCATCCATAATATCATTTGGTTAGAAGCATTTGATTCATTCCGATCATTGCATATTAATCATTGTACATTTAAAAAAAGGAATCATGACATTTTTGGCATTCATAACACATGTGGCTAGGAGCATTTGATTCATTCTGATCATAGCATCCTGATCATTCGGCATAAACATATGCATGTAGAACCGAGTCTACAGGACATGTCCCTCAGAGGACGGTGTAGCAATATCGGTGAATTCACAGATCTTATCTCCCTAAGCAGTAGTGGAGCAGATCAAATTTGGCGAATCTTATCTCCAAGTATCGGCAATGGAGCAGATTTTAGCCATTGGTCTTATCTTCTTGAGATGATAAGGAAACAGACTGGAAAGTTCAGATTTTGTTCCCTCGATATGGCAGTGGAGCAGACTGAAGATTAAAGTCTTCCTGAGATAGTAAGGAAGTAGACTGGAAAGTTCAGATTTTGTTCCCTCGAGATGATAGTGGAGCAGACTGAAGATTGAAGTCTTCCTGAGATAGTAAGGAAGCAGACTGGAAAATTTAGATTTTGTTCTCTCGAGATGGTAGTAGAGCAGGCTGAAGATTGTAGTCTTCCTGAGATAGTAAGGAAGTAGATTGGAAAGTTCAGATTTTATTCCCTCGAGATGGTAGTGGAGCAGACTGAAGATTGAAGTCTTCCTGAGATAATAAGGAAGCAGATTGGAAAGTTCAGATTTTGTTCCCTCAAGATGGTAGTGGAGCAGACTGAAGATTGAAGTCTTCCTGAGATAGTAAGGAAGCAGATTGGAAAGTTCAGATTTTGTCCCCTCGAGATGGTAGTGGGGCAGGCTGAAGATTATAGTCTTTCTGAGATAGTAAGGAAGCAGATTGAAAAGTTTAAATTTTGTCCCCTCGAGATGGTAGTGGGGCAGGCTGAAGATTGTAGTCTTCTTGAGATAGTAAGGAAGCATATTGGAAAGTTCAGATTTTGTTCCCTCGAGATGGTAGTGGAGTAGACTGAAGATTGAAGTCTTCCTGAGATAGTAAGGAAGCAGACTGGAAAGTTCAGATTTTGTTCCCTCGAGATGGTAGTGGAGCAGACTGAAGATTGTAGTCTTCTTGAGATAGTAAGAAAGCAGATTGGAAAATTCAGATTTTGTTCTCTCGAGATGGTAGTAGAGCAGGCTGAAGATTATAGTCTTATCTTCCTGATGTAGCAAGGGAGCAGACTAAATAAAATTGTAGATCTTGTCTCCTCGAGATAGTAGTGGGGCAGATCAAATTTGGCGAGTCTTATCTCCATGTATTGGCAATAGAGTAGATTCAAGTTACCTAGTCTTATCTTCCTGATGTAGCAAGGGAGTAGACTAAATAAAATTGTAGATCTTGTCTCCTCGAGATAGTAGTGGGGTAGATCGAATTTGGCGAGTCTTATCTCCATGTTTTGGCAATGGAGCAGATTCAAGTTACCTAGTCTTATCTTCCTGATGTAGCAAGGGAGCAGATTGAATAAAATTGTAGATCTTGTCTCCTCGAGATAGCAGTGGGGCAGGTCGAAGACGGCGAATCTTATTTTTTCGCGGTAGCAGCAGAGTAGATTGAAGCCACAAGTCTAAATTGGATCGAAGCGCTAGTTCTCGTACCCTGAACATGCAGCGGGATGGAACGAAACTACTCGAAGAAGAAAAGTACTGGAAGAGGTCAAGATCTGGCAAGACCGGGCAAATTTGGCCCTTTTTGAAGTCTTTGCTCTATTCTCGTTACACGACAATGAGCAAAGAGGGGCAGCTGTAATAGACCCAATTTGCCCGGGCCCATTAACCTAGTATTAACCTATTTTAAAAAAAACCAAATAAAAAAAATAAAAACCAAAGTCCAAAAAAATAACAGTCCAAATTCACAAAATAAAATAATAGCCCAAATACAAAACCCAATCTCTAAACCGATTTACAGACCCAAAGGCAGAGCAGGCCCGAGTGGCCCGAATGGTTGAAAATCTCAGAAACCCTAGAAGATTCTAGGATCGCCTGGTGCCGGAAGCCTTCACCCACGCACGCCCCGCGTGCATCCACGCCAGCAGCCAAAGCCCCACGCGTGCCCCTCAGCAACGACCCTTCCACGAGCGAGTGTTCAGCGACACCTGCAACAGAAAGCAGCAAGAATCACAAAAGAATAGCAGAATACAGTAGAAAGCAGTAGAAGGTTATTAGGAAAAACGTGTAATGCATTTTCTTGGCTATAAAAAGCCAAGTATTGTACAGTAGATTTTTACGCGCACACACGAGGAACTGATACGCAAAAAAATACGAAATCAATAGCAAATAAAAAATCAGAAATTGTTTAAAGGTGATCTCAGATTTCAAATCTTTTCTTTCGATTTCAGATTCTATTTCTTTTCCGTTTGCTTTTTAGTTTTTTTTTCTTACTATTGCATGTGAAAATAAAAAGGAAAAAGTGAAGCCTTACCTTACAAATACGCCATGGGTTTCCTTTTTCTTCGTTGAAATCGAGGCTGAGAGGGGATCTTAAGGCTAAAAAACATCTACTAAAGCTCGAATACACTAATCGCCGTCTGTGGTGGCGGATCGGTGTTTAAGGGGATGGATCTAGTTCGGCCGATTAGAGAGGAATAGGAGTTTAGGGTTTTTTTTTAAAATTTTTCTGTTTTGTTTTAGAAATGACGGAATGCTCTAATTTTTAGGTTTTGTTTTGGTTTTTATATAGCACATGAAACGACACCGTTTAGGGCCAGTTTCCATGGTTCTAAAACGACGCCGTATGGAGCGCTCCGATCTGACTCGATCTGATATCCACGGGATCCGCGCGTTTCTGTACGGTGAATGGATAATTTCCGCATTTATTCCTTGTTTTTTTGTGCCGCTATTCAATTAGATCTGTCATACTTTTTTATTTTATTTTTAATTAATCTCTGTAATTCACATGCACTTTCAATTTAGTCCAACTTGAACACTGCGTTTTGGCTAATCAAAATATTTGCTAGTTTAATCCTAACTATTTATGCGCATTTTAATTTAGTCCTTAACTCTGTTTAAATAAATGTTTTACAAAATACCCTTTTAATTTTATTCTTATTTCAATTAAGTATTTTTTTAGTTTATAAAATTTATCCATTATTTATTTTTTAGAAACTGTTTTAATAAATTATTTTGAACTATTTTATTGATTTTATAATGTTTTAATTAGTTTTATATTTTCATTTGTATATATTTTAACTTATTCCATAAATATTTAATTTTAAAATGTTCTTTTATATATTCTTTGTGTCGATAATTTATATAATATTAAATTTAAATACTCTCATATATTATTAATTTATACATATATATATAATTTGTACTAAAACGATCTTACTTTATGTATATATTCTTAATTTTATATAATTTTTATGTATGTATTTTTTTTCTTTTAAATCTATATATATATTTTCTTTTAAATCTATGTAAATATATAATTGTTCTTTTAAAGATCTTATTTCATTATATTTTGGTTTATTTTAAACACCTCCCTATATTATTATTTTTATATATGTTATTTATATTATGTTTCATTTTATATATATTATCAATTTCGGATCAACACGTTTTGGTTAAATTATTTTGTGTATTATGTATTTAAATTTCCTATTGCAAAAAATATATTTTTTTTGAATTCATTTATGTAGTATTATGTTTGTTTGTAATTTGCTTTGAATTTTTTTGGAATTGTTTTTTAATTCATAAGATTTTGAATATTATCGTTGGCATTTGCATAATCTTAGAAGATATGATTTTGTAATCTTAGAGATTTAATTTGTAGATACCTTTTAATCTTAGCCGTTGATGTAATTGATCTGTACCGTTGGATTTGGGGAGGCTCAACTATAAATAGAGGCATCTCCCTTCATTGTAGGGGGACTTGAGTTTGGAGTAATAAAAATTCTTGAGAACATTTACTCAAATTCCTCTCTCTTTTGCGTTCTTATTTTCTGTGGCTTGTTCTTATTTTGTTCTTCGCTCATCTTTATTTCTTTTTGAGTTGCTTCCGTTCGAGTTAGATTTTGGTGGAAGAATTTTGTTGAATCCTCATATTGCGGGAGTTAGGTTGACTTATGCGTTTTTTTAACTTTTTTTATTTATCCATTTAATTGCTTAATCATTATTTATTCATTTATTTTAATTATTTTAAACTTGTTTTTTCTTTTTTTTTTTGCTTTTCCCTATTTACATTAAATTGTTTTATCATATATATTATTATTTTTGTTTGTTATATATATATTATATTATTTAACTTTAATCATATTATGTATTATTTGAAAATTTGTATGTTGTACATCATCTAAATTGTTTTATTATTAAGGCAAAATTTTTCATATATTGTTTATTTAAAATATGTATATTATCTATTTTTAAATGGTATATTATATACTTATTATAAGTTATCACTTATACATTTTTATTCAAATTTTTTATATTATTTATTTAAAATATATATATTTATTTTATTATGTATATATTAACTATTTTAGATTTTGCCATATCGTTTTTTATTTTTTTATTATTTCATTTTTCTAAAAATTGTTATAGTATTCATTAATTGTTTTGAGTATATTATTTACCTTATATTATTTTTATTTTTATTTGAATTTAATCTTGTGAATACTTTTTTTCCCTTATTTTTTTCATAGATTCTTTTAAAATTGCTATTATCTACTCTATATTTTTTATTTTGATTGTTCATTTTTAAAAATTTATTTTTTTGAATCCATTATCTTTGTTTACCTTAACATTATTATTATTGCTTGTCATTCTTTTACTTAATTGTTTATGTTAGTGCTAATTATTAATATAATCTTTAACTTTAATAAATTGCACTTTTTTTGTAATAACTTAATGTTACTTTTTTCAAATCTTTGTTTAAAAATATCTATCTTCTTTAATTACCACATTTTATCCAAAAAATTTTCTTAAATTAGGCAATGTTTTGTGTTTAGAAATTCGGGAAATAGTGCCCTAACGTGCTGGGTTTCGATTTTCCGTTTGACTAAATAACTAAATATCCTTTTAATGAATTTTGTAAATCATGAGATGATTTTTGTTACGAGGGTTTAAAACATAATGTCCTAACGTGCTGGATGTGATGTTTGTATTCTTTTGGAACAAAGGAATCTCAAGTTCCAACTCAAATTGTTCAAGTTTTTAAAGAAATCATGTTTTCAAATCTTTTCGAATTTTCGACGTTAGGACAATAACTAATCAATCCGGTACCAATTTTGGGCATTACGAGGGTGCTAATCCTTCCTCGTACGTAACCGACCCCCGAACCCATTTTCTTGAATTTCGTAGGCCAAAATCAATGTTTTGAAATAAAACGTTTTATAAGGTGATCCAATCACACCTAAGCAAAAAGGGATTGGTGGCGACTCCCGTTTTCGTTTTTTTAAAGTCGATCCCTGTTTTTTCAAAAAAAAATGGTTTCGACAGCTTGGCGACTCCGCTGGGGACCAATAAGAAAGTCAAGCCGTAAAATTTATTATTTTCTGTCCTTTGTAGGAAATTTGAAAATTCGATTTGAAAATTTGATTTGAAAATTACGATCCTTTTGTTGCATTTGTTTGTGTCATTGCATATGATTGTTATTTTTTTTTTTGCGCACATTGTATTGCATGACCGTTGTGGTCACACCCTTTTAAGTGGGAGTTAGAAGCTACTCCTTCGTGAGGTTTTCACCTCCGTGCAGGATAGTGAATCGCTTTCGGGATACATCCGTACCTATGCCTTCGTGAGATTTTCATCTCCGTGCAGCCATAGGGAAATGTATTCCCCTGAACTGAACTCGGTCCGTATGAGCCTATAATGGGTGAGGATCAAGGAATCTGCTGGTTCAGGTACCTTAACTTTAGAGCTAAACCACATGTAGAAAACCTAAGGGCTTACCCTAGGTAGAACTATGCCAAACCCTAGTGGTCACCCAGATAGGTGCCCTATTTTGTTATTTATTTCTCTTGTGCTAACGTGTTCTCTTTTGTTTTGATTGCATTGCATTCACATCATAGAAAAGATGTGTTGATTCAAATTCGAATGCTAAATAGAAGAGTTTGTCATGAGAAAATAGATTTCTTGATAAAGTGGATTATAATACGGTCGTCCGAATATGGTCCAAGTAAACACAACGAGAGAAGACTGAAAGTCCGTGAAGGAATACAAGACTTTATTGCCCAAGGATTCAAGCTGACGAAGACTATTCGAGAGCCGTCACGTCTTGATTTTCTAACAAGCATTGCGAGGATAAGTGAGTAATGAGTCGCGACCCAAGCAAAAAGGAGTTAGTGGAGGCATCTATTAGAAGTTTGCAAGATTTGACCTTTGTGAAGAAGGGGATTGATGTTTTTGCTTGGAATATGAGGGTAAGGCCGCATATGTAATCCGTTTTATGTAAAGAAATTTACTTTCTAGAAAAGTTGTTCTAATGGAATTGAATTCAGAATCAACGCCTCTCTTTCTTTTGTATTCATTCCATGCATCTGCATTACATTGCATCATTTGCATTAGACTTTTACAAAAGGACCCTAATTAGTTGAAGTTATTTCAAAAAAAGAGAGAAGGAGAGAAAGTTAATCTGGAAACTAAACATCGTTACGGTACTCGCGCTAAGACGAAAGATATGGATCAAAGACTTGAACAATTCCAAAGAGACATGCAAGACCAGCTGCAAGAGCAGTTGGCAAAGATCCAACAAGATATGAGGGAACAAATGATGGAAGCCCAAAGGAATATGGTGGCTCAAATGACTCAGCTACTGAATTGGGCAATGGACAAGGGAAAAGGTCCCATGTCTAATACTGGAGAGGATAATGAGGATTATCCTCTGGGTTTTACCCCACCACATGCACAATCACAACCTGAAGCATATCCTCAAAGGCCATCTGTTACAATTAGGCTTCAACAAGGTCAAGCTGATACTGGGGTGCCCATGAATGTCCAAGTTGGCTCAGGACCTAACCCAAGAGATAACTCTGCTAATCCTGTTATCCCTGATTTAGATATAACGGAGAGGGAAGAGACAAGAATTGAATTATCGAGGTAGTTAGAGGAACATTGTAGATGGTTAGAAGAAAAGTTCAAGGCCTTGGAAAACGCTGATAATCACCATGGAATTGATGCTAAAGACTTAAGCTTGGTTCCAGATTTGGTGCTTCCTCACAAGTTCAAAATGCCAGAATTTGAGAAGTACAATGGGACTAGCTGTGTCCCGAGCACACATATTACCATGTTCGTAGACGGATGACTGGGTATGTTAATAACGATCAATCGTTGATCCATTGTTTCCAAGATAGCTTGGTGGGGCAAAGGTCCGAGCGATACAACCAATTGAGTCGTGCTAGGATTAATTCCTGGAGAGACCTAGCACAAGCATTTATGAAACAATACAATCATGTGACAGACATGACGCCTGACGATATCACCTTGCAAAACATGGAGACGAAATCAAATGAAAGCTTCAGGCAGTATGCACAAAGATGGAGGGAAGTTGCCATGTAAGTTCTGCCACCGCTCCTAGAAAAGGAAACAACAATGCTTTTTATCAATACTTTAAAGGCCCCATTCATTACTCACATGATAGGAAGTACCACAAAGAGCTTTACGGATATAGTAATGGCGGGAGAAATGATTGAAAATGCCATAAGGGGTGGCAAGATAGAAACAGGGGAAAACACCAAAAGGTCAGCTCCAAGAAAAAAGGAAAACGAGGTGAATAATACGAGTACATATAAAAAAAGGTACTCGAAGTCAATTACTGTCAGTCAACCAAAAGTAACCACTAGCTATCAAGGCTCTTCAAGGCAGGAATCCAATTCGAGGCCAAATACAGAAAAGCTCCAGTTCACACCCATCCCGATGACATATAAGCAGCTGTATCAGAATCTTTTTGATGTGCATGTAGTGTCTCTCGTCCTACTCGGAACCCGTTCAACCTCCGTTCCCAAAATGGTATAATGAGAATGCCCAATGCGAGTACCACGCAGGAATAACGGGTCACTCAATTGAAAATTGTACTACATTTAAAAAGTTGGTCGAAAGGTTCATTAAAATGGGAATTGTGAAGTTCAACGTTTCATCAGAACCTGATCTTTAACGAGGCAGTAAATGCGATAATTGAAGGAGGAGACAAGAAAGTTGCGACTCCTTGAAGAAGTCAAAATCGAAGAATGAACCGGGGAACGAAGTTTCCAAGCCCTTGCATACTTGGGAGTGTTTTGAATAATAGGACTGTGTAAGAGATCCCTGTATTTTTAGAGCTAATCTAGAGTAATATTCAAAACACGCTTTTTGCCTTAAGCCTAGAGGCAATAAGAACCCTTTTGTGAAATAGGCTTGTGTCCGGAATTTTTATTTCAATAAAATGCATCTTTTTAAGCAAATATTCTTTTATTTTTTCCATTTCATACTGTACAAATAATTGTTATTAGTTTTTTTATTTTGTTTGTTCTTTAGATTTTCTTTCAAGTATTCTTTCATTCTTCATTCATGACCATACAAATAATCATTATTTGAATCATTTATTCTTTGGAATCTTCCTTCGAACCTACAATAGGTCTCCAGATATCAACGATGTGAGCAATGCTGTTACTGACTCAGAGTCTCCTTTCGAGTAGGATATGTGTCTAGAGGGATCTCAGGACTTTGTAGATGACAGAGATTGTAACCTATCTTCTGATTTATTAAGAATGGTAGAACAAGATGAAAAACAGACCCTACTCTACAAAGGGTCAGTGGATATTATGAGCCTAGAAAAGAGGTGAAGATTGTAGCCTAGCTCACCACAGAAATAAGGTGAGACATCATTGAGTTATTTTCAAGAATTCAAAGATGTTTTTACACGATCATATCGTGACATGCAGGCTCTTGAGACGCAGCACGTTGAAATCTTAAAAGAGGTCCATAAAGATGTTAGAAGGACACATGCTAATGGTTTTACAATAGCCAAGCTAATCATTAGGTTTGGGTACTGCTAATCTACATAGAAGGGGATGGCATCAATTATGCCATATTTAAGGAGACAAGATTCATATGCCTCATTAATTTCTTCACAGACTCTCTCTATGTGGGGCAGGCCAATCTTGGCAAAATTTCTAGTATACATCGATTTATCTTGTTGGTCGTCAATTACTTCACTAAGAAGGAGAAAGTAGCTTCACATGTCAATTTTACAAGGTCGACAGTAAAAAAAAAAAGATCAGGCGCCGACAAAGAATGTCAAAAAGGACAATGTCAAAAGTTTGTAGTCTGTTCAAAGATCAGACGCAATATCATAAAGTAACAAAGGCAGCCAAAAAGAAAAAAACAAAACAATGATTATAGGAAAGATGATCGAGACTTGTAAAGATTGGCATAAGAAGCTACCATGTACTCTCTATGCTTATCAAACGTCGACCAGGACTTTTGCTGGGGCAATACTTTTCCAATTGGTTTATGGAATAGAAGTGGTTTTGCCCATGAAAATCGAGATTCCTTTGCTCCAAGCTTTGATTGAGTCAAGAATTGGATGAAGTAGAATGTCTTCAGTGAACTTGGCTGAAGAAAAGGGTTTGAAAGTATTCATCGTAGTAAAAAAATGGATGATGCTGATTTATGTCGAAAATGGTCCACCCAAGGGAATTTCATGATGGGGACCTGGTATTGAGGAAGATCCTTCTTATACAAAAGGATTCCAGAGGAAAGCGATGTCAAACCAAAGGACCTTATGCAGTAAAAAAAGGTGCATTTCTAGAGGAGCATTGATATTGGCCGAGACGGATGGCGAAGACTTGCCCAATCCAGTAAATCGAGTTCGATCAAGAAGTATTTTACCTTAAAGGAAAGGCCAAGGTGAAAACCCGCAAAGGGCGCTATAAGAGCCCAAATTCGCCTGCCCATCGAAAACCATTAAAAACCAAAAGCATAAAATCAAATTGTTTACTGATCCAAGTTCACAAATTCACCCCAAATTAAATCTAGGATTGGATCCTAGCACGATACAAATGGAAACCCAAATCCATTTGTTAACTAGTCCAAATTACGACCAACTAAGCCCAAACCTAAGTCGACCCAAATCGAATCTAAGCGAAACAAAGCAAAATTGCAGGAAACTCTAGAGGATTCCGGACCCTTCCGCAGCCTACTCCCACGCGCGCCTCTTGAACTTTCGCGCGCGTGCCTCGCGCGCCTTTAGAACTTCCTGAACACTCCGGTGACCCTCGAATGCTTCTCCTTACCCTCATGCGGCCTCCACGCGCACTCCAAAGAAATGACCTCCCGCGCCACGTCGCCACCGTCACGGCCTCGTGACGCCACCCTCATGCCTCCACGTCGCCTCGTACTGCGCGAGAGAACAAACAACGATAAAGCAAAAATGAAAGATATATTGTATTTTTATTTTCTTTTATTTTTTTGAATTTGGTTATAAAAACCAAAGCAAAGAACGTGTGTAAGGGGGACGATTTCTTGGAATACAGAGGATACAAAAAAGGAAAAACAAACAAAAAAGGTGATTTTTCCAATTTTAGTTTCTTTCAAATTTCCGATTCGATATCGACTTTGATTTATTTTCTTTTCTAATCTATCGCATGCAAAAGAAAAAGAAAAGAAAGGAATCCTTATCTGCTTAATACTATCGCCGGATTCTTGTTCATTAAGTCGAAATCGAAGCTTGAACTAGGATTTGAGTGTGAGGAGGCAATGCTTTCGAGTATATGCGCAGAAAGGCCAAATTTGGTTTTCATTCGACGCCATCACTGATTGTTGAGGCATACGATAGTCCGATGGCCTTGATGATGGCTTTGGAGGCGGTGATTAGGGAAAAAGGGGAGAATGTTTAGGTTCTTTGTTTTGTGTTTTAAAGTGGTGAGGATTAAGTTTTTTTAGGTTTATTAAGACATATGAAACGACACCGTTTAGGGCCTGCTTTGATGGCTCTAAACGGTTCCGTATTGGCTATTACCCAACGACCGACCCGATTGCAGCCAAGATCCGCGTGTTTTGGTTCTAATGGGTTATTTACCCTTTCGATCCTTCCCCATTTCGTTTCTTTTTAATTAAGTTTTATTTTATGTCAATTTTGCCCAATAATTTTGTGCGCTTTTAATTTAGTTCACATTTAAACACTTTGCGTTCAAGAGCTCCGGTAAATTAAGCTTTTAATCCTTCTTAGTTTACGCGTATTGAATTTTAATCCCTTTTATTTCATTTGTAACTTATTATCTTTTAGCCCCGCAATTATGTTCGATTTTAATGCAGTCCTTAAATTATTTAGTTAATTATCTGTTTATTGATCTCTTTAATTATTCTTTTAATTAATATTTAATATAAAATATTTTAAATTGTTTTAGCTATTATTTACATGTTATTTTCATTAATTCTATATATATACTTTTTATATATACATATTATTTATATTAAATTATTTTTATGTATATATCTTATATTATTATCTCATTGTGTGTATAATTTACTTCTTCAAAATTATATTTACTTATTCTATACATGTTTATATATTATTATTTTTATTTGCATATTATTTTATATTAAGTTTATTTTATTTATTTACATATATTACCTAAATTGACATGTGTTGTTTGCTTATTATTTTTGAATATGCTATATTTAAGTTTAATTCATTTTCACTTAGCTATATTTTTAGCCTTCGTTATTTCTTAATTAATAATGTTGGTATTTCCAAAATAAAAGTTATGAGATTATGGATTTTATATTGAATTGTATAATCATATTATTATTCTTGTCATCTATTTGTATAAATGTTGTATTCGCATATCATTCTTTCGTATTATATTACTGTTTCTCATGATTCAATAAAAGCATTTTGAGTTGATTTTAAAATCATTTTTACTTAAAGTTTCAAAACAAGGTGATATTCGTGCGTTTGGAAATTCAAGAAATCGTACTCCAATCGTCTTGGGTGTGGTTTTTTTATTTGACCAAATAAACGAATATCCTTTCAAATTTTGTCCATATTTTCAAAATAAGGTAATATTTGTGCGTTTGGAAATTCAAGAAATCATGCCCAATCGTCTTTGGGTGTGGTTTTTTTGTTTGTCCAAATAACCAAATACCCTTTCAAATTTCAATACGTGCTTGGAGAATTTTGGGATGATCTTGAATTAGAGGACTCAGTTGTCGTGTCCAATCGTCTTTGGATGTGATACTCTATTCCTTCAGGCAAGAGAATCTCAACATTCAATCAAGTTATTTATTTATAAAAAGGAACCGAATTTCAAAATCATTTCAAACTTTTCAACATTAGGACATCAATTAATCAATTTGGTACCAATTTTGGGCGTTGCGGTGCTAATCCTTCATTGCACGTAACCGACTCCCGAACCCGTTTTCTCGAATTTCGCAGACCAAAATTTATTTTATAGGTGACACGATCACACCTAAACAAAAATGATTGGTGGCGACTCCATATTTTTAAAAGTCGATTCCCGTTTTTTTCAAAACCTGATAAAATAAAAATGGTTTCGACAGCTTGGCGACTCCACTGGGGATTGGTTGAGAGTCAGACCATAGATTGATTAATTCTTGCCCTTTGATTGAAAATTTGGAAAATTATTTTGGAAAATCATGTTTCCTTTGATGCATTTATTATGATGTTTTCGGTAGAGTATTTGCATTACATGACCGTTGTGGTCATACCTTTAAGTGGGAGCGAGAAACTAAGCTTTCGTGAGGTTTTCACCTCCGCATGGGCTAGTGGACTGCTTTCGGGATACATCTGTACCTATGTGCTTCGTGAGGTTTTCACCTCCGCATGGCCATAGGGAAATGTGTTCCCCTGAACTGAACTCGATCCATATGAGCCTATAACGGGTGAGGATTGAGGAATTTGCTGGTTCAGGTACCCATTCTTTAGAACCAAACCACATATAGCAAAATCCTAAGAGCTAACCATAGGTAAAGCCGTGTCAAATCCTAATGGTCACTCATTTAGGCAATCTATTTTGGGTTGTTTATTTTTCTTGTGCTAATGTGTTTTGTGTTTATGTTTACATTACATTGCACTGCATTGCATTACATCATCATAGAAAGGAGATGTTGATTAGTAATTCGATTGCTAAATAGAGGAGTTTGTCATAAGGAAACGAATTTCTTGATAAAGTAGATTATAATACGGTTGTCCGGACCTAGTCTGAGTAAACACAATGGAAGAAAGTTGACAGTCCGTGGAGGAATGCAAAACCTTGCCCGAAAGATTCAAACTGATAAGAATTGTACAAGAACCGTCATGCCTCAACTTTCTTAAACAAGCTAATCAATATCGCAAGGGATAAGTGACCAGCGAACCACGACCCGGATCAAGCCGAGTGGAAATAAGAGAGGCATCTTTTGGGAGGATTTGAAAGATTTGACTGCAGCGTTCGGATATGAAGAAGATTGATGAGGACGAAGCCGCATATATAATCCATTTTATGTAAAGATATTTGTTTTCTAGAGAAGTCCGTCTAATGGAATTGAATTCGATTAACGCCTCTTTTCTATTTGCATTCATTCCATGCATTGGCATTGCATTCCATACATTTGCATTGTATTACATCATATGCATGAGATTTCATGAGAAGACCCTGATTAATTAAAAATTATTTCAGTTAACCTGGAAAACATGGAACGAAAGATGGAGAGATTAGAGTAAAGGCAAATACAAATGCAGGAGCAATTGACCGAAATCTAGCAGGATATGCAAGATCAAATGAATATGATGCGCCAGTTAACCCAGTTACTAGCTGGAAGGCTTAGAAAAGGGAGTGACCCAGTGGTCGACAATGTGGATGATGATGAAGAGATCGTTTATTCTCTAATAAGCGTCTCGGCCCAACCAGGCGCGCATTCACAAGGGGCGCCCATCATTATCAAGCCCAGATTTCAGGCTGATACCTCGGCATTGTTGAAGTTCCCAAAGGGTTTAGGTTTTAATACAAGGGAGGATCGAGTCAATACTGTGGCACATGGCCCAGCCGAAACAAAAGAAGAATGGACCTTAAAGGCCCTGAAGAAGAAAGAAGATGAGGTAAACAATGTGGGAGCGTACAGTAAAGGTTATTCAAAGCAAGTCACTGTGGGATCACCAAGGATGACAACCACAAACCTTTCGACTCCTTCTAAGAATGAATCTAGGCAAAGGACGAATACAGAAAAGCTTCAGTTCACTCCTATTCCAAACGACATATAAGGAGTTATACCAGAGCTTATTTGATATGCATGCTGTAGCTCCTCATTACCTGAAACCAATGCAATCTCCATACCCCAAATGGTATGACCCAAATGCTCAATGTGAGTATCATGCCGGGATTACAGGACATTCAATAGAAGGTTGCCTTGCTTTCAAGAAGTTGGTTGAAAGATTCATCAAAATAGGAGTTATAAGATTCGATGATCTCTCTGGTGCAGAAAATCCGTTACTCAACCATACTGTTAAAGGGATAACTATTGTGAGTACCATGATGAATGGGGGCATGAGATCGAGAGTACATCAAGTCCGTGGGCTCTAGTGCAAAACGTCTTGGCAAATTTGAACATTAATGACGTATTTGAAGGGTGAACCAGGGAGCAGACTTTTCTAAGCTTCTGTCTATACGTACTTAAGATGTTTTGAACAATGGAACTGTGAAAGAGATCATTGTATATTTTTAGGGCTAATCTAGAGCAATATTTGAAACATGCTTGTTGCTTTAAGCCTAGAAGCAACAAGAATCTTTTTGTGAAATAGGCTTGTGTCCAGAATTCTTATTTCAATGAGATGCATCTTTTAAGCAAATATCTTTTATTCTTTACATTTCATACTATACATTCTTTGATTTTTAGAATATTCTTTGATTTTTATTCATAACCATACCATACAAATAATCATCCTTAAAATCATTTATTCTCTGGAACTTGCCTTCGTACCTACAATAGGTACCCATATATCAATGACATGAGCGACGTTGTTACTGATTCCCTTTTTGAATGAGATATGGGCCTAAGGGATCTAAGGACTTTGAAGATGACAGAGATCGTAGCCTATCTTTTGATTTGTTAAGAATGGTAGAACAAAATAAAAGTAGACTCTACCTTGCAAAAGGTCAGTGGACGTTGCGAGATTAAGAAGGGGCAAATATCGAAGCCTAATTCATCACAAGACGAGACATCATTGAGGTATATTCAAGAATTCAAGATGTTTTCTCACGCTAGGCTACTGAAACGTGGGTATGCTGTTAAAATTGGTGTTTAATGAACCCATGCTAATGGTTCTACAATAGTCAGGCTAATCATGAGGTTTAGGCTACCGGTCTACCCAGAAAAGGAAATTGCATCAAATGCCAAATTGAGAAAGACAGGACTTATATGCCTCCTCCATTTTGTCTATATGTGGGGCATGGACGTTATCAGGCCAGTCTCATCAGAAGCTTCTGGCAGACACCAATTTATCTTTGTGGTTGTCAATTTCTTCACTAGGATGGTAAAAGTTGCTTCATATGCCAATATTACAAAGTCGATAGTCATAGGAACAAAGAAAAGAAAAAGAAAGAATACTGACAAAAAAAAAACAAAAAAAAGAGGAAAGGAAAAAGAAGAAAAAGGAGAGGCCAAGGTGAAAACCCGCAAAGGGCGCTTTGAGACCAAATGGGATTTGAGTTGAAAACCCGAAAAGGGCGGCTCGAATTTTGATCAAGAGTAGGGCATATATAGCAGTCTTGCTATGCCTGAATTAACAATGAAGAAGTATGCTACGTCATGGGGCATCGACAAAGTACTTCAGATCCTCTAAACACATATTGAACTTAAAATGGTCCTCAAGAAGTTGGAACAGAGAAGCTCAGGCTGCTATATCTGGGGTACCTAGTTTCCATTGTATCCATGCTAAATTTGTTATTTGTGATTATATTATCCTTTTCAAAATATGTTCACAATAAATTTCCTTCTTGATTGCGATTACTATCTTCGCTTAACTTATTTGTTTTGAGCTATACTCCTAATTAATTTCCTTCTTGTCCATGGTTATGATCTTTTTCAGACATTTTGCGTTGAAATAATGATTAGTGGACTAATAATACTTTCATGAAAGGGGTTTCACATATTACTCGGGAAGCTTCTAAATAATACAAGAACCCAAAACAGGATTATTGTTTAAAACTCACCAAGTTTAAGGAAGAGTCTAAACTGAGATTTTCTCTCCAAATTTTTGTCAAAGATGGTGGTTGAACAAACAACAAGATACTGCGTCAGTGATACAATCTTGACGAAAATTGGGCAGTGTTAACCCAAGTGTAAAAGGGGAATCATTCGCAAGAAAAAATGATATTCTGCATCATGCATACACATCTGGTTGGGTCACCCGAAGAGTGATCAGTTGAATGAACAAGCTACGAACCTTATACCCCCGAGTTATAGTGGGATAGGTGGAAGTTGATACAGATACTATACCTTCGAATAGCAATGGGATGGATTGAAGAAGAAATAAATCCTACATTTTGAGATCGCAGTGGGATGGATGGGAAAAGATTCAGATCCTATACCCCTAAGTCATAATAAGATGAACCCTGAAGTTACAGGGGGGCAAGTCTGTTGAGCAAGATATCGGTTTTCTCGGGTTTTCTGTCAAGAATGCCAGCCGAACAAGAGGGCAGCATATTACCCTGATGAACAACGAACGATGACACCTTAAGCAGGGATCATTCTCATGAAGTTCTGCATTCATGCAAAACACAATTAGTTAGGAGCATTTGATTCATTCCGGTCATTGCATCTTAATCTTTGTAAGAAATTATTCTCATGATATTCTGCATTCATACAAATGTCATCCATAAGACACATCTATTTAGGGGCATTTGATTCATTCCGATCATTGCATCCTAATATTTATAAAAAGGCCATTCTCATGACACTCTACATTCATGCAAATGTCATCCATAAGACACATTTAGTTAGGAGCATTAGATTTATTCTGATCATTGCATCCTAACCATTGCATCCTAACCATTTTGCATAAGCATAAACACAAAACTGACTTTACAGCACAAGTCCCCTAGAGGATGTTGTCGCAACATCGGTGAATTCGAAGATCTTGCCTTCCTGAGCAAAGTGGATCGAAGATAGCAGATCTGGCAATCCTGAAGTTGCAGAAGCAGGTCAAAGCCATACAAATCTCATCACCTCCAAGTTCCAGTGGAGTAGGTTGAAATTACAAATCCCGTCTCCCTGAGTTTACAACGAGGATCCAACTTTATTTCCGAGAAGTTTCAGTAAGAAGATTGAAGTTACAAATCTCTTCTCTCTAAATTCTTTTCACCTCGAAGTTCCAGCGGAGTAAGTTGATGCTACAAATCCCTCCTCCCTGAGTTTACAATGAGGATCATTCCGTATTTCTTTGAAGTTTCAGCAGAGAAGATTGAGGTTACGAATCTCTTCTCCCTGAATTTCTATCTCCTCGAAGTTCTAGTGGAGTAGGTTGAGGCTACAAATCCCTCCTCCCTGAGTTTACAATGAGGATCAGTCCGTATTTCTTTGAAGTTTCAGCAGAGAAGATTGAGGTTACGAATCTCTTCTTCCTGAATTTCTATCTCCTCGAAGTTCCAGTAGAGTAGGTTGAGGCTACAAATCCCTCTTCCCTGAGTTTACAATGAGGATCAGTCCGTATTTCTTTGAAGTTTCAGCAGAGAAGATTGAGGTTACGAATCTCTTCTCCATGAATTTCTATCTCCTCGAAGTTCCAGTGGAGTAGGTTGAGGCTACAAATCCCTCCTCCCTGAGTTTACAATGAGGATCAGTCCGTATTTCTTTGAAGTTTCAGCAGAGAAGATTGAGGTTACGAATCTCTTCTCCCTGAATTTCTATCTCCTCGAAGTTCCAGTGGAGTAGATTGAGGCTACAAATCTCTTCTCCCTGAATATCTACTGAAGCAAGTTGAGACATCATTCCCCATACCCTGAAAGACGCGGTGAGGCTACTTAAAGAAAATAAGTGCCAAGAGGCCAAGATCTTACAAGACCGGGTAAATTTGGCCCTCTTTGAAGTCTTTACTCTATTCTCGTTACACGACAATGAGCAAAGAGGGCCAGCTGTAAGAGCCCAAATTCGCCTGGGCCCGTCGAAAACCATTAAAAACCAAAAGCATAAAATCAAATTGTTCACGATCCAAATTCTGAAATTCCAGCCCAAATTAAATCTAGGATTGGATCCTAGCCCGATATAAATGGAAACCCAAATCCAGCTTGTTAACTAGTACAAATTACGACCAACTAAGCCCAAACCTAAGTCGGACCCAAATCGATCTAAGCGAAAACAAAGCGAATGCGCAGAAACTCTAGAGGATTCCGACCCTTCTCCGCAGCCTACTCCCACGCGCGCTCTTGAACTTCGTGCATGCGCCTATGCGCGCTTTAGAACTTCCTGCACAACTCCGGTGACCTCGAATGCTACTCCTTACCTCATGCGGCCTCCACGCGCACTCCAAAGACCTCCCGCCCGCGCCGCCACCGTCACGGCCTCGTGACGCCACCTCCCTCATGCCTCCATGTCGCCTCATTACTGCGCGAAGAGAACAAAACAACAATAAAGCAAAAAAGAAAGATATATTGTATTTTTATTTTTCTTTTATTTTTTTGAATTTGGTTATAAAAACCAAAGCAAAGAACGTGTGTAAGGGGGACGATTTCTTGGAATACAGGATACAAAAAAGGAAAAAACAAACAAAAAAGGTGATTTTTCCAATTTTAGTTTCTTTCAAATTTCCGATTCTGATATCGACTTTCGATTTATTTTCTTTTCTAATCTATCGCATGCAAAAGAAAAAGAAAAGAAAGGAATCCTTATCTGCTTAATATTGTCGTGGATTCTGTTCATTAAGTCGAAATCGAAGCTTGAACTGGATTTGAGTGTGAGGAGGTAATGCTTTCGAGTATATGCGCGAAAGGCGGATTTGGTTTTCATTCGACGCCACCATCGATTGTTGAGGCGCACGATAGTCCGATGGACTTGATGATGGCTTTCGGAGGCGGCTGATTAGAGAAAAAGGGGGAGAATGTTTAGGTTCTTTATTTTGTGTTTTAAAGTGGCTGAGGGATTAAGTTTTTTTTAGGTTTATTAAGACATATGAAACGACACCGTTTAGGGCCTATTTCAGTGGCTCTAAAACGGTGCCGTATTGGCTATTACCCAACGACCCGACCCGATTGCGGCCAAGATCCGCGTGTTTTGGTTCTAATGGGTTATTTACCCTTTCGATCCTTCCCCATTTCGTTTCTTTTTCAATTAAGTTTTATTTTATGTCAATTTTGCCCAATAATTTTGTGCATTTTTAATTTAGTTCACATTTAAACGCTGCGTTCAAGAGCCCGGGTAAATTGCGCTTTTAATCCTTCTTAGTTTACGCGTATTGAATTTTAATCCCTTTTATTTCATTTGTAACTTATTATCTTTTAGCCCTGCAATTATGTTCTGATTTTAATGCAGTCCTTAAATTATTTACTTAATTATCTGTTTATTGATCTCTTTAATTATTCTTTTAATTAATATTTAATATAAAATATTTTAAATTGTTTTAGCTATTATTTACATGTTATTTTCATTAATTCTATATATATACTTTTTATATATACATATTATTTATATTAAATTATTTTTATGTATATATCTTATATTATTATCTGTTGTGTGTATAATTTACTTCTTCAAAATTATATTTACTTATTCTATACATGTTTATATATTATTATTTTTATTTGCATATTATTTTATATTAAGTTTCTTTTATTTATTTACATATATTACCTAAATTGACATGTGTTGTTTGCTTATTATTTTTGAATATGCTATATTTAAGTTTAATTCGTTTTCACTTAGCTATATTTTTAGCCTTCGTTATTTCTTAATTAATAATGTTGGTATTTCTAAAATAAGAGTTATGGGATTATGGATTTTATATTGAATTGTATAATCATATTATTATTCTTGTCATCCATTTGTATAAATATTGTATTCGCATATCATTCTTTCGTATTATATTACTGTTTCTCATGATTCAATAAAAGCATTTTGAGTTGATTTTAAAATCATTTTTACTTAAAGTTTCAAAACAAGGTGATATTCGTGCGTTTGGAAATTCGAAGAAATCGTACCCAATCGTGCTGGGTGTGGTTTTTTCGTTTGACCAAATAAACGAATATCCTTTCAAATTTTGTCCATATTTTCAAAATAAGGTAATATTTGTGCGTTTGGAAATTCGAAGAAATCATGCCCAATCGTGCTGGGTGTGGTTTTTTGTTTGTCCAAATAACCAAATACCCTTTCAAAATTTCAATACGTGCTCGGAGAATTTTGGGATGATCTTGAATTAGAGGACTCAGATTGTCGTGTCCAATCGTGCTGGATGTGATACTCTATTCCTTTGGGGCAAGAGAATCTCAACATTCAATCAAGTTATTTATTTATAAAAAAGGAACCGAATTTCAAAATCATTTCAAACTTTTCAACATTAGGACATCAATTAATCAATTTGGTACCAATTTTGGGCGTTGCGAGGGTGCTAATCCTTCCTTGCACGTAACCGACTCCCGAACCCGTTTTCTCGAATTTCGTAGACCAAAATTTATTTTATAGGTGACCCGATCACACCTAAACAAAAATGATTGGTGGCGACTCCATATTTTTAAAAGTCGATTCCCATTTTTTTCAAAACCCGATAAAATAAAAATGGTTTTGACAGGCGCCTTGAAAAAAAAAGGAGAGGCCAAGGCGAAAACCCGCAAAGGGCGCTTTGAGACCAAAGGGGTTTTTGAGCCGAAAACCCGAAAAGGGCGGCTCAAATTTTGATTAAAGATAGGGCATGTGGTAGTCTTGCTAGGCCTGAATTAACAATGAAGAAGTATGCTACGTCTTGGGGCATTGACAAAGTACTCCGGATCCTCTAAACACGTATTGAGCTCAAAATGGTCCTCAAGAAATTTGTACAGAGAAGCTCAGGCTGCGATATCTCGGGCACCTAGCTTCTATCTTACCCATTTTGAATTTGCTATCTTTGATTACTTTATTCTTTTCAAGATACACCCCAATCAATTTTCTTTTATGGCCTTGGCTATCTTTGATTACTTTATTATTTTCAAGATACACCCCAATCAATTTTATTTTATTGCCTTGGTTATCTTTGATTAACTTATTTGTTTCGAGCTATGCTCCTGATTAATTTCTTTCTCGTCCATTGTTGTGATCTTATTCAAGCATTTTATATTGAAATAACGATTAATGGGCTAATAATACTTTTATAAAAGGAGTTTCACATATTACTCTGGAAGCTTATAAATAATATGAGAATCTGAAACAGGACTATTGTTTAGAACTCCCCAAGCCTAAGGGTTGGGAATATTGAAAGATGATTATCTCTTTGGATTTTTATTGGTTGAACAAAAAGATAAGACATTTCGTTAGTGATACCTTCTCGACAAATAACGAGCAATGTCAACCCAAGTGTAAAAGTGGATCATTTCTGGGAAAACAAAAATGATACTCTGTATTCATGCAAATTTTAGGCATATACATCTGGTCATTACACCCAGGGAATGGTGTAATAGATCAAATTGATTGAAGATGATACAAATTCTATACCTCTGAGTGGCAGCATGATGGATGGAAGAAACCAAATGTTATTCCCCTGAAGTTGCAGTGGGAGGTACAAACTTTATGTCCCAAAGTTCAAGTGGAGTGGACTCAGAATTACCATGGGGCAAATTATTTGAGCAGAATATGATTGATACTTCGAGAGGAACGAGGATGAAGAACAAATGAGTGATGACACTTTAAGTCATGTCCTCTATAGGACAATGTAGTAGGGTAGATTGACGCTTTCAACCTAACCTCCCTGAAGTTGCAGTAGAGCAGACTAAAATAGCAGATCTGGCCTTCCTGAGGTTGCAGTGAAGCAGATCGAAGACATCAGCCTTGTCTCCCTGAGTTTGCAGTGGAGCAGGCTAAAAGATAGCAGATCTTGCCTTCCTGAGGTTGCAGTGAAGTGGATCGAAAACATCAGTTTGGCATCCCTGAGTTTGTAGTGGAGCAGACTGAAGATAGCAGATCTTGTCTTCCTGAGGTTGCAGTGAAGCAGATCGAAGATTAGCCTGCCTCTCTAAAGTTGCAGCGGAGCAGACTGAAGACAGCAGATCTTATCTTCCTGAAGTTGCAGGAAGCAGATCGAAGATATTAGTCTGCCATCCCTGAGTTTGCAGTGGAGCAGACCAAAAATAGCAGATCTTGTTTTCCTGAGTTTGCAGTGGAGCAGACCGAAGATAGCAGATCTTGTCTTCCTGAGTTTGCAGTGAAGCGGATCGAAGATACTAGTCCGCATCCCCGAGTTTGCGATGGAAGCGCATCAAAGATAGCAGATCTTGTCTTCCTAAGTTTGCAGTGAAGCGGATCGAAGATACTAGTCTAGCATCCTTGAGTTTACAGTGGAGCAGACCGAGGATATCAGCATTGTCTCCCTGAGTTTGCAGTGGAGCAGGCTAAAAGATAGCAGATCCTGCCTTCCTGAGGTTGCAGTGAAGCGGATCGAAAACATCGATCTAGCATCCCCGAGTTTACATGGAGTAGGCGAAGATAGCGATCTTGTCTTCCCGAGGTTGCAGTGAAGCAGATCGAAGATTAGCCTACCTCTCTAAAGTTGCAATGAGCGGCATCAAGACAAAGCAGATCTTATCTTTCGAAGTTGCGAAGCGGTCGAAGATATTAGTCTGGCATCCCTGAGTTTGCAGTGGAGCAGACCAAAAATAGCAGATCTTGTTTTCCTGAGTTTGCAGTGGAAGCAGACCGAAGATAGCAGATCTTGTCTTCCTGAGTTTGCAGTGAAGCGGATCGAAGATACTAGTCTGGCATCCCCGAGTTTGCGATGTGAAGCGATCAAGATAGCGAATCTTGTCTTCCCGAGTTTGCGATGAAGCGGATCGAAGATACTAGTCTAGCATCCTTGAGTTTGCAGTGGAGCAGACCGAGGATATCAGCATTGTCTCCCTGAGTTTGCAGTGGAGCAGGCTAAAAGATAGCAGATCCTGCCTTCCCGAGGTTGCGATGAAGCGGATCGAAAACATCGATCTAGCATCCCCGAGTTTGCGAAGTGGAGCGCATCAAGATAGCGAATCTTGTCTTCTTGAGGTTGCGATGAAAGCGGATCGAAGATACGATCCGCATCCACGAGTTTGCGAGTGGAAGCGATTGAAGATAGCAGATCTTGTCTTCCTGAGATTGCAGTGAAGCGGATCGAAGATACCCGTCTGGCATCCCTGAGTTTGCAGTGGAACAGACTAAATATCGCAGATCTTGACTTCTTGAGTTTGCAGTGAAGCGGATCGAAGATACCTGTCTGGCATCCCCGAGTTTGCAGTGGAGTAGACTAAAGATAGCAGATCTCGTCTTCCTGAGATTACAGCGAAGCGGATCGAAGATACCTGTCTTGCATCCCTGAGTTTGCAGTGGAACAGACTAAAGATAGCAGATCTTGACTTCCTGAGTTTACAGCGAAGCGGATCGAAGATACCTGTCTGGCATCTCTAAGTTTGCAGTGGAGCAGACTAAAGATAGCAGATCTTATCTTCCTGAGATTGCAGCGAAGCGGATCGAAGATACCTGTCTGGCATCCTTGAGTTTGCAGTGGAACAGACTAAAAGATAGCAGATCCTGCCTTCCTGAGGTTGCAGTGAAGCAGATCGAAGACACCAGCCTTGTCTCCCTGAGTTTGCAGCGGAGCAGACTAAAAATTGCATATCTTGTCTTCCTGAAGTTGCAGTGAAGCAGATCGAAGACATCAGCCTGACCTCCTTGAGTTTGTAGTAGAGCAGACTAAAGATTACAGATCTTGTCTTCCTGAAATTGCAGTGAAGCAGATCGAAGACACTAGCCTTGCCTCTCTGAAGTGGTAGTGAAGCAGATTGAAGAAAGCAAATCTTATGGCAAATCTTATTTTTCTGAAGTTGCAGTGAAGAAGATTGAAGCCGTTAGACTTATTTCCCTGAAAGAGCAGTAGAACAGATAGTCCAATACTTCTAAAGTTGCAGTAGTTGCATAGAAGTAAAGTTAAGTTGAAATTCCAATACCCCTGAAGTTGCAGTTGGGTTGGAAGCCATTTGGAGAAGACGAGGACCAAGAAGTCAATACTCGGCAAGACCGGTCAAAATTGGTCCTTTTATAGTCTTTGCTCCATTCTCGTTACACGACAATGAGCAAAGAGGGCAAAATTGTAATAGGCCAATTTAGCTTGGGCCCATACAAAAAAATAATAAACCCAAAATAATAAAAAGGGTCCAAGTCCAGTCCAAAATATATCATTTGGCCCGATCGGAATGGTCCATTACTTGAATAGATTGAAGGTCCATCTACAAGCTTCTAAGATATGATATGCAAATCTTAGATATGCTATGCAATCCTAAAAGATATGGTATGCAATCTTAGAAGATATGATATGCAATCTTAGATATGATATGCAAATCTTAGATATGATATGCAATCCTAGAAGATATGGTATGCAATCTTAGAAGATATGATTTTGTAATCTTAGAGATTTAATTTGTAGATACCTTTTAACCTTAGCCGTTGATGTAATTGATCTGTACCGTTGGATTTGGGGAGGCTCAACTATAAATAGAGGCCTCTCCCTTCATTGTAGGGTGACTTGAGTTTGGAGTAATAAAAATTCTTGAGAGCATTCACTCAAATTTCTCTCTCTTTTGCGTTCTTATTTTCTGTGGCTTGTTCTTATTTTGTTATTCGCTCATCTTTATTTCTTTTTGAGTTGCTTCCGTTCGAGTTAGATTTTGGTGGAAGAATTTTGTTGAATCCTCATATTACGAGAGTTAGGTTGACTTATGCGTTTTTTTAACTTTTTTTATTTATCCATTTAATTGCTTAATCATTATTTATTCATTTATTTTAATTATTTTAAACTTGCTTTTTCTTTTTTTTGCTTTTCCCTATTTACATTAAATTGTTTCATCATATATATTATTATTTTTATTTGTTATATATATATATATTATATATTATTTAACTTTAATCATATTATGTATTATTTGAAAATTTGTATGTTGTACATCATCTAAATTGTTTTATTATTAAGGCAAAAATTTTCATATATTGTTTATTTAAAATTTGTATATTATCTATTTTTAAATGGTATATTATATACTTATTATAAGTTATCCCTTATACATTTTTATTCAAAGTTTTATATTATTTATTTAAAATATATATATTTATTTTATTATGTATATATTAACTATTTTAGATTTTGCCATATCGTTTTTTATTTTTTTATTATTTCATTTTTCTAAAAATTGTTATAATATTCATTAATTGTTTTGAGTATATTATTTATCTTATATTATTATTTTTTTATTTGAATTTAATCTTGTGAATAATTTTTTTTCCTTAATTTTTTCATAGATTCTTTTAAAATTGCTATTATCTACTCTATATTTTTTATTTTGATTGTTCATTTTAAAAAAAAAAATTGAATCCATTATCTTTGTTTACCTTAACATTATTATTATTGCTTGTCATTCTTTTACTTAATTGTTAATGTTAGTGCTAATTGTTAATATAATCTGTAACTTTAATAAATTGCACTTTTTTGTAATAACTTAATGTTACTTTTTTCAAATCTTTGTTTAAAAATATCTATCTTCTTTAATTACCACATTTTATCCAAAAGTTTTTCTTAAATAAGGCAATGTTTTGTGTTTAGAAATTGGGAAATAGTGCCCTAACGTCTTTGGTTTTCGATTTTCCGTTTCACTAAATAACTAAATATCCTTTTAATGAATTTTGTAAATCATGAGATGATTTTGGTTACGAGGGTTTAAAACATCATGTCCTAACGTCTTTGGATGTGATGTTTGTATTCTTCGAACAAAGGAATCTCAAGTTCCAACTCAAATTGTTCAAGTTTTTAAAGAAATCATGTTTTCAAATCTTTTCGAATTTTCGACATTAGGACAATAACTAATCAATCCGGTACCAATTTTGGGCGTTACGAGGGTGCTAATTCTTCCTCGTGATGCGTGTGCGACTCCGAACCCGTTTTCTTGAATTTCGTAGGCCAAAATCAATGTTTTGAAATAAAACGTTTTATAAGGTGATCCAATCACACCTAAGCAAAAAGGGATTGGTGGCGACTCCCGTTTTCGTTTTTTTAAAGTCGATCCCTGTTTTTTCAAAAAAAAATGGTTTCGACACATGGTGTTCGAGGAACTTTGCGCTTCTTACCAAGTCTTCGTAACCCTATACTTGAAGTAACAACATTCGTCGTTCCATAGAAAGACATGATTGCAACGAATCATTTAACTAAATTTTGGTATGTCTGTGGTTCCAACTTCTTCCAAAGCTTGTCTAATAGTAATTGTTGTTCGGCATCCTCAAAAGTGCCTCTTAGGGTGGGATACTACACTTCATCTTTTCAAATCAGCTCGTGTCCCTTCCAAATAACTTCTTGCATCATATTATTCACTGTAATGAGATGTTGGATGATGAAATTTTTAATACCTCTTGCCTGGTCTGGTCGTCAGACTTGAGCTATAGGAGGTTACCACGCGAACTCAAAACATTTACATACTTTAAACATACGTGGCAGATTATGCCGTGGACTAATAGGTGGCGGATCGCTCTGACGAATCATTCAACTATGCATAAAAATTATAATGAAGAAGTTGTGGATTATTTCGTGGACATAATTATTTCAAAAATAAGCGGACATCTTCTGCGGATACTAAAAAATGACAGACTGTTCCGCAAACACCTCATATAGCAATGGGTTCCACTGAACTTAAAACGCGAAATGTAACATAACTGAACTTAAATTTATTGTCATACATCACGGAACTTAAAATAATCACCTTTAAAGTTTAACAAGATTATTTCCAATTGTAACACCCCAAACCCGGCCCAAACGCTACAACCGGATCTGGTATGTCACTTAAGAGATTTTACATAATATGTCGCATTTTGGAAAACAATTACTAGGTTTACACCTTTATTTCGAAAGCTTAATAATTCATTAAAGTATAAAATATTAAATAACCAATTATTTTGGTAGATTTTAAATAAAAACCAAAATTTCATGCAGGTCTTAACTTAATTGAAAACGTAAAACTTAAAACCCAATAATAAAAGCCCAACAAAATCCCAAGACATAAATGGTAGTCTAGTGGCCCATGGCCTTATTACAAGGAAATTTGAACCCATTAATTAAATGAAAATAAAAAAATTAGACTAAGTCTTTTTGCTGAATTCTCAAGGCTCTGTCGCATGGCCACCTTGCTCTCCTCTCCACCCAGGTCCGATGCCCTAAGTGTCACTGAGATGGTTAAAATTAAAGGGTGAGTCGCGAGACTCAGTGTGTGCAACCCTCATGCACCATTAGATTTGGGATTTAGCCCCATAAAACAGAATAATCAAAATATAAGTAACAAAAATAATATGCAAAGCCCAACCCATATCCTAGGTGTCCATCCGCTTACACGCCCGTACTCACCATTCACACCATTGGGGATTTCTACAATCAACCCACACCGCTGCACGCCTTGATGGCGATCGTCTTGCTCATCATCGATCATGGCCGTAGCCACTACAATGAATCACGGCAGAAGGCCGCTACAACAGATCACGCGAAGGAACCGCTATAACAGATCACGGTAAAAACCGCTATAACATATAACTTCCTCCTTTTATCAAACCCAACCCATGCAATCACATAAAATCAGTATACTTATAACATTTAATCGGATCATTTACTAACTTTGGTGATTTACTTTACCCTCTTTGGGTTCCCGTCAATATGTCGGGTTTCGGCATTTAACAAAACATGTAATACTTATTTTCATATATTAATCAAACAGATCTAGATGGTGTGGAGAATTACACACCTGATATTGCGAAATCCAATATTCTTAGTCAATGTCCTTGCTATCTGGATCTATTATCCTCAATCTATAGCCTTGCTTAAAAGCGGAACAATTGCGAAAATAGGCCTCTCTATATTTGGTCATGGTTAGTATTCTACCCGATTTTATATATATAAATAAACAAATCCTCTTACCTTGAAATCCCGAAAGTAACACGATTCTATAACTTAGAGATCTATGCGATTGGCCTCCTTCTTCAAATCCTGAATGCCGAAAGAAGAGTGAAATAAGAGATTAGTTTCTAATAGCCATTCGACTAAGGACTTTTGAAAAGCCTAAAGAATATTGAAATCCTAAAATCAATACTTACCTATTGTTTCCTTCAAGATTTGGCACAAGCAAACTCCTTTGAAGAGAATTCGGTAACTTCAGGAAGTGAGATCTAAGAATTTTGGCTTTTAGAAGATGTACGAATTGAAGAGATGGCTAAGAGAGATTCGACCAATCAGGAAATTTTAGAGAGGAAGAAAGGGTGAAGAATATGGTGATTTTCGGCTTTTGAGAAGAAGAAGATGAGAAAAGAAAATAAAAGAGAGGCTTCAAAATTTTGGCACACCCCCTCTTTATATAGAAAATCGATTCCTTCCTTTAGCAGAGATTGATTTTCGGCCAACACTGCCACACATGATAGCTCCTATCCCTTTTCCCTTATCTTAATCTGTTATCTCCTCAAAAATAGCCTTTATCTGCTTATTATCCTTAAAGATTAAATCCCTAAATAATAGCCTTTATCTGCTTATTATCCACATGAAATAAATATAATAAGATTCCCAAAAAAATAGCCTTGTGCCGTCCCCCCCTTACTCAATTAAGTGCCGAAATCTAGCCCTATAACTTGGGCTTCAAGCAACCAAAAATTTGTGCCTTCCTCATGCACTAGTGACGCCACTTATAGCTCACCTTCTCATGCCCCTAGCTGCTGGGCCACGAGCCCAATATGTCAATTAAACTACTACAACTTCAATTTAAGCCCTTAGAGTGTCTAAACAAAATATTTAAAACAAGGCCTTAGCCCAATTTGAGCCCCAATTGTACCTCAAATTCTCAAATTAATATTTTAAGCATCCAAACACATAAAATGCACAGACCAATTATTCGGATGTTACGCTTCTACCCCCTAAAGAAATTTCGTCCTCGAAATTTCCAACTAACTAGTAATCGTACTACCTAAGTCGCACCACTATGCTTTCACACGCACTCTAATTTCTAAAGCCAAAAAAATAAACACTTAGTATACTATGGTAGGGTACGCACCATTGTTCGCATCTCAGGCGTCTTCTTCCCCTGGCGATGTCTTTGCATAGACCAACGCCGATCGCCTCGCCTCGGCATAACTCGCACTCTCACCGGTGCTCCACGACCGCGTTCACTACCATTATCGCCCCGGCTTGTCTGCGGCCTCTTGGTGGTTGTTGATCACCTCTCCACTGATCGTAACCTCGTCCCGCGGGTCATGCTCCGATCCATCCGAGGATAGTCCTTAATCGGATGTCCTGTGGATCCACACCTAAAGCATCCACCGCCATTCATTACGCACTCCCCATAATCGCGCCTCCCACATGTAGGACATGCTCGATTCTCGACCGTCGAACACGAGCCGCCCATCGATCCCAGGCCTTTTCTTATAATTCCCGATGCTCCCGATGCTCGAAACTTCTCTTACTCTTACTCCTATCCTTATCCATTTCTTGTCTCTCGACCTGTTTCACTTCCTCACTATTTTAACCTTATCTATCAAAACAACAAAAACTCTCTCCCGTTGCGGTGCTATCGTAACCCTTAACTCATTCTGCGCAGCCCATCCTCGAACCGTACACAATGTTCATACTCGTTGCTACCATTCCCGAGTGTAGCGGCTCAAGCCTTGAAACTCTACCTCGTACTCACCACGGACTTACTTCCCCGCACTGATTCAAGAATGCCTTCCTCTCAGCATCCACGTGGCCCGGCCCCAACATACTTCCCTTGAAATGATTCTTTAAAGAAATCTCGGTCAATACGATCTGCGGCGGTACCCTCTCTTTCACCGTGAGCCACCACCGATAGGCCTCGTCTCAAGAAAAGACACGACCCCTTTCAACTTTTCCTCTACCGTGAAGTCTAAGTCATCCATTATGCGCTCGATCGCTTCCATCCAATACTCACCATTAGGGGCTACACCGAAACTCCCTAAACACTTCGCCCCATTGGCCTTAAGCCACTCCGTCTGATTCCGGGCTCCGGTGCCCATGCCTACTCCAAAGAACCCTCTCTAAAACCCTCAACATCGCTTGAGATACAAAGATCATCTCTCGGCGCCTCATCCCGAAATTCTCCTTCTTGGTCGTAGATTCAGGCATCTCGTTTCTCGACCCGTGGCGCCGCACCCTCGGCTCGACGCGGTCATTCCACCCCTACCGCGTCCACGCGGCATACGTCCTCGACCCCTTAAACTCATTCCTCCGATTGGTGTTTATCTGATTAAGAATTTTATGGATTATTAGTTTTCTTTCACTAGTTAACCACTAACAGTCTTATGAATAATAGTTTTAAGAGTGGTTCTTTCGAATTCGCATTCACAATACAGTCTCAAGTTTGTAACCTCTAACTAAAATAAAACACATACATCATACAAAAATCATCCAAGCACTTACATTCTTCACGTAAAGGTGTTTTCGTTGATTCACTACCTAGGGGTATTTTCGTAATTTCATCCTACAGGGGTATTTTCATAATTTTTCATAATAAAGTTCCTTGTTGATTTCGTGAAGTGAGGGTATTCTGGTAATTTTACAATCCGGGGGTATTTTGGTAATTTTGAAATCCGGGGGTATTTCGGTAATTTTGAAATCCGGAGGTATTTCGGTAATTTTGCAATCAGGGGCAATTTAGTAATTGTACAAACCAGGGGTATTTTGGTCATTTGACAAAACGAGGGTAGGTTGGTAATTTTTTCTAACCAGGGATATTTCGATGTTGTTGTTTTTTTTTTTTTCAAACAGGGTACTTTGGGGAAAAATCTAGTTTCATGGTCAGGGGTTACTCTTATAAACATGAGATTTTCGGGTAAATTTTCAAAACATAGGTATTTTACAAATTCATGGCTAGTTGGTAGTTTTCACAAATCAAACGTATTTTGAAAATTTTGCAAAATTTGAGAAATTTTTTTCTTTTTTTTTCAAACTAGGGTGGCTGGTCCTTTTCGGGTTTTAATTATAAGGTTTAGCCCATCAACAAGTCCTCGTAACTAGGGTGAATAGTCACCATGCACCGTAGGATTCTAGTGAAGAGGAGGTGAGTCGCTAGGATCGCTTAAGTACCAAGCTCTCCCCTGAATCCACTCCTAGACATGCGTATGCCCATTGCCACACCCTAACTTGGCTAAGGTGAATAGTCACTACACACCAGGTTAGATTCCAGCGAAGAGGAGGTGAGTCGCTAGGATCGCTTAAATACTGTGCTCTTCCTGGATCCAATCCTAGACATGTGTATGCATGTTACCACACCCTAGTCTTATGGCTCGTTCACGGGTTTGTTTAGTGAAGTTAAGTCTTATGAGATTTTAAGAGTTGTTTCACTAGGCCTAAAGTCCATCAAGTTTTAATCTAACTAATCTACGTCCCATAAAGCCCATCAAGCCCACATATATTATATCACACAATGGTTCGAATACTTACAGCGGACTTGGGCCGAGACGCAGTGCCATCTTGAGCTAACAGACTGTATAAATATGCATGTTTCAAAACCCAACTTTAGAAAACGTTTTGAGCCCAAAAAACCCCCATAGTCGAGTTTTGAACCGGCTCGATACCAATTTATAACACCCCAAACCCGCCCAAACGCTACAACCGGATCTGTATGTCACTTAAGAGATTTTACATAACATGTCGCATTTTGGAAAACAATTACTAGGTTTACACCTTTATTTCAAAGCTTAATAATTCATTAAAGTATAAAATATTAAGTAACCAATTATCTTGGTAGATTTTAAATAAAAACCAAAATTTCATGCAGTGTCTTAACTTAATTGAAAACGTAAAACTTAAAACCCAAGAATAAAAGCCCAACAAAATCCCAAGACATAAATGGTAGTCTAGTGGCCCATGGCCTTATTACAAGGAAATTTGAACCCATTAATTAAATGAAAATAAAAAAATTAGACTAAGTCTTTTTGCTGAATTCTCAAAGCTCACGCATGGCCACCTTGCTCTCCTCTCTCCCCTGGTCCGATGCCCTAAGTGTCACCCGAGATGGTTAAAATTAAAGGGTGAGTCGCGAGACTCAATGTGCAACCCTCATGCACCATTAGATTTGGGTTTTAGCCTCATAAAACAGAATAATCAAAATATAAGTAACAAAAATAATATGCAAAGCCCAACCCATATCATAGGTGTCCATCCGCTACACGCCCGCACCGTACGACCATTCACACCATTGGGGATTTCTACAATCAACCCACACCGCTACACGCCTTGATGGCGATGCGTCTTTGCTCATCATCGATCATGGCGTAGCCACTACAATGATCATCGGCGGCACAGGTTACAACGAATCACGGTAAGGAACCGCTACAACAGATCACGGTAAAACCGCTACAACATATAACTTCCTCCTTTCATCAAACCCAACCCATGCAATCACATAAAACCGGTATACTTATAACATTTAATCGGATCATTTACTAACCTCGTGATTTGCTTTACCCTCTTTGGGTTCCGTCAATATGCTTGGGTTTTGGCATTTAACAAAACATGTAATACTTATTTTCATATATTAATCAAACAGATCTAGATGGTGTGGAGAATTACACACCGATATTGCGAAATCCAATATTCTTAGTCGATGTCCTTGCTATCCGGATCTATTATCCTCAATCTATAGCCTTGCTTAAAAGCGGAACAATTGCGAAAATAGGCCTCTCCTATATTCGGCCATGGTTAGTATTCTACCCATTTTATATATATAAATAAACAAATCCTCTTACCTTGAAATCCCGAAAGTAACACGATTCTATAACTTAGAGATCTATGCGATTGGCCTCCTTCTTCAAATCCCGGAATGTCAAAAAGAAGAGTGAAATAAGAGATTAGTTTCTAATAGCCATTCGACTAAGGACTTTTGAAAAGCCGGAAGAATATTGAAATCCCGAAATCAATACTTACCTATTGTTTCCTTCAAGATTCGGCACAAGCAAACTCCTTTGAAGAGAATTCGGTAACTTCAGGAAGTGAGATCTAAGAATTTCGGCTTTTAGAAGATGTAAGAATTGAAGAGATGGCTAAGAGAGATTCGGCCAATCAGGAAATTTTAGAGAGGAAGGAAGGGTGAAGAAGATGGTGATTTTCGGCTTTTGAGAGGAAGAAGATGAGAAAAGAAAATAAAAGAGAGGCTTCAAAATTTCGGCACACCCCCTCTTTATATAGAAAACCGATTCCTCCATTTAGTAGAGATTGATTTTCGGCCAACACTGCCACACATGATAGCTCCTATCCCTTTTCCCTTATCTTAATCTGTTATCTCCTCAAAAATAGCATTTATCTGCTTATTATCCTTAAAGACTAAATCCCTAAATAATAGCCTTTATCTGCTTATTATCCACATGAAATAAATATAATAAGATTCCCAAAAAAATAGCCTTGTGTCGTCCCCCATTACTCAATTAAGTGCCGAAATCTAGCCCTATAACTTGGGCTTCAAGCAACCAAAAATTTGGGCCTTCCTCATGCACTAGTGACACCACTTATAGCTCACCTTATTGTGCCCCTAGCTGCTGGGCCACGAGCCCAATATGTCAATTAAACTACTACAACTTCAATTTAAGCCCTTAGAGTGTCTAAACAAAATATTTAAAACAAGGCCTCAGCCCAATTTGAGCCCCAATTGTACCTCAAATTCTCAAATTAATATTTTAAGCATCCAAACACATAAAATGCACAGACCCAATTATTCAGGATGTTACAACAATTAACCAAACAACTATATACATGTCACTTAGACCGACTCAAATAAATCAAGAGATCCAATCAACGAGCTCTAAACGTTCCAAAATCTACAAGACAAAAGCAATTTGGGTGGAAGTATTTAGAATACTTAGTAAGCTCATACAAATTCGATGGTTACTTACCTGACATAATAATATTATGATAATTTAATACAAAAATACAACTTACCTATTCGCCAACACAATTAGCCAACGAGGTGAGAACATGTATTTCATTATACATAGTATACTAAATAAGCAATACGATACAATGACTTTCTTCCTATCCAAATTCAATCTCAAACCTAGACTTCCATTCTAGAAATTAATTCTTTCATATTCCCTCATTTCTTAATTTGCAAATTTCATATTTCACATGATTTATATTACTCAATAAACATTCTAAAAGAACTCAAAACACATTGTACGTTTCACATCAGAGGCTCATTCGAGCTAATCACATACAGAGGTGTCAGGTTACCCGTCTGAGCTTAACATTTATCGACACAATGAAAGTGTAGCCAGGGCTATATATAAATATGTAAGGTTACTAGTCCAGGTTAAACATTTAAAACATCAGCTTACAAGTCCAGGCTAAATCTGTGGCACATGTATCTTCGAGTCCGCAACAAATGCTGGATCTTAAAATCATTAGGAAATAACATGTAACTATGTGTATGAGTCTTTTACTAAATTCATTGGGATGCTGACATTCTATAATTTCATTCACATTCTCTCATATACAATTTGATATTTTTTTCTATATATATATTTTGCAACCAAACTACTTACCAAATTTTCAGTTATACAATTTAAGAAGAAAAAGGGAAATAAAGTTAAATAGTTTTCGTATTGTATGAACTTACCTAGCGGAATGATCACTCGCCACAATAAAGTCTACTCAACAACTTTTCTTTTCCCGCGATCTTCTCTTGGCAAATTCAAATCTCGATTTATAACATAATTTTAATTCATTTTTTATTAATCAACATCATTCATCAGCTTATGAAACACATAAGTCAATTCATTTCCATCACTCCAGCTTCCCTTTAAACCTACCACCTAAACAATCAAGCCCTTTATAACAACGTTTTATAGAAATTTTAAGTTGATTTCGAAATGTCTCTATTTTAGTTGTTATTTGGAACTAAAATTTTCTAATTATACCAAGTAATCCTTTATCATAGCTTTTCATCTAGTCTAAACATTTAATACCACAAATTACAAGTATTCAACAATTGTAATCTTAAGAAATCTTTAATAGTTTTGGAAATAAACAACATCATTAGCTAGATTGAAGCACGAAAAATTCAAAAACATCAAATTCAAGTAAAACAGACTTGTAGTTTACCATGCAAGAACACAAAGCTTGACCAAGTTTTCCTAGCTTAACAAGGAAGAAAAACGGTGATGGAGAGGATGAAAAAGAGAATGATGAATTGTCTCTTTCCATCCATTATGCTACGGTATATATGTGTGTGTGTGTCTAATCTAATTATTAATTAAGATTAGCATCAATATAGGTAAAGTAAAATCAACACCTATCCCGCCATTAACTATGAAAATGGTTGAATTATCAATTTGGTCCCTAATCAATTATCACATTACCACTAGCAAAAGGAATCCATAATGGTTAACTTTTGCCACCTTTACGATTTTGTCACTATACTAAAATAAATTATCCAATTACTCAAATTAACAAACCTTAATTTCATATAACACTATAATAGACTCATAGATATTAAATATTAAAACTTATTGACTCCATCACCGGTAAAAGGGGTTCCGAAACCACCATTTTCAGTGCCACTGAAAACGGGTTGTTACAAAATCACTCAATCTCATCCTATAATCTTGGACTTCTCTCATCAATTTATCTACGCTTTCACGTTGTTCTTGTGTAGTAATTACCTCAAGTACAAGTATCACCATTTCCATAACTACGTGGTAATGACAGAAACATTCTCAGAGGTTCAGTTCATCACAAAACACACTCTCATAACTTCCTTTGCTCATAAGGCAATTCATGCAAATTTTGACACCATATAGTTGAGAATTTGGTAACAACATCCCTTCCCGAAATTACATTGTCTTTACGGATCTCTACTATCATCTTTACGAAAAGCACTAAGAAATGATATTCATAAAGCCTATCATCAATCATATATTGTCCTCGAGGGACCAATCATCGTAATTTTTATACTAGTATTTCAATTTATATGACCAATTACAAACAGACTCGGTATCCAAATCTTATCTCAAACTCAACGCTTTTATGGCATTACTTTTGAACTCAATACGAGGTTTGGTTTAGTCCAAGAATCGACTAAACTCTAGCAATAATACCACTAAATATAACACTCCACACCCGACTGTCGTTGGATCTGAGTGCGAGATGTCACAATACATTACTGGAGCAGCTCGAACATTGCTCATCAACAATTAAATTAAGAAAGGAACTTCTAAACATTTTTTAAAAAAAATAGAAAATAATTTATAAATTGTTTATAGATATTTAAATTCGATTTAAATACTTTTGTCTGATATCACATTTAATTAATCATAATCCATACTAAACAATATTTGTACTCGAATTTCTATTTACTCAATCATCAACACAACCCGAATTTCAACCTCAAAATATTGTGGTGTTACACTATATAAATATGAGTTGAACTTAAACCCTAATACTAACGAATTGAGTCCAATTTGTAACATTTAATATCCTAAATATACATAATAAGTTTAGGTAGCCATAGCTTTCCTTCAGTTAAGGGCCCCAAGGATACCTAACCAACAAACCATAAGATCTTAAGTGATAAACCGATGAAAAGTGAAGTTTCATACACCCCTCCAACAATTATGTAACTCCCATCTCTCTTCCTCACGGTTCATAATTTGATCATGTCGTTGATGCATCGATTTGTTGTCTTCAATTTTGAGAAAACAAGACAAAAACCAATGGAATCCCTACATACATACATACATACATATACATGCATACATATATATAAATATATATATAAATATGTTTGGGTACTTCTTGTTTGACTTGATATTGCAAATCTTGTTTGGTTTCTGTACCTATTACATGTACGACCAAGTTTATCATGGGGAGCTTTCTTATTATTACTATTATTGGCCAAAAAGATGAAGTAATTTCATACTCGAAACTAATTAACCACTCATTATTATGACAATCTCTATGTTTCTATCATCTTTTTTCTGTATTGTTGTTATCAGAACATAGTTTTTAATGAGAATCGATTTGATCTGATTGATTGTTTCTGTTGTTCTGTCCGATTGATTGTTTATTAGCCTTGGTTTTAGCTTTGTTTTTGAGTCCAGTAGGGTAAAAGTATCATGAAGGCTCTCTGTATTAAAAGTCAGATTGCATTTTGCCCCATCTACTAAAAAATGAACAAATTAGTCATTGTATATTAGATTAAAAAACAAATAGGTCTTTTTATACAAAATTTTATCCAGTTTTATTGTTAAAATGTATACTTAGCATGCAACGTGTCACTTTCTAGTAATTCCGTCAGCCACGTTAGTTTTTAACAGTATAAATTAATGAAATTTTCAACAAAAATGATTAATTTGTACTTTGATTTAACGGACATGAACTAAATTATTTTTTTAATAGAGGGGAAAAAATACAATCTAACTCCTAATATAGGAACTCCATGATAATTTTACAAAATTGACAAATGAAAAACACAATTTTAATGCCAGGAGGCATAAATAAACAAATGAAATGGAGGAAATATTACAGTCTGGACAAAAATCAAACAAATTATTATAAAATTGAATTATTACACTTTGGATAAATGAATATGAACCACAATAGTTGAGTGTTAGCTGGAGAAAAATAGCAAACGAATTATTACAAGATTGAAGGTGTAATTGATAATCGAAAAAAAGCAAAATGTGGGAGTAATGATAGTGATAGAACAGTGGAGATTTCTGGTATTTGAATGGAAGCTAATATCCAGCAGTAAAACCCCAAAGAAGCACAGGGTCTAGTGGCTGTCATTGCTAAAAGTTATAAAAGAGTTTGGTCAGGTTTTGTCGAGGGCTCCGTTATCCCATTGAAATTAGCTTTTGTAAGAAAATGTTTTTCATTAAAGGAAAAAACACGATATTCTTTTAATTACATGTGTTCTCTTCTAATGAAGATAAGATATTTCAGGAGAAGCAAAATAAAAAAAGAACTGTCCTTTTAAGTAAAGATTGATTTCCTCTCAAGAAAGCTTTTCTCATTAAGGCCAAAGCAATGTTGAAAAAATTATTTTCCTTTTTATTTATGGTGAAATACAGAAAGAAGGTAAAATTTTAATAGTAATTTCACTAGCGCAATTCAAACCTAGACTACAATTAGGGTGGTGAACATCTTGATCATCATGCCAACACACAGAGTTCAAAATTTTTTTTATTTGTTTATAAATGAGAGTGCATTTCATTACATGGTTATTATAAATGTTATTAGAATAAGAACATAGATAAAATTAAGGTTAATGTAACGTTTGGTAATTGAGCTTATTTTCAAAGTTCAATTGGGTATTTGAGTTTGATTTTAATGTTTAATTTGGTATCCAGATCAAAACAATATCATGTGGCTCGATAAATGTTTGACATATATGCTCTAGTAGAAAAATATAGGTACAAAATTGAACATAGAAACTAAACTCACGTATCAAATTAAGACAAAAAAACCAAGTGTCAAATTGAAAAAAAAAATATGTACCAAAGTATACATTGAAGTCAAACTTAAGTACCAAATTGAACATTAAAGCCAAACATAAGTATTAAATTAGTAATTCACTTTCATCAAATTCACTTAAAATCCAAATTAAACACTAAAAAATTAATGTCGCTACTCATAAATATCAAAATATATAATTTTTACCAAATAAATAAACTACATTGGACCCAAAAAAATAATACATATAGCACATTGAAAAAAAAAGCTTGGACTCTTGTCTATGAAAAAATAAACAAAATGAATACACACTCATAATCCAATATAAAGGAATATCTTTAACTAAATGAAGACCCTCGTTTCTATCAAAAGTCATCTTAGCAATATAATCAGCTTTAAAATTCATTTCACGAGGAATATACTCGAGCTTCCGTTGACCAATGTCTAACAAGTTTTGTTGAATGTGCCGGATAAATGCTGAAGAAGATGTTTTGGAAAAAGATTCTTGAATAGCCTGAAGAGCTTCTTGACTATCTATTCTGATCTAAACACTTCATCATACTTTCGGCTTTTTATAATGGACTCTTATATTTTTCTAGTCACAGAAACTGTAAAAAACAAACTCTACATGTTGACAGTTAGTTGTTAGTATTGTTGTAACAAAACAATGGTGCAATAAGTGTTGACACTAACCATAAAAATGATTCTATTCATGGAAGGTGAAACAAAATAGGAATGTAAATATAAATTTGTTTGAAAAGATTATAAATCTGTAAGTGGGAAAACTAAATGGAGAAACCCAATAGGGAGGTAATGGAAAAGAGCATAGAGATGGAGATAGTTAAGATCATTAAAGGATCTGACAATGATTGAGGCAATGTTTCACTAAAGTCTAACAAACACACTCAATTGTAATAAAACGACATTCACTTTTGTCGCTATAAATGGTGAGTGCCACTCCTCTTCCTTTTACATGTAATTTTCAGCTTCGATTATTGATGGTCAATTATTAACCCAATTTCACCCTGCTTTAATTAATTGCTTAATTCATTCGGATTGAATCGAGGATTGATAGTTCAATCGGTACTATAAAACTTAAAAAGATTGAATCGAATTAAAATTTAAAATTTTAATTGAATTGGATAAAAAATTATTTGAATCAAATTTAATTTTGTTGTTATAATTTATAAAATGAAGGTTTATTTTTATATTTTATTTATTTATATTTATTAATATTTTTTTATTATTTTGAAATGATTGAATACATTCTGTCGAAACCATTTTTTTTCGAGTTTGAAAAACAGGGATCGACTTTAAAAAGAAAATTGAGTCGCCACCGATTTTTTATTCAACGTGTGATCGGATCACCGGATTTATTAAAACAATAATTTTTTGTCTACGAAATATAAGAAAATAGGTTCGGGAGTCGGTTACGTGCGAGGAAGGATTAGCACCCTCGCAACGCCCAAAATTGGTACCAAATTGATTAGCTAGTGTCCTCGTGTTGAAAACTTGAAAATATTTAAGGTGTGATACTTTTTAAAGAATGTTAATTAATTTTGAATTGAATCTCAAGATTCACTCGTTTCAAAGGAATAAAAACATCATATCCAACACGTTAGGATGTGACGCATTTATACTTCGACGTCGAGATCATCTTTGATCTTCAAAACATGCAATTAAAAGGATATTTGTTTATTTGGTCAAACGGAAAATTAACACCCAGCACGTTAGGGCGCAATTCTTCGAATTTCCAAACACGCAAATATTGCCTTATTTTGAAGAATTCTCAAATAAACGATGTTAAAATCGACTCAAAATGTATTTGTTTGGTTTGTTTAGATGAAAAATGAACAATTTTTAATAAATTGGAAATCTTAATCACAATGCGATAATAAAACCAAAGTATAATTGCAAACATACAATAACAATACATGGTAATAATGAAAACGCAAAAGAGCAAATTAGGGTCCATAAGATGGCAACCTATCACACACTATACAAATACTAATATTAATATTCAAAACTAATGAATTAAAAGACAATTTATAAAGAAATATCAAGTAACTTAACATAAATAAAATGTAACCAATTTTAAGACAAATAAAAAGAACAAATAATATATAAAAACAAAAATATTCGAAGTCATTATTATACAAACAACCAATTATATGTACGTAAGTTTGGAAATTACAAGAAAATCAAAATCAATTGTATACAAAATAGTAAATAGAAATAATATAGTAATTTATGTATGATGAAAGCTTTGAAACAAACAAAGATATGAATAAGAAAATAATATATATATGATGAAATAATTTAAAACAAATGATATATGAAATATTTAAATTTGCATATAAAAGTGCAAAGTAATATTGAAACATTTTTAAAATGGATAAGTAAAATCCAAAACAAGGTATATAAGATAATTTAATATAAAAATATAAAAAGTTTAAAATAATATATATAAAAGAGGAAATTATAGTGTATAGCAATTTTAAAAGAATAATAGCTAAAAAAAAAAAATATAGACCCTATAATATGTGAAAAAGTCTAAAATAACGTATACAAGAGTTTAGAATAAGTAATATGTATAACATTATTTTAAATAAATAATAAAACAAATTTTAATAAACATTATATTAAAACAAGTTAAAATAAATAATATACATAGGTAATAGTTTAAATCAGGTAGTATATGAATATTTTTTATATCTTATAATAAAATAATTTAAAACTAAATTAATAAATGAATTAAATCTGATAAAAATACAAGGATTTTGTACCAAAACAAAAAAAGTACTTAATTGAAACAAAACAAAATTAAAAGACTACTTTATAAATAAAAAATCATTTAAACACATGCGAGGATCAAACTTAAATACGCGTAAATTATCAAGGGCTAAACCAGCAAATATTTCCAAGGTTCAAAACGCAGCACACAGACAGGACCAATTTGAAATGATAAACAAATTATAGGGGTCAATTAAGAAACAACAAAAATGTATAATCGGTTTAATCGGAAAACGGTACAACAAAGAGGGACTAAATACACAAATAACCCATCACTGCAAAAACGCGCGGATCCTATGGGTATTGGATCGGGTCGGATCGGGTTAGCCCATACGACACCGTTTCAAGGCTATTGAAATAAACCTAAACAGCATCGTTTCTCTATGAATACTAATCCCTTAAAATCAAATTAAAACAAAACAATCATCCCCTTTTTAACAAAAACAAAACCCTAGCCCCTGTTTTAGGAAAATCGCAACCTCCTTTCACTATTCGGTCGCCTCAGAAACCGGTGCCATTCGACCACCATTCCACCACTGTACATCAGTGGATGGTGTCGCACGACGACACTCTCTTATCCTCGCTTTACACCAGGACCCAAAGAATCGCCCATTTCTGCTCGAAATCCCCATTCGAACTTCGATTTCGACGAAGCGAGTAGGGACCCGAAGACGATATCAACAGATAAGTGTTTCCCTTTTTATTCTTTGTATATTCCCTTTTTTAAACGTCGAAGCAAATAAATAAATAAATAAAAAGGAAGAAAGATCAGTTACTGAAAACGCCGAAATCAAAGAAATCACCTTTGAAACTGTTCTCTGATTTTGTATTTCGTTGTATATTCGTTAAAAAAAAAGGCCCTTACAGATTCGTTTTGGCTTTTCTTTTATAACCAATTCTTAAAAAATAAAAGTTTTTTTTTTTATTTTCTCTCTGTCATTTGCTCCCATTTGCTGCTGTTTTGTTTCTTTGCAGGTACGATCGTCGTACGGAGGCGCGCGTGGCATCGTACGGAGGCGCAGATTACGGGGTGACGTGGAGGGGTGCTTGGCTGTTGCGGCGCTGGATTTGGCTAGGGGGTTCTAGGGTTTCTGAAACCCTAACCAAATTTGGGTTATCCGGGCCTGCCCAACATTGGGCCCGGGTGATTGGATTTTAGTTATTTGGGCCGTTTGGGTTAGGCTAAATTTAGTCTGGGCTATGGCTTTATTTTTGGGCCTAGTTTTTGTAATCTGAACATGGACTTTAACGGACTTTTATTCTCTATTATTGTTTGGGTAATAATAACTTATATTTTTTTTGTTTCTGTATGGTTTATAATGGGCCCGAGCAAATTTTAGGCCCTACACATTCAATCAATTGAATTAAAGCGTACAACATTGCTTGCTTTATATATGAGAAGAAATGTTTTATATACGTTGTCAAAGAGATTTACGTGAAACATAAGCGAAAAGGACACTTCATATCTAAATTTATACTCATGAATTAGGCTTAACGGATACAAATTCCAAACTGAAGTCTAACTCAAAATATTAATTTATTAATGAAAATTTTTATTTACACTTTTAAAAAAAATATTAGCATTAATATATTGTAAGGCCCAAATTTTCGCCTGGGGCCCAATAAACCAATTAACCAAAACAGAAAACAAACAGACCCAAACTTAAGCCCAAACAGACCCAAACCTAAACCCAATTACAAACCCTAGCCCATGGCCCAAAAGCCTAAACTCTTTGCAGAAACCTAGCCGCCGCCAGCAGCCCCACGCATGCACCTGCTCCTCCGTATCGTGCGCACCTCCAACACTCACCACGCCTGTGTAACGTGCCTACAAACAGGGAAAACCAGTTGTAAAAAAATCGGCTATAAAACCGAAAGGGGAAAACAGTGTAAATGGGGGGACGATTTATATAGATACGAGAGCAATAGTTACGTTTTTTTTCACGAATACGAATACAGAGAATAAAAAAAAGCAGCAAAAGAAAAGGTTTTTGCATCTGTTTTATTTTTTTTTCTTTTTGAATCGTTCTTGTTTTTTTAGCTTTTTTTTTTTTTTTTTTAATACACAGGAGTTTTAAAATAAAATAAAAAAAGAAAGAAAAATCAACTTTTTTTGGAATTCTAGCCACCGTGCGCGGTGGTCGGCGGCGGTGTCAGCGGCGGTGATTGGCGGGACTCTCGCCGGAGTCCTATGCCCTGCAGAGAAAAAAAAGGGAGGGGGAGTTTTTTTGAAAAAACTGATGGAAATGAGTTTTTTTTTTTTAGAAAAACTTGACTTTTATAAGACCCCAAAACGACGTCGTTTTGAGGCTGGCTTTAATGGCCCAAAACGACGTCGTTTTGCCCCTCTGACCCGCGCCTTGACCCGACCTGCAAGGAGGATCCGCGCGTTTCGATGGAATGGCTAATTGCATATTTAGCCCTTCCGCTTTTTTTTTGTTTTACAATTAAGTTTATTTTATTTTTAATTTTGCCCGATAATTTACTTCGGTTTTCAATTGGGTCCCCCTGATGCTGTGCGTTTTGGAGGGAGGGAATATTTTCCCCTTTAGCCCCTCCATGTTATTCGCGCATTCAAATAGGTCCCCTTTCTTATTTCTTTTTTTAAATTTCGCCCCAAACTTTTATTTTTAGTTTAATTTTGTCCTTTTCCTTATTTCCTTTTATTATTTTGCTATTATTATTATTTTTGTTATAACTACTATTATTTATTATTATTATTACTATTAATTTTAATATTATTACTATTATTTTATTATTAATACTACTCTTATTTTTACTATTACTTTTATTATTGTTTTCATTACTACTAATATAATTATTAATACTATTATTATTATTAATTTAGTATTACTATTATTTTACTATTATAAATATTATTTTAATTTTACCATTACTATTATTTTTTTTTTTTTTATAATTGACTTTATTATTATTATTATATTCATTAGTATTTTTATTTTTTTATTTTTACCACTATTTTTTTATATATATTATCCATACTAAATAGTCTTTTATTCTATATATATATATATATATATATATATTATTGATTTCATGTTATTTTATGTATATTTTCTTCTAAATCTATTTATGTACATATATTCTTAAAATTTATTACATATAATTTTTCTTTTAAAGTCCTTATTTCATTATATAGTTTTGTTTATTTCAAACATTTTTATATATTATTAGTTATATATATTTTTATAATAAGTTTTTTCATTTCATGTACGTTGTTTATTTGGATTGATATGTATTATTTTTTTCGTGTAGTATTAGTACCATGTATTTTTATTTCATGCTCGATATTATGCTTGCGTGGTTCTTATTATTACGTTATGGTTTGAACTCCAACGTTTTGGCCGATATTGGTCATTTCACTTTTATCCCAAACAAATCGAACAAATGCATTCTCAGTCAATTTCATAATCGCTTATTTGAGAGCTTTTGAAAACAAGGCAATGTTTCGTGTTTGGAAGTTCGAGAAATTGTGCCCTAACGTGCTGGGTTTCGGTTTTTCGTTCGTCCAAATAACTAAATATCCTTTTAATTTCGGGTTTTGGGAAATTAAGGGATGATCTTAGTTTCGGGGGTTAAAATGTCGCGTCTTAACGTACTGGATGTGATATTTTATCCTTTTGGAACAAAAGAGTCTTAATATTCCAAAACGGGTTATACAAACATTCCTTAAAAGGAATTGTATTTTAAAATCTTTTCAAATTCTCGACATAAAGATATTAAATAATCAATTATGTACCAATTTTGGGCGTCACGAGTGTGCTAATCCTTCCTCGTGCATAACCGACTCCCGAACCCGTTTTTCTAAATTTCGTAGACCAAAACTGCCGTTTTAATAAATTAAAATATTTTAACGATAAATCTCAATGTGACCCGATCACACCTCAAAAAGAATTGGTGGCGACTCCATTTTCGTTTCCAAAGTCGACCCCGTTTTCCAAACAAAAAAAAAAGGTTTCGACATATATTATTCTTTATATCGTTGTATTACCTTTTTTTAAAAAGAAAATATTAGCGTTAGTAATAATATTTGTAATTCGTTCGGATTTTAATTAAGTTAGAGATAATTACAAATAAAATGATAGAGATTTTTATCAATAAATATTAAATGTAATGATAATATATGTTGCATTCTTAAGGAGAGAACCAAATTTCAGACATTAAAAACAACATAACTTGAATATAGACTGAAAAACAGTCAAAAAAAAAGATTTTTTTTTATACCGAATTTCATTCAAAGATCAATATCTATATCTATTAAATATCTCAATTTATTAAAGTATGCGAATTTGAGTAGCAGATTTACTATCTAAAATGAATTTAGATGATAAATACCCAAAAAGCTCATATATATATATATATATATATATAATTTAATAAATTATAATATTTATATGATCAAATTTTATTATTGATTTAATCCTCATACTTTAATTTAATCAATTTTAATTTTTTTTACTCTGATCTAATCTGTAATAGTTAAATTCATTAAATCAAAATTTTCTATATATTCCAATTTAATCATTTTTTACTCCTATATTTTTCAAAATTTAAGATTTCAATCATAGATAAAATGATAGCCATTAAATTCATTAACTAAATTGGCATATTTTTTATGTGTATTTTGATAAATAGTAAGTTGACATAACATTGCGCGTGTAATAATATGTTTATCAAATGAAATTCTAGAAATAGCAAAATTTAACTCAAGGAATTTAAAGATACCACTTGATAAAAGACTAAAATTTCAAGATTCATAAAGGACAAAAACTAAATCTATAAAAATTTGACACAAATAAATTGAAATAATTAAAATATATTTTTGGGTCAGGCAAGACTTGGAAATCATTGACAAAGCCTAGTTTGAAATGATCCAGGTTTGGTGACTAGGGAGGCTACTTGGTCCAGTTATAGGTCTAACCCAAACCCAATATCTCACTGAACAGGCCCCGTTATTTGATAGACATCTGCTCATTATCTCAATGGCAGTTTGCAACCAAATCCAAAGAATTGACTATCTACAACAAATGTAGTAATTAGTTAATTACTGATGCTTAGAACATGCCGCTCGGAAACAGAACCCGAAAGGATTCGGCCCCGAAAGAACCTGAATACAAAATAAATCCAATCCAAAAAAATAAAGAACTCTGAAACAGCCTAAATTCAACTTGAACCCAAACCAGCATAATTATCACCTCTAGTTGAAACTTGCTGCTGCTGATTCACAGTTTCCACAAAATGCAAGCTATCTAAAGTCTATACCATTTTTCATGCGTTGCTTTCAGATGTAGACATTTGAAAGAACCTGTTTTGATCAGTGATCACCTAATATAAGTGCAATTTTCCGATTGAACTAAGCAAAATAGTCATTAAACCGTAAAAGTTTCCTGGCATGCATCTCTGGAGGTTATTGGAGCCTAAGAAAATAATAAGTAGACAAAGAATGAGCCTAAGACAAAGGCAGGTTTGCAACAGATAAAAGAATGAGCCAAATGCTAGAAGTGAGACTGCAGATAACTGCAAGCATATTAGGCTGAACATGAACCTTCTACATGAAAAATTGGAGAAAGGGAAAAATTAAGAGGGACTTCCAGAGAAGCCTACAGGTTAGAGAAAACAATAAAAGTGTCTATAATGAATCTCAAAAGCCAGCCATTGCAAAGGGTAGGGAAATGGTGCAAACGAGGATACGTTCACTTGGAGAGGAGCCATGAAAGAGAAATAGCCATGCATCTACCTCTAAGGTGCAGTATTAGAAAAAACATTAATCACATATGTCACTAGTAATTGTAAATTTAGTGTTTAAAAGAGGCCAAATATAAGAGAAAGAAATGGTACTGGATATTTTTATGTTGTTCTTTTATTTACTTCTATGCAGCTTGTTCAAAGTCTAATCTATTTCAAGTTTCAACAAAGGTTGCCATCCAATCAGAGTCGTTAGATTCAGTTAACAATCTATGTCACAATAATGTATGGAACTGAGACAGATGAAAATAGAGAATTAGTATCCAAAAATGGATCTATAAATTATACTTCCTAAAGATATCTGCCATTCCATCTCTTTGCTAGGCTCTATATATGGTACTATAAGTCACTAAATCTCCTGGTTCTCACCCAAAATGGTTCGTTGTCTTCATCGACATCGACAATCAACAGGTACCAACATCCTCTATGAGCATTCCTCATCCCTTAATATAACTTCAATTAGCATTTCTGTTGCGGATTGGCTCTTAATGCTAGGCCAATATCCACCTATATGGATATTTACAAATTACAAGAGAAAATTCCCTTACCTTTGGTTACAAATCCATTCCAAGACTCAAAATTTCACCAATTTTTGGCTCTTAACACTATTCCTATGCATAAGGGATCGAATATTGCAAGTATATACAGTTTAATTTTTAAAAATACAAATATTTAGGGCAAACCATAGTCAAATTATCCTTAGTATATGCCAAACCAAAAATTCTTATTACCCAAAAGCACCTATTATCATGAATACAAATTTTGCCCCTTATTTCTCCATATTATAATTAGAATAAGGGGAAAAAATCCAGTCTTAATGTAATGAAATGGATAACATTATCGTCACCATTTGCTACAGAATTTACTTTTTTTATATCAAAATAAAAAAACCTGAGATTACTCGATGGGTTTAGTAGCAGCATCGGCGGAGCTTAAAATTTTCGGTTGCTGATGAATTCGTTGTTGTTGTTGAGCCTGTTTTTGCTCTATCTCTCGCCATTTGTTAATTCCGATGGTAAAAAGAACTGTTGCAAAAGCAAATAAATTAAATAGTAAATTTAGGTAAAAAATTAAAAAGAGATTGAATGAAGTTATTTACATCCGGCGCCGACGAAAATAAGGAGGCGCAGGACCTTAGGTCCGGGCGGACCCGCCGCTTCTTCTCCCGTCATTTCACTCTTTTTCCTTTGCCGAGGCGCTGAGATTTCAGCTGCTTTGGTAACTGATTCAGTGGTCACTGGTCAGCTTGGCAGAGAACTTCGATATCTGATTGAGAGAAATATTGATGGGTTTATGAGCAAATACTGAAGAGAGGCAAGGGCATAGCGGGAATTAGATAAAATCATTGCGATTGGTCAAATTCTATAGAAAGTCCTTGTACTGTACGTCTTTAACAGATTTAATCCTTCTACTTTAAATTCATCATTCCTAAACTTTTTGAAATAATTTTTTATTAATTTTGTCAAATAATTTGATCTCATGCATTATTTTAAACTGGTATTTTTCTCACTTAGGTACTTAGTTTTTTTTTTGTCAAAAGTAGTACTTAAACTATTAATTTGATCTCATTTTACCCCCAAAATTATATCAATCAATAAGAACATGACACATGGTATGTTATTATTGGACATCATACACTTTTTTGGTACAATGAGACAAAATAGATAGTGTAAATACTTCTTTTGACCAAAAAAAAAACATTTAGGTACTTAAATGAAAAAAAAGACATAGTTTGGGGCCAATTTGTAGTTAAGCCTTTGCTAAAAACACAGTTTGAAGGCGTTATATACAAATTGACCCTTGAGGTATGAACCCCCCTCTGTCAGCCCCTTTTTCTATTTTTAAATTTTTATTAAAACGGTATTTCTTAAGTAATTGAAGGAAGGGTAAAGCAAATTGAAATGGAGCGGAAGAAACCCACCGATTCCAACTCCAACTCTAAGTTGAACATAGCCATCATACACCCAGATCTTGGCATAGGTAATCCCTTTTTCTATTACTATTTCTTTTTTAATTTTCGGTTGTTTGTTTTAGTTTATTTATTGATTTTCGTGTTTATGAAAAAAAAAAAAAAACTTTGAATCTAGGTATCAAAAGAAAATATAATTTTTTAGTTTTGTTTTGGAGGATGATTAGGTTTTCAAAGTTCTAATTTTTGACTGGAAAAAGGCTTGATCTTTGTTATTTGAATTTGTGGATTGAGATTATTAGGTTACATAGCAAGTTCTATCTATTTATTTATTTACAAATTAAAAATGGATTTTTTTTTTGCTGTTTATCTGTTATTACCTAAAAGGTGGAGCTGAGAGATTGATTGTTGATGCGGCTGTTGAATTGGCATCCCATGGGCACAATGTTCATATTTTCACAGCTCATCATGATAAAAATCGATGCTTTGAGGAAACCCGTGCCGGTAAATTTCATTTTCCATATGTTATTTTCATTAATTTTAGCTACTTATTTGGTGAATTTAAGAATAATCAGATAGAAAAAGGACTTTTTGAAGTTAATGTGGAAATTTTAGTGCATATAGCTTAGTAAAACTAATGAAAGTGAGTATACTGCTCGATTATAGCAGAGCCGGAATGTTGAATTCTACTCGGTTTTTGTCTCATGTGATGATATTCTGCAAATTGGGAAAATGTTTGAAATTTGTTTGTTCTTAGTAATTCTTTGATCTAACTGAAATCAATTTATACCGGAAATCCAGGTATCTTTCCGGTTACTGTGTACGGCGACTTCCTGCCTCGACATATTTTCTATCGCCTTCATGCTGTATGTGCATATCTTCGCTGCATTTTTGTTGCACTTTGTGTGCTGTTCATGTGGCCTTCGTTCGATGTTATACTAGCAGACCAGGTCTCCGTTGTCGTCCCGTTGTTGAAGCTTAAACGATCAACCAAGGTATATAAAATCAACTTTAGTCGATTGATTTCTAGAATATCTGTCGTGTTCCCTCTCACACGGTACTCGTTTTCTTTTCAGGTTGTATTCTATTGTCATTTTCCGGATCTTTTACTTGCTCAACATACAACTTTGTTGCGGAGGATATATCGAAAACCTATCGATATTATAGAAGAACTGACAACAGGTTAGTTCTGTATACTGGTTGTTTCTTTGTACGGATAAGGATATGGAATATAATGTTCATCATGATTCGGTTTTTCTGCTATGTTTTGGAAATTGGAATTCAGGAATGGCAGATATGATACTTGTTAATAGCCGATTTACTGCATCTACCTTTGCAAAAACATTTAAGCATCTCCATGCACGAGGAATTAGGCCAGCCGTTCTTCACCCTGCAGTTAATGTGAACCAGTTCGACAAGCTCCGTTCTTTTAAGTAACCAACATGCTTGTACACCCATTGGTCTCCTTTTTTTGTCGGGAAATTGTTTAAACCGTTATCTAACGTTTCTTTGATTAGGTGAAACTTCCTGCCATAAGCGCGTTTCTGAACGATATATTTTTGTTCCTTTGATTAGGTTGAATTTTCTCTCCATCAATCGGTTTGAAAGGAAAAAGAACATAGAATTAGCAGTTTCTGCTTTTGCAATGCTTCGCACCCTTGACGGAAATGTTGATCGAGGTTCGAACTTTGCTGATGCAGACTTGACAATTGCCGGCAAGTTCCTTCCTGTTTTAACATGAGTATTACCATTATTTTATGCTGACACTCATAAGATTTTTTATGTGGATGGAATTTCTTCATCGCGTTATTCTTTTAGGTGGATTTGATAAACGCCTACGGGAAAATGTTGAGTACTTGGATGAGCTCGAAAGCTTAGCGGAGAGGAATGGAGTGGCGGGTCAGGTTAATTTTGTTACATCGTGCTCGACAGCTGAAAGGAATTCTCTGCTCTCTGAATGCCTATGTGTCCTTTATACGCCAACAGTATGTTGCCTTCTACCATTTTCAAGAATCATTAACATCGATGAAAGAATAACTTACGAAGATTTTCAATTCGATGCAGGATGAACACTTCGGCATCGTTCCGTTAGAGGCGATGGCAGCACACAAACCTGTCATAGCGTGCAACAGCGGTGGTCCAGTGGAAACAATTAAGAATGGGGAAACCGGATTTCTTTGTGATCCATCTCCGAAGGACTTTGCTTTGGCTATGGCTAAATTCATTCAAGACCCAGAGATGGCAAAGAGAATGGGAGAACGGGCTAGGCAACATGTCAATGAATCATTCTCAACAACGACATTCGGCCAGCGTTTGAATCAGTTTCTTCTCGATGTTGCTAGAACTAAGCAGGACTAGAAGTCGGGAATCGACATTGACAATGATCTTTTGCAGCATACTTATGCAGACACACTTAAGATACTATATACACACATACACTTAAGATGCTCGTTATGTTACTCGGATTATTTATTTTTTTCCGAAGAGTATCACGAATCGAATCAAAATTAATGAAGAAAACTATGAGGATTTGTTGATCTAACTTTATAGTCCTTTTCTGGTTGGAATATACTATGATCCAATAGAGTTGTTTTGCAGGCCTTCTGAGACCATGTAACAGCTTCTGTTATTACATCAACACCACTAGCTTTACCTCAATGTCTATAAAACAGCTTATGTTTTGTACGAAAATTTTCACATTTTTTGTAACCAAACCAATTTTCAAATGTAAATAAAACTTGGGATTTAGAATATATATATATATATATATATATATATATATATATATATGTTCGGATTTTATTTTGCTCTCTTTACTTAAAAAATAGGTAAATTAATTCTTGAACAATAGATCAAAGAATAAACTGATCTCTCTATTAAAAATTTTATTCAATTTTACTATTAAAATTTGGTCCATGAAAGTCAGAATGAGGCAAACAAGGACGCCATGTATAACTGTTTAGTTATTCAGTCAGCAATGCCAGTTTATTAACAGTAATAATGGATGAAATTTTTAATAAAAATGACGAGTCTACCTTTTGATTTAATATAAAAAGACTAATTTGCATGTTTTTTTTTAAAATAAAGGAAGCAAAATACAATCTTATCTCAATGTCTCCATGATACTTTTATCACTTTAATGTTCTTTAATTAATATCTCCAACCTTGTCTCTCAAACAGGGGCGCAGCTAGAGGGCTGGCAAGGCTTCGGCCTCCTTAAAATGGAAACCATTTAATCCCTTTAAAAATTTTAAAATTTTAAATTAATAAAATTAAAAATTACACTTTAACCTCTATAAAAATGATAAAATTTTAATTTAATTTTTAAAAAATTATAAATATATAAACTATTCAAATGATGAAATTATATTTTTACTATCTTAAAAATTACAATTTAATTTTAGTCCCAAAAATATTTTCTTACTTTACCCTATCACTTACACAAATTCTTTCATTACAACTACAAGTCATATACATTCAACGACTTATTTTCCCCATGAAAATTGGATCTTAGCTTTTGATAATGTGATTAAAAATCCTTAGCCGTCTTAGAATTTGGAACAGGTTTGAAGATGACTTTGCAGAGACATCATATGCATAAACATCCAAATTCAATGTGTAAGTTCATATTCAACCGGATTTTAAAAAGTTTACCCTAATAAAAGATTCTGTTGCCAACCATGAAAACCCAATTAAAACACAGTAAAAGTCGAGCAATTCGATGGTTCATTTATTGTAGTCTTAAATCTCCATGTAAAAAGGTTAAAATCTATCATAAGTCCCTTTACTCTTCATAAATTTAGTATTTAGTCCATATATTTTTATTTTTCAAAATCTAATCCATTTACTTTTCAAATTTCAAAAATCGGATCTAGTTGTTAACATTGTTAATTTTTTTGTTAAATTTGTTAGTATGACATTATGAAATTAAAAGAATACTCACTTGGCAGCAATGTAACTTAAAAAATGACGTTGTAATGAGTCTAAATTTAAGAAAATAATTTTAGCATTGTTAATAGTTGGACGTGTTTTTTGAAATTTGAAAAGTGAAGAAACTAAATTTCTAAAGTTAAAATACAATATCAAAATTAACTAATAATTTAGCAATCAATTTTCATCAAATAAACCCTAAGACCAAAATTAAATCACATTCATAGGATTGTATTTGACAAATTAAACGCAACATTAAAAAAATTATAATTAACACTAAATTTATTCTATTAACAAAATTACGAAAAATCCAAACCTAATAATATTAGCAAATAACTTTTATCAAATCAACCTTAAAACTTGAATTAAACACTAAAAAGTTAATATTGTTATCTTTAGACATCAAAATATATAACTTTTGTCAAATATAGGTACCAAATTGGTCCCCTCAAAAAAAAAAAAAACCACAAATACCACATTAAAAAAAAAGTATCAAACTCGGGTACCAAATGATATATTAAGCCTTCTTATTAATAATTTTCAATTTTTGTACAATTATAAATACAAGTATGAGTAACCACCAAATAGGCCAAACTAAAGTCAACAAACTGTGACTAACTGAACTAAAACACCCATACATGATGAGACTATGAAACGTATATAACTACACATGATAAGTCTTGAACTTGGGTACTCAGAATCCAAAGCCTCTGTCTTTATCAATTGAACCAAGGCGTTATTAGCTGAATTAATTTTTTTAATTAACTTTTTTCGCTTAAAAGATATAGTATTATTTTTATGGCTTAATGATAAATTTGGCCACTAATGTTTACATGTTTTGTCAAAATGAATTTGATTGTAATTTTTTATTCTTTTTTGACCATTAACCTTTGATTTTTTTTTTTGCAAACTATTTTCTAACAGATTTGATGAAAATATTGTTAAAAAAAATTAACTGGAATTATGTTGAATATTTTTAATAAAATGTAATTTATTACTTAGGTAACTCAATAAGATAATTACATGTGGAAAATAATAAAATAAATAAATCATACATGAAAATAAAAAAATAAGTCTTAATTAAAGAAAATAAACGTAACTATCTAAAAAAGGTTTCAAAATGAATGCATACGTTTGATTAGTGACAGGTTTCAAAAAGATAATTAATAAATCAAACCGAAAATACTGAATGAGTGCATTTATTTTGAAACCTTTTTTTAGATAATTATATATTTTTTTTTAACTTCATGAATTATTTATTTATTTTATTATTTTCCACATGTAATTATTTTCTTGTGTTATTTAAATAATAAATTACATCTCATTAAAAATATTTTACATATGAAATTCTACATCATCTTGTTAATTTTTTTTAACGGTATTTTTATCAAATCTGTTAAAAAAACAATTTAAAAAAATAAAAGTTGATAAAAAAAGGCTCAAAAATACAATTAAGATTATTTTGATAATATATGTAAACGTTAGTAACTAAATTTGTCATTAAACTTATTTTTATTGATAATTTCTGTATATATAGAACCCAATAGTATTCCAACACGTAAATAACAATATTTAAAATTAATTTGACATTGTTAATAAATTTTGAAGCCAAAATTTTCAAAGTTTGTCTTGAAAAAGGGTTTGAATACTATTGACGAGTGGGTCCAATACTCCAAATAATTGATGAGTGGTGACAGTTCCATTCATCATTGGACAAGTTTTTATTTATTTTAATTATTAATTTTTGGTAATTCAAAATCAAAATTAAAATAATTTTCATGAGGAGAATGAAATTAATTAAAATGAGACAATTAATTATTCTCTATCTTATTTTTAGAATAAAAAATTTAAATATGACCTAAATTCGAATCGCACTAATGTATTAGTTATTTGAAATTTATTCTGATATTATACAAAAGAAAGTTATTATTTTTTATTCTGTAACCTTAAACATCTGTACACATCTGTCCTAGATTATGTTACGTGGCTGCATTATAATCTAAGGCCTATTTATTATTTAATTCTTTTTCATTTTTCTTTTGGAATATCTCTCTGACATACCAAGGCGGCTAATATGATATAAAACAGAATATACGCTCTAAATTTTAAATTTGTATGGTGGGTGAGATGAATGACAAATTTCATTTATGGTGGAATCTTTATTGATATTTTAAAATATTTTTTAAGGTTTGATTTTGAGAGTAGGAGTGTAATTGAGTTGAGTTGAATCCAATTAATAGTAAGTTTGAGCTTGATTTAAAATTTAAGGTTCAATATTCGACTTGAACCTAATTAAATATGAAATTTTAAGCTTAAACTCAGCTCATAATCAAGTTACGCGAGCTCAATTAAACTTATTCGTTTATGTATTTAAACTCTTTTTATAATTATAATTTGTAATATAAAAAATATTAAAAAAAAAATAGCTAGACGTTTGAACTAAGTAACTCTAATAATTTATAAGACGCACATGTATCTCGCCTTTATTTGGAAGTAATTATTCCCTTGTTTTTTTCTATAAAAAGGGACCAGTTGGAGCAGTTTTAAATGCAAATTATCAAAACTTGTAAAGCTCTGAAAGAGTGTAGAAAATGGCGACAGTTCCAGCAGGAAGAGATAAGTACAGGTCATTCCTAGATGATGAAGCAGATAGTGTTCAATGGCGACATGGTGGCCCTCCAACATACGATGTGGTCAATCAGCTCTTCGAACAAGGCCGTACCAAGGTTTTATTATTTTCATCTCTTACATACTTCGATTTCTATTTCTTGAGTTGTGAAAAAATTAATGTTTAAGAATCCGAGAAAGAAAATACGCACCAATCATTGAATCAAATGTTCGTATGATGATTAAAAGAAAAACTTTGCAGGAATGGGAAGAAGGATCACTTGAAGAAACAGTGGAAAATGCTATAAAGACATGGGAGATGGAACTCTCCCACAAGGTTCGATTCCAAGATTTCAAGTCCGTCAACCATGAAAAATTCAAGCTCATCGTTAATGGTATCTAACATATATACACACTGCATAATATCTTTGATAATTACTGATATGATTAGTGATAGTGAAAGTGAACTAAAGCTTGGGAATCATTGGTGATTGAAGGAAGAGAAGGATTAAAAGGAGAAGAAGCACTAAAGATGGGGAGTTACAATGCATTATTGAAGAATTCACTACCAAAAGAGTTTCAATATTACAAAGCAGATGAAGAGAGCTTTGAATCGTCTCATGAAGCATTTCGTTCAGCTTTTCCACGTGGATTTGCATGGGAAGTCATCCATGTTTATTCTGGACCTCCTTTGATTGCTTTCAAGTTCAGGCATTGGGGTATTTTTGAGGGTCCGTTTAAAGGACATGCCCCTACTGGTGAAAAGGTTGAATTTAATGGGATAGCTACTGTTAAGGTATGTTTCAAGTCATTATTTTAGTAGGTCAAAAAAAAAAAAAGGTCCATAATTGAACATTTTCAAAGATATTTGGTGTTAATTTGAAATGAACATCAATGGCGAAGTTTGATTCTTTAGAATAAATATGATAGTTTTTTAAACTTATTTTTAAATAGAAATTAATGGAAAAGCGAGTTGAAAATTAGAGAGTTTTTTTTTTTCAATTTTAGAAGGCATTGGATTGTGAACAAGGTATGATGAAAAAAGCACATGAATTGAGGTACACATATAGTGCCCCATTTTTTTATATACATATAAATTGAAAAATTGCCCCATTAAATATTAATTGTAGAGGTAATGATTTAAAATAAGTGGGTTCTGTCGTCACATATGAAAATATTCAAGCTTGGAAGGATTATAGAATTTGTTGCTTTTGTTGTTTACCTTTCCTTATCACCAAAAAAAATAAAAAATTATAAAAACATGGTTTTTATTGTATATATATATATATGATAAATTATGTTATGGTAAGGTGTGGTGGTGATGATTTTAGGTATAAAATGAACAGGTTGATGAAGGATTGAAGGTAGAAGAAGTGGAGGTATACTATGACCCAGCTCAGCTATTTGGTGGCCTATTGAAAGGTGCCCCCATCTCCATTTCTTCTTCACCAACTCATCATGCTTCTGCCTGCCCTTTCCATTCCCCTTCTTAATTTATCTATCTCTATTTGCTTTTCAGTACCTTAAATCTTGTTTTTTTATTGTATTTATTTTATTTTCTTTTATTTGTACGATGAATGAATCTTTTATATAATCCTTCAAAATTTGTGATTATCTCTTTTTTGAAATATAATTTACCTACCACTATCACTACCACTACCCCTTAAATATATACTTTTACTCCATCTAATGGCCATTTTGTTCTTTTATGGATGACCCCAATTGTCACCTTCATCCCATCTATATTTTCTATAACAATTAAAGCAAATAGATTGTGTAATGGCTCATTTTCGCCCGGGCCCAATCTAAACAAAAACTAAAATAAAAAACCTAGCCCCAAAAAAAATTACAAGCCCAGTGGCCCAAAAACTTAAGTGTTTTCAGAGGAACAGAAACCCTAGGGTTTCTATGTGTGCCGCACCCCTCTTTTAGCATGCGCGTTGCTCAAGGCACCTCGTCCCGAGGCCTGATATGCCATTCTGCCGCCATTTCACCAAAACGACAAAAGCGCACGTCCCATCGCCTCCGTTGACCTTGCCAACGCCTACAAAAAAGACAGAAAAGAAGGCAAAAACAGAGCAGAGAAGCAGTAGCAGAAACAAAAGCATAAACAGTAGCAAATAGTAGAGAAAAAAATATTGTAAATTGGCTATATAAGGCCACAACGATCAGTTTGTATTTTCACACGGAGAAATATAAACACACACAAAAAAAAAAAGATTTCAAGAAAGGTGATTTTATTACTTATTTCTATTTTTATTTTATAAAAATACAAAAAAGGGAAGATAAAGGTTTTTAAAAAAAAAAAGAAAACTTACCGAAAGTTTGTACTCCGCCATCGTGGGTGGAGGATTGTTTTCCTTTTTAGGGTTTTCGAAACCCAAAAGCCAAGAGTTTTGGGCTTTTTGTGTTTTTTAAAGGTTTTCGGTGAATATTCCCTCAGATTCAGACTCTAGAGGTTGGAGCGCTCAAAACGGTGTCTTTCGGCATTTTTCGGCCACCGTGAACGGCGGCGCCATCGCCGGCGACAAGCGGCCGTCACGGTGACCTGACGACCGGAGTTTGACCAGAGCTATGGCCGGCCTAGGGACTTTGGAGAGAAAAGGGGGAGAGTTTTTTTTTTTTTTTTTTTCCTTAAAAAGGAATGAATTGAAATTTTTGGAAAAATTTTAACTTAAATAGGGGTTGTAAAACGGCGTCGTTTTGAGTTTTGGCTTCAGGTGCCAAAACAGCGTCGTTTTGACGACCCGATCCGACCGGACCCAAGATCCACTAGGATCCGCATGTTTTTGGACGAAGGGGCTATTTGCGCCCTTAGTCCTTTCGCTTTTAAGGCTGGTTTCAATGGGGTCCTATTCTATTTTCTTTTTTAAATTTTGCCACTTAGTTTTATTTTGGTTTCGGTTTGGTCCTTTTGGAACGGTGCGTTTTGGAGGACAGGGAATATTTCCCCATTTGGTCCCCCATCTCATCCATGTGTTATAATTTGGGTCCGATACTTTATTTTATTCCAATTTTTCCCTTTAAATTCTGTTTAGCTTTCAATTTAGCCTTTTTTTTATTTTTTTTACACTTACATTTTATTTAGTATTTTATTTATTTAAATTTATGCTTCTAAGTTCATTCTAATCCCGATTTAGTCCTTAGCCCATTAATTTCAACCCCTTATAATTTTTATTTTATTTTCATATTATTTATTTACTTATATTTTACGCCCTAAATTTCATTTTAATTCTAATTGAATCCTTTTTTTAGTTTCCACTTTCATTTTTAGTATTTTTTTTTATTCTTTTGCCCTTTTTTTACATTCATGGCTTACATTCCAAATTTTATTATATCGTTATTATTAATATTATTACTATTATTATTCATGCTAGTTCTATAATGTCTACTTGTATGATGGTTATTGGACTGTTGTTTTTATTTCATTTATTTATATTATCATCGTCATAGTATATCATCGTTATTCACTGGTATTATAATTGCGTGTTATTGATGTTATCTACTTGTTTTGTCATCTTTTCTACCCGTTATCTTATATCGTGCTAGTATACGTGTCGAGTGTTGTTTTTATTTTAAAGTGTTACATTAATTTAAAGAAAATTCTTAAAAAAATATGCAATGTTCCGTATTTGGAGATTCGAGAAGTCGTGCTCTAACTTACTGGGTTTCGATTTTTCTCATTGAACCTAAATAATCAAATATCCTTTTAAAATTAAAATACATGAGTTTTGAATAAAAAATAAAATAAAAGTTTATTCTCAAGGATTCGAGGAGTTGTGTCATTACTTATTGGATGTGACATTTCGTTACTTCGAGACGAGAAGGTCTTTAACATACGTTTTGATTTATTCAAACGATTTTTTAAATAAAATAACATCACCGCAAAGAGGGATCGTATTTTAAATTCTTTTCAAGTTTTCAATTTTCGACACTAAGACATTAATTAATCAATTAGGTACCAATTTTGGGCATTACGAGGGTGCTAATCCTTCCTCGTACGTAACTGACTCCCGAACACATTTTCTTGATTTTGTAGACCAAAAATCATCGTTTTAGTAAATTTAAACTTTTATTAAAATGATTGAATTACGAGGTGATCCGATCACACCTAATAAAAAAGATTGGTAGCGACTCCTATTTTTTATTTTTTTTTAAGTCGATTTTCAGAAAAATGGTTTCGACAAATTGCTTAGAACTTTTCTTTTGTTTTATTTATTTTGTGGTATGACTAAGAGATACCATTCACAAAAATACAGAATTAACACAACTTTATAATATATGGTAAAAAAAACAACTTTATATGAATTAAAAGTGCTCATTCAAGTAAAAAAATAACTATTGCATTATTCTAGATGCAAGTAAGAAACAAAACAAAAATTAACATTGTTAATACACGATATCAACAGAGGTCAATTAGGAGGAGATCGGTCAAGGAGCAAAGAAGAAAAAGCCAAAAACCCCTCAAAATGGAGTCCCCTTTAAAGAGGGTTTTTGGAATTGTATTTTAAGACGGTTTTCAGGTTCTTTTTACTATCATTGTATAACAAAACATGCTTTTATCAGTATGGATGTAGCATCAATGTTGTATAAATATTACATTTAACGATACAAACAATATTACAGGAAAAACAATTATATGAAACTTTGTAACCTTTTTTCAGTGAAAATCAATTTTGGGATCAATGCCATGTCGTCATTCGTTAGCAAGAGCCACATTTAACATTTCAGTGCAAAATGGGTCATCCGGTTTCAGCCATAAAGCCAGCCACGACATAATTTCTATCGACTTCATGCTGTATGTGCAGGGTAAATATCCAAAATATACCAAAAAATTTTAAAAATTACGGAATTGGGCCGATTTCTAGAAAATTTACGGAAATGGGTCGTTTCCCCACAAAACGCGTCCATGTAAGCGCGTTTTGTGGGGAAATGGCAGGAAATTGCGCCCCTGAGGACGCGCTTTGTGCCAAATCAGCAAAAGCGCGCTTACGTTGACGCGCTTTGCTGATTTGGCACAAAGCGCGTCCCCAGGGGCGCGCTTTAGACCTGCAACGGTCAAAATTTTTTGACCGTTGGTGCCATATCAGCAAAAGCGCGCTGACGTGGACGCGCTTTGCTGAGGTGGCACAAAGCGCGTCCCCAGGGGCGCGCTTTAGGCCGAACGGTCAAATTTTTTTTGACCGTTAGGCCTCCAACGGTAAAAAAAAACCTATAAAAACCCCCCAACCCTTTTATTTTTTTCACACTTTAATCCTTATTCATTCTTCTCTCAAATTCCTCTCAAATTCCTCTCAAATTTCTCTTAAATTTCTCTTAAAGACCTTCAAACTTCCTCTGAAATTCTGAAATAGTCCTTTACTATTTACAAAAAAGCCCTTTTTAATTTTTTTTAATATATTTTTTTTGAAAATTTTAAAATTTTCGATCGTATTACAATGGCCGGGGAATTACTTCGTCTAGACGATAAGCATATCTCCGTCGATCAAATGAAAATGGTAAGTTTTAATTTTAAATTTTCAATATTATTTAATATTTTTTACAATTATGCAATTTTAATTAATTTTTATTTTATAATTTTTTAAACAGTCTGTAGATCGGGTGTTGCAATGTTATATTCGCAATATGCATGGTCCCCCATTGCCGTTGATCGAGAATTACCCGCGAAGCGGGTTTTTGGCACATGGCCACGATAGGCCGGGGGTTCAAGTTGGAGCCGCCTTTGATCAGTGCGTTGATAGAGAGGTGGAGACCCGAGACGCACACTTTCCATCTTTCATGCGGAGAGTGTACCATCACTCTGGAAGATATGCAGTTGCAGTTGGGATTGCCGGGCGGATCGGTGTAGTCACCGGTCTCAGTAACTTCGGTGATTGGATGGCCGTATGCTACGAGCTTCTGGGTGCCATTCCGGATAAAATTCAGGGAGGTCGGATCGAGATGGCCTAGTTACGAGACACATTCCCGGAGCCGAATGAGGGTTCGACCGAAATAGAGCGAATACGGCATGCTCGGGCATACATTCTTCAGATAATTGGAGGCTATCTGATGTCGGACCTTTCTAGAAACCTCGTACACTTGAGATGCTGTTGAAACTTGTTGATTTTAGAGCAGCCAGTGAATTGAGTTGGGGGTCTGCCGTGCTATCGAGGTTGTATCGGGAGATGTGCGGGGCGACGCGGCCGAGTAAAGCAAAAATCGGAGGTTGCCTATCACTACTGCAGTCATGGGCATGGTTTCGATTTCCATTTTTATGTCCTCGACTCGACCACCCATATGCATTCCCACTGATAACGAGGTAAATTTAATGTTATATTTTACAATTATTACGTAGATTTATAGTATAATTGTATGCTAAAAATTTATTTAATTAGGTGGAACCATTCGGCGAGTCATGCTGGAATACCTACCTCGCTTGAAGATATACGACTTCTATTGGACTAACGGTCGAAATCACAAGTAAGTTTCGAATTTCGTATTTATAATTTAGTATTTCGTATTTAGTGTCTAGTATTATGTATATAACTAATATTTTGGTAATGTTAATATAGTTTCAATGGACACCGTACGAGGATCCGGAAATTCGGGCAGTAATTCCGGAGGAGTTCTTGCAAAATCCGAACAGTTGGCACGTGAAGGTCCCATTGATCACCTATGCGACCGTGGAGATGCACCAGTCAAATCGGGTTCTGCGACAATTTGGATTCCGGCAACCGATTCCCGTGCCACCTGAGGTGCTCGATGATGAGCACACAGTGGACTTACGGTAGTTGCACATGGATTGGCCAAGATTTTGGTCAGCACATATCGAGACGTGGGCAAACCGGTATTACTATTTACCCGACCGAAATCGATCGTCGCTTTGGAGTTAGCGCGTGCGTCTTGGAATACATGCCATGGTTTAGGATCCATGGTAAGCCGTATTTGTTGTCGGAAGAAGAGAGGCGACGGCAACTTCGTCAACAAGAGGAACGTTGGGGCCCCTTAAATCCAAGGAGAATGAGTGATGCGACGGGGCCATCAACAGCGCCCACACAAATCACATCGCCCCATCGGTTCAAATAAAGCGACACCGACATCACACACCTTTACCCTTTATGCGGTGCGTACCCTACCCCTTATATGTATCATAACCCATATATGTTTCCTTTTCCCAGTCCCACCCTGTTTGGAATGCATGGCGGGTTCGAGTTCGTTCGACTACTTCGATCGCCACCGATCTTGAGGTCGTCGTCGTGTGAGGATCACGAGAGGCGCTGTTGGGGAGCACTTCTTTTACCAGCCTCCTTTGCCATACGGGATTCAGACACCCCCACCGTGGTTTATGCAAACACCTCCGGGGTCGTTATTTTATCAAGGTGGGTCATCCTCGCAACACCCACAACCAGACCCACTGCCGGAGGAACCGGAATCCCCGCCCGAGGTTCCACGACCCCCGCCGGAAGCTAGAAGAAGGAGGAATCCAGCGTGTAACCGCCGACCGCCCCCGTGTGGCACTGATTCCAACCGGCATCAACATTGATTCGGATGGGTTTTTTATTTTTTAAATTGTAATAATTTTTTTTAATAAAAAAAAAGTTGTTTTTTATTTGTGTTTGTAATTTAATTTTAATATCTTCACTAAAATAGAAGTTGTTTATTTTTTTTGTATGTAATTTAATTTGAATTTTTTAATAAAATAAAAAGTTGTTTTTATTTTTATTTTTGTAATTTAGTTTTAATATATTTAATAAAATAATAGTTGTTTAATTTTTATTGTAATTTAATTTTAATATCTTTAATAAATTAGACATTGTTTAATTTTTAATTGTAATTTAATTTTAATATATGTAATAAAATAAGAAGTTTTCTTTATTTTTTATTTTTTGTAATTTAGTTTTAATATATTTAAGAAATAAGAAGTTTTCTTTATTTTTATTTTTTGTAATTTAGTTTTAATATATTTAATAAATAAGAAGTTTTCTTTATTTTTTATTTTTTGTAATTTAGTTTTAATATATTTAATAAATAAGAATTTTTTTATTTTTATTTCATAAAATAATAGTTGCTTATATGTTTTTGTAATTTAATTTTAATATATTTTATAAAATAGAATTTGTTTAAATTTTTTTTTGAAATTTAATTTTAAAAATAAATATCCAATATTTGAGGAAAGGGAAAGCGCGTCCCGGTAGCGCTTTCTACTATTTCCACAAAACGCGCTTACGTGGCGCGTTTTGTGGGGAAACGGCCATTTTCCGTAAATTTTCTAGAAATCGGCCCAATTCCCTAATTTTAAAATTTTTTGGTATATTTTGGATATTTACTCGTATGTGCATACTGTCGAAATCATTTTTTTGAAATCGACTTTTTATTTAAAAATGAAAATCGGAGTCGCCACCAATATTTTTTTATGAGGTGTGATCAGATCACCTCGTAATTTGATCGTTTTAATAAAATATTTTGATTTACTAAAACAACGATTTTGGTCTACGAAATTCGAGAAAACGGGTTCGGGAGTCGGTTACGTACAAGGAAGGATTAGCACCCTCGTAACGCCCAAAATTGGTACATAATTGATTACTTAATGTCTTAATGTCGAAAGTCTGAAAACTTGAAAGAATTTACAATACGGTTCCTCTTTTTATTAATGTTAATTTTTTTTAAAAAAAACGCTTGAATAAATTGAAACGAATGTCAAAGACCCTCTCGTCTCGAGATAACAAATGTCACATCTCGTAAGTTAGGACACAGCATTTTGAACCCTTGAGAATAAGCTTGCCTTAAAATTTTTTATTTAAATTTCATGTATTTTAATTTTAAAAGGATATTTGGCTATTTAGGTTTAATGAGAAAATCGAAGCCCCGTAAGTTAGGGTACGATTTCTCGAATCTCCAAAATGTGAAATATTGCCTATTTTTAAAAGTTTTCTTTTTTGAATTTGGGTGAAAATTAATGCAATATTAAAAAATATACGTGTAGTTTATTTGATTATGTTCAAAAAATCGTTTAAAATGTAAAAAGGGTCATACTTGGCGAATAATGATAATGCAACATACATTTGGAGTAACAATGACATAATATGCATAATAAAATATAAAATATATAGCATTGATATTAATGAATCATAATGTTAATATGCATAAACAAAAATAATAATGATGAAAATGATAACAATAATAATGATAATAACAATAACATTAATAATAATAAACAATAATAATGATAATAACAATAACATTAATAATAATAATAATGAATAATCTAAATTTTTGAAAGTACATAAAAAGTGATAAATAAATAAATAAATAATGGAACAAAAATAACAATAATAAGGACAGAAATAAAAAAAAAGCCAATTAAAAAAGAAATAATAAGTAAGTAAATAAATAAAACTAATAAAAGTTTGATTAAAAAAATAAATAAACAAATAAAATATTAAATAAAAGATTTTTTTTTAAAAATAAAAAAAATAAATTAAACAGACTAAGGACGGAATTGAAATCGAAATGAAATTTGGGGTACAAATTGTAAATAATAAAAACAGGATCAAAATAAAACGCGCTAAAACTAGCGAGGACTAAATGGGAAAATAACTTAATCTTTGGACACGCGTCCTTTCTCCAGGAGATCAGCGTGCCAGGGATTAGATTGAATCGCGCGAAAAATTAAGTGGCCAAATTAAAAAAAAAAAAAAGAAGAATAAAAATAGGACTAAATTAAAACAACCCAAAAATACGGAAGGACTAGGGGCGCAAATAGCCCAAAAATTGAAAACACGCGGATCCCTCCTGGAGCGGGTCGGGTCGCGCGCGGATAGACCTTAAACGACACCGTTTTGGCGCTAAAGGGCCCTAAGTGAAACGACGTCGTTTCACTTATATTATATAAATCAATTTTTTTAAAAATTCATTTTCACTCCTATTCTTCAAAAAAAAAAAAAAAAGAAACTCTCTCAACTCTCTCACCCTCTCCCTTTCTCCAGCCATCGGTCCGCCCATCGGCCACCGTGGCGGCCTCTGATCGTCGGCGTCGGCGCCGCCGTACACGGTGGCCAGAGAACCCAAAATCCTGTTTTCGATCCCCTTTTAACCCCTTTGTTTCAAAAATAAAAAAAAAACCCAAAAAAACTTTCGATATCCCTCAAAATCGTCGCCCCGAACCCTAATAGTCCTAGGTTTTCGACGCCGAAAGGGCCTCCGACGACGGAGGGAGACGAAATGCCTCGGGTAACTTTTATTTTACTTTTTATATTTTATATAAAAGATAAAAAAACATAAAAGATCACCTTTTTTTTGAATCTGTATTCAATTTTCTCTTCTTTTTTGTAGTCGATTTCATCCCCCTTACAATCTGTTTTTTTTTCGTGGCTTTATAGCCGATTACAAGAGTTTTGCTACTGTTTGCTTTTTGTTCTTTCTATTGTTTCTGCTCTGTTTTGTCCTCTTTTTTTGTTTCGCTTGCAGGTATTGGGGGAGATCAACGGAGAGGAAACCCACCATTTTGGTGCAAGAGAGGTCACCTCAGGCGGCGAGTGCGCTGACTCGGCATGTGGAGGCAGCGACGCACATGGGAGGCGCGGCACAAGGGCTAGGGGCTAGGGTTTCTGCTTGGAGAAAATATTTTGGGCCATTGGTGGTTTTGATCCTGGGTAGAATTGGGTTTTAGGTTTTTTTTTTTATTTTTGGGCCATTTGGGTCTTTTTGTAAATGGACTCTTATTATTATTATTATTATTTTGTTTTGTTTTGGGCCCGGGCAAATTGGGCCTATTACACATACCTTCGCTGCATCTTTGTTGCACTTGTGATCCAACTCCAAAGGACTTTGCTTTGGCTATGGCTAAACTCATTCAAGACCCAGAGATGGCAAAGAGAAAGGGAGAACAGGCTAGACAGCATGTCAATGAATCAGTCCTACAACGATATTTGGCCAGCGTTTCAATCAATTTCTTCTCGATGTTGCTAGAACTAAGCGGGACTAAAAGTCGGGAATCGACATAGACGATGATCTTTTGCAGCATAATTCTGCAGACACCCTTAAGATACTATATACACACATACACTTAAGATGCTCAGCCGATACAACTAAATCTAATTGAATTTGTTTTCGTTATGTTACTCGGATTATTAATTTCTTTTCTGAAGAGTATGAGATATGACCCTACATGGATCGAATCAAAATTAACGAAGAAAACCATGATGATTTGTTGATCCAACATTATAGTCCTTTTCAGGTTGATGAATCAATGAGAGAAGAAGAGGTTGGAATTTAGTATGAATCCAATAGGGTTGTTTCACCCTACATGGATCGAATCACAATTAACGAAGAAAACCATGAGGATTTGTTGATCCAACATTATAGTCCTTTTCAGGTTGATGAATCAATGAGAGAAGAAGAGTTTGGAATTTAGTATGAATCCAATAGAGTTGTTTGCAGGTCTTCTAAGACCATGTAACTCAATTTCAATAAAACAAACCAACACAGTTCCAATTATTACATCAATACCACCAGCTTTACCTCACTGTCTGTCTATAAGACAGCTTCTTGTTTTATATGAAAATCTTTTAATCTTTAGTAACCAAACCAATTTTCAAATGTATATTTGAACAACACAGTTCCAATTATTACATCAACACCACCGGTTTTACCTCACTCAGGGGCGAAGCCAGGGGGGCTGGCATGGGGCCGGGCCCCCCTTAAAAGTTAAAATTGCTATTTAGGCCCTTGAAATTTTTTTAAAATTTTAAATTAAGAAAGATAAAATTGCACTTTGCCCCCTCTAAAATTATAAAAATTCGATTTAATCCTTTACAAATTATAAAGGTATAAACTATAAAAAATTAAAATTTCATCCAGCCCCCTTAAAATATTATCCTGGCTTCGCCCTTGACCTCACTGTCTGTCTATAAGATAGCATCTTGTTTTATACGAAAATTTTTGATATCTTTGGTAACCAAACCAATTTTCAAATGTATATTTGAAGTACTGACAAATTGAATATGAAACTAAAGCTCTCAGATTAATTTCAATGAGATTGAAAACAAAAACAGCCATGAAATTAATAACTATAGGTTAAATGTTTCTTCTATCATTGCAAAAAAAAAAAAAAAAACAATAAAAATCGCGTTTCACCGATGATAAACGAGGATCCATAGAAGCCCTAAGAGTCAATATATAACTGTCACTGTTCTGTAACCTTGATATTATGAAAAAGTTAGTGTTTAGTGTATGATTCATGTGAAGGTAATTTAACTAATTGTTGTTTAAGTCTCAAGATTACTTAATTGATTCGAGTAATTAATTTAAAAGGCGGTATTTAGAAGGTTTGAAGTTTGAATCCAATAACTGTAACCACTTATATCAGTGTAAAACTTTAGTGATTTTACTTTTTTTTCATAATTTTTTATATGGTTAATATTTTAACAATCTAACCGTTGAATTTATCAAGATATCTGTACTGTTCATGCATGTAAATTTTTTAATCGATTTGATATCTTTACCATATCGATGATCTAAAATATTATATATTAATATATATTTAACAGTTGAAAGTTTTCTACGTAAAACGAATAGTTATAAATTTTTAATTTATGTCAACCTTGATATACATGATCTACATTAATAAAGCATGAAATATGGCGGTTAGATTATTAAAATATTAATCATATAAAAAATTATAGAATGGTGTAAATGGATCTCTTCTCATATATATGTATATTAGTTTTTTTTTTTTTTTTTATAGTTTGTAATGCATAGATTAAGTTGTATGTATCAAATTTTATATTTTATATTTATTTGTTAGAGATGCGGTTAAAGAAGATGGTAGTTGGAATCTGGATTTATTTTGGCTTTGGTTACCTGATGACATTGTTAAGAGGATCGTGGGGATCCCTCCTCCAAATCCAGTAGCAAGGGTTGATAAAGTCGTATGGGCCAATTTTTCCACAGGATCTTTCACTCTCAAAAGTGCCTACTGGAAGCTTTATGAGACGACATGGAATTCAAAGGATGGGGTATGGCAAATTCCTTAGAAGTTTCAAGGACCACAAAGAGTGGGATTCTTTATTTGGATGACTCTTAAAGATCGTCTACTCACCAATGTAGAACGCATGAAAAGAGGTCTAGGAGATAACAGTGCATGTGGGATTTGTGGTCATAACATTGAAGACGCTCTACACGTTATCAGAGATTGTTACGCGGCTAAAGTAATCTGGACTCAAGTAGTTCCAGTAAAGACAATTCTTTTTTGGAGACTTGAAGGAGTGGTTCGTGGCGAATTTGCATAATTATCTGAAGATCTCGATGGGTGAGGTGAACTGGTCATGTTTTTTTTTGGCTTAATCGTTTGGCACATTTGGAAAAACCGCAATCTTCATGTGTTTCAAGGTGTCCTTTGGAGCGCTGATGAAGCGATCAAAGGCTCCTTTTGTTGGGCCAAACAGTTCGCCTCTGCTCGGAAATCCAAAATTGACAAAAGGTATATAACATTCTCTTCTTTAGTATTGACAGGTAATTGGATCTAGATGTACACAGATGGAGCCATCAAAGTAGATTCAGGCTTCACATATGCAAGAGGAGTTATGCGAGATCGGAATGGGAAGCGGACTTTAGGCTTTAATCGGTATCTAGGGACATGTTTAGTCTTGGAAGCTAAGTTATAGGCCATCTTCGATGGATTGACCCTTATCTTAGAATGGGGTCACGACAGAATATTGATTAATACAGACAGTATAGAGGCAGTTCAGGCTATTCAAGATAAACACTCAAGAGACTCAAAACTTGCTCTGATCAGACGAATTCACCAACTATTGACAAAGGCACATCAATGGCAAATACAACAAATCTTGAGAGAAGAAAATAAAGTTATAGACTATAAATGACTTGTAACAATAAAAATAGTATTAAATTGTTTGAACAGCCCCCTGCGCAACCCATGACACTAGAGGAGTATTAGATTAGGTTTAGCCCTTCCTTGTTATGTTTTTTATAATTTTAAAAAAATAATAGTCTATATCTTTATAATTTTAAAGGATTAAATTAAATTTTTATTATTTTTAAGGGGTCAAAGTATAATTTAACTATTACTAATTTAAAATTTTATAAATTATAAAGAACCTGTAGTAGTCCAATTTTGACTGGGCTGAAATAAAACCAAAACAAATGACCAATGTCCTTTTACAGCCCAAATATAACCCTTAAAGCCCAAAACCCAAACACCAAACCCACTTACACCCATTGCCCGATTAACCCAACCTAAACTAAACCCAAAACAGACCATGGTCCAAATCCAACCCTAGACCCAAACAACACATGGCCCGAAAGGCCCAAAACCTAAATGGAGACCTAGGGTTTCCACTAACCCTAACACCTTCTGCGCCGCAATGGCAGAAAACCAACAGTCGCGCTGCAAGATCCTCGCGCCCAATCGTCGCGCCGCCATCAACGCTAGATGGTCTCGCCACCGAGATCTCCGCTCCGCCTGCAAAAAGGAAAGAAATAACAATGGAATGCAATAATATAGGAAATATTTTATTTCCATTTTTTTTTCTTTTATTTCGTAGGCTATAAAAGCTTGTTTAAACATGTAAATCTGGGGGACCGACAAAAGCAAAGAATAACCCAGTCAACAGAGGTTTTGTTTTTTATTTTTATTTTTACTTTCATTCGAATACTGTTTTTATATTATTTTTTTGAAACCATATATATATATATAATATATATGTAAAATACATTCAAAAAAAATTTAAAAAAACATACTTTTTTTTTAAATTCCGACCACCGCGTACGGTGGCCGGCGATGGTGGCAATGGCGGCGATAACGATGGAGCCTCGCCGGAAGGCTTGCCGATATTCGGCCCTACAGAGAGAATTCAGAGGCAAAGTGTTGTTTTTTTTTTTCAAAACTGAAAGGAGAATGCCATTTTCAAAATTTCATGGCCTTATATACACATCAAAAACGACGTCGTTTTAGGCCATGCGCTTAGGCGCTGAAACGGCGTCGTTTGATCCTAGATCCGCACGCAGTCGACCCGACCCGAGGAGAATCCGCGTGTTTTTGTTCGATAGTCTAATTTCCATTTTAGCCCCTGCATTTTTCTATTTTTAATTCCGTTTAATTTCTTTTTTTTTTTAATTTGGCCCTAAAAGTTTAATTATTTTTCAATCTGATCCTCAGGCTCCTTAAGGGCTAATAAGCAGAACGACGCCGTTTTGGAAAAAGGCATAATTTCCGTTTTAACCCCTATGATTTAACGCGCTTTATAATTTAGTTCTTTTGTATCTGTTTTAATTGCTATTTTAACCCTTGTTCTCTTTGTTTTATTTTATTTTTTATCCTTTTATTTTATTATTTTAATATTATATTAAATTATTTTATTATATTAAATTGTCTATATTATTTTCTTTATTATTTATATATTAACTTGTTAATAATATAAAATTTTTATTATGTACGTATTTAAAACTATTATTATTTATTATTTTATCTTAACTAATTTTATTACATATTATTTTTAAACTTATATATATTAGTTATTATATTATATATATATATTTTTAAATTTTTTGTATATTATTATATTCTATATTATTTTTAAAAATCATTTTATCTAAAATTATTTATATGGTATAATTTATTATGTATTCTTAAATATAGTTTTTTTAATATATTAGATTATTATGAACATATTTTATTTTAAGTTATGAATCAATTATATATGTCAAAACTTATTTTATATATATGTGCTATTTTTGTTGTCTATATATTATTTTGTATTTTAATTTGTAATATTTTATATGTACTATTTCATATGTGCTATTATTTTTTTTTATAGTCTATATTAATATGAAATGTTATTGAATTATAATTGCTTTTAATATTCATGTTCGATAGTGTATAAATGCAATATTGTCACAGGGTTATTGTTTAGAATAAAAAATACATTTTTTTGCAAAATTGATATTTTATTTAAAGGTTTTTAAAATAAGGCAATGTTTTGGTATTTAGAAAATCGGTAAATAGTGCCCTAACGTGTTGGGTGCGATTTTTCGTTTGGCTAAATAACTAAATATCCTTTTAACAAGTTTTATAAATCCTGAGAGGATTTTGATTACGAAGGTTTTAAAATATTGTGTCCTAACGTGTTGGATGTGATGTTTATATTTTTTCGGAACAAAGAAATCTCAAGTTTTAAATAAAAAACCTTATTCTTGGGAATTCAAAACATTGTATCCTAACTTATTGGGTGTGATGTTTTGTATCTCGAGTTAAGAATTTTCTAAAATAAAGATGTACCTAGATTTGAAGTCCTGAGATACTGTATCCTAACTTATTGGGTGTGGTATTCTTAGTTCTTTGAGATAGATAGTCTTGATTTACCTTCAAATAAAGGATCTTATTTTAACTTTTTAAATCTCAAACATTTGGACATGATCTTATCGATTAGGTACCAATTTTTGGGCGTTATGAGGGTGCTAACCCTTCCTCATACGTAACTGACTCCCGAACCTATTTTCTCGTTTTCGCGGACCAAAATCAAATGTTTTAAAATAAAACGTTTTACAAGGTGATCCAATCACACCTAAGTAAAAAAAATTGGTGGCGACTCCATTTTTGTTTTTAAAAGTCGATCCCCGTTTTCAAAACCGATTTTTAAATGGTTTCGACAGAACCTAAATGAAAAAATTTTCATTTTAAGGATCAACATCTTATATAGATCAAAAGAAAATCCAAGTTAATCTTTGAGACATATTCAAAATCTTAATCATTCATATATCTTTACTTACTTGCGATCAAATGGTTACATCCTATCAGTATCCAAGGTTGAAATATTATTCTCTTAATTTCTATTAAAAAGGAATAAAATACAAATAATAATTATAAATATTAAAAAAATGAAAAAGAAAATTACGCCTAAAGAAAAAGAGTTTATAGGCGCAACGCAAGAACCGAATCTAAATATATTATGTTAAATTGCTAATCACCTTGAAATTCACATAAATTTAATAATAATTAAAATAGTATGACTAGCTAACCTACTATTCTAATTATTTAATTATCCAAACTATTGAAAATATATTTTTATATTCTATTTGTGAGTGTATATATAATAAAGTCAATAAGTAACCCATAATGTTTTTTTTAACGTTTTACCAAAGATAATAATTAGGAATTAATGAAAATAGTCATCCTCCTTCATATCTCCACAAACGCTGGTAAGGAAAATTGGAAGGCAAAGATGGTCTTCGGTATACTTTCATCCCTTTGAATTTTTTTTGGTCTAAATCCAACGTAGGGTCTAAATTCACTGACAACTCATTTTAGAAATTAATTTTTTTATATTATTTATATAAATTAACCACAACCATGAAAACCCAATTAAAAGACCAAGAAGGAAAAATTGAGTTGAGCATTGATTGTAGGCTTAAATCTCCCTGTAAACAATTAATTACAAGCTAATAAAAGGTAGGGACAGTTTTAGTATTATTATCACTTGCAAGATAATAAAAATACGTGTAAAAATTTAATATTTATGGGCATTGTTGTCAATGTAAGAGGATGTGGGTTTAAATGCATTGAAGTTTATTATTCTCCTATTTATGGGTTGAGGGGAGACTATGGGTAGTTTTAGACATTGTGTCAAAAAAAAACATCAAAAACATGATGTGTCTCAAACTAACTACTATCACAATAAAGGCAAGCGCACCTATCGAACAGTAGTATAGTTATGGTAAGACCGGAAATATCGTATCCACAAGAACCAAGAGTACTAGTAATTACTATCTTTCTATTATCTAGCCTAAAAATTGGAGTGATTTCTTTTAAACTAAAACTTAATTAAATATGACAGAGAATGAATTGAGAAAATACTTTTGAGACAACTATATGAGATAAGCAATACCTAAGGAAGAATCCACCTAGACTTCACTTATTACTTTTGACTCATACGATTTATTCACTTGACTTAATCCGTAGAAATCCATGAATTATGTTAATATCTCTTTCAAGACTAAAAACAACTGGCTCTAGGTTGATTAATTGAAATCTCTTTCTAATTAAAACCCCTATTGTCGCATTAACTCGATCTATGGATTCCCTTATTAGATTTGACTCTAATCCGGCAGATTTTTGTCGCCCTATTTCTAGGGTTGCAATCAACTCCGCTTAATTGTGTTGATCTACTCTTAAACAAGGACTTTTGCTCCACTGAATAAGCACATTCGACTTGAATCAATAACCTAAATTATCAAAACAAGAATAAAAACTCACAATTAAGAATAAGAACAAGTATTTATCTTATAAATCAATTAATAATAAGATTCGTCTCAGGTTTCATCCTCCCTAGGTATTTAGGGAGTTTAGTTCATACTGATAAAGGGAAACATCATGAAATAAGGAAAATAACAAAACATAAGAAAACCCAAAAACGTCTAAAGAACTTGATGGGAAATCTTCAGTCTTGATGAAGATCCTTCTTCCGAGCTGCTCCCGATGGCTGCCTTCGAGTATTTTATGCGTTCTATTCAGCGTCCCCCTTTAGGTCACCCCCTAGGGTGTTTATATAGGCTTTGGAATGCCTTTCTTTGCCCACAAGTAGCCTATTCCGAATAGAATTACTCCTTGATACAGCAGGGACACGCCCGTGTGACACGCCCGTGTTCGACTCCTTAGGCCGTGCTAGCTTCTGCTCGCCACACACGGCCGTGTAGTCTGCCCGTGTATGTTGATCCAGGCCGTGTCTCGTTTTTGCTCGAAACACACGGCCGTGTCTGATAGCCCAGGCCATGTGAGTCTCTAAGGTAGGCCCATTTTGTCCCTGTTTGCCCCGTTTCTCGTTCCTTTCGACTCCCTAAGCTCTCCTGAGTGTAAAACATGAAATTAAGAGATTAAGAGCATCGAATTCATCAAATCTAATGAGAATTCATCCAAAAATAAGCCAAGCATGGGGTTAAAATATGTGTAAATTATGGTTTATCAAATACCCCCACACTTAAGTTTTTGCTTGTCCTCAAGCAAAATCCTCAACTCACAATTAGAATTAACTTCCCTCAATTCATAATTCTCATAAAAAATGTCTCATCATAATTCATAGATAATTCATACATGGATAATTTAACTCAAAGAGTCCTAAAGATTCAAACAATCTAAGTCACAAATTTTTGTAGCACGAAAACATAGGTGCTTCCCCTTATCTAAATAATTACCTTTGATTCAAAATCGACAGGGATTGACATCCTCACTAAGAATTCACTCAAATCACTCAAAGTGTTTAAGGTTCAAGATAAGCACTCAAAAGTCAAACATGAAGAGTTATTACCATAGGCTTGCATGAAAATTAAATCTCCACCACTATAAAATGAGATGATACACAAATCAAAAGGTCTTTAAGAGGGTTGTAACGGGGCTTGGGTTAAAGGTGTGGATAAAGGCTGAATTAGAAGGTTAAAATCGAGATTGAATTGATAATTTACCTAGCTATCAAAATATACTAACAGTGAATATTTACATCAAGTGAAAACTTTTAACACTAATAACACGAGCTTCTTCTTGGAATGTGAAATTAATCGCTTAAGCTCAAATAACATAGAACTAATAATGAATAAATTTCAAACGTTTTCTCTTTTTTTTTAAAGAATAAGAACAAGTACATGATAAAAGATGAATTTAACCACTGAAATAAAAAATGTAATTAGGCAACTGATCAAATCAAATCTCGACAAAAGGGGAGTCAAGAAAATGGGAATAACAAGTCAATAACTGGGTTTCGGGTTAATATTAGTGGTAAATCAAGAAACGGTTGATTAGGATAAAAAGGGGTTCACTAGGGGTTAATTATGAAGGTAGGCTTTTTATGGAGTAAGTGGGTTAAATCCTAAGTTCCTTTATCATCTCAGTATATCAAATCAAAGGTGTGGTCTCGACATGTATAATCGAAGCAAGTTCTAGAATAACAAATCAATATTGACACACTCATAATCAATAAAGTGAGCAAGAAAAGTATATGCTCTATAAGGCTCAAAATCTCACAAAAATTATGGTTTTTGATGTCAACCTTGCGAATTTCAAACTTCAAAGTAATATTTAAATTTAGGAAAACAACCTAGCAAATTTTTAATTCTGAAAATATATTTATCATGTTTGGTTCTCTAGTGTCTTAAAGTTTAAATCATCAATGCACAATTACCTATGACTTAATCCAAAACATATCAATGAAAATCATAAATCGATAGCAGTTTCATTCTAATAGTAATATGAGAAAATTACTTAAGAACAAGGCATAATTCAGTTTTGTTGACACCTTTCCACACTTAAGAAAAGATAAATAGTGACAATATAGTAAGAAAATCATAAGATAGGAAGAGAAGTGAAACTTCTTGAATTTTGGATGGAGTCAAAGAAAAGAAACCGGGGAAATTCGGGCCGAGTTGAGGGAGGATACGCCGGTGGTGTAGTCGTTCCTTCATCAAAAACAGCCAGAGATAAAAGAATGAACCTCTTTTGATTGGTAATGTGTGTATATCAAAGATTAGCAAAAGATTTTTTCAGCTTCATTGAATTTAGATTAATCTTTTCTTTAGTTGTTATCTAGCACCATAAGTTTGTCTGACTTATCCCCCAATGCATTGAATTTTTAAGATTATAATTTAATACAATATTTGACAATTAGGAATTGGGATTAAGAAACAATTATGTATTTTGTTTATTTATTATTTTTAAATACAAATTAAGAATTCGTGACAATTTTTTTTTTGTGCAATTAAAAATTTTCATTGTCAATTTATCAAATAATTAATTTTTAATTAATTTTTTCCTACTAAATCTTAAATGAAATGCGTCATTTTACTTGAAAAGTTTTGTTGTTAATTCCTATTTCAACTTTGCCATTGTTAATTAATGAATTCATAGGTTATACATTTGAGGACAAAAATGTCAAAGTTTGTCTTGAAAAATGATTTGGAAGCTTGTTATTTCAATCAAAGGTAATTTATGATGGTGGTTCATGTCGTATATGATCTGGAAAGTCATTAAGAATAGAGATTTAGAATATGTTGGAGATGTTATGAGAGAAATTACAATAACAGTTACCATTGTACCTGCAGCTGCTTAAGATTCATAACTTATATTTATTGGAGTTGATAATCTTTTGAACTAAAACAATTGGATCATGAATATTGTTGATCTTGTGGACGTGTGCGTTGGCTCATCTATGAAGATCGGACTTATGGAGAAACAAATTATTGAAGATTGGGTCGATCTAGATCATGCAAATCAAATCTCTTATTTCATGGAAATTGACTCAAATGACTTGAAGATCTCTGATTTATCTTCGACTTTATTAAGATATCTATAATTATTACACATGCTACTTTGGTGAGGATCGTGATCGTAATCGATTTGAATATTAACAAGTTTTTTTCAATTGTATGTTTTCTTTAAAATAAAAACCTAAAAAAAAAATTCTTAAAAGACAGACAAATTATTTTAGAAGTATTTTTCCTTTTAACTATATGTGATTTGTAATATATAATTAGGGTATATAGTAGATATAAATCTCAGTTCTATGGTCTTAACATTCAAATTTAAGAATTTTATTATAAAATTGCACATCTTTAACTTTGGGATTTTGTTAACTAATCCTGAGTAAATTATGTGTAATTTAAGTTAATTTATTAATCAATTATTTAATTCAATATTTGTATTAATTAATTTTAATAGTATATAATTGTAAATTGTAATTTTTTAAAATTAAATGAATTTTTATTTTAGACTATCAATATGAGATCTCAAGAAATATTATGCTCTACAAGGTCATAGTTGGGGAGCTGGCAGGGATTCCGATCTTCCCTAATTAAGTTTTTTAAAACGTTCAAAATTTTAAATTAGTAAAGGTAAAATTATACTTTGACTCCCCTTAAAATTATACAAATTTGATTTAATCTTTTAAAAAATATAAAAATTTAGGCTATTAAAAATGGTAAAATTATGATTTAATTTTGCTCCCAAAAATTTTTTTGACTTTGCCCATGATGCTTTTCATTTTAACTTTATGACAAGATGAATGAAAATTTTCATTTATGGAGGAATCTTGATTTCTTAAAGAAATTATTTTATTTGATAAATTGAAATTGTCAAAAACTTGGAAATTTGAATAAGAAATTATTGACACCTCAATTTCACTTTCATCCAAGTCAAGAGAGGGGGAAATTGAAAATTTCTTGAATATTTTAACATGAGAAAAGGATTAATTAGAAAAATCTATATAATCTGTAATAAATATTTTTTTTTTTGGTTTAAAATATGAATAAAGTAATTTTCATTAGTTGTATATAACCGATAAGGAGTTCTTCTGTATGTCATCAATGATACTATTAATGAAAAGGACCAGCCATGGACCATGGTACTTAGACATTCAATTTCACCGCCTACCTATTATTAATTATTTCTTTATCTTTTCCGATAAATAAAACTATATTCTACAATTAAATTAATAATTAAAATTAATAGAAATTCGAGATATATTATATAGAATGTCATTTATTAATGACCAAGTATTCTTTTATATAATTCATAAATTATCAATAGTTCCTCTTCATCGTGTATTGACCTGATGATTAGGATGTTTACTACCTCAAATATGATTTGGGTTCGCGTCGTGCTAATCACATCACTACTAAAATCTAGGGCTTTGCCCTTCTCATATAATTCAAAAAAAAAAAGTAAGACATATTTTTTAATCAATAAAATAAATTTATCCTTATCAATTAATTATTTTATATTTTTTTATACCTAAAAATGATGAACTTTTCAATTGATATATGTTAGCTTATTAGCTTATTTTTTTAAAAAAAATCACGAATAATAATTATATTTATCTTTTATCATCTCTTTAACTTTTTATTCTTTATATACAAATATATAGCAAATATTTCAAACTTTATTTTAATTAACTTTAAGATGAATACATTTTTTCCTTTTTTATCTTATTTTTTTCAAATAATTACCTTAATGAGAAATTATTTCATACACAGGCTGTGAAGTCTTTTAGACTCTACATGCGCATTGAGGGTGTAACTTTTGTATTATAGGGTATGATAAAAAAATTTAAAAATTTTGATATGTAATCTAATATCACACCATCAACCCACTTATGAAATCTAAAAACTCTTCTTTCCTTTTATATATAGTTTAATCAATTTATTTTTCATTAAAATATTCTAAATAATGGTAATTAATTAATTTTTCTAAACATAATTAATCAAATTATCTCAATATTAATATATAATTGAATTAAATATAACTTTAAAAGAAATTTAATTTAATTTAATTTTATAGCACTTCACTATAATTTTAAAAAAATTAAATTTCAATTATTTTGAAATTAAAAATAAAGAAAAGCAAATAAAATAAATAATAAATAATTGTCTCTTTATTTAAAATTTTACTTAGGGACTTGTAAAATTTTCTTCAAACTTAAGAGGAGGTTTTACACCCAAACTCGTTAATTGGTGTGATTAAGATAAGGGCAAAAACTAACCTAATCAAAACGAGTGAACCTTATAATTCCATATTTTAAAACATTTATTTTAGGTTTGGTTTTTGGAAGCAATTAATACCTTGTAGTTATTGCCATATTTTGTCCTATAAAAAGGGACCAGTTGTAGCTCTTTGCAACACAAATTATCCAAAATTTGGAAACCTCTGAAAGAGTTTAGAAATGGCGACAGTTCCAGCAGCAAAAGATAAGTACAGGTCATTCCTGGACGATGAAGCAGACAACGTTCAATGGCGACATGGTGGCCCTCCTACATACGATGTTGTCAATCAGCTCTTCGAACAAGGCCGTACCAAGGTTGTTTTGTTTATTTTCATCTCTCACAAACTTCCATTTCTATTTCTTTATTTTTGAAAAATGTTCTTTCGAGAAAGAAAGCATGCACCAATCATTGAATCATATGCTGGTCTGATCCGAAAAAGAAAAACTTTGCAGGAATGGGAAGAAGGATCACTTGAAGAAATAGTGCAAAATGCTATAAAGACATGGGAGATGGAACTCTCCCACAAGGTTCGGTTGCAAGACTTCAAGTCCATCAACCATGAAAAATTCAAGCTCATCGTTAATGGTATCTAACATATAATATCTTTGATAATTACTGATATGATTAGTGATAGTGAAAGTGAACTAAAGCTTGGGAAACATTGGTGATTGAAGGAAGAGCAGGATTAAATGGAGAAGAAGCACTAAAGATGGGCAGTTACAATGCATTATTGAAGAACTCACTGCCAAAAGAGTTTCAATATTACAAAGCAGATGAAGAGAGCTTTGAATCATCGCATGAAGCATTTAGTTCAGCTTTTCCTCGTGGATTTGCATGGGAAGTCATCCATGTTTACTCTGGACCTCCTTTGATTGCTTTCAAGTTCAGGCATTGGGGTATTTTTGAGGGTCCTTTTAAAGGACATGCCCCTACTGGAGAAACGGTTGAATTCTATGGGATAGCTACTGTTAAGGTATGTTTTTTTAAAATATTTGTTTCTTCATAAATTATTTATGGTTAAATTTTCAATTGGGGCCTATGAAGCTTTGAGTGAATCAGGATCAAATCTTTTAAAGTGGTCATGAAATATCAAACCTGTTTAAATAAGGACTTTTCAAGCAATTGTACCACCTGCGGAAGTCCTCATTTGAGCAAGTTTGGTTCTTAATTTCTTAATCGTATTTCATTCGGGGGCTTCAAAAGTTTATACTCAAATTAAGCACTTAACCTTTCTTCAAGAATGACATAAGCAATTCTCTAAAAATAATGGGAAAAAAATAATTCACAAAGAAAGTAGTGCCCCATTAACTATTAATTGGAGAGGTTATGATTTAAAATCAGTGGGTTCTGTTGTCACGTATGAAAAGATTCAAGCTTGGAAGTTGCTTTGGTTTTTACCTTTCCTTGTCGCCAAAAAAACAACCCCTTTTCTAAAGCATTAAACTTTATGTTAATTACTTACACCAAAACTACAAGCTTGATTTTTAGTTCAAAGCTAATGACCCATTGATATAAAGGTTAAGGATTCTCTAACTTAAAAGCCTGTATCTATTACTCATTATTTTATATATATGTGTATGAATATGGGTATAAAAATATGGTTTTCATTGTTTATATATATAAGATAGATTATGCTATGGTAGGATGTGGTGGTGATGATTTGAGGTATAAAATGAACAGGTTGATGAAGGATTGAAGGTAGAAGAAGTGGAGGTATACTATGACCCAGCTCAGCTCTTTGGTGGCCTATTGAAAGCTCCCCCCAACTCCATTTCTTCTTCACCAACTCATCATGCCTCTGCCTGCCCTTTCCATTCCTCTTCTTAATTTTGCCTATCTTTATTCCATTCCAATATTTCAAACTTCATATTACTTAGGTTTGTTTTACTGTACATAAAGATTAAACCTTTGAGGTTTATGTTTGTCTCTCCTTACAGCCTTATCTTCAAAATTTAAACCTAAATTATATCTGTAAATGACTAATATACTTTATTATTGCACCCCATATTTATTTATGTATTTACTTCGACAGTTTTACTATTTTATTTTTATAGCTATTTCGATAGTCATCTTCTACAATAATTGAAGGAAATAAATTGTCACAACTTTTCTTATTTTATTTTATTTTATGGTATGGCTAAAGGATTACCATTCACAGAAACAAGTAGATAAATTGTCTTATACAGAGAATATCGAAGCGTATCGTATACAACAATTATTACAAATATAAAAACATCAGATGAATTTAAAAGATTAAATTCAATCTATATACTATTAAAAATAAATAAATTCAAATTTTAACAAAATTAATATTTATTATTTAAAAAATGCTTTTTATTATTTAACAAAATTAATATCTTTAAAATTTTTATAGTTTTGCAAATACAATTTAAATTCAATCTATATACTATTATAAATAAATAAATTCAAATTTTAACAAAATTAATATTTATTATTTAAAAAATGCTTTTTATTGTTTAACAAAATTAGTATCTTTAAAATTTTTATAGTTTTGCAAATACAACATTTTTTTGAAATTAACCTACAAATAATTTTCATCACTTTTTAACAACATTAACTCCATTAGAATTTAACCTTATATGATTATATATAAAAACTAAATTCATCAATTTAATTAATAAGAAAACAAAATTGATCCAATCCCTAAACCTATCAAACACTTCTATCTACAAATAGCTTGGACTTCTTTAAAAAAATAATGTATGAAATGATTTGGTTATACTTATTGGCCACTTGAAAGTTGGGCAAAAAAAAAAAAAAACACCAATGAATAGTGCTATGAAATCCCTTTTTCTCTTTAAGAAAAGAAGCCTAAAAGTAAACACATTCAAGTAGAAAATAACTATTGCATGATTGTAGATGCAAACAAGAAACAAAACAAAAATTAACATGCTTTTATCAGCATAGATATAGTAATAGTATCAATGTTGTATAAATATTACATTTAACAATACAAACGATATTACAGGAAAAACAATGATATGAAACTTTGCAACCTTTTTTCAGTTAAAATCAATTTTGGGATCAATGCCATGTCGACATTCGTCTGCAAGAGCAATATTTAACATTTCAGTGCAAAACGGATCATCCGGTTTCAGCCATAAAGCCTGTCATGGAAACAATTGAGTAAGTTCAAATTCAGAGATTTGGGACCAGAATAAGTTAAATGCATTGAAGCTCTTCTTCAACAATATTAATTTCTTTGTTCAAATGTTTAAATACCGAACATTATTGAATCAGGCTAAAGGAGATGCAGCATGGAGAAGGTCTGGACACATTTCAAATAAACGCTATGACAATAGATCTTTGATTACTGACCTTATGATAGTATGTAATTGCAGAAGTAAAATTATCCTGCAAAAAGGTTAAAAACAAAATCATATACAACAAAAACTGTCACAAACAGAGACTAAGCAGATACAGTACTGTGAAGTTGACATGCGGTCTGAATTGTTTGTTAATAATCCACAACCCTTTACCACTTGCATCGACATTAATTATCAAGATTCAAAAGAAGGGGGGGGGGATTGCTCGCTTTGACACTCCTTACAGTTCTCCAAGCAGATAGCATATCACAGTAGAGTTGTTCCATGATCATTTCAATTTTGAAAACATAACTTCTCTTGAATTTATATCATGAGCACCATTCACCACCCACACTGATATGTATAGGTTAAAGACTTCATTTCCCCCTAGTTTATCAAGTTCCGAAGCAAGTAATCTCGGCTTATTACAAATTTCAAAACAGACTTTTCTTGTACAGTCTGGAAAATCAACCATAAAGCAATATTCAATTATTACTGCAACTGTTAAGAAATATAACTTCTATTAAATTTGTATGGACTAACCTGCAAATGGTACGTGTATGCAAGACCTGCATAAGTGCTCAAGCTTTTTGTTGATAATGTTAGTGCCTTCTCATAGAATGCGATTGCTTCTCGAAACATCCTGATACACCATATTCCCATATTAGTCTCAAAAGATTAAGCTCAACACTGTCTTTTTGCTAACTAATACCACCAAAATTAGACCAGTATCTATAATTCTTTCTTGCAAAAGATTTGTAAACATCAGAATATAGAAATGTTTCAGAAAAAGCATGGAAATTACTGTGGAGTTAATAGGGAACAGAAAGTTTTAAGACAGCATGGAGTTCTAAAAAGTTAAAATAACATACTTTAGTTTCCTATAAGCATGGGCAAGATTAACCACAGTAGGTTCCCACATTTCACTTAATGGGTTTGGAATAAGAGCCAATGTTTTCTCAAACCACCAAACAGCTTGATTATACCTGCAAGGTTTTCAAAGAAGGAAAATGCTGTTATAATAATTAAAACTAGATATATAACTTCAAAAGAACTTAACCTTCTGAAAGGAATACAAACACATGATATATTTACATACACATGAAATGGAATCTTTACCAAAAAATGGCATACAATGAAATGACAATTTAAATCATAAAAACATGGTGCATAAGATAACTGCATACCAGGTAAACAAGTAATAGAAAATTATGTTTGGCAGAAAAACAAAAACTTACTAGTTAGTATTAATCTGTTGACCAAGTTCAATGGAATAATAATAGTAATAATAAATTTTAGATTGCTCCCTGGTTCTCATTTTCAAACATAAAAGTATCAACCTACTAAACTTAAAAACAAGTTTCAACAAGTTTAAAATCCAACTCTAAAATAAGGTGCATTATCCTTACTCTTTCATATGATATGCAACAACTCCAAGCTCATTATATACAAGTGGATCTGCAGGACAAATTGCCTTTGCCTGCATGATAAACTGAAAAGCAATGACCTTGTTAAAATTTTTAATCATGCCAGAAAAGAATGATTTCTGAAGATACTAGGAAAAGATAATTGAAATGAAACAAAGTCAAAAAAGATTATTATAAGCGAAAAAACTTAGTAAAACAGCACAATCCACGACCAAAACAAAAAACACAATGATCAATAATTTATAAAGGACTTTTTCTTTAACCTTGTCAATCATTATACTGATCTCTTTTGCAGCCAAACAATTGACCACCGATTTTGCTTGATTTAAGAAATAAAGGAGAGATTATCATTCATATAGAGTTTGCTTCAGTTTCCAAACTTATTCATGAAAATCCAAGTTTTGTCGTTTAGGTATTTTATAGTTCTACAGAATAAGTTATAACAGCAATCTCTCCTAATCTTGGGGAAGATGGCACAATGCACGCTACCAAGGCAATTTTCAAGTAATAGAAAATAATATCAATATTGATACTAGCTGTTATAATACGTACTTGCGTCACTATGTAACATTATAGTCCTCCCCACCACAAGACTATATTTCCTAGAGTTGTCCTTATGCCCACCTCCTTAGTTTGTTAGAAAATATACCCTAACGTACAAACCATGTAATATGCCATTTCTACATATTCTCTTTCCAAAAATAATTTAACAGTAACCACTCTCTAGTGGTTAATTTATTCTGCAAAATAAAATATCTTCAGATGCCTAGAGAGTACCGAAGAGTCCATAAAACAACCCTCATATACCAACTAGGAAGTTTGAAGTCCATAAAACAACTCTCTAGATAATTCTTTAACCCTCACCAAGCTCAGTCAAAATCATAATGTGACAAGTTTAATAAATCACAAATCACCTGCTCAGCAAGCTTGAAGCTGTGAGTCCGCATGTACTCCATTCCAATGTACAAAGTTGGTAAATGGCACCTGGAATAAGAGAACATCAAGATTCAACCTGTAAAAGGACAATCCATAAATAATAAGATGACTTCAACTACGCTTACATGCAATGCAAAATGGGGGAGATTTTGGATAATGACAACCAAGAATGAACAAGAATGCATAACTTTTTTTATTTTAACAGGAGCACTGAGTACAGTGTCAGATAGCTAGTTTTAGAAAAAAGGAGAAAAACCATAAAACTTGCAATCTCCAGCCTAGCAGGAAAAAAAAACTCTGAAAGCAGTAATATCAATCGAATATAGTGATCAGATACTGGGAGACACCATTTCAAAAAAAAATAATTTGATGAAAATGGGTGCCATTAAAGTTTCAAGGAAATAAAGCTACAAAAGATAAAAAACTACAGAAAATATATATCCTTTTAGCTTCTCCATAAAGCAACATCTAGATTGAAGAAAGAACATATAATACAAAATTACCCTGGAAACAGGCGAGCAGCAGTCCTATAAGCTGACATTGCTTGATCGCCCTCTTCGCGAACAGCATAAGCATTTCCAAAACCTATCCATGCAGGAGCAAATGTTCCATCTAAACTTGTCGACTTGCTGCAGAGTGGAGCAACATCAGTCAATTCAATTGATATGGGAGCCTAATAAGATCAAAATTAAAATATTTTTGACAAGCAGTAGAGATAAATCTCAAAACTAAAAGTGTAATTCTTATTGAAACTGAATTATCGAACCACATCAAATCTCCGAGGAAAAAAGTGACAGATAACCCATGAAAATTTGAAAGGACAATGGGCAAAGCTAATATTAACAAACAAAATCCTAAAAAGATCAAAACTAAAATATACTTTACTAGCGGTACAGACAAATGTAGAGATTAAAGGTATATTTTACTAAAATATGAATCATCAAACAACCTGGCATCAAATCTCCAAGAAAACAAAGCATATTACCAACCAGTAAAATTGGAAAAGGAAGGTGGGCAAAGTTAATAGAAATTAACAAACATAACCAATGGCCAACCCATGAGAGTTTTTCTCCTAGAATAATTTACAAATTATCATGCTAGAGATATCTCTAAATTAACTGAACATGGACACAATGTTTAACCCTTTCAAAGCACACATGAATTCAAGATGCAATACCATCATCAAAACATCTTATGAAGTTTATATCGATAGATGCTTTTCTTTCTATCAAATGCAAGATTTTGTTAGTATCAAACAAGGTGATGTTTCATAACATAAAAATAAAAAGTTACTCACTTAGGCATCCATTACATTGGTAAATTAGTAACGCTTTGAAATATTTACCTGAAATAACGGCGTGATTGATCATATTTCTTGATACAATAGTAGTAACAGCCTACCGCAAACCATGACAAAGCCCTATAATAAAGTACAAATCAGGTGAAAAATGTAATACACTATTGAAAGTCTTCATAAAGGAGAAGAAAAAGAAATTTATGCTCAACTAAAACTATTTCTCACTTTTGAGGATAATCCTTAACTAAATTGCAAGCCATGAGGTAAAGCTCATTTGAATTCCCAAGCTCCATTGCCGCTGCTAAATGCACCAAGGTACATTTCAGGTGGAAAGGATCCTTTTCAAGCAATCTGCAAGGCAAAATGTAAAGCTTACATTATATAAAGCACCCTGGGCAGAGTTTAGAATCACCTTCAATTTGTATGAAAAAGATGTGTACTTATATCTTGGATTATTATGCCATACACTGGCAGTGGAGTTCTTTAACTCCATAAGCGGGGTTAATTTAAAAAACTGTCATATGTCCTTCAACAAGTATAATTTTTAAATATAACCTAAGGACATATGACAGTTTTTTAAATTATACTTGTTGAGTTCAACAACACCACTGCCAATGTATTTCATAACGACCAGTTTATTTTCATGAAACCTAATGAAAATGCCTCATTTTTTAATACCTGTCATGGCTTAATTGTGACAAATGTCTTCCATTTATCAAATCATAAAAACATTACAATTTAATTACTTTTTTAGTATATTTATATCATTTATAAAAAATAAGAAAAGGTTACATTTAATAAGTTTTTTAGTACCTATTATATAATTTCCACAAAATTGCCAAAAACATTATCATTCCCCATAAGTATTTGCTTCAACTTTTTGTGTAATTTTGAATAATACCAAAAATATTACAAATTTTATTTCACTTTTTCTTCTAATTCTCGTTACAAAATATCTAGTCTTTTATGTATATGCATATATAACTTTTCACACTATTTTCCTGTAATATTGACAGATTATTATTATTTTTTAAAAGTCTTCTTTTATTTTATCATTTCTCAGGTTTGTGGTTTTAACAAATTATGGAAAAAATCTACTTTTTAGTAAGTTTTGTATAAAATTTGTACGCTTTATTCTCAACTACTAAACTTTTACATTCTTGAAGAAAAATGATTCCTTTTTCAAATTTTTGACACTTAGAAAATGAAAATAGATAAGAGAGAGTAGCTATAAGATTTCTTCTTTCTTTCTTTTAATTGTAAAATTTTAATAATTTATAATAAATTGAAACATGAAAAAAGAGTAAAAAACTGATCAGATTTTGTTTGTCTATAACCCCTGCATAGAATATAATTAAAATATGCATCTATCTTATCATAAAAAGTTCTAAACACGTGGCAGACAAGGGAAATTACTAGTTAAATAAAGTTAAGTGTGATTTTGACTTACGTAGAAGTTAGTTCAAAGCATTTTTGATATTCTCCGCATTGATGGTAGTATTCAGCTTTACATGCCAAAAGATCAGTGTTGTCTTTCAAAGTACACATCAAGGATTGGCTAGAAAGGTCAGTTTTAGAACTTTCCTTTTCAAGCTCTTTAAATTTCGCTTCTACAACATTTTCCTTGTCATACTGCATTTAAGAAAAAGAGTTGGCATAAGATAGACCAAAGAAAATGAACAAGTAGCAAAGGGAATCTGAAATGCTTATATTCCAAGCAGAGATAATTCAGGCTGCATATTACTTTTTTGATCAAGCAAGAATAGAAAGAAGAGAGCCATCCATCTTCAGGACCAAATTGTAAAGATGAAAGTAGACTGGTTTCTGTAATCCAGAAGCAAAAGAAAAAACAAAAGTTGAAAATTATTGCTTCTTCTAAACCATGACAACATTTATGCTGAACAATGCATAAGAGTCCAACACAAATAAAATCAGAAAACCAAAGTTTTGAGAATTGAGAGTAGCAAACTTCAAGCATCTATTCAATGTAATAATGACCGAAAGGGAACCAAAAAAAAAGTTGCTGAACCTTACCTTCCTCACACGTAAGCATGTGATTTTCAACTAGACACTCCAAAGCCTGAAGAGTTACAGAAAATACGATCATGAAATAAATCATCAAGAATGAAACAGCTATGACAGCGAGCATAATATCCCATAAGTACCTCATAACATAAAGGATCAGCTTTGATAGCAGCTTTGTACCTAAAAAAAACACAATCAAGTAGATAATCTATAAGCATTTTCAACCAATATAGACATTCTTTTCAACAAGACCAGGAGAAAAAAAAAACAAAGATCCCTATAAAGAAACAAGGGTACTTAAAGAAAGAGAGAAAGAGTTTGGCCGGAAAGAAATTCTAAAAATATAGCTCAGTTTATTACAAAAGCAGAAAAAAATTGACGCATAAGAATATGAAAACCACCATTATAACAGTAGAAAAGAGAACTAAACCAAGAAGCTAGAAGCCCAAACTCCAAAATAAGGATTAACTCTTTATTTAGCAGCAAATCTACAAGACATCATTATCTATCTATAAAAAGATTCCAGGTCTAAACATTTTCTTTTACCACCTATTCTTATGCCTTCAAGGGTGCATAAAACCTATCCAAGGAATCTCAAATGCACAAAATCAGGGTGTCTATGTTGCAAACACAGCATTTGCCTCAAGTTATTAGTTACCAATTCAAATCACAGGCTGTAACTTCAATTTAAAATTTTTGCGGTATGTAATCTAATTAAGATTCTTTACATAGATATAAGAGTTATACCATGTACTAGATACATATCATGCATCCTTTACTCTTTCAATTAATTATCAGGAAAGTGCTATCACAAAATCCATAACTTGTATAGGTAAAAGAAAACAAGACATGAACCTTCAATCCTTTTATTTTCCTTAATGAAATGAGCACTAACCGCTCATGAAAAAAGAAAACAATTTAGCTCAGGATGCTTGAATGCATTTACATGTACATACCATTGTCGAGCCTGAGCACGATTTTCTAAAGCTTCATACGCCTTTCCTCTTAAAAAGCATATTGCTGAAGATATCTGTCAGAAAATGTACGAGTCATGTTCCTCCAATTAACACTTTATGCAAAGAGAAAATTCGCTAACTATTTATAGAGGTTATAATCAATACCATTAAAACTAAAATACTAGAAAGGAATATAACCAATTCCATCACAGCCCAAATGATTTTTCAGGACTCCCGAACAACCCACTAGAAAAGAAAACAGAATGGTAACAACGAAAAAAGGCAATAAATTAAGATCTTTACATTCATTTCACGATCTTCCCCATCTTTGTCCAAGTACATATCACTATTATCCTTCGTTTCATAAGCGTCCCCGTGTTCATCAAGCTTCTCATCTCCTAACATGAAAAGACACTGGTCCCACTCCTTGAGCTCCTCCTAATCAAATCAATCCAATCCAAAAATATTATTAGAAAAACACCTTCAACTAAAACCCTACAGTACAACCTAAACCCTCAATCAACCAAAAATTACTTTTTTCCGGAAATCTCTAAATCGTAAATCAACAAAAGATAATCAAAAGAAGAAAATTGTATTACTGGAATCAGACAGTGATATTCATCATTAAAAAATAATTCAAAGAAAACCTAAACATGGCAGAAAATAATGTTAATTAGGGAGAGAAAAAAAGAACAAGTCTTTTAGGGTAATTGTGAAATGAGTTTACGAGGCACTTGGCAGCGAGGTAGCGAAAACGGAGATCGCGGAAGACGATTTTAGAGGCATTAAGGAGATGATAAGCACGACGGAAATGGCGACCGAGGAAGAGAGCTTGAGCTTGCATGTAGATATCGGCGGGGTCATTGGTAATAGCGGCGACTTTGTCGGCGAAAAAAATGGCGGATGAATAAAGATGCTTGCTAACGCAATCTCGAACTACGCCGCGAAGTCTCTCTATTTCCTCTTCTCTCATGTCTCCGATGAAAATGGTGGGTTCTTTTCTTTCTCCCAGGAAAATTTTGAAAGGGTTTTCCCAGAGTCAGAGATGAACTGATGGAGTGGAAAAAGAGGAGGAAATGAGCGGGAGTTTGGATTTTGTTGTTGAAACATTTTCACGTTTTTGTTGGCCCAAATGACGGTTGAGCCCGGTCTAGATGCTGGCTTGGATCAATTAATTATTTTAAGACCAAACGGATCATATAAATTAATTCAAGGGTAAACTACACTTGTAGTCACTCAACTATTGATAAATTTATTTTTTAGTTACTTAATTATGAAAAGTACAACATGGTCACTCAATTATTCCATATTTTTCTTTTCTAGTCATCAGCCTAACTAGAGTATGACGTGGTAGCTTTTAAAATTGGCATAATAATAACTTTAACCCTCAACATTTATACATTATGTCAATTCAGTCTTGATTCCAAAAAAATAACTATCAATGTTAACACATTGTGTAATTTGGTCCTCCTTTTTTTTTCAATTTTACTTTTCTTTATATCCCTTTCACCTAAAAAGCTAAAAAAATTATCTAGGGGTATGCAAATTTCAGGTAAAACCAAATTAATTCGGTTAACCGACTGAATTCAGTTAATCGATTGGTTAACCGAATTAATTCGGTAGGGGGTCTGTTAATAATTTTTTGGAAGTTCGGTTAAAGGTTAATTTGATTCGAAATCGGTCGGTTAACCAAATTAACCAAATTTAATAAATAATATTATAATATATAAGTATTCGGTCGGTTCGGTTAATTTTTTGGAAATATAAATTAATTGGTCGGTTAAGTCGGTTAAATTTTGATATGTTTTATACTTGTTTTAATCAAAAATAAAAATATATATAAATTTCGGTTAATTCGGTTAACCGACCGAATTAACCGAAAAAGTTTGGTTCGGTTAATTTTTTTTGAAAAATTTTCGGTTCGGTTAACGGTTAAGGATTTAAAAGGGTCAGTTAATTCTGTTAATGGTAATTAGGATCAGTTAACCGATTGAACACCCCTAAAATTATCCACTAAATTTGATTAGAAATATACCAAAAATAGAAACAGTAAAAAATCCAATATAATAATTTTTATATTTTTTAGTTCTTTTAAAATTAACCCTCAATGTCACGAATAAAAGTAAAACTGCAAAAGAAAGACCAAATTGCATAATGTGTAAATGTTGAGTGTTAATTTTTTTAGAATCAAGTCTAAATTGATACAATGTATAGATGTTAGGACTAAAGTTGCTATTATGTTAATTTTAAAAGTTGTCAAGTTATCTTTTTTGTTAGTAATTTAATAGCTGGGAACTAAAAAAAAAATTACTAATAGTTGAGTGACTACCGGTGTAATTTATCCTTAGTTGTATTGGGTTAAGTCGACCAGATGTCCTCAAATTATGACTTGGGTTTTATATTGCTATCTAAATTTTAAAATATTTTAATTAAGTCTTCCAAGTATTGATATTGTGCCAATCAAGTCATCTTTTCAACTTAGCCGTTACTTTAGCCGTTAAATGTCAGGCCGTTAAATGTCAATTTAGAGATGATGTTGCATTCATAATTTGGATCTAACATGAGTACATACGTGTTTTAAATATACTCTGAACTGATATTAACATTGATATAATACTAATATTTTAGAAATTTGACTGAACATGCTGAATATAAACCAAAATTCTCATTATAAGATGGAGCTTTACAAAATCTTCAATTCGTCATACATCATATAGAAATAAGTTTAGACACCTAATGGTTTTTGTACATTGATCAAAACTTGACTGCCTAAGACCGTAAGACTTTCTTTCAATTGATACTTTTCTCTCTGGATGGAGCACAATGTTTCATTCCCTCATTTGAACTGAAATCACTCATCAGCCAATCCGAAAATACACTCCAAAGTTTCAAATGATCCAGGTGAAGACCCCCAAAAGTCATACATCCTTGTATAGCAATTGATATTTTGGTATTCGTTCTGGGGGTAGAGGGCAATTAACAATCAACTTGCCTTTCATGGCTCCCCTAAATATTGCCTGCAAGGTCGAAGTCAAAAGATTAGCTCAAAGCTGATATGTCAATATCAATGTAGAAGTCACAAGGGTATGTATCAGAAACACAGAATTCATTACCAACATTATTACTTTTACAGGAAATGCCTGTCCATGAAAACTACCATGAGGGAACAATTGCTTAGCACAAACCACAAAGAAGACAGTTTGACAAAGAGAAGTTCATACTTGGAACTACTAACAGGAAAATTCAGCCTAACTTCTCAAGCTTACAATCAAGACTTATGAAGCACGGACACAGATATGGCAATTCCGTATCTTTAAAAAAAAGTTAGGGAACAACGTCGCAGAGATACGGCATGGGAGATCTCTTCTTATTACTTTTTCTTAATACCAGCATGGCATGGGAGGTCTTTTTCTTCACCTTCTCCAGCCAGCCACCACTGTTTCAACAACGTCTTTATTTTTTTTTTCTCTTGGCTCTGTTCTGGAAAAAAGTAGTCTTATCACAGTGTCCAACTAAAGAATTAGTGTTTTTTCAGCCATATCCGGCCGAGTCTAGTACATACAAAAGCATGTCCATGTTGGACAAGGACACAACACTGGGTCACAAGGGCTTCAACCATGTCCCATTCTTCCTAGACCAAGATATATCACTCTTCCAATAGCTATTGATCATTCCAGCCATTGCCCCGTGAGGGATGAATTACTAGTAGTGTCAACTCCGATTAGCAAATTGGTAAAATAGAAAGTGAAAACAACAATGTTTACATGAATAAACTACGTCACTCACAATGTAATGACTAATGAGATTGATAGATCATGAAATTGTTAAGGCACCATATACAGCATACCTCTACAACATCTATGAAGTCTTGCTTTTCATGAAATGCTCCCACCCATTTTGTGTGATCCATGGTCCTGAATCACAATAAAACAACATTAACCTGATTGCAGAAGAACCCTAATACCCAAACTGAAGTCTCTAAATACTTATAATTTATTGCAGAGACCAATTTTTCTTTCTGCTTGAAAACAAGAGATATCAATACAATTCATAAAACCCCAATTCCAAACATAATTAAAGCCCTAAACATAATTGACTAATCATGCTTTGTCGGGTCGGCAACTTAAGAAAAGGCAAATAAGCAGCAAAGTAACAACAGAATTCAATCCATTTAACCGAATTAAATTAAAATTGAAAACGAAGAAATAAGGATAAAAATTAGATACCCAGAATCCATCTTCATATGATGAGCATTGAAGAAGAAAATAGTCGAAGGAATCAAGGTGATATCGAAATACTTGACGTAAACCTGAACATCCTCGGAATCAACGTCAACTAAAGCTACCGTGGCGAATTTGGAAACCTCACGCGCTGTCTTGGCAAGGATGTCGTCTAACTGAAGACAGACGGCGTCGTCGGCACGGCCGAATCGGAGGACGAGGACCTTGTCGATGGTGTCTCTGATGATCGTGTCTACTTCTTTCTTCCTCGTCAATGTCGTTAACAGGTAACTCATCTTCGGCCCCTTTTCTTTCTTTCAATAAAAGAGAGGTTTTTATTTATTTAATTTTAGAGGTTAAAAAAAGTTTTTATTTATTTATCAATTTTCTTAGATTTGGAATTTAGAATTTAATTTTTTTATTTTTAATTTTAAAATTCAAGTTAAATTATTAATATAATTAAATTGTTGGTTAAGATTATTGCTGTGGTATTTTGAATTAAAAATAATTATTCAACAAACATGTAACTAAAAAATGTTGTAATAAACTTAAATTTAACAAAATAATTTTAGCAAAGATAGATAATTTGACCTAAATTTTAAAAGTAGAGAGCTTGAATTCCTAGAACTAAAAGTATAGGGACTAAATTTTAAATTTGAAAAGAATACAATGATTTATAACATATTTATCCTATAATTTTATATTTTACATTTATTTGTTTTTCCTCTATGATTGCAATTAATTTTATCGTGTTTTTTTACTAAAAATAAAATATTTTCCATTATTTTTATCCTAAAATCATGCTTTGAAATTTGTTTTGAATGTAACAAACACAACATAAACTATATCTGTTACAAAATATTATAGAAATATTTTCATTTGCCTATCAAATTTTCTTTTATAATAAAATAATATTTTCTTTGGTAAAATTTTAGACATATATTTCAAAGTTAAATGGATTTAAACAAATATAAAATTTACCTAAGCCAGCCTGACCAATGAACCTCCTCTAATAATATAGACTTAGCAATGATCAATATCTAATTAAAACTTAATTTGGTTACATATATTATATATGAATGAGAGCGGATTGTGACGTATTAGAGTTGAAAGGGTAAATGAAATTAAGTAATATTTAAATAAATACTCTTATTTCTATTGTTAAAATATTTATATTTTATAATATACAACATTTGTTATTAAATAGTTATAAATTATAATATATATTTATTGTTGAAATATTATGCGAGGGTCTAATTTTCAGTGGTATCGAAAAATATAGTTTACGGATCTCATTATCGTAAACTGAGTTCGTAAATATTAAAGAAAGACAAGATAAAAATATATTGAAGTTTGATCCATTAGCTTTGTTGAATTAATAGTTATTTAAGGATAAGAGACTAAATTGTAAAATTTAATCATTATAGAATTTTAATTGATAAAAGGTTAGAGGACTTGAATAACAATTAAACAAATATCCAAATTTGATTAAGTGTTAGCGGATGAGGATGACATGTGTATTTATAAAATGATTAGTAATTCATTAAATAAAGTTAATTAAATAAATTAATCATAAAACATGTTATAAGCTCATGTGTTTTGATCCTTAGATGTTCATTATTGGCCTTTTTTATTACAAAAGGAAGTTGAAACAAAGGTGATGAACACATAAATTAAAATTAACTTGCTTAGCCCTTATCTTGTAGAATCGGATCTTACGCCGTTGGAGGCGATTGAACAAAAATAGCTAACCCCATTTTGCATATTCTAATCTCTTTGGCTACAACATAAACAACCCTATTTGTTGTTCTTAGCACAAATGAACTTTAACAAACCAATCATTCGCCATGAAATTACATATCCTCAACCCTATCCAATGGTTTCCCCTCTCTTTTATTTCTTAGTATTAAATCCACCGCCATTCTACTATCACTTTCAATAACTAATTGACGTACCCCTTTCTCCCATGCCACCAAAATGCCATCCATAATCGCATATAATTCAACTTCTAACACCGAGACAATCTCTAACTATCGACCATAACCAAACACTCAATCTCCATTATGGTCCCTTACTACGCCTCGACATAAATAGATCTAGATCTTATGTCCACTCTACCATCCGTATTAAGCTTTAAACACTCTACTTGTGGAGATTCCCACCCTTTGGTTTCCACATCACACGAAACAGGGCATAGCATCGTAGCCACATTTGCTCATGACAAACTCAAACTAATATATACATTTAGATTTAGATTTTGCTCATTAAAGACAGCCATATTTCTACCTTTCCACACTCTCCATACAATATTAGCAAAGATTAACTTCACATCATTATTTGTCCTTTTTGTCACCTTGAATAATTTAATTGAATGAAAATTCACTATTTGACCCAACATGTATAATATTTTCTTGATACTAGAAATTGTCACATTTAATATGGAGGGAAAAAGTTAAAGTTTTATATTTTGAGAAAAAAATTACATAGGGCAATCTATATATTTAATGATTAGAAGTTACTTGAATAGATAATTTAATTAAGATAATTAAGGAGATACTTTTTAGATTAATTTAGTTAATAAATTAGTTCTCTTAATCGTGTACAAGTTAGTTGTATGCATCAACTAAAAATATTAGATTATGTTAAATTTTTTTAAAATTAAATAATATTATGGAAATAAATTTATATTATTTTATAAAAGATATTTTTATTTTTAAAAAGTTTTTAATTTTTAAACAATGCTTTTACATACCGTATAAAATTTTCAAAGTACTGTATGAATAGTGTATAAATGTTTAAAAATAATATTCTAAGGAAAAAGTCAATTTTTTTAAAATATTGTTTAAAAAAAAATTTAATTCTGTTGTTTAAAATTTATAATATTACGTATTATGTTACTAATCAAATTTTGTCTTAAAAAATTTAAATTCTATTATTAAATTTTAACTCAATATTTAGAAAAATAAATTAATTAGAGTACCCAAAATACTCCTATTTTTTAGGGTTTCCATTTTTAACCTAATTATTAAGTTAATTTAATTGAAAATTTTAAAATACAACTATTATTTATGAAGTTTAACATATTCTTGAAAAGGTTATATAATTTTTAATAGGTAGTTTGATATGTTTAGATAATTGAACAAAAGTTGAAAATGATGATGTCCATAGGGTAGCATGCAATCTTTTAGTGATATAAACCACTTTACAGGCTAACATAAAAGTTGCAATTATCATGTCTATTATATTTGGAACATATGTCCCAACTCCCAACAGTATATACATACATATACATGGCTCATATTATTACTGTAATAAAAAACTAATTGAAAAACATATATGTGTATGTATGTATGTAATGTATGCTGCCCTTACACCACATAATATTCCCATCCATCTCATCTGCAGTAACTTTCAAAACATTCCCCAATTAATGTTCAAACTTCAAACTTCAAAATAGCTTTGTTCTAATTAACAATATAAAAGGCTTATTCTAAACTTATTAGCCAAGAAAGAATATAAAAACGGTCATCTCAACATTTTTTAAAAATTTGTTCAAAAAACATATACCAATTTTCTTTTTATAATTATAAAATTTAAAGAGGATAATGAATGCTATAAGATTAACAGTTTCAAATCTTGATTTATGTGTCATTTTAGATAATATACACCAATGAATAATACAATGTATGTACCAATTTTATTGGACATAATTTTAATCTATAGTATCATTAAAAACTGTGACCTATGGGGGGTCCCAAGGAAGATGGTAACCCATTGCCATGCAATCTATAAAACAACGAGGTTCCATTGAATCGACCCTTTTATTTTTCAGCTGCAAAAATCAACTTTAACCAATCCACCTTCTCATCATCACAATTGAGGGTTAAAATCAAATCTTAAAAAGTATAAAATTTTGTTTGAAAAGAGCCTAAATTAAATAACTCGTGATTAAAAGGACTAAAAGAAATATTATACCCTTAATTAAGGGACTAAGATTGTTGCTTGCCCCTCTAACTACACCCCAATATATATATATAAGTACAAATGAGAGTGTAACTTAGAAAGCTAAATCCAAAATATATGACTTATATATATATATATATATATTAAAAAAAGTTAACTTCTTTCATCATTCCTTTCTCTTCCTTTCAACACATTTCTTTCATAGCAATGTCTGAATCTTCTCCTTGTTCTTCGTCACCACCTTCCTCACCAGGAAGTTCAGCTTTAGCCAGCCCCAGCATTCAAATGGTTTCAAAATCGGTATCTGAACGACTCCTTGGCAAATTCTTCGATGCATCACAATACGATTTCGATTACGAGCAGAGCTGTTTGTGGTCTCCTCCGGTAAGGAGAAGTGTGTACTTGACATCCCCTGGTAATATAGTTATTTGCTCTCAAGATGAACTCATCTTCTCCCAACTCAAACACGCAAAGAAAGCTTGCAAATGGAGATTTCGCAGCATCGCTTGCTTCATTGTAAGCACACTGCTCTTCTCTTTGCTAGCTCACTACATATCTAAAATATTTTTTCCCCCTCTTCGTATTATTAAGAGATTGCATGTTTACTATTTTTTATATTTCTTTTAAATGTTAGAAAGGTTTTGTTACCCTAGATATATGTGAGTTTCTAAGTATGGGTGTAATAGATTTGAATCGAGTTGATTTAGAGTTTAAGGATCAAACTTTGGGTTGAACTTGATCATGTTTCATTTTTAAAAAATCAAATTGCTCGGGTTAGCTTGACATACTTGATTTCAAATTAAATTATTTATACTCGAGCTCTAATTCAAGTTGAACTTGGTTAATCTTACAAGTTATTTGTAATCAAATGTTAAAATATTTGAATTCAGCTTACTCAATAACTCAAGCTCGAAACAAGAAAACAAAATTAAGTTGAAGTTATTTTCTAAATTCCAGAGTAATAATGGTTTTTTTTTTTACTTATATATATATATACACACTTGGATCATATCTATTACATTTTGCATTTGCTCAATAATAACATATGTATGGCTTGATGATGTCCATCTAGTTTCAATGTTTATCATCATAGATCATGAGATTAAATATATATTTATGATTTTATTGAATGTGTAAACTAATCTAAACCCATGAACTGATATTGAGATGTGGTTGTTGGTTGTTAAAATTTGCAGGCCCTTTGGTGTTGCTCTTGAAGAAAGCAAAACCTTGTGATTTGCCTAATTCTCTACCATTATAAACCCTAAAACATCACAAAGATCCCATTACTGTCTCAGTCAAAAAAGGGCATAAGCACGTGACTGCTTGCATGTAAAACTACGTTTCATAGTTATCTTTTGTGTACCATCCCTCTTTCCACTATAATATACTCTGTTAATTTATATAACTTTATTTTGATTTATCATTTTCAGCAATTCCCATGTTTCTTTCTTGAGATTCTGAAAGAATGTTTTGTTAATTGTAGAGAAGAATTTTGAAATGGTAACAACGACCCATCAGTGGTAGACAATATATATTCTGCAATCTGCAGATATTGTAAGCAAAAGGAAGTTTTTTTCTGATATTCTTTTGCTTTTGAAATTTAATGAGAAAATTTACTGCAAACAAACCATTCTTTTCTGTCTTCTCTTTTCTTTTTTGGTCTGTAATAAACTTGAATTTGATTCCCTCCTTTCCTTTTCTTTTTATTATTATTATTATTTAGGGAATATTTAATTGATAATTAATTTTTTTAATTAGGATGATGATAGAAAAAAATAATATAAATGGTTTAAAGTAGAAAAAGCTGACATTAACATATATCAACTTTGCTGAAATTAACATGTCAACAATTAATTATTTTTTATACTATTTTAATTTTTAATATTTTCTAAATTTAAAAAAATTAATTAATTCCTAACGTTTATGTGGCAATCCAAATGTATGCCACATCAATAAGTTGACGGATGTTAACTTTTTTATCTATTCTAAGGTAATTTGAAAAATAATATAAGTTTAAAAATTAAAAGAGACTGAAAAAATTAAATGAATGAATAAAATAATTCTTTTTGTAAAGTTAGATAACTAAATAAATTATTAAATCAAGAAAGAAGGCCATCAACCTACTAAATGAGAGAAAAAAAATTACTGCTATTTTGTAGGAGTATTAATTTTTATTACTCTTTTAATATGTTATGATAGATGATAAACTAGTTTGAGCACTCATGCAATGCATGGGCTGAATATATATATATATATATATTAATCAAAATAATATTAATTATTTTAAATTTTTAAAAAATATTAAACTGTTAATATAAATAATATATAAACTGTTTAAATTTTATTCCAAATATATATTATTTGTATAATATATAAACTGAATATATATATATATATATATATTAATCAATATAATTGTTTGAAAAAAACTATTTTATTTTAAAAAAGATTTATAAATATAAATAGTTTTAAATAATTTATAAATAGCATGTTAATAGTTTTAAATTTCAATACATTTTTAATTAAAAAATTGTAGTATATTTTTTGGCATATTTTAATAACTTTTTAAACATTTAAGTAAGATTTCTAATAATTTTAAAAAAGTTTTAAACATGTTTGTTAAAAAAATTATTTTTTACATTCTGTTAAAATTTTTAATGTACAAAATATTTTTTTAAAATATTAAATATATTAATTAAAAATAGTTTCAAAATATTGATAATGTTAAAGTAACCTTTTTAAACAAATTTAAATTTTGAATTTATTAAAGTGTTTATGGAAAAATGTAAAAGTAATCTACAAAATTGTTTTTTTAAATAACATTGTCTATGTGTTAAAAACATTTAGCTTTTTTTGACAGTTTTTAAACATAAAAAGGAAATTAAAAAAAAATATACTTTGAAATGTTTACGGCAAGCTTAATTTATTTTCATATATTTTTTAATTTTTTTAAAAATTGTTCAATTTGAATTATAAATTAGAATCATAATCGTAAACAGTATTAAATAATTTAACATATCATAACTTAAATTATAGTTTCCATATATTTAACATATTGTAAATTCTTCATTAGTTTTTATTAATTAATAATTACACATGTCAATTTTATATAATGACAAAGCAGTAAAGATTATATAAAAGTTTTTCTTTTTTGATAATACGGGAAGGAAATGAGGTTGCTTAAGATCAAACCTAAGCTCTCATACTTATAACATAATGCTCTTGTCACGAGAAATGATAAATTCTATTATAATTTATAAGAGCTTGCTTGCTGGTTGATACGTTGTACTTGAAACACCACTAGAGACTTGTTACGACATTGGCGTTGATGAAAGTAGAGATGACATAGTCGAAAGATCGAAAACACTTTGCCTTTTCGGAACAAGACTTAATGAAAATATCCCTAGTACTAGTCAACAATTTCAATGGGTTACGTCGAGGATGTGGGCGAAGAATATTTCTGATAAATATGATGTAGTAAGATTTAATGAATTTATTTTCTATATGTAATATTATAATTTTCATATTGGTCATATTATATAATTTAACTATTTTAAATGTCCTATTATTGTTGTTATTTGTTACTAAAATTTTGAACTCTTTTATGTGTTTTGCAGAGAAAATGCCTAGAGAAGGCGATTACGAGGTTTAAATATTAGCAATTATCTTTGAAAATTCAGTGACGTAAATAGTGGGCGAGGATCCGGATTGTTGGATCTTCTACTCTGCCGGACATAGATAATGAGCATGGAGAATTCAAAGTAATGTTAAGTTTATTTTACATGCATGTTGAATTTTATTATTGATTCATTTTCAATTTTAATATAATAATATATCATTTTTCAGTGAGGGTGGTGGGGCCTTGTGAGCTTTCGGGGCGTCACGTTGCTTCTGATTTATATGACTTGGAGCCTACCCGATGTTATAGTAAGGAGAAAGCGATTATGGCGGCCTATCGGATCACGAGCTCGATTGTTGGCGAGGCTATTTGGGCATTATAGCACGAAATTCGAATATATTGCCCATTAACTATGAATCATGGCATCACATGCCGATGCTTGACAAAAATCAGAGCTCGAAAATATTAAGGTAATAGAAGGTGAATGTAATTTATAATACTTTCATTTAACCATCATTTATATTAACTTTTTAAAAAAATTCCGAGGTGGAATTTGATTTAGAGGTCTCAGGTGACTATATTAAGAAGACGTTGGGCAAAAAATGGAGAGACAATAAAAGCACCCTAAAAACAATATTTTAAAAAGACATCGACCTCGGACGAAAAAGCTGCGAAATGTCCAGCAGGAATGTTGAGGTACCAATGGGAAGATCAAGTTAGATGCTTGGAATTCAAAGAAAGGAGAGGTATTACGTTACTTTCAAAGTCTTAGAAATTTTTTGAGGTTTATCGTTATTTCTGCTTATATAATTAATTCAAATCCCATTATATGTAGGGGCCCAGAGTGGAGGCGAGTTGGAACAAGCGTGACGAGAAACAACATTTCACGCATGCAGCGGAGTTCAGTTTTGCTCGTGTAGGCGAGGTGAGGTATTATAATTTATTACTTCTTTCAAATATTAATGATTTATACTATTAACTATATTTTTTTACGCTATAATGTAGGAAGTTTACGTCGAGTCAAAAAGTTGGGCGGCTTCAACTTTTGACATTACACTATAGGAAGAAGGATGGATCTCAGATGACATCAGAAATTGTAAAATTTTGGTATATTTATTTAATAAATGCTTATTTTTATAAATATTTATAATGCTTAATTATAATGGTTTAATTCATCGTTTGTAGTTTTAAATTTCTAATTTTAACTTATGTTCCATTCATTTTTATTATATATTTAGTTTCTAACTCTTTTATTGATTTATTAGGATAAACTAAAAGGAGAAGAAGGCGGAGTATGAAGCGGTTGCCGTCGAATGCAGCGGTTCTGTTAATCTCGTGAGGTTGATAACATGATTATTACTGATGTTTTGGGTCCCGAAAGTCTGTTTGCCGATTGATAGTTTTGTTAATCTTGGTATATTTATAACTGAATTATCACTAATGTTTTGGGTCTTTACAAAGGTATGGTGGGTTCGATGCTCAAGGATCGGAGTGTTACTCAGGCCCGGTATTTTCTGGATCCGCTCCCGGCAATACATGCCTTCAGGGGTCAATCTCGTCTTTGAGTTGAGTGAAAGAGCAGATATCCGATGAAGCGAGCACGGTGAGCAAATTTCTCAACTTAGGCGGAGGCAGCAGCGAGAGAGGCGGAGCATGTTGCTCAGCAGAGCGGGGAAGCGCGGCGAAGAGGCGAGCAGAACAAGAAGTATGAAGAACTCCATTCTACGAGTGCAGTGTTATGATGATATGTTCAAGCGAAAATGCATGAGAGCGCCATCTTAGACATTTCTTTTCTTATTGTAAGATTTTTTTAACATTATTCTGATTAAACATTATTCTAAATTGTTTGAATTATGATTCATTTTTAATCAATATCATCTTTTATTAAATTTGAAGTATTTGTTTAGATTTAATGCTTTTCTTTTGAGAATTAAATGTTTTATTTGCTTTTGCATTGGGTTGGAATTATATGCAATTGTTTCTTTGTTATTAGGTACAGTTTTTACTGCGAGGGAGGGTAGGATATTGGGAAAAAAGTACCACATGACAAATGCGTGCAAATTAGTGGCGTTTTTAAAAAGCGCCTTTGCTAAAAGCCCCTACCTATAGGCGGCATTTTTGAAAAAGCGCCGCTAAAAGCCTACCTTTATTTTATCTTTCAAATATATTATTTTTATAAATTTATATGTCAAAATTTGTTTATGCTTTGTTGTATGAAAAATTTATAAAATATTTTCATTTGAATTTTTTTGAATTAAAGTATTTCATAAAGCATATAAAAGTATTTAACATGTAATTTAAAAAAAAAAATTGGTGAATTATCATTTTGAAAAAAATTAATTAGGTTTATATAAAATTAACTTTAAAATAATTTATCATGAAATATTTGAGATACTAGGTTTTCTCTTTTTCATTAAGGACTAGTCTTTAATATCACATGTGTTTATATATTTATTTTTTTTGTATAATATTAAGGACTAGTCTTTTTATAATTTTTGTTGAAAGAGGCTAATTTATTTATTTTCAAAATAGTGACTAAATCAGTATTTATATTAATCTATTATTTATTTGAATTATAAAATTTAATCCGACCGTAACTCAAAAACCAAATAAATTCGAAAACCTTTAAACTTCCAAGTTCCAACTAATAGTTACTAATGCTTCAAATCATATAGTAAACCATACACATATGTAGCCAAAAAAATGATCTTAAAGAATAACTAAAATGGAACACAAAAACCTCACAAAGAAACCAAGGTGAAAGCTTAAAGTGTTTCCTCGGCGGCTATTTCACGTCGCACGGTGGTCCTCCTCCAACAACCGACTCCTTCTAAAATAAGAGCAATGGTTCCCAGCAATGAGATTGCAGCAATGTAAGTCACTTGAGGCCAAGTCTTGATCAACAAATGTACCATATGAAACCCCAAGAAGACATTCGCAATGCTTAAGCCAATGGTACCATATCCCAATGAGCAATGAAAAATATTGAAGTAGACTCTCTTCTTATCTTCTTTATGTGGCCTGCAATACCCTACGATCCCTTGAATTGCACTGAGACCAAGAAGGGTAATCCCTATATATTGATGGATTCCTCCTCCAATTCTTGCTCCAAGTGCCCCAAGCCAAAGCAAAACACCAATTATCCCACCAGCCAAACCTATCAAATAAGCCGAGCATTGAAAAAAAACATGAGCACGAAACCAAGCAGTGCCTGGCCATTGCTTCCCATGCCTTGCTATTAAAGCTCCAACAGGCATTAGAAAACCCCATCCTAATGTGCATAAAATTCCATGAACTATCTTCCATTGGTTTCTTGAACTTGTTTTGTCTACAACAAGCTTGCCTACGAGAAAATCCAAGGTCCCCATTGAACCCATATTGGGACCAGACAAAGGGTGCATCCTAGGGACATTTCCAACTAAGGGTCCTTCTTGCCAAAGGTGGTTCACGGTTGTAGTGTTTGCAGGCAATGCCAAAGTTGCAAACATGATCATCTCGTTACCTTCAAGAATCGAGGAAACTCCATTAACGGGGAAACTAAGGTCACCCTTTTGAAGCTGAGTTGCATAGCTTGTTATAGGTGAAGTATAAGCTACCATAGTTCCATCATCTTTTTGAAAGGCAACCAAAGCTTGTGAACCCACCATGCCTTTCGAGTGAGGATTAATAGCCCATGACATCCATCTTGTTTTTTGATCAACACTGTTTCGCCTCAAGGCAACATCGACGGTTTGAGTCAATGAATGGAAGTTCCAATGAAGTGAGCAATTCAAGGAGGGCAAGTCGATGCAAGAGGCAAAGGTTTTGCCTCCACGAAATCGGTGGTTGTCGCAAGGTTCAACGGCGGCGAAGGTGCACAAGAAAAAGAGCAAAAGGAAGGCAAAGGAGAAGGATTTAGAAGCCATTGGAGATAATGTATGAATTGAGACGAAGGGTTCTGTAATTAATTGCTCTAGCTCTTCGGGTTTATATAAGCTTTCATAGTCGGTGTAGTAATTCTCTTCTTTTTGAGAAAAGAATTAATTTATTTAAAAAAAATTATATTGATTATGTAATAATAATTTCCTAATATAATTTAAACTCTTCAATTATTTTTACTTTAAATAGGATCAAATTGAATATCAATTTTTTTTTTTGAATTACAATAACAGGGCAAAATTTAAACAACAAACGCAATTAGTGTGACTCAAACCCAAACTACATCATGGCGGTAAATACCCTTGACCGATAAATACCCTTGACCATCAAGCCATCACATGGAATCATTCTTTGAGTTTAATTAGGTTCCTTAAACCATTAAAATTTGCCTCTATCAATTACAACACTGACAATCTGGTGTTGAAAATGGAGTAATTCAATAACCCAAATGGGCAAATCCATTGAATTGCAAATTTTTGGGGACCAGAGCACAAATTTTACCATTTTATTAGCTTTACAAATTTTAGGGGAGCTAAAAGACAATTTTACTAAACCAAGGAGGCCAAGGTCCTGCCTCTAAAAATGAAGTAATGAATATGGCTTCTTCATCTTTGGTTAGGTACATTGGAATAAGAATATGAACAAATTATACAAAGTTAAAAAGATACAAAGCACCAAAAATGGATTATCAATAAATCTGAAGATCATGCAACTAAGCTGGCCTCCTCACTTTCAGGGACTATAATGTCAAGCCTCATCATAGGTTTATATCTGCGAGGTACTTGAGCTCCAGCTTGCATGCAAAGTTCAACCACAGCAGGAGCCTTGCCATAATATCTCTTCAATGCACTTCTCATGGGAGGTCCCTTTGGGTCTTGAACATGCCACACATAATTTGGTGGGAAAACTTCACTGACCGTGGCATCCTGCCAGCCATGCTTGCCGTCCCTCCACTGGTGCTTAAATTCTCCGCAAAGTTTAGCATTGTGACCCCATGGCCCTACATGGACTTCCGAGCAATATCCACATGCCTTCACCATGTACTTCTTCATCAACTTCGTAACACCTGTTTGAACTGTCTCATGTGCATTAATTGTTTCCTGTGCAATGATGGGTACATCTTCGGGTGAGGGCGGTGGAAATTGCTCGCAAGCTCCACATGTGTCGAGATCTATAATTGAGGAAGAGGATGGATCCACTGCACGCCATGGCTTAGGCTCCTCAACGTATCCGCCACGATCGATTATTTTCTTTCCGATCATTCTGATGGGATTGGTTCTTCGTCGTGAAGGGTACTCTGGGATGTCCACACCGGCTTGGATGCATAGCTCTACAACAGCAGGAATCCTGTCATAGTCAAATCGTGTTTCATGCTTGATGCGCCGGCCAAAAGGATCATAAAGGTGATATGATTCTATGGGGATAAGAATGTCATTGATGGAACCTTTCACCCATGAATGTAAACCACGGCGCTTTGAGCTACTTGGACCTTTGCAATCCTGAATATTATGACCACTATGAGCCACATGAACTTCAGAGCACTCACTGCGTAGAACTAAAATAAATGAATATTTGAAGATACCAACACCATTCAAAACATGCAGAACTCAAAACAAGACAATAGAAACATCGGAACTAAAACTATAATACGAGTACCTGCAACCGTAAACAGGAATGACATACAAAAGCTGTGCAAGACCTTTAATCAAAAGTTTCCATGCATCTAACACCTCGTATGCGACAGGAATAAGTTCAGGAACAAGTAATCCGTTTTTAGGAGGCTGAAGTGGCTTCTCTATACCCCTCTCAGCAAGTTTCTTATCCTTCCTCGCAGCTTTCTGGATCTCTTTGAAAGGAATAGGATAAGGTTTCTTCTTTTTCTTAGGCAGTACTGGTGGAAGATCCATATTTTGGGGATATTCCCCTGGCTTCTTGCCGGCAGGGTACTGTCTAGGCCTCTGACAGGCATATGGAAAAGTTCCTGAAACAAGTGCCCTACCTTTCTGAACTGATTTGCTCCCAAACTGCATATAGAAGGGAACAAATATTACTCTAGAATACTGCCACCAGTGAGACAAGAAATTGAAGTATTCTCGAGAATTCTTGCCTATCATCTATGGTTAAGTATCATCAACAAAATGTTATGTCTCATGTAACATAACCACAAGATAGGGAAGCATGTCATAAACATGTAAATGTAGAGCATCTATTTGACGTATGGACTAATTTGTATGCCACTAACTTGATTGTTTACGGAATTTGAAAGTATTCGTACGAAATAAAGGAATCCACCAATAGAGGAAATCACTTTCAAGATCACATATAGAGGAAATCAAATAAGAAAGAAATAGGAATTGACAGAAAGAATGTTCACCTTCAAATAAAAAGGACACGGACTCAGAGATGATAATTGAAACCTCTGAAATTCCACCATTTCTAAACATGCACCTGCAAAGTGGAGGTCATACAAGTACATAAACTTTTCTTATATTTCCTTTCAGATATGTTTTGTGGTGTTTAATTTGCATTACATTGGTGTAATTCAGTATTAATTGTGAAGTTAAGTTTGTTCTTTCATATTGGAGTCAGAAGGAAACAAAAGGGGAAGATAAGTGACTCACTCCTCTGAGATGGATTCCATAATGATGACGCTGTCGATAGTGTCTGGAGCATTGATCTGAGGAAAAAGGCAAACCAAAGAAATGGGGAAAATGTCAATGAATGGGAAAAACATGAATATTTTCTGCATGAAGAAAATCAAAGATGCAAAAAGAAAGACGCCTAAAATCAATAATTTATCAATGTTATTATGAAAATCATTTCAGAAACCATTCTCTCTTTGAAATAAAAACGGGCTGGCCAATGTAATGGGAATGGATAGCTTTTGCACCATTCAGCTCCATCAAAATTTAACCCTTCCATTAACAGGAAGCCAGTGGAAAAGAAAACAATCATTGACCTTCTCAATTTATTTATGATTTTACCCTCAAAAATCTTTTCTTTTCTTCCATTTTCCATCTCTTGGACTGAAAAGAAAAAAAAATCCTTCTTTTCCTTCTCTTTTCCCTCCACTCCATTATCATCCCTCCAAACATTATTTATTTACTCTACTTACCTATCCCTAACAATTGCAGTAACTAATGCAGTGATTTTACAATCAATACAAATCATCATGTTAGCTAACACCATATCTCCCATTTTTCTCCCTTAAAGAGGTAAAAATGGAAACTTTGTCATTCCAATGGTTAAATTTCATAATCACTTTCCTACTTTGTTGGTTAATGAATTGGACTAACAAATGTTCAATCTTTATTACCCTTTCACATCTTCCCAACAAAGCAGAACCTTCTCTGAAAGTATCTTACTAAACTACCACTCTAAGAAAGAAAATCAAAGGGAAAATTCTCTGAAAGTATTAAACCAAAACCAATTCAATAGAAATAAAAATAAATAAGTGGTTCTATAAAAAAGCCAGATAGATAATAAACAAAAATATGAACTCCATGATTAAACAAGAATAAAAGAAAACCCAAATCCGAGAAAGTTAGCTGAAAAGAAAGATTAGTAAGAGACAAGCTTACCTAGAACTTTGAAGCTGCTACTGTCTATCAGTAAGGTAGCCTTACAAAATATCACCTCAAAAAGAAGGGAAAAAAATCAGCTCAAATTTCTGGGTTCCTGCAAAAACCCCCACTACCAATTTCCAATTTTCAAGCACCAGTAGGACGGGTGGGCTTTGAAATTGGGCTTTGAAGAGCAAAACTTGAGCTTTTCCAGTTGCTGGAGCATCTTTTTGTTTGGGTTAAAAAAGGATTAATATAACTTTCACTCCCCGAACTTAGCAATTAGATTCACTTTCGTGCTTGTACCTTTTTTTTTCACTTTGCTACCTGAATTTGGCAACTAAGTATATTTTGGTCCCTAAACTTGGATTCCATCAAGATTTCTGATGATGTAACACTATGAGATTGTACCTTGTCATCACATAAAATTATTTTAAAACAAAATGCCACCTTATGAAACTTTTACATTTTTCAAGTTTAGAGCTGAAATGAACTTAGTTGCCAAGTTCATTGCTTTGGCTTTAACAGTTTTGTTAGTTTAATTCAACATTGTGAACAATTTTCTCAATGATTTTCTTTACAGCATGTAATGGAAACATCAAAGACATGAAAGCAAAGTAAGAAAACCATATTGGGAATATGAAAAAGGTGACTAAAAGATTAAATTGAAACCCCACCAATTTGATCATAGAACTGGAAGAAAAGTAAGAAAATTCATGAGGAATTCAGTATAGTCCCCTATAGAAATATTGACATGTTCATGTTTCCATGAATCCTTACAATGGAAACTAAATTCCCCTAGTGAAGAATTAAGGCCATTGATTTTCCTTGATTTTGCATCTTTCAACACCATATCCATACCATCTACCAACAATTTGATTAAACAACATTTTAACACATCAGATATAGTTTGTGAGTTTAGATTGTTTCTGATATCAAATTCATGTTGTTGATCACCATTGACAACATGATCCCTTTCTTGAATTCTCAGTTCTTCCATGGCTAAAAAAAGGGTTTCACCAAGGGACTTGGGGGGAAGGGGGACTATGAATCAACTGTATTATGAATTTTATGAGGGAATGATGATGCTGACTAGGTTACAACTGATATTTCCTTGGGATGCCAAAAGCTTCGATCTTATTGGACATTTATGATTGCTTCACCAGAAATTAATGTTGTAGGTGAAAAGGGTGGGGATAAAACTGTAGTATGACAGAGTTCAAAGCTTTTTTTCGTGCAATATTTGTAAAATATACTCAGCTGTCAAGCTTGACCAAGGGCTTGGAGATGGTGAATCAGTCGTGTATGCATACTGCAAGTTAGCTATTAATATTAGGGTAAATTACAGTACAGATCACCCAACTATGATTTTCTTTTTCTTTTTTGGTCACCCAATTATGAAAATTTACAAAATGATCATCTAACTATTCAATTGTCTTTTATGGCCAATAGTTGGCTAATGTAGAAATGGAAACACCCAAAAATCCAGATAGTTGAGCAATTAAAAAAGACAATTGAATAATTAACTGTTTTATAACTTTTCATACTTGAGTGATAAAAAGGAAAAAAGAAAAATCATACTTGGGTGACTACCAATATAGTTTACCCTTAATTTTATAGCTGCGATGGATGATTTGGCCTGGCTATGTTCTGGCACACTTACCAAGCATTCAAGGTTCTCTCTACCCAGCATTGCTCTGCTACAGTGGATTCTTACACCGTTTTACTGAAGCTAAGGTCATCGATTATATCATTTTATTTTGATATGTATTAATGTCGTTGTAGATTGATGAACAATTTTTGTTCGGAACAATGTTAAGAAGTGAATTCAAGAAACAAACAAGTGGGGAAAAAAATCTTGCATCTAGAAAGAAGGGATGGTACCAGCCAATACGAAACAAGACAAATCTATACATGCTGATATGTTCGTAGGAATCATACAAAAATTAATATCGTACCAATTGTCTTCAAAATTGGTAAACTGATTGATAATGGTGCTCCTAATATGGGACAAAGAAAAGGAATTGTTGGCAAAGGTCTATTTTTATAAAACCAGACCAAATTGTGAGCCGCAATCTTTCCAGACTGAAAATATCCATGTTTCCCTTTAAAACCGGCAGTCTTTGATCATCACCGATGTTCGATACATATTAAGATATGACCGTGTCCGAAACCCGAGTCCAAGTAACATAAATACATAGACCCAAGAATTTGTTTAAGCATAGGAGAAATTATTACAGACTTGTTTTAACTGAAACATAAGCCAAAATTGTTGACCTGACATGTAAAAAAAATCAGGAAAAAGAAGTAAGATAAAAGATTAGAAGCCAAAGGAAGAAAAGAGCATGAATCTCCAAAGCTGGATCAGAGATTAATGTAGTTAACACAAGTAGCATTTGGGTATTCACATGTATTGTTTATTTATCTGCAATTGTCTCTATACACTTTAACAGCAGGTGTTGGACACCAAACAATCAGAACTCGATAACATTGTTTATCTGAACGGAAAAAGATGGGCGGCCAACACTGGAAAGAGGCGTGTCTACTCTTACTACCATCCCTGACTTCCCGACATTTCCGTTCCACTTAGAGCGCCCAAACTGCATGATTGGTAGACAGGAAACGAGTATAAGACACCTCCAAAAACTTCAATGAGGATGAAGGTTCAAATCTCAAGAAAAGGTTAAGGATTTCCAGTTTTCATATTTTTACAAATCTGACAAACTTGGCATATGAAATGACCTTTGAAGAAGATGTTGCAATGGGATAACTTACTGATATTGATGCAAATGCGGAAGGATGTGGCACCAGAGCACAACCACAAATCAGATTGAGATCCTCCTTCACCGTGTGAATAACTTCTGTCCGCAACCCCGGATTACTTCCACCAAACGTTGGAAACAAGCTGATCACAAATGTAGAAACTAACTAGTGAATACCATGCAGGATGCAAATGAAAAACACAAACTTAAGAGGGCATTCATGTGAATATAAACGGATTCAAAGGCAGTGTATGAAACATAAAAACATTCCTTAACATGACTTAGTGCAGGAAGAGGCTTTCATTTACAATCTCTAAACCTGTGCATATCAAGGCAAATTAGTAGAATCTTACCTAAATTGAACGGACGGCCTCATCATGAGCCCCGATTGCTTCCAAGCCAGCGCTTGTGAAAGACCCAGCGTAAATGATTTGTCAGGCCATTGCACCATTGGGGTGATACGTGTTCCCCACTTATTCTGACAAAGTATCAAAACAATAAATTGAGCACTCGTAAAAGGCAGCAAAAAGGGAATAATAAATCCTAAAGCCGGAGTTGTTTAACAAAATCCTGAATAATTACTTTTTTGCTGCCTCTTAGACTAGTAAACCCTCAGGAACTGACCTTGCAAGAGAAGCTATATCTCATTTCTCCTGGATATTGGCCCTGTGCCTGAAGAAGTCCCCCACAAATAGGTAAGAAAGCACTTGTCGTCAGCCCTTCACCAGATACATATGTAAACTGTCCATTTGGAAATTGCAAATCTACAAATGACTGCATAAAAGAAGGAAGAGTCGAGAAAGAAGAGAGTGGTTGTGTTAGAAAAATCACCCCAAGAATATAAATCTTTCTCGGATATTTAGTACGAAGAGCTGATGTCCTGTTGCTTATTCAGCTAATCAGCACAGTCCACTATTTACCATGAAGATTATGTTCAGAAAGAAAATAAGACTTGAGTGCTTGATGTAAAAGAAAAAAAGGGTCTTTAGTTTGCAGGAAGTGTACAGGGAGAACATTCCTTACATGAAATGCAATTTAAAGCAAAAATCTAATCGAGAAAAACTAGGGAAAACACAGGTATTTTGGAAATTCGGATTGTTGAAACAGAAGCATAAGCACTGCATAAATGGATTCAACCACTACCAACTTACACAAGCTAAAGGATTAAGACAGAGCATTGACATTAATAGCCACCTCCTATGCTTTGACCATATTGCTGGACAAAGAGAATGCATTCCGTTCTGCAATTGAAGAACTTATCAGCAAAGAACAAAATATAAAACTAGGAGAAACATAAAAACATAATGCTCAAGTCATACTATTTGCTTTCAGGTTTCAATATACTCACTACCTATCATAGAACATAAATGCTTCTATTTACTATATGTAAAATACAGCTAGAGACAATTATTCCATGAAATTATTGCCATACCTTCCTATCATAGCCGTACCAAAGTAAATGTTGCTTTGATAGATGAACTGGTAAAAGAAGTGTTGTGTCCCTAACGAAGAGCACTGGTCCGAGCTGGAGAAGGAATAAAGAGTTGTCACTCCCTGATGTGGAACTGCCATTTGATGCCTCTACTCTCCATAGGTCTCCCCTTGCAACCAAAGAACTTTCTAAATCTCGTGTTCTACTCTCATATGTCGAGGTAATATTTATGGTCCCCTGCTGCCAACAAAAGATTAACCATAGGGAAAAAAAATCAATAACAACATATATTCAAAAGTTATTATCCCATCAATTCTATTCATATGAAAGGGAGAAATATATTCATAACTTATCGTGGCTAACATTATGCGAAATAGATGCCTTTATCGAAAGTATTTACTGCTTGCTTAGAACATGTAGAACTTCAAAAAGAACTATCGTAGATAGCCGCATGCCATATGGTATGCGTGCAAAACTGATAATAGATGGCTACTAAATTTCACAAACAACAGCCAAATACTACTAAATACCAGTCTACTATCAGCTCTAAACCATGTTGCAACCAAAGAACACATTAGCCTATGCATCAATATGTAATATAGATAATTTCCCGTCTTGTTTCCAACTATTAAAATTGCCACTTATATCATTTCAAACACAAATAGTACTTCTTCAAGAATTTATTTAACAAAAATTAAATTCATAATTCAAGCTCCTAACTATCGTCAAAGATTCTTATTTTATTTGTTTGTTTACCTGAGGTCTCCCAAGCAATCCAGCAGACTTCAAATTAAAACCTGAAAACTCTTCATCCACCAGACCCTCCGAACCACTCTCATTTTCGAGGAACCCAAATCCTTTGACCGATCTGAAAACCCGACCAAACCCTCCATATCATTGCCACCCACCTCAGCCTTCTGCACTTTCAAGATCATATCACCTCTAACAGGCAAAACAGCACTCTCCTCAGTACGAAAGGGGATTGGCAAGCTCCTGAAGAACTGCTGCACCAACCCATTCAAGCCGGAACTGAAATCAGCCCCGACTTGACCAATCCTGTTCCCGATATCACCGATGTCGAACATGGTTGACTTGTCAATGGGAAGCCCAAAATCCTTATTGACAAAGGATTGGGAAGGGAACTCGAGGTCGAAAAGCATGGATTTTGGAGGGTTTGGCCATGGGAACGAAGGTGGGGTGATATGGGATTGGATTAAGCCAGTAAAACCTTGAGCTAGCCGATCTGCAAGGTCCTGGCCATGGCGTTGGACCTCTTCCCAGGCTTCAAATGACCTTTCTACGGACATTAAGTAGCCAATCTAAATAAGAAAAAGACTAAGATCTGGTTCTTTTGAAGAGCTAAAAAAGGGATAAGAACTGACCCAAAAAGCTTAAAACGTTCTAAGTTAAGAAATATTGAAACTTTAAGCTTGAAGCTTAAAGAAATGGTAGCCTTTGAATGTGTTCAACTAAATCCAAGGATTCCTACGAAAATTAAACTTTCGTATCAACCCGGCTGATGAAAAACATTCAAATATAAAACTTTTTAAAACTTTTTTTTATTTTTGTTACTAAATTCAGCTAGAGTATAGCTGAAATTTCAAGGTAAAAGCTTTAAAATTATAAAATTAAGAGGAAAATAGCAGCGGATTGACTATTCAAGCTTTAATAATTTAGTCTTTCTTGAAAGTTCTATAAAACCAATTTTTTCCAAAAGAAAACTTTAAAATTTGTATCTTTTGAGCTTCAAATAAGAACAAAAAGTGAAATTAGGGTTCTAAAATCAATTGGGTTTTCAAAGGAAAAAAAGGGGGCGCTTCTTTAATTTCTTTACAAATTTGAAATTTAAGAGAGGATCCAATGAAATTTAGCAAAAGCAAAGTGAAAATAGAGAGTCTAATCTGCAAAAAGAGAACAAAAAAGGAAAACAACCTAGAAAAATCTGCAACAAGCTTAAGGCTTTAAGAAGAAGAAGGTAATGATTGTCCATTTTTATTATTTTTAATATTTTATAGGTTAAATTCTGCTACTAGTCCCTATACTTTATAAAAATTGTGTTTTTAATCCTTATGCTTTAATTTAGCTTTTTTAATCCTACACTTATCAAAATTTAAAATTTCACTCATCATCAAACAATAACTATTAAACTTATTAAATTATGTTTTTTTACTTCCAAAATCCGATGCGTCAAACATATTATCATACCTATAACGCAATATGAGATTGTTATTTATACATATTATTCATTAAAAATTCAGTTAATAGATTAACGAGCTCATTTATGTCAAAACTAAAATTTCAAAATTTGAAATGTATAAAGACTTAGAACGATCGAATTGGAGAATATAAATTAAATCTACAACTATACACATATTACAAGTCTAGTAATTAAATTTAACTTCTACTCTTTGGGTCAAGATTGAAATTTCAAATTTAGAAAAACTATAGAGACTAAAATTCATCAAATTAAAGTATAAAAATTAAATTTACAACTTCTGCAAAGTAGAGGGACTAATAGCAGAATTTATCCAGGGGAGAAAATGTCTGCAAAGGGAGGCTGAGGGCAGATGATAGGCACGCGGATTATATTTTAGGTTTTGCCTTTGGTTAGCTTCCACGTTGATGGATACATGTGGCTACTGCTTATCGGGATAGTGTTTTTCTTTTTTGTTTTGTTTTTTCTTTTAAGGGAAAATAAGGATATTATTCTATCGGGCTAACTTGTGACGTCACGGTCCGCGTCTGAGATCCGAGAACAAGAACGACATTTATGGGGAGTTGTCTTTTCTTTAATATTGAAAATAAATTTTTTTTAATCTACTAATAAAATTTCGACACGTGAAAATGGATCAAAAATTATTTCATTCCACCACAGATTGATGAGATTAAAAATAGTAATATTGTCTGAAATTGGTTAAATATTGTAATACTAAAATATGTATTCCGATTTAAGTGTAACAGAAAGTGAAAAGACAAAAATGATTATTAGGGATATTAAATTATAATATTTTTTTAAATAATAGTAATTAAAAAAATATTAAATTATAACAATATTTTAAAATAAAAATTAAATAATAACTACTAAATAAATATATAAATTAAATTTGTCTATGGGCCGGGTCGAGTTTTGTCAAAATTTTAGTTTCGTTTGTTAGGCTTGGGCCTGACCCCACCCAGAAAATTGGCCTAAAATTTTGCTTGAGTTTGGCCCAGTTTAGCTGAATTAATTTTTTTATATTATTTTTATTAAAAAATTTAAAAATATAATACATAAAAATATTAAAAATATTAAAATAAATGTTTCTCGACAAATTAAAAATATATTTAAAAAATATTTATACTTAAATAAATATGTAACTTAACAAGTAAATGCCTCTAAAGTAGTAACAAAATTAACAATAAAACAATACTTATATAATGTCCAAACAATAACAATAAAATAGTAGTAACATAATAGCGAAATGATAAAAAAAAATTGAAAAAACAAGGGTAAATTACACCAACAAATACCCAACTTTGGGGTAGCCGACAAAACAAATACTTAGGTTTCATTTCACTACTCAACTTTCAAGAGTTACGAAATAGTCACTAACGTTATAAAAAGTGACAAAATAGTCACCGACACGCTAAGTAAGGTGTTAACGGACCGCTAACGTGGCAAGTTAACTCACGACGTGGCAAGTCAACTTTGACTAAAGTGCGCTGCGTGTATCCTAAGCTCAACTCGTAATTCCATTGAATCCAATTGTAATCTCCTTTGGTTTGAACCATCCACCACTCTTCAACAAAAAACAATCGCAAACCCCTAACACCCAATCCCAAAGATGGGTGTAACACCAAAAATTGCTCCATCCATGCTTTCATCTGACTTCGCTAACTTAGCATCGCAGGCAAAGCGCATGCTTGATTTCTGTGCCGATTGGCTTCACATGGATATCATGGTAAAATTTGTTTCTAACTTTGTTTCTTTTATGGATTCTCAAGAGAAACGAAATGATTTTCAACATTCTAACTTTTTCTCGTTTCTAGGCTTCTTTCTCACAGGATGGGTATATTTCATTGCTTTCGTGGACTTCTCTTCTCTAGGATTTTGCTTTTTATCTTTCTATTTCTTCTCTACTTCCTGCTTTTGTTATTTTTATAGGTTTGGTTTTTTCAAATTATTTTATATCTCGTAATCTTTTAGTGAAGATTATTAACTTATACTTAAGCCTTATGTTTTTGTCATCCATGAAATCATGATCTATGGTATGAAAAAAACGTTTAAGAGTTGTCTACTTTGGGTGAGGATATGATTATGTGTTAGGAAATTGAAAGACTCAATGATCTTGCTTGTTTATAGCTTGAAAAGTTACTTTTAGAAACTTTGGGATTTTGGAAGTTTTTGTTGATGGAATGTGAAGATAATTAACTGTTTAGATTGAATACAATCTTCTGTGTTGTAACACCCTTAACCCGTATCCGTCGCCGAATTAGGGTTAAAGGGCATTACTAAGCATAATACAAGCCATATCAAATATTTACGACTCAAGCAGACATAATCGAATACATAAAGTGTACTGTAATTCCATTAAATACTTAACATTTATAAATACATATTATAAATTATTTAGCCAAATTCACATAGAAGCATGTTTCAACAAATATCTTTATCACTAATCAATTGGTCACCTAATCTTCAATGACCGAATATGCACATATCCATTACTACTAAACCTCGAACAAAATAACAAATATCAAAACTAAGTATGCGTGTATATATATATTGACATACTAAATCTTGTGTAATCAAATTTAACATTTATCAATCATAGTCCCTATTAATGTAATTGCGCATGTACCAATTTCCCCAATGCAATCTCTTTTGTTTCAAAAATGCATAATAAGATCAACTTCTAAAATAACAATATACTAAACCAAAGGCATGACATAATAGATACGAAATTCAAATGAATTACCAACACATGCATACATACATTACGATGATTGTACTTTTATAAAGATCAAGCATCATGGCCGAATACCATCAAGACCATATTACCATAATTTGGCCATTTCACCACCAAATCACATAAATTGAATTTGATACACATGCACCAATGCCATTCATAACCAAATATGCTATTCAATTACATATCCATTAATGACAAATATTGCCGAATACAAAGTTTATAAGGTGGATTCATGTTTTTATACTACCCATCAAAAGCAATGTATACCAAATCTCATTCCATACTTGATAAACCACCACATATGTTCACTTTCCAAAAGTTAGCAATAATTCATATATAATGATTTCATATCAAACATACATATACAAACTTTCATACTTGGCATGATTTATAACAAATCCACACTCTTCATCCAAGCAAAACTTGCACACTTAATTTAATCAAGACTTGCATAACTTTAGATTATTTAATAATAAGACAAGCCATTTTCGCATGGCTTATATACTTTCAACAAAATGTTATTCAAGCATTAAGCTAGCCTATACATGCCTTAAGTTCAAAAATTCAACTTTTAAGAGTACCCAAAATAAGACGATAGTGTGGATGTCTTCAATGACGATTCCCGAGCTCGTAGCTTGATCAAAATCTATAAAACAGAGTAGAAACATATCACACAAAGTAAGCTAACTAGCTTAGTAAGTCTTAAGCAAAAGTATTAAATCAAATAATCATTCAAGCATTTTCAACTCCAAAATTAATATCATAAAATTTCAAAACTTAGTACTTATATGATCTATTTATGTCGAATGCTAATACCCTTTTCTTTAACAACATCAAAATAGCCTTATTTCACCCAAAATGTGCAAACTCACCAAATACACATAAATTTAATATGTATCCACATATAACCAAATCAAGTAAGTACAATATACATATTGACCACATATAATCGATTATACACATATGTACATATATCCATTTATCCCCACATTTTGCATTTACACATATGGCAGAATCTCAAAAACATAACCAAAATCGAATTTCAATATATTACACTCATTATTTGTAAATCCGAATGCACACATTAAAATCTTACAAATATACCTCAACTATATCACATATTACTAGCATTGAATAGTAATATATCATCTTACCTTATTCCTTGCAACTATGAGGCTTATACGCATGCTGAACATTCAAATTTATTTGCTGTAATTAAATTCCACATTGATAATAATCCACGAACCTCTATTTATAATAAATCACCGCATTAAGCCCGCTAGGCAACAAAGCCCGAAACACACACCCAAGACTAAGCCCGCTAGACCCGAGGTCCGAAATTTAGTCACCTAGATTTAGCCTCGCTAGGCAATAAGCTGATACACTTCACCGCACAAGGCCTGCTAGGCTCGAAGCCCTAATATTGATATTATTAAACCATCTCATACACATTACATATTACCAAAATCACATTTATCACACATAATTCCTATCACTTTAACATATCAACTCAATTAAATTTAACTACATTTCATTACTAAATCACTTACCACATTCGGCTTTGGCCAAATTCACATTTATAAAATTCATAATTCAGCATGTAATCAAGGTTATAACCGATATTAACGGTATTAAATTGCTTATAGACTTACCTCGGATATCGTCGGACGGCAAAAACCGGCTATTCGATAATTTTCGCTTTTCCCCGATCCAAGTCCGTTTTTCTTTGTTCTTGATCTAAATATATTCAAATTAAGCTCATTCAAATACATTTCATTTCAATTTAATCCAGAAACACCTAAATGGGAAAATTACCATTTTACCCCTAATATTTCACACTTTTACAATTTAGCCCTATTTGCACAAAACACAAAATATGCAAAATCTCCCAACAACATAGCTAGGCCGAATCTTCCATATAATCATATAAGTCCATACATTTCATTTATTTTGCAATCTAGCCCCTCAAAAATTTATTTTCTCAATTTAGCCCTATTTAGCTAAATTTATCAAAAATTCAAGAACAAAGTATGTTCATCAATTACATATCTATCATTTAACACCATAAAACATCACAAAACTCAACATAGCATCAATGGCATTTTACACAAACATCATCAATTCATGAAATTGATACATGGGTTTTAAAGCTTTCAAGCAACGATTACAAAACGTAGAAATTATCGAAAACCGATCAAAACTAACCTTTAATCACAAATTTTCTCCTTGGCCGAATGTTAGGCTTTGTTTCTTCTTTTCTTTATGACTTTCATTACTAAATAAAATAAAGATGATAACATGCATATCATGTTTTATTTTTAACATATATTTGTTTATTACTAATTTACCTTATTAACCTTATAATATAATATTTTATAACAAAATTTCCAAGGCCATTATTGACCATGTACCATCCACTATCTTTTAAATGGGTTAATTGCCCCTTAGGGACCCCATATAATAAAGCCACAATAAAAGGGGTACTTTACACTTTAATTAGTAACTTTTATAATTTACGCGATTAAGTCCTTTCTTTTAATCAGACACCTAAACTAAACGGCAAAATTAAATCACGAAAATTTAACACAAACAAATTCACACATAATAAACATGAAAATAATTTAAAAATATTTTTAGACTCGAATTTGTGGTCCCAAACCACTATTCCGATTAGGGTCAAAATCGCATCACATAACTCTCTCTTAGAATTTTCGTCCCAAAAAATCTTACCGCTAAACAGAGCCGGATATTGTTGTCTCATTGAATCCTCGTGCTCCCACGTAGCCTCTTCTATACCGTGGTCGATTCCATAATACTTTTACTAACTAATCTTCTTGTTTCTCAACTCTTTCACTTCGTAAGCTAAGATACGGATCGGCCCTCTTCGTATGTCATATCGATCGGATTTCAATCTCGACGGGGTAATCAAATGTGACGGATCGGATCTATATCTATGAAGCATCGAAACATGAAATACATTGTGTATCATTTCTAGTTCAAAGAGTAACCTTAATCTATAAGCAACAGTTCCCGCGCTCGATGATCTCATATGGTCCGGTGAACCTCGGACTTAATTTGCCCTTACGTCCAAATCGAAGCACTTTCTTCCACGGAGAAACTTTCGGAAATACCCGATCTCTGACCTGAAACTCAATGTCTTTATTTTTTAAATCCACGTATGACTTTTGGTGATCTGATGCAACTTTCAAACTATCACGGATCACTGCCACTTTCTGTTCAGTCTCTTTAATCAAGTCAACCCGTGTATCTTGTTTTCACCGAGCTCGGTCCATTATAACGGTGTACGACATTTACGACCATACAAAGCTTTGTAGGTGCCATTTTGATACTAGATTGAAAATCATTATTATAAGCAAATTCAATCAAAGGTAAGTATCGTTCCCACGCACCTTCAAACTCGAGGATGCAACATCTCAACATATCCTCAAGTATCCGAATGATTCGTTCGGATTGACCATCCGTCTGCGGATGGAAAGTCGTATTAAAATGTAGTTTAGTACCTAAAGCATCTTGCAATTTCTTCCAAAACCGCGACGTAAATCTCGGGTCTCATTCGAAAATAATAGAAATCGACACACCATGTAATCTCACAATTTGAGATACATACAACTTAGCAAGCTTATCGGTTTAATAGTCCGTCTTTAACCGGAACAAAGTGAGCTGATTTGGTTAGTCTATCCACTATAACCCAAATTGCATCTTTCTTGCTTTTTCGGTGTTGTAGGCAAACCGATACAAAATCCATAGCAATTCTGTCCCATTTCCATTCTGTATCATGATCGGTTGAAGTAATCCGTAAGGCACTGATGTTCGGCCTTTACCTGGCGACAAACTAAGCACTTCGAGACAAATTCGGATATGTCCTGCTTTCATACCGTGCCACCAATAGAACTGTTTCAAATCATTATACATTTTCGTATACCCGATGTACGCATAATCGGCTATTGTGAGCTTCATTCAATGTCATCTTAATCAATTCTAAATTTCTCGTAACACACAATGCATCTTTGAACTTCAAACAATCATTCTCATCTATTCAAACTCGACTCAACATCGTTTCACACCGAACTCGCCTTGCTAACAAATCTTTGTCAACTTTCTCGGCGCCACTAATTTGTTGAATAAATAACGGTTTTGCTTTTAATTCGATTACTATCGAACCATCATCGACGTAGCCATATGCGTGTTCAACGTACGAAGAGCAAATAATGATTTTCGACTTAGAGCATCCGCAACAACATTGGCTTTCCCGGATGGTAGTCAATCACTAATTCGTAATCTTTCAACAACTCTAACCATCTGCGTTGTCTCGAGTTCAAATCTTTCTAAGTCATCAAATACTTCAAACTTTTGTGATCCGAATAGACATGACATTTCTCCCGAATGCATAATGACGCCAAATCTTTAATGCGAACACAATGGTCGCTAGCTCTAAATCATGTGTCGGGTATTTCTTTCGTGGCTTCAATTGTCTCAAGCATAAGCTATGACTTTGCCTTCCTGCATCAAAACGCAACCCAAACCATTCAAAGATGCATAACTATAAACAACAAATTCTTTACCCGATTCAGTTGGACTAACACTTTGAGCTTCGGTCAAAAGAGCTTTCAACCGATCGAAACTTTTCCGACACTTTTCCGACCATTCAAACTTAACATCTTTCTCGTAATAGCTTTGTCAACGGGGTAGCTATCATAGAAAAACCTTTTACAAAACGTCTGTAGTAACCAAAGAAGTCCTGAGCTTCAATTTTGGAAACATTTTTGGTGGTTTCAATGAGTATAGCCGATAATTTATTCGGATCAACCTCAATACCTAATCTTTGAAACAACGTGACCTAAAATCGACTTCACTCAAAGAAAAACTCGTATTTACTAAACATTGCATACAATCGCTTATCTCGCAAAGTTTGTAGCACAAGTCTCGGATGCTCGGCATGCTCGCTTTTCATTTCTGAGTAGATCGAATATCATCTATAAACACTACCACAAACGATCCAAATATCGATCAAAAATCGATTCATGATATCCATAAAAACAAAGAGTGCATTAGTGAGTCCGAAAGGTATAACCAAAAACTCGTAGTGTCCGTACTTCGTCCGGAAGCAATATTTGGCACATCTGAATCTCTCGACTCATGAATCGATAATAACCCACCTCAAATCTATCTTTGAGAACACTAAAGCCCCTTTCAACCGATCAAACAAGTCGTCAATCCGAGGCAACGAATATTTATTCTTTATGGTTACCTTATTTAGTCAGTCGATAATCAATGCACATTCGCATAATCCCGTCTTTCTTTTTCACAAATAGAATCGTGCTCCCCAATGAGAAAAACTCGCTCGTGCAAAGCCCCTATCTCATAACTCTTGCAATCGTGTGCTTTCAACTCTTTTTAATTCTGAGGTGCCATCCGATACGGCTATTGAAATCGGAGTCGCCCCTGCATTTCTAATTCAATGCCAAACTCTATTTCTCGAATCGGTGGTAAACCCGTGAATTCTTCACGAAAACACATCCGGTATTCGCACACAATCGTACGGATTCAATCGCTTCTCGATCACTTTACTATCCAAAGACATAAGCCAAGTAAGCTTCATACCCTTTTCTCATATACTACGAAAGCTAACATCGAAGATATAACGCTGATAACCCATTCAGATCATTAGATTAAATCCGAATAATTTCACCATTCGACATCTCAAATCAAGGGTCTTTCTTTTGCAATTAACAACAAAGATCGTGCAAAGTTAACTACTCTATTCCTGCAATTATATATCGAATTCATCGAAAAGGCAACAACATCAAATTGGGTGGAAAACATGAATCCGAATCATTAACGGGCAACTTTTACACACTTTGTTAACCGTAACACACCGCCCGGTGGTTAGATATCGAATTACAAACTCGATGAGACTCAACAGCAGAGTCTTACGATACTAATGTTTCACACACATAAGAATAAGTTGAACGGTGATCAATCAACGCAATAACTCTAGTATCATAAAGAGTGAAAGTACCGATAATGACATCGGGAAGAAGCATCCTCACGAGTGCGTATAGCATATGCTCTAGCAGTGCACGAGCCTCCGATCGAACCGCAGATCTTTTGTTCCTCTCGCCGCCACCTACATTACCCGAATGTCCGGGTGGTCCGCCTCGTCTTGACACGCGTGCTCTGTCTCACATTCTCAATGTTGTTTTGCTCGGCTAACATCGGCACTCTCTAATAAAGTGATCCATCGATCCACACTTAAAACATGACCGATCATGAAATCTACAACTCCTGCAATGCCATTTTCCACAATGTTTACACTCAACCCGATTCTGCTGAACATTACCAACACTAGCCATTGAAGTGGCTCGAGAACCCGCAGTGGTCGGCCTCGGTCCGCTCTAGGAAAGTCTGGAAGTGGCTTTGTGTCGATCGGATTCATCTCTAAACTTCTTTGGTGCCGAATGAAAAGTCTTACTCTATGATCTTTTCCAACATCTCTAGCTTCAAACTCACTTTTCTTTTCTCTTTTCCAAGCTCTTCACTTTACAAGCTCGCTCAACAAGTACCACGAACTCTTTAATCTCCAAAGATGCCGACCAAAAGTTTTTTAATGTCTTCATTCAAACCGTCTTCAAATCTTTTACACATAATAGCCTCGATTGAAACACATTCACGAGCATATCGGCTCAATCTCACAAATTTCCGTTCAGATTCAATACTTCACATACGACTGCTTTCAATTCTAGAAATTCTTTACGCTTTTGATCGATGAATCTCTGATCGATATACTTTTTACGAATTCACCAAAAGAATTCTGTGTTACTTTCTCTTCTGGAACCATCGATACTAGTGTATTCCACCGTGATATATGGTGTCCTCAATAGAGATATTGCACATTTTAAACATTCCTCCGAGTACATGATAACTCATCGAACACTCGGATAGTATTTTCAAGCCACACTCACTGCTCGTTACGCATCATCATCGTTATTAGCCTTAAACTCTTCGGCCCCGTGTTTCCTAATTTTATCTACAGGAGGCCCGCCAAATCTCATCTGGATCTACTATAGGAAGTACCATAGGTATCGGAGATGGATTATTCTGGGGTGGAGGTTGTTGCACAAACTGTAACACCCTAACCCGTATCCGTCGCCACGGATTAGGTGACGAGGCATTATCAGTAACAATTACCAAGTCAATGCACTCCATCCAAACTAACACTTAATAAATTCATATCATTTCATGCTATCACAAATGAATATATATATTCTATCTGGTCTTAATACAACAACTTGCATTATACGTATCACATGGTCATTTAAAACAATGACTGAATAGGTATATAATATTTAAACATTTATATCATTTCTATTCTCAACCATACATTCAAGCATACACTATTATTATTCGTATGATACATTTGTTTCTTTAATTATAGACATGAATGCTCACTGTATTAATATCACATATGAAAAATACCATTTACTCACCTATACATACACACAAAATAAAATCTAATAGTCACTTACATATTCAATCAAACAAAATTTCAAAGCATAACATATATATGTAATATTTACAATTACCTAATTAGCACATACCATTTTCGAAATCAACCCATGCACAAATATGTTCATGTACAACTTTATTATTTACCATTATACACCGAATCCCTATAGCAAAATATACTAGCAAATCACCGTAATAAATATATATATATATCAAACGGCTACACATTTAAACTATGAAACATTATACATAACATGAACGTATATTTAAACCGAATATACATTATCAAAACATTATCTTAGCCCAAAATGCCATAAACCACAAAACTAAGCTATACCTATCAAATATATATGTACCATGGCCGAATATATGCTAATTAAAAACCCCACAACTCATGCACAATAATGACATAAACATATACACCATTTGACCATTAAAAACCATATACCTCAATACCAAACTAACAAAGGAGATAAGCCATATTCGTATGGCTTTTAATATATATACAAGAACAAAACTCATGGCTCATAACATAGTTTAGCCTATACATGCCTTTAGTCCAAAAACCAAACTCAAAAAGTACCAAAATAGATTGATAGTGTGAATGACTTCGTTGACGATCCCCTGAGCTCGTAGCTTGGTCAAAATCTATAAAACAGAACGATGAACACACAGAGTAAGCTAATTAGGCTTAGTAAGTCTTAAGCAAAAGTATTAAATCAAATGATCATTCAAACATTTTCAAATCCAAATTTAATATCATGCAAATTCAAAGCTTAGTACTTAAATGATCTACTAATGCCGAATGCTAGTACCCTTTTCTTTGATAACCTCAAAATATCATTATCTCACCTTAATTGTGCAAACTCACCGAATACGCATAAATGTAATATGTATCCACATATAACCAAACCAAGTAAGTATAATATACATATTAACCACATGTAATCTATCATACACATAAGTAAACATATCCATTTACCCTCACATATAGCATTTACACATATGGCCAAATCTCAAAGGCACAACCAAGATTAAATTCCAATATATATATATCATATTCATTATTTGTAAGACCAAATGCACATAAAAAAAAAATACTTCAACTATATCACATGTTACTCACTTCGAATAGTAATATAAAAATTTTCCTTATTCATTGGTACTATGAAGCTTATACTTACCTGAACATTTAGCTTAATTGCAGTAATTACATTCCACCTTATTAATGATCCATGAATCCTCTATTTATAATAAATCACCGGCATTAAGCCCGCTAGGCAACCAAGCCCAAAACACACACTATTACACTAAGCCTCGCTAGACCCGAGGTCTGAAATTTAATCACCGCATTTAGCCCGCTAGGGCAACCAAGCTCAAACACACACCCCAAGACTAAGCACCGCTAGACCCGAGGTCTAAAATTTAATCACCGGATTTAGCCTACTAGGCAATAAGCCCGATACATTTCACCGGCACAAAGGCCTGCTAGGCTCTCAAGCCCGTATATCGATATAATTAAACCATCTCATACACATTACTTATTACCAATATCACATATATCACACATAATTCATATCATCAGAACATATCAAACTCAATTAAATATAACTACATTTCATTATTAAATCACTTACCACATTCGGCTTTGGCCAAATTCACATTTATAATTTCATAATTCAGCATGTAATCAAGGTTATAACCGATATTAACGGAATTAAATTGCTTATAGACTTACCTCTGATAACGCTCTGACGACACAAACCTATTTAGTCGATTACTTTAGCTTTTCCCCATCCAAGTCCTTTTTCTTTTGCTCTTAATCTAAATATGTTCAATTTAAGCTCATTCAAATACATTTCAATTCAATTTAGTCCTACAACACTTAAATGGACAAATTACCATTTTACCCCTAATGTTTCACACCTTTACAATATAGTCCTATTTGCACAAAATACCAAATACACAAAATTTGATTTCACAACCTAAGGGCCGAATATTCATGGAGATTATACAAGTCCATTCATTTCATTTATTTTGCATTTTAACCCTCAAAAATTTATTTTCTCAATTTAGCCCTATTTAGTTAAATTCACAAAAATTCAAAAACAAAACATATAAATCTATCACATATATTTTATAATCCATCATTAAATAACATAAACATCCAACTATCAACAATGGCTCAACTCAAAATTTTCATCAAATTCAAAAATTAAAGCATGGGTCTTGAACATTTCTAAGCAACGATCTCAAAAATGTAGAAATTATCAAAAACCGAACAAGAACTAACCTTTAATTTTGCTTAATAGTAGCCAAACGTGAGAAAGCTTCAAAAACTTTTCTTTCCTCTATATTTTCTATTGGAAACAATGTATGAATGAATCCTACTATTATGTTTCTTTTAGTTTAATATAATTATAATTTTTAAAATAAATATAATATAACATTTTAACTAATAAAATAACATAAAGAAACATGTTATAAAGCCATGTTGCCGTCCACTTTAAATAATAATGGACTAATTGTCCTTTAAGGACTTCACTTTACTAAAGCCATCTCAATTTAGCCAATAATCAATTAAGGGGCCACTTTTACCAATTATGCAATTTAGTCCTTTTGTCAAATTAAACACACAGATACCAATTTAATTCACAAAAATTTAGCACATGCTAATTCACATATCAATGACACAGAAAATAATATTAAAAATATTATTTGGACTCGGACTTATGGTCACGAAACCACTGTTCCGATTAGGGTCAAATTTGGACTGTTACAACTCTCCCCTTAGGAATTTTCGTCCCCAAAATCTTACCTGCTAAACAAAGGTCGATATTGTTGTCTCATTGAATCCTCAGGCTCCCACGTAGCCTCTTCTATACCATGACGATTCCATAATACTTTTACTAACGGAATTTTCTTGCTTCTCAACTCTTTCACTTCATGAGCTAAGATACGGATCGATTCCTCATCGTACGTCATATCAGATCGGATTTCAATCTCAGACAGGGCAATCACATGTGACGGATCTAATCAATATTTACGGAGCATTGAGACATGAAACACATTATGGATCTTTTCAAGCTCAAAAGGTAATCGTAATCTATACGCAACAGGCCCGACTCGTTCAATGACTTCATACGGTCTGATGAATCTCGGACTTAATTTGCCTTTTCGTCCAAATCGAAGCACTTTCCTCCACGGTGAAACTTTTAGAAATACCCGGTCTCCGGTCTGAAACTCAATGTCTTTTCGTTTCAAATTCGCGTATGACTTTTGACGATCAGATGCAGCTTTTAAATTATCACGGATCACCGCCACTTTCTGCTCGGGCCTCTTTAACCAAGTCAACCCCGTGTATCTTGTTTTCACCGAGCTCACCCAAGTATAAAGGTGTACGACATTTACGATCGCATAAAGCTTCGTAGGTGCCATTTTGATATTAGATTGAAAGCTATTCTTATAAGCAAATTCAACCAAAGGTAAGTATCGCTCCCACGCACTTCAAACTCGAGGATGCAACATCTCAACATATCCTCAAATATCTGAATGATTCGCTCACCTTGACCATCCGTCTGCGGATGAAAAGTCATGTAAGTAAAGTGTAGTTTAGTACCTAAAGCATCTTGCAATTTCTTCCAAAATCGCGACGTGAATCTCGGGTCTCTGTCCAAATAATGGAAATCAAAGACACCATGTAATCTCACAATTTGAGATACATACAACTCAAAAGCTTATCAAGCGAATAATAGTCTGTATTTAACCGGAACAAAGTGAGCTGATTTGGTTAGTCTATCCACTATAACCCAATTGCATCTTTCTTGCTTGGTGTTGTAGGCAAGCCGGATACAAAGTCCATAGCAATTCTGTCCCATTTCCATTCAGGTATCATGATCGGTTGAAGCAATCCGTAAGGCACCGATGTTCTGCCTTTACCATTGACAAACTAAACACTTCGAGACAAATTTAGATATGTCCCGTTTCATACCAGGCCACCAATAGAACTGTTTCAAATCATTATACATTTTCGTTCTACCCGGATGTATAGACAATCGGCTACTGTGAGCTTCATTCAATATCATCTGAATCAATTCTATATTTCTCGGAACACACAGTCGGTCTTTGAACTTCAAACAATCATTCTCATCTATTCGAAACTCTGATTCAACATCGTTTCATACCGAACTCGCCTCGCCACTACTAGATCGTTGTCAACTTTCTTCAAGTCCACTAATTTGTTGAATAAATAACGGTCTTACTTTTAATTCAGCTACTATTGAACTATCATCAGACGTAGCCATATGTGCATTCAACGCACGAAGAGCAAATAATGATTTTTGACTTAGAGCATCCGCAACAACATTGGCTTTCCCCGGATGGTAATCAATCACTAATTCGTAATCTTTCAACAGCTCTAACCATCTGCGTTGTCTCAGGTTCAGATCTTTCTGAGTCATCAGATACTTCAAACTTTTGTGATCTGAATAGACATGACATTTCTCCCTGAACAGGTAATGACGCTAAATCTTCAACGTGAATACAATAGCTGCTAGCTCCAAATCATGTGTCGGGTAATTTCTTTCATGCGGCTTCAATTGTCTCGATGCGTAGGCTACGACTTTGCCTTCTTGTATCAAAACGCAACCCAAACCATTCAAAGAAGCATCACTATAAACAACAAATTCTTTACCCGATTCAGTTTGAACTAACATCGGAGCCTCACCAAAAGAGCTTTCAACTGATCGAAACTTTTCTGACATTTTTCCGTCCATTCGAACTTAACATATTTTTGTAATAGCTTTGTCAAAGGTGTGGCTATCATAGAAAAGCTTTTCACGAATCGTCTGTAGTAACCAGCAAGTCCCAGAAAGCTTCAAATTTCAGAAACATTTTTCGGTGGTTTCCAATCGAGTATAGCCGATATTTTATTCGGATCCACCCAATGCTCTTTGAAACAACGTGGCCCAGAAAACTGACTTCACTCAACCAGAACTCACATTTACTAAACTTTGCATACAACTGTTTATCTCGTAAAGTTTGTAGCACAAGTCTTAGGTGCTCAGCATGCTCGGTTTCATTTACGAGTAGATCGTAATATCATCTATAAACACTACCACAAACCGATCCAAATATCGCATCAAAATCCGATTCATCGATCCATAAAAATAAAGAGTGCATTAGTAAGTCCAAAAGGCATAACCAAAAACTCATAGTGTCCGTACTCGCTCAAAAGCGCTTTGGCACATCGGAATCTCTCGACTCAGAATCGATAATAACCCGATCTTCTATCTATGAAAACACCAAGCTCCTTTTAACCGGGTCAAACAGTCGCCAATCCGAGGCAACGGGTATTTATTCTTTATAGTCATCTTATTTAGCTGTCGATAATCAATGCATATCTGCATCGTCCCGTCTTTCTTTTTCACAAATAAAACTGGTGCTCCCCAAGGAGAGAAACTCGGTCGTGCAAAGCCCCTATCTTTTAACTCTTGCAACTGTGCTTTCAACTCTTTTAATTCTGTAGGTGCCATCCGATACGGAGCTATCGAAATCGGAGTCGTCCCCGGTACTAACTCAATACCAAACTCTACTTCTCGAACAGGTGGTAAACCCGGTAGTTCTTCAGGAAATACATCTGGGTACTCGCACACAACTGGTACGGATTCAATCTGCTTCTCAGTCACTTTACTATCAAGCACATAAGCAAAGTAAGCTTCATACCCTTTTCTTATATACTTCCGAGCTAGCATCGAAGATATTACCGCTGGTAACCCATTCAGATCATTAGATTCAATCCGAATAATTCCACCTTTCTGACATCTCAAATCAATTGTCTTTCTTTTACAATTAACAACAACATCGTGCAAAGTCAACCAGTCCATTCCCAAAATTATATCGAACTCATCAAAAGGCAACAACATCAAATCAGCTGGGAAGCATGAATCTCGAATCATCAACGGGCAACTTTTACACACTTTATCAACCAGAACACATCGACCCAAGGGGTTTGATACACGAATCACAAATTCAGTAGACTCAACAGGCAGAGTCTTACTGGATACTAAAGTTTCACACACATAAGAATGAGTCGAACCAGGATCAATCAACGTAACAACAGTAGTATCATAAAGAGTGAAAGTACCGGTAATAACATCTGGGGAAGAAGTATCCTCCCGGGCGCGTATAGCATATACTCTAGCAGGTGCACGAGTCTCTAATTGAACTGCGGTATCCTTTGTTCCTCTCTGACTGCCACTTACATTTCCCGAATGCCTTAGTGGTCTGCCACGCACTGATACATTGCTCGATCTTGTATTCTGAGCAGTATTTTGCTCGGCTAGCATCGGGCACTCCCGAATGAAATGATCCAACGATCCACATTTAAAACAGACCGATCATCAATCTACAACTCCGGAATGCCATTTCCCACAATGCTTGCACTCAACCCGTTCTGCTGAACATTACCAACACTGGCCATCGAAGTAGCTTGGGAACCTACAGGAGGTCGATCTCGTCTAGAGAAGTCTGAAGTAGCTTTATGTCGACTAGATTCATCTTTGAACTTTTTCGATACAGAATGAAAGGTTTTACTCGATGATCTTTTACGAATGTCTCTAGCTTCAAATTCGGCTTTTCTTTTCTCTTTCCTAAGCTCTTCTGGCTTTACAAGCTCATTCAACAAGTACCACAAACTCTTTTAATCTCGAGTATGCCGACCAAAGAACTTAATGTCTTCATTCAAACCGTCTTCGAATCTTTTACACATAATAGCCTCAGTTGACACACATTCACGAGCATATCACTCGGTCTCACGAATTTCCACTCATACTCAGTCACGGTCATACGACCCTGTTTCAATTCCAAAATTCTTTTTCGCTTTTGATCAATGAATCTCTGATCGATATATTTCTTAAGGAACTCGATCTGAAAGAAATCCTAAGTCACTTTTTTCTTTCTGAACCACCGATACTAGTGTATTCCACCGCTGATATGCGTGTCCCGTAATAGGGATATAGCACACTTCAAGCATTCATCCAGAGTACATGATAACTCGCAAGCAAGCCTGATAGTATTATCAAGCCACACATTTCACTCGCTCTGCGCCATCATCATCATTAGCTTTAAATTCTTCTGCCGCGTGTTTCCTGATTTTATCAACAGAGGCTGCTAGATCTCATCGGATCTATCATCTGAGGTGCTGAAGGTATCGGAGATGGATTATTCGGGGGTGGATGTGGTTGCGCAGTCGGATTAGTCCGAATATATTGGGTTAACCATTCGTTCATCATCTGGTAGAAGGCTTGCTTAGCCTCCCCCTCATGGTTACTCGAGATAGGTCGAGAGTCTACGCGCCGAGCGCATGCGCGCGGGATTAGGAGCTACGCTCTCAACATCATCGCCCATCGCTCTATCGGGATCCATTTACTATATAAAAACACAATTCGATGTCGAAGTCATCACACTATCGCATTATAATTAAAGGCATGTATAGCTAGACCCACACGTGCTACGGTAGTCCTAGAATCGACTAAACTGTAAGCTCTGATACCAATCAAATGTACCACCCCTAACCCGTATCCGTCGCCAGATTAGGGTGACGAGGCATTACTGTAACAATTACTAAGTCAATGCACTCCATCCAAACTAACACTTGATAAATTCATATCATTTCATGCTATCACAAATGAATATATATATTCTATCTGGTCTTAATACAACAACTTGCATTATACGTATCACATGGTCATTTAAAACAATGACTGAATAGGTATATAATATTTAAACATTTATATCATTTCTATTATCAACCATACATTCAAGCATACACTATTATTATTCGTATGATACTTTTGTTTCTTTAATTATAGACATGAATGCTCACTGTATCAATATCACATATGAAAAATACCATTTACTCACCTATACACAAACACAAAATAAAATTTAATAGTCACTTACATATTCAATCAAACAAAATTTCAAAGCATTCCATATATATGTAATATTTACAATTACCTAATTAGCACATACCATTTTCGAAATCAACCCATGCACAAATATGTTCATGTACAACTTTATTATTTACCATTATACATCGAATCCCTATAGCAAAATATACTAGCAAATCACCATAATAAATATATATATATATCAAACGGCTGCACATTTAAACTATGAAACATTATACATAACATGAACATATATTTAAACCGAATATACATTATCAAAACATTATCTTAGCCCAAAATGCCATAAACCACAAAACTAAGCTATACCTATCAAATATATATGTACCATGGCCGAATATATGCTAATTAAAAACCCCCACAACTCATGCAAAGTAATGACATAAACATATACACCATTTGACCATTAAAAACCATATGCCTCAATACCAAACCGACAAAGGAGATAAGCCATATTCGCATGGCTTTTAATATATATACAAGAACAAAACTCATGGCTCATAATATAGTTTAGCCTATACATGCCTTTAGTCCAAAAACCAAACTCAAAAAGTACCAAAATAGATTGATAGTGTGAATGACTTCGTTGACGATCCCCTAAGCTCGTAGCTTTGGTCAAAATCTATAAAATGTAACGATGAACACACAGAGTAAGCTAATTAGGCTTAGTAAGTCTTAAGCAAAAGTATTAAATCAAATGATCATTCAAACATTTTCAAATCCAAATTTAATATCATACAAATTCAAAGCTTAGTACTTAAATGATCTACTAATGCCGAATGCTAGTACCCTTTTCTTTGATAACCTCAAAATATCATTATCTCACCTTAATTGTGCAAACTCACCGAATACACATAAATGTAATATGTATCCACATATAACCAAACCAAGTAAGTATAATATACATATTAACCACATGTAATCGATCATACACATAAGTAAACTTATCCATTTACCCTCACATATAGCATTTACACATATGGCCAAATCTCAAAGGCACAACCAAGATTAAATTCCAATATATATATCATATTCATTATTTGTAAGACCAAATGCACATAAAAAAAATACTTCAACTATATCACATGTTACTCACTTCAAATAGTAATATAACAACTTACCTTATTCATTGGAACTATGAAGCTTATACTTACCTGAACATTTAGCTTAATTGCAGTAATTACATTCCACCTTATTAATGATCCATGAATCCTCTATTTATAATAAATCACCGGCATTAAGCCTGCTAGGCAACCAAGCCTGAAACACACACCGACACTAAGCCTGCTAGACCCGAGGTCTGAAATTTAATCACCGGCATTTAGCCTGCTAGGCAACCAAGCCTGAAACACACACCGGCACTAAGCCTGCTAGACCCGAGGTCTGAAATTTAATCACCGATATTTAGCCTGCTAGGCAATAAGCCCGATACATTTCATCGGCACAGGGCCTGCTAGGCTCAAGCCCTAATATCGATATAATTAAACCATCTCATACACATTACTTATTACCAATATCACATATATCACACATAATTCATATCATCAGTAACATATCAAACTCAATTAAATATAACTACATTTCATTATTAAATCACTTACCATGAAACACCCCACACCCGGCCCACGAGCTTGAACCGGATCTGGTATGTTCCTTAAATAAATCGGTTTTCAATGTTCTAAATGACTTAGAGAAAATTTGTGTAATTTTAAAAAAATTGTTTTGGGTTGGGCTTAATTTGAAACCTATTTAATAAATTCTGAAATCCAACTTAAATAAGGTGACAAAATAATTTTTGGGTTTATTATTTTAAAAGAAATAAATTTACTTATCTTTAATCAAACATAATTTGTATCATATTTAAATAAAAATAAACAGGAATAAAGAAAATCCAATCTGGGCCTTATGGCCTTATTACATCATTCAAACCCAAAATAAAGTACTAAAATTTCATAAAGTCCAAATTCCAAATAATTTCTTCAAGCGATGCATGGCCACCTTTAGCTCCTCGCCGACCGGTCCATTACCGCTCATCACCTGAAAAATAATTCCCCAACGGGTGAGTCAACAGACTCAATGTGTACATAGTACTAATTTCCAACAAATCGGGCATACAAGTCATATCAATATCATGTTCATACAAAATAAAGGATGATGCAACCCAAATCCAAACCTATTTGTCCATCCGCTACACACCACCCGTATACCAACTTTGCACACCGCGGGACTACTAAGTCGACCCTCCATCCGCTACACACCATCGAAGGCGATCATTTGCGATCGACGTGCTCCTCGCCCACTTATGTTGTGTCATTAGACATCAGTATTCACTGGATGTAACCGGTTACCACTTTTCACTTTATGTGACCGTAGTCACCACTTTACGTTGGTGAGACCGTAGTCATCACCTTCACTTTCTTCCTCCACAAATATCCCGAATGCCCCAATTATTTCATAACATATTTCACATACTAAATTTTCATTCATGTTACTAATCACATGTTCAAAATATATCACATTCACAATCCTATCAAAAGTAGGAAACGTGCACTGGTACTCCTTACCACATTTGTGGTGCTTAGCCACATTCACATACTGTTACATATTTTACATATCTAATGGTTGCCATGCAATTTATTGAAAGTTAGTAAGAGTACACACATTTTTCGCTAATAGTTTCCGTGAATTCTGTAGAGCGATCTACCGATCTAGATCTTTCACTCCTATATTCGGCTGTTAATTAAAACATATAAATAAACCTATTTGGTCTTAAAACCAAATCCTACTAGAAGTAGAATTACTTACCTAGTTGCCGAATTGATTTAATCAAGTCCCAACAGCTTGCTAGAATTCCTCTTCCTTGAAATCGGCTAATACTAGGTATGTAACCATGTCGATTTTAGGTTTTTGAAATAATGGAAAACACTTAAACAAATTATGCCTTGGCCGAATATCCCTTACCTTATGATGGGATTCCAAATCAAGAGGATTCCTTTATAAGCCTGTTGAAATCCTATAACTTCGTGTTAGATTAGATCTAACTTTGAAAACGTGAATCATAATCTTTAACCACATATTTATATTTATAATCCTTACCTTAGATCCTTAGATTTCCGAAAGATCCCCTTTTGATGTTGTGGATGATTGCCTCTTTCTTAGAATCCACAAAGATTCAAATTTTAATGAGAGAACGGAGAAGAAAATAGAAGAAAAGAGAGGGATTTTTGCTTAATGAAAATTCGGCAGAGAGGGGTTTGCCTAGGAGAATTTCGAGAGAGGAAGAGGGAGCAAATGTTGATGAGTAGCCCTCCCGTCCTCCTTTTATAGCCAAAGTTATCAGCCTAGGAGTCCTTTACTTGGCCACCACTCCTCTTTTTGATAATATTATCTCTTTTATTTAAAAGATAAAAGCCTTTAATCCATCAATTATCTCCTCAATTATCTCATTAGAAAATAATCCTTTATTTATCTCTTATTATTCACATATTTATGTGAATAAAACTCCTTTATTTATCTCTTATTATTCACATATTTATGTGAATAAAACTCCTTTATTTCTCTCTTATTATTCACATATTTATGTGAATAAAACTCATTTATTTATCTCTTATTATTCACATATTTATGTGAATAAAACTCCTTTATTTATCTCTTATATCCAAGTTTCCCGAAATGTTCAAGTTTCCATTTTGGATCATTTCCAAAAATGTTTAGGTTTCAAAAATGTCTAAGTTTCCAAAAATGTCCATTTCCATTTCCATTTTCATTTCCATCTCCATTTTCATTTCCATTTTCATTTTCATTTCCATTTTCATTCATTTCTAGGTTTCCAAAAGTATCAAAAATTTATTCATAATACTTAAGACTTGTCATTTCATACAATTGATCCAAAAAATGCATAGGCCCTTCCTAGGATGTTACGATTCTACCCTCTTAAATAAAATTTCGTCCTCGAAATTTCCTAACTAAACAATTGAGGGTATTGCTGTCGCATTGTCTCTTCCGGCTCCCCACGAAGCTTCTTCCGATCCATGATTGCGCCATAACACCTTGACTAAAGGCACCGACTTCTTTCGTAGTGCTTTCACGCCACGTTCCAAGATCTGAACCGGCTCCTCCTCGTAGGATAGATCCGGCCTTAACTCCACTTCTTCAACAGGTACCACATGAGACGGATCCGATCGATAAGCGACGTAGCATGGACACATGAAATACGTCGTGCATTTGATGCAACTCGGTGGCAACTCCAATTGGTATGCCACCGCCCAACTCGCCTTCAAGATTTGATAGGGCCCTATAAACCTTGGGCTTAGCTTCCCTTTGCGACCGAACCGCATAACCTTCTTCCAAGGTGAGACCTTTAGAAACACTTGGTCTCCTACTTCAAACTCAATTTCTTTCCTCTTAAGGTCTGCGTGACGACTTCGCTCTATCGAAGCTTATTTCAACCGTGCTCTCGAATTAATTCCACCTTCTCCTCGGTTTCCGCCACTAACTCGGACCCAAAACGCGGCGTTCTCTAACTCGGTCCAACAAGTTGGTGTTCTACATTTCTTTCCATACAATGCTTCGTATGGTGCCATCCGAATGCTTGCCCGATAGTCGTTGTTGTAGGCGAACTCGGCTAGAGGCAAGTAATCTTCCCAACTTCCTCGAAATCCATCACACAACCTCTTAGCATATCTTCCAACACTTGTATAACCTGTTCGCATCGCCTGTCGATTGTGGATGAAAAGTCGTGAGTGAAGTCTAGCTTAGTGCCTAATGCTTGATGAAGTGCTTTCCAAAATCGAGACGTAAACCTTGGGTCTCTATCGGAGATGATCGACATCGGTACCCTGTGTAGCCTCACGATCTTCGCCACATATAACTTGGCTAACTTTTGAAGGGAATAGTCGATCCTCACAGGGGATAAAATGTACGGACTTGGTCAAACGGTCCACTATCACCCATACCGAGTCCTTCTTAGTGGGCGTAAGGGGAAGCCCACTAACTAAGTCCATGGTAATTCTTTCCCACTTCCATTGGGGAATCTCAATTGGTTGAAGCAATCTGATGGGACTTGGTGTTCAAATTTTACTACTTGTCGACATGTCAAACATTTCCCCACAAATTCAGTCACCTCTCTCGTTTGTGTCGACCACCAAAATTGTTCCTTTAGATCTCTATACTGACAGATGCCTCGGGATGCATAGCATAAGGACTACCATGCGCTTCCCGAAGAATCCTTTGTCTCAACTCCTTATCCTCGGCATACAAACCTTTTCCTTGTAGCACAAGTACTCCTTCATCATTGACGCCATAATCCTTTAATCCTCCTTGCCGTACTTGCTCAGTAACTTAGTACTTAAGTCCTTATCCGCCAACTGTCCCTCTTTCACCTCCTTGGCCAAAGTTGGCTTGACTTGTAACTCGCCAACAAAGCCTTAGTCATCATACAAACTTAAGTGAGCGAACAAAGCCCTTAAATCCGACACAACCTTCCTACTTGGGCGTCACTACCACATTCGCCTTGCCCGGATGGTATTCTATCGAATACCATAATCTTTTAATAACTCCACCCACCTTCGTTGCCTCAAGTTCAACTCCTTCTCGAGTCAACAAATACTTAAGGCTTTTGTGGTCCGTGTAAATTCTGACCTTTCTCCATAAAGGTAGTGCCTCCAAACTTGAGGGCGAAAACCACCGCCGCGAGTTCCAAGTCATGAGTTGGGTAGTTCACCTCATGCGGCCTTAAGCGTCGAGATGCATAAGCGACTACCTTTCCTTCTTGCATTAGCACACACTAACCACGTGTGCGAAGCATCACAATATACTACGAAGTCCTTACCGCCTCCCACTGAATTAACACCGGAGTTTCACAAGACCTTTTAAGCTTTTCAAAGCTCTCCTGTTGCTTATCCGTCCACACAAACGGTACTTCCTTCCTTAGTAACTTTGTCAAAGGTGCGGCTATTGACGAGAATCCTTCCACGAACCTTCGTAATAGCTCGCCAAGCCTAAGAAACTTCTTTCATTTGACCACCGACCTAGGTGATTTCCAATCCAACATCGCTTCGATCTTCCTAGGATCCACTCTTATTCCTTCCGCGGATACCACATGTCCTAGGAACGCCACTTCCTTGAGCCAAAATTCGCACTTGCTGAATTTGGCATAAAGCTTCTTTTCCTTAACACTTCTAACACAACTCGGAGATGCTCATCGTGCTCCTCCTCCGCCTTGGAATACACTCAAAATGTCGTCGATGAACACCACGACGAATCTATCCAAGTAGGGTTGGAAAACCCTATTCATCATATCCATGAACGCGCCGCGGTGCGTCACGTCACCCAAACGGCATCACCACAAATTCAAAATGACCGCACCTTGTCCTAAAAGCGGTCTTATGAATATCGCCTCCTTCACTTTCAGTTGATGATACCCCACCTTAAGTCGATCTTTGAGAACACAAATGCTTTTTCGGTTGGTCGAACAAGTCATCTATCCTTGGCAAAGGATACTTGTTCTTGATGGTCGATTTGTTCAATCGACGATAATCTATGCACATCCGCCTAGTTCCATCCTTCTTCTTCACAAAGAGAACCGGTGCTCCCCATGGAGACACACTTGGGTCGAATGAACCTACGATCCAACAACTCTTGGATTTGAGCCTTGAGCTCCACTAACTCCTTTGGTGCCATTCGGTAGGGAGCGATTGACACAGGAGCTGTTCTCTGTAGCAAATCTATTCCAAATTCCACTTCTCTATCTCTGGGGTATTCCTGCAACTCCTCCAAAAATACATCCTCAAAATCCCTCACTGTTCTAACTCCCTTAACACCTTCCTCTTCTCCTCTTAACGCACTCACGAAGGCTAAGAATGCCTTACATCCTTTCTTAACCATTTTCTCGGCCTTCGGTCACAAACTACGTTAGACAAGTAGTTCCTCCTTTCTCCGATCATCACTACTACCTCATCTTCCGGGTTCTTAGTTCCATACGTTTAGCCGCACAATCCAACACGGCTCGATGCTCTACTAGCCAATCCATTCCAAGTATAAGCTCAAACTCTCCGAAGGGTAATTCCATTAAGTCACCCCAAAGTTCGCTCCCCCGAATCTCTAGGGGTACATTCAGAAAGATCCTATCTATCCTCACCGTTTGGCCTAAAGGGCTTACTACGATTATCTGCCTATCAAAAGTTCAGAGTCTAGGCCTAGTGTTTCTACCACACTACATGCAACATAGGAATGAGTTGAGCCCACATCAATAAGAGCAAAATAGGGTTTGTCATGAATAAAGAACGTCTGGGTTATAACATCCGTAGCGTCTCCTCTTCCCTCCGTGAACCACGTAAACCAAACCCGGTTGCCTTGCTTGGCGTTAAATAGCCGCACCTCGGCCCCGAGCTCCACGGCCTCTGCCACTACCTCTGTTGGCGACCCACGACCTCTTTGAGTCTGCTTTGTCCGCCTCTACCACTGGTTAGCATTCTCGAGTCTGCTGGTTGGCTCTCATCTAATAGCTTGGGGCAATCCTTAATCATATGGTCCTTGGACCCACACTTGAGACATCGTCCCGCCTTTTTCAACACTCTCCCCGTGCTTCCCCACAATGTTCACAAGGGCGAAATTGCCACCAGTGCCACTGTTGACTTTGTGGCTGTCAACTCTAGGCCTCTTGTGGCCTTTTCGGATGGCCCAAAACCTCTTTTGGGCTTATTTCATCCCACACTGCTTGGTGGCGTCCTTAATTCCCTCACCCACTTTAGCCTTTTCCACCAAGGCGAGAGAATTCCGCCTCGATGCGGTGCTATCAAAAGTCTCAAATCGTCCCTAAGTCCGTCCTCAAACGAACCAGCGTTCATGCTCGATCGCCACTACTCCTCGGGCATATCGGCTCAACCTCAAGAAATTCCGCTTCATATTCGGTGATGCAGACTTACTTCCTTGTACCAACCCCTGAAAAAGCCTTCCTTTGCTCGTCTATATACTGGTTCCCACATACTTCTTCTCAAATGCTTCCTTAGCATATTCCCAGTCGAATCTTCCGCTGTGGCACCGTCGACGAACGGTTAACCACCATTGATACGCTTCATCGCGTAATAAAGCCGTCATCCCTTTCAACTTCTCCTCGGGGGTCAAGTCGAGCTCATCCATGATGCGCTTCGATTGCTTCAACCGATGACTCAATCATGTCTTGGGTGCCACTCCCGATACTCCTCTAAACATTTCACTCCATTAGCACGGAGTGCTCAGCACTGAACTTACGATTTCTGAATTGTTTCTGCACCACCCACCAATTCCAAAACTCGCGTGACGACTGCGACACGGCATCTTCCTCATGCGAGCTCGCTGCTCAACACATGACAAATGGGGGTGATGGTGGTGGTGGTATCTCATTGTCGAACCTTGTCCCGATCTAACAGATCATCCTTCCTCTACCTCTTCCACGACGACCACGTCCTCTTGAGCTCATTATCGACGAGATCCGATTAAGGAATTTTATGTATTAGTATTCTTGTTTCACTTATTACCCGCGATGATATCTTATGAAGAAGAGTTTAAGAGTGGTTCTTTCGTATTCATACATGCATCAGATCTTGCATTCATTCATTCATCCATCAACAAATATGAACTTTCGTTCATTCAAAGAAACGTTGTAATTCTTGTTGTTGTTTTCGTTATTTTGCTTTTCCACTACCCAGTGGCATTTTCGTAATTTTATCCTACAGAGGGTATTTTCAGTAAATTTTCAGAAATAAAAAGTTCCCTGGTGATTTTGACGAAAGTATTTTGGTACTTCTAAAGTTCCGGGAAATTTTGGAAGAATTTTGAAATCCAGGTATTTTGGTAATTTTTGATCTCGGGGCCTTTTTGATAATTTTTCCAAAATTAGGGTAAATTTGTAAAATTTAATAAGTTAGGGATATTTTCCAAGATTGTAAAACATTGAGGTTCCTTTGAGAGTTACACTTTTCAAAGCAATGATGTTGTAAAAATTTTTGGAAATCGTGGTCGTTTTGGTAATTTTGTAAGTTAGGAGCAATTTTGTAATTTTCCAAAATCAAGATAGTTTGATATTTTACAAATTAGGGTTTTTTGAACATTTGATAAAGTAATGAAATTTTGTTAAAACTATGGGTGGTTTGGTCATTTTATAAACCAAGGGTATTTTTTTTTTTTTTTTTTTTTTTTTTTAGAAAACGGCTAGGTCCCTTTCGGGTTTTATTCTTTGTGTTTAGCCTATGACCGAGCCCTCTTGGTCGGGTGAACCAAAGCTACGCACTGAGCGAGATTCGAATGAAGAGGAGGTGAGTCACGCGATCGCTTAAATACCAAGCTCTCACCGACCTTTCTAGACATGCGCGCACGCAGGTTGCCACACCACCGAGCCTTCCGAGTTAGGGGCGAACAGAAAGCTACGCACTGCAGTGGGATACTGCGAAGAGGAGGTGAGTCACTAGGGCTCGCTTAAATACTGTGCTCTTCCGATCCAATCCTAGACATGCGTCTGGGTTGTTGCACACCTAGCTTAATAACTTAGTCATAGGTTTGTTAAGTTCATTAAGTCTTATGAGTTTCAAGTGTTTGAGTAGTCTAATCCTAGGTTCACGTTCCTATCACACTATTCTACGTTCCATGCCTTTGCTACCCTTTTTACAATTCATAATTCACATAATCACACGGATGGTTAAAGGTACTTACCGTGGATCATGGTCGGAGACTTAGGTGCCATGCCATAAAACTCGCTTATTTCAAAAAATTCATTTGGGCTCGAATTGAAAACGTTTTGGGCACGAGAGCCACAGTAGAGAGTTTTAAAACCGGCTCGATACCAATCGAACACACCCACACCCGCCCACGAGCTTGAACCGGATCTCGTATGTTCCTTAAATAAATCGGTTTTCAATGTTCTAAATGACTTAGAGAAAATTTGTGTAATTTTAAAAAAATTGTTTTGGGTTGGGCTTAATTTGAAACCTATTTAATAAATTCTGAAATCCAACTTAAATAAGGTGACAAAATAATTTTTGGGTTTATTATTTTAAAAGAAATAAATTTACTTATCTTTAATCAAACATAATTTGTATCATATTTAAATAAAAATAAACAGAATAAAGAAAATCCAAGCTGGGCCTTATGGCCTTATTACATCATTCAAACCCAAAATAAAGTACTAAAATTTCATAAAGTCCAAATTCCAAATAATTTCTTCAAGCGATGCATGGCCACCTTTAGCTCCTCTGCCGACCCGGTCCATTACCGCTCATCACCTGAAAAATAATTCCCCAACGGGTGAGTCAATGAGACTCAATGTGTACATAGTACTAATTTCCAACAAATCAGGCATACAAGTCATATCAATATCATGTTCATACAAAATAAAGGATGATGCAACCCAAATCCAAACCTATTTGTCCATCCGCTACACACCACCCGTACCAACTTTGCACACATGGGGACTACTAAGTCGACCCTCCATCCGCTACACACCATCGAAGGCGATCGCTGCGATGACGCGTGCTCTCGCCCACTTATGTTGTGTCATTAGACATCAGTATTCATCGGATGTAACCGGTTACCACTTTTCACTTTATGTGACCGTAGTCACCACTTTACGTTGGTGAGACCGTAGTCATCACCTTCACTTTCTTCCTCCACAAATATCCCGAATGCCCCAATTATTTCATAACATATTTCACATACTAAATTTTCATTCATGTTACTAATCACATGTTCAAAATATATCACATTCACAATCCTATCAAAAGTAGGAAACGTGCACTGGTACTCCTTACCACATTTGTGGTGCTTAGCCACATTCACATCTTGTTACATATTTACATATCTAATGGTTGCCATGCAATTTATTGAAAGTTAGTAAGAGTACACACCTTTTTAAGCTTAATAGTTTCCGTGAATTCCGTGAAGCGATCTACCGATCTAGATCTTTCACTCCTATATTCGTAGTTAATTAAAACATATAAATAAACCTATTTGGTCTTAAAACCAAATCCTACTAGAAGTAGAATTACTTACCTAGTTGCCGAATTGATTTAATCAAGTCCCAACAGTTGCTAGAATTCCTCTTCCTTGAAATCGGCTAATACTAGGTATGTAACCATGTCGGGCTTTAGGTTTGAAATAATGGAAAACACTTAAACAAATTATGCCTTGGCCGAATATCCCTTACCTTATGATGGGATTCCAAATCAAGAGGATTCCTTTATAAGCTGTTGAAATCCTATAACTTCGTGTTAGATTAGATCTAACTTTGAAAACGTGAATCATAATCTTTAACCACATATTTATATTTATAATCCTTACCTTAGATCCTTAGATTTCCGAAAGATCCCCTTTGATGTTGTGGATGATTGCCCTCTTTCTTAGAATCCACAAAGATTCAACTTAACAAAGAGAACGGAGAAGAAAATAGAAGAAAAAGAGAGGATTTTTGCTTAATGAAAATTCGCAGAGAGGGGTTTTGCCTAGGAGAATTTCTGAGAGAGGAAGAGGAGCAAATGTTGATGAGTAGCCCTCCTGTCCTCCTTTTATAGCCAAAGTTATCAGCCTATGAGTCCTTTACTTGGCCACCACTCCTCTTTTTGATAATATTATCTCTTTTATTTAAAAGATAAAAGCCTTTAATCCATCAATTATCTCCTCAATTATCTCATTAGAAAATAATCCTTTATTTATCTCTTATTATTCACATATTTATGTGAATAAAACTCCTTTATTTATCTCTTATTATTCACATATTTATGTGAATAAAACTCCTTTATTTCTCTCTTATTATTCACATATTTATGTGAATAAAACTCCTTTATTTATCTCTTATTATTCACATATTTATGTGAATAAAACTCCTTTATTTATCTCTTATATCCAAGTTTCCCGAAATGTTCAAGTTTCCATTTTGGATCATTTCCAAAAATGTTTAGGTTTCCAAAAATGTCTAAGTTTCCAAAAATGTCCATTTCCATTTCCATTTTCATTTCCATCTCCATTTTCATTTCCATTTTCATTTTCATTTCCATTTTCATTCATTTCTAGGTTTCCAAAAGTATCAAAAATTTATTCATAATACTTAAGACTTGTCATTTCATACAATTGATCTGAAAAATGCATAGGCCCTTCCTAGGATGTTACATACCACATTCGGCTTTGGCCAAATTCACATTTATAATTTCATAATTCAGCATGTAATCAAGGTTATAACCGATATTAACAGAATTAAATTGCTTATAGACTTACCTCGGATAACGTCGGACGACAAAACCGGCTAGTCGATTACTTTAGCTTTTCCCCGATCCAAGTCCTTTTTCTTTTGCTCTTGATCTAAATATGTTCAATTTAAGCTCATTCAAATACATTTCAATTCAATTTAGTCCTAAAACACTTAAATGAACAAATTACCATTTTACCCCTAATGTTTCACACCTTTACAATATAGTCCTATTTGCACAAAATACCAAATACACAAAATTTGATTTCACAACCTAAAATTCGAATATTCATGGAGATTATACAAGTCCATTCATTTCATTTATTTTGCATTTTAACCCTCAAAATTTATTTTCTCAATTTAGCCCTATTTAGCTAAATTCACAAAAATTCAAAAACAAACATATAAATCTATCACATATATTTTATAATCCATCATTAAATAACATAAACATCCAACTATCAACAATGGCTCAACTCAAAATTTTCATCAAATTCAAAAATTAAAGCATGCGTCTTGAACATTTCTAAGCAACGATATCAAAAACGTAGAAATTATCAAAAACCGAACAAGAACTAACCTTTAATTTTGCTTAATAGTAGCCGAACTTGAGAAAGCTTCAAAAACTTTTCTTTCCTCTGTATTTTCGGTGGAAACAATGTATGAATGAATCCCACTATTATGTTTCTTTTAGTTTAATATAATTATAACTTATAAAATAAATATAATATAACATTTTAACTAATAAAATAACATAAAGAAACATGTTATAAAGCCATGTTGCGTCCACTTTAAATAATAATGGACTAATTGTCCTTTAAGGACTTCACTTTACTAAAGCCATCTCAATTTTAGCCAATAATCAATTAAGGGGCCACTTTTACCAATTATGCAATTTAGTCCTTTTGTCAAATTAAACACACAGACAGTCAATTTAATTCATAAAAATTTAGCACATGCTAATTCACATATCAACGACACAGAAAATAATATTAAAAATATTATTCAGACTCGGACTTGTGGTCCCAAAACCACTGTTCCGATTAGGGTCAAATTCGGACTGTTACAGCCGGGTTGGTCCGGATATAGTGGGTGAACCATTCGTTCATCATCTGGTAGAAGGCTTGCTTAGCCTCCCCCTCATGGCTACTCGAGATAGGTCGAGAGTCTACCGGCGCTGACCCATGTGCAAGATCAGGCTCTACGCTCTCAACATCATCACTCTGACTGCATGATCCATTTACTATATAAAAATCACAATTCAAATGTCAAGTCACCACACTATCGCATTATAATTTAAGGCATGTATAGCTAGACTCACACGTGCTACTACGGTAGTCCTAGAATCGACTAAATCGTAAGCTCTGATACCAATTAAATGTAACACCCTTAACCCGTATCATGTGCATGAATTAAGGTTAAAGGGCATTACTAAGCATAATACAAGCCATATCAAATATTTACGACTCAAGCAGACATAATCGAACACATAAAGTGTACTGTAATTCCATTAAATACTTAACATTTATAAATACATATTATAAATTATTTAGCCAAATTCACATAGAAGCATGTTTCAAAAATATCTTTATCACTAATCAATTGGTCACCTATTCAATGACTGAATATGCACATATCCATTACTACTAAACTCAACAAAATAAAAATATCAAAACTAAGTATGCGTGTATATATATATTGACATACTAAATCTTGTGTAATCAAATTTAACATTTATCAATCATAGTCCCTATTAATGTAATTGCGCATGTACCAATTTCCCCAATGCAATCTCTTTTGTTTCAAAAATGCATAATAAGATCAACTTCTAAAATAACAATATACTAAACCAAAGGCATGACATAATAGATACGAAATTCAAATGAATTACCAACACATGCATACATACATTACCGATTGTACTTTTATAAAGATCAAGCATCATGGCCGAATACCATCAAGACCATATTACCATAATTTGGCCATTTCACTACCAAATCACATAAATTGAATTTGATACACATGCACCAATGCCATTCATAACCGAATATGCTATTCAATTACATATCCATTAATGACACATATTGCCGAATACAAAGTTTATAAGGTGGATTCATGTTTTTATACTACCCATCAAAAGCAATGAATACCAAATCTCATTCCATACTTGATAAACCACCACATATGTTCACTTTCCAAAAGTTAGCAATAATTCATATATAATGATTTCATATCAAACATACATATACAAACTTTCATGCTTGGCATGATTTATAACAAATCCACACTCTTCATCCAAGCAAAACTTGCACACTTAATTTAATCAAGACTTGAATAACTTTAGATTATTTAATAATAAGACAAGCCATTTTCTCATGGCTTATATACTTTCAACAAAATGTTATTCAAGCATTAAGCTAGCCTATACATGCCTTAAGTTCAAAAATTCAACTTTTAAGAGTACCCAAAATAAGACGATAGTGTGGATGTCTTCAATGACGATTCCCGAGCTCGTAGCTTGATCAAAATCTATAAAACAGTAGAAACATATCACACAAAGTAAGCTAACTAGCTTAGTAAGTCTTAAGCAAAAGTATTAAATCAAATAATCATTCAAGCATTTTTAACTCCAAAATTAATATCATAAAATTTCAAAACTTAGTACTTATATGATCTATTTATGTCGAATGCTAATACCCTTTTCTTTAACAACATCAAAATAGCCTTATTTCACCCAAAATGTGCAAACTCACCGAATACACATAAATTTAATATGTGTCCACATATAACCAAATCAAGTAAGTACAATATACATATTGACCACATATAATCGATTATACACATATGTACATATATCCATTTATCCCCACATTTTGCATTTACACATATGGCCGAATCTAAAAACATAACCAAAATCGAATTTCAATATATTACACTCATTATTTGTAAAGCTGAATGCACACATTAAAATCTTACAAATATACCTCAACTATATCACATATTACTAGCATTGAATAGTAATATATCATCTTACCTTATTCCTTGCAACTATGAGGCTTATACGCACTGAACATTCAGCTTATTTGCTGTAATTAAATTCCACATTGATAATAATCCACGAACCCTCTATTTATAATAAATCACCGGCATTAAGCCAAGTAGGCAACAAAGCCCGAAACACACACCTAAGATTAAAGCCCGCTAGACCGAGTGGTCCGAAATTTAGTCACCGCAGATTTAGCTTTGCTAGGCAATAAGCTTTGATACACTTCACCGGCACAAGGCCCTGCTGGGCTCAAGCCCGAATATCGATATTATTAAACCATCTCATACACATTACATATTACCAAAATCACATATATCACACATAATTCCTATCACTTTAACATATCAACTCAATTAAATTTAACTACATTTCATTACTAAATCACTTACCACTTTCGGCTTTGGCCAAATTCACATTTATAAAATTCATAATTCAGCATGTAATCAAGGTTATAACCGATATTAACGGTATTAAATTGCGTATAGACTTACCTCGGATATTGTCGGACGGCAAAAATCGGCTATTCGATAATTTTCACTTTTCCCCAATCCAAGTCCGTTTTTCTTTGTTCTTGATCTAAATATATTCAAATTAAGCTCATTCAAATACATTTCATTTCAATTTAATCCAGAAACACCTAAATGGGAAAATTACCATTTTGCCTCTAATATTTCACACTTTTACAATTTAGCCCTATTTGCACAAAACACAAAATATGCAAAATCTCCTAACAACATAGCTAGGCCGAATCTTCCATATAATCATATAAGTCCATACATTTCATTTATTTTGCAATCTAGCCCCTCAAAATTTATTTTCTCAATTTAGCCCTATTTAGCTAAATTTATCAAAAATTCAAGAACAAAGTATGTTCATCAATTACATATCTATCATTTAACACCATAAAACATCACAAAACTCAACATAGCATCAATGGCATTTTACACAAACATCATAAATTCATGAAACGATACATGGGTTTTAAAGCTTTCAAACAACGATTACAAAAACGTAGAAATTATCGTAAAACCGATCAAAAACTAACCTTTAATCACAAATTTTCTCCTTGGCCGAATGTTAGGCTTTGTTTCTTCTTTTCTTTATGACTTTCATTAAATAAAATAAAGATGATAACATGCATATCATGTTTTATTTTTAACATATATTTGTTTATTACTAATTTACCTTATTAACCTTATAATATAATATTTTATAACAAAATTTCCAAGGCCATTATTGACCATGTACCGTCCACTATCTTTTAAATGGGTTAATTGCCCTTAGGGACCCCATATAATAAAGCCACAATCAAAAGGGTACTTTACACTTTAATTAGTAACTTTTATAATTTACGCGATTAAGTCCTTTTTTAATCGGACACCTAAACGGCAAAATTAAATCACAAAAATTTAACACAAACAAATTCACACATAATAAACATGAAAATAATTTAAAAAATATTTTTAGACTTGGATTTGTGGTCCCGAAACCACTATTCCGATTAGGGTCAAAATCGATCATTACATGTGCTTTCAATCTGTAAATGAACTTTTGAAATTGGATTGGTTTATGCAGAGTGCAAGTTATTCAGTTCTTAAGCTTTGTTTGATATCTTGCTATAGTTTTTAATGATGATTTCTTATGTTCTGTTAACACTAGAGCTTTTGATCCAGATTACGTATTATTTACTTAGTCCTTCATGTTTACATTATTGGGTACTTGTAGATATGCTTACATGTTCATTGTTAAATTTTTATATAGGCATTTTGTCCCCAACTTAACCATTGGCGCTCAGGTCATTGAGAGTTTAAGAAAGCACACAAAGTAACATTCTTTGTGCACTTGCACTATTTTGGCTTTTCAATATTAGTTTGCAAGTTTACAATTCTAAATAGATCAAGTATTTTTCTTCTCTTACAGGGGCATTTCTTGATTGCCACCTTATGGTAACTAATCTTATTGATTATGTTGAACCTTTGGGTAAAACCGGTGCTTCTGGTTTTACTTTTTATGTTGAAGTATCCAAAGGTGGGTTTTGGTTGTCTTTTTCGTTTTTGTTTTACTCACTCGCCATCTTATTGTGGAGACACGCACCCAACCCCGCAAGGTATTGTCCGCTTCGATCCCAGAAAGCCTCATGGTTTTGTTCCACAAAAGATGCCACAACCAAAGTTTCTGCATATGTATTGTAGTAGATCATCAAAGATTCTCAATGTAGTTTTCTATTCCTTGTTTCCTTATGCAAAGATACCGTGTTACCTTTTACAGAAAATTGGCAAGAACTTATCCAAAAAATTAAGTCAAAAGCTATGAGGCCCAGTGTGGCATTAAAGCCTGGAACACCAATTGAGGATGTTTATCCTCTTCTCTTTCTTCTTCTTCTTCTTCTCCTCATTTTCTTCTTCTTTTTTTTTCTCTAACCCTAAAATGGTGCCGGTAGGGTTTGTTAAATGAGAGTAACCGGCCACCGGATGGTTTTTTGACACTAACGACGCCACACCGCCATATCACTTTGTCGTGACGTCTGACGCGAAACAACAAAAAGATTGTTTTGTAACTTTTCAAAAGTTGAGTGACTGAAATGAAACTTAGATGACTGTTTTGTCAGCTACCCCAAAGTTGGGTGACTGTTGGTGTAATTTACCCAAAAAAACAATAAGAAAATAGCAACAAAATAACATGAAAATAGCATATATTTTTTTGTCTTTTTACTAATTTAGGCTGAGCCCAAGCAAAAAAAGCCTTACATGAGTCCCGACTTGTTTTTAAACAGTTTATTTTTGTCCAAGCCTATTTTTCTGACTTGGACAGGTCTAATATAAACAATATATTTAAATTAATTATACAATTATAAATTTAAATTTTTTAAAGGTTTAGGGTTTGAGTTTAGGATTAAAGGTTCGAGGTTTGGTTTTAAACCTGGATTCGAAGTTCGAGTTCGAGGTTCAAAGTTCAGGGTAAAAAAATAGCAAAATTATGTTTTAATGACATGAAAAAAAATTGTTAAAATATCATTAAATAATTAAAAAAGACAATGAATAATATGGTAGGAAAGGTCCATAAAATAATTTCTCCAAATATAAACAAACGAACATCCAATTTAAAGAATATTATAAGAAAATGAATAGGTTGTTTTATTTTTATTTTTTTACCAAAAAGCTAGATACAATAAGCTCAATAAGTTATGAGAAAATAAATTTTTAAAAAAAAAAGTTAAACAAAAGAAGAAAAGGAACCCAATTTTTATCTTAATCTTTTCTTGTTGATAGAGTTTGAATGCATTAAAAAAAAAAAAGGTGGAAAACGGAAATTACACTTAAAGTCATGATTTATCTTTTCATCGTTTGTAGACTTGAGTTACTAGAACTCGTTTAATGTGGTAGCACTCATATAACTTGCTTACATAGTGACCAAAATTAACAAATGCATAAACTCATTACATCATTATTACATTAAAAGGAAAGACTAAAGAAAATTAGCTACAACACATCAAAGCTCCAAACAACGAAGAAAGTAATTATCTTCACTATCCAAAGTAAAACATTAAATATGATTTAGAGGTTTACCTAAACTTGAAATAACACACAATTAATATTCAAAAGGTTCCTCTTTACGATTATTTTACCAATAAAGGCCCATTTCTAACTTTATTTACGGAAATTGGTCAATTTTTTTTTGTTATTATTGGAAATGGCCGAAAACTACAAAACGCGTCTATGTCAGCGCGTTTTGTGCTGACATGTAAAAATCGCTCCCTCAGGGACTTGATTTGCTGAAATTTCCCCCTAAAATGCTCTTACGTGGATGCGTTTTGTAATTTTCGGCCATTTTCAATAAATAATAAAAATATTGGCCCATTTTCCGAAATAAAGTTGGAAATGGGCCTTTATTAGTAAAATGGTTCCTCTTTACTTTATGGGCTCTACAATGAAAGAATAAAAAATCTTAAGAAAGGATGATAAAAGAAAAAAAAAAGAAAAGGTAAAGAATAAAACCTCATACTTGGGAGTCAAAATCAAAATAATCAAAGAGCACGAAGGAAAAAAGAGTAAGAAAAGCTCAACTTTTGAATTACAAATATATATTCAAGTAATTATAAATACAAATCGATACATTGAATCAGTACCTATCGACGAGTAAAAAAACATACTTTAGATTCAAGTTAATCCGATAATCAATGTCATAAATCAGATAAAAAAGTTATTTAAATTTTGGTTAGTTGATTCATGGCATTTAAAGTTGTTTTATGGAAAAAATAAATTGTAGAAGAAAAAGGGAATGAAAGTTTTCTATTGTTGTAGGCGGTGCAAATAGAGAATGCCATACAACATTGATTTTCACAATCTAATGACTTAAATAAAAACTTTTGAATAATTCAAAAACTATTTTATAAAATTTTAAAATTAAATGAAAAAAAATAAACTTACTAATAATTTAATAACCTTCAATAATCAGTTACTTTATTTCATTCACCTATAATTAAATTACATTAATGTGAGATGAATTGTATTTTGATTAATTCATTTGGTTTCAACTAGTACAACTAAAAATACTTGACTATTTTTTTTTTAATAATGATTTCATATATTCCACTAAAATTATAATTTTTTTTGGGTAAATTATAAGAATAGTCATCCAACTATGCATTTGGTTCTTTGGTCACTCAATTATCAATTTCTCTCAACTTAACTACTAAACTTTTTGAAATTAAATATTTTAGTCATTCTCCTATTAATTTTCATCAACTTAGTAGCGAAAGTTTAACATGGGCTTTTTTTTATAGGTTATATCACTTTTTGGAGTTTAAACTTGACAACTTTTCTTATATTGAGGCCTGAACTTGACAATTATTCTCACATTAAGGCTTAAGTTTTTTTTTTTTGTGTGTGTTCAAGTTATTCCTTAAAAACCCAAAGTTTATGCCTCGATATGGGAACAATTGCTAAGTTCAGGCTCCAATATAGGAGCAATTGCTAAGTTTAGGGACTAATATGGACAAAAAAAGTTCAAGCCCCAATGTGGGAATAGTTACCCAATCCAGGCCCCAAACAGTGATTTAACTCCTTTTTATTAACCTAATAATAAATTTAGCCCTCCAATGTTTACACATTCTATTAATTTGATCTTATATCTAAAAAATTCAACAATGTTTATAAAATTTATGATTTTAGTTATTGAAAATTTAGAATGTCTATTGATGCTTTCTTCCTTTAATCTTAATTTTAAGGTACTTGAAAATTTGGGTTAGCTTTCTTTTAGGTAATAATTCTATTTGATGTTTTTTTTCCACTTTGTTTTTCTTATATTTACGTATTTACAAGACTTCAGTTTATCTGGATATGAAGTAAAATTTTCTAGATTGGTTTCTATTTTATTGTAGTTATACAACCATGTGAATCTCAGTTGCTTTGCTAGCAAATGGGGAGTTTCTTTTTTCCCCACTATTGTTAGTTGTAATTTTGAATTGAGATTTAGAATGGGTTTGGATAGACGGTACGTTTATTTATCATTAGTATAAAAATAACGATAACGGTGAGATTAAATACTGTAATAGTATTATAATGTGAGACAAAAGCAAGCTAAATGCATCAAACCGCACCTCATCATCCATCCAAACACATCCTTATATATAAATTTTAGGAATAAGAATAATGAAAATTGGAGTAAATTTCCATGTGCGTTGATTTGATATTAAGTTTTTGATTTATTGCATTTTTGGATTTTAGGGTTTTGGTGAGAGTTGTTGAGAATTGTTTACTTTAAAGGGGAAACCTAACTATTGGCCTAACATCCATCAACAACATCTAACGAGATTCATCAGTGAGTTTAAGGCAAACCCAGATTTGCTTGAAGGAAAAATTTAAGGTCATTTGATATATTTTTTCTCCTTTTTTTATTGTGTTTTTAAAATTTTAATAATTATGTTTTGATTTTTATATATAATTCTTCGATTTTTAAGACATTTTTATATTTTTATCGAAAAATGATTTTTTTAAATATTTTTTTATAATTAGAACTAAAATAATAAATTTTGTAAATTTTGATGGTTAAATTTATTGAACTTTTAGATTTAAAGTTAAATTGATAGAATATGTAAATATTGAAGGATTAAATTTTGTTATCGTGGCCAATAAAAACACACTTTAGACTTCCGCTCTTTGAGTTAATGACAACTAACGGAGAATAATTAAAAATTTTAATTTTAAAAATTAAATAATTAGATGATAAAAATAGTCATAAGTACATAGTTGAGTGATCGTTCTTATAATTTATCTAAATTAATTGCATACCATAAGTGATTTATCTCATAAAAATTTAAAATAAAGGTTAAAGTATATTTTAAATTTCTGTACTATTTGTAGGTTTGGAATTTAATCATTTTATTTTTATTTTAAGAAATTTAATTCATTTACTTTTTTTATTTAAAAATGTAATTTTAATTCTTAGAACAATTAAAATTCTTTTGTTAAATCATTTATTTTATTAAATAGTTATTAGACTTGATCATGGCTAAGTCAGGCTGGGTTGATGCAAAATTTTAGACTCGTTTTCTAGGCTCGATTCTGATTGACCTGAAAAATGAGCTTAAAATTTTGTCAAAGCTCGACCTAGATTAAAAATGTTAAATTCAAGCCCCGACTTGGCCCGACCGTATTAATTTTTTTAGATTATTTTTTATTTATTAAATTTAAAAATATAATATATCAAATACACTAAAACATTAAAATAAATGTTTTCTAACAAATTGAAAATATATTAAAAAAGTCATTATACTTAAATAACATAAAGATAGTAACAACTTAACAAACAAATACCTCTAAGATAGTAGCAAAATTAACAATAAAATAAGAGTTATACAATATCCGAACAATAACGACAAAACAACAACGAAATGGAAAAAAAAAAAGAAAGTTTAGGTTGATTCAGGTTGAGTCGAGTTTAGACAAAAAAATCTTACGCGAGACTCGATTTATTTAGAAAACAAGCCTTATTTTTTTGTTTAAACTTATTTTTCGGACTTATATTTTTACCCAAAACCTCTCACTTTTCAAGTAGACTTTTGGGTCTGAATGAGTGACCCGACCCATGATTAGATCTAATGACTACTAAATTAGTATTTTTTTATTTCAAAATATTACACTAGCAAATTTAATAACATTAATAAATACACCTAAATTTTAAAATCTACAATTAAAAAATATGGGGACTAAAAGCATATTTTGATCAAAATAAAACGTAACAAGACTACGATAACATTTAAATTTAATTATCAAATTCAACTTAATACAATAATTAAGAAGAAAGTAGGAAAGAAGAAGACAACTCAATTAATTTTATAAGGATATTTGAATCAGATTGAATTGATCGATTAAAATAATTAGATCAAGAATTATTTAAATTACGAGTTCAATGAATGAGATTAAACTAATTGATTTGGTACAAATAAAATTGAATCGAATAAAAATTTAATTATCTTTTTTTTTATATATATTTTTTATAATTTTTTAATACTAATAAAATTGATTGGTTTCACCACGGGTCCCCAAAAACTCCATGTTGCTAAAAGAGAATATATTTAAATACTTGGCTTCTTGCTTTTTTATTTTTTTGAGCTCGAATGGTTTCTTGCTTTTCCACCACCCTCTAAATAAAATTGCAGATTCTCTTGTAAATAATTTAGACAAATAATTAAAAGAAAAAAAGTAAACCCATATTTGCATAGGATTTTGGACCTTCACCTCTTCTCTTCTTATCGTTATTTTCAGCTGAAAAAGGCTTTTACATTAATCACCCTTGAAGTTTATTTTCTACAGGTAATAATAAATTTTCCTTTTTTTTTTGTCTGCTTATTGGGTTTTCTTTTAATTCAATCCTTAACTGGTTCATGTTGATTTTTTTTTTTTTTTTTGTGTATCTTCTTAGATTTTCTTCTGAATTTTGTTTGATCTAAGCTTATAATGGGGAGATACCCATATTTTATTTAGTCTTAAATTTTATGATTTCACTTCCTATAGAAAAATTAATGCATGTTTTTGTCTTTCAATATAGGAAGCAGGTAAGCATGTGAGTTCAAACTATTTGGTAGATTTTTAATCAAATAGATTGAATTGCCAGGATTTATACTTTGCAATATATATATATATATATATATATAGTTTTTTATTTGGTCAATGTTCTAATTGAAATTTATGCCAGTGAAAAACTCCTATATCTTTGAACAAGTCAATTTCTTTATTTCTCTTTAGGATTTTAGTGTGCTTAATTTTTTTTTTTTTTTTTATGCTATTGAAGCATTGGATCATCTTTGCATGCTGCAGGAACAGGCTGCTTTGCTAACTTTGTTACTTGATTCACCATTCTAAAGCAAGGTATTGTTCAGTAAGGCCTAAAGTTAAATATACGTAAGTATGGGCAGTCCTGCAGAGCCAAAGAGAAGAGTGGCATTTGTGCTGATTGATGGATTAGGAGATGTATCAATACCAAGGTTTGGGAATAAGACTCCACTGCAGGCTGCTGATGTTCCAAACTTGGATGCCATAGCATCAGCTGGAGTTAATGGCCTTATGGACCCTGTGGAAGTAGGTTTGGGTTGTGGGAGTGATACGGCTCACCTCTCACTGTTGGGCTATGACCCGAGAGTCTATTACCGAGGGCGTGGTGCATTTGAGTCCATGGGGGCTGGGTTGGCAATGTCACCTGGAGATATTGCATTCAAGGTGTGTAACCTGCTCTAGCTCTCGCTTCGTTCTTTTCCTTTGTTTCTCGTCTGCACTAGTTGTTACACTGTTTGCTGATACTATTTCTGTAGTGGACCATCTATTGAGCATGGCTTATGTTGATATCTTGATAATATCCAAACAGATTTATGATTCTCAAATATAACATATTAGCTGTGAGTTTAATGTAGATATTAGTTTGATATGAATGAGGAAAATTTTGGTCATTAGCTGTTTTTTCATTTTAATTTAATGTTAAACTTAGGTTAACAATCGTGCCTGAGATGGCTCTATACAAGTTTTTACTTTTAAACCTTAATATTCTTTTATCTTCCTGAAAAATGATTAAACTTAGCGCCTTTCTCCTTACCAGATATGATCTAGCTTCTCACTTGATCACTTACTTGAGGGGAACGATTTTCTTAAAGATCTTCTTGCTGTTTTTCGCAACAAGTTAACATTTTATAATTCCATAATTTTCTTCATAACTTGATATTTTATTGTAAATGGTTACCTAATCCAATATTTCAATTATCTGTCTCCAGTCAAATTTTATGACCTTGGATGAGAAAACTGGCATAGTTACAAGTAGGAGAGCTGACAGGCATTTTGAAGAAGAGGGGCCTATCCTTTGTGTTGCCCTGGATAGAATGAAGCTCCCATCTTTTCCTGAGTATGAAGTAAGAGTCAGGTACTGATGTTTTTAATTGCTGTAGTTGTCAGTTTATGTAGTTATATTCGTTCACTTAGTTCTGCAGGATATAGAAACTTCCAGCTTAATCAACAAGGTTTTTACTTTAACATTGTCATTTTGGTTATGCACTCTCTTGAGAATTGATTTGGAGCATTAAGTTTCTGTTGTAACATATCTAAGGTGCTGAGATCTCTCACAGGTATGCAACAGAGCACCGATGTGGAGTTGTTGTTAAAGGACCAAGACTGAGTGGAAACATATCAGGAACTGACCCATTGAAGGACAACCGCTTACTTCTGGAAGCCAAGGCTTTAGATGATACTGATGAAGCAAGACACACAGCTGCAGTTGTTAATGAGTTATCCAGGGAGATATCAAAGATTCTAGTTTCTCACCCTTTGAATGCAAAAAGGCTAGCAGAAGGGAAAAGCGTTGCTAACATCGTCCTTCTAAGAGGCTGTGGTATCCGAATTGAGGTGTGTTGTCCTGAAATTTCCCAATTATATATGCATTTCACTTCTTTGAATGTGGAGAAAAAGATGTTTTTATTTTCTGTTCTTCTATTTGATGTACTTCTTGCATTTCTATTGTAAGATGCCAATAAATGCTACTACCTCTTCTATGCTTTATAGGTTCCACAATTCGAGAAGAAACATGGCTTGTGGCCTTGCATGGTGGCTCCCACAAAAATTATTGCAGGATTGGGCCTATCACTTGATATTGATATCCTAGAAGCTCCTGGAGCAACTGGAGACTATCGAACACTTTTGACTTCAAAGGCAACTGCCATAGCTAAGGCACTCTCTACCCCTCTACAAACATCTCCTAGTGTCTTTGTACCAGGGAGGATGAGCACAAGCCTGGGAGATCAGATGGTTATGATTTTGGATTTCTCCACATTAAGGTAATGACCTTATCAATCCATTAGTTTTTGCCTTTGTTAGTATTTCCTGTATTTAGCAAATGCTTGTTGATGACCACCTTTTGGGGCCAGAATCAGCATGTTTCAATTTCCCATTTTCTTTCCTAGAGTTTGCATACTCTTATGTTTAATCCTACCTTAAGAAAGTCTTGTTTGTGAAAAAGCTGATTAAGAATCTTTTATGCAATATTGCCTGGGAAAAAATCATTTAACTTTGTGAATATTTTATCTTGGGTACTGATTTAAATATTTTATTTTGTTTTTACATTTGCCTTCTGCACAATGTACAATATTCTCCATATCATTAAGTGATGCAACTTCATTCTGTTACAAAATTTCAGGCAATAGATGATGCAGGTCACGATAAGGCGAGTGTTTTCAAAGTAAAAGGCTTGGAAGCTGTAGATCGAGCTATAGCACAGCTGGCTAAGCTCCTGTGGCAGGCAGAATCAACTGGGAACTTCCAATATTTTATTTGTGTCACTGGTGACCATTCTACACCCGTTGAATATGGAGATCACAGTTACGAACCAGTTCCATTTACAATTTGCCGGTTGAAAGATTTTGTGGGTGCAGTTGGTGGGGAGTCTAGTGTTTTGGAAACTTCCCTTGATCCATTTCCTCTTCCTACTGTTAAGGCAGGTGAAGAACTAAATGAAGCCATTGGTTTAGAAAAAGGGAGAAAATGCAAGCAAGTTCAAGCATTCTGTGGTGATTCAGTTTTTGAGTTTAACGAGATTGCAGCTGCGAGGGGCTGTCTTGGGCGGTTTCCAGGTGGAGAGATGATGGGAATCATTAGGAAATTTCTTAAATTAAATGCATAGCTTTCATGGTCAAATGTTAAGAGCTCTTTCCCAGACAACCTCTAAGTTTCTGAATAAGGTGTTTCTGATCTAAAAAAATAACCATGACAGTATGTCTTTGAATCATCAAAATTTTGAATGCTTCTTATGAGTTGTAACATCAATGGGATTTGTTGTTTATACGTGCAACCCTCTTACATAACTTAGTCATGTGTTCGAGTAGAGGCTAATCCACTGCTGACTCAGTCATGTGGTGGAGTGGAGGCTAATTATCTGCTGCCATAACTCAGTCATGATTGTCCTATTAATAAAAACAATAGTTTGAGTGAGGATGTTCAATTCCTTGTTGCACACTACAAGGGTAAAATGCAATGTACTATGATAATTTCTAACCTTAATCTGACATTTCGTTTTTCATTCATAACTTTCTCTATGTCCCAATTTAATTCCTAGCCAAATATTAGCTGAACTTTTAGTCTTTCTGTGAAATGGCTCTTCCATGACAGGATCCATGCTAGCACTTATGAGTCATGTGAATAGCATTTCAGTTCCTTTTATACTTGTAGGTCCTTTATCTGTCTCTGCTTGCTGCTTTCCTTTCTAATTGGCGTCCTCTCCCCTTTAGTTAATACTTCACTAAGATTTTCCAAGGAAAAATGCTCTGAGATTGGACCTTTTTATTTTGCAAGAAGAGCAGCTATTACAGATGATGCATCCATCAGTGCTATTTCAGCCTGAGGTTCTGCCATGCCATATGGACCTCCAGATAGTGCACCTAATGGAGGCTCATACTCGGAGATGGACACCTGCTAAAGGCATCAGCTAGAGGTAGAAACCCAGTTTACTGATGGGCATGGGAGACTGCTTTGAATTATGATGATTTTTAGAGATAGCAGCTATTCATGATTTGTAAGATACTTTTCTTTTCCTTGATTACAATTTATAATTTTCATATGCTGAGCAAAATAAGATAATATTTATGTTCATTTTACTGTTATATGCTGAAGCAGAGTGCATCCATCCGCTGACATGTTTATTGAACCTCACAGTCTCTTGAAGAACAATGATCTTGTTTCATCCGGTACCATGGTTCCATAAGAATTTCCCAATTCTTATAGCGTCTACTATTTATGTATCAAGTTCGCTCATGTAAACAATCATGATAAAGCATATAATAATGCTAGCATTATGTGTAATATATTAGCAAAAGCAAGTCAATAGAAAGAGTGGATAACAAAGCAATTTTAAAGCTAATTCTGTTTTGACATCTCTTGCAACATTTTAATTTTCTCTCTACTCTACTTTTAAAGTTGGGTTCACCATTTGTCAAACTTTTCCAGCTACTTTTTTGAACTTCAAATGAAAAGTAACTCCTAAAAATTAACTTTGAATCATTCTAGAAATGTGCCTGAAACTAGATTAGGAATCAAACTTTAGGGCATGCTATATATATGTTTTATCCTAGTTATTTGCAACGCTTAGGATTCACCATTTGTTGAACATCTCCAGCTACTTTTTTGAACTTCAAATGAAAAGTTAACCTAAAGATGTGGTAATTTTTTCACCTAAACTTCTGCAACTATTTGTATTTGGCTTAAGTAACTTCTGTACTTTAACCTAATGTTCATAGTGTGAGCCACATATTTTCCATGATATGTTTACTCTAGTAAATATTAGTTCTACTGTATTTGGCTTCCAATATGTTCTATTTATTTTGTAAATTTGCAGGTTGGCATGTACCAAGTTCAACAGACAGACAATAATTTTTGTTGCTTCTTCAGTGATTTATAAGCTATGTGTCTCTGACTCTTCCTTTTTCTTTCAGTATACGAGTCTAACGCGCGTATGTTTGGTGCATATTCGGACATGGCTATGGGATTTGGCCTTCAAAAGAATCTTATGAATACATGGAAAACTTAGAAAAAGAATTGAACATATACATGTCCGACATATTCGTCTTTAGAGATTTGAGGTTTGGCCATAGGTTTGCAACTGAGATATAGGAATGGACGAATCTATTCTTAAAGTGCCTTTTTCTTTGTGTAGCTGGGACTACCATTGTCATGTCACAATTGCTATATTCATAATTTATTCAAACAAATATAGTGCTAACTTGTTTTATCGACTTTCTCTGATCTTAGGGCTGCCTTACCTTTATCCCTTTTTTCTCATTATAAATTTTGCTTGGGATCAGCTCTTAGTTTCAAGCAAAGTGCTGTTATATTTCTTGTACTTGGTTTAGTTTTCCTATATCTACCAGGTGTTATATTTTAGGAAGATCTTTCCATGGAGAATCTAGCTTTCCATCGGCATTTTCTACTTTGTTTGGCTAACTCCCGAAAGAAACATGGTATTGTTCAGATCTTTACAACTGGGAAGGCTTCTGGTATGCCAGTTCTCACCTTCCTGCTGCCATGGCTGCCAGGTTGAACTTCCAAGCAAATGACTCTGATGTATTTTTGACTTCTTCTATGAAGACAGGCACCACATGGCTCAAGGCTATCATCCCAACAATAATGAATCCCACCGGTCGCATGGATGATGATAACAATGACCCTTTGCTCAAACGTCATCCTAACGAGCTAATGCCATCTCTGGAAGTTCAGCTTTTCAAGGAAAATCCTAATCCTGATCTCTCATATATGTCTTCTCCAAGACTATTCCGAACCCATGTCCCTTACCCTATGTTACCCGAATCTGTTAAAAACTCAGCTTGCAAGATCGTGTATATCACTCGAGACAGCTTGCAAGATCGTGTATATCACTCGAGACCCTAAGGACACGTTTGTGTCATTGTGGCACTTTTTGAACTCTTTGGTTTCTACCCATGGAATTGATCCATGGCCAATGAATGAAGCTTTTGACAGCTTTTGCAGAGGGGTTCATGTCTTCGGACCATTCCATGACCATGTTTTAAGTTATTGGAAAGAAAGTATAAAGAGGCCTGAGAAGATACTTTTCTTGAAATATGAAGACATGAAGAAGGACCCAAGGGCGGAATTGAGGAGGCTGGCTTGTTTCCTTGGAAGGCCTTTTGAGAAGGAAGAAGAGGTAGACAAAGTGTTGTGGAGATGCAGCCTGGAAAGGCTTAAAAACCTGGAAGTGAACCAACATGGAGCTGATCCTTGGTTAGGCTTTGAGTACAAGTTTTATTTCAGGCGTGGCAGTGTTGGGGATTGGAAGAACAACATGAGTAATGAGATGAAAGAAAAGCTGGACCACATTACTGCTATGAAATTCGAAGGTTCTGGCCTGGGTTTTGGACATTAATTAAGTTTACTAGCTTTGAAATTGGTGGCTCTGTTTTCAGTTTCTGAATATGATATACTCTTAGATATCATTTGCTTTATGTTTACGTTTATGAGGAATGCTTAGCATGTAGTGGTGGTAATTCCTGTTTTTAATTTAGAGAACACCATCATTCCATTTAATTCATCAAAACTCAATAGTACATAACACATGGGCAGAAACCAAACCAAAACAAGATAATACAAATATGAAACAAACTCTTAAATCTAAAATTATGGGAGCAAGCGAGAGATATTCTATAGAAAAGGTGTTCAACCAGCCAGCCATCGATGAGCAAACATCTGTCATCACAAATTCCATCTTCCTCAACGATTTTTCTTGAATCTCCTAAGAACTATGTTGCCTGCTCGTTGAATCATCCCAACAAGCCATTTTGGTTTCCGAATTGTCATCATGATGTATCCAGCTGAAATCCAAAATCCAAAATCCAATCCACATCCATAACCCATCATTACAAATTTCCAATCCAAGCCAAATGCAGAATCAACTTCCTCTTCATCGAAAGTTGCTGGTGGTGGATCACTATGGCCACAGCTTTTTGACACGGGAAACCCACACAACCCTGTATTGCCAACGTAGGAAACGTTGAGAAAGGTGTTGAATTGTTTTCCCTGAGGTATGAGTCCGACAAGGTGGTTCTCTGACAGGTTTAACACTTCAAGAAAATTCAAACCACTCAATTGTGAAGGTATCTCGCCAACAAGTTTGTTGAAAGAGAGATTTAGTGACTCCAGTGCTGTCAGATTCCCTAATGAGGAAGGAATATGACCAGTTAAGTGATTATGAGAGAAGTTGAGCACTTTGAGAGAAATAAGGTTTCCAACTGTTTCTGGAATTGTTCCTTCGAATCTGTTGCTTGACATATCGATGGCTGCAATTAGTTGGAATTCTCTCAAGCATGATGTCCATTCCTTTCATTGTGACAACCACAGAATCAATGTAAGATTCAAATATAGCTCCTATATATTCCATTGGAAAATTGGCCAAATTCATCTTACCTTCGAAACTTGTAAAGTATGTTGTTGGCAGAAAACCAGAGAACTTATTATGCGAGAGGTCTAAAATTTGCAATCTCAAGAAATACGACTCATTTGCAGAATGGGCTATTTGACCGTGAAAATAGTTGGAGCGCAACACAATAACTTGTAGCACAAGAAGATCTCCCAACCAGTGTGGAAATGTGTCATTTATCTTGTTGCTTCCAAGATTCAACACTTTCAAATGAAGACAATTCACCAAGGATTTAGGCAATGGCCCATCAAAATCATTGTTGTTGAGGTTAAGTACCTTAAATGCATTTCCCTCAACAAAATTATCAGGGATGCTTCCATGAAATTTATTCATCTGCAAATCCAGATAAGTAATATTTGTTAAGCCTAGACATTTTGGAATTACTCCACTCAAGTTGTTATGGGACAAGTCGAGAACTACTTCAATTTCTGAACCGCCGAAGTTGCATATCGAAGATGGAATTTCTCCATTTAATCTGTTGTGTGAGATTACGAAAGCCCTCGTTGAAGGTGGTGGTGCTAGAAGTGGCCCTTCTAGCAGGTTGGAGCCAAGCACAAGAAATTAAATGCTCTTTCATGGATAATATTCTAGAGCTGTCAACAAATTGTTAGAGAGATCAAAAGTCAGTAGGTTGCTTCCCCAATTGTTTTCTTGTTCTGTAATTTGGCCTTGAATGTTGTTGTTTGAAAGATGTAAATATTTCAAACTCTCTTGCGTTGTCAAGAAATTTGATAATTCTGTTATATTACAAGAAGACCACAACAAACTATTAAGAATGGGCAAAACAAGATCAACCTCGCTATTGTTGCACACAGACAGCGGAATGTTGTGTGAAAGATCCAACGTCTCAAGGCTTTTAAGCTTTAGAAACATATCTGCCTCGTTAACATGAATTCTATTGCAAGAAAGGTTTAGAAAGTGCAAACCTTCTAGATTTCTTACAAAATTTGGAAATTCGCTGATGTTGCAAGAAGAGAGTTCTAAACTCACAAGATTAGGCAAAGAGTGATTGGCATTGCTTGCACTGGTAAATGATGAGAAAGCATTATATGAGAGAGAGAGGTGCTCAAGTTTGCTGAGCTCTGATAGTTTGTCCAATCCAAAGTTGCCATTCAGCTTGTTATTGTTGAGCCTTACTTCAACTAAAGATGGAAGAGTGAACAACCAGGATGGTACCCTGCCACTGAGAAAGTTGTGATGAAGGCGCAGAATACCAAGTTGTGAAAGCCCACTCACTTTTGATGGAAGGGAACCCACCAAGTTGTTTTCAGAAAGATCTAGAAACTGAACTTGAGTGAGGTTGAAAACTGAACATGGAATAGGACCACTAAAGTTATAATAGGAAAGATCTAGATATTCAAGTTGTGTGAGGTTTCCGAGAGATGCTGGAATTGGACCTTTCAAATTACTACCGCCAAGATCCAATATCTCCAGATATCTAAGATTGCCAATTGAATCAGGTAGTTCCTGCAAATATGGAGATGAGGCTTGCAATGACTTGAGGGGGCCACTCCAATTTGTCTTTGGGAACTTGAGTTCTAGTTCCTGTTCCAACCTGGATTCCAGAGGTAAATATATAGAGTAGAACTTCTGCAGGTATGGAAAGTGGAAAACATCTTCGGGGAACTTTCCTTGAAGTCCATTATTCTCAAGGATAAGAGTTGTTATGTAAGAAGACATGTTAATGAAAGAGGTAGCTGCAACTGAAGACATATCGATATTTGAGAGATGAAGGTGTCTTAGTTGCGTCAGGTTTTTCACGACATTTTCAAAGACATGCCCTTCAAAGATCAAATCATAATTATCGGATAGGTCGAGGGACAACAGTTTAGAAAGGTGTGAGATTGGAAGGGGGATTTTACCGCTAAATCCTGATTCATATATGTTTAGGTGAGTCAAACTAGTCAACTGACCAAACTGGGGTGCAATCGGGGAAATGTTGAAATCATTCCTAGCAAGGTTAAGGTGCGGAGATGGGGAGAAGGAAGAGGGTGCTGTTAGAGTGGAAAGAACCAACAAGGCAGCTGAAGCTAAGATCAAGGGCAATCACATTCCCTGTTTCGTTATCACACCTTACCCCATCCCACAAACAACAGTTTGTTCCTTTCTTCCAAGAGATTGTCTTAGCACTTTGGTGGTATAAGGAGCAATCAACGGAAAAGGAGTTGTTGAATTGGGTTAAGGCAGCACTTTGGTCATGAGGGCACGACGGTAGTGGTAGAGCACAAGAATTGGAGGTAAAGAAGAGGGAAAATAACAGAAAATACAAGGGTATTAACCACCCTTTCATGTTTCTCTCAGAGATGTCAAGTAAAAGGAGAATGTAAAATGAGAAGGTTGAGTGAGAATAAGAGTGGAGTGGGGAGCATGTATTTATATTACATTCTAAGCAAACAACGCCAATCATCTTCACATTTCATTGCGGAAATTCTTAATCCGAGGGGTATAGTGTTGTGAAAACTACTATTAAGCCTTCATTGGAAGGGTCTTAATGTTGTGAACGTTTTTTTTTTTTATTTATCAAATCTTTGATTTGAAGAATTTGGCGTGTAAAAAGGATTCTTAATATCAAGGAGTAGGACGACGGCTATTTCATCAATTCCTAGTTATTTTGATCACTAAATTATTAACTTTTTTGATTTAGTCACTAAAGTTTTTACTTAATGACCATACTTGAAGTTTTGTGTATAGCATGGAAAAAGATTTAGGCAAGTAGAACTTGAGTGACAATGCCCTTCTAATGGAGACTTTGCTAGTCGGTGGAATTACTTTTAGTGGGTTGGTAGAACTATGTTTATTTAGCGGCTTACTCCAACGAAATTGGAAAATAAGAATTCGGCATAGTCAAAGATCTCAAAATATGGTCGTAGATCAAATGGTTAAGTCGCTAATAATGGTACACTAAGACTATTGTTGTTAATGGACCCACCAAATTTGGTTCAAGGAGTTTTTACGTGAAGACAAAAATGCTTATACAATGAGTTGCATTTTAATGTAATCGTTTAGAGTTGTTATTTGATAATACTCTAGAATAACGATTTTTTATGTATTAATTATGTGTTTATTTTGAGTATGATCCTGCTAATTTGAGTTATTTATGATCTTTTATCTCATAGGGACTAAATTGGAGGCAAAAGCGAAATTAAGGGCCAAAAGCGTGAATTTAGAGATAAAATGGGCCAATGTGCGACACAGGGAAAAGTTGGTGCCAAAAGTGCAAGCATGGAGGACACAAGGGTTAAAATGCAAAAAGAAGAGATTTTATTCTATCAAATTCTATTTTAATTATGTTAGGATAATTAATATTAAGATAATTATTAAGGATTATTTAATTTAGGATTTTATTTTATTTATCTTCAATTAAATGTATTTATCTTTTGGGAGTTTAAGTAGGATTAGACTATCTCCCTTAACTATAAATAGGGGGTGAAGTGACTCAAAATGGATCCACCTTTTTCTGTAAACACTCTCCCCTCAAAAGTCTAGGCTTTTGTTCTTTCCATATTTTCTTTCAATAAAATTCCCTTTTCCATTTTTATAATTATTTTCTTTTACACACCACAACCATGAGCCACTAAACTCATCTAGCCGAATGTTGTCAAAATTCCCCAAAAAGGTTCATGAGGCTTAGAACCCGCTAGCAGCCTTCTCAACAAGATATTCATCGCTTTCTCCGCATTACAGGCCGACGCTTCATCCATGCCCCTTAATAGGTGATCTTTTCAACTTGTGCAAGGAACGGCCGCTTTATGCGTTTTGGGAAGATTGCACGATCGGTTCGTTGGCTTTCTGCGTCGGAGGTTGGCGAATCCAAGAGACAAAGCGGCGTGGTATTCGCCAGTTGGGAAGTGATGATCTAGCGTAAGATAGTCCCACAAAAGCGATTATTGGCTAGAGTCGCTCCACCAAATTTTAAGTCTAAATCCTTGGAGCTGGTGGTCGTAGGCGTCCTCTTCCACTATAACTGGCTTATCCTGCTCGAGAAGGGTTACTTAAAAGCCAAGGATTGAACCCAAGGCGGAACGAGACAACCGGAGGCTAGAATCTCGCCACATAAGAAACTTACTCTTCCCTAAACTCTGTTTATTTTCATATTCCTCATTTTAATTTTCGCAATTGATTTAATTTTGCAATTTCAATTCACTTTAAATTCTGTTTTTATTTTTCCAGATCGAAATTCTTAATTTTTTTTTTTTATTTTTCAGAACGCAGGTTTTCTTGGCCAAGAAATTGTCCAGATTTCAAGAAACGAGCATTCGTGATAATCCGGTCCTCGAGAATTCGACCCTACTTCCCTTTCTTTATTATTTTACTATTTTACAGGGAATAGGATATTTTTGGTACTTTCAATGACGCATCATTATTTTCTACAAAAAAAAAAGGTTTTGAAATAAAACATTTTGGTCACTCAAAGGCTATGTTAGAAAATTTATATTGGAGTTGGATAAAATTATAAAATTTTGAAACCTAAAGCTAAGATTTTTGGGTTAAGAAGCTTAAATTATTAATTTTTGTAAAGGACTCAAAAATAATTTATTGAGTTATTTAAAGTTAGAACTAAATTGAATTTTTTTAAAAAAAATTTGAGGGCTAATGTTGTTTTTAGAATTCGAACTAAAATGACGAATTTTGTAAACATTGAGGGCTAAGTTTATTGAATATTTTATATTTAAGACCAAATAGATATAATTGTAAACATTAGAGAGTTAAATTTGTTGTTAAACCAATAAAAAAACCCAAATCAACTTTGATTTCAAAAAGCTCAGTGATTAAATCGAAAAAAATCAATAGTTTAATAACGAAAATAAAACAAAAATAATAGTTTAATGATATTTTTGTAGTTTACCTTATTAATATTTGAGGAGAAAAACCACAAATCAAGTTATCAACTATGTTTCCATTTAATTGGATTGAATTGTCACAAATCAAAGTGGTCCAAATTAAAAGAAAATTATAGTAAAAGTCAAATTACATGAAAAGTATGGTTCCTTTGATTGAATTAGATTGAGGAAATGATAGAAACTGATTGACAGACACATCAATGCATGTAAAAAGGTTGAAAATTTCATCCCAATCACCATTGACTTCATTTGTGACACACATAATTCTTACATCATAATTTAAATTTACATTTTTATAAGAAAGTCCTCTGAAGCGAATTGCAGTTTAAGGGTGGGTTTGGATTGACGGTAGAATGCGTTACAGTGTGTTGAGTTTACTTTTTGTCTTACTCTACAATATTTAATTTCACCGTCATTGCTGTTTTTATACTAACCGCAAATAAATGCACTATCCATCCAAACCCAGCCTAAGTCAAGACCAATTACATAACCTTGAAACTTCATTCAGATTAGACTTATAACTGTTATTAATTGCAACATTTCAAAAGTATTTTGATATTTTAAGATAAATGATTTCTATTTTTTCATAGAAAATGAAAATGTTATCATATTATGTGATTATTAATGTGGTTGGGGTTCGATACTCACTCATGAGAATGAAGTATATTTCATAACCAACAATCTATCTTTTTGGAGAGCACTGCAAAGTAGAAAAAACACCAATATCCACTTGAAAATGTTTATTTGAAGTTTTGGGATGATTAAAAACATTCCTAAAAGTTTGAAAAATGTCTCCAATAGCTTTAGGGATGATTTAATATGCGTTTTTTAAAACCATGTCTCTAAAAAATTTTAGGGACGATTGTTGAAAATCAACCTCATAATTAAGAATGAATTTCGTCTAAAAAATTTTAAGGACAATTGTTGAAAATCAACCTCATAATTAAGGATGAATTTCGTCCCAAAAGCTTTAAGAACCAATATCATCCCCACATTCATCAAAATATACTAAAATAATTAAGGACAAATATCAAATTAATGAAATTGGAATTGCGACGTGTGAGTCTCTAATTCCAACATGTATGTTGTCATGTATAGAGTTTGTCCTATTCTTTCTGATTTATTACATTTTGTAGTATGGATTTTGCTTTAGCAATTTCAATGAAGCAGTTAATTTTATATTTTAAAATTATGTATATTTTAAGGTGTTTACATGTACAATAATAAATATAAATTTTAAATAATATATATTAAATCAACTACAACTAAAATCAACTTAATATAAAGCACAATGAACTAAAATTCAAATATATTTGAACTTAGATCAAAATAAATTTAAAAAAGAGCCCACACATAATAAAAGTTAAACCGGAATAATTTGAAAGAGAACTCACATTATATTTACATATGATAAAATTCAAATTTTAGCTATTAAGGTTTGAAGCCTATCTTGAAAAACTTGTTTTCAGTTGTATTGAGTAAATCTACTCTTTATTTAGACTAAAAACAAAAATCAATGTGAAGTTAATCAAAACTGGTTTCATTAATAGCCTCATTTTCTATTAATAATAACTAAGAGCCTTTTGGATGGGCGGTGTATTTAGTTGCGGTAACGGTGAGATTAGATCTTTGTGATGATATTGTAGCGTGAGACAAAATATAGCTAAACATACCGCACTGGAAATAAACAGCAATCCAAATGCAGATTCATCTTCTTGTTCATTAGAATTTGATTATTTTTGAAGCGGAAAATCCACGTAATTTTATATTACCAACATAGGAATCGTTAAAAAAGGTGTTGAATTGTTTTCGTTGAAGAATAGGCTCAACAAGTTGTTTCTCAGAGAGATTTAATATTTCGAGAATGTTGCAATAGAGATCTAGCGATGCAAGTCCTACCAAATTCCCCAATGAGAGATATCAAAACAAAAATTTCACTGAAGTTTAAAGATTAAAGTGATAATTATATCAAATTAGGGCCAAGGCACCTGCCCTCCTTCGTGCCGTCCCTGAAGGGGGAAATACGACCAGTTAAGTGGTTCATGCCATATGGACCTCCAAATAATGCACTTTAATGAGGCTCATGCTCGGAGACGGACACCTGCTAAAAGCATCAGCTAGAGGTAGAAACCCAGTTTACTGATGGGCACGGGAGACTGCTTTGTAATATGATGATTTTTAGAGATAGCAGCTATTCATGAGTTGTAAGACACTTTTCTTTTCCCTGATTACAATTTATAATTTTCCTATGCTGAGCAAAATTAAGATAATATTTATGTTCTTTTACTGTTATATGCTGAAGCAGACTGCATCCATCCGCTGACATGCATGTTTATTGAACTTCACAGTCTCTTGAAGAACAATGGTCTTGTTTCATCCGGTACCATGTATCCATAAGAATTTCCCAATTACTATTTAATTATAAATTATGTCATGTAAACAATCATGATGAAAGCATATAATAATGATAGCATTATGTGTAATATAAGTTAAAATATTTTCAAAATATATATAGTGTTTCAATAATTGTAAATGAAAAATTATAAGTAATAAAAATTATTTCACTTGGTTATTAATCAAAAGTTGTCACTATTTATAGTGATGAATTATGTCTCTTAAATTCAAAAGTTATCATTTGATTATTAACAAATAGCCATAATTATTCAAGTAGATATCTATTGAATAATTTTGTTTATTACTAAAAATATGACTATCCATTTGGGTTGTTATATTCCTACGAAGAGACATGAGACCTCCTATAAATATGAGCAAATTTTCATTTGTATGACACACTAAAAAACATAGAAACAAAGGGGGTGTTTGGTAAATAGAGTTTTGGGCATTTTTTAGTTGATTTGGGCACAAATGGAGGATTAGATAGTCAAACCCTATAATTGTAGTATTTCGCGAAAAATTCTTTGAGTTTCCGATTTAGTTCCAACTTGTTTCCATCACATAATTTGGGCCTCAAGAGTCCATTTGAGGGACAATATGATTGTATATGTTTAATTTCAGATATGAGTAGTAAATGATAAGAATTAACTGTATATGTTTTGAAAATCCTAATAATGCTCCGTAACCCTGTTCCGGTGATGGATACGGGTTAAGGGTATTACAAAGATTATTAACTAATTATGACTTTTCATCAAATCAATTCTGAAACCCGAATTAAACACTATCACCTTCAAGTACCATAATATATAATTTTTGTCAAATACAAGTATCACAATTGACCAAAAACTATTATATATACCACATTAAAAAAAAGTGTCAAATTTATATACCAAATTATATGTTAAGCGTTGGTGGTGTTGGAGATTGGAAGAACAACATGAGTAATGAGATGAAAGAAAATTTGGACCGCATTACTGCTATGAAATTTGAGGTTCTGGTCTGGGTTTTGACATTGACTAAGTTTACTAGTTTTGAAATTGGTGGTTCTGTTTTCAGTTTCTGAATATGATATACTCTTAGATACCAATTGCTTTATGTTTACGTTTATGAGGAATGCTTAGCATGTAATTCCTGTTTTTAATTTAGAGAACAACATCATTCCATTGAATTCATCAAAACTCAAAAGTACATAACACATGGACAGAAACCTAAACAAAACAAGATAATACAAATATGAGACAAACTCTTAAATCTAAAATTATGGGAGCAAGCAGAGATATTCTATAGAAAAGGTGTTCAACCAGCCAGCCATCGGTGAACAAATATCAGTCATCACTAATTCCATCTTCCTCAACGATTTTTCTTGATTCTCCTAAGAACTCATGCACCTTTCGTTGAATCATCCCAACAAGCCATTTTGGTTTTCGAATTGTCATCATGATATATCCAACTGAAAAATCCAAAACCAATCCACATCCATAACCCATCATTACAAATTTCCAATCCAATCCAAATGCGAATCAACTTCCTCTTCGTCAAAAATTGCTGGTGGTGGATCACTACGGCACATGCTTTTTTAACACGGAAACCCGCACAACCCAAAGATGTGCCAACGTAGAATCGTTGAGAAAGGTGTTGAATTGTTTTCCTTGAGGTATGAGCCCAACGAGCTTGGTTCTCCGATGATTTAACACTTCAAGAAAATTCAAACTAGTCAATTCAGAAGGAATCTCCCAACAAGCTTGTTGCAAGAGAGATCTAGTGACTCAAGTCTCATGACATGATTTAACACTTCAAGAAAATTCAAACCAACAATTCAAGGAATCTCCCCAACAAGCTTGTTGCAAGAGAGATCTAGTGAATTGTTTTCCTTGAGGTATGAGCCCAACGAGCCGGTTCTCTCGACAGATTTAACACTTCAAGAAAATTCAAACCACCAATTAGAAGGAATCTCCCCAACAAGCTTGTTGCAAGAGAGATCTAGTGACTCAAGTGCTTCCAAATTCCCAATGAGGAAGGAATATGGCGGCTAAGTGGTTGTGAGAAAAGTTGAGCACTGAGAGAAATAAGGTTTCCAAATGTTTCGAATTGTTCCTTCAAATTTGTTGCTTGACATATCGATGGTCGCAAAAACAGCTTAGAATTTTCTCAAGCTCAATGTCCACAAATTTCATTGTGAATGTTAGTATCTCAAGGTCAGAACTATTTTTTTAAAAATAAGACTTAAGTCCTGAGAGATTTGTTAACTTGTTAGTAGGAGTAAGAGTTGTTAGCTTGTTAATAGAAGTAGCAATTTGAATCTTTGTTGAGGTTGTTACTTGAGACTTGTATATAAGTGGTTTGGATTGATAATGAATTAATTGATCCCTTCATATTTCATCTCGTTGTTCCATAATTCAATTAAGTCTTTGCTACACCAACAACCGATATCGTGAGCCATTTTTCTTGAGAGACTTGTGAGAAAAGTTTTGTGAGGAAATTTGAGAGAGATACACTTGTGAGGTTTCGAGGAAAATGGAATCGAGATCGAGTAACTTTGTCCATCTTAGCCCCACTGTCGTGTTTGATAGAGAGAATTATCAAGCATGGGCCGTGGAGAATGCAAGCATACATGGAGGGTTGTGATTATTAAGAAGTCAATGAGGAAGACTATGAGGTGACTCCACTTCCCAACAATCCAACTATGAACTGATCAAAATTCACAAGGAGAGAAACTCCACCAAGAAGGCTAAGGCAAAGTCTTGTCTTTATGTTTGGTTTCACCACCATATTCAATAGAATTATGGCTTTTGGACCAAGCCTGAAGGAGATATAGGACTACCTCAAAGTCGAGTATCAAGGAGATGAGAGGATCAAGAGCATGAAGGTGTTGAACTCGATCGTCAGAAATTCGAGAGGCTACAAATGAAGGAGTCTCGAAGTCAATCAAAGAATACTCGATGTCAAGTGATAGATATTGCCAATAAGGTAAGAGTTCTTGGACTGATCTTTCCGACACTCTAGACTAGTGCGAAGAAAATACTTGTCTCGTGCCTGAGAAATATGAGAAGCAACTATTGCCTCTTTTGAGAACACTATGGACTTGACTCAATCGGAGAGTAGTGGAGTTGATCAGTGCTTTACAAGCACAAGAAGCTGAGGAGGCTAATGAGGCAGAAATGAAGGATAGAAAGAAGCATAGGAAGGAGCTTTGAAGGCTAAGATACGAGGAAGGTGAAAAAGGAGAGGAGGCAAGTGGAATGAGAAGAAAGTGATTGCAATAGTGGTTTAAAAGCTGCTGCAAAAGGTAAATCTTGATCAAAAATTATAATAAGTATTCTTCATGTAAGTATTGTGGAAAACAGAATCATCCCCATTTCAAAAGTTGGAGAAGGCGGATGTGAAATGCACGTAAGTGTGTAACTGATGGGGCACATTGGAGAGGTTTTACAAGGAATCGAAAATCAACAGTAGAAGGTGAAGCACTTGTAGTTAAAGAAGAAGAAGACCATTTGTTTGTCGTCCTCTTGCTTCTCATCAAGCATTATATGTGACAGCTTGGTTTTGATAGTGGTTGTACCAATCACATGACTTATGATGAGAAAGTCATTTAAAGACCTTAATGTGTCATTGAAGTCAGAAAGTAAGGATAGGAAATGGAGAATACCTAGAAGTGAAGGAAGAGCTACATGTGCAATAGAAAGTTGTCTTGGAACTAAGTTGATTTGATGTCTGTTTGTACCTTGAGATTGATCAAAACTTGTTGAGTGGGGCAATTGGTAGAGAAGAAATTTAAGGTGATGTTTGAAGAGGGAATGTGTCTAATCCTTGACTCTAGTGGCAATGAATTGTTTAGAATCAAGATGCGAGAAGAAGACTTTCTTATTGAATCCATTTGAGGAAGAACAAGTGGCATCCAAGTGTCGAAGGAATGATATCAATGCAACAAACAATTAAGGTGAAATTGATGGCACAATGTAATGAAAAGTGTTTTGAGAATAAGGAGTTGCATGCAAAGGTAACTCTCTTGGAGCAAGAGATTGACATCTCTCTCTCACGATAAACTATCATCTTTTGCATGAAATATTTGAAGAACATGCTAATGAGC